>CM068825.1:127774484-129068217 GCA_028554795.2 Sinohyriopsis cumingii
TACATATGGATGCAGTGACTATCTAACTCTATCTCTATCTCTCTCTCTCTCTCTCTCTCTCTCTCTCTCTCTATATATATATATATATATATATATATATATATATATATATATATATATATATATATATATATATATATATATATATATATATTATACTATGTAGAAAAAATCATCTTGTCACTATTTAGACAATAATTACCTGACTGAAACTGGAGAACCATAACAACACATAATTTTATATAACTATTATACCTTACACTTTTTTTCTTTTTTGTACATAAGTATTAACAAAGATGATAAAAAATGTAATGCAAATTCAAATATATAAAATGGTCATTCCTAACACAAACACAATATTACATGATTAAAACAATACAGAATATACATATTACACAAGCAATACATTATACTGATCCTTGGTCAAGATCACTCAAATTTAGGGACCATGATATAGAAACCAGATGCAAGACCTAGTGTACGAGGAAGGAAGTATATGTCATAAAGAAATATACCAGGAAGGAAAACAAAGTGACTAGCTCCAGGGACTTTGTGTGCACTTGCAGATCAGGGTCTATAGGGTTTGTTCTACTGATTACTTCTGCAGAGACCCAGATCTGCTGGTACATTATGTGATGGATTTGCTATGGTTGAGCAGGATCTTTGTTTGCAGTTTGAGTCATCTTATAAGGGAGTATATACAGTCATCTTATAAGGGAGTATAAACAGTCATCTTATAAGGGAGTATATAAAGTCATCTTATAAGGGAGTATATACAGTACATGCCATTTTAAGTGAGGCCTCAGCAGTAGTGGTTAAAAAGGGTAATTATTAACACAGGAACTATTCTTCCAGTGCTGGTCATCCTGGTGGTCATTCCCAGCCTGTCACTTTCAGGGTTGGATATTGATAATAGCTTCTAAATCTGAGTTGAAAAACAATGATTTTGTTTTTAAATATTAAGCAAAACCAAAACAAAACAAGTCTCTGGTTTTTGTCACTTCAACTTTGATATCATAGAAAATATTTTTTTCAAAACTGCCTGTGTCTTTTATGTCCAGTTATAATATGTATATGTATGTATGAGATTTATGGCACATCAACACAATATTGGCTATGCATTGCAGATTAAAAGTTGTTTGTACAGTGCATAAAGAAAGAATTTATTGTTTTGCCTTGGCAGAGGATTGATTTTGTGATCACTTTGTCATCAGTGTGTATGTTCTTCTGTTTGTCCCTAAATCCCACAACCTCCATATTACAGTTTTCATATGGTCAGTTTATGTTGTTCAGAAGACCATGTGGTACATGTTGATGTCTATAAAAACCATTTTATGAAAATTGGATGAAAAAGTTGTAAGGAGATGAATGTGTATGTGTTATATAGAAAACTGTCTCTATTTGCTTACTCAGTTGGTCAAGCTCTGGCCATCTGATTATGCAGCAGTTCATATTTAACTGGTCAACTGGTCATCAAATTGGTTAGCATCCATTGGAATCTGTTTTGCAGTAGTTGACTGACAGATGCCAACCAATGGCTGATGGGTCAATTTACCAAAAGCTTGGGTGTGGGCTTAAAATGCAAGCTGTGGCCAGGAAACAGGTTATCATTTCTAGTCGACCATAGTCTCATCACTTACATTAGCCTACCTTGTAGATTCTTTTTACCTTGATTTGTTATTGAAGGAGATAATAACATACTGTATTGACAGGCATGGCAGATGAACATGAGTCAAATAGGTGTTGGAAAGATGATACCTGTTTGGAAATAGGTGTTCTTGAATGATGTTTAGAAACACAGGTTGTTTTGTAACTAGATACCAGAGTAATTGAAAGCTTTTGATTGACTTTATATTGTGCTTATCCCATTTGTTACCTAGTTCAAACACGGTACAAAATGCAGATAGTATAGGGTGTATGTACCATTAAACAAGACTGCTATTTTTCTTTGTATTCAAGTCTATGATTAGAAGATTTATCCATGACAGGTTTATACATGTTGTTTCTATGGGAATATTTAGAACAATTAAAGGTCAAGTGCTGTTTGTAGAAAACATTTCTTTTGCCATTTTGAACATGTTATGCTTTTGAGGAAATCATCATCAGAGTTAAATTAGTGCATATATTGCTTGTCAGAATAAAAAAAACAGTAAATATAAAGTAAACTTAATTACTTTCTGCTGTGCTGACTGACTTTGCATGACTTAGTATATATTTTTTACTGACTGACTTTACGCGACTTTGTGTATGTGTGTACTCAGTGACCCTTTGATTTATTCAGAATATTTTGTTCTGAGATGATACATATAAAGCATGTTTTTTACAGTTATGACTTCACATTTGGAATACGGCAAGACTTAATTTTGATCTCGTCTGTTTGTAAGGTCAAATGAGCTATTGGTATAATACTGCATCCATGACATATCATCTGCTGTATATTATCCAGTGATAATCGCTATTTACAATTTCTTGAACTCCACTCAAAAGTATATACAGTATCTTTTTTGTATCAAGCATACCGCAAGAATTAATTCCAGATTTACTTTCTATAAAGTGTACCAGGATTGCAAGTTTTAAAAAAAATTCATTGCATTTTTAAAAATTTTTTATTATGCATTGTGTTCAGTATACCACTCCCTCAGTAACTCATGCCTGGATAGCTTGTGAACATGCTTTTAATGCAGGGTCAGGTGTGGTTCCCATTTTTCAACCTCGAAAATATGATAAAAATTGGTAAGTGAAAACCTGATATATGGCTCATTTTATCATCACAAAATTTCAACTTTTTAAAGGAGTCATATTTTTTCGGTTTTTGTAAAAACAAAATTCTCAGTGCACTGTAAATATCAGTATTCTATGAAATTGTGATCAATAACATCTGTTGGTTAAAACACTGTAATAAATAAAAACTAATTAAATATGTTTTGTCAAGTGAAATTCATGTTTTTTAGTTAATTTGGTTTCAGCTTAATCATCTTAAATATAAAATGCCCTCTTTTATTCAACTATGACAAATGACATTATACCATCCAGCTATATGTGTGTGTGTGTGATTAGGATTTTTAACGTAGCTTTAACAATTCTTAAGTCATATTGCTACAATGTCTGCAGTGTGGCAGTTTATAGTGATGTCCAGCACTGGGGCATCATGCCGCAGACATGTAGCAACGATGTCCCACCCAGTCACATTATCCTGACACCAGGCTGACCAGTCCTAACATTAGCCTTTAATGCTGAGTGCCTAGCGAGGCAGCTGTTAGTACCATTTTTGTAAGTCTTTGGATGACTCAGCCAGGGTTTGAACCCACGACCTCCTGCTTCCGAGATGGATGCTCGAACCACTAGGCCACCAGAGTGGTCATTCATTAAGCTATATCTGACATCATTTCTTTGGAACCTAATTTAGTGCTGACCGTGTTTTGATGTCTGACTTGTGGAAGTATTTGTTGTATTGCTACACTCAGTTTAAAGCAGACTCATACTGCATTATCATGTTAGGTATGTGATAGGTTTTTCTCACTGATTGTCCTGGTTATTTTAAAAAGACCTTGTATGCTCTGGTATTGTTACAGTAACTTTTAATTCCCTTTGTTTTGGTGTATGATTGTTGGATGTAATTTGGGTTCTAGAGTGTACAGCTTGGCTTTACATGTGCTTCTCTCAAAGACTTCCTGCTCTGCTTGGTCATTTTCAGTTCCTTGATGTGAGAGGTAAATTGGAGAACACATATTCTCCAAGTACCTTATTTTACTATTTTTAATATTTTACAATTCATTTTTTGCACTTTCAGAAGATAGCATTGTCTGCTCTGGCAAAATTCATTTTTCCTTTTATAATAACTGTACAAGTTCGTGATCTTTGGGATAGTGATAGTAAATTTCTGACGCTCATGGCAACAGTCATTTTGATCATCTGTCTGTTTTAGATTTGTTGCTTCCCTAATTCCACATACAAAGAATTTTCAGTCAAAAGTTCATAAAAGTAGCAGAGAGGTATGCCATATTCCCTTCATTGTGCTTGTTGCAAATGCACACTTCACTTTATACCAATTTCACTTTCAAAAGTACGTAACAGCTGTAAAGCAGGACGTATATAAAATGTATGGAGAATGACTTCTAAGTAATTTAGTATTTATACACTGATTGACAACTCTTAAAATGATGCCAAATATTAAAGTAAAAAAGACCATAAAAGAATGAAAAATGAGTATAATGTTTGTTTTTTTTATCACATTCATTGTGGTATAAATTTGTCAATTACCAACTCACACTCGTTAAATAGTGTTGAGTTAGCTGTTATTTGCTGTGTTATTTGGCAACTGACAGCTTATACTGTATTAAATACAGAAAAATACCACATTTAACTCACATATCTGCCCATCTAAGGGCACATTATATTTATCCAGAACAGCCATGTATTCATTGACATTGTCATAGTCAGAGATATGCTGGGAAATGCATAACTTACAATGAACCATGCATCTTCATGTAGAATTTGTATGGGAAATGCATAACTTACAATGAACCATGCATCTTCATGTAGAATTTGTATGGGAAATGCATAACTTACAATGAACCATGCATCTTCATGTAGAATTTGTATCGGAAATGCATAACTTACAACAAACCATGCATCTTCATGTAGAATTTGTATGGGAAATGCATAATTTACAATGAACCTTGCATCTTCATGTAGAATTTGTATGGGAAATGCATAACTAACAACGAACCATGCATCTTCATGTAGAATTTGTATGTGAAATGCTTAACTTACAAGGAACCATGCATCTTCATGTAGAATTTGTATGGGAAATGCATAACCTACAATGAACCATGCATCTTCATGTAGAATTTGTATCCACCTGCAGACTGTATAGACCCAGATCTGCCATTGCATAATGCCATTGCCAGATCTGCCATTGCATAATGCCATTGCCAGATCTGCCATTGCATAATGCCATTGCCAGATCTGTCATTGCATAATGCCATTGTTTGTTCAGTTTTAGCTAATATAGCAGGCTTTATTTAAACATAGCCAAATGTAAACCAAACTATAAATGCCAATCTTTACTTAAAACTGTTGCCTCGAGAGGCATATGAACACCCATCTTCATCTTAAATGATAAATTATATATTCACAAATAGAAAGTAATTGTAAACTGTTCCTTTATTGCTTTATCTAAAGGTAATGCACATATTATTTATTTTAACACCTTTTTATATCACCATTTAAAGTCAGTTTAGAACCCATTGAAGTATAAATACTCCAAGATGAAACATTTGATAGTATGATGATTAAATAATGCATTAGTGCATTTATGAGCCACCCAGTTATAGAGCTGATATATTGTTACATCACCCTTCATTTACCTCAGGCATATATTACAATGTAATACTTCAATTAAGGTTAAAACTGAGAGAAAAAAATCTCCACTAAGTTCTCAAAGATTGTATCACTTCTGAAGATAGTAAGAAAAAGTATGCTTATAGTTTAGTCAGTGTTCGGAGAAATTTAAAGAGGAGACAATGATCATATGATTGGTATAGCATTGTTATTCAATGGAGTCACTCCAAACAGCAGTGGTATAGCATTGTTATTCCATGGAATCACTCCAAACAACAGTGGTATAGCATTGTTATTCCATGGAGTCACTCCAAACAGCAGTGGTATAGCATTGTTATTCCATGGAATCACTCCAAACAACAGTGGTATAGCATTGTTATTCCATGGAGTCACTCCAAACAGCAGTGGTATATCCATGTTATTCCATGGAGTCACTGACAGCTTATACTGTATTAAATACAGAAAAATACCACATTTAACTCACATATCTGCCCATCTAAGGGTACATTATATTTATCCAAGACAGCCATGTATTCATTGACATTGTCATAGTTGGAGATATGCTGGAAAATGCATAACTTACAACAAACCATGCATCTTCATGTAGAATTTGTATGGGAAATGCATAACTTAACAATGAACCATGCATTTTCATGTAGAATTTGTATGGGAAATGCATAACTTACAATGAACTGTGCATCTTCATGTAGAATTTGTATGGGAAATGCATAACTTACAATGAACTATGCATCTTCATGTAGAATTTGTATGGGAAATGCATAACTTACAATGAACCATGCATCTTCATGTAGAATTTGTATGGGAAATGCATAACTAACAATGAACCATGCATCTTCATGTAGAATTTGTATGGGAAATGCATAACTTACAATGAACTATGCATCTTCCTGTAGAATTTGTATGGGAAATGCATAACTTACAAGGAACCATGCATCTTCATGTAGAATTTGTATGGGAAATGCATAACTTACAATGAACCATGCATCTTTATGTAGAATTTGTATGGGAAATGCATAACTTACAACAAACCATGCATCTTCATGTAGAATTTGTATGGAAAATGCATAATTTACAATGAACCTTGCATCTTCATGTAGAATTTGTATAGGAAATGCATAACTAACAACGAACCATGCATCTTCATGTAGAATTTGTATGTGAAATGCTTAACTTACAAGGAACCATGCATCTTCATGTAGAATTTGTATGGGAAATGCATAACCTACAATGAACCATGCATCTTCATGTAGAATTTGTATCCACCTGCAGACTGTATAGACCCAGATCTGCCATTGCATAATGCCATTGCCAGATCTGCCATTGCATAATGCCATTGCCAGATCTGCCATTGCATAATGCCATTGCCAGATCTGTCATTGCATAATGCCATTGTTTGTTCAGTTTTAGCTAATATAGCAGGCTTTATTTAAACATAGCCAAATGTAAACCAAACTATAAATGCCAATCTTTACTTAAAACTGTTGCCTCGAGAGGCATATGAACACCCATCTTCACCTTAAATGATAAATTATATATTCACAAATAGAAAGTAATTGTAAACTGTTCCTTTATTGCTTTATCTAAAGGTAATGCACATATTATTTATTTTAACACCTTTTTATATCACCATTTAAAGTCAGTTTAGAACCCATTGAAGTATAAATACTCCAAGATGAAACATTTGATAGTATGATGATTAAATAATGCATTAGTGCATTTATGAGCCACCCAGTTATAGAGCTGATATATTGTTACATCACCCTTCATTTACCTCAGGCATATATTACAATGTAATACTTCAATTAAGGTTAAAACTGAGAGAAAAAAATCTCCACTAAGTTCTCAAAGATTGTATCACTTCTGAAGATAGTAAGAAAAAGTATGCTTATAGTTTAGTCAGTGTTCGGAGAAATTTAAAGAGGAGACAATGATCATATGATTGGTATAGCGTTGTTATTCAATGGAGTCACTCCAAACAGCAGTGGTATAGCATTGTTATTCCATGGAATCACTCCAAACAACAGTGGTATAGCATTGTTATTCCATGGAGTCACTCCAAACAGCAGTGGTATATCCATGTTATTCCATGGAGTCACTGACAGCGTATACTGTATTAAATACAGAAAAATACCACATTTAACTCACATATCTGCCCATCTAAGGGCACATTATATTTATCCAAGACAGCCATGTATTCATTGACATTGTCATAGTCGGAGATATGCTGGGAAATTCATAACTTACAACAAACCATGCATCTTCATGTAGAATTTGTATGGGAAATGCATAACTTACAATGAACTATGCATCTTCATGTAGAATTTGTATGGGAAATGCATAACTTACAATGAACTATGCATCTTCATGTAGAATTTGTATGGGAAATGCATAACTTACAATGAACCATGCATCTTCATGTAGAATTTGTATGGGAAATGCATAACTAACAATGAACCATGCATCTTCATGTAGAATTTGTATGGGAAATGCATAACTTACAATGAACTATGCATCTTCCTGTAGAATTTGTATGGGAAATGCATAACTTACAAGGAACCATGCATCTTCATGTAGAATTTGTATGGGAAATGCATAACTTACAATGAACTATGCATCTTCATGTAGAATTCATATCCAACTGCAGACTATATAGACATCATTGGCATAGCATTGTTATTTCATGGAGTCACTAGAGACAGCAGTGGTATAGCATTGTTATTATGGAGTCACTCCAAACAGCAGTTATATAGCATTGTTATTCCATGTAGTCACTCCAGACAACAGTGGTATAGCATTGTTATTCCATGGAGTCACTCCTAACGGCATTTGTTAGCAGTGTTATTCAAATGGCATCAGTATAGCATTGTTAATTCATGGAGGCACTAGAGACAGCATGGTATAGCATTGTTATTATGGAGTCACTTGACACAGCAGTTATATACCATTGTTATTCCATGGAGTCACTCCAGACAGCAGTGGTATAGCATTGTTATTCCATGGAGTCACTCCAAACAGCATTTGTATAGCAGTGTTATTCCATGGAATCACTCAAAATGGCATCAGTATAGCATTGTTATTTCATGGAGTCACTAGAGACAACAGTGGTATAGCATTGTTATTCCATGGAGTCACTCCATATAGCATTGGTATAGCATTTTTATTCCATGGAGTCACTCCAAACAGCATGTAACATGGACAAAAATCAACCCCCAATGTTACTTATATACATTAGTGTGAATGATAAATCAGATCACTGTGTATACTTTGTTTTTATTAGCAGCTTTTGCAATTCTGCCACATTTTTTGATGCAAAGGCCAGAGATCCAGTAACTTATCAGAAACGTTCATACAGAGCAATTTAAAGATATGTTTCATGTTAAACACTGAGAATTCATAATTATCAAATAATTTCTTTAATGTAGACCCAGCTCACTGTAATTGCTTCTTGTGCATCCTGGAATCCAAATACTGGTTGTGGAGCCCCCATTGTTCCATGACTTCATCCCACTGACCCTCATTAACTAGCCTGGACCCTTCTCAGACTGAATCCAGTAAATGTACATTTTCCAGTAGGTCATTGTGACAACTGATCTGAAACTACAACTTAGTAATTATAGCCAGTAACAAATGGCACAGACCCAGATCTGCTGGCACATTAATGTTTGCAGTTGGACTCATCTTATAAGCATGTATATACAGTACAAGTCTGGTCCAGCTGCAGACAAAATAAATGTATTGATTAGCCTCAAAAAAATGAGGGGGCTAACTTTATGTATTTTAATTATTTGTAAAGTCTTCGTTTTTGTGTTAAGCTCTGGTCTCTAACACCATGAATATATACTGTTACACCTGGAATCATGAAACTTGGTGAGGTGATGCATTATGATGAATATTGTATACTCATCACAAAAATGGGTCATTGTGACCCATATTTCATGATTCAGAGACTTTAGTTAGATTTTGTTTCAAGTTGGTGAAGCCCTGTTTATGTAATAATCATCAAACACATATAAAACAATTATATGTATATGCATATCAATTAGTATCCCACTGTCACAGCAAAAGAAGGCCACTATGACCTATATTTCAGAATTTACTGACTTTGGTTAGATTTTGCATTTAACTTATGACATAGGTTTTTGCATTCTGTATACATATTGTCATGCAGTATCTGAAATAATGAAATTTTGGGAAGAGGTGCAGGTTTATGATTACAGCACCCTCATCATAAAAGTAGGTCACTACAACCCTTATTTATGCTTAACTGACATTGAATAAATGTGTTTTAATTGTTTGTGCTTGAATCAATAAGCTAGACAAGTGCATGTATTCTTATTAGTACCACACTTATACAAAAATGTTAATGTGACCTAAAAATCACATTTTATTGGTTTAGGCAAACTTTTCCATTTAACTTATGACCGAAAGGGTCTTTTGCATGTTACGGTATATATACATATAATCTTGCTTAGAAATGTGAAATCAGACACATGTTGATAATCACTCCATATTGCGTTAGTACATAATTATGGCCCATATTTTACACTTTACTAATATGAGTTAAAATTTGTGTGTATGATGTTCATTTCTGAGGCACTGTTCATGCAAGAATCATAAAATTCATGAAGTTCTCTTAGTACACCCACTTACAGCATGTTACAACTCTATGGTCTTAAACTATTTAACAGAATGAAGCAAAACCAATAAATTCAACAAATAATTTACTTCCCTAGAATGCAAAATGAAATGTTAAAAGACAGTACCTATTGTGAATTAAATCCTAAATAATCATGTTTGTTTTATCACAATTATATATAAAGTATAAAATGATTTGAATGAATTCAAATAATCTTTAATGCCTGATGTACCAAGAGTCTTGAATGTCTTGATGTAACACAGTGATATAATCTAGAACGTCTTTGAATGAGTTCTCAATAATCGCAAAGTAGTGTCCTAATCCAGAAAGTCAGTGAGCACTTTGCAATTCCAGTGAATAATTTAAATAAATGATTCCTCTCAGATTGTATCTGAACATAGCTATAAATGATTTCACAGACTGATCTTATGATAGGAATGAAGACTTATCTTTCAAAAACCTTTTTATATACACCCCCACTTGACCTATGTCAGGATAACATTTTCTGAAAATATGATTGAAAGTTCCAAAAATATTGTTAACAAGTTTGCTTTCAGAACAAACCAAACTTGCAAACTAAGTTAGAAATTGAACTCAATTTTTAATAAATATCTTGATGATGTCATCGACGTATGCATGACAATTATCTAAACCAGATGTTATCTTGTTCATTAAATGCTGGAATGGTGACAGAAATTTCACTTCATATTGATAAAGCCCATCTAAAGTTGCATATTGCTGAAATCTTCTTTCTGAATCAATACTTGTTTATGTTCCTTTGCTCTTTCCATCTGTGGAATTTGCCAGAATCCTTTTAAAAGGTCAAACTTGGCAACATATTTTGCATTTTCAATTTTGTTAATGCAGTCGTCTATTCTTGGCATTGGAAGTGAATCCATTTTGGTAATACTGTTGATTTTTCTATAGTCAGTACATGTACAGAATGTATTATCTGGTTTAGGCACAAGAATACATGGTGAACTCCAATTACTTGTACTTGGTTCTATGAAATCATTCTCCTGCAAATATTGAATTTCATTTTTCAATCATTCCTGCTTGAGAGGATTCATCATGTAAGAATGCTGTTTCACAGGTGTAAATCTACAACTTCAACATATTATAGATTTTATTTGTTCATGTTGAAACATCAGGACACAAATGCTTATATTCACATAATAGCTGTTTCAGTTCACTGATTTCTTGTACTTTTAAATGTGAAAGTTTCTGGATCAGACAGAATTCGGAAGATTGCTTAAATCAAAGTCACTAGGAGTGTTAATGATATAATTCAAATCATTTAATTTCTTTGAATTATATATAGATCACAAAATTGAGCCCGAAGAGGATTTTGAAGTATGGCAAGTGAGCTAGAACTCTATCACCAGGCTTTAAACTTCTCTTCTTTTGATTTCTGTCATACCTTAATTTCGTTTTTGACTTAATAGAGTGAAGATTAGTTCTTGCTGCTACAGAAACCTTTGACAACTAATATTTAAAATATTCAGAAACATAGTCAAGAAGATTAATCTTAGAATCTTTATTTGAAGAAGTTTCTTTTTTTTAATAATGTCAGTGGTTCATGTACAGTATTTCCAAAAACTAGTTCAAAAGGACTAAACACTAATTATTCTTGAATTGATTCCTTAACGGTCAACAACAGCAAAATGAACACCCTCATCCCAATCTTTTCCATTATCAAAACAATACGACTGAATCGTATTCTTCAGAGTTTGATGAAATCTTTCCAAAGCCTTTGACTTACAGGGTGATAGACAGAAGATTTAAGATGTTGGATTGTTGGAAAATTCCAGACATAAAATTTGGAAAATTCCAGACCCTTGATCAGGCTTAACAGATTTGGAAACGAGTACAAATAACTTCATCAAAGCTTTTACTATGGTGTTAATTGTAATATTTCTCAAAGGAATTGCCTCTGGAAATTTTGTGGACACACACACACACATAAGAAGAAGAGCAGCAACACCAATAAAAATAACAACAATTATAATGACTTGATTTAAGGAGGGGGACACACACACAGACACACACACACACACACACAGACACACACAAACACATGCATTGATAATAAGCTGCATTTGTATATGGACATAATAAAACAGCAACTTTGATTGAACATGCTCAGACTAGGTACATTGTGTATATACAGTTCAAAAGTAATGAGACAACAAGGTGTAAGGTTAGTGAATGTATACTTGAAGTTTTAATGTATTTGTCAAATTGAACAGGTTCCACTTTTCATCCATTGAATTTAATTATAATTAATGGCATTTTTATTTGTACTTTCTCAAATTTTCTTTGGGATTTTGCTTCAAGTGAGTGATCCTGATTTTCTTAAATAGTTCTTTATTTGGCTTTGGGATGTAAATTGGTTAGCTGCTTAAATTGGAAGTGTTGCCATGCTTTCTAGCATGAAATAGTTCATTGAGATATAATGGGACCATATTGTTTGTAACTTTGTGTATAAGTCTATTCTTTCTTAAAAATATTCCTTCACTTACTGTTAACATTTTAATACATTTATTGGATTTGGGATGTTTTCATCATTACCTAAGATGAGTCTGCAAGTTTTTTTTGCAGGCAGAATGTTTTATGATTATGGTCAGCAAGTATTGGGTGAGTGACAGAGAAAGTCTACCATTCTTCTGCCAAATAAAGGAATAGGTTGCAGGTGAACCTTTGGTAATCTTCTGATTATGTTTTCCTACCACTTGACAAGTGTGACAAGACCTACATTATTTAGAAACATCACTTTTAATTTTTACCAATGAAAATAATACAAGATCATGTGATAAGTCTTACTGACTCCTATATGACCAACCATGGGAGTTTCTTGGGCTAGACTAAGAATTTATTGTTGATATGACCTAGAACAACAGTTTTTAGTTCAATGATCACTCATCACCAGCGGGTGCCTCAGGTGGTCTCCATTTTCTTATAAGGACCCCATTTTTCACAAAGTAATAGACTGGGACTTGCATCATGGCTTCAGTTATGCTAATTGCCACCTTAAACAAACAGAAGATCTCATCATCATGTTCCTGTTCAGCAATAACCATATTACTTTTGTCATTCTGATTAGAATAGAGAGAATGAATAGTAAAAAGAGAGTCAATGTGATCAGTATCTATTAGTTGATCAGTACTTGGAGCAAAAGTATCCTCTTCAAAAGACTGACCAGTAAATGTGTCAGCTAAAGGAATAATTTCCTGATCAAGCACTCTTTTTGCCATTGCTCTGGTAACTGCACAAGAAGGGTATAAGTCAGGGATTTCATTCTCAGTTTTAAAAAATTCATGGGTCCTGAAACTTTGATGTCAAATTTACACAGTGGAGAGGACCGTTAACAAAGCAGCACTCTACTCGACCATGAATTTTAACACTAGAAGAAGACTTCTCAGACAAAGGCAAAGTACCTAATAATAAAAGACTGAAAAGCTCCTATGTCCCTTAATATGTTCATAGGGATAGGCTTGGCAGAATCACCAGTAAGTGATAAAGAACCTTTCAACATGAATGGTTTATAATTCTCCAGAACAGAATCAGACATGAGTTTGTTTGATCCAACCAGTGTATTACTTTCATTACATGACTGACCTTTATTTCTTTGAAAATTAGAGCATTTGGAATAATTCGTATTTATCAACCTGTAGCAGTCAGAAATGATGTTCCCTTTCTTTTTACAATAAGCACATGTAGGAAGAAATAAGGATTTCTTCTGATCAGTCTTAGCAGATGTCTGATTTTTACAAGATGTACCAGATTGACCAGATTGAGACTGAAGTGTTTTTTTTTACTAAAAAAGTTTCCATGGGGAAGACTTATTGACAAATGAAACTTTGAGTCAAAGAACAATCACCAGCTGTGCGTGCAACATTTTAGAAAGTTTGCACCTTTTGCTCATCAAGATATATGTAGGTTTTGATATTGATTGTTATTCATTTAATGAATTGTTTGAGGTTATTGTCATTTTTTTCAAGCTTGGTGACTGAACAGAACCTATCAGATAGTTCTTTTTTCTTGCAAATTTGACATGGGTTTGTCCAGTTTCTTTTCTACAGTCCCTAATCCTTTGTCGATATGATTCAGGTACCAACTCATGACTCTTCAATATATATTCCTCAACTGCATCATAATCAGCACTTTTGTCACAAGCTTTTTCTTGAAAAGGTTATAATATCTTTATAGTTTGGTGTTTAGCTCATGATTTTACTAATATCTGGTATGTTATGTCCTATACCCTTCACTCATGGAACTTGACGAAGAGGTCCTTCTTGAGGAGTTTTAGATAAAAGAAGAAGCTTATCAGTTTCAGGATTAAATGGTCACTGACAGATGTGAGAAAAAGATTTTCTGTAATATAACATTGGTTCTTTATAAATGACCTGGACTTGGCTTTGTGGATGGCTTGAACTTTGGGCAAGAAAAATGTTTTAGATTTTGGTGTTCAAAGGTCAGAGGTCAAGATTACTGACTGAAAAAAGAAAAATAATTTCTACACAGTAATATTAGTTCTATATCACAGACCAGGACCATACTTCATGGATAGCATACACTTAAAGTAAGAAAGAAGTCTCTCAAATTTGGGGTCAAATGGTCAAAGGTCAGGGTCACTGGCTGAGGAAGAAAAATGGTTTCAACAGAAAATATCAGTTTTCTATCATGTATCTTCACCAAAGTTTGTGAATGACTTGTATGTTTGGTAGGGGAGAAGCCTGTCAAATTTGGGGGTGCAATGGTGAAGGTCACTGGCTGTAACTGTAGCTGGAGTCCCTCCAGAAAAGAGGATGCAAGTGACAGGGCATGAACATGTCTTCTTTAGCTGGTTATAAGAATGGCAATAAATATACCTACATTTATGCTTCTTGAATTTTCTTTAAAAAAACCTTCTTAGTTAGTTCTGCAAATCCGAATGACTTGACACATGTCATGGGTTCCAAAAGTTGAAACACATCATGAAATTCTAATGTAATGTTGACTACATTTCCAACTGATTTCACATTCTCATTACTGCATGCAAATGAAATGAATGTGGTATTCTAATGTGTCTTTTTGAGAATTTCTTTTAAAAGAATGTTTCACACATTGTTTCCAAACAATCAATAACTGAACATGAACACAGGTGTAATTCATTCAGTACCAATCTCTCCTCTGCTCAAATCACATATATGTATATCATATGGAATTGATCCAATAAATCTGGTCAATAACAAGCAGAAAAGCAAAATTGAGTTGGATCGACAGAGAAACTAAAATCCACCCATTCCAGACCAACTGGAAAAGTTGTTTCAATGAACATTCATTCATAATATGACTCGAAATTATAATTTTAAGTAGATCAGAATGAGAATAAACTTTTTAACTAACGAAAAGTATGAGACCAAGTTCAAAGATCGCTGGGCAGTACTTTGTGTGCATTGATATTGTTACTGTGTATTGTTCAATCTATGGTTGTGTATTTATTTTGGAATACAGCATAAATTCATTTACTTTTTTTCTTGTAATGTGTTCTTTTTGTCATCAAGTCATAGGTAGAAAAACAAAATGAGTACAGTGTATATAATAAAAGGTTACTGCATTGGTATGGGAAAATATGAAGTCTTTTTTTTTTTCAGAGTAATACTTCTCTCTTAAGGTTGTGCAGTAAAGCTCAGAAAAAACGTGATCCTATTTTCCCATACAAATGGCTACAAGGTATGCTGTTACCTTGTGAGTCTTTGCTTTAGGAACCTATACATATTTTTTGACATGTTTTTGCGAGACCACTAATAGATTATTTAGGCAGGGAAACAGGGTTACCCATTCAGAACCATTGTCTGGAAGCTATACATTTTAGACTGGTTGATGTCGTTACAGCTAATCACAGTGTATCAGACTTCAGGGTGACACAGTCTGTGAACAGAGTCTCTTATATGATAAAATCGCAAAGATGAAAAAGAAAAACAAATATTTTTCTATATCACCCCTAAGGTAAATGTTATCTCATAAAATACATATAAGTTAAAAAATATAAGTAACAACACAGACTTGTTTTCATCGATCATTTACAGATGTAAATGCTTTTTCAAACGGAAGGTAAGGCATACGTCTGAGAAAATAGTGACGAACATGAAACCAGTGAAAAAATAAATATAAATAGCTAGTATCATTGTAGAGGTATACACACACACACACACACAACAAAACGGGGACATGATTTTTACCACCAAAACAGGGACATTTTTAACAAATTATGAGTGATAAAGATCTATTTAATATGCATTTGATATATACAGTCATTTCTAATTGATTTGTGGTTGATTACCATCTGAATGGGGACACACACATATACACTGTGTTAGAAATTATACAATCAATTAGGGGACATTTAATAAGTATGTATTTTGATTTTAAATAGAAATCAGTGTAATCTAAATACCGCAATAATCTCACTTGATAGACATAGTTCCCATCCATATTAATAAACTAAATTAAAATTATCATGTTAATCTTAATATAATGTTTGTTGGATATATAAGTAAAAATGGTGTCCAGGAGTTTGAAGAAGTTGAATTGTCAGAATTGTGGGAAAATACAGAGAATGTGTCCCTTTTTCTAAAATGAAATAATCAAAGATCTGCATGGCAATCTTCATTTAAAATAATTTTATGGCAAGACTACGGTTTACAATTTAAAACATCCCACACAATAACACATTTGTAACTTTGGTTTACAAAAATTTGCCACTTTAGTGCAATCCCCTTTATTAATAAGCCAATGCATGATAAGGTCTCTTCAATATGAAACACACCCAAAAGTTATTTTGTATGATGGCATGGTTTAGTTTTAGTGAGCTCAGGTCAGAGCCGCATAAGTGTCCCTGGCCAAATAGTCCCTATTAAAATCTAATTGTGTGGGTTGATTGTGTGACGCCGTGTGCATTATTCATGATTGAGACTGGTCAATCGTACAACTGAATGATCGAGAAGGGACTGTCCCGTTATCAGGAGATGCCTTTTATTTTTACTATGATAGTAAATATGGTGTAGTGTTACAGGCGAAATGAGGCTTAAAATCATGATTTGACTGCCTTAAGGTAGCATAGGAAAAATAGTTCTCGGTATTTGGTGTTTGAGTTGTGATTTGTATTTTATGGTAGTTAAGTACCAGCGCTACGTTACGGAAATGTATTAAGGAGAAACAATGCATTTCTGAAGTAGGGAGGCAATTTGTGAAGTTGTGATGTAAATGTGTAGTTGTGAAATTGGTGGTCATGCATTAATTAGAGGAAAATTATTGTAAAGGGGAGAGCAAGGGACTTGCAGCTAGAAAGAAATGAAGCTAGTGAGAAGGAAGAACGACAGACAGAAGTAACAAACCCGAGAAAGAGAGAGAGAGAGAGAATATAAAAAGGTACTGATTAAACGAGAACAGAATGTAAAATAGTTGATAATTTACCTCTGAGTCAAACAAAATTTATCTGGTTGTTTTCTTTCACATTATTTATACTTCAGCCACCATGCACATTTATGATACATTGAGAAACACTAAATTTGAATATAAAAGCTTGTATTTTCAGCATCGTGACTGGTGCCATGTACAAAAATACAAAAGTTATTTTTATTTCCTATTGGCTCAGTCTTAACTTGTTGGATTTACATCTAATGCGGTTAATTGTAGGAAAGAAATGGTATTATGTTTTGGTTACCATGTAGACTGTTTGTTATTATGCTTCTAACCACATTTGAATGAACTAAAATCAATGTTGATATTTTCCAGTGTATTTCTTATCCAAATGTGCATGGCTCAGAGTTAAATAGGAGATAAAATATACAAGCACAGATGAATTGCTAGAATCTCTTGTCCATTGTAAACTGTGCATAATATCTGCATGAAACCTTTATTCAGTTTTCTTGGTCCCCTGTCTAATTTGGTGAAATGTGTAATGAGCGTTGGACTATCCATTAATAAACATGTATATCCATATTGCTCTCTGTGGTAAAATAGAAAATATATCATATATATTTGTCTATGTTTATATAAATGATTTAAATCCTGATACCTCTTCTTGATGCCATCTTCGGTCAGTAATTCGGAAGCAAAGTGCACAATCAAACGGTACAACAGTGTGAATTTTTACCGCGTAAACAGGGATGCAGTTTTCCGACTGATACACACGAGGTTTTGAGTCGAGTCGGACATGTGTATTGTTGTGTATAGCATGATATGACGAAATACCAAAAAAATGGTTGCACTCTCAGATACGCTTATTTTAAGGTTTGTATCATTAAATAAGACCTTGGCATTCCATTTAAGCTGACATTACAAAACGGGGATGTCCCTGTTTAGAGATATGTCCCTGGTCTGTTGGTGTGTATTTTGCACCTTTTACACACACGCATGCACACACACACACACACACACACACACACACTCTTGTATGATATGTATCCTTGTTTGGAGCATAACTTTTGAACTAATGAAGATATTATAGTGAAACATTTAGCAGTTGTATGGCATGGCTCACCATAATGTCACATACCAGTTTTGAAAGCACCCAAATCATGCCCCCTACCTGAATGTCAAGGTCATGGCCAAGGAAACTATACATCAGTGACCTCTATCCATGTGTGGAATTTGATTATGTTGATTTGACAGTGTCTTGTGTATTCAGTCATACCTCATGCCTAAGTGTCAGTGTAACAACAAGCCATGTACCCTTTTCCAAATTGTTTTTCTTTTTTAACTCTAAATATATTTTGATGAAACTTGACCCATATGGTAATCATGTTGCTAGTTCAGATGTCAAGGTGATGAGATGGACATATCATATCCCATTTGCAATGTTCATTCTTTTATTAATGTGACATGTCAACTGAAACTTCGAAGAACGGGCCATGGGGTTTATCTGAGTTAATTGTGTCACTCTGTATGATATTTTTCCTTCAGATTATTGCTTTTTTTTCAACATTAAGCTCTCATTGAACACCTGTGCTTCTACCAACCATTTATTTGAAGGATATGTTTTGAAAGACAAATTCATGTGAAATTAAAAGTGGTACATCATTGGATTGTCAGCGTTGATAATTTTAGTTTTGTAAATAAGGGATTGTTTCATGCCGGTCATCAAGTAGCTTTTCTTCATAATCAAATATCATAAATATGATGTGGAGAACTCTTAATTCAGTTGCAGAAAAATGTAAAAACTAGTCTCACCCATCATACAGACTGGTAGTATTTCTCCTTTATTGACTTGGCTGCTTATATTGCTCCATTTTAAAGTAGGACTGTTATCAGTTACAGTCAGTTTTTATGTATGTTTTAAAACCACACATATTTACATTTTGTCTGGAATGCCTCAAATATGGCAGGTGGTCCTCCCTTGTAGCTTCATGATATGAACATCAAATCTGAATGAATTAAAACCAATCCAAGGGCATTTCAACTTAGATAATGACAAAAAAAGGAGTTCTGATGATATTATCCCACAAAAGTGCAGTGTTAGTACACAGAGTTCAGATGTGAGTGAAATATAGATGTATGACTTCGTACAATACTGATGCTGTGTTTTTGTTATGGTTATTACTGTAGTCACTAGCTTTTTTTCAATTAGCCCCATTTCTATGTAACTCTTGGATGCACAGTGCTCAATCTAAGTATCATATTTGCATATTTTGTGCAGAAAGTGACCCAAAACATATTAACATTTTTAATGAATTTAAATCAGATCAATTTAATTTTAAATATTTTTTTTGTTTTCAGTATATTACTCCTGCTTTGGGCATTCCTTGTTTTACAATGATACATTGTGTCAGTATAAACTTTAATATAGGTTACATTCTGTCAATATAAACTGAAGAATATGATACAGTCAGCATAAACTATCCTATATGATATATTGTCAGTATAAACTATGCTACCAATACATGGTACATTCTGTCACTATAAACTCTACAATATGATACATTCTGTCAGTATAAAACTACACTATATGATACATTCTGTCAGTATAAACTATACTGTATGAAACATTGTCGGTATAAACTATACAATATAATACATTTGGTCGATATAAACTATACTATATAATACATTCTGTCAGTATAAACTATATATGGTACATTCTGTCAGTATAAACTATATTATATGATACTATTAGGACAAGTTTGTAATTCATCATCTATCCAAGGTCACTTAGCTGTTTGATGCACTCTAATGCCTGGGTGATTAAGGCTCACTCTGTCATTGTAAATATTTGTTTTGTCTTGTGGTCTTCACAAAATACCCCATAAAATTAAAAAGACTGAAAATTTGTTTTAAAACAAATTTAACAAGAAGTTACTTGTAGTTCAGAACAGAGTAAACTAGTTTTAAATATTTTAATCAAGGGCTTTGCAACTTTATGGTTATATTTATCTTGAGAAATATTGCTCACCACTAGCAGCAACGCCATGTATGCCATGGTGGCAATTCATTTCACATTCATTTTTGCCTTTATTGGTCATAGATCAGAAAAACTTTTATGATTGCCTTTTGTCTATCATCTAGTTATCATTACTCCTTAACTATTTTGAGGATTTAGCTAAACTTTACAGACATATTCTTTCCAAAGTATAGTTCATCCTAAATGAATATGTACCTCTTGGATATCACATGTGGCAACCATGGTGACCATTTTAAAAATCTTTTTATGGCTACTACTAAAAGGATGGTTATATCAACATTGAGTTTTAAATAAAAGACTACATATGATACCTAGTCCTTACTAAATGGTGCTGATTTGACATTCAGTGGTGCTATATGAAAGTCATGCTAATATTGTATCCACACAGCTGCTGCCAGTGCCTTTGTAACTAGTTGGTCCTAAATGACAATGATGCCTATTTGATATTGAATATGGTGACCGTGGTGACCATCTCAAAAATATTGATTATTGCTATTCCTTCTGACTGAATGGTAATATGACATTGGGTTTTTACAAAAGACATCTTATGATATCTAGTTTGTCCTAAATAGCAATGGTTCCAATATTCTATTTAATAACTGTAGCACCATAGTCATCTTATAAATCTTCTTATCATTACTTCTTCTAAACTGGATGGTGCTAGTGACATTGTTTTTGACATTGTTTTTCTCCATCAGACTTCTTAAAATGTCTAGTCGGTCCTCAAATGAAACTTATACCAATCTTACCTCCAATATGGCTGCCAGATGGTTTCAACACTCAGCAGCTTAAAAGAAGAGATGCTCTCATCTTGAATTCCTGGAAATTATTTTGAGCCTGTTGAGTGTTAGTCTTAATGAGGGTCTCTTGTTTCAGAAGGTATGTTAGTAGACTCTGAAAGCTGATGAATGCATTCAGTGTAAACACACATATTTATACACACAGGAAATAGGTCCCAGTGTCCTGTTTTTTCTGGTGAATACTTTATAATTTTGGATTATCTAGCAGTGAACCGTGCTTAGCATGGATGGGGAAAATGTTTTGACCAATCTTATGTTATTTTAAATTCAAGAAGGGATTTATCTGGTGCATGGGGAATTGTCTTATTACTGGATGGAGATGTATTTTACTTGGTGACTCGGTAGGAGATGCTTATTAATCCCAAATAGAGTTAATTTGGATGCCATTTCAGGGTGACCATCATGGGGTAAGTTTTTAGTAGTGAGGTGTATAAAGCCACTTGCTGACCAACATAGTGGGCCCTGAACTTTGTGTGCAAAGGTATACATTCCTGGATTTGATCCGTGAGAATTATGGCCAGGTCCTCAGTAGCAACTAAGCTTTATTTCTGTGCCTGGCCCATCACTGATTTGGATCTGTACACCCATATGTCCATACATGCATATGTTCATCTGTCTGTTTTGAGAATCTTGTTAGCAGGTTTGTGCAAAATCTACTCAGGACAAACAAGTGAAATTTGTCTGGCATATCTGTTTGTATATGCAGATGACCTGACAAGATTTTCTGACTGTAATAGCCAATTATCAATCATTTGTTACACATATTTGAACTTTATAGGATTTAACTTTCTTTTACAAAAATCACTAGATGTGGACAATAGTAATTGATAGGCATACTGTATTTTTATATTAATATGCAGATAGATGTTTAGACCGTTGCAATAATGTTTCAGGTTTTCCTAAACACATTTTGAAACGTTTTGAATTTTACACTTTTTTAAAACAATTCTGTTAATGCATTAAGTAAAGATCGCCTAAAGTAGATGGATGCAATTTACTACAATGTATGCATCAGTAAATAACTAGGAAAATGTATTCGTGTTCATTATGGTAGTTTCTTTTTCTTTTATTTTTAACAGTTTTTGGTCTTCATCCTGCTTATTGATCTGCAGTTTGACTTTTTATGTTTTACAGATACAAATCTTGTTTTTCTACAATACAACATGGTGTCTTCGGATCCTGTTTTAAGATTGTTTAGTGTCAGTATCATTTGTTTCATTGCGAGTCCTTTTTGTTGTTACATGTTTTGTTTTGTTTTTTTAGTGGGGAGAGTGGGTCAGGCAAGACAGAGGCCACCAAGCTGATTATGCAGTACCTTGCAGCGGTGAATAAATCTGGTGGCAGCACCATCACAGAACAGATTCTGGAGGCCAATCCACTTCTAGAGTCCTTCGGCAATGCCAAAACCATTCGCAATGATAATTCAAGCCGTTTTGGAAAATACATTGAAGTTTTCTTCAAAAGGTGTGTCTTGATATAAGATGGTTCTTATTTTCCTTTTCTGCATTAGGAAGTGGGGGCTAATCAAATTAGGAAGTGGTGGGACTAATAGAATCCATTATGTGCTATGGCAGTAGGAGAGGGAGTTCTTTCCTGGCTACAAATTCTGATCCTGAGGTGGAATTCCATCCCATGCCAATGCATCTGACAGAATATTATTGTTTGCATTTGTAATCAGATTATTTTAGTGGGGAAAAAATGGCTGACCAGTTCAGATGTAGCTCTATAGACTGAATATTTTCTGACATTTTATTTAATTTGATACAGAATAAGACATTTTATTTAATTTGATACAGAATGAGACATTTTATTTAATTTGATACAGAATAAGATATTTTATTTAATTTGATACAGAATAAGACATTTTATTTAATTTGATACAGAATGAGACATTTTATTTAATTTGATACAGAATAAGACATTTTGTTTACAACAAAGAAGTTTGTTGCAAACAAGAATTTCTGTTTATAAATGAGAAAAATTTGTCTTCTCAATAATCAGAACACAAGAATCATCAATAATGTTACATGGGCAGACTGTATTATAAATACATTGATTTCTCAATATAATGTGCCGCTAAGAGTGTAACAGTAAACTGATGCACCAGTCAGTTGCGGTACCTTTTGCCATTTGCATAATGCTCTGGGTCTGTGCAGTTTGTTAGAGGTAATCAGTAGTACAAATGGCATGACCCATGATCTGCAGGCACACTATTTTATGGCAGATCAGGATCTTTGTTGTTTGCAGTTTGACAACTTATAAGCAAGTATATACAGTACTCATTATAAGTATTATTCTGCTGATAATTTTAAGGTCCCTTCTGTAAGCATGAGGTAAAACGTTAAGCGTTATTTTTGGCTTAAGGACTGTACTTGGTTATTTCATGTTAATTTTGGCTCTTTGACTATAATTTGTTATTTTATGTTAATTTTGACTAAGACTATAATTGGTTATTTCATGTTAATTTGACTCTCAGACTATAATTGGTTATTTCATGTTAATTTTGGCTCTCAGACTATAATTAGTTATTTCATGAGTTATGTCCTTTTGTCATCCTTCCATATGGCAGATGAGCAGAAGAATGACCGTAAGGTTATTGACGAAAAGACCAGAGTCCATGTTTGGAAATATTTGAAATCCAAAGGAACTTTGTAAGATGGTTCTATAGATACACTAGCATAAATTATAAAGGAGACTTTTTGTGTTATCGTTTAATAATATAATTCAAGATGAATAAAACATTATCATGGAGTATGAGTATATGTTTTGAAATCAGTAATTCATTTTTGGATTGATTGAATGTCAAAATTACAATAATTGTTTCTAATACATATTAATACTTATTGCCGATATGATAAATGTACAGTGGAACCCCGCTATAACACGCCCCGCCATAACGCGAATTCGGATATAACGCGGTCGTAGCATGGCTCCCGAAATTTCGTATATTCATTCACACATGAAAAAAAAAAATTTGGAGAAAAGTAAAAAAAAACAAAACAAGAAATTAACTTCATTTTGGGCATGAGATTAGTTGTGACTTTTAAAATAATATGATCGTGGCATGGTTCCTGAAATTTAAATTCATTTACGTGTATTTTTATCGGACTGTGAAAATATTTGTTTAACGTACGAGAAATAGTGTGTAAAACGTTTATTATAATTTGGTGGAAGAATTCGCGTATGACTTTTAATAATAAACGATCGGAACTTAACAATTTATCCAGGTTCTTTAAGTGATTTTGGAGAAGTGATCGTGTATGAATTCTAAAATAATACGATATATATAACGTACGAGAAATAGTGTGTACAACGCTTGGCTTCTGAAATTTATCAATTTGAACAGGTTGTGGTGAAGCTCCATATTCTACTCTAGAAGAGAAAACTGGTTTCATTAGGTTTTTGAATTGTTAAGCCGAAGTAAACATTATCGGAAGTGTTACTTATTACGGATCCATGAGTAAAGCCAGTAAATCGTCTTTGTGATTGTCTTCCATGAAATCTGTATACAGTCGTTGCTCAAACAATAGCCGACATGGGCTTCTTATTTAACTGCAATCACAGCCAAGCAGCAGACAAAGCTGTGGTTGATACAAGAGTCGCACAATTTAATAAACATCAAAGGACGAAAGCCGCCAACATGTGTGCTGTGCTTGGCGGTGTGATCAAACAACAAACAGTTGAAAGTAAATAATATCCAATACAGACACCGTATGTAGACCCGGGAATAGCTGCATGCAATGACCGTACGATATCAGACGGCAAGTAAATGGTTTCAATATTTTGTTCATCCTATATTTTACACGACGAATTCAGACTATTACAAAATTATTGAATATTTTAAATCTGTACGATTTTCAATGAAATTACATCCATTATGGATGAACTGCATGCCACGACGGCACGGTAGCATACGGTGTTGATACACTTTTCATGATATAGCGATAGTCTGGTATTATCGGTCAATCTGTGTTATCGTTCAAACAAATAAAAATTAGTAAATGTTTTTAATGCACAGTAATAACCTATAAATATATTAGCCATCGATTATTTTGAATATATCTTAATTAATGCATTCCAGTTAATATTCATCTGATGATAAGCCGACTTTTGATCATTGCACATGTATACACGTATATGTTCTCGGAAAAAAAGTTAAATATTGTAAAACCCTGCATTAACGCGACCCCGCTTTTAACGCGATCCGATTTTATGGACCCCGATCATCGCGTTGTAGCGGGGTTCCACTGTATATTGTAAAATATATCACTAAGTTAATTTTTTTGTGCAGTATCTCCCTGCACCTCACTTCCTTCATATAAATATTATGGCCATGGATCCCATCTTTGAGAAGGAATTTAGATTTTGTATCGAAACTACCCAAGTACAAGGTGATCCCACTTATAATGTGGTAAACTTATATGGCTTCCCTGAATGGCGGCATTTTGATGGGGGATACTATATGTAGGAGTGAAACATAATAGGTATTACTCATCCAGCAGCATCCGTGGCATATTTTCAATACAGCAACCTTCATTCAGTCAGATTATATGTCTGCCTGTCACAGATGTAGTTGATCACTTCATCAGTAAAGCTTAATACATTGCAGTTTAACCTGTCTTGAAAGACCATACCTTTTGCACAAAAAATTATGGTCTCAAAACAGGTGGTCTTTCAGCATATTATCTTTAAATCTCTACTTTGAGAACCTGGTCTTTCAAGACAGGCTCTCATATCAGGGGTCTCTCAAGTCAGATTTAATTGTATTAGGTTAAAAACTTAACCTACATGGGAGAGATTTTATTAATTTATTCCAAGAACCTGTTCATTGAAAATTATTGTAAAGGTACCCTGATGTGGAGGGTTTGAGCTCATATCACACTGTATCAATAGGTTTTCAAATTTGCATTGCACAAGGTTTTTCACAATGCGTGTTTTGCTGTGAAGATACAATCTTGGACATGGTCATTCACATGAAAATACCTTTGAAAATGGACTGTAAACTTTTCCAGTATGGTTCAACAACATTCAGTATTGTCAAGACGGTGATTAAAATCTCTGGTTAGTAATTTAAAATTAGTAATCATCAAAATTGGTGAATTAAGATTTGAGGGCTCCATACAGGTGTGTTTTTTATTCATGCCATCTAACAAAAGCTGTAGAAATAACTGAGCCTTAAGTATTTGATGAACATCAAAAATACATTGTCCTATAAATTTAGTCCTGCAACTTCAGGTATTTTGGAATTTAATCTTTAATTCCTTTGAGTAGAATAACTACGTGTTTGATATGAAACTAAATAAAATTGTCACGAGTGTGACATAACCTTTGAGAAAAATGAAAAATAAATGTTTGTTCATTAATTGTCATAAAAGTTATTATCACCATACCAGCAAGGAAAATTACCGCCTCCAGAAATATTTTAATTGTAAACTTATTTGATCTTTTTCAGCCTTTATGGGATTCAACTCATTCAGCTAAATACAATATATACTTGCTTATAAGTTGAACTGCAAAATGCACAGACCAAGATCTGCCATTGCAACATGTGCCAGCAGATCTGGGTCTGTACAGTTTGTGAGAAGTAATCAGTAGAACGTAACAACATATACCCTGGTCTGCAGGTGCATTATATTACGGCAGA
Source organism: Sinohyriopsis cumingii (assembly GCA_028554795.2). NCBI lineage: Eukaryota > Metazoa > Mollusca > Bivalvia > Unionida > Unionidae > Sinohyriopsis > Sinohyriopsis cumingii. Next base: position 127,801,373 of record CM068825.1, read on the forward strand.
TCAGGACCTTTGTTGTTTGCAGTTTAACTCTATTTATAAGCATGTACATACGGAACATTTAGAATTGACAACTGCCCCATTTTATAACAAGGTTTATAACAAGGAATGTCATATTCAGCAATGTATATACTGTGTAGCCATCAGCAAACAAAGCACACTCAGATCTGCCATTGTATTATGTAAATGAGGGTCTACCAGTTGTACTTGCTTATAAGTCGAATCATACTGCAAACAGCAAAGATCCTGATCTGCCAAAGCATAATGCACCTGCTGATCATGGTGTATGTTGTTTTTATACTGATTATTCCATATAAACTGCATGGACCCAGATCTGCCAGTGCATTATGCTTTGGCAGATCTGGGTCTATTCAGTTTTGAAGTTGGTCTTGATTTATGCGAGTATATATGGTATTTCTTGCATTAAAGAATGCAACTGTACAGTGTCAAACTTGTGCAAGGATAGAATATGAATACATTTGAAATGGAATCAGCTATTTCACAGTCAATAATAAAATCCTACGTATTTGTCATTTTTCAATAATATACATTATATAATAAATAATCCTTGTATTGTCACCAGTATATCCTCTTTTAATAAAACGAGTTTGGTCATTAGATATGCCATTCAATGCTGTTTTGAGTCTTTTGGCAATACATTTATGTTAATATGTCAGATTTACTAAATAATGGTGTAGGGTACCAGTTTTGTAAATATTGTGTTTATCTTTTAGTTATATATGCTATAATTCCTCCATGTCACAGAACTGTTGAAACAAGATCCAGTTTCATATGCTTCATTAATTGCTCTGACTACAAATTGCTCATTAATTATTTATATATAATTGATCATGCAAAAACTTTGAAAAATTGTCAGAATATTGGGCCAATTTATACATGAGCATATACTGGTGCTTATTGAAACTTCATGGTAGTGATGGCATTCTCTGAAAGTAAGACACTGTGTCTTAAGTTTGATTTAATTTATTTGAATAATGAATTTGTGATGGCATTCTCAAATATTGTATGTCTATTTTTGTCCATGATTAAGGATTGTGAAATTAATGTCTAACTGATATTAAGTTAACAAGATATTTACCAAAATTTGATTTCAAGGCCTAACTTTGAATGTTCTGGACATGAACTTGTTGACAATTTGGTGGAATTTTTCATTGGAAATGTGGGTTTTCTTGAGCAAGTGGGTGTATGTATATATAAACAATTATTCGTTCCTGTTTCAGATCACTCTTTGGGAATCTATGATCAGAGCTCTAGTTATGTTCAGATATAATTCTAGGAGAATTATTTAAATTGTTCATTGGAATTACAAGTGCTCATTGACATTTTGACTACAACACTACTTTGGGATTATTGAGAACTTATTCACAGACATTCTGGATTACATCATACACAACACATATCAAAGAATATGCAGTAACTAGGTTCATTACAGCAATATTTAGCTCAAAATGAGTTTTAATTATTTGTTGACTATGTCAGCAAATGGGCAGACTGCAACACTGAATAAAGGAAGGGATATAAAGCAATTTTCTTCATCATTCTTTCTTATATTTACAGCTGGTCAATTGTTGGAGCAAGGACATCAGAGTATCTCCTGGAAAAGTCCAGAATTGTCACACAGGTAAGGAAGTAATGTACATTTTGACACTTTCTGTGGGTTGATCATGCCAGGACTCAGTACATCTAGACACTTGCTATGGCTTGATCATATCAGGGCTCAGTATAGTTAGACGCTTTCTATGGTTTGATCAATTCATGACTCAATACAGTTTGACACTTGCTATGGCTTGATGATGCTAGGACTCAGTACAGTTAGACACTTGCTGTGGTGTGATCATTCCAGGCCTCAGTATGGTTAGACACTTGCTATGGCTTGATATGCTAGGACTTGATACAGTTCAATAAATGTGATACAAGCTAAGAATTGATAATGTAACAATTCAGGACAGTTTGACACTGGCTGTCAATTGATTATGCCAAGACTCAACACATTTAGACACTTGTTATGAATTTATCATGCCAGGACTTGATACGGTTCGATACTTGCCATGGATTAACCATGCCAGGACATTGTACACTTGCTATGAATTGGTCAAGTCAGTACTTAATGCTTGCTGTGGATTGATCATGCCAGAGCTCAATACAGTGACACTTGCTATGAATTTATCATGCTTTGACTCAACAAATTTGACACTTGCATTTGGATTGATCATGCAAGGATTCAATACAATTTAACACTTGCGTTTGGATTGATCATGCAAGGATTCAATACAATTTAACACTTGCATTTGGATTGATCATGCAAGGATTCAATACAATTTAACACTTGCATTGGGATTGATCATGCAAAGGGTTCATTAGTTTGACACTTGCATTTGGATTGGTCATGCAAGGATTCAATACAATTTAACACTTGCATTTGGATTGATCATGCAAGGATTCAATACAATTTAACACTTGCATTTGGATTGATCATACAAGGATTCATTACAGTTTGACACTTGCTATGTTTGAAAATATGTTCAAAAGTATGAAATAAAATCCTAGTGTTCAAAGCCTAATGCTGTCTTTTTATTTTTAGGCCAAAGATGAGAGGAACTACCACGTCTTTTATGAACTTCTGGATGGTTTGTCTGATGATATGAAGAAAAAGTTTGGGTTGCAGACAGCTTCAAAGTATTTTTACCTGAACCAGGTGTGTTGATAAACATTTATATTGGCCACTGCTATAAAATGAAATGATGTGATATCTGTTAAATTGATATATTTTGACACATATCTGTTTATCCTCCATTCTGCATTTCATACAATATGTAGACTTTAAATCTAACACATGGCTCTGTATTAGTTTTTATATGAAGACCTTGTAGCCATGTACATTTTGAAAAAAATTTAACTGTTAAAAAAACTGTAATGTTCAGTTCTCTCCACCAGTATCATACAATTCTGGTTCCTTCTTTTAACCAGATCTCCTCATTTAGAATAACAACATTTGAAACTGTCAAAAGTGTGCTTTGTTTTCTAAGAATGGCTTTCAATCCAGTTTTCGTTCTTGCGTATAATTTTCATATTCATCAAATATAAGCTTAGAAATGCTGTTAGATTGTATACATTTTTTATTTCATACAATATGCTATGGAATGAATTGCCCACTGAACTTAGACACAAAGACACAGTGATCCCATTCAAGAGTGCTCTCAAAACTTACTTATTTCGACTGCAAGAACAAACTTAAAGACCTAATAATGTTTCCTACCTTAAATATTCTCAGCATTTTTTTTTACATTTTCTAATTTCACGGTGTTTGTTTTTGTAATCATATCATTATATATGTTTTTTATCTTGTATATGTTGTCTAATGTTGTAAAGCGCTTAGAGCTTCTAAAGATTCGGCGCTATACAGAGTCCTCATTATTATTATTATTATTATTTGAATATTGTGTTTCTTATCAGGGAGGAATAAGTTCCATAGACAGCCGTAATGATGCAGAGAACTTCAAGGTACTGTCAGCTGCCATGCAGGTCCTTAACTTTGAGAGTCATGAGTATGACACAATCTTCAAGATGCTGTCCTCTGTCCTGCATCTAGGCAACGTTTTTTTCAACAGAATACAGGTAGCTTATACAGTGGGAATTGATGTTTGAACAGATATTGAATACTGTGTATTCATTCAAAGATACCATTTTTATATACCTTACATATGACAGATCATATGTTACAATGAAGTCTGTCCATCCATACCAGTTACATTTCTGCACGACAACTCAAGTGTCCACCATACTGAGGATGGCTTGCATTTGGATTAAGGAAGAATCTTGTCATTTTCAGGGTCAAACGTTAAGGTCACTGTTTCTGAAAGAAGAAAATTGATCTTTGCATAATAACAAGAATTCTCCATCATTTACAGTTACCAAATTTTGTGTCTCTCTTCCAGTTATATTAGAGAAGAAATCTATTGGTTTCATAATCAGGAGATGAATGGTAAAGGTCAAAAGGACCAAAAGAGAAAACATGGTTTCTGCATAGTAACATTAGTTCTGCATTGTAGACTTGGAGCAAACTTGGTGGGCAGCTTGCTGTTTAGATATGGAAAAATTCAAAATGCCTATCAGTTTTGAGACAAAAAGATCACTGGTCAAGGTCACTGTGACATAAAGAAGAAAATGGTTTGTGCGCAAAAAATTAAGTTGTTCACCATATATCTTCAGAGTTATTATGTGAAGAAGAGTATTGATTTTGGGATCAAGAGCTCTAATATCAGCATCACTGTAATTGAAAGAAGGAAAATGGTTTTTGAATAATTAATTTAGTTGTGAACCACCTACTTTCTCCAACATTTGTTTAGGACTTACACTTGCTTTGGGGTCAAAATGCCAAAGGTCATGGTCATTTTGGCTATAAAAAAGTGGATCTTGTACAATAACTTTGTTTTAGAGCAAGTCTCCTCATCAAACTGGATGGCTTGCAATTAGGGTAATAAAGAACCCTATGGATTCTGAGATCTAGGGGTCAGCAGTCATGGTAAGTCCAAGAAGAGATAATATGCCTGCACAGAGGAGTATTATACATGGGGCATATTAAAGCCATCCATTGTACTCCTATTAATTGTCTTGAGATAAACTAATATTTTTAGTTTGTATTTATTATATTGGTATACTGTTTAAAAAAATATCACATAAATAATATTTTACAGTTTGTCTTACATTTTTTAGTTTTGTTGCAATATAAAAGTCATCAAAAGTTAGTACCAGAAAAATCCAAAACATTTGGGGAGACCACATTCTGCCAACAAAAAGTGTTCTTTAAAGACAGGTGGATGTGTACATAACAATGTTGATATGTGAAAGGTGGTCTCCAAAAACTACCATTAGTAGCCTTGGTCTAATCACATCAAGTCCTGTGGCTTTACCGTCATTGCATAATTAATATACTTTAAAAAACATTCAGGACTTGTTTCTGGAATTTCAAACTTTATGTCATTAGGGAATTTTTCGGAACAAAACTTAGTTTCAGATAATCGGAGGCAATGTTTAGCTTCTTGAAGTTTCTCAGCAATTGGAAAATAAAAGTCATTAAAAGATGTGACTTGGATTATCAGTATAAATGCCATCATGATTGTGGGGCGAAAATTTCAGTTTTACTTTTACAGTTCCCTACGCCAAATTCAGGAAAAAAACTCCAAACAGCAGTAGGTTTATTTTTATTTTCATCCAGCACTTTCTAAGGTGTGCTTGTTTGGCATGACTTGCTTGACTTGTCATTTTATTGTCATTATTCCTCCAAATTTTATATTCAGCTTGATTTCCTACAGATTTTAGAAGGTCTTTTCTCTTCATTGCATCTAAAATTTATGGGGTATTCCAGCCTGGCTGGTGGTCTTTTTTATCCTGTGCATTTTTGAAGGGGCATATTTTTGCTGTTTCTATGAAAGATCCATCCAAGTACCTAAAAGACCATAAATATCTTAAAAAATTTGGACTGTATTCTATGGAATCTCTTTCAGATCTTTCAGGAATTGAGTAGCATCAGAGTTTTTAAAAGATCTATAAGCATGGATATTATCTTTCTTTGATTTTATATTGACTTAACATGATGTGAACATTGAAAAAGTGATCAACTAAACCAATCTTAGGAGCCCTTACATCCAATATATTTTCTTATGTATTGGCATAAATTTGGTCTATTTATCTGGTAGAGGTAGATGTTACTCTAGTTGGTTCTTTTACTAAATGCTCCATACCCAGAGAAGCCATAAAATCCATTTTTATGTGATCATTAGAAGATCTCTGTTTATGTCACCAAGAATGTAAAATTACTTTGCTTGAAATTGTATCTATTTGAAGTTCAGAGTATTCACACATTAAGTATTTGATGATGGGGGTCAGTACACAAAATCAGCTATGTAAGATTTTGTTTTTCCTGGAGTAGTCTGTCGACAAATGGATTCTATTCACAATATTACTGGTTTTTTCAGCTTTAAATTTATGCAAAAAAGTCACTTTCACTTTTTCATTATGTATCTATGTCATTTTCACTATGTACTTTTCATTGTTTCCAGTGTCAGCTTCACTATTTACTTTCCAAGTCAGCTTCACAACATACTTTTCATGATGTTTCCATGTCAGTTCACCATGTACATTTCATGTCAGCTTCACTGTGGACTTTTCAGTATGTTTCCATTGTCAGTTTCATTATGTACTATTCAGTATGTTTCCATGTCAGCTTCACCCTGTACTTTTCAGTACTTTCCATGTCAGCTTCACTATGTACTTTCCAGTATGTTTCCATGTCAGCTTCACTGTGTACTTTTCAGTACTTTCCATGTCAGCTTCACTAAGTACTTTTCAGTATGTTTCCATGTCAACCTTTTTATGCCTTTTGCCAGAAATAATAATTAGTTCAAAATGGATTGAGATTATGCATCAGCCAAGAATTATGAAAGGAAGCATATTTACTTCCTTCTGCATCAAGTTAAATGTGAACTATGGGGATGGAGAAATTGACAATTGTTTAGAAAATATTGGGTCTTTCTGAATAAAATTTTAAAAACGATCAGTGCATTTATTGATTGTACATGTATGTGTGAAATAATGCTTTTAAATTAGATTTTAGTATATGAAATCCAGACTAAGCTTCTTAATCTGTTTCAGATTGACAACCATGACACAGTACAGCTGGGTAGTGACATGGAGATTAAGTGGATATCGCACCTTCTGGAACTGTCAGAAGATTGGTTGAAACAAGCCCTCACACAGAAAGTCACTGTAAGTTGTACAGCATTGTGCATGGTGTTGAAGGGATGGCTTATAACAGCTGCTGCTAGTAATATGTCATATGATTGGCTGAAACACCTCAGCACACAGAAAGTTACAAAGTTGTATAGCCAGGGTGGGTGATGTGATATAGATGGGCTTATTGACAGCTGCTTGTAACATGTCTGAAGCTCTGACATGATTGACTAAAACATGTCCCTCATGCAGAAAAGTTGCTATAAGTAGTATAGCCAGGCACTCATTCAGTAAGTCACTGAGAAATACAGCCAGGGAAAGTTGGTGTAATTTGTATGACAAGGGTTGTATGGATAGGAGAAGATTGGTTTATGGAGACTGTTGGTAGTATATTGTTTTGCTGCATGTACAATGTGGACATTCCTCTATCTGGAACTGTCAAACAATTGGCTGCATGTACAATGTGGACATTCCTCTATCTGGAACTGTCAAACAATTGGCTGCATGTACTATTTGGACATTCCTCTATCTGGAACTGTCAAACAATTGGCTGCATGTACTATGTGGACATTCCTCTGTCTGGAGCTGTCAAACAATTGGCTGCATGTACTATGTGGACATTCCTCTATCTGGAACTGTCAAACAATTGGCTGCATGTACTATGTGGACATTCCTCTGTCTGGAACTGTCAAACAATTGGCTGCATGTACTATGTGGACATTCCTCTATCTGGAACTGTCAGGCAATTGGCTGCATGTACTATGTGGACATTCCTCTGTCTGGAACTGTCAAACAATTGGCTGCATGTACTATGTGGACATTCCTCTATCTGGAACTGTCAAACAATTGGCTGCATGTACTATGTGGACATTCCTCTATCTGGAACTGTCAAACAATTGGCTGCATGTACTATGTGGACATTCCTCTATCTGGAACTGTCAAACAATTGGCTGCATGTACTATGTGGACATTCCACTGTCTGGAACTGTCAAACAGTTGGCTGCATGTACTATGTGGACATTCCTCTATCTGGAACTGTCAAACAATTGGCTGCATGTACCATGTGGACATTCCTCTATCTGGAACGTCAGACGATTGGCTGCATGTACTATGTGGACATTCCTCTATCTGGAACTGTCAAACAATTGGCTGCATGTACTATGTGGATATTCCTCTGTCTGGAGCTGTCAGGTAATTGGCTGCATGTACTATGTGGACATTCCTCTATCTGGACTGTCCAACAATTGGCTACATGTACTATGTGGACATTCCTCTATCTGGAACTGTCAAACAATTGGCTGCATGTACTATGTGGACATTCCTCTGTCTGGAGCTGTCAGGCAATTGGCTGCGTGTACTATGTGGACATTCCTCTATCTGGAACTGTCAAACAATTGGCTGCATGTACAATGTGGACATTCCTCTATCTGGAGCTGTCAGGCAATTGGCTGCATGTACTATGTGGACATTCCTCTATCTGGAGTTGTCAGGCAATTGACTTAAACTGGCCATTAGAATGTAAACCAATGAGAAGCAAGCTGGGAAAGGAGACTGACTTTTATTGTTGAGATATTTATTTTATGTTGTAAGTTGTTGTTGGTCTTAATGAAATGGATGATGAATACAAGTATTTCTACCTGTTATAGGTAAAATCACTTTTATATCAATGATGTGTAGCTATGTTGGAATTAATTTCAAAGAAGAAAAAGATTATTGTATTATGTAAACAAAATATGTATTGAAAAACAGAAATGAATACTTAAATCACATTACTTGATTGGCTTAATTTGAATATTGACAAACTAAGAAATTCACTAAATATTTTTGAGGTTTTAGTAGCTTCTGCTGCATTTCAGTTCTAATTCTAGTGTTGTATTGTTTGAGTTTGTAGCAAGGAGTTTCTGCTGTATTCCAGTTCTAATTCTGGCATTGTGTTGCCTGAGTTTGAGTTTGTATCTTTTTGTTTCTGCTGTATTCCAGTTCTAATTCTGGCATTGTGTTGCCTGAGTTTGAGTTTGTATCTTTTTGTTTCTGCTGTATTCCAGTTCTAATTCTGGCATTGTGTTGTCTGAGTTTGAGTTTGTAGCAAGGAGTTTCTGCTGTATTCCAGTTCTAATTCTGGCATTGTGTTGCATGAGTTTGTGTTTGTAGCTTTTAGTTTCTGCTGTTTTCCACATCTAACTCTAGCACTGTGTTGTCTGAGTTTGTAGCAGAGTTTCTGCTGTACTCCAGTTCTTATTCTAATAATGTGTTGCCTGAGTTTGATTTTGTATCTTTTTGTTTCTGCTGTATTCTAGTTCTAATTCTAGCATTGTGTTGCATGAGTTTGAGTTTGTAGCAAAGAGTTTTTGCTGTGTTCCAATTCTAATTCTAGTGTTGTGTTGCCAGAGCTTATAGCAAACAGTTTCTTTAGTATTCTAGTTCTAATTCTAAAGTTGTGTTGCTTGAGTTTGAGTTTCTAGCAAAGAGTTTCTACTGTATTACAATTCTAACTACACCACTCCCTCGATAACTCGCGCCCTGATAACTCGCAAACCCGCTTATAATGCGATGTCAGGCGTGGCTCCCATTTTTTAAACCCGAAAATACCACAAAAATTTATCTGTATTTGTTGAACTTGAAGAAAATTGCGATCAAAATTGGTAACGGAAACTTTGATGTATTGCTCGTTTTATTGTTGAAAACAGTAGATAGACCCTGGAAATTTTAATCAACACTATGAAATATCAAATTTAAAAATAGCTCATACAATTTTTAACATTTTCTTTCCAAACGACATTATTAGTACACCGCAGTTAACGATATGTAAGGAAATTTCGATCAATGAAAATGTCACTTACGCCAAGTGGAGACAGTACTTTAATAAATAAACACAAATTAAATAATTTTTTTATCAATTGAAATTTGTGTTCTAGTTCCATCTTTTAGTTCCTTTTAAGTGTAATTGTCATAAATGCAATGTGTCCTCTTATAATTAAACGTAAAATGCGTCAATCTACCGTAACAGCTATGTCCGCAAGCATTTCTCTGAGAACCTAATTAAGTGCCGACCGTGTTTTGAAAACTGAATTGCGAAAGTATTTGTTGTATTGTTGCACCAAATAAAAAAGCTGTCCCCCTTTGTATTATCACATTAATTATGTCTTTTGAATAAAAAAAAGAGGTGGAATAAAAGAAAAGTTAAAAGACACAGAAATCTGACTAACTTAAAATCTAGCAGCCTCGGTCGTATGAACTCATTTCATTTGATCAATCGAACACTATAATAAATGTTATTGTATATGTAACATAAACTACCTTAAATTAACCGACTCTTTCATGACTGCAGTCAAAGATAACAAGGCAGCCAAGCGAAAAATAAATACTTTGTAAAATAGAGAGCTTGATTTCACAGATACGGACCATTGTGGGCAAGTGAGGTTCAGAGAATTCTTGAACTGGCATTTAGAGATATCCTCAGGGATGATAAGAATTACTTTCTATGAAATCATGACATTAACATTGTACTAACTGAACAATAAAAAATTGAGTTTCAACATAGACGTGTCACGAAATAAATATTGCGTGTTTTTGAAAACAAAGGAATCTTGTTTGGTGGTTTATCAACAGTTAGTCTAGTTACCAAATTATAGACTACCGGTTTTGGCAAGATACTATTAAACACCACTACGGGAACCAGACTCATCAAGAAAACAAAAAGCATTGACGTAATACACAGATTTTTCGCATACACGTGATGGTTGTTCAAACCAGTTGGAACAATCTTTCATATGTTGGATATTTGAAGAAGAAAAAATGTTATTTAAACAGAATAACAAACAACTTCATTAGAAAAAGCGCATTATTAAAAATTATTATTGACATGATTGTAAAGTGAGGATTCAGTCATTATTTGGCGGTCCCTCAGTAACTCGCGCCTCACTTATAGTGCGGTCAGTGTTTGTGGACCCCGATGTGCGCGAGTTATCAAGGGAGAGGTGTATAGTGTTGTGTTGCCTGAGATAGTAGCTTCTAGTTTATGCTGTATTCCAGTTCCAATTCTAGCATTGTGTTGCCCAGAGAGAAGGATCTGTATTCCAGTTCTGATTCTAGCATTGTGTTGCCCAGAGATAAGGATCTGTATTCCAGTTCTGATTCTAACATTGTGTTGCCCAGAGATAAGGATCTGTATTCCAGTTCTGATTCTAGCATTGTGTTGCCCAGAGAAAAGGATCTGTATTCCAGTTTTAATTCTAGCATTGTGTTGCCCAGAGATAAGGATCTGTATTCCAGTTCTAATTCTAGCACTGTGTTGCCCAGAGATAAGGATCTGTAGGTTAATAAAAGAAACAGCCAAATTTTAATTAGTGCTGAAACATGTTGTACACTCATAGATGTAACAGATTTACACTCAGTAAAGCTTTCTGGTTTATAATGGCAAAAACATTTTTGACTTCATAAGCTCTGCTGTTATGTAATTAGATCTAGAGAATACATTGTTTAAGTTTTGTAAGATTTGTACTGGTCTGCCACATAATGGTCTTGTCCAGTGCGAATCATCAGAATTGTTATTTTCTTGTACAGGAGACCAGGGGAGACAAGGTTCTGACACCCTACAGCATTGACCAAGCTCTGGATGCAAGGTAAGCTAAGTACATGCATGGTGAATGTAATTTGGCATTTATTGTACTCTGGGCACTATCATATCAAACATATTATTGTAGTATCCATTCCTTCTTCACAAGTGAGTTTAGTGGCTGTGATGCAGTCATGTACAGTTGCTTGCTACTGCATACTTGCAAGGATAAAATGCAACCACATATTTTACCTTGAGGAACTGGCAGATATCGTTAGTGAATTAATTATCATTAGTATGATCCTTAAATAATTTGATCGTGAACAGTACCTTTGTATATTGCCCAGATCTAAAACTTTCTTGTTAGTTAATCTAGACGAATGCTTGCTAAACAACAAAATAATGTCCAATGTCTTTGTGAGTTACAGTTGAGTAGTGTAAGCCCAGTGAGCAATATCAGTCTTTTTATACTTGACAACAAATACAACAGTATTAATTTGTTATATTGATATAACACAATATTGACATTACATATTGCAGATGTTTCTATGAAACCTTTATTTTCATAAAGTCAATGTCAGCAATCTTTTGCCACTTAACACACATCCTGATTAAAACTGACCTGATTAAAACTGAACTGATTCAAACTGACCTGATTCAAAGTGACCTGATTCAAACTTCATCCTGAATAAGCATAACTGAATAATCCATAATGATAAATTTTCATCACCGAGAAGCTTCCATGCATTTGGTATTAGTGAATAAGCTTATTGTTGACATAGATGACTGATTAACCTTGACTTGAAGTTTTAGTGTATACAAGATTGTAAATCATGGCTGAATATGACTATAGTGATCTGATGATACTGCCATAGTGTCTACAAGATCATAAAGCATGGTTGAGTACAACCATAGTGACCTGATGGTACTGCCATAGTCTATACAAGATCCTGAAGCATGGTTGGGTGACCTAATGACATGCCTTAATATCTATGAGAATCTATTTTTGGAAACTCACAAAGACATTAACTTAAGTACCCAGTGTTTACGACTGTTGCAGTATGCTGGCATTAAGATTTCTGGTGGAACTACACATGATTCAAATCTCATTAAGTTTGGCTTGTACAAAACAAGTACAAGGGCATTTAGCATTCTTCTTATGAGCAGTGATTTAAATTATTTTATTAGTGTTTGCAATCATTTAATTTCAACAAAACGAGATATGTTTTTCTTGTTGAATGAAAACATATGCTATCTATATTTGATTTAATTTCTGTTTGATTTAATTCAATTGTTTGTTTGTAAGTTTAAAATTTTTTTATTCCATTATTTGCTATTGTAATGTAACTTTTTTTTTTATTCCATTATTTGCTATTGTAATGTAACTTTATTTACTGAAATAGAGTTCAGTTCTGATTTTTAAAAAAAAATATTTTTGACGTAAACGACTTTATAGAAACATTGTATCTAATGCTGACCTAGTTCTTGGCCTTGATTAAGAACCGGTGATAGCTCCTAGTAAACAACTTTTAAAAAAACATTCTTTCTTAGAGTAGGATTCATAACGTGGAATCAAAGCCATACTTGGAGTATGTGACAAATAGCATGAAGCAGTTGTTACAAATTCTGGTTTCTCCAGAGGATTGACCCACATCTGGGCATCTGTTTTGTGTTGTAGCTAGATTTATTGTTGATGTTTTGAGAAATAATAGTCATACTTGCCTTAACACTGGAGATGTCCAGGTGTTTAATGTTGTGACCAGTTTTTGGGGCTAATTATTTTATTTTATTTTAAAGAAAAGTGATTTTTTTCCCAGGAAATACTAGTGTTCTAAATTAATTCTTGGACAATGACATTTATCAAAATTTATACAGAATTTAAATTGGAATATTATTTTCTGTGATTCAACAAAGATATGTTGACATATCAGGATGATGCTGACCACATCGCCTTCCATTTTGGATTTCATTGGGATTCAAACTCAGTTTCATTAGGACTTTTTATTTATAAGACTTCTATTTTTTTAATTCTTGGATTATTTTTGGATTTGATTTGTAAAATCATAGTTCTTTTTATCATTTTTAACTTGTTTTTCTAGAGAAATAAATTATTTGTTAAATTTTATAAAGCTTGTTGTCTTCGCTTTTTCTTGTTACGTTTTGTAAGAGCCTAAACATGTAACACATGACAATACTGCAGTATTTCAGTCAATATTACACTATATTGCAGAATCATTTTCAATTCACTACATACCAAAAAAATGTATTGTTTCACAATGATGAAGAATTATTGATAAGTTTACCTAAACAATATCAACTCAGTGGTTAAGATTAAACCATTGCTGCATCATGATAATTCTCTATTGTGAACGAGTTTCATGCCATGGGTTTACAGTTGCTTGTCTAACAATCATTTTGTTTATTTTCTCTACAGAGATGCCATAGCCAAGGCTTTGTACAGTCGTCTTTTCACCTGGCTGGTGGAACGAGTTAACCTGATAATGTCTCGCTCTGAGAAGGATAAGTCGACCTCACTAGCACTCTTGGACATATTCGGATTTGAGGTTAGTGTTGTGAATATCACACAAATCGTTGGTCATTTTTGGTTTGAATGCATGAATTTTGCAAGACAAGTATCACTTTACAGTGGCAGCAGTTGTGAGGGTAGTAACATTAACATGAAATTTGTGTGTAAATGTTTTTTGTTAAATGTTTTGCATATCAGACATGAAGGGGGTGGGGAATATGATAGCATGAAACACAGATGAGATACAGCGTATTGCGAGACCCTTCCTTTATTTGAATGCATGATATAGTAGAAGAAATGTGTCAATGTCACCATCTTAATACAGCCAATGATAAAAAAGGATTTTCATAAACTATGGTAGCAACACCAGTCTCAAGAAATTATAGATTTTACTTCAGCTCATCTTTACCAGCATTGCTTAAATTTCCAGAAACATCTGTGGAAGTGTTCTGAGTAACAGTTTGTGAATACTGGTGATGATTGATAATGTATTTTTTTCTAAGTAACAATGTCAGGGTTGAGTTATTCAGGTTTATATGGTTTCTTCTAGCAATTTAAGAAGATATGTTTCTTGCTCTTTTTCTAGCTATGAGCTTTTTTTCTATCTAGGTGATTGATTGGATCTTCAAGCATTATTTCTATCTAGATCATTGATTGGATCTTCAAGCTTTATTTCTATCTAGATCATTGATTGGCTCTTCAAGCTTTATTTCTATCTAGATCATTGATTAGATCTTCAAGCTTTATTTCTATCTAGATCATTGATTGGATCTTCAAGCTTTATTTATATCTAGATCATTGATTGGATCTTCAGGCTTTATTTCTATCTAGATCATTGATTGGATCTTCAAGCTTTATTTCTATCTAGGTCATTGATTGGCTCTTCAAGCTTTATTTCTATCTAGATCATTGATTAGATCTTCAAGCTTTATTTCTATCTAGATCATTGATTGGATCTTCAAGCTTTATTTATATCTAGATCATTGATTGGTTCTTCAGGCTTTATTTCTATCTGGATCATTGATTGGATCTTCAAGCTTTATTTCTATCTAGATCATTGATTGGGTCTTCAAGCTTTATTTCTATCTAGATCACTGATTAGATCTTCAAGCTTTATTTCTATCTAGATCATTGATTGGATCTTCAAGCTTTATTTATGTCTAGATCATTGATTGGATCTTCAGGCTTTATTTCTATCTGGATCATTGATTGGATCTTCAAGCTTTATTTCTATCTAGGTCATTGATTGGCTCTTCAAGCTTTATTTATAACTAGATCATTGATTGGCTCTTAAAACTTTTATTTCTATATAGATCATTGACTGGCTTTTCAAACTTTGTTTCTCTCTAGATCATTGACTGGCTCTTCAAACTTTGTTTCTGTCTAGATCATTGACTGGCTCTTCAAACTTTGTTTCTATCTAGCTCATTGATTGGATCTTCAAGCTTTATTTCTATCTAGATCATTGACTGGCTTTTCAAACTTTGTTTCTCTCTAGATCATTAATTGGCTCTTAAAGCTTTGTTTTTATCCAGATCATTGATTGGCTCTTCAAGATTTGTTTCTCTCTGGATCATTGATTGGCTTTTCAAGTTTTGTTTCTATCTAGATCATTGATTGGCTCTTCAAGTTTTGTTTCTATCTAGGTCATTGATTGGCTCTCCAAGCTTTGTTTCTTTCTAGGACATTGATTGGGTCTTCAAACTTTGTTTCTATCTAGATCATTGATTGGCTGTCCAAGCTTTGTTTCTATCTAGGACATTGATTGGGTCTTCAAACTTTGTTTCTATCTAGATCATTGATTGACTTTTCAGGATTTGTTTTTTGTGTAGATCATTGATTGACTCTTCACTTCAGTATTTGTTTCTATCTGGATCATTAACTGGATTTTCAAATTTTATTTCTATGTAGATCATTGATTGGCTTTTCCAGATTTTTTTCTGTCTAGATAATTGATTGGATCATCAGGATTTGTTTCGATCTAGATCATTGAATGGCTCTTCAGACTTTGTTTCTATGTAGATAATTGATCTGATCTTCAAGCTTTGTTTCTATCTAGATCATTGATTGTCTGTTCAAGCTTTATTTCTGTCTAGATCATTGATTGGCTTTTCAAGCTTTTTTATCTAGATCTTTAAACTTTGTTTCTGTCTAGATCATTGATTGGATCTTAAAGCTTTGTTTCTGTCTAGAATCATTGATTGGATCTTAAAGCATTTTTTCTATCTAGATCTTAAAGCTTTGTTTCCATCTTGATGATTGATTGGATTTACAGACTTTGTTTCTGTCTAGATCATTCATTTGATCTAATAGATTTGTTTCTGTGCAGATTGTTGATTGGATCTTAATGTCTGATTTAATATCTTTATTTCGAGAGGTTACCTAATCTTACATTTCTATGATATTTTTGCAGGACTTCCCTGTCAACAGTTTTGAGCAGCTGTGCATCAATTATGCAAATGAGACGCTTCAGTTTTTCTTCAACCAGCATATTTTCCGCCTGGAACAGAAAGAGTATGCCAAAGAGAGGATAGACTGGACCAACATTGAGTTCCAGGACAACCAGCCTGTTATTGATCTCATTGCCGCAAAGCCTGCTGGAATTTTGCACATACTGGATGATGAGTGTAACTTTCCTCAGGTGGGTTGTTGTTAGCGTTGGGCTCAGTTCCTTTGTCCCAGCACATGAATTGGTTAATTACCCATCATGCATCATTCATGTTTTTTTTTCTTCAGTTTTGCTGTTGCCTGGACATAAATAGTCATTACTCACCATCATTTGAACCATCAGCAGTACTTAAGATGGGTGCAAGAATTTGTTTTAAATTTAGCAAAGATTTAAGTTTAAAGGTCTGGCTTTATATTTTAATATGTTGAATTTTGTTTTTCACTTGCCTGAGTAAAATCTGATACAAGGCTAAAATTTATGTTAGTGGAAAAGGCAGGGATTTGCCAAACCAAATTCATTGCTATAGGCATTATGGTATATGACCCTCTCTGTTAGATTTTACATAGAAATCAATGAGATTTGGCCTTAGATTAGACATTTTTACAACTTTTCATCTGTTTCTCAAATCCAGATTTGTTACATATTTTGTACAAAAACTTGAATGATTTAAGCAATTAAAAAAAAGAGAAATTCTTAGTTGACTGTACTTAACATAAGCATGCATTACAGACATCTTGAATGATTTCAGCATTTGAAAAGAAAAGAAATTCTGGTTCATTGTATTTGATATAAGCATCAGTACAGTAATTTTAGTCTGAAAACCACCCTCACCGTAGTCCATTTTATGGTATGTTGTAAAATGACTTTTTCGAAAGTTTTAATAGAGATGTCTAAGAAGTTGATGTATTTGTTTCTGTATGTAATTAAATCTGTCAACTAGTTTAAGGTAAAAAGCAGTTGTGATCATTTTGATGATGTCATAAAAACTGTGGCAAACGGGTTGTTTATTTGTAAGTTTGCATCTACCTTATGGGTTATACGTTACACAGACACAATGTTGGACATTCTTGTCATAGAAAAACACAAATATACACACACATATTACACATATAACTTAATGATGGCTTTGTAAATTATACATGGAATTACTTATGTAAGAATCAATTTAGTGAATTTTTATTGTAGAGAGATCGAGGCTGTTGAAATAGTGAGATTAACTATGTAAATTATACATGGAATTACTTCTGTAAGAATCAATTTAGTGACTTTTTATTGTAGAGAGATTGAGGCTGTTGAAATAGTGAGATTAACTATGTAAATTATACATGGAATTACTTATGTAAGAATCAATTTAGTGACTTTTTATTGTAGAGAGATTGAGGCTGTTGAAATAGTGAGATTAACTAGTAGATTTCATAATAGATTTTTCAAACTGTCCAGTAGCTTCAACCACTTGTAAGTTTTTCTAATGGTGGTTATCGGTAAAAAGGACACTTTCCAAGATGTATGCTGATGTAATCTTTTTAGTATTCCATTTAATATGATATAAAGGACTTTCCTTTTTAAAATAGTAGTTCAAATTCAAAAGGCAATGTTTTATAATTACTTTGCAGATTAACTTTAAACAATATGTTTGAAAGAGTCATATATTGTATAATATAGTAAGCATTTATTAGCTCTTGCTTTAATTGATAATAGTTTATTGATGCAGTGGCGGTAAAGTATACATAATTCCTGTCCTCCTTTACTATTGTTTATCTCAAAACTTGTCCTTTAAATGTATTTCATGCATCTCCAGGCATTTGATTCATCCTTTTTTTCATGGATCTCCAGGCATCAGATTCATCATTTTTTTCATGCATCTACAGGCATCTGATTCATCCTTTTTGGAGAAGTGCCACTTCCATCATGGTGACAATGGTTTGTACGGGAAGCCCCGGATGTCTGATCCTGAATTTTTTGTGAGGCATTATGCTGGAAAAATCAAATACAGTGTAAGTAGCTACTTTAATGTACAAACCCAGATATAATGGGAGCTCTAAGGATTAGACAGTTATTCACTGAAGTCATCAAAATTGTATATTTCAAATCTTGTAGCTTTGTTATCAGTATAATACTTGAGTGAGTTAATAGATCAGTGTCCAAATTGATACATTTTTTAATCTTGTTGGGATAGTGATGTCTGTATGTCTTTGTCACAGAATAAGGCAAGAAATAACTTGGTTTCGCCTTAAAATTATTTGATCATTTTCATCGTACATGCGTACAATGTTACCTAGGGTGGATAATTGTTTTTCTAGGTAAGCAACTGAACTAGCATGTATCTCATCATAGATCGCTTGTGGCGAGAGTTACTAAAAGCATGGTAAGCACAGGTATTTTACCCTGATACTCACTCTCCTGTGGATTTAAGGCAAGTTCTGTTTCTAACTGACACACTGGTCTTTGGATCTTGTCAGGGAGTGAACTTTTTCCATTTATGTTCTCCAGCCATAGGGGTAATTGCTACATTTGTATTTTATTTTATGTATGAAGCGTATTAAGATTTTAAGGTCATATCATGAAATGATACCTTTACTACTATGCAGATTTGAAACGTTGTGAACTTTTGAATTACAAGTTGCTATTAGAGTTTAATTTAGTAGCATGTATCTATAGATTTTAATTCCAAACCTATTATTATGACCAGTTTGGTTTCATTTTAGCTGTTTAGGGCTGTCTGAAGCTGTTTAGGGCTGTCTGTAGCTGTTTAGAGCTGTCTGTATATATGTCTATACATATGCTTTGCGCATGGTGGATCCGTGAAGGTTGGGCATAGCCAATACAAGTGTGCCAACCCAGTTTAGGAGAACTGTGTGCTGTCGTTGCATATGTGTGTGCGGGTATCTCATGTTATCTGTCTGGCAGTCTGTGTGTCGATATGGAAGATGATGTAACCATCAAGGCCATACAAAGACAAAACTGCAAGTTTGTAAATTTGTGCGCATGGTAGATCCATGAAGGGTGTGTAGGGCCAACTCAAGAATTCAGGAGAGCTGTGTGGTTTGTCAGTGGACACTTTTGCAAGTTTCACAAATATTTATGAATCATATGGCTGTACAAATGATTTAGTCATGTTTGTTTCAGTTGATTTTGTTACATTTGAGCAATTTTGATTACATAAGATCATGTGAATCTCATTTTCATTCCATAAGATTATTTGAATCTTTATTTTCATTCCATAAGATTATTTGAAACTCACTTTCATCACAGAAGATTATTTGAATCTTATTTTCATTCCATGAGATTAGTTGAATCTCATTTTCATTACATGATTAGTTGATCTCACTTTCATTACATGAGGTTACATAAGATTATTTGAATCTTAGTCACACATGAGAATACATGAATCATTTTTAGTTTATCAGTCTGTGAATGTTTAGATTTGAATGAGACGTATGTTTGGAGTGTGAAAGAATCACTGTATTGGTAGTGTGTGTGTGTGTATATATATATATATATATATATATATATATATATATATATATATATATATATATATATATATATATATTAATTCATTTTATAAATTTTCATCTTTCATCACATTGTGTTGTCATTTGATCCAAGCATCCATTCAGGTCTATCGTGTTACAGTCTTTTTAACTGTCTGTCCAAGGTGATTTCCACAACATTACATTAGATTACTGTGATCTTTTACTCTGAATTGTAAAGTCAAGGTCACTACGGAAAAAATGTGATTTTCCTTTCTGTATGGCAAGTCAAGACTCCTGGGCAAAATTTTCATCAGACGTCACAAGTAGACTACACATGATCATAGGCTGATCACTGTTGATTCAAGGGGTAAAAGATCAAAGTACATAGAACATAAAATATGGTTTCTACATGTTTGCAGATCAGTATCAATATTCTTTTCATTGCACTTTTCCTTGTTAACCTGTCTATATCTAAATATAGTGAGTATTGAATTAGTCCTTGATAGGGTATGTACCAATTGCCTTACGGAAACGGTTACCAAACGTTTGTACTGCATAGAGTCAAGGATAAGTGATGAATATATGTTGACTGGTTCCATGTAGCAACTGCTGTGTTTACAGACATTTCGTTTATATCAGTTGTTTTCTGTGATATGGGATTTTGTTTCCATGCAGATTAATAGCAGTTACTTTGTCATAGCAATGTGAATAATGCAGCTATAGAGAGATATTTTTTCCATAACACAAGTAAGTTCTGATGTTGTTGATACATTAAGTTGTATTATTTGCATTGTCAGCAAATCAATATCTAGATTATTTCATCTGTGAACAGTTTCTTTAATTCATAAAGAATATACATGTGTAATGAAGTAAAGCCACATTTAACTCCTTGTTTGCCCTATTTTTCTTATAATATTTGTAAAATCAAAATTTTCAACCTTGTAAATTGTTGCTGCAATTAAAGTGTCACTGTTGTCATGTGCTGTACTGTAGGATGTGTTTAGATTCTGCAGTTGATCTGGTGTCATGATATGTTGTAATAATACAAATTTTATTTTAAATACATTTCTTGCAGATTTGAAATAAAATTTGTTGACACTACGTGTACTGTACAATTTTAAATATTAATTTTATACATCATATTCAACATTGCATCCATGCCCATTGATCAGACACTGCATCCATGCCCATTGATCAGACACTGCATCCATGCCCATTGATCAGTAGTGACCGTAATTGAATTCTGCCATTTTCCTTAAAGCTAACATAGCCCACATGAATGAAACAAGAGAAAATTTTCAGATTTCAACTTATCTAGTAAGGAAAAGTTTAGAAAGTTTCATATCATTTCATGACTGTGGGAATAATTAAATTTGTATAAATACATTCATTTGAGTTGAATTTTTTATATTTCTGCATTTTCCACCTCATGCATGGCTGATGTAATTGCACATGCTAAATATAAAAATATATATTTTTATGTGAAATATATGTCTTTACAAAATAAATAAAACCTCTTTTAAAACATTTAAAAAAACAATTTTGCACATGTTTGAGTCCATTACAGAGATCCCCATTCTGATCTGGCATCAAATATGGCTGAGATTGCAAAGAATACAAAAGCTTTCAAACAACAGAGTGCAATTTAAATTTTTCTCAATCAATTCAGCACTGAGGGATCTCATGCTACAGAACTATATAGCACTTGTTAATTTTAAGATAAGTTGAATAAATAAAAATAAAAAAGAAATTAAAAGGTTAGGATGCATTGCATTTAATTGATGAAAATACCTGTGTCTGACCAAGCAGACTTTGTCATTGATGGACTTAAAACCCCAATACAGCATTTTGGAACAGATAACTTATCATGCATAGTAGTCAGTAAAGCACTGACTGAAGAAAATGAAACTTTGGCAGAGTTTAAGTTAGTGAAAAATCTTCTGTTGAAGCAGAAATAGCAAGATGATACCTGTGGAAAATTGCACATAACAACCATAAAGAATAAGTTTGATCAGGTAGCAATGTATATGCCCCTTCAGACAACAGATTGTGAAAGGGGATTCTCAACACAGATCAGTATTCTTACATGCATAAGGAACAGATTGTGAAAGGAGATTCTCAATACAGATCATTATTCTTATATGCATAAGGAACAGATTCAGCTCAGAAACAATCAATAAGGCTTATACAACTAGAGGAGACATCTTCTAAGAATTTCGATTTCAGTATAGCCTGAACAGAGTGGATCAGGAAGAAAGGTTAGATAAATATTGAAGGATCATCATTTCCTACTGCTCATATTCTCTCCATAATTTGGAGACAAGTGGATGGGGACATCCCCTTTAGATACAATCCTAACAGAATCTCTGCATGCTCTGTGAAACTTTGCACAATTGATAGATAACTTTATATCAACAGATTATCATTATTTTCTTTTCTTTAATTGCAGGTTCAACATTTTCTAGAGAAAAACAAGGATACTTTACGCAGTGATGTAGTTGAGTTGCTCTGTGAGAGCAGAAACAAGGTAAATGGCTTTCTGTTTAAAATAAATGCTAGGTTGTCTTGCAATTTTGACTGGCTTTCTGTTTCCTTTAGATGCTAGGTTGCCATGTCATTTTGACAGGCTTTCTGTTTCCTTTAGATGCCAGGTTGCCTTGTCACTTTCACTGGCTTTATGTTTAAAATAGATGTTAGGTTGCCTTGTCATTTTGACTGGCTTTCTGTTTAAAATAGATGCTAGGTTGCCTTGTCATTTTGACTGACTTTCTGTTTAAAATTGATGTTAGGGTGCCTTGTCATTTTGACTGACTTTCTGTTTAAAATAGATGTTAGGTTGCCTTGTCATTTTGACTGGCTTTCTGTTTAAAATAGATGCTAGGTTGCCTTGAAATTTAGACTGGCTTTCTGTTTCATTTAGATGCTAGGTTGCCTTGTCATTTTGACTGGCTTTCTGTTTAAAATAGATGTTAGGTTGCCTTGTCATTTTGACTGGCTTTCTGTTTAAAATAGATGCTAGGTTGCCTTGTCATTTTGACTGGCTTTCTGTTTCATTTAGTTCCTAGGTTGCCTTGTCATTTTGACTGGCTTTCTGTTTAAAATGGATGCTAGGTTGCCTTGAAATTTAGACTGGCTTTCTGTTTCATTTAGATGCTAGGTTGCCTTGTCATTTTGACTGGCTTTCTGTTTAAAATATATGTTAGGTTGTCTTGTCATTTTGACTGGCTTTCTGTTTAAAATAGATGCTAGGTTGCCTTGTCATTTTGACTGGCTTTCTATTTCATTTAGATGTTCAGTTGCCTTGTCATTTTGACAGGCTTTCTGTTTAAGATAGCTGCTTGGTTGCCTTGTCATTTTGACTGGCTTTCTATTTCATTTAGATCCTAGGTTGTCTTGTCATTTCGAATGGCTTTCTGTCTAACATAGATGTTAGTTTGTCTTGTTATTTTGACTGACTTTCTGTTTAAAATAGATGCTAGGTTGCCTTGTCATTTTGACTGGCTTTCTGTTTAAAATAGATGGTAGGTGACCTTGTAATTTTGGCTGGCTTTCTGTTTAAAATAGATGTTTTGTCATTTTGACTGGCTATCTGTTTAAAAAATCTGCTAGGTTGCCTTGTCATTTTGACTGACTTTCTGTTTAAAATAGGTGTTATGTTGCCTTATTTTTTGACTGGCTTTCTGTTTAAAATAGATGCTAGGTTGCCTTGTCATTTTGACTGGCTTTCTGTTTAAAATGGATGTTAGGGGGAGATAACTTGTGTATAAACAAAGCAACCAATAAAGTAACTGAAACCTATATATCAGTATTTGAAAAGGAAATTTACCACAGATCATTGAAGGGTATTATTTTATGTACCATGTGTCATTGACTTATACTGTCTTATTTACTATACATCATTGAAGCACACTGTTTTATTTAACATGGACCACAGAAGCACACTGTCTTATTTGACATGGATCACTGAAGCACACTGTCTTATTTGACATGGATCATTGAAGTGCATTGTCCTTTTTTTTTTGCCATGCATTATTTGTCTTATTTACCATGGATCACTGAAATACATTGTCCTATTAACCATGCATCATTGAAACAAAGTGGCTTATTTACCATAGATCACTGATTCACACTTATTTGCAATACATCGCTGAACCACACTTATTTACCATGAATCAATGAAGCACACTTTCTTTTTTACCATGGATCACTATAGTACACTCTCTTATTTACCATAGATCACTGCCATGGATCATTGAAGCACATTGTCTTTTTTACAGTGGATCATTGAAGTGCATTCTTATATACCATAGATCATTGATTCACGTGGTCTTATCTACTAAACATTACTAAAGCACACTGTCTTATTTACCATGGATCACTGAAGCACACTGTCTTATTTAACATGGATTATTCAAACCCACTCTTATTTATCATGGATCACTGAAAAGCACACTGTTTTATTTACCATGGATCACTGAAGCACACCATCTTCTTTACCACGGATCACTAAAGCACACTGTTTTATTTACCATGGATCACTGAGGCACACTGTTTTATTTACCATGGATCGCTAAAGCACACTGTCTTATTTTCCATGGATTACTGAAACACTATCTTATTTGTCATGGATCACTAAAGCACACTATCTTATTTGCCATGGATCACTGAAGCACACTGTCTTATTTACTATGGATCACTGATGCACACTGTTTTATTTACCATGGATCACTAAAGCAAAGTCTTATCATCAGCTGATTCTGTTTACAACCAGGCAAATACATCTTCATGCATTTTTAATTATGATGTGGATTTAGGAATTGGTTCATTTGTAAATAGTGTTTGTGCATGACTTCTACTATACACTGTCAAGATACAGCTTACAAGCTGGTTTGATATTTTGTCATCGGCCCATCCAAATAGCATTACAGAATGAAAGTCTTCTGAAAGTTTGGAAAGTTAAAACCAAAGACATTAAACAAGGTGTTGAATCAGAATGAATTGAACTTGACCTTGAATTAACTTGGTTCCCAGTCTTACAAAACATTATATAGAAGAGTTACAGCCCTTTATTACAAGTCTCTATCTTGAGGTTCCACAGCAAACATCATAACATTGAGTTTCTTATATATTACCTTCATTTTTCTACATTTATGATGAAAGCTAGTACATTAGTTATAAATTCAGATTACCAAGATTACCTTTGTGTCAGGCACTAACTTGCACACAGTATATAAAAAAATTATATTCAGTGTTACATTTTCTGGGAAAGGTCAATTTTGAATGAAAAGATGTGAATTTTTAGTGCAAGTGGCCTTGTTGGAACATATTGAATCAAGTGTTTGCGTTATTCATCCTCTGCAAAAGCCTGGAGCCTGAACTCTGAATATTTTGTTTTCAGTTTAATGCAAATAGCCACTTTTTCTGGTCTGCAAATCTCCAGGAAAAGTAAGAGAAAAAATATTAATGATTTTTGCAAAGCCTATATTTGTAGAAAGAGAGACAAACCCGTTCAGTTTTCCAGCAGTGGTGACAATTTGTTACGTTTTACTTTAAGTTTATCATTTGTATATGTTTCTAGACATACCAGACCATTATAATGACTTAAACCACATGATAGTTCCTATTTTCTTTCTGGATATTATTAAGCTTCTTGTGATACTTTGAATACATTTGAATTTGCTATGCAAACATTATGCTTCTTGTCTTTACATTTCCAGCTGCTGGCTCAAATGTTCAAAGACATGAGAGATCGTAACATTACAAGGACTCTTAGTAAAACCACAGGTCGATATGTAACTGTCAAGCCACGAACACCGACAGTGGCAGCCAGCTTCAGTGAGTCTTTGCTGTCCCTCATTGATACCATGTCTCGCTGTAACCCATTTTTCATCCGATGTATCAAGCCCAACATCCACAAGGCTGCAATGACGTTTGAAGCGGAAGTTGTTCTGGACCAACTTCGATATACTGGCATGCTGGAAACCATACGCATCCGCAAACTGGGATTCCCAGTTCGAGTCAAGTTCCCCAGATTTATTGATAGGTATTCTTTTACTTACATCTTATCACACCACCACCTCTAGATAGAGTTGTTATAATAATCACCATGACCATCCATATGGAACAATCTCATTGGCTTCTACTCCAGATTTATATGGATTGCCTTGACACTTGGTAAATATTACAATTATCACCTAAAGATGCACTTATTGGTACTTTGGTTCCGTAATAATCTTTGTTGGAGTTATTGAGAAAGTGTGCAGTTAAAGCAATCCTTCCACATTTGTCACCAAAGCATATCATCCCCCTTGATATGGACTCCATCACTGCATTATAACAAGAGATAGCTGAAGGTCATTTAAGCTAAATTGAGAATGTTTGAATTTTATTATTTTCTTGTACAATTCATTTTCACCAAGAACCTCCTTTCAGTTTAAATAACAACAAAGTTATTGTGACAAAATGAATGTGAAAGTTAATAATTAGAAAGTGATGGCTGAAAGGATGTCAAGGCATATCCTCCCATCTGCTGGGGGATCTGTGTGTATGTGGAGGCATATCCTCCCATCTACGGGGGGATCTGTGCATATGTGGAGGCATATCCTCCCATATGCTGGGGGATCTGTGTGTGTATGCAGGCATATCCTCCCATCTGCTGGGGGATCTGTGTGTATGTGGAGGCACATCCTCCCATCTGCTGGGGGATCTCTGTGTGTGTGTGTATGTGGAGGCATATCCTCCCATATGCTGGGGGATCTATATGTGTATGTGGAGGCATATCCTCCCATATGCTGGGGGATTCCTGTGTGTGTGCAGGCATAACCTCCCATCTGCTGGGGATCTGTGTGTGTATGTTGAGGCATATCATCCCATATGCTGGGGAATCCCTGTGTGTGTGCAGGCATATCCTCCCATCTGCTGGGGGATCCATGTGTATGTGGAGGCATATCTTCCCATCTGCTGGGGGATCTGTATGTATGTGGATGCATATCCTCCCATCTGCTGGGGGATCTGTGTGTGTGTGTGGAGGCATATCCTCTCATATGCTGGGGGATCTGTGTGTGTGTGCAGGCATATCCTCCCATCTGCTGGGGGATCTGTGTGTATGTGGAGGCACATCCTCCCATCTGCTGGGGGATCTGTGTGTGTGTGTATGTGGAGGCATATCCTCCCTTCTGCTGGGGATCTGTGTGTATGTGGAGGCATATCCTCCCTTCTGCTGGGGGATCTGTGTGTATGTGGAGGCATATCCTCCCATATGCTGGGGGATCTCTGTGTGTATGTGGAGGCATATCCTCCCATATGCTGGGGGATCCCTGTGTGTGTGCAGGCATATCCTCCCATCTGCTGGGGGATCCGTGTGTATGTGGAGGCATATCCATCCATCTGCTGGGGGATCCGTGTGTATGTGGAGGCATATCCATCCATCTGCTGTGGGATCTGTGTGTATGTGAAGGCATATCCTCCCATCTGCTGGGGGATGTGTGTGTGTGTGTGTGTGTGTGGAGGCATATCCTCCCATCTGCTGGGGGATCTGTGTGTGTGTGTGATTTGGGGTTGTAATGTAGCTTTAAAACATTTTCAGTCATATTACTAAGTTGTCTGCAGTGGCAGTTTATAGTGATGTC
The DNA here is from genome assembly GCA_028554795.2 of Sinohyriopsis cumingii. Classification (NCBI taxonomy): domain Eukaryota; kingdom Metazoa; phylum Mollusca; class Bivalvia; order Unionida; family Unionidae; genus Sinohyriopsis; species Sinohyriopsis cumingii. Next base: position 127,828,755 of record CM068825.1, read on the forward strand.
CTGCACTGGGGCATCATGCCACAGACATGTAGCATTATGTCCCACCCAGTCACATTATTCTGACACCAGGCTGACTAGTCCTAACACTAACCTCTTAATGTTGAGTGTCTAGTGAAGTAGCTGTTAGTACCATTTTTTAAGTCTTTTATATTACTTGGCCAGGGTTTGAACCCACAACCGCTTGCATCCGAGGTGGGCACTCTAACCACTAGGCCTCTGGAGCGTTTGCTGGGGGATCTAGTAATGACTGAAAGGATGTGGAGGCATTTTGAACTGAAAGTTAATAATGTTCACAATATTTTGTTTTAAAAAGTTTTCCCATTTTTTAACAATTTTATTTTAAAATATAAAAACAGATGATGTCTGTCAGTAATGGATTCTGTTTATTCAGTGCAATTTATTGGACACGTATCAATAAAAAAATTCCTGTTTGTCCATTTACAGATACCGGTTTCTATTATTGGGCCAGAAGATTCATATCAATCATTTGCCAACTGACGTGTGTGTAATGATCCTGAAGACCACTGGATCAGAGTATGCAAACATGTACAGGATAGGGGCCACTAAGGTTAGCATCTCCAACATCTTCCCCAAAACCGTGTTCAGATTTTTTTATTCAATGATATTAAGATTCTTTAATTTCCCTATTTTTATACGATTAACAAGGAAATTCATCCTCTACATTGCTCACGGTCATAAAAGATCTAAGAAAGATGTATGCTTTAAGTGTTAACTGTTGCTACACTTTTGAAGACAGTCCATTCCATCTTTTATTCTGGCTGAGGAATTACTGATAATTAATTTAGTTGCCATTATGAACTCTCATTGCCATTATGAACTCATGAATGAGATTTTCACAGCAGCTTTCAAAGTACATAAATTCATTGCCAATCTGTGGATCCTATGTTTTTGAAAATAGCAAGTCTTCAGCTTTCAGAGCATTCTTGTGCAAATAATGAGACGTACCATGCAACTGATAGTATTGGAGATAAGTTATGTAATTGCAGGAAGAGAAAAAAAAATATTTGGCTTTGTACTGTTTGTATTTGCCTGCTGAATTATTTTGTATTACACCTCTCCCTTGGTTATTCGCAATCAACGGAGTTCATAATCATCGACCACAGTATAAATGAGGGTGCGTTGACGAGGAAAACATTTTTTTGGTAAATATTATGTTCCTGATGAAAGCTTAACCGTTGAGTAAACATTTCATTCAGTTCTCACATAAGCAGTTGTGGGCATTGCCATCACGGTTAACTCACATTGTAAAACATGAGGGCTGATCAGATTTATGATGAGTTACTGAAACCCTTTGATAAAATTAAATTGAAAGACAGATTTCATATTACAAGGCTTTAATTGGTATTTATTTGATACAGTTTTGCCACAAATAGCCATTTACCAGCATTTTTATTGGTCAATATTTCATTGCATTTTGTATTGTTGATTGAAAAAATATTTTTCTTAAATAAACTCCTACAACATATATACAGTTCCAAATTTCCAAGGTTTTGGTGACCAATTCCAATTGCAGTTTCTGAATGTTCAAAAAATAGCAGCTTTTGTTCACCTTTTCTGTAAAACAAAAATGGAATCCATGCCTGCCTTTGCATTACAAGCAGGCTCAAAAGTTATCTGAGTGTATTAAGACAAGAGAACTGTGTATATTGTTGAATACACTGCATGCACTATTATGTATTTTGATGATGGAATGATGAATTTTCATGCAGTTATATTATAGCTATCGCAGCTCAATAGATATAAGTATTAAAAGGTGTCCCAGGTGGCTGAATGGTCTAAATCACTTGCTTTTATTGATCACTGCCATCTCACCTCTGTCCATGTGGATTTGAGTCATGGGCTCAGCCATTGGGGGTATGTGAAAAAGCTTGCCAGTAGCTTCCTGTGGATTGGCGCATCAGAGTGAAGGCATTTTTTTAAATTGGGCCCTATAGTGATGGCAGAATAAGTGAATCAGCCTTCTAACAGCTTGAAGTAGTTACCTTTCCTACCATATGGATAAGTGATGTAGTTTTCTCTTCCAGATTTGTTGAGGCCATCATGTTGTCTGTGACTGACAGATTAGACTGGGATCTTGTTTTGTTTATTCTGGTCCTTCAGTACTGATCTGAGGAGGGAATAATTAGCTTGGACAGGAGATTAGAGTCCTGGAAAAGGAAGGCAGTGTAATAGCATAAATTAAGCATTATATAATTAAAAATTCCCCCCCAACCCCAGCCCCCTACATATTATTATTACATCATGTAATGAGGTCCATATCTGTCTCATAAAAGGGACTGCCATATACTGAGGTTTCCATATACTTGGACACAGTTTACATGGTAGTGCTATTACATCATGTAATGGGATTCATGTCCATTGTTCATTGAATTAAACTGTGTTAGAAAATGGGCTAACATTCTGCAGATTGAACCAAAATTTGTTAGAAAAGGGACTGACATGCTGCTAGATAAGTTGTGTTAGGAAAGAGGCTAGCATGTCTCTGAATAAACTAAATTGTGTTAGAAAAGAGGCTATCTTGCTGCTGAATAAACTAAATTGTGCTAGAAAAGAGGCTACATGTAACTTGCTGTTGATTGAAAACAGTTGTTGGAACTGAGAGGCTTACTTGCTGCTGATTGGACACATTTGTGTTGGAAAAGGGGCTAGCATGCTGTTGACTAAACTAAATTTGACAATATAACCACCAGTATATATATATATATATATATATATATATATATATATATATATATATATATATATATATATATATATATATATATATATATATCATCTGAAAACATAATACATTTATTGCCTAGTACATTTCTTCTTATGAATTTAGACCATTTTGTGACTCATTACTTTTAGAAACTTCTATGTGATAGACAAGATTCAGTTTTAAAGTCAATGTTCTGGTTACAGGGCAAATTATAATCACATGGAACCAATTAATAGTTAAATAAAACCAAAAATATCACTAGGACCCAATTAAATTCTAGTTAGATTAAGCATACTGGTATCATAATTACGTAGAGCCAAGTTTTAGTTAGATAAAATAAAATCACATAGACTGGGTTAAGTTCTAGTTAGACATTATAATCACATGGAGCCAATGATATTTCATTGGATAGACTACATGGTGATTTTGCTTTAGTTACCTGTTAGGTTGCTTAAAATAAACAAATCTGAGAGTTGTTAGTGACCATGAGGTACCTCTACTTTATTACTATAAGTCTATTTTTTTTTAGCAGTTTGGAATAAACCCTGGAAAGATTTTCAGATCATTATGGCAATTTATTTTTGCCCACCACAAAGTGAAGTGTATCCAGTGTATGATGTCCATTAGTTAGTTCCCTATTTAGTTTCTGTACTAGTATCAAACTTGTAGGTAGCTTGCATTTGGGACAAAGAGGAAACATCCCAGTTTAGGGCTATAGAAGGTCAATGGTCAAGGTCACCAGCACTGAAAGAAGGGAAACTATTTCTTCAAAATAACTTTGTATGTCAGATATCTTGATTATATTTTTTAAATAGCTTGCATTTGAGATGATAAAGACATATTGATTTGAGGGTCAAACAGTCAAAGGTCAGGGTCTATCTGAAAGAAAAAATAAGGGTTTCTAGACAATAATACTAGCTTATACAACACATACTTGACCAAACTTTATGGGTGGCATGCATTTTGGGATAAGGAAAATGCCTATTGATTTGGGGTTTGAAAAGTCAAAGGTGAAGGCAGTTGAAGAAAAATAGTTTTTGCATAATAACTTCATTTCTAGACCAAGTACTGTGACCAAAATTTGTGGATGTTTGCACATAAGGTACAGAAGAGGCTTATTGATTTTGCATATATTGTGCGAAAGGTCAGGTTATTGCAACTCAAAAATAGGTTTGCACAGTGACTTTTGTTCTAGAGTAAATTCCTGTAGATTTCATGGTCAAAAAATGTTAAGTTTATGGTAATGTAAAAAGGAACTAATACATTTTGTATAGTAAGTTTGGTTAAGACCACAAGTCCTTTGAAACCCATTGGTGAATAATCTCCAGTCAACCTTGTCATACTGGTGCCTTCATTGATGACATTGATCACTATTGGGCATGAGATGGTCATATAAAGTAACTTTCATGTTACTCGTGTTTTTTTTAATTGATTTTTTAATTTTTAAATTTTGTTCAAGGTTTTTTGAACTTCATAGACTTCAGCAATGACCTTGTTTGCATAATTTAGGAAAAACCATGTGATGTAGACCAAAATAATTTGGCATGCATATTTGTATGCATCAGTAGATGACCTGATATTTGTATCATTGTAGCATTTTTTCAAGTTTTCTAGGTTTTGAACGTTTGGAACATTAAACTATTTTGGTCTACAAACACAAATCTAATTTCGAGTTGAAAAGTCTATCTGATTCAAACAAGTAATTCACCACAGAAGAGTTCCTGTGTGGGTACAAGTGTTTTTTTTTATATAAATCATATTCCTGCTGACAGATCAGAAAGTTTTCATTAGGTTTGCACTGTACTTACTTACCCAGAGATCCTCACAGTGTTAATGCATAGGCCAAGATTTATTTGTACAGGATCATAAAGTGTAGGTCAAGAGTTATTTGTACAGGATCATAAAGTGTAGGCCAAGATTTATTTGTACAGGATCATAAAGTGTAGGTCAAGAGTTATTTGTAAAAGATCATAAGGCATAGGCCAAGATTTATTTGTACAAGATTATAAGGCATAAGCCAAGAATTATTTGTACAAGATCATAAGGCGTAGGCCAAGATTTTTATTTGTACAGGATCATAAAGTGTAGGTCAAGAGTTATTTGTGAAAGATCATAAGGCATAGGCCAGGATTTATTTGTACAAGATCTTAAAGCATAGGCCAAGATTTATTTGTGCAAGATCATAAGGCATAGGCCAAAATTTATTTGTACAGGATCATAGGGCATAGGCCAAGAATTATTTGTACAAAATCATAAGGTGCAGGCCAAGATTTTTTTTGTACAAGATCATAAGGCATAGGCCAAGATTTATTTGTACAAGATCATAAAGTGTAGGCCAAGAATTATTTTTACAGGATCATAAGGCATAGGCCAAGATTTATTTGTACATGATCATAAAGCTTAGGCCAAGATTTATTTGTACAAGATCATAAGGTTTAGGCCAAGAATTATTTGTACAAGATCATAAGGCATAGGCCAAGATTTATTTGTACAAGATCATAAGGAATAGGCCATGATTTATTTGTACAAATCATAAGGCATAGACCAAGAATTATTTGTACAAGATCATAAGGCATAGGCCAATATTTATTTGTACATGATCATAAAGCTTAGGCCAAGAATTATTTGTACAAAATAATAAGGCATAGGCCAAGATTTATTTGTACAATATCATAAGGCATAGGCCAAGAATTATTTGTACAAGATCATAAGGTATAGGCCAATATTTTTATTTGTACAAGATCATAAGGCGTAGACCAAGAATTATTTTTACAGGATCATAAGGCATAGGCCAAAATTTATTTGTACATGATCATAAAGCTTAGGCCAAGAATTATTTGTACAAAATCATAAGGCATAGGCCAAGATTTATTTGTACAATATCATAAGACATAGGCCAAGAATTATTTGTACAAGATCATAAGGCATAGGCCAATATTTATTTGTACATGATCATAAGGCGTAGACCAAGAATTATTAGTACAAGATGATAAGGCATAGGCCAAGATTATTTGTACAAGATCATAAGGTGGATGCCAGTATTTTTGTTACTCATGTCCTGAATAGTCAGGTTTCCCTATATTGCAATGTAAAGTACTTAAATTCAGCCTCAGCAGCATTGTATGGTTTTTGTGCATTCTCTTAAGTGTTTACTTTCATATTGGGCCTGGAGCGTGGATATTTACCAGTCTGGACACATCATCAAATTGAATTCCCATGTGACAGTCACTTCTTTTGTGGTATGCATGACATGGTAAAGAAATTACTGTCATATTAAATTAGCATGATATAAAGTTAGCCATGATAAATCACTGCTGATGTACTATATATACTCACTTATGAGTTTGTTAGGAGTAAGAACAAATAACAAAGACTCTGATTTTTGCAGGTGTATTATGCTATAATGGCAGATCAGAATCATTGTTGTTTGCAGTTTGACTCGACTTATAAAGCAAGTATATATGATAATGCTGATCATCATAGAGTAAGACATCTATTCTTTCAATGGGAGAAATTTGTATGAATTAAAATGGCTCCTTGATCCAAATTTATGTGGCAGATTTGTATTTAACATTGGTTTATTGACACCTTACCATGTTATTGCTGATCCAAGATTCCTTTTAACCTGCCGATGAATAATAAGAACAATGTGTTTTCCTTCTACATCTCTGAGTTCTGTCTGCTATATATATGATTAAAAGTGACACATTCATAGACAGGGAACTAAAAGTAAAAAAAGTACTTTCCAGTAAAGAGTGTACCGAGTTGAACCCTGCTAGCAGACTTGAGATAAGTTGTAGAAACAAATCATTGTCACTTCTTAATAAGATACGGGAAGAAAACAAAGTGTCAAAAGTACATGTTTTTCCACTGGAATCACAAAACATTGACAGTAACCTAATATTGCAGAAGCTTTAACCTGTGATGTTTACATTGCATAAACAAAATAAACCAGACTTAAATCCAAAACAACTTGGCTGGGATAATGTACATGCATTGGTAAAAGCAACAAGGAAAAGGTCTGAACATCCTAATCAATTTGGGATCATTGATATAGGCATAATTGGTGGAATAATCAATTACCTGTTTACAGGATGCTATTTTACAGCCAAAAATAACTTCATGGATAAATTTGTGACTATTTCCAGCTAGGTTTTGTTACGAATTTTCATCATCAGTGACCCGAGTCAAATAAAGCTCACCATTCACTGTCACTTGGATGAGATCCTCGCCTAAGGATGCCATGGTACAAACAAAATCTTAAAATAACATTTATCCAGCAGGATGACCCCAAGATAGTTGGTGTTAAGCTTTTTTGATTTTTATAAATTAAAATAGGAAGTATGTCATCGTGGACTGGTTTTTAGCGTTAATAGAAAGGTCTTAAATCTCGTTTTCTTTAAACATTAAGCAAAGAGTGAAATTTAGTATTATATATGACAGAATTCATTTAATCCCTGTCCATACAAACGGTGTATTCAAGAAACAACTCCACCATTAATACTGGCCGTCATGTATAGCCTATCTTGTGCTGAAAAATGGCGTGAAACCCTATAACAACAACAACAACAACAAGAAGAAACATACTTTTAAGTTTCTTTAGAGGGTTGTAGGTGACATTGCCCTTGTCTTATCATACTTTAAAGAAATAATAATAAACAACATGATGGCAATTTCATAAGATAATCTGTGTGTCTTTGATAATAAAAAATTGTTTTGTGTACGTCACTTACAGTTGCTTTATGTACATTTCAGTTATAATCGCATTATGTACATTTCATTTTCAATCAATATAAATGTTTCCATTGAGATAACAGAAGTCAAACATTGCTTTGTTTACATTTCATTTACAATCAATATGAATGTTTCCATATTATCCATAGAGATGACAGAAGTCAAGCATCGCTTTATGTACATTCCATTTACAATCAGTATGAATGTTTCCATATTATCCATAGAGATGACAGAGGTCAAACATCGCTTTATGTACATTTCATTTACAGTCAATATGAATGTTTCCACAGAGGTGACAGAAGTCAATCATCGCTTTGTGTACATTTCATTTACAATCAATATGAATGTTTCCATATTATCCATAGAGATGACAGAGGTCAAGCATTTCTTTATGTACATTTCATTTACAATCAATATGAATGTTTCCATATTATCCATAGAGATGACAGAAGTCAAGCATCGCTTTATGTACATTTCATTTACAATCAATATGAATGTTTCCATATTATCCATAGAGATGACAGAGGTCAAGCATTTCTTTATGTACATTTCATTTACAGTCAGTATGAATGTTTCCATAGAGATTACGGAGGTCAAGCATCTGCATCAGACCACTTGATTTGTTAAAAGTCTTGCATTATTCACCAGTGTCAGCATCCAGACAACCAGCCATTACATGTACTAAATATAAAATCACACTTTTAAAATTTTTTATCAAAAGGAGTTCAGAGTCATTCCTATGAAAAATTTCAATTTTTACTCACAGTTCAGTGTAAAATTCCAATGTTTTCAGCATCCATTGGCCAGAGATCAGTTTGGTTTATGAAAGCCTTATCATACTACAAACTTTAACCAATTCTGATGACAGCATTTTTTACAGTGATTTTCAGTTGCAAATTTGACAACAAATCTTCAAGAGATGATCCAAAGAAAATTTACTTTGCATAACTTCCTTCAGTTCATTTTAAGTTTCATTTGCATTAGTACACTTTTTCAAGACACCACCTTGCCTGTCTTCTTTCCGGATCTCAGGATTCTGTCATAATGATTGATTGTGTTGTCACTTGGTATCCTGCCTATTTCAGTACTCATTTAAATGTAATTATTGTCTTGATGAAAATCCAGGCATCTTTATTGTTCTGGGTCATGTGTTAAGTCAGGCAAAGTTGGAGCATTGTGGCTGCTTTTCCTGAATTTTGGTCTTAAAAGACTGCTTTGGCATGGGGGAGAGGTGATTTACAGTGGAATGATGTCTTTGGTCTTTAAATGTCGTCTGCTGTGTTATAGAAAGTGAATATCAACCATTGATAGTGTCACTTTTCAGCATTCTGTTGGATTAATACGACTCAGTTTGAATGAGATATTCACAGTGGTAAAGGGGAAGATGGATTATACTGGTTATGCATGCATCGTTAGTTGATACACATTCTTAATACATAATTATTACAGGTTGAATACCATTTGTAATAGTTTGGGATTATTTGGCAAGTTCATTCTATCAATAGCCTTATGGAAAATATTATTTACACAGTTGAATGGGGACATTTCCATTGCCATGGAAATGTAAGTGGGATGCCAAAGTTTATGCAGTGTATGGAAAATGTTTGGATGGTAGAAGCTAGCCAAACTGGAATCTTTGTAAAGGAATCACAAATTTTCTGTTTTAAATCAGTGGAATGTTATGTGAGTTTGAAAATTAACACAGGATCATAGTTGTCATTCTTCTGGAATACAAGCTAACTGTTGGTACATTCTTTAAGTTTCAGTAATTATGGCAGTTTAAGATGCAAAGAAACAAGAAAATGTGGATGACGATATTGAAGCATGTGAAATTAATCAGTTTTAATGTATCAGTTGTGGACATGGATTTCATCTATTGAAGATTTCAGTTTTCATCTTCATATACTGTACGATGGCTTGCTTGCCATTGTATAGCAATGTGTCCAGGTGGGTTTTCTCCAGCAGTCCTTCTCAACAGCCATGCAACATCTATGCCAATTTTGTACACGATCCCCAGGCCTCCTACCAGCCCTCATTGGACTCGCATATTTACCAGGAAGTAACTGCATATAAGCCTTTGTCTGCAGACAATTACAGTTTCAGAGAGTATCCTAGTTACCTAAACCTTCAAACTCACAAGGAAAGCTTTACCCCAAGTGAAGGGGGAGGTGTATCTCGGCAAAGTTCATTTCTTTACCCACACCATTATGATGGTCAGTGGGAAGGAAGCAACTTGTCTCGTCAAGAATCCATGCAAAATACTCGAGTTCCAATGTACATAATGAAAGGTCAGAGGGTTAGGTTGATGCACCAGAATTCAAAAGACAAGGTCAAAAGAAAGATCTCCCAGCAAGAGTCAATACTTGAATACAGTGAATACCAGAATGTTGAAAGTCATCATGCAGATTACACTAACAAAGTTGTCCATGGAAATATGGAACCTGCATCAGTTTATCACTCTGGTGGAGTCTTCAGTCTAGGGTCACACTACTCAAATCCCAGTCAATACTTTGAGCCAGTGGGAAATCAAGTATCAAAACATTACCTGGAGCCTGTGCCACAATCTCTCTATTCTTCTCATTTTGTCCTGCCAGTTAATCAGTCTGAAGTGGCACATGCAAACCAATATGCAGAACCTGAGATTACCAGAATAAATCATTATGCTCAGTCTCAGATTTCTGATGCAAACCAATATGCAGAGGCCGCTGACCCACAGGATGAGTCAAGATGTCAGTATGCGTATCAAAATAGATTATCACACTCTCATACAGATTCTAGAGATATGTCCTTGCAAGATTTTGCATCTCCAAATTACACTGTGTACCCCTTGTCTTCCCGGCAGGTGTTCATGAAGGAGAAGTTTGAGCATATCCTTGACAAGGAAGCCAAGAAAATCCAGGACCAGGCAGTGCTTCTGATACAGAAGAGGGTCCGAGCTTTCCTAGTCCGCAGGACATTCATCACAACACTCAGGCAAACAGCCCTGATCCAGGCCCACATACGCATGTGGTTAGCAAGGTAAGAGATATTTATTTGTTACATGTCAATGATCTTCTTCAATTTCAACCGTGATGAAAGTGACTAAAACCCATACTTAGCAATTCTTTCTGTTAATTGATCCATCTGGGATTTTTAATGTTGCCTGATGAGTTATTATTACAAGAATTGGCCATAACTCCTACTGGTATCTGTAAATTGTTAGCTCTTCTAGCCAGGTCTGCTTATTATATGGCCCATTGTCTATTGTGCCTCATGTGTGTCATCCCTTGTCTGTCAATAAGTACTATTATAAGTACTACTCAAAAACCACTCAGCCAACTTCAGTTTCAATCATTCTTGGCAGATAATATCCAGTGCTCTGAAGGGCTTTCAAAATTTTGTACAAATATTCTAATTTGCAATAAAAAATTACTGCCCATTAATAAAAATAGAATAAACTTTAATTGACTCTTCAAAAGCTGCTCAATACAATTTGACCAAATGTGTCTGAAAGAGTCCTCACATAAAGGTTTTCAAGTTTGTACAAAAGATGTTGATCTGTCGTCAAATAACCACCATTACAAAAAATAACAAAATACATTTGAATAAATTCTTTTCAAATACCAGATAACAGAATTTGAAAAGTTGGCAGAAAGCATAAGAAACTTTCAGATTGGCACAATTTGGTTGATTTTCTTTCAGATATGGCCACCATTACTAAAATCAGAAAAACTTTAAAGGACTTCTCAAAAACCATGCAACAGAATAGAAACTGTTGTAATATGTGGGACTAAAATTTATACAGATGATGTCAGTCAGACAACAAACATGGTCACCATTATGAAAAATAAGAAACCATCAATGATTTCATCTCAAAAATTGCTCAACAGAATTTGACCAAATTTGACAGAAAACATCTTGGCATGAAGGGTTTTACAGATACTGCCAATCTGCCTTGAAATAGTCTGCTGTTTTGTTCTCAAAAACTGTTCAACAGAATGACTGATCAGATTTAACAGGTAGCATTCTGATCTAGCGGGCTTTCAAGTTTTTGTATGATTTTGCTGATTCTCTATCAAATAGAACCACATGTACTAAAAGTATGAAACTCTTAAACACGTCTTTACGGAAAGAACTCAACAGAATTTGACCAGATTTGACAGAAAGCACTCAATAAAATTTGACCAAATTTGACAGAAAGCACTCAATAGAATTTGACCAAATTTGACAGAAAGCACTCAGTAAAATTTGACCAAATTTGATTGAAAGCACTCAATAGAATTTGACCAAATTTGACAGAAAGCACTCAGTAGAATTTGACCAGATTTGACAGAAAGCACTCAATAGAATTTGACCAAATTTGACAGAAAGCACTCAATAGAATTTGACCAAATTTGACAGAAAGCACTCAATAGAATTTGACCAAATTTGACAGAAAGCACTCAACAGAATTTGGCCAAATTTGACAGAAGGCATCCTAGCTTGAAGGACTTTCTGATGAACCATATATATATCATTACTAAAAATAGAAAACATAACATTATTTCAAAAACAAGTATCAACATAATTGGACTTAACTTTGATATAAAGCATACTAGCAAAAAGCCTTTCAGTATTGAATAAACGATTCTTTTTTGCCATAAATGTGAATGAAGATACAAAAAATAGAGAAACCTTAAAATAATTGTTTTTAGGACATACACTGTGAGCACCATAGGATATACACTGTGAACAATCTCAGGCTGCTTGGGTCTCTTGTTAGTGGTCATAGACCAGAAGATGGGATGGCCTATTGTCCATTGTCAGATGTCCATCTACCTACCTGTGTCCATCCATTAAGACAAATTTGTTATTGCTTCTCCTTCTGCATGAAAAATTGCCATAAAACTTGACACATGCACATTCATCCCAAGGTTGAGTTGGTCCTAGATGAAAATGGCGCTGCTCAGAAATCCAACATGGCCAGCTTAAGAATTATTCAGCATACACTTTGATGCAGTTTTGTATGCACATTGTGGCACAAACCTAGCTGTGCCTTTTATGGCTTTTGTCTGATAGAGTTATGGCTCTTGTGTTATAGAGTTATGGCTCTTGTCTGATAGTTATTTTTCTGATAGAGTCATGGATTTTGAAAAATAATGTGATATCTTTAAAATCAGATGTTGCCTGTAACTGGCACAGCTCAAAAACCAATGAACATATTCTAATGTAATTTGGTATGAACACTGCCTTGCAGATCAAGATGTGCATTTGATGAGTTTAATCCTGTCAACTCCATTGGGATATAGTTATGGCCCTTGACAATTAACTTCATACCTTCATATGAGAGGTTGCTTGTGACTAACATAGTTTATGAAGTATTAGTCTACAGAATGGTAGAGAAACAGAAAAATAATTATCATAAATAAATTGCCAAGTTGGCAAAAACAAGATACAATACTAAGCATGTAGTAATCAAGCAACCATATTTAGTGGTGTGGTTATGTCTAGGTAGATATACATTAGTGGTCTGGTTATGTCCAGGTAGATAAAAATTAGTGGTCTGGTTATGTCTGGGTAGATATACCTTAGTGGTCTGGCTATGTCTAGGTAGATATACCTTAGTGGTCTGGTTATGTCCAGGTAGACATAAATTGGTGGTGGTTATGTCTAGGTAGATATACATTAGTGGTCTGGCTATGTCTAGGTAGATATACCTTAGTGGTCTGGTTATGTCTAGGTAGATATACCTTAGTGGTCTGGTTATGTCCAGGTAGATCTACCAGTTTGTCCAAGTAGGAAAAGTGCAATATTTTTATACAAACTTTAGTATAAAAACTGTAAGTTTGTCATCCCTGGAATTTAATAATTTTGCATTCATTTAGTTCCACTTTGGAAAGCCAAGAGTTGCTAATCAAACATATATGTGATTGAATTAACAATAGACTTGTTTTTGGGGACATGTGTTATTTATAGCACTAATGGGAAAAGCAACACAAACAATTTAATAAGCATTTATTGATACACATGTTGAAAATCAGTGTGACTAAAATTTGGTGCTGTAAGTAAAAGTGTTTCAAACTTGCATGGCAAACAGTTTGTTCCTAACATTACAGAATATCCAAACTGGCAGATAAAAATGTGTGAGAAAGGGTATATGCATATTTTTATCTGGTCATTGGATGAATCAGTTGTTACAGGGCAAAGACAACTAATTCATTATGCACAGACCATAACAATAATATTTGGCCACATTAATTTACTTTTTTGGTAAGATCAGCAAATCATGCTTACATCTTGTGAATGATTTGTCCAAGAGGACATTTTTAAAATGATGAAAATGATAGGTATTATGCCTTGTTTTGACAAAAATTCCTTTGTAGGTGCCCACTATAAAAGTTCCAACCTTGTGAGATCTTCCTGTTTACATCCTGTATTACCTGGATTTAGGTACAAGCCTTTACAATTTACTCATATGCAAGCTTCATCTGAAAAATTACATTTTGTCCTGTAATTATTTTCAACCAGTCGGCAACGTCATTCTTTTAAAAATGGTATTTACTATATATGTACCACCACACTTATGTTGATTCAGCAGCACATATTACCGTTAGTTGCCTGTTGCCATATTGGACAGGTAAGCACAAAAAACTTATCTACCATGACCATATGGGACAGTTAAGCACACAAACCTAGCTACTGTGACCATATGGGACAGGTAAGCTCACAAACCTTGTTATGTTTTTAAAGGTTCTTTGTGCAGACACAAACTGTGGCTTTCCCAATTAGTTAGCAAGGCCTGTTAAAGCACATGCTGATGACATGTGCATGCATTGCATGTGCAGTATTGTGTTACTGTTTTCTGTTACCTGCCTATTGCTATTTGTCTCACAGCAGTGTCAAAAGATTGCAGGTAGGCTAGGTGGTACTGGATGAAAAGGGAGATATAGAAGACTGGTTTCATCATTTAGATGTTCAATTACTAGGTGTATGAATTAGGTATTTGGTTGGTAATACACATAATAATGGACAAAGTCTGAGCAGCTGATGCATTGAACATGAGCATGTGTATTTAATTTATAGCAGGTATGGTTGCACACAAACACAATTATATAGAACAGGAGAGAAGGGGTGGGTGTGATGTGTCAGCTTGTGAAGGATTCATGATCACTTACAGTATTATATCCATCAGGAGGGTTTTATTTTAACTTTTTGATCAATATCTCAAACTTGTTGACAACAAAGAGGTACTTCAGAATATACATAAATATGTAATCTACCAGATCTGTTTTTAACATTAGCTTATCTCACTGTATCTTACTGTCTTCACTGTTTACAGGTATTAGCTTCAGGCTGTATACAGTGCAATTGGGGGAATATTTCTTTGATCTGTTTCATTATGTATCCATTATCACTCACACAAGGTGAAGCAATGAATATCCATTTGACTTGTGATTTGAGAAAGTCACTGAATACAGTTTGCACTGTATTCTTTATTTAGACTGCTGGTTTGCATCTCCATTTGAGCTGTAGTTTGAAATATATTTTTCACTATATATATATTCAATGAGTTCCCATTCTGTACAGAAGGGTAAAGCTAAGAATGAAATAAGAGTAATGAGTAAGTTTGCTCCCGATTTGTACAGTATGGTAAAGCTAAGAATGTAATAAGAGTAATTTTACTTACATTCTTACCTTTACCATACTGTACAAATCAGGAGCAAACTTACTCATTACTCTTATTTCATTCTTAGCTTTACCCTACTGTACAGAATGGGGGCTCATTGAATATAAATATGGTGTAAAAATGTATTTCAGACTACAGTTAAAATGGAGATGCAAAATTACCCTTTACTTGTATTTCCTTCTTAGCTTGACCCTACTCATTTGCATATTTATTTCTTTAAAATCTGTTCTTTACATTTTAAAGATCTATTCATTGATTAAAACAATTTCTTTTGACATTGTGAACATTGTATGAAAATTGCATGAAAATATGTTGAAGTTGTGAAGAGTTGTATGTGTTGTATAGAAAACTCTTTTTGCCCTACTCAATTAGCCAAGCTATTTTCTGGCCACATATTTATGCAGCAATGCAAATTGGGATATGATTGGATGGAACTGTATTATAGGATAGTTGACTGACAGATGACAGTTGAGTGGGTCATTGGAGAGAACAGACCAATATATAATGGTTGTAATACATAGGTATAGATAAATACATGTATGAATGAAAATAAAATATATATGATGACAGGGAATTATCTGTAATAAATCAATACTTTACTGTAAGTAAAAGTTTTAGTACACTGTTCTTGTCCAGCTGTCATCATATGATACCGGTATTCATGACTGCAGTCATTTCGGTTGACCAGTTATTGCTGCATTAATTTGACAGCATTGTTTTTCCATAATTTAGCAATCTTATTAAATAAGATGAATTATATTACAACAAATGAAGGATCTCAAATGGGTAATGATTTAACATTGAAACAAAATCAATAATTTCCAGCTTTTCTGAAACTTGGCAATAAATTTCATCAGTAACGAGCCCCTGTGGGATAAGTTGGCCATATTATGACAGATGTAACCTTTTTTCCCCCATTTACTCTAAGATAATTGATTGGAAAGATGACACCCAAATTTTTTATAGTAAATACTAAAACAAATCAAGGTTTCAGAAGGCATTGCAAGGAAAATTCCCATGGTCACAGCCATTCATTAATGAGAATTCTGCACAAGAATTTCATGGGCTTATATGGACCAATCAGATTCACATAGTGTAGTATTTTGGCATGTTGACATATTAAAAATATTAAACTTCACATACTTTATGTAATGTGTACCAACTATTTGATAATTATTAATATTATCATAAATTAAAGTGAATCATACTTTGCCAGTTGACATTTTGGGGGTGGGTATTTCTTTTTCTCCATCACTGAATTTATTAGAAACCTGAATGTAAGGCTGTTAGTTAGCCTTTGGTTTGATGATGCATCTGTCATCTGTGTGTCCATCCATCCATCAGTAGTTGCTTGTTATTACTCTGGAGGCAATATTTCTGATTTGATTTTGATTTTAGAATAGACAGCAGTATCTTCAAGATTGTTGATGTGGTTTGCATCTGCCAGACTCAACTGGCAACCTCTAGGGAGATGGTTTCTCATCAAATTTCAATAAAACAGGATTATTTCATAAAGATCATTAATGCAAATTAAATTATGGGTAATGTGTATTGATTATGTCTACATAAGCCAGCTTGGTGAAACTGTCAACTGTCCAGAGTGACATCAGCTCCCCTTGGTCCTCTTGTTTAGTAAATTAACTTGAAGTTATATGTACTGTAATTCAGTTGGTCAGAGTATCATTAAAAAATAAGTACAGTTTTGTTATTTTCAGACTCTGGAAGTAGTTAGTGGTGCTACAGCTGATGGTGAATAGAAAACCCTAATTGTAAAGTTGTAACAAAAGTACAGACAAAATTTTGATCTGCCTCAATCTGTTGCTCAAACAAGCATTTGGTTAACCCAGCTTTGAATGATTGAATAAGCTGTTCACATTCATGATCAGATAAAAAGTTGGTAGAAAATTGGACCCGTAATGAAATGATTGTGGGTTTGATACCCATAAATGTCGGCCTTGTTTGGTTGCCTTGAAGTACTGTCCTTGGGAAAGGCACATGGCTTCCATTTCCTCAGCATAAAATGGGTAATAGTTTTTTTTTTTCAAGGTGACCATAAAACCAACTAACAACTATTCGTGATACTGTATTGAAGCAATAACAAAAGTTGGATCAACTACAGTGCATTTTAATATCATTCAAATAAGGGTGTTAAACATACAAAGAGACGTGAATAGAACTTGCACTAATATATCAACTCTAGATTTATAGGGTCATGACCTCTGGAACATTGTGCATTACACTGATAGAATGCATTCTGGGTATGCATGACCTAGTCAACAGTATCATTCTCTCACTAAATTTGATTGCTCCATCTGTCTACACTGGGCATGGGCGTAACCTAACAATATATTAAAGGTGTTGTGTCAGGATTGCTGACAAATTACTGTACTTAGGATCAGCTTGTTCATTTCAGTTGTCAGGTCATCTGTGTAAGAGTCCTAATTGCCTAGTTAGTTTCTTCCATTGCAGATTTTTAATACAGTACTTTAACAGAAAGTTTGATCATTTTTAACATGAACACCATGCTTTTCCCTTGCACTCATTCCCCCCTCTGCAGCCAAGATGAGAAGACGGTAATGGCTGTAAAAATGTTTTTTTTCTGTGTGTAGTTGCAAATATGCATCCACATGTGTTTTGTTTTGCTTTAGTCACATTTGTTTTAATTGCATTTGTCCAAAAAGTGTTGCAAACTATTAAGAAATAAATGCTGTACTTATTATTTGGAGTTATATCCCTTGATTGGAAATGTAGCCTGTTGACTCAAATGTCAGCACCATAACATTTACATTGGCATGAGTTGATGGGATCTGAATTTGATAACAGCCTATTAGTATGACAGAATTTTGGTTGAATCTGAATTACATGGTACTAAGTTTAGGTTTTACACAATGCTATTTATAGAGTGCTGATAAGACTGACCAGTTCCCTTTTAACTTTTAGATGGAATATTCATAATAGTCTAGTCCATTAAAGAACATAGGTACTACAGTGGGTCCATCTTGTGCATGATTTGCAAGAATTCTCAGCTCCACATCCAGCATTGACAATGCATGCACACCATCTGACTGATTCCTCGAAATCATATTGGTCTTAGGCCCTACTAACGTTGATAATGATAGCTGAGACAGGTCATTGCTTGTTGGCCAGTTATGATTGATGTGAACCATGTGTCAGTTATGTTAAGACATGAACCATGTCAGTTATAATGAGATGTGAACCATGTGTCAAATAAATACAGTCTAACAAGAGTAAGAACATGGGCAAATGTTGTAAATTTTGTTAGACATTGTGGCATGTGTATTATACAGCAGTTAACCTTGAGAGGATGGCTGTCTCATGAGGTCACCCATTATCATAGACTACTTTGCCAGAAACAAAAGTTGTACATTTTCATGGTATTGTTATCCTGATGAGAGACCACCACTTTTATAAGGTCATTTTTTGGCAGCAGAAGTGTTGGCTTTGTAAGAGGGGTGGGGTACCTATTTATAGTTTAAAATGTGCATCATAATGGTTTTTAAAAGGGGTGCTTACCAGTTATTGTATACTTTTGAGAGAGTGACATATGTGAGGTGAAGTTTGCATTAGAAATGTGCATAGTGGAGAGAATCTTTGCATACCTCTAAGCTACTTTGATGTAATGTGGCTGACATTTCTTTGGATATTGTACTGATGGAAATTGTACATGATCTAAGCACAATGCTGACTAAAATGACTGCTCTCTTGTGCTAAAAAAATCACCCTGAATTAGTCTAAAGTATACTATCTTTAGTACCTATTAAAATTGGGAAAATGAATTTTTCACAACTTGACAATACCAGCTTGTGAAAGTGCAATGGATGAATTTCCCCAAAAATATAAAAAGTTCTTTGCTCTTTTTTTTTCACAATTTACGTTTGAAGTCCAGGTAGTGAAAATGACCAAGTGGAGCTAACAGTTTTTTGAAAGGTGCAAATCTGGAGTAAGGCCAAGCTGTGTACTCTGTCACCCATATTACACCCATCAATCATACACCAAAATAAGGGAATTAAATGTTCTTTGAAGAATACATAAGATATGCAAGGTCTTTGTTTTTAATAGCCAGTATAACTAGTGAGGAAACCTGGGGAAATTCTTTAACTTTAAAATTCTAACCCTATGCAAAATACAAAACTGTAGAGCACCACAAAATCTGGGTAGCTTTTAGCAGCAGCAAACACTTGGCTATACATATTTTTTCTACATGTATTTGGTTGTTGTCTTTTTAGAAACAAATCTTTTAGCAGTATTGTTTTATTAATTGCTTTACATTTGTTTAGCTTGTTATTTAACTTGTTTTTACCAAGTAGAGTTGTTGTACAATTTCTGGGGTAGCCTCCACGCATATAACGGGCACATACATTTGAGCTGGGTACCATTTTTTACCAAGGTATTTTTAAACTTCTTGCAATACAAACCACAGTGACCAACAATTTAACGTCCTGAGGCAGGCTCCTGACACTATAACAAATTCTCTCAATAGCTGGAAAAACATCGTGATCTGATTTATAGCGAAATAACACCACATTATGTCCATTATATTATTTGAAGAAAAAAATAGTTATCTTGCAGTAAAAGTAAATAAAATATCTCAGCTCAAAAGAAAATCAACCCACCTTCTTCCAAAACCGATACAAGTTGTAATCTAAAACTATCGCTAAGTAGGATGATTAAGCTTATACTACAGTTGACACCCTATGAAAGACTTTGTGCTGCCATTAGAGAACGTGTTGATAAAAAAAAGACAGTCTTGATTAAATCCTACAATTTACCTGCTACTTTATTGATGTAATAGGCAGGGAAACTTTGAATGGGATGCCAAAACCTGGGCAAGGCATTTGTCAAAGAGGGCTAGTAAACACACAACACACTTACTTCAAATTCAAAAGGAAAACAACTGCTCTCCTGAAAATCTCATGATCTGCAGTCCATTCTTACAAAGGAATACTGTACTTAACATGCTAACATGCACTAGTACAAAACTAAAAATATGGCATTTTTGTATTTCTCAGAAATCTTTACAAAAATTGGATCTGGCCCAAATATTTTTTTTACATTTGCCCGCATTTGTCCCCCATGTTGGCGTACATGACACATGTTAGCATTATTAAAGGGTCATAAATATAATTATATTTGTAAAATTATAAACTAATTTGTGACAAATAGAATTGCTTTGTAAAAGCAATCGAAATTATTTGAATTATTTCAGCATGAAAAATGAAGAAATGCTTTTAATATATTTCATAACATGAATACTACAGAATTTGCATATATTCCTTACTAATGGAAAATACCGCAAGGAAATAATGCCTTGGTCAATAGCATACAAACAGGGCAGTCAACAGGGTGGTTGCCCTGGGCACCATGGTCTTGTGACACCAAAACCATGGGTGCCAGAGGTCTTGGGGCACCAGAACCCTTTGGGCCTTCAAAGTCTCTTGGATGCCATTTGCTCTTAGTATGCCACTGGCCATGGTATGCCCAGTATACCAATTAATACCATGGTATGCCCAGTATACCAGTAATACCATGGTATGCCCAGTATACCAATAATACCATGGTATGCCCAGTATATCACTAATACCAGTAATACCAGTATACCAGTACATGTAATACCATGGTATGACCAGTATACCAGTAATACCATGGTATGACCAGTATGCCAGTAATACCATGGTATACCCACTGTACCAGTAATACCATGGTATGCATAGTATACCAGTAATACTATGGTATGCCCAGTATACCAGTCATTCCATGTATACCCAGTATACCAGTAATACCATGGTATGACCAGTATGCCAGTAATACCATGGTATGCCCACTGTACCAGTAATACCATGGTATGCCCAGTGTACCAGTAATACCATGGTATGCCCAGTGTACGAGTAATAACATGGTATGCTTTGTATACCAGTAATACCATGGTATGCCCAGTATACCAGTCATTCCATGTATACCCAGTATACCAGTAATACCATGGTATGGCCAGTATACTAGTAATACCATGGTATGCCCAGTGTACCAGTAATACCATGGAATGCCCAGTGTACCTGTAATACCATGGTATGCCCAGTGTACCAGTAATAACATGGTATGCTTTGTATACCAGTAATACCATGGTATGCCCAGTATACCAGTCATTCCATGTATACCCAGTATACCAGTAATACCATGGTATGGCCAGTATACCAGTAATACCATGGTATGCCCACTGTACCAGTAATACCATGGAATGCCCAGTGTACCAGTAATACCATGGTATGCCCAGTGTACCAGTAATAACATGGTATGCTTTGTATACCAGTAATACCATACACATGTAATGTACAACTGTACAAGTTATTCCTTCCTCATAGGTCCTATTTAATAGTTTAGAGTGGGTTCTATTATACTTGTGCTCTGGGGTGGGAAATAAAGAAGCTTTTTAAATGCACATGTGCTTTCTTGGTTGAGATTTTGTGTTTAGCTCATCATCAGTTTATTTTTAACCCTCTATACTTACTGTTCTCAAGAATCATGAAACTTTGTGAGGGAATGCATCTAATTGAATACTTGCACCCTCGTTACAAACAAGGTCACTGTCATGGATAATGTGTGATTTGTGTTTTAAGTTAATTTCACTAGCATTGTTCATACTTGAATTGCAAATGAAATGGTTGACATTGTTTACAACTTTTTTTAGCATGACACTAATACATCAAAAGATTATTGTCACCTAAATTTTACAGTTTACCATCTTGGGTCAAGTTCTGTTTTTACCTCAATAACCACATAGGTTGGTCACATGATTTATTCATACTATACTGCCCTGTCTTGAAACATGAAAATTGGTGAACACATGTATCTTATTGACCATTACACCATTATCTTAATGACCATTACAACACTATCTTAATGACCATTACACCACTATCTTAATGACCATTACATCACACCATTATCTTAATGACCATTACACCATTATGACCATTACACCATTATCTTAATGACCATTACACCACCATCTTAATGACCATTACACCACCATCTTAATGACCATTACACCACCATCTTAATGACCATTACACCACTATCTTAATGACCTTTATTACATCACACCATTATCTTAATGACCACCATTATCTTAATGACATCACACCACCATCTTAATGACCATTACACCACTACCTTAATGACTTTTATTACATCACACCATTATCTTAATGACATTACACCATTATCTTAATGACATCACACCATTATCTTAATGACCATTACACCACTATCTTAATGACCTTTATTACAGCACACCATTATCTTAATGACCATTACACCATTATCTTAATGACTTCACACCATTATCTTAATGACCATTACACCACTATCTTAATGACCATTACACCACTATCTTAATCACCATTACATCACACCATTATCTTAATGACCATTACACCACTATCTTAATGACCATTACACCACTATCTTAATGACCATTACATCACACCATTATCTTAATGACCATTACACCACTATCTTAATGACCATTACACCACTATCTTAATGACCTTTATTACATCACACCATTATCTTAATGACCATTACACCATTATCTTAAAGACATCACACCATTATCTTAATGACCATTACACCATTATCTTAATGACATCACACCATTATCTTAATGACCATTACACCACTATCTTAATGACCATTACACCGCTGTCTTAATGACCATTACATCACACCATTATCTTAATAACCATTACACCATTATCTTAATGACATTACACTATTATCTTAATGACCATTACACCACTATCTTAATGACCATTACACCACTATCTTAATGACCATTACACCATTATCTTAATGACATCACACCATTATCTTAATGACCATTACACTTCATTTCAAAGATATAATGCCATTATGGCCCGTATTTTACGCTTCATTGACTTGGGTTAAATATTGTGTTTGTTGTTGAAGTGTTCATGCTAGAACCATGACTGTGATGATGATTTGCATTAAACACAATGTAAAAACTTTGCAGTGACCTTTTCTTTGGTTGTGAACAAGTTTTTGCATTGAACTGGTGACCACACAAATCATTGGCATCCTGTATACATGGAAATTTTGGAATATTTTATGAACAAAAATTCTGCTTTCTCCAGCACTGTGTTGTCTCTTGTGTTTTATCCTGGGATTGAGTAATGTTTTGAAGAAGTTTGACATCTTTTTGGTTTTTGGTTTGACTTTATATTTAAATAACCATGCCTTCAGTTCAGATCATAGTTGGAATATATGATCCCATACTTCACTTTCCTCTCTGTGATCTGTTGCCCAAGGATTATATTGTGGAGTTGAGAATTAGGGAACTTGTTTTTTAATTGTGTCAGTTGTTATGATTATGATTATTATTATTATTATTATTATTATTATTATTATTTTTATTAGAGTAAGTCTTAACCAATATGCAACACATTTAATATGATGTGACATTCCTATCTGTCATCTTGTACCACTCCTGCACTTGTGATGTAATTGGTATGTGTTTTAATGTGCCTCCAGAATGAAAGAATGAATGCATTTAGGTGTGTCTGAACTGATTTGTTTACTTTTTTAACCAATGGAAACTGCAATCTCATGCCAAATTCATTTCATAACTGGAATAAAATATCATCACACACTCCCTTTTTTTGTTTCTTTTGGTGGGGTCATGGGGTCAAGAATTATAGTGGGAAATCACTGACACTTGGTGAAATGATATGAATACAGTTAATATGACAGGTGTTATTTACTTTGATTTTATAAAGGTATTTGATTGTTTAGATCACAATATTCTTATCTCAAAATGACCAAACTATGATTTTGATGACAATTCTGTAAAATGGTTGACTTGTTGTTTTTGACACAAAATGCCACATATACATATAGGTAGCACTAAAAAAAATTATGCAGTTGTTAAGGTAGCACTAGACCTCCTTATGTGGCAGTTAAGGTAGCACTAAATCTTCTAATGTGTAGCAATCAAGCTAGCACTTAATATTCTTATGCAGTAATGAAGGTAGCACTAAACCTTTTTATGTAGCCATTAAGGTAGCAATAAATCTTCTTATGTAGTCATGAAGGTAGCTCAAAATCTTCATATGCATTCTTTAAGGTAGCACTAAATCTTATGCAGCCATTAAGGTTGTTCCATCATTAATGTTTGTGTTCCCTTGTCAGAGGTGGGATGATGCAATTTCTCCCCTCCTTATGGTTTATGGTTATCGTTATCTAGGAGATAATTGACTATGGTTTATTGCCCAGATCAAGTAATCAATAACATAAAATATGAAATTAATAGATAGAATGACAGAGATCTGTGCAGAGATATAGAATAGAACAGCAACAAAAAAAACATATGTAAAATATAACAATTTAATAAATTACATAAAATGAAACTGAACATGACATTTGATTGATTCATTTTCTCTTAGAAATAGTTATAAAATTTTGCCAAATTCACTTAGCCATCCTGTTACACCAGTAAACGACTGCTCCGGTGGCCTAGTGGTTACAGCGTCCACCTTGGATGTGGGAGGTCATGGGTTCAATCCCCAGCCAAATCATACCAAAGACTTTCAAAAATGGTACTAACAGCTGCCTTACTCCTTCTAACTACTATCAGAAGAAATGTATGAAATATTTTAATGATTTCTATAACATTCTAGACAAATAAATTTTCATAATGCCCAATGCCTACCAGAGTAATGCATGCAATTCCAACACGTTTTCTGTTTATTCAAGACAGATGAATGTATGATTATTTTCTCAACTTTGGCCTCTTTCATCTGTCTTTTATCGAATGGACTATAGTTAAAATTCACTTTCCATATTTCATATTATATTTTATTCCCTTTAATTTTCATATGCCATCAAGCTATAAAAATAATAAATAAATGTAATGTACTTTTTCATATTTTTTTGGTCTAATCCTGTTATTTTTCATACATAAAATGTTCTCCAAACAGAGCATATCACATCCATCACAGGCATAATTTTTTGTGAGCCTAGCCCATATGTCAGTCTTAATGGTTACATGTCACTCTGACCATGACAGAATGTACTGTGAAATTATCTCTGCAAAATTTTGCACCATTACACCTGTTATGGTTGGATTTTCCTTGTAAGGGTTGGTGTTCAGCAAGGATTATTGTTTAATCCATTCTTTTTTAATGTTTATTAATGGCATCCTATTTGTGCCTTTCCAAAGAGTAGATTGCCACAGTTTGCAAGCATGCAATAGGTTGACACCTGTTCTAAATGGACTGTACTACTGTATCTACAGGACATGTTCAGCCAGATAATGTGTTATGCACTATGCTCTAAATGGACTGTACTACTGTATCTACAGGACATGTTCAGCCAGATAATGTGTTATGCACTATGCTCTAAATGGACTGTACTACTGTATCTACAGGACATGTTCAGCCAGATAATGTGTTATGCACTATGCTCTAAATGGACTGTACTACTGTATCTACAGGACATGTTCAGCCAGATAATGTGTTATGCACTATGCTCTAAATGGACTGTACTACTGTATCTACAGGACATGTTCAGCCAGATAATGTGTTATGCACTATGCTCTAAATGGACTGTACTACTGTATCTACAGGACATGTTCAGCCAGATAATGTGTTATGCACTATGCTCTAAATGGACTGTACCACTGTATCTACAGGACATGTTCAGCCAGATAATGTGTTATGCACTATGCTCTAAATGGACTGTACCACTGTATCTACAGGACATGTTCAGCCAGATAATGTGTTATGCACTATGCTCTAAATGGACTGTACTACTGTATCTACAGGACATGTTCAGCCAGATAATGTGTTATGCACTATGCTCTAAATGGACTGTACCACTGTATCTACAGCACATGTTAAGCCACATTTACAAGTTCTCAAAAATCGTGTTGACACCTTTCAGATTTTATCTAATGGAGATCTGCTATCAAATGTGGCCACCAATACCAAAAAAGAGAAAAATCACTAAATTACTACTTCTTAAAAACTGTTAAACTGAACTTAACCAAATTTGACATTTTAGGATAATGTATTTAAAAAGTTTACGAATGATGCCAGTCTGCCATCAGATATAGTCACCATTGCTAAAAAAAAAAATTCTTTAAACAGCTTTTCAAAAACTGTTCCACAGAATTCAACCACATTTGACAGAAACCATTTTGCCATCAGATATTTCAAACAATGCCAATCGGCCATAAAATATGGCCACCATTACTAAAAATAGAACAGTTTCCCAATGACAAAAGCTAAATAACTGCTGAACAGAATTTGACTATATATGAGAGGAAGTGTCTTTGCATAAAGGGCATTTAAATTCATAAAATATAATGCCAATCTGGCATTTAAATTCATAAAATATAATGCCAGTCTGGCATTTAAATTCATAAAATATGATGCCAATCTGGCATTTAAATTCACACGTGATGCCAGTCTTGATTCCTTTAAGACCTACATTACTAAAAAATATAAAAACTTTGAGCAGCTTCTCAAAAGGTGCAAATTTGACCATATAAAAGAAAACAAGCCTGGCATAAAAGGTTTTCAAGTTTGCACAAATGATGCCAATCTGCCATCAAATATGACATCTATTACTAAATATAGAGAAATTTTTCTCTCTAAAACCACTTGGCCGAATTGAACCAATTTTGACAGAGAATTCTGGCAGTAATAGATTTGATAAAACAAAGATTTATATCCATTGTCATATATGACCATTGTTACAAAAACAGATGAACTTTAAAATCACTATATCAAAAACCACTGAACAGAATTTGACCAGATCTGACAGACAGCACCATGACATCAGGAGCTTTGAGATTTATACAAGTGATGCCTATCCACCATCAACTATGGCCATTATTATTAAAAACTAGAAAAGCATTTTAGCAGATTCATATCAGAAAGGTCTTCTGCTTGATTCAACCAGCAGAAAGCTTAATGGCATAAAGGTTTTAAATATTAAACAGATAATGCTGACGTGCCATCATATTTGGATGATGATATGAAAGATCAAGAATTCTTGAAACAGTTTTCTTCACATGTTCAATCAATATCATTGATAGAAGTTTATTCAGAAAGCATCTTAATGACAAGGATTTCTTAACCAGCTTGACTTGTATCTGGTTAGTGTCCAGCTCTTGGCCAGGTGAGCAGGTTCAAGCTTATGGGTCTCTTGTTTGTCTCATATTTCAAATTTTAATACCCCGTTTACCAATTCCTGTTTGGATTATTGCATCATCATTTAAAGCCCTTCTGTCGGGACCACTCCTGCAACTGGGTGAGGTCAGAGTACATAGAATTATCTTGGTGACAAATTAAGGTTGAAGTTTTATTTTTATTACTTGTTCAATAAACCCTTAGCCATTCACTTCATATGTGGAATATAGTATTGGAAACTGACTCTAGACCCAGTGGTGGAGGGGGGGCATGTGATAAAGAAATTATTTTTGGGATACATTTATTTACGTTAAATTTTTTGCATTCAAGGTTTATAATCACTTATATTTTCATAACCCCATTCCCACTTCACGTAATATTTAATTAACATATTATCCAGTTCATTGCAAATATAGAACAATCCCAAATTCAAATTTGTCACATCTTTGGATTGGGCCATAGAGTCAGCAGGATGACTTTTGCTCCAGTTTTGTCATACTTAATTCACTTCATACTAGAAATATTACATGATCTCATTCTTTCTCCGTATATCAACTTTGCCCTGATTTATATCATTTGTGGGGACCATGAGGCCAAGAAGGACTCTATTACCATTATTATTGTTATTTGTATTGTTTTTTTTTTTTTAAATTGTATTTTTCAGTGCATACTTTTGAATATGATTTCACATTTTGACCTATCAACTTAAAATTACTCCCGCTTTTGGATTACAGTCTGGATTATATCATTCGGTTAACAAGCAAGGCAGATTTTGAGGGTTTTTTTTCTTCATCTACACCTTATTTAAAATATTTTACAGGATCATGTACTTCATTTACTTCCTGTGTCACTTTTGCCCTTGGGTCATGCCACTGGTTTATGGGGTCATCAGGTCATGCTCTTTGATGTTTGGACAGCTTATTTCAGGCATTGCATGAGTTTCTTGTAGAGCAGGTCTTGTTTATGTTACCATGAAATAAGTATAGCACAAGTATGACAGAACTGAAGAGTTCTTCCACTTGAAATCTTTAATACAAGTGAGGGACGAGGCAGTATGTCTGCTTGATGACTTTTGTCTTATACTTGCCTCCATGCATGATTTTTTTCTTCTCATAAGTACTTAATATATTTTGGGGTTTAATAAGTTCCAAAAATATTGTTTTTGTGGGGTTTAATGCCAATTTTCAGCACATGATAGGCTATAAACAACAGCCAGTATATATAGTGGAGAAAAAAATCGGAGAAAATCATGGGAAAAACCAACAACCCATAGGAAGCTACTGGCAAGTTTTCTCACATTCCTGCATTGGTCGAGAAGAGACTCAAATCCATGTGGACAGAGGTGAGATGTGAGTGGTCAGTAAAGGCTACTGCCATTTTCTCTTGACCACCTGGATCCCCCACTGAAAAATAGATATGACAGTTTTTTCAGGAGAGTAGATACCTCCAAAGTGAAGAGCTACCAACATGAACGTATGATATTCAGTGCATATTTATTATAATGAGCTTTGAACTGATATTTATGAAGTGCATGGTGGGGGTATATTACTGTAGACACCAGCATAGATATTTTACCCCCCAAATCAAAGAAAAAAACATACAATAATAGATATTTAAATAATTTGCCAAACAAAATTTGCTATGTTATTTAATCCCAGAATTATCACACTTAAAGATTTGTCATAAAAGTTACATCTTAACAATTGTCACTCTTTCCTTGAGTTTTTGTTTCTGAATTGATGTTTATGACTGCTCTTGTGGCCTAAGTGATTAGAGCTTCCACCTCAGATGCAGGAAGTCACATGTTCGAACTACTGCCAAGTCATACCATAGACTTATAAAAATGGTACTTGCAGCTGCCTTGCTTGGTACACAGCATTAAGAGGTTAGTGTTATGACTGGTTGGCCAGGTATCAGAATGATGTGACTGGGTGAGACATCATGCTACATGTCTGTTGCATTATGCCCCAGTGCTAAACATCACTATAAACTACCACACTGCAGACATCATAGCGATATGACTGAAAAATTGTTAAAGCTATGTTAAAAATCCAAATCAGACAAGTCATGTTTGCTTCTTAGCGAGAATAGCTTAATTATGGAATGGGCCATCATGTACATCCAATAGCACAAATTTGGCATCACTGATACTCCTAAATTACTGGGAAAATTGTCATGAAACTTTGCACTCACATTCATGTCAAGATCTGATTGTCCAAAGAAAAATTGGTGTTGCTTGAATATCCAGTATGACCACAGAAATGGCAAGCTTGAAAATCTTGTTATTGCTACTCCTTCTGAAAGGATGGTCATATCAACATGGGATTTTCACTAAAAGACCACTTATGATGTCTAGTTGTTCCCATATAAAATTGTGCTGATCTGACATCCAATATTGCCACCACTGCAGCCATCTTGAAAATTGTTATTGCAATGCTTCCAGAATGGAAAGGCTTTTTGAAATGAGCTTTTCACACGAAGGCTTTTCCTTTGATGTTTGATTGGTCCTGAATGAAAATGATGTTGATCTGACATCCAATATGGCCACCACTGCAGCCATCTTGAAAATCTTGTTATTGCAACTCTCCCAGAACAGAAAGTCGTACCAACATGGTTTTTTGTGTGCCAGAAAACCTTTCTTAGTATGCCTAATTGTTCTTAATAAAAATGGTGATGTGCAGACATCGAGTATGACTGCCACAGTGTCATAGTGGCCATCTTGAAATCTTGTTACTGCTAATCGTCCTGAATGGATGGTCATATCAGCAAGAGGTTTTCACAAAAAGACTTTTTATGATGTCTGGTGGTCTAAAATGTAAATGGTGAGGATTTGACATTCAATATGGCTACCATTGGAGCCATCTTAAAACATTTTGCTCTTGCCACTAGTTCAGAAGTAATGGTCTTCACCACCAGACTTCTTAGATATATGCTGTTGGTCATAAATAATAATGGTGCCCCACAAAAATCATTTATGGCTGCCACAATGAACATGTTGACAACCTTTTTACTAATTATTCCGAATGGATGGTCATATTGACATGGGCTTTTCACAAATCTTCTAATGGTGTCTAATTTTGTCCTAAATGAAAATGGTGACGATCGTGCATCCATAATGGCTGCACAGCAGCTAATTTGACAATCTTGTCATTCAAGAATATCAGAGATGCTTTCAACACTCACAGCTAAAAATTAAAAAATGGTCCATTCCTGGAAATTCATTTTGGACATTAGAGCAGAGCATATCGGTCCCTTCCGGGTCTCATGTTTATAAAGGTTATTGTTCAAAATTTATTCCAGTAATTCACCATTTTCAAGAGAAAATATTCCCCATCAACTTCTGTATTACATTTAAATTATGGAGTTGGATATATTACATAATACCCAAAAATGTGTGGTACAAATTTAGTGTTTTATGTTATGCAACCAACAAATAAGAAGTCATATAGCATTGAGATATAACAGCTCCATTAAGGTAAAGAGATCTTGTCGGATGCTAGGATCAGATTTATATTATTTGTACATTGAAAATCTCAGGTAATTCGTGCAGTTGTGTTGTTGCTTTTTTGTGTGGATCTGGAGCAAGTATTAAATTACCTGATAGGTATTCAGACTAGAGATGTTTACTGACCTTCAAAACACATTCAGCAACTTTATTACAAGCAATCAGGACATTACTCTGTGAAAAGAAAAAACAAAACAAGCAGTGAGCAAAGAATCTTTCAAATTTCTGAGATGTTTATCACCAATCTCTGGAGACAACCCATTTGCTGTTGCCCACAGCTGAATTTCTGTCTAGATGCTTTATATACCTACGGCAAGGACTAACCGACTTTGTTGTGGTACATGTACAGAATTTTATCTTCAGTTTTTAGCTGTTACTTTTAGTGTTGTGAGAATAGTAATTGCACATGTTTGGAACAGGTATATCAACATGATGGCATCAGAACTAATAGGAACATGCCTCAGTGACAACAGGAATCTTCACTGTGTGGCGATTAATCAGATTCTGAGATTCATCTATTTTCATATCAAGACAAAGATCCCATTTCTTTAGGTGTGGGCAGAATTTCTATCTTGGTGCAGTAATTCAGCATCATGTGTAAAGAATAAATGCTTTCAACCATAACCAGGGGCCCCAAGTGGTCTAAAGCACTCACTGTTACGGATCACTGCCATCTCACCTCTGTCTGCATGGATGAATCTCGGATTCAGCTGATGTTATTATGTGAGAAAGCTTGCCAGTAGCTTCTCGTGGGTCGGTGGTTCTTTCCAGGGTTTTCCCGGGTTCTTTCTCTACCATTTATACTGGCCACCTTGTACAGCAAATCTTGTGCTGAAAAATGGCATTAAACTCTACAACAGCAACAATCAACCGTGACCTTTTAAAGAAAATCTAGAAATCATTGAATTAGATTTTGAATTTTGAACAGATTATCACAAGCTTAATCATGTGAAATTGCTATGCAGTACATCATCTGCAGTTGAAAATTCACTTGCCCAGATTAAACAGCAGTGAAAATATACTTGCTCAGCTTCAAACAGTATGTGAAAATTTCCAGCAGTGGAGTGAATTTTCCAGTCACTTGCCGGATTGGGCGAGTATTTCATAAGATATGACCAATGTTTCTCTTGAACAAAAAGGATGTTTTGTCAAGATTTTTGCTGACTTTTTTAAAAGAAAATTCAAACTTTGCTTTCAGTTTAATTTAATCTTGTTCATACAAACACATCAGACTTCAAGACAATAACAAATGCTTATGGTAGAGAGAGAAGACTGGTCTGAGTTTGTAATTATTTACAACTGATATTCAAAGGCTCACAAAATAAATTCTGGAAAATAGTCTGTCACTTGGTCAAAGTTTATGTTGTAACATCGTCAGATTTTATCTTTCTTTAATAACTATAAATGTTTTAATTCTTTCCTGACTGCACAAGTGGATT
The DNA here is from genome assembly GCA_028554795.2 of Sinohyriopsis cumingii. NCBI lineage: Eukaryota > Metazoa > Mollusca > Bivalvia > Unionida > Unionidae > Sinohyriopsis > Sinohyriopsis cumingii. The sequence goes on from CM068825.1 coordinate 127,861,033, forward strand.
TTAGAGAATTGCCAACACTTGAGCTTGACTTTGAAAATGTATCTACTAGATATATGGAATTAACTTTGGAAAGCCTGTGGCCAGACATAAATTTAGACTTGTGCTTTAGAGACCAGTGTGTGATTCAGAAGTGGTATTTAGCTCAGGCCAAATATGTGTACCCAACAGGTATCCATCTGACAAATATGGTGTGACATAGGTGATGCTTGTCCAATTAATCAAACACCTGCTATCGTTACTATTGCTTTTAGGGAGCCTTGTGATGTGTGGTCCAGTCGTGATTTGTATATCCACTTGGGGCAAATAAACCCACTCAGATTCCTATTCATGATCTACATTAGATCTTCACCTTTTTAGTTTGAGTAAGGATCTAACAAACGCTGAATTTCTGAACCTTTCAGGAGGAAGTTCCATGTTCTTGTGAATGGAATTGTCCGTTTGCAGGCCCAATATCGTATGTACAGACAGAGAAAGAAATATCTGAAGGTGAGTAGAAAGGTTTGCAATAGGGTTGTATGTTGCAGTGTAAAATTGAGTGAATAGTTGAATTTAGATTTGTAGTTTTATCCAGAATCATTAAAAACCTATGTTACAGTTTTCATTTAGGATGCAAATTTTGGGGGAAAGTGACTGCTCTATATCTCTAGCTTGAAATTGAAAAATTGTGATTAATGAGTGTAGACTGGTCTGAATTTAGAATGTTTAACACCGTTTTTCTGAACTTTTTGAGTCAAATTGTATTTTACAAATATAAAATCATTAAACATTTTTCAGATATTCAGTTTTTCTTTAGTTTATTGCAACAGATCTGTTGTATGATTGTGTTTTTTTTGTTGTTGCAAAAGACAGAAACATTGAAAGTAAGATTTCTGTCAGAAACAGGTTACAGATGTTGATGTCCTATTTCTCTCACTTAATTTACATGATGAAATATAAAATATTCTTGTTTAATAACAGCCATAAACCTCCAGATTTATAATTTACTGCTTGTAATAGCAGTCAGTCAATTAACCTCCAAAGATTTATAATTTACTGCTAGTAATAGCAGTCAGTTAACCTCCACAGATTTATAATTAAGTCCTAGTAATAGCAGTCAGTCAATTAACCTCTACAGATTTATAATTTACTGCTAGTAATGGCAGTCAGTTAGTTAACCTCCACAGATTTATAATTAAGTCCTAGTAATAGCAGTCAGTCAATTAACCTCTACATATTTATAATTTACTGCTAGTAATAGCAGTCAGTTAGTTAACCTCCACAGATTTATAATTAAGTCCTAGTAATAGCAGTCAGTCAATTAACCTCCCACAGGTTTATAATTTCTTCCCTGTAATAGCAGTCGGTCAATTAACCTCCACAGGTTTATAATTTTTTCCTAGTAATAGCAGTGAGCCAATTAACCTCCACAGATTTATAATTAAGTCCTAGTAATAGCAGTCAGTCAATTAACCTACACAGATTCATAATTTATTTCTAGTAATAGCAGTCAATCATTTAGTCTCCACAGATTTATAATTGATTCCTAGTAATAGCAGTCAATCAGTTAACCTCCACAGGTTTATAATTTCTTCCCTGTAATAGCAGTCGGTCAATTAACCTCAACCGGTTTATAATTTATTCCTAGTAAGAGCAGTCAGTCAATTAACCTCAACAGATTTATAATTTATTCCTAGTAAAAGCAATCAGTCAATTAACCTTCACAGATTTATAATTTACTGCTAGTAATAGCAGTCAATACACATTTTTAATTTACTGATATCAGTCAGTTAACCTCCACAGATTTATAATTTACTCCCAGTAATAGAAGTCAGCCAGTAAACCTCTAGATTTATAATTTACTCTTAGTAAAGCACAGATGCACTGAATTTCTTGTTCAGGATTCTTGTGTGAATTTTTTGGCAGATTTCAATCTTGCAGATTATTGCACATATAACTAATTGTTAAAATGATGCAAAAGTTGTTCCAAAGCATTGAAATTTGATTGTACTCATTAAACAGAAAAAATGACAACAGTTGATATTGTATTTGGAATAGAAAATCACTAACTGGATATAGTTTTACAAATTCAGTGGTCAGAAAAGATGCATAAATATTATAATTCAGTACAGATTGATTGACAGAAACATGATGATAACAGAATTAAGTGGACTAAGTTATCTATAACCAGACAAAAATGTAACATGGACATTGTGATGTATAAGAATTGATTACCACTCAACATCATTGTAAAGAAACAAATTCAGTTATAATAAGATTTTACTTTCACAAATAGCCCTCATTAAAAATTTACATTAAAGAACACTTCTTTCAATGCTGTCATGTACAGTTTTTTGGAGTGCGTAAAATGAATATTTGAAGCAAGTTTGTTAAACTGGATTTCACGACAGTGTCAACAGGGCACTGCTTAGAAAGTAAAATGGCTGGTAACAGATTTATGTGATTTTTATGTTGGATTGCAAAACAGTTCAGGTCAGTGGATTGGTGATATTTGTCTGTCTGCATTTAGGTAAATCTTTCCTATACTATTACTTGTTTAATAACACAAGTTAGTGTTTAAATGTTTTGTGTGGAGTTTGTTTCAGCCAACATTAAACCACTGACCTATATCTCATGGTCATAACCTGTATTTCATGGTTCATTGATTTGTGGTAACTCTTGGGTTTAGCTGAGATTCTCATGCACTTTTGGCACTGGAGACTATAACTTGTAATTGTGTCATGAGGGATACTACTATCTTCAGTGAAAACTGGGTCACTGTTATCTAAATTTCACAGTTCAGTGATTTGTCTTACCCTTACATTGAGCATAGTTTCAAAGGTTTTATTGCATTTAGCAAAGTTTTGTTGAATACACTTTTGGAGAAACTTGAGTTAATGATCGCTTTGGTGTCCGTGTAAGTGTTCAACCAAACATTCACACCCCTAGATTAACCTCAGTGTCAAAGTGTTGTTTTCATTTTCACTTTACATTTCTGGCTAAAAAATTCCTTTACAGGGGTCATTAATTCCCTTTGCCACTTGAAATGGCAACTGAAAATTTTCAGTAGTTTAGTGATAATTCTAATCACTGATCTGGCATATGCTGATTCAGGGCTGACCTGCATCTCTCTTGAATGAAAAAATGTTTTGTTGTGAATATTGCCAAGTGGGGCCCCGAGTGACCGAGTGGTCTAAAGCGCTCTCCATTATGGATCACTGCCATCTCACCTCTGTCTGCGTGGGTTCGAGTCTCGGATTTGACTAATGTGGGTATGTGAGAAAGCTTGCCAGTAGCTTCTCAAGGGTCGGTGGTTCTTTCCAGGGATTTCCCGGGTTCTTCCTCTACCATTTATACTGGCCGCCATATATAGCCTATCATGTGCTGAAAAATGGCATTAAACCCTACAACAAGAACAATATTGCCAAGAATTTTTAATTTGAAAGTCCATACTTTTCCATACTTTTCTGTTGGAAATTTGTTTTCCATTTATTTTAATCAAGCTCATACAAATGCTTCACTCACAACTCATCAATGCTAATAAATGCTTTCCAGAGAGAGAGCAGACTCCAGGTCTCAGTTTGCAATTACTTAAAGATAATGCAAGGAGAGTCCAGTAATACCATTGAGAAAACATATGTTTCTATAATAGCTGGCAAAGTAAGAGTTTATATTGGGCAAGTAAAAATGTTTAGCACTTGCCTGACATGGTGATCATAATTTTTTCTTGTTTTTCAACCCCTGACACATCTTAGAAACTTGGGGATGGGGTCAGCCTGGAGGCCATGGCCAGCTATTTGCTTATTCTGACACTATTGTGTGCAGATTTATGTAATTGCCATAAAGACACATCATGAAGTGTACTATACCTTTTGGTCAAAACTGGATCACTGGGATCTATATTCAGCACCATAATGACCAGTATTAACCTTTTCATTTAGCTCTGTTTTTCAGCTTCCGTTACCTGCAGAATCACATAACTTGGAATTTAGTTGTGTGACGAGTGCTACACAATTAAGCAAAACACTTGGGTCACTATGACCTGTATTTGATATTTCACTGACCTGCATTAAGCTTTGTGCTCAAGTCAGATTCTCTGATGAGGATCCAGATAACCAAGTTGATAGAATGATCAATACATATTCCAGGGGTCTTGGATTCAGGACCCAGCCAAAGCAGCCTGACTCTGTCACCGTGGTATGTGTCACCCTGGTATGTCATGGGGAAAGACACTTGGCTTTCATTTTCTTGGCATAATGATAGTGTGTTGAAAGTGATATGAAAAATGCACGCAACCAGACAGTTTCTCAGACACCATTGTCTGCAGTCATGTAACTTGGTATATAGATGCTTTTCATGAGAGAAAGAAAAACATAGTCCTTTTGACAGAACACTCCAGATCTGTCTCGGATGCGGGAGATCGTGAATTTGAACCACGGCCGAGTCATACCAGAGACTTATGGTACTAGCAGCTGACTCAATTGGCGCTGAGCATTAAGAAGTTAGTATTAGGACTGGTTGGCCTGGTGTCAGGATAATGTGGCAGGGTGGGACATGATGCCACATGTCTGCGGCATGATGCCCCACTAATAGACATCACTATAAACTGCCACATTGCAGACATCATAGCAATATGACTAAAATGGTTAAAGCTATGTTAAAAATCCAAAAACATTCATAGTAATCCCTGTGACCAATATTTCATATTCCAGTAATCTACAGTAACTCATTTTTTTTGGGCAAGTAGACTGATGCAACTTTTCTACATTGGATGCATCATAAAAGTACTACATCATTGAAACAAAGTAAACTTTGCTTTCCCACAATACCACTGCCTTTAGTTCTTTTCTTGTTTCTGCTTTTAAATTAATTGTTTATGGGTTAAAACATATAGTGATTAATTTGATGACACTAGTCCATGCAGGGATGTTTCAAGAAACACAATTTATGACAAATTTAAATTTCAAATTATGACTATTTATATATTATCATGTCGTAAGGTACATGATTGATGTGTTGGACCTCACATTCTTAATGACAAATACATTTTAAGCACACACAATTTTTTTATAGATACTTTAACAGAAATGATGATTTAGAAGGAACAAAATATCACCAAAAACTTATAGGTAAATGATAACCATGCTTGCGGATTATCGGTTGCCTGATGTGTATATTATTATTAAAATGTTGATGCATCATCCCAGATTGGGCAGTGGTGCATGACTTGCCAGTCAGTGTCTGTTGTGTTTGCCCTCTAGTGCACTGCCCTGCATAACAAGAGCCATCCTACACTAACACTGTCCTTCTGTCATGGACATATTAGCCAATGATAAATTGTCATGTGTGAAGAATGTCAGCAGGACCTTTTGATCTGCCCAGAAAGTACCTCCTGGGGAAATGGGAGGAACAAGATAAAAGAGGATGTAGCTAATTAATTACGGATCTTGATACACACCCACTGAGGCCTGAAATATGACATAGCCATGAATACTTTTTTTTTCTTCAACTAATCACGTTTATGGAGTATCTAAATTATACAATTTGTAAAGAAAATTAATTGTAAATTTTGTAAAATGTATGTAAATTTTTTGTTTTAAAAAATTTGCCAGATTTAAAGAATGAAATAAAATTATATACTTGATTGTAAAAGTGCTTCCTTTATTTTGTTATCTAAGATCATGTGTGTGCAAAGAATGGCCTTCTCTGTAAATTCTGTTATAGATTTTTTAATGAGATTTTTGGTTCAATGTTTAATGGTGTTCCTACCCAACTCCCAGCCTCCTTTATATAACAAGAATCTCCTTACCTTAGTGTGTGGAGTGAGTATTCTGAAGTCTACAATCTACATGCCAGATGACAGTCACTGTATTTTATAAGTCATTGGATCTTTAGGGTATATAGTGAATCAGTTGCCACTTGAAAATGTTAAAGGACCTTAGGTCATGTGCATGTCCTCGTATCCTCAAGCTAACATCGTTGATATGTAAACCACAACCCCCTCCAAATCTCTCATTAGATCTTTTGTCATAATCACTTATTCAACATCTTATTTATCTCCATATTTCATGGAGTCACAGTCTGCGTCATGATAGCCTTGACTGGTTTGTTGACCATATTACAGATGAGATGTGACGGATGTTGATTGAGTGACACTTTGCACATACCTTTATTAGTGTAGGACAGTGTTAACTGTCAGGAGATACATTTGCTGAGGAAACATTCTTGCCTTTGCATTGCTTAGCTACATGTGCTTGGCTGCAGCACCAGTTTTCTTCTTTTTGTTCTCAGTGATTTCGTGAATTATTACAGTTAGATTGAATGATAAGTTACAGGAGGTTGTGCATGAATGGAATATAGATTATATTCCTCAGTTAATGGCTGTCATTGCACTTCAGTGTTTTATTACATGTCTTTGTTGTGCCAAAATATAACAATTGTATGCAATTATGATTACCAGTCATCAGCTAGTGAAATTGGATATATATATCCCAAAATCTGAGGTTTATTTAGTGGAGTGGACTTTGTGCTAACGCCTTGGTACGAAGTTAATTAGAATTGGATATGGAAGTACAAAGTGATTATACAAGTTCAGACTATTCAGAATTTGATGACACGGAATATGATGGATATAGTACCTGTATGTTCCAGGTACGAGAAGAGTTCAAAAGAAAACTGGAACAAGAACATCTGGAAAAAAAAAGAAAAGCTGAAAAAGCCCAAATGGAACGTGAGAAACGGGTAAGTTAGACGAATCTGTATATAATTTCTTGCGATTTATTTTGTCTTGCCTGCAAAGCATCGCCAAGACAGACATATCACTTTTCCAACAACATCATACATGGCATTAACATAAGGAAAAATTAGGTGGATACAAGTGGGAGAAATACTGTGGACTTTTTAACAGGGTTATCAGCTTGTTCCAGATTAAACAAGAAGTACTTAAAATAGTTATTACATATTTAATAGTTATTTGTATGTATATAAAATATGCAATATAAGCATAATTAGTTATGTACATGTACTCACCAGTTGAATCTGTTCTTATCCATAATGGTAATTCCATCAGAATTGTGCATAAAGAGGCATAAATTCTTTAATTAAAAAAAAACATTTGCTATGTCTGTTGAATAAAATATTCAATGGTCCATGTCTGTGAAAGCAAGCTCTTAATTTTGCGAAGTATTCATTTCGCTTGGCTGCCTTGTTTTTTTTTATCACAGTTATGAAAGAGTCGGTTAATTTAAGTTAGTTTATGTTAAATACACAATAACATTTATAAGTATTTGATTGATCAAATAAAGTGAGTCAACCTGGTATACGACCAGTTCCGCTCGATTTTAAGTTTGTAGGATTTTCGTACCTGTTAACTTTTCTTTTATTCCACCTCCTTTATTTGATTCGAAAGACATAACGTGATAATACAAAGGAGGTCAGCTTTTAATTCAGTACAACAATACAACAAATACTTTCGGAAGTCAGTTGTCAAAACATGGTCAGCACTTAATTAGGTTCTCAGAGAAACGCTCATGGACATAGCTGTTATGGTAGATTGACACATTTTACATTTAATTACAAGAGGATACATTGCATTTATGATGATTACTCTTAAAAGGACTAAAAGATGGAACTAGAACACAAATTTCATTTGATAAAAAAATTATTTAATTTTGTATTTATTAAAGTACTGCTTCCACTCGGCGTGACATTTTCATTGATCGAAATTTCCTTACATATCATTAATTGTGATGTACTAGGAATGTTGTTTGGAAAGAAAATGTAAAAAATTGTATGAGCTGTTTTTAAATTTGATATTTCATAGTGTTTATTAAAATTTCCAGGTCCTATCTACCGTTTTCGACAATAAAACGAAAGATACATCAGAGTTTCAGTTACAGATTTTGATTGCGATTTTCTTCAAGTTCTACAAATAGGGATCAATTTTTTGGGGTATTTTCTGGTTTAAAAAATGTGATCAACACCTGACCCCGCGTTATAACTGGATTCACGATTTATCGAGGGAGTGGTGTGTATCTGAATTCTTATTATAATGGAGCATGCATTAGCAGGATAATGCTCTATATGTGTGTGTATGTATATATTTTCCAAAATTTCATCTTGTGGTCATATTATCGGAAAATTTACTATAAAAACATATAAAGAAGATTGAGTAAGTTACATTGATGTTCCTGATATTAGATGTACTAGAAAATGTGTCCTATTCAGTTCCAAATTTGCAGCTGCTTTTAGTACATGTACTAGTCTTATCCTTCCATGGTTAACTGTTCAAACTAATTATTTATAAAGCATCATTTTTTTATTTCAGAAAACAATGCTATGAAATTTCATACAGCAACAGTAATTAGTTTACCCTGTTATTTTTACACATGAATTATTTGACCACAAAATGACATACTACCTCAAAGTACATAAGATATTATTGGCAGGCATATCTGGTAAAGATGGATGGTGAATTTTTTGTTTGGTTATGTCCACAAATAAATCTTGGAGGAAGGTAATAAAAGTTGGTTGTTGTAGCTAGTATCACTTTTCTTAATTTGAGCCTAGGCTTAATATATTTTGTCATAAAGTGTTCATGTGGTGAGCAGTGCAGTAACCCATGTGGTGTGAGGGACTGATGTAACATCTGTAGTACAGACCCAGGGCAATTTTTCTGTTATAGGACATTGATAAATCCAAGAGATAAATTTGATCACCTCTCATGTTTAGAGGCAGTAGTCTTTAAACAGTTGGGAAACCATTGGCCATTAACCAAACACGCTCAGTCAGGTACACATTTATGGATTGTCCAACAAAAAAAAACAATTTGGTCAGCTTTGAATTACACTTTTTTTGGCAAATAACTCTATCGATTGGTTGACAAAGAAACAATATGTAACCTAGTGACATTTCAATTTTACATCATTAAGGACTTCATAATTAAGATTCCAATTTAAAATTGATTTACCATGAATGTAACATTTTATGGCATTTAGGACAGTTCCTTTAGCACTAATGCTTGACTGGTATTAACATTTCCTGCAATGAGGTTGTTTCCTATGCCACTAATGCTAGACTGACATGCATACAGAGTATCCATGGAACATGAAAAATGCTTGGCCAGGTACCCACATATATAACATGAAAAATACTTGGCAGGATACCCACATATATAATATGAAAAATGCTTGGCAGGATACCCACATGTATAACATGAAAAATGCTTGGCAGGATATCCATGTGCACAGCATGAAAAATGCTTGGCCAGATACCCACATGTAAAACATGAAAAATGCTTGGCCAGATGCCCACATATATAATATGCAAAATGCTGGGCATGATATCCATGTACACAACATGAAAAATGCTTGGCCAGATACCCACATGTATAACATGAAAAATGCTGGGCAGGATACCCATGTGCATAGCATGAAAAATGCTTGGCCAGATACCCACATATATAATATGCAAAATGCTGGGCATGATATCCATGTACACAACATGAAAAATGCTTGGCAGGATATCCATGTGCATAGCATGAAAAATGCTTGGCCAGGTACCCACATATATAACATGAAAAATGCTTGGCAGGATACCAGTGTGCAGAGCATGAAAAATGCTTGGCAGGATATTCATATGCACAATATGAAAAATGCTTGGCAGGATACCCATGTGCATAGCATGAAAAATGCTTGGCAGGATATCCATGTGCACAATATGAAAAATGCTTGTCCACATGACATGTTCTGGTTGATTAAAGTTCCAACCTTTTGATGCAAAATGCACAAGGATTATAAAAGCTTTCAGTTATAATATACCTTACAAAAAATCATTACAGTAATCAATTTTATTACACTTTTCAGAGTGTGAATTTTCTTTTTTATTGACAAGTATATTTTCTTGAAGTATAATTCTTTACTTGAACAAGTACACCATAAACTGCCTTTAGCAGCCACCTCAAGCAAGTTTTTAAACAAGTGGACTCTGAAGACAGGTAGTTGCTTATTAGAGGATTATTTCCACAGAGTTTGTGTGCAAGGGACCTAACAAAATGTGGCTGTTTAAGACAGATGGTTGTTCAGTAGAGCTGACAAGTAAGATAGGTTTGGCCATATGTATAATGACAAAAAAGCTTACATAGAATTTATAGCACTGCCTTATTTCACATCTTGTACTTTTAAAGTGAAATGTTTGCTGAACTATTCTGTTCATAGTCCAGATAGAAAATGAATTACCTTGCTACATATTTGCAGCATGCCTTGATTCAAAAGGTGACATGTGACAAATAACATATCTTGGAACATTTTCATTTCTAGTCTAGGTGGAATTCAACATGAAAATTAATTCCTGGGATCATGCATCAAATGTTAGTGACTTTTATTGTACTTTTATGTGAATATAACTTGACAGTATCTGTTTGATTTGATTTCTACTGGCTATTATGCACATTTTTTTGGAGGAAAAATCAATCAACTGTTCATTTATCTATTTCTCAGCTTAAGTTTTTTAAAAACATATTTTGAAATTTAAAAAAATTTCTTTTTTTCATATTGCCTTTTAAGATTTCATTCACAATTTTTGTATATGATTTTTAAAGAAAATTTTATTCCTAGCAGATTAAGACTTAACACAGTACTCCCAAAAGACTAAAGAAACAAAAATCCTTGGCTAAACAGAAGGAAAAATTAATATGAAATTTAAATTTTGATGCGTGTTCCTAGTCCCTAAATTTATTCTGGGCATTATACAGTACCTATCATCTCCCCTTGTATGCTGTGACTTTTTTAAAGTTGCCAGCACACATTTTTTTTTTATCTCCAACTGTTAGATACTTACAGTGTGAATACCCACATGTATAACATGAAAAATGCTTGGCCAGATACCAATACATTTATATTGTACAGAAAATACACGTACAAACAGTCAAACCCGTCAATGGCAGCCACCCACAGGAAAAGGCCAAACTAGCCTTTATACACAAATGAACTCCATAAAAGGATCACAATTAAATGTTTTTCTTTAAAGACAAATACATGCACCTTATACCATTGTTATTATTATTATTATTATCATAATCATCATCATCATTTCATCAACAGATTTATTTTAGTGCACTATTTAACAAAATCATGAAATGCATATATATATATATATATATATATATATATATATATATATATATATATATATATATATATATATAGATAGATAGATAGATAGATAGATAGATATGCATGTGTGTGTGTGCGCAAGCATGCATGCATGCATGTGCGTGTGCTATCAAGCTATATGGGGGCCAGAAATTTTTTAAAAACAATTCCAGGCCCCCACCATCTCTGAAAATTAAATGGTTGGTCCTTAAAGTTGAAAACTGACTTAATCTTGCAATGTTGACATAATGACATCTTTGAAGTACATTGACTGACTGGAGTTCAGTGAGTGCAAAGGAACATATTTATTCAGATTTTATGCTATGATTTAAACAATGCCTTCCTGATCATGCTACTATGGTGTGCCCTCGGGCATCACACTTTACTCCAATTAACAGAGTAACCTGGCTGTGTTGTTGTGCTGTAGACCAAGCAAAATCCAAAGTGTTCCTCATGAACTGAGGTTTAATTTGCATACACAACATTCTGATATACTGTTAGGCCTTGTATATGCGTGCATGGATGCATCCATCTATCCTTTACTGTTTGTTGTTGTCTTTTTATTAAATCTTGTTTTCAACCCACCAATAACAGCAAGGTGACTTTCCTCACAGCTCAACATGCATATCAGTTGACTATCACACAAATTGTTTACACATGGCTGATTGGTATTTGTTGAACCTCGATACATTCTGTTTCAGATGTAGATTATTAATTTTACAATCGTCCGAAGTTTGCTTGCTTACTCTAATGCTATTGTGTTTACTTTGTCCCATTGGCTAAAATAGGATGTTGAGACTGAGTGGCCCGTCTGTCGTCCCACCTGATCTCTTCCTTTCAACACGGCTAATCTAAGAAAAAATACATTAAGCATTGTCCTGCTGTTATATCCTGGGGATATTTACATAGTATATGTATAATAATCTGTATATTGTCTACTGATGACCAAGAATGTTTTGGATGTCACCTTGCTGGCCAGTAGCCAAAGGCACTATAGGTGTTTCCCTTGCTTGTGTCATTACACACAGTAATGCATTTGTTTTGACTTCACTTGGGAAGGTGAAGCAGTCATAGTCACTGTTTTCTAATACATTGATGATTAGGCAAACCGGATTCAGCTTGAAAATTGTGCATGAAAAGTGAAATCAGTGGTTGAAGTTGCTTTTCAGATCATCAGATTTTAACTAGTTATGTACAGGCATATCACACACAAGAAATTGAAAGAGCAGTCATGGGTAAGAATGTTGAAATCGACTCTGTAATGGGACAAAATCTTGTTACCAGACTAACTAAAAGTCAGTTTACGTGTGTGTGTGTGCATGCATATGTTTTTGTGAAAGACCGGGAGAGATTATGTCTTACATAAACAGTCTTTGAATACAATTCCAGAAACGTATCGAACCTAAGTCTGTGAAAAGTATTTTCAGGTGTTAATAACCAAATGATGTGATAATCATTGTTATTATTTCTCTTGAATGCATATATATCAAAATTATTGAAGTAAATACAGTTAAGGAAATGAAACCTTAATTAAAAAAAGCAACACCAAAGATTTTACCCAAAATAAACAAAATCTAACTTAGCCCAAACTGCATCAGCCTGCAAGACGGAGAAATCCATAGTACACATAATATGTGTCCAGTTTTGTTGGAAGCATATGCCACTTTAGTGTTATAATTGCTTACAGGGCATTCCAATGTCAGTTACAGCCTATTGCTCCAGGTCAAAGGCAGGTCTTCTCAGGTGATGAATGCTGGGAGGGTATCAAGACTTGTTCTCTTGTTCTTCCAGATGTTTGATTGTAATGATTAGGATATGGATAGGAAATGGTACATTAACAGATGGACAGGAAATGGTACTTTAACAGAGAGACAGGAAATGGTACTTTAGCAGAGAGACAGGAAATGGTACATTAACAGCACTGCAGAGTTTGCTAGTTTAATAGTAAAACAATAGGGTCTTCTGAAATGAATATAGAGCATGGCTTTATAGGTGCAACATTTTTTTTGTTATTAAGATTATCAAAGTGGCACAAACATTAGCATTAATTGGACATATCTGCTTCTTTAAATTGTGTTGTGTGTTTTTTTGTGTTGGTTTTCTGTTCACAGCGAATACACATAAATCATGTACATGTATCAACTTTGTCTAAGCATACTAAATGAGGACTATCTGAGAATATCATTTGTTGGATTTTATTGGTGTTATGGTTTGTCTGCTTGTGACAGATGTACTTTTTGTGTCAAGATCATGGTTGTTTAGTGTTTTCTTCACCTCATGACTGCCTGCAATAGTTAACATGTCACTGTACTGAATCTATGGCTCTCAAGGCATTGAGATGAAACCTTGTAGATTCACAGAATTGTTGCATTCAAAATTTAGGGCATCATGCGCAAAATGGTTGTCATAAATATTTGTAGGAACACCACTGACAAGGGTAGGTATTTTGTTATAAGTGCTTTTGTATTTTTCAGGAGAAAATTCTTCGAGCAGAGGCAGAAATTGTGAACTTGGATATCCCAGGAGAATTAGCTTTTGTGTTTAACAAGCTAGATGGTGAGTATTCTATAGTTTGATAATATGGCAATCGCTGACCATGTTATTCCTGAGAGCCTTTAGAGTGTGCCTTGATTTAGAGGCTTCCCTTGTACTGAGGTAGATTACAAGTAAGTAGCATCATGAAATCCATTATTATGTAAATGTTATATAATATGCTGTTTAATACTGAGGTACATTTCAACCAGTATTATGGAATCCATGATTTTTGTATACCCATGTTATATTAGGGGCTGTTCTATACTGAGGTAAATTGCAATGTGTATTATGGAATCCATGATCATACCAATTTTATATTAGGGGCTGTTCTATAATGAGGTAAATTGCAATGTGTATTATGGAATCTATGATTATACCCATGTTATATTTTATACTGAGTTAAATTGCAATGTGATTTATGGGGATCCATGATTATACCCATGTTATATTAGGGCCTATTTTATACTGAGTTAAATTGCAATGTGTATTATGGGATCCATGATTATACCCATGTTATATTAGGGGCTGTTTTATACTGAGTTAAATTGCAATGAGTGTTATGGGATCTATGATTATACCCATGTTATATTAGGGGCTGTTTTATACTGAGTTAAATTGCAATGTGATTTATGGGATCCATGATTATACCCATGTTATATAAGGGCCTATTTTATACTGAGTTAAATTACAACCTGTATTTTGGGATCCATGATTATACCCATATTATATAAGGGCTTATTTCATACTAAGATGCTTTATAGTGATAACTGTTGTATTAAGTGAGACATAAAATAATAGGAGACTTTCATTCTTGGAACATGAAATTGTCTACCATTATTTTCACAGAACCAATTTTATGGATATAGAACTACAAATATAAAAATTTATTCAAATGGCAGAAACTACCATAAAGAAATTTTATAATTATGGAACATTTATTTTAAGTTGTGCTGTGCTACCCTATGTGGTCTAAAAGAAAGACTTGTCTTTATATGAACAATATTTTCACAAAAGTTTGACATTCGTTCAGAAATGGTTGATAATAGCCATGGCAAAATAGTTTGATTTATATAGATGCATTTGTTTCATATTTATATGCAATATCCACAGTCTTTTGGATTGACCTTCATATTGTAGACACATTGTTTTCACTTTTGGAATGAATGAAGTAAATACTCTGTAATCCATGCAAATACTTGAAATGTGATTTATTTTTCATTTCATCCATAATCTTTATCAATTAACAAAATTTAAAGTAAACTTGTTTACAAAATTGCATTGATAGAGCAAATCTTGCTGTTCAAAATTTAGTTAAGGATTCTCTGACAGGTAACAGGCAATGTATGAATCAACACTGCAATATGACATGATGATGTATTTCAGACTGGAACACAGTTCATGATGACCGTCACATCATCTCCGTGGTGGGGGATGTCAAGTGTACGGACATGATGTATGCCCTCCCTTCAGACATCAACTCCTTCTTGATCAGCAAATTTAACAGCATTTTCTTTAAGGTAATTATACTTTTGTCTTTTCAAGGCATTTCAGATTTTCACCTTTTTCAGTCAAAATTTGAATTAATGACCCCAGCCTAATTTCTAAGTTTATGCTTGCATCAAGATGATTATGTCTGCTCAATAACTCAGGAACTAATGTTGTTGTGTTGTTGTAGGGTTTAACGCCATTTTTCAGCACAAGATAGGCTATACATGGCGGCCAGTATAATTGGTGGAGGAAGAACCCTGGAAAACCCCGGGAAGAACCACCAACCCACGAGAAGCTACTGGCAGGCTTTCTCACATACCAACGTTAGCTGAGCCTGAGACTCAAACTCACACAGACAGAGGTGAGATGGCAATGATCTGTAACGGTGAGCGCTTTAGACCACTTGGCCACTCGGGGCCCCCCAGGAACTAATGAATTTTAACCAAAATTAAATTGGACTGAATAGTAAAAAGAACTCACAGGGTTCATACACTTTCTTTATAAGTTTGAAACTAATGGCTTATGGTCTTGAAATCTTTGAAAATTTACATTTTATTTTCTAACCTTCATAAAAATCATTTTTGCTGGAATGGAGGCATAATTTTGTACATTGATGATCTTGTTACATTGTCTTGCAGATCTCTGTTTCATTTTTTTTAAGTTCTACTGGTCATAGGCTAGAAGACCTTATGGGATGTTATGTTGACCAATGGCCATTAGCACAAGTTTGTTATCACTACTTCTCCTAAACTACATGGAGGTTTGCCATGAAACTTGACACATGCATTCATCTCATGTTTAGTTGGTTCTAAATGAAAATGGTGCCACTTGGAAATCCAGTATGCTGCCACAGCAGCCATCTGGACTATCTTGTTCTTCCTGAATAGATAGATGGTCATATCAGCATGAGGTTTTCACTTAAAGACCTTATGATATCTAGGACCTAAGTGAAAATATTACTGAACTACTGTCCAGTTTGACCATAATGGCAGCCATCATGAAAATCTAATTGTCGCCGATCCTCCTGAACAGAAAGTCATCCTGACATGAGGTTCTCTAGAAGACTTCTTATAATGTCTGGTTGATGTTCCATGGGGGTCTGTTCTTGGACCTGTTTTCTTCATTCTGTACACTCAGCCACTCTCAAGTGTAATAGATCATCATCCAGTGTCTCACTAGTTGTACACTGGTGACACCCAAATATATAAATCTAGCCACCCAACTCACCAATTGTACACTGATGACACCCAAATATACAAATCTAGCCACCCAAATGAAGTTGATACTACCATCCAAGGTGTAGAGAGGTGCATTTCTGATGTGAAATCATGGATGACATGTAACAAGCTGCAGATGAACGATGATAAAACTGAGGCCATTCTGATCACAACACAAAGACTTTCTCATTCACATCCTTTACCTCAAACAATAAATATAAGCAATACCAACATTAAATTCACGTAGTCAGTATGAAACCTAGGTGTTATCTGGACAGTACTCTCACAATTGCACCAACATGTCATGAACATATGAAAAGCTGCATATCTTGAGCTGAGACACATCAGCTCCATTTGCAAATATCTTTCAGTTGATGCAACTAAAACACTTGTGTGTTCATTAGTACAATCAAGACTGGACTATTGTAACTCAATTCTGTCTGGTTTGTCTCAATATCTACTTCAGAAACTTCAAAAAGTTCAGAACACAGCTGCTCAGATCATCCTTAAAGTACCATGATCAGAGCACACCTTCCCCTGCTCTGCACCCTACACTGGACATCCATTCAATCCAGAATCAAACACAGAATTTGTTCTCTGTGCTATGTTTCACTGTTGGACCATCATACCTAACCAACCTCACCCATGTGTAAACACCAGCAAGATACTTAAGCTCCTCTTCTGACAATCATATACTCATTATTCCCCACTATGAAAACAAAGTCATATGGACAACGTTCTTTTGCATACCAGGGCCCAGCAACATGGAACGAATTGCTCACTGAACTTAGACACAAAGACAGTGATCTCATTCAAGAGTGCTCCTAAAACTCACCTATTTCAACTGCAAGAACAAACTTATAGACAATAATGTTTCCTACCTTAAATATTTTTCAGGATGTTTTCTAATTTCATGGTGGTTTTTTTTGCAATCATATCATGTTTTTTTATGTTATAGGTGTTGTCTAATGTTGTAAAACACCTAGAGCTTCTAAAGATTATGTGCTATACAAAGTCCTCATTATTATGATGATGATTATTATTATTATTATTATTATTATTATTATTATTATTATTATTATTATTATCCAAAATGACATGTTGCCAATCTGATGCCTAATATGGTCACCAGTGGTCATCCTGAAAATCTTGATATTGCTACTGCCCCTGAATGGAAAGTCATATCTATATAGGGTTTTCACTGAAAGACTTCTTAAGGTGTCTAGATGAAAATGGTGCTGTTGAGATGTCAAATATGGTCATGGCATCTATCTTGAAAATCTTGACAATGATGTCTAGTTGGTCCTAAATGGAAATGGTGTCAGTCTAACAGTCTAATATCCAATATGGTCACTATGGCAGCCAATTTGAACACCTTGTTATTGTTACTTCTCCAAAATGGAAAGTTGTATCAGCATGGTGATTCTACCAGAAGTCTTGTGATGTCATATTGGTCCTAAATGAAAACAGTGCCAGTCTGACATCCACTGCACCTGTTTTGAAAATCTTGTTATAGCTGAGGAATATCAGGGATGGCTTCAGAACTCAGCAGTTAAAAGGAAGAAATGGTCTTTTCTTGAACTCCTAGAAGTTCTTTTCTGCCAGTAGGCTCTACTGGCAGAAAAGAACTTCTAGGAATTCAAGATAAGACCATTTCTTCCTTTTAACTGCTGATGTTGGTTTGTATAACTCATCATTCTGTATATGGTTTCCACTTTTACTGTCTATATTTGAGGTCCAGAAAATTTATTTCTGAGACCCTGGAAAAGTACTTGAATTTAACTTGAAGAATATAAACTATGAATTCGTCTGATTTTCACCTTTTATCTGTCAAAATTTGATTGATTTAGCTACAGCTCCCCATTTGACTTCCATGTTTGCCACTGCATCCTAAACCAAGATTGTTTAGTAATACTACATTGATGGCATCTGTTGCCTTCTAAATGTATTTATAAATTAATTTTTTGTGTGTTTATACTTGTAATTTTTTGTATATGGGATGGTGACACTTTGGACATGTGTTTCTGAAACATGTTGTCTTAATCCAACACATTCTAGTCAGGGTATTGTTGTCTACCCTGTAAGGCAAGTTTTTTGATGCGAGCTCAATTAAGAAGATTTTTTGTTGATGTGAAAATCTTGGATATTTTGAGGGAATATTGTTGATATAAAACATCTTGGCCATATATTTTAAAGATGTCCTGTTCATTTTAACTTTATTTCATTTTATGTACCTTTTAATGAATGGTAACATCTTTACCTTTTATATTTTATTTTGTAATACTGTATGTTTATGTTTATTTAGATGTATCTTCCCAAATTGTTTTTGGTTTCAATTCTTTGTTTTAGAAATTCTTTTTTAATCTTTATCTTATTGCCTGTGTTGTTATGGCATGCCATTAGACTCTACATTTGTATTCTTCCATAATAATTACAAGAATCGTAACAGATTGCAAGAAAGTTATCAATGGTTTGCATTTAAGGTTAAATGTATGCAGAAATGTTTTTAAAACAATAAGTATATTCTGGGCTGAATGTTATTACCATTATATAAAGTACTGTATTATCTACTTGCTTTTAAGTTGGATCCAGTTGCAAACTGCACAGAACCATATCAGCCATCACATAATGCACCGGCAAATTTTGTTCATTGTAGTTTGTATTTTGAGTAATCAGTAAACTACAAAGACCCAGATCTGCCATCACATAGTGCACTAGCAAATCTGGTTCAGTGTAGATTTTTAGGAGTAATCAGTAGAATAAAGACCGCTCTGGTGGCCTTGTGGTTAGAACATCTGCCTCGGATGTGGGAGGTCGTGTGTTTCAATCCCCAGCAGTCATACCAAAGACTTACAAAAAATGGTACTAACAGCTGCCTTGCTTGGCACTCAGGGGTTAAGAGGTTAGTGTTAGGACTGGTCGGCCTGGTGTCAGGATAATGTGAGTAGATGGGACATCATGCTACAAGTATGCGGCATGATGCCCCAGTGCTAGACGTTGTAGTGATATGACTGAAAAATTGTCAAAGCTACATTAAAAATCCAAATCACATCACATCAGTAGAATAAACACTATAGACCAAGAATTTGCTACATAGACCCTGATCTGCTGACACATTATGCAATGGCAGATCTGTTTCAATGCAATTTGTTAGGAGTAATCAGTAGAACAAACAACATAGACCCTGATCTGCCAGTGCATTATGTGAAGGCAGATCAGTGTTTATATTGTTTGTAGTTGAACCAGGCTTGTGCCACATACTAGCTGCAAACTGCACAGACCCAGATCTGCAATCACATAATGCACCAGCAAATCTGAGTCTGTGTAATTTGTTAGGAATAATCAATAGAACAAACCCGAGTGGCCGAGTGGTCTAAAGCGCTCACCGTTCCGGATCACTGCCATCTCACCTCTGTCTGCGTATGTTCGAGTCCAAGGCTCGGCTAGCGTGGGTACGTGGGAAAGCCTGCCAGTAGCTTCTCGTGGGTCGGTGGTTCTTTCCTGGGTTTTCCAGGGTTCTTCCTCCACCAGTTATACTGGCCGCCATATATGGCCTATCTTGTGCTGAAAAATGGCGTTAAACCCTAAAACAACAACAACAACAACAATAGAACAAACAACATAGACCCTATCTGCCTGTGTATTATGTGATGGTGCATGAGGGTTTATATTGTGTGCAGTTGGATCCAGTATATACAGTATGCATTGATAATCAGAACCCATAGTTGTACAAAGCATTAGCATACAGACCATCCTGTTGTGAACATTCAATGTGAGATTATTATCTTGACCCATACTCAGTAGCAGAGAGACTTTTCTTCTTTTTTCTCACCTAGAAAAGATGATTCTGATTAAATACAAGATTTTAATGGTATGCATTTAAGTTGTGAACAGTTCAAATTAATTTCATCAACCTTTGATAATTTTCAGAGCCCAGAACTTTTTGGAGTTACCCTGAACCCAATACGATCATCTCTAACAAACCTTCAAGGGGAGAGCTTGAACAAGGCTGCCCAAGCGGTCTTTAAACTGGTAAGTTGTGTGCAATCCAACCTCATAAGACTGATCTTGGCTTCAAAGTCAACTATTACAATATATCAGCCAGTGTTTGATTTTCTCTAGTCATCTTGTTTCATATATTGTACTGTCCCAAAAGATTCATCACCCAAACAGCATCAGAATTGATCTGGAGGTAAAAGTTGCATTTGTATATGGCCTGAGAAAGGTAAACTACCTTGTGTAAGTCAGCAATGGAACAAATCATTTAGCTAAAATCATTTTGTAAATCTTGAAACTTTTACTTAAGTGTTTGAAAGATAACACAAATTATTCAGGTAATAGTTTATCTCATAAGTAATTGCTTGAATGTACATAGATTTGAAGCTTGAACCTAGAGATACGAAGAGAATTTAATTTTTATAGTTTTTTACTTGTATAAATATTGCAGGTTCAATGCCATTCTCTAATACTGTTGTCATAAAAAGTTTTTAGTTTTTGGAAACAGACGATGTACACAAATTTGTACAACATAGACAGATTTTGCAATCAGATGGTGTAATCAAGTTTATACAACATTGACAGATTTTGCAATCAGATGGTATAAACAAATTTGTACAACATTGACAGATTTTGCAATCAGATGATTAAACAAGTTTGTACAATGTTGACAGATTTTGTGATCAGATGGTATAAACATGTTTGTACAATGTTGATAGATTTTGTAATCAGATGGTATATAAAAGTTTGTACAACATTTACAGATTTTGCAATCAGGTGTTATGTTCAGGTTTGTGCAACATTTACAGATTTTGCAATCAGATGGTGTAAACAAGTTTGTACAATGTTGACAGATTTTTCAGTCAGATGATTAAATGAGTTTGTACAATGTTGACAGATTTTGTGATTAGATAGTGTAAGCACATTTGTACAATGTTGATAGCTTTTGTAATCAGATGGTATATTTAGGTTTATGCAACATTGACAGATTTTGCAATCAGATGGTGTAAACAAGTTTGTACAATGTTGACAGATTTTGTGATCAGATGGTGTAAACACATTTGTACAACATTGACCAATTTTGCAATTGGATGGTGTAAGCTTTGTACAACACTGACAGATCTTGATATCAGATGATTCATCCATAAGATATCTCAGCTTCAGGAAGTCCTAAGTGTAAGAATTAATGATACAAATTCATTTAAGGTATGGGATTTGATGAAGTAATAAATGTTTAACTTTATACAGAATTTGACTTTTATTTACCACCCTACCATCAGTAGTTTAAGACAATCCTTTTACATGTTTTACAACAGCAAATGGCATACCTTTTATACTCGTGTGCAAGTTGGATTCAGCTGTACAATGTATAGACCCAGATCTGCCTTTGCAAAAATGTAGCGGTAGATCTGTGTCTCTGCAGTTTGTTGGATTAATCAGGAGAATAAATGGCTTAGACTCTGATCTATCAGTGCATTATTTTTTGACAGATCTTGGTCTATGTTGTACCTAGTTTATAAGCAGGAATATATGGTATGTTGTTGAAGATTTTGTGCACTGTGATACCATTGGATTTAAACTAGATGATGGGTGTAGAAATGAAAAGATTTACCATTGTGATTGTTAATTATGAATTAGAAAGTCAATACCATGTTCACATCATTATAAAGTTAATTGCCAGTTTACTGAAAAGATTTGTTTTCTATTGCAGATTATGAGGTTTATGTATGACAAGAACTTGTCAGACAAAAGGGAAAGGGTTTTGGCAGCTTTCATTGTGCAACAGGTCAGTTAAGTTGGACAGTTTGTCCTTTGATTATTAAACAGTGAGTAGGAGATCTTGATTATGCCGTCACAAGGGCTGATTCCATTGTAGATAAGGTATAAGGGGAATTGGGAAACTTTGCCTTTATCTGCACAAGACTGAATTTTGCAGAACACCATGTTATTTTTACATAATATCATCACTTCCATACATTCTACCATACTTGTATATATTTACTACAAAGTTAAGTGGCAATTTTGTCAAAATTTGAATCTGATTCTTCTATATTCTTTTTTACAGTCTTATCATTTGTTGCAAGGTCATGCTTAAGATATCTTACCTAATGTGTGGATTGATATCTTGTGTAATGTGTATAAGATCATACTTGAGATATCTTACTTAATGTGTGTAAGGTCATACTTGAGATGTCTTACCTAATGTGTGTAAGGTCATACTTGAGATATCTTACATAATGTGTGTAAGGTCATACTTGAGATATCTTACCTAATGTGTGTAAGGTCATACTGTAGATATATTACATAATCTGTGCAATGTAACACTTGAGATATCTTATGTACTGTGCAAGGTCATACTTGAGATATCTTACCTAATGTGTGCATGGCCATACTTGAGATATCTTACCTAATGTATCCAAGGTCATAATTGTGATGTCTTACCTAATGTGGGCAAGGTCATACCTGAGATATCTTACCTAATGTGTGCATAATCATACTTGAGATATTATACCTAATGTGTCCAAGGTCATATTTGAGATAACTTGACCTTAGGTGTGCAAGGTTATCCTTGAGATATCTTACCTAAAGTGTACAAGGTCATACTTGAGATAGTGTACCTAATGTGTGCAAGGTGATGCTTAAAATATTACAAATTTTACTAATGTGTAAGACATTTTATTTATTGTCACTTAACTAATAAGCTAACAAAGCTTACATTTAGAACTTATCAGTGGTCAGGGTCCAGGTTTTGGTATTTGTTGAGTTGGAGGAAATGTGGAAACCCAAAGAAAATCATCAGAGGTGTACACCAAGTACTCCTGTTGGCATGTTTGGACAGGTTTCATGGTTTTGTCCATAATAGAGAAAACTGGAGAGGAACACCAAACAATGAACAACACTTATACTTGCGCACTCTTGCTTTCAGAATCAAAGTTGAGACTACACTGGTACAAATTAAATGTCTTAGCCACTGTGTGTGTGCTGTTCACTATTCTATAAGGCAGACTTCTGATGCATTATTTGAATTGGTCTGTAGCAAAAGTTAGATAATCTTTGCTCGGATGTGCAATGAATTCAGTTTTAAAGGGGAATAAATTGAGTAGCTGCAGGAGTTATCCAAGTGGCCAAGAGACAGTAGATTATTTAATATGAATAATGACTTTCTGGAAATTAAACTTGAAGCTTGAAGATGACCAGAACTATATGATGGATAAAGAAATGAATATGTTCATACATTGTAAAAGATTGTACTCCATCTCTTAGTAATTTACACTGTTGGTAAAATGAAATATGTGCAAGCCATGATTGTAGAATGAATACCATTTCAGTAATCAAATCTTTCACACAATTATATCTAAAACACTTCACAAGCATGCACATACTGTACATAGTGTACTATCTGAGATGCTGCTGTTTCTAGAAGTTCCGTTCATTCCATTTGCAATTGTATATGAATCTACCAAGATCTTCACAATTAGTTATCCATCTTCAGCAGTCAGGTTTTTAAGGTCCCTACAGTCACATTTACTGCACACAGCGGTCAGGTTTTAAGGTCCCTACAGTCACATTTACTGCACACAGCAGTCAGGTTTTTAAGGTCCCCCCAGTCACATGTACTGCACACAGCAGTCAGGTTTTTAAGGTCCCTACAGTCATATTTACTGCACACAGCAGTCAGGTTTTTAAGGTCCCTACAGTCACATTTACTGCACATTTACTGCACACAGGAGTCAGGTTTTTAAGGTCCCTACAGTCACATTTACTGCACACAGCAGTCAAATTTTAAGGTCCCTACAGTCACATTTACTGCACACAGCAGTCAAATTTTAAGGTCTCCACAGTCATATTTACTGCACACAGCAGTCAAGTTTTAAGGTCTCTATGGTCACATTTACTCCACACAGCAAAGTTCTTAAGGTCCCCACAGTCACATTTACTGCACACAGCAGTCATTCACCTATTCAGATGGGCCACATTTTTGCATATTTTGGAGGTGGCTGCCTATTACATTTTTGATTGTACAATTTTGCTTAGTTACTTTCTTCCTAATATTTCATCAGAAAAGTTTGCAAAATGTTTTACCTGTTTTGCAGGGTCTACAAAATGTTTTACCTGTTTTGCAGGGTCTACAAAATGTTTTACCTGTTTTGCAAGGTCTACAAAATGTTTTACCTGTTTTGCAGGGTTTACAAAATGAGAGCCTGCGAGATGAGATTTACTGCCAGCTTGCGAGTCAGACATGGCAGAACCAGAAAATAGGACCTGCAGAACGTGCCTGGATACTGATGGCCAGCTGTCTTAGTGGATTCCCACCCAGCTCCAGCCTTTACAAGTATCTTCTCAAGTATGAACAATACTTCACTATTATTTCATAAAATTTATATCCTCACTTCAAGAACCAGGTAGTGTATAGGACTTGCATTGTCTGTCAGGAGTCTGTCCTCCGATTTTAAGATCCTAAAATGCATTACCTGATCATAATATATCAGAAATATATCCACTACCTCGAAAATCTGGCCCTATAAAGTGGAAGAGATGTTAGCCACAGCCTTTAGCTTGTTTTAGCAACAAAAGTGTTATATAAAAATTGTCTCCTTGCCAAGTTTGAAGACAAGAGTTGTCTTCCTTTGAATAGAGGACTGTGCACAAGTCCTGTCAGTTAGTCAATTACTATTTCTACTCATGCTAGGAAGTCCACATGCTTTTGAAGCTTCAAAAATACGAGTTTCATTTTACTCATTTGAATCAACTGAGCGATTTTTTTTATAGTTTTCTCACAATGGGGAAGCATACTCCAGCAATTTTTCTTTCTTTTTTATGATTACTTTGCACTTTATTTGTCTAAATTTATCATATGATAAGCGTGTCAGTACCAGTTTAATTGCCTGCTCTAAGGTCTATAGTCCTTCATTTTAACTCGATCCTCTACTTTGTGAATTCTGTCGGGCAGTTGTCTGTTATTACATGTTGTAAGGTCATGCATCATGCATGTTATTTCAACAGTTATTTTATTTTTTTTATTAGCTTCCACTGCACAGAAAGTTCTACTTGAGACCTGGCTGATTTTTTCTGTGTGGCCATTGTTTTATCTGTCTCTTTATAACTGTTACAGTAATAGGCAGAAATAAATTTGTGGGATGCAGATGATTTAAGCTGGCTGAAGGCAGTCACTCTACCTGTATAACTGTATTGGGTGCAGCTCAGACTGGGAACATTTTTTATCTGCTCATACAAAACCTGCTTCATCATCATTCTCACCTGAGCATGCTGGATTAATGAGGTCCATTCCTTGCTGGTCAGTTCAGACCATCTGTAGTTACACCACAGTGGTTTTCTTTCACTCATGATTGGGGCCCCGAGTGGCCGAGTGGTCTAAAGCGCTCTTCGTTACGGATCACTGCCATCTCACCTCTGTCTGCGGCGGTTCTCGTCTAAGATTCAGCCAATGTGGGCATGTGAGAAAGCTTGCCAGTAGCTTCTCGTGGGTCGGTGGTTCTTTCCAGAGTTTTCCGGGTTCTTCCTCCACCATTAATACTGGCCGCCATGTATAGCCTATCGTGCTGAAAAATGGCGTTAAACCCAACAACAACAACATCACTCATGATTACCCCTACTTTCATTGCCAAGAACAGGCTTCTGTTCAAGGGAAATCTGTCCATTGCCTTGAAACCTCATTTGGCTCAGTGGCTTCTACAGGACTCATGAAGAGTTCTCTTGTGGTACCTGAAGTGATCTGAGCCCAATGGGATCCACAGTTCTGAAGTGGTACCTGAAGTGATCTGAGCCCAGTGGGATCACAGTTCTGAAGTGGTACCTGAAGTGATATGAGCCCAATGACATCCATATATATAGGACCCTAAAAGGCTTCTGAAGTGGTACCAAAATTGAACTGAGAAGGTCAAAAGAGGGAGATCTTGCTTGTTCTTGCCATTCAAACATAAGAAACATTTAATTTTAGGTTGGAAGTCTGGATTTGCAAAGTAGCAATTTCTAGCTAAATAGAAGATAGGTTTGACTAAAAGGAAGTCACTTTGTCTTGTATTGTTTTCTTATTCAACAACTACTGCTGAAAACATTTATGAATTTGTCATGAATACCAAGAGCTGAATATAGAATCCCCAAAAACTAATATTGAGACAATTTTGCAAGTGCTTCCCAAACCTGTGAGTATGTTTTGATTCAACACTGCAAAAGTGGTTCTTGAAATTTCATGCTGAATAGAGAGCATCTAAAATGCAAAATAACCAATTAAATTATTCTGTTTATCACTTTTGTAAAGTGTTTTCTCCATGCCCTTGTAATGTTATAATTACATATAAAGAAAATGATCTCAATGTGAGTAAGACAAATTTAACAGCAGTTTCCTGTTTTAGATATGTGTCTGATGTGGGGATAGATGGGTACAAGTGGTTGTGTCAACACAAGGCCCTGCAGTGTGCCAAGATTGATGCCCAACTCAGCCGGATCTATCCACCCTGCCTGCTGGAATGGCGGGCATGTCAGAGAAAAGCATATATGGCACTGGAGGTTAAATTTCCAGATAGTAAGTGTTTGCTAAAGAACTGCCATTTTTTATCTGTGCAGAAGTCATTAGTGTTGACAAAAATTATAATTACATGTAACTTTAATAAATTTTCTCTGGTGAGAAAAAGTGAAACACCAGAGTATTTGGTGCACATAGATCTTTGGTACAAAAATATTCACCTTTTTGCTCATAATTTGTTTTTACAACTTCTCAGATCCACAATGTAATAATTTGTTGCCAGTGGCCGGTAACAGGTTGTTAAGCAGCACAGCAACATTTATTATTTAAAAAAATATGAAAATGTAACATTTGCGATATTTTTTTGTATCATTCCTGACTTCTATCATTGTGAAAAGCTCATTAATTTAATTGACCATTTTCCATTTTTTTGTTGAGATAACATAGCCATTGTTTGCTTTCAAGATAAATTTAATAAGTATTTGCTGCCCGCTGCTTGATACTTGTACTAGATAGTAATAAGCTGTTAACATCTGCTCGCCAAAGTCGGCAGAGACCAATTGTAAATCATATTTGTTGTCCATCTATCTGTCGTCTGTTTGGTTTCTTCAAGATAACATTACTGGGAAATCAAATTTAGTAGGCAGTTTTTGTTGAATAAAAAGATTTAAATTCCCATCTTTCAGTGTTAAGATCTGGACAAGTTACTAGTCATGATTGTCTGTGATCTGAACTTCACTTCCACAGCTCAACTTTACCAAAGGTTGTTTGAATAAAATAAAATTTGGCCTGCTGTTCTGTGTTGATGAGACTTAAAATGACTTGTTTCAAGCATGCCTCAATATCATTTACAAGAGTTATGGCCCCTGATCATACATAGTCGTGGCTTTTGTTTACGTGGCATAACTGTACCAGAGTACATTGTATTTTGTAAAATTGGGCTTTCAGCTTTATATTCATTCAAACTGGAAGGAGTTTGATTTCCTAGCATATCATGTCATCATTTATTGGGGCCATGGCCCCTGATTTCCCATTATCCTAACACTGGTTACTGCAGCATAACTTCACCATTTATTGTTGCATTTGAACCAAACCTAACCTGCACCTTGGCACTGATAAGACCTTGAATTAGTTTGATTTGTAGCATTCCATGATGTAATTTACTTGAGTTTTGGTTCCTGTTTTCCCTGTTCACCTGAGACTTGTTCTGCTGCATATATTTACCAAGGACTGTTGAATTTAAGCTAAATTGGATAGGCAGCTTTAAGTTTTTGAGACCTTGAACCATTTCTATCTTCCATTTAGAAGAGCTGAGATCCCTGATAGCACAGCCTCCTTAGTTTGCCTTCCCAACACAAGTTCCTCTGTTTATGGCCCTGTTGAGCAAATATTTTTAATGTACCTCTCACTGATAGCAAATTTGTTTTGGTGGAAGATAGCTTCACCATTTAGTTTAAACATTAAGCCAGATTCTCCATCTCCTAGTTGTGTTTACACTTGTGTCCTCCTGTGTTATGTATGGCATCAGTCATAGTATAAAAAGGTTGAAAACAAAGATCCTGTAGTTTATAATCCTTTTTGTCAGAGAAAGGGTATATTTTTGTCTCGCCTGTGCAAGCATGATGAGAGTTCAGTAGTCACTTTTCTGGTGCAGGTCTGTGACCTTGGCTTGTCACCAAGTTAAAGGTTTTGCATTAAATTTCTTCTACATCACTTCCTGAAACTCTCTGATAATATCACTGTAGTTCACCAGTTTATACTGTGATAGGCTTGGCGTTATGATGCTGTCCATCTTGCCATCATCATGATGAACAATATTCAAGTTTTGCATGAAAACTTTTGAAGACCCTTATCTTCTGTATCTGAAACTGTATACTATATGTATACTAAACTGTATAATATACGTATACTAAGGGTATCAAATTTATGTCTTAAGACCTAACCTGTATAATACATGTATACTAAACTGTATAATATATGTATACTAAGGGTATCAAATTTGTCTTAACACCTGACCTGTATAATATATGTATACTAAACTGTATAATATATGTATACTAAGGGTATCAAATTTATTTCTTAACACCTAAACTGTATAATATATGTATACTAAACTGTACAATATACATATACTAAGGGTCTCAAATGTATGTCTTAACACCTAACCTGTATAATATATGTATACTAAACTGTAAAATATATGTAT
Source organism: Sinohyriopsis cumingii (assembly GCA_028554795.2). Taxonomy (NCBI): domain Eukaryota; kingdom Metazoa; phylum Mollusca; class Bivalvia; order Unionida; family Unionidae; genus Sinohyriopsis; species Sinohyriopsis cumingii. The sequence continues at coordinate 127,890,085 of CM068825.1, forward strand.
ACTAAGGGTATCAAGTTTATGTCTCAACACCTAAACTGTATAATATATGTGTACTAAACTGTATAATATATGTATACTAAGGGTATCAAATTTATGTCTTAACACCTCAACTGTATAATATATGTATACTGAACTGTATAATATATGTATGCTAAGGGTATCAAATTTATGTCTTAACACCCGAACTGTATAATATATGTATACTAAGGGTATCAAATTTATGTCTTAACATCTAAACTGTATAATATATGTATACTAAGGGTATCAGATTTATGTCTTAACACCTAAACTGTATATGTATACTAAGGGTATCAAATTTATGTCTTAACACCTAAACTGTATAATGTATGTATATTAAGGGTATCAGATTTATGTCTTAACACCTAAACTGTATAATGTATGTATACTAAGGGTATCAAATTTATGTCTTAACATCTAAACTGTATAATATATGTATACTAAGGGTATCAAATTTATGTCTTAACACCTAAACTGTATATGTATACTAAGGGTATCAAATTTATGTCTTAACACCTAAACTGTATAATGTATGTATACTAAGGGTATCAAATTGCCTTGTCTTGCTCATTTCAACTGCCTAAGCAGAAATCATGTTTGTTTGATACAAACACCATCTTGCTTGTCTTAACTGACAAAACAAAGTACATTTCCTTAATGTAAACATTGTTGAAGTTTTATTAAACATTTTCTACATTGCTTATTTTTATCTTTAATTTAACAAAATTTGTTGGATAAGATTACTATGCATCTGACATTCATATGCTCGTATGGGTTGTTATAGGTTCACTGCCATTTTTCGGCACATGATAGCTATACCTTACATTATAAATTGACTTCACTGTAAGTCAACATCCTCCTTTTTTATTTTTATTTTATATACAAAAATCCAATTTTTCTTTGGCCATCCTGTATGTTAAGGTGTATTTTGCAAGTCAGACCCACCTGAAGAGATGACTTGTCAGTGAGACAGAGTTGCACTTTGGATAAATAAACAAGCCAAACTAGATGGATGGATGTATTAAATATGTTAACATCCAAATTAAATCAATTAAAATCAATAATGCTTGACTTTTTAAATCAATTTGTATGATAAATCCAGGATTCAATTATAGGTCATTTACCAGTATAAAAATAGTGGTTTAGAATGATCCCATTCACAATATGCTCTAACACATTTTATCCCACATAGCTTAAAAATAAACAGGGAAAGGTAGCTGAAAAATAAACCTGGAAAGTCAAGTCCACATTTTTTCATTCACAGTATTCTATAAATGTCACTGATGTCATGTGGTACAAAGTCCAAGAATTCATCCACATTGTCTGATAAAGTTCTGAAATACCTCTTTATGATCTAGTCATTGCAGCTATCATCTCACTCTTCTCTATTTTGCCATATGTGGGTGCCTATGTTGAGAAAACAAAGAGGGTGCTACCTCTACAAGCTAAGGGATTACGGTCAAACATGCACAGGAAGTTGTAGAACTCAAGTTGCCAGGGAACAAATACATGTATTAAAATTACTACTCAATCAAAAGTGAACACTGCCTTCTCAAGCCAAGGGCTTATCGGGTCATGTGCACTGGTAGAAAACTTGAACAATATCACATGGGAATTAAAAATTGAACTTATGGGAAGGGAAAATACAAATTAAATCAAAACTTAATTGCATCAGACAGTGTTTGTACAGCAAAATGCTGGTTGGTAGAACTTGTTGTAGGGTTTAACGCCATTTTTCAGCACACAATAGGCTATACATGGTGGCCAGTATTAATGGTGGAGGAAGAACCCTGGAAAACCCCAGAAAGAACCACCGACCCTCGAGAAGCGAATGGGAATAGTGGCATAAACATATAAAAATCTTTGAATTTACAGCATCTTTGTGTACTGTAACATCTAGAGTTTCCAACATTACCCCTAGATTTATCAATTTGTTAAGTATTTCACGCTTAGAAGATGACTTCTACTCTGCATGAATCAAATTGTTGGTAAAATATATGAATTTGCAGTGAGATTATATCAATTTATTGAATGAATTGCCATCTTAGCATTCTTTCTTGCCATTTTTGGCAACTACTAGCAACACCATAGACCTATTTATATCAACTTTTGAAAGAAAACCCACAAAACGTTTGTTGTATATTCTTTATCTGTATCTGTACAACTGCTGTGATATCTTGACATACCTTTAGTAGATAACTACATAGCACTTTGACAAATCATATAGCACAGAACCGAATAGCATTGACAGGTTCTTCAGTGCATAACTAACTAGTGCTTTGACAAATCATTTATCACATAAATAGCACTTTCACAACTGCCTCAGCACATAACTAAATAGTGCCTTCATAAATTCATTAGCACACAACAATATAGCGATTTGACAAATACCTTAGCATACAACTAAATGGCACTTTTACAGATCCTTTAGGACATAAGTAAATAGCACTTTGACTGATCCTTTAGCACATAGCTCTATAGCACTTTGACAGATCCAGATCCTTAGCACATAACTAAATAGCACTTTGTCAGATCATTTAAGACATAACTAAATAGCACTTTGACAGAGCCTTAGCACATAAATAGCACTTTTGACAGATCCTTAGCACATAACCAGTGCTTTTACAGATACCTTAGCACATAAATAGCACTTTGACAGATCCTTAGCACACAGCTAGTGCTTTTACAGATCCTTTAGCAAATTACTAAATAGCACTTTGACAAATACATTAGCATGTAACTAAATATCACTTTCTCTATTTCCTAACTGACATGCCACTGACTATATGTAATGTTTTAACAACTGCAAGTCATATTATTTTGACATGTCTTTAAGGGATTGATCTTTGTGTTTTCCAGATGTTATAATGATAGGCCACATTGAGTCATGGACAACTGGGGAAGAGTTTGCAAGACACCTGCTTAATTTAAGGTAAAGCCTGAAGTGAAAAGAGTTCAGTGTACAGCTCTCATTATAATGCAGTCATGGGGCTCCATAACCACCTACTGTGCATAGTACCATACATCGGTATGGAAAAAAATGATCAAAATTTTTACATATGAGTGTACTTTTGTCAGGTGGTTGGTGGGAGGGTGTAAATAAAATGCCAGCAATACTAGCAGTTTATGTACATTGGGTGTTTTTTCACTGCATGGTATTTATCAGTTTAGTTTTGTCCAGTAATAATGTTTCAAAAAGTAAAGAAAAATATACCAGGCTTCAGGTTGATTTCTCTCAAACCATGTTGTCATACATATAATAGATTGAGTCAAACAAGTAACAATAAAACAAATATGCAAACCCTTACTTTTAATTAATATATTTGCCAGTTAAAATTTTTAACAAGTCAAAAGTGATTCAAATTGATGAAAAAACACCATGACTTGCAACAAAAAAAATATTGCATTCTGGTCTATACAACAATAGATCACAGAAAGCTGTGGCCATGCTGCCGCTAACCCTTGAAGTGATGTATCATGGGTAATTTCAGGTGTGCAATAGCCTGCTTGGTATAAAATATCTGACCTTTCCTGAATACAGGAGTGGCTAATTAGAGCCTGTGGCACATTATGGTAATGTCAAAAGCAAGTACAGTAGCATTGGTGTAAAGCTTTCAGCTGAAGCTGAAAATTATATTATTATTTTTTAAATATTTTGATTATTTTGGCTGTGTTGTCTATAGCGTTACTGTATTATATCTGAATAATGTTATAGTGAAGTACATTATAATGGAGAGTTGTTTTGGAGCAGAGTGTGTGTTTATGGTAAATCATTTTTTTCTTAAGATTGCCAGAGCATGTCATGAGAGGTGTAATCTTTTATCAATCCATTAACATGTTTATTTCATGTACATTCCAAAGGTGAATTATTTGGTGGTATTCTAAGAAAAACAAATGCATGTATGTAATTATGCCCTTTGTTATTAATGATGCCTCCAAATGGTTTAAGTTGTCTTCTTCGGATCAATCTTATAATTGCCTCCTAACATAATCTTGTCATCTTCTTCCCCAGGGGCCTACATGAGAACAACCTGGGATGGACAGTGGTGTTGCAAGAGGACCTGGATTATTATGAGCTGATGGGATATGAATATGTCCTGGATCTTATCAGTGAGATGGAAATTGCACCTGGATTTCCAGTCTGTCGGTCTTATTTCTTGGTGTCATCTGATCGCAGCAGAGAGCCTCAGAGTCTTAGGAGGGGAGTCTATCAAAAATCGTATGTTTGGAGATTATGTTCATTTTTTCACATTTAGACAGATGGCAGCATTGTTTTATTTAATCATCTGCTTTTGAAAGATATTTTGGGACAATTTTAGCATCAGAACCTCATCTTTGATAAATACAATGCATTATTACTTACTTAAACTTTTTCACTTCCTGTGGAGCATAGATCAGATAAAACTCCCCATCTATCAATCAGTAGACATTTTAGTTATTGCTGTGATGAATGGGTGATTGGCCCATCCAATTTCACCAGAACCCTGTTAGCCATTGAGATGGATTCAGATTCCTAGCTTTCAGATTGACCAGTTCACTACCCACCATAATTGGCTCTACTTGGCAGTCTTAAATTTTGGGAGATGTCATGCATTTGAATTGTCTGAAGCTTTGGAAGATTCACTACAATCACCTATATTTCATATGTTAGGATGGGTTTTAATCTTGCATCTAATCAGACAAGCTTGTTCCCATTCTGGAGGTTGAATTCCAAGTTTGGTCAGCTTTAAGCTTATGTTATCATTCTTGCACACAGGGTCTATAATAAAGTGAGATGTGTACATGTTAATGAGATATCTTGCATCTGATTGCCTGAGATTGCTACTGGTCTAGATCTGGAGACTGTGTTTCTCATCCAATTTCTGTAAAACTTTGTAAATGGGTTTATATAAAAATCTTAGATGCCTTTGATGATGAACAAGAAACTGCATAATTATTATGCCATTATCTTTTGAAAGAATTTATCAGGATATGTTGTCAATGACAAGAGTTTTAACTCATTCTTCAGCATAAAATAGGCTATATATGGCAGCCAGTATATTTTGGTGGAAGAAGAACCAGGGAAAACGAATGAGAAGAACCACTGATCCACTGAAAGCTACTGGCATGCTTTTTCACATGCCCACATTGGCTGAGCCCAAGACTCAAACCCACACAGACAGAGGTTTAGTAAATAGGTAAATTCAATGATGTTTGTGAGATCATTGACATAGGATGTTTTCTCACAATACTACTTAGGCTTATTTAGTAAAATGTTAGCCGTTAAATTATGTGATTCAGGTGAGTGATATCAGGCCCACTTGGGTCTCATAGTTTTGATAACAAAGATAGAAGATATGAAGTTTGGAAACCTGGCATATTTTTTCATTTATTTAAAATCACATTTTAAAAAAAATTTGTTCTTTTGTAGCCCTCATAATCCTGAAAGGGACAGATCCATGGTGCTAGTTGGCACATTGCCAGATCCTCTCAAAATCAATGTCACCAGGTTAGAATCTCGCAGTATTCAGTCTAAGGAAGATGAAGATGGACATTTCTCCATGATCAGCCCTCTTAACCAGAGACGTACTGGTGTGATAATGGATGGTCTTTCAGAGAGTAAAATCAACCTCCGCTACATCAAGAGAAAAGCAGCTCCCAATCCTCCCATGGCCAATGGTCATCTGATAGCCAATGGGTTTGCTAATGGAGCTGATCACAGTATGTCCATTGTAGAAGAGGAGTACAATGGCAGTCTTGCACCAACAAAACTCAACAGTCGCTACACAAACTACATTCCTGATGAGTTGAGTCCGACCCGGATAAATCAACGTTACATGAGAGTGGGCAAGGTCAACAAGGGACATCAGGGTGTAGTGGCACAGAAAATCGCAACAAGGCGTGATCAGCAGCAGAATTTAGAGAAGATGACTGCTGCCTCTGATTCAGGTCAATCAGACTGGTCCCACTGGGTGGAGGATGTTTTCAGTAATGCTTTGAATGAACATGTGGATGCCCTGAGTGATTCTCGGTCCCTGGAGAACAGACTGAAAGGTGGAGGGAAAGGGGTGCCAGGCCCAGGCATGCAACAGCAGGTTGGTTGTCTCTACACACTTGTGTGTAACACAGGTCTCACAATGAACAGTCCAGACCAAGATCTGCTATCTCATTACACCAGAAGATCTGGGTCTGCTCTGCACTTTTGAAATAAACACACAGACCCTGATCTGTCAGCACATTATACAATCATTATGCAATGGCTCATCTTAGTCCACATTTTTTTTTGTAAAGCCCATCTCAACATAGCTATCATTTTTGTGCCAAGATTTTGTCAGTGTTTAAGATTAATATATATTCAGCTTGACAGGACAGGGTCTATTGTTTGCAATGGATGCCAGTTATTAGTTTAATGATTCATACTGAAGGAAGATCATTACTTGTTTTAACTCTCAAGAAATCTCCACTTAATGTTCAAATTACTTCACATGAAAAAGACCTATTTCCTTGTACATTTTTTAATAGTTTCATTGATGATAGCCAATTGTAAGCACTTGAAATGGTCGAATACTGTATACAAAATATGAAGTGACATATTTAATATACATATATATATTGTAATCATTCTGATATATCTACTTGAGAACTTTAAGGGGGGGATTATAATAATAACTGAATGTACATTTTCTAGTTTATCCATGTAAAGACAAACTTTAGGTAAAATGAGAAGAAGAGACAAACCACCCTTCCCCCAAATTGTATATTTAACTAGAGGTTACATTCACAGAACTGATTCTTAATCATACTGGTGCAAAGTTGGTAGTTTGATTTTGGATTTAAGTGCCAATTTTTTTAAATCTCAAATCCAGTGTGGCCGCCATGGCAGCCATCTTGAAAAATCATGGATAATTTGGCAGAATTAAAACTCAACTCATCATCTCTTGTTGGTAATAAATGAATATGTTTCCAGTCTGACCTTCAATATAGTGACAGTCTAGAAAATACTACTCCAAAGAGATAGTCACATCATCATCAGCTTTTAAACAAAATAGACTTGTCATGTTGATCCCAAATCTGGTATCAAATATTGCCAGCATGGAAGCCATCTTGAAAATTTGTACTCTTTCTCCTTATAAATGAAAAGTCATACTGAAGACTTCTTCTGATGTTTAGTTGGTCCTGAATGAAAATAATGTTGATCTGATACCAGGTATGGCCATGAAAATCTTGATATATCTACTTTTCCAGACTGAATGGCATTATTGACATGTGGTTTTCACCAAAAGACATATTTTATCTAGCTGATTTTAAATGAAACTGGTGATCATTTTACATCCATTATGGATGCCACAATGGCCATCATGAAAATCCTGTTTTTGCTACTCCCCCTGACAGGATGGTCATATGGTCAGTGTTTTTACCAAAATATTTGTAATGTCCAATTGTCCTATATGAAAATGATACTGATCTTGCATCCAATTAAGCCACTGCAGTGACCAATTTGAAAATAAATTATTGCTGAGGAATACCAGAGATGGTTTAAAAACTCCTCAGTTATAAAGAAGAAATAGTCTTATCTTGGATTCCTGAAATTCTCTTTAGCCAATATGGTGTTGGCCCTATTGAGGACTCTGGTTATATATCCATCATAATTATGTTTTCAAAGTAATATCTATTAATAATTTATCTAAAACATAAAAGATGGACCAGCAACAAATATCCAGTTATATGTAAGAATGTTTTTTTAGTTTTTCAGTGTGTTTGCATTGTTTCTCTGTTTTCTTCGTTAAAACATACTGGTACATCATGAATTTCAATTTTCTTAAAAAGAGTGTGTCTTTTGATTATCAGATCCCACCACCACAGCCTAATTTCAGTGGAGGTCTTACAATTCCAGTAAACCAGCCATTAACCAGTCTGCCCACAGGAATTCCACAATTTAGCTTTGTTCCAACAAGTGAGTATATTGATTGGACTGTAATCAGATGACCATGCCACCTTGTAACATGAAGCAATCAGCATGGCGATATTTCTTCGATTCTTCCATAAATCTCTGAAAAATTATTGTCCAAGTAGTTAAAAAGTTCATCATGTGTATTTTTCTGTGATCAAAATATTCTTTAATGTTGCAGCTGATTAGGATTTTTACCTATCGCATTTAAGCAAACCTGATACTTAAAATAATTACAACTCTTATATTATTTGGTTATATTAAGAAAATGCAATTTTCATTTAATTCCTTTCATCAGTGAAATCGGATCAGTATTAAATTTGTCTAATTTTTTCACCACCTTGATATTGCTTTGCTTTTTTACCCAGTGATATATTAAAATATATATCAATTGATATCAAGCATTTTTTATTACTTTTGTTTAAACATGATGTCTGTTTTGTTGATGGGATATTTACACAAAAGTAATTGTCTTGAACGAAAGACAACTACATTTCCCTTCCAGGTATATATGTATGTATGAGTTTATATGTATATAAACTTTCCAGATATTTGTATGTACAAGTTTATATGTATATAAACTTTCCAGATTTGTGTATGTGTGAGTTTATTTATATGTATGTAAACCTTTCAGGTATGTGTATGTTCGAGTTTATATGTATATAAACCTTCCAGGTATGTGTATGCATGAGTTTATATGTATATAATAAACCTTCCAGGTATATGTATGTACAAGTTTATATGTATATAAATCTTCCAGGTATCTGTATGTGCAAGTTTATATGTATATAAAGCTTCCAGATATATGTATGTGTGAATTTATATGTATATAAACCTTTCAGGTATGTGTATGTGTGAGTTTATATGTAATAAACCTTCCAGGTATGTGTATGTGCGAGTTTATATGTATATAAACCTTCTAGGTGTGTGTATGTGCGAGTTTATATGTATATAAACCTTCTAGGTATATGTATGTATGAGTGTTCACATTGTTTTGTTGAGTAATTAATCATTTAAACATATTATAGTTGCTAAATTATGCAAAAGGTATTGGGCTACAAGTTCTCTCAACATCAGATAAGCACTTCCCCATAAAAATACACATTGATCAAACATGACAAGTGGCAGATGCAAAAGAAAAGAACAACAGCATTTTAGGTATTCTCATAGTTAAAGGATAAAAGCTCAAAAAAAAAGGAAAAAAGTGGAGAGATATTCAAGGCAAGTAAACAATGATGTTACCAAACTTGGGAAGGAATTGCATTTAGTATGTAATGCACCTATGTCACTATCATTAGGTAATTATACAGTCTGAAGTGAAGTAATGTTAATAATAGCCTCTATATTCAGAATAAAATGAAGAAACAGTTAAAACACCTTATGGAAGAAAGAATTAAAACACCTCGTGGAAGAAACAGTTAAAACACATCATGGAAGAAAGAGTTAAAACACCTCGTGGCCTTAATGCACTTTTGAAACTAACATATTCAAATTTTGTCATTTGTAATAAGTAGATGTTCCATCTTTTTCTTTCCAGTGGTGAACACTGCCACAGATGGCTATATTCAGCAACTATCAGCTGCGCAGCAAATGGCCCAGCAACAAGCACAACAACAGGCCCTGTTACAGGCATATGTAAGACATGTTACATTATGATAACCTTTAAACTGTAGGCCATAATATTTCTTCTTTTAAGACCTGATCTTTGTTTAGTGCAGGCTTTTTTCATCATAAAAACTAATACATATTATCATAGAGATTCTAAAAATTGTTGTGACAGATGTACTTGGGCAAAATTTACAGTAAAAATGTCAGAAGAGGTTAATAAATAATTAAGTTTATGACGGTTTTTAATGCATTATTTGTTATATCATGCCAAGAAAATGGGAGCTAAGTGCCTTTCTCAAAGGCTTACCGAGTCCACCAACCCAGGCTGACCTGGATGGGTTGATTCTAAATAAACTATGCTACCACAACTCACTATATAAATAATTAGAATTATTATAACACCTATTAAAGATACATCGGTCAACCAGTAATTTTGCTACACTTTGATTTAGACACCTGTATCACTGGTTGTGGTTGTATCGCCATTGTTCAAAACAACTAGAACTTCATTATGATGAGACATGAAATTACCCCAACCCCAACATTTTTGAGAAGTTAACAGTTGTAGAACTGAAACAAATGTATTTTTTCAATAATTATGCATAGATTTAAAATTTAGACAGTAACAAAAGTCTTTTCATCATCATTTTAAATCTTCAAGAAGTACCAACATGTCGTCACATTTACAATCCATTGTTTAGTTTTACATCATCTGCATCCAGTTGCATTAGTGAAATACTTCAGTGCACCAAACTGGACCGCTCCAGTGGCCAAGTGGCTAGATCGTCTGCCTCAGATGCGGATCGTCATGTGTTAAAACCCTGGCATAGTCATACCAAAGACTTAGAAAAATGGTACTAACAGCTGCCTCACTAGGCACTCAGCATTAAGAGGTTAGTGTTAGGACTGGTTGGCCTGGTGTCAGGATAATGTGACTGGGTGGGATATGATGTGATTTGTCTGTGGCATGATGCCCCAGTGCTAGACATCACTATAAACTGCCACACTGCACATACTGTAGCAATATGACTGAATTTTTTTTTAAAGCTGCATTAAAAATCCAGTCACACAAACACACAGTGCACAAAACTGATGGGATGCAACTTGTCCACCGCAAGTATTAAACAAATTTTTCAAAACAAGGGCTCAATATACATGCACAATACAGAATAGATACATCATAACACATTTATGAGAATATATGTGTGGTGTATCCAGAAATAGGACATTACATTTTCAAACATTATGCTGTGCTTCATTGCATATATATAAACTTCTTGCAGTATAAAAAGTAGTTCCTATAATTATAAATGTTTTTTAAATGTATATTAAAAGCCGAATCAGTACAATATGCTAATTGAGCTCTATCAACTTATTTATGTGACTTCAAAACATTACACTTGATGTCACATGAGATTGGATGTTACATACAATGCAGTGATGATACAGCTGTCCTGATCAACATGTTGTACTGATAATGAAAGATACAATATTTGCCATAAATTTATAAATGTGTGCACAGTTTGCAGTAAGTGGAACAACACTGTTTAGTCAAAATGATTAGACACTCAACCATTACACTATCTTCTGTGATGTGTTCCTGATTCGTTAGTGATGGCTGCATGCATGCTCATTAACTTTTTTACCAATTTTGTACACATTTAGAGACATTTGGGCACAAAATTGAGACAATTCTTGCAAGTTGATGGTTTTTGCTTTTAAAAAATATATAATAAAAAGGAACTACATTTGAGTAGATATACATAAATATTTCACTTTTGAAGTGGAAACATTTTGAATTGTCCCTTGTGGCTTTAGCATTCATGACAATACAATATTTCCACTTCACTCACAAAATTTTTTCATAAATCTGTTAAAAAACAGATATCCTACTGACTATACTACTTTCTACAGCAATACCACAAATTCGAAACATTGCCTAGATGATTTGGAAATAGGTGTAAAAAGAAGGGAATGATTTCAAATATATCAAAGACCAAAACAGTGTGACCCCATTTTAACAGTGGTTGGGGTCCATAGAACCTGACCGTGTTATAGATCGAACCATGTTATAACCAAGACAGTTAGCTGAAAAAAAATTATGCATGTACCTAAAATGGGGGGGGGGTAATAAAAGTGGTACAAAAACTAATCGGAAATGCACTTGTATATTGACAACTTATATTTGTATAGTACAGTCCATGATGCATTTGCTCTTTACCACATGTAAGTGCCTTTGGATGCCTCTACCTGATTTACATCACTTTAAACTGTCAGACTGCAGACATCATAGTGATATGACTGAAAAATTGTTAAAGCTACAGTAAAATAAGATCACACACACACACACACCCTTCTGCTAAAGGTTGGTCGATTTTCATCCAAGGCACAGAAGTTCATGTTCCCTTTATTATTTATAATACCTCAGAAAACATCCTGCAATTGGGCTTAAACTCCACAAATTAAAACAAGGCAACCAATTAATAGATTACCATGTACACATCTTGTCATTTAGATATATCTATGTTGTGTATCATCTTTTGTCCATGACTGTAGATTATACTTTAAGATAGTGGTCATTTGTTGTTTATATAGAAACTTTTGTTGTTTAAGTTGTAACATGTTGACTCGTCTTTTGTAAGTTCAAAACATTATAGGTCCAGATTTGTTTACAAATTTGATTAGAATTTACATTAGATTGATAGGTCAATTAAAAATGCATATAAATCAGGTCTTGTTCATTCTCTGTCTTTGATCAGTTTCTGGAATCCAGTTGTTAGCAGATTTTACAGCTGTGTTCAGATATATTTCAAGAGGAATTATTTATTTAGATTATTCATTTTAATTACTAAGTGCTCATTTCCTTTTGGATATAAACTACTTTGGGACTATTGTGAACTCGTTGAAAAACATTCTGGATTGCATCACTTGGTACATCAGAACATTCAAGACTATTAGAAGTTTATTTTAATTTTTTTACTTGTGATAGGACATTTAGGATTATTTGGGATTGTAATTCACACTACTATAACTGTCTCTTAAATTTTTACTTATTGTTGGTTTCACTTCTTTGTTACTTAATTTAAGACCAAGAGTTGTAACAGGTTCTTTAACAGTTAGAATTATATTGTTCTGCCACACTCATCACAATGATCATTGCAATGGTAGAACATCACCAGTCCCCACTAGACTGGTTCTGACTGGTTTCTCTAATCTATTTTTATACCACAACAATACCATATTTGTTTTTATTCAATTGTTTAAAAAAAAATTCTTAAATTTTCAAACGTGGTAGATTTCAACTAAAAACAGTATGTGTGGTAGACAGCTTTAAAAACGTTGCTTTTTTGCCTAATTCAGATAGAATCACATGTATAATTCTTCATCTTTAATTAACCCTAAAATGCTTTCCACTAAGCCCATGAAACCAAGAAGTTATTCATGTCATGAATGAAATTATTTTATACTCTAATAATTGGTCTTTAGTACCCATGCCATTTGTGTATAGGGTATGGAATCTTGCAGCAGGAAGTAGGCTCAATGAGAAGCAGTTATTCTTTTCCTAGTTTTGCACTGTCATGACTTCACAGCATATGTATTAAAATTAAAAACTTGTTCAGCCTTCTAAAGCTGGAGCTTATCAGTTTCATTGGTATGAGGCAACTAAGAGGGAATGACTCCTGTCAGTGGTACATCAGTCAGGTACAGGTTACTGTGCTGGTACCAGTCTACAGCTGGGTAGGTTGTTAAGTCATTAAGCACTGCCAGTCACATAAACATATGCCTTGTGTGTGTGTGCATCTCTCTTGTGTAAAATTATGGCATTGGTGAAGATTACTTGCAAAATTATTTTGTTTTATTTAATGTTGTAGCGTCAGCAGCAAGTACTGTTGCAGGCAGCATTGCAGCAGCAGCAACAGCAGCAACAACAGCAGCAGGCAGCAGTGTTACAGCAGCAACAACAGGCAGCAGCAGCATTTCAACAGCACCAACAGGCAGCAGCATTACAGCAGCACCAACAGGCAGCAGCATTACAGCATCAGCAAGCAGCCATGCAGGCCAGCCTACAGCAGCAGCAGTTTCAGCAGCTGTTGCAACAACAGCAGCAGCACCAAATGAACCAGCATCAGCCCCAGCCTTTCAACCAGACCATGCTTAGTCCAGATTCCAGCTTTAACTCAGGTGCTGGATGTAGTCTTGTATTGCTATGCATGTTCTCAAATCTTGGGGTCAAGGTCAAAGTCTATAAACCAAATATAATACTTAGCATTTGTTTATTTTAATGAAATTTAGCATGCTAATGTTGACTCATGTTATGGACCTGACAGTTCCATATTAGTGGTTGTACCATGTTATGGTCCTGACAGTTTCGTGCTAGTGGTTGTACCATGTTATGGTCCTGACAGTTTCGTGCTAGTGGTTGTACCATTTTATGGTCCTGACAGTGCCATGCTAGTGGTTGTACCATGTTATGGTCCTGACAGTTTCGTGCTAGTGGTTGTACCATTTTATGGTCCTGACAGTGCCATCCTAGTGGTTGTACCATGTTATGGTCCTGACAGTTCCATGCTTCTAGCCATTTTTTAAAAAGAAGACTACTATATAAACTCGCTGACATAGTCTAATCAAACTGCAAACAACAAAGATCCTGATCTGGTGGAGCATAATATGCCTGTAGATCAGGCTCTGTGCTGTTTGTTCTACTTATTACTCCTAATAAACTGTACAGACCAGATTTGCTGGTTTATTTTATGATGTCAGATCTGTGTCTGTGCTGTTTGAAGTTGGATTCATCTTATTAGCGAGTATATACTGCATGTTTTTTTTAATTTTCAGACTTGGAGCTTGAGCTCGAATTTGTACTCGGTAACCTTTGAGAATATAGGTTCAAAGGTTATGATAGGTGGAAGTCTTCCTAGACTATGACTGTGATTGGTTTATATGGGGCTCGCTCTGTTTCATCAGCTTGAACTGACAGTATGATGGATGGATGGAAAGTCCTACAACCATTTCATTCTGAATCCACTTCATATGGGTTTCCTTTCGCTGTTATATTTGTATTGACAACTGTATAGAAGAGCAATTCTGTGGTTGACATGGTATAAGCCATCATGAGAGGCTAGTTATTTTGAACTTGACTATATGGAGAAGAAGAAATTGAAAATATACAAAAATAAATTTATTATATCTCCTCCAAAGAGTTTTTCATTTTCTTGAGCAGATACATTACCCACTCATAATATTATAAGAGAACATTTTTTTTTCCATCAATTATTTTATCTGATCATGTTGTATTAGGATAAGTTTCTTTGCTACTTCTGAAATGATCCCTCCTGGAAATATGGAAAAACATCTCCATCTATGTATTATATAGACAAAGGGAAGCAACTCTTATAGTCATTCTTTTTGCTAGGTGGCTACTGTTATATGCATTTTAAACCAGTTTTTACTTTCATTGCCATGTGCTTAAAAATCTTCTGACAATTCAGTTAAATTTAATAAATTTTATAACTGTAATCGCCCACATTTCTTTTCAGAATACTTGAGACAAAATGTTGTTTTATGTGATGCATGCAACATTCACGTTAATTCTGGTGAATTTGTTGATATTTTTGCAATACTGTTCTTGATCGTCATGTGATTTATTTAGGTTAATATAAAATTTCACCATAGATTTTTCAGGCACTGTAGTTTTCAATTTGGTTTTACATTATTTTAATTTTATGCACTTGTTTGATCCTCATCATCACAGAGTGGACAAACAAGTGCAAGAAGTGTAAACAATTTAACGTCATGAGGATGGACACAAATTGTATCTATGAGCAGAAATACTTATTGGCACACTTGTGTAATGTTTGTGCACTTGGTACAAAAATACTTGACCCAACATTTTGATAAAGCTGCTCAGGGACTGCAAAAGTTTACTCACTTTATTACATTGTAAATCATTGATTAGTCTCAATGGGGATGTAAGATGACCTCTCCACTCTTGCAGATGCAGAAACAGTACTAGAACATACTGTATATCTGTATCTGCCTTGGAATCACATGATTAGTATGACTCAAAACAGTTTTTTTGTTGATGTGATGACAAGTAGAAATGCCATTTCTATATTATCGCAATGGTGTAAAGTCTATGACCTTACCAATAAGTTGTGATGGCTTTCAATCATTAATTCCATCTGTGCAAGACAATATAAAAAACAAAACAAGCTGTATATGAAGATTGGCAATTTCACAATACAATATGGATGGACACTCAGTTCCAATATGGTATGGACTATTACCGACCCATACTGCATCAGCCAGCTAGACGGCAAAGTATATATTATCATTGGTTTGCCATTCCAACTGCTTACAAATAAGCAGCATATGATTATAATGGTCAGGAGCATCTCGTCTCCAACCAGCAAGCCAGCCATCAAGACATTTTGTATAACCAATATGGAATGGATAGAGGGTCCACATTGACCACACTACAGCACCTGGCTGGACTGCAAAACATACGTCATCTCTGGTACACTTCTCCAGCTGCTGATCAACTGGTCTAGTTGTAGAAAAGAGCTTTTTATGTATACCATGGTCATAATTCTGCAGTTGTTGTGCCAACTGACCAATTGACCAAACCCACCATTCCTAATGAAATTCCATGTGAACCTGCATCACTTACAAAGCCATCCGAGTCAGACAGACTGTACTGGACTGGCATTCTTTAATGTGTTCACTAATAATGCAGACCTGCCAACCCTTTTGTCATAAGTTTTACAAGAATGACCATTCAAATACAGACTTAAGGAAAAGGAAAAACTATGGAAATGTGATTGTTGTGGTATAATCCAGATAATTGGCTCATCCGTGTTTGATTTGGATCCAGGTTTCATTATTAGCAATTGTAGAATTTGTCCAGGAATGAGACTAACTTTACACTGGTACCACAGATGTTTTAAACTGCATATATTTTGATACGTAGAGCATCTGCTTGATCAAACTGTTGATTATGGAATTTTTAACAAATGGCATCTGGGGTCCCGAGTGGCCGTGTGGTCAAAAGAGCTCTCTGTTACGGATCAATGCTATCTCACCTCTGTCTGCATGGGTTCGAGTCTCAGATTCAGCCTATGTGAGTATGTGAGGAAGCTTGCCAGTAGCTTCTCATGGGTCAGTGGTTCTTTCCGGGGTTTTCCCGGGTTCTTCCTCCGCCATTAATACTGGCCGCCATGTATAGCATATTGTGTGCTAAAAAATGGCGTTAAACCCTACAACAACAACATACAATGGCATCCAGCTACCAATACACGTTAAAGACAAATGGGAAAAAAGCCTCTTAAACAGTTTTAATAATCAGTACAGAATAATAAAAAGGAATATTCAGATTATTGTGAATAAGAGCAGGAAGGGACACAATTACATTTATTGGACATCAAGTGTTAATCAGTGTCATGTGATAGGAAGTTAATAGAATCTATGTTAGGGTTTGGACTGAGACAAGGAATTCCCAGTCGAGGGGTCATATTATTTGTCTCCCCATGAACCTATGTAACCCCATGACTGGGACTTCCTTGTCCTGGCGAGAGTATTTTTCTCACCAGTTTCTTCACTAAATTAAAATAACCCTGCATCCTTGCAATTTGATTTAACCTCTTGGCTCATGCACTTAAGGTAAATTGTTTGAATTCATCTTGTTTGTTTAATCATAAAGGGGGATTTTATTTAATGAATAAATCTAAAATTAAACCAGTCTGAAAACTGAACTTTTAAAATTTACATTAGGCAGGTTTGACACTGAAGCTCTGTTATGAACATGACCAAATGAATCCAAAATTTTTTTGTTTCAGTTGGGTCAGTCTTTTCACAGACAAATGGTACAGCTGTCCCATTGATGGTAGCAGTTAGCCAACCAAGCCAAGTCACTGCCCACACAGGGCTTCCATCTGGAATTGCCATGACTACAGTCACAGACACTTCAAGTGCTCCCAAAAGGGTCTACAAAATCAAAACTCACTTTGAAGGTCAAACTGAAAGGAAAACAGTAAATCAAAATCACTTTCCACCACCACCACCACCCCAGGATCATCGTCCAATTGTTTCGTACAACGAGACTCGACGTGTCACACATGAACAAGTGAATAAAATGGTTCCATCACCACCTCCACCTCCACCTCAGTTTGCAGATAGAGCTCTGCCTCCTGCACCTCCTCCCCCTCCCCCTGTTCCTCCATCTGCCTCAGATCCAAATTTTGATAAGGATAGGGGAACTTTTACATTCAAGGATAGAAAAGGTCGTGCCAGGACAGTTCGAATAGGAAAAGTGATATGGCCACCACTTGCAGACAATTTTGTAAAAGAAAAAAGAGAGGTAGGGAAATTGGAAATTGATGAACAAGTAGCACGAGAATTGGATGAAAAGATTCGACCATTGAATCAAATAAAAAAGATTCCACCACCAGAAAAGAAGGTAAGGGAGCCAATGGAAGCTTACATAATTTCCAAGAATCTTTTAGTACTTAACATGCAGCTGCTGGTGTATTAAATTTACAAAGTTTTCAAAGCAAGTTTGGTTGCTTTAATAGGTCAAGAGTTGC
The DNA here is from genome assembly GCA_028554795.2 of Sinohyriopsis cumingii. NCBI lineage: Eukaryota > Metazoa > Mollusca > Bivalvia > Unionida > Unionidae > Sinohyriopsis > Sinohyriopsis cumingii. Next base: position 127,908,220 of record CM068825.1, read on the forward strand.
TATGATGAGCCTGCTGACTTATTTTAAATAACATTAATTTATATTGATAATGGGAATAACTTTTCATTATACTTTTTTTAGGTATCATTACATTTTTGCATGTAGCTCACTTTTGTGTGCACTGTCATGAAACTATAGGTATTAACAATGTGCAAAAGTAGGTCACATTGACCTATTATACTAGTTCTGGTAACTTTGCAAGGTTTTTGGATTATCCTATTACAGAGCAGCCAAGATGCAACATTCCAGAGGATTTTTCAGAACTAACATAATTTATTGATGTCAACCAATTGGAAATTGCAGTTCATATTTGTTCATTTATTCAAAGAGGTTATTTGCTTGCTTTTTATCCTTTAAAGTCCAATGACTTTTATGATGGCAAAAAATCCTAGGTTGCCAATTTGTTTAGGACTAAATATTTTATGGCATGTTTTAAACATTTACTCCCTATATTAAACATATATACATGCTTATTAAGTCAATTTGACTATATGTTCACCCCCATTTTGGGGCTGCAAAAAGAGAATTTCTCTATGACTATACTAAACATCAAGGTGTTTTTTGCAAGTTAGATCTGTCTGAAATGGGGGACATGTTGTCAGTGAGTTAGAGTTGCACATGGGAAAAAATAAACAAGTCAAACTGTATAAATAGACCAAAATAGGACAAATAGACAAAACCATATGTATTATTGAGTTGAATATTTACAAATAAATTGACAACTTAACAGTTTGTCCATCTTCATGTAATGAGATCCATAATGCTTAAAATTTTCAATCCATTTATATAATAAATCCATGCATTGATTTATATCATATACAGGAGTAAAAATTATTATCCAGAATGTGATTCACAATATCTCGTCATGCAGTAAAACTTGTCTTGAAAGACCACCTGTCTTGAGAGACCACACTCTCAGTGCACAAATTTATTGATTATATAGCATTGTTAACTGTTATGAGAGACCACCTGTCTTGAGAGACTATGATTTTGGGGCAAAAGAGGTGAAGACAGGTTCCACTGTACATTAATTTCAAAAGTAGTAGTATAAAAAAAATTAAGTCGATATTTTTTGTGATGTACAGTATCCTATAAATTTTGCTGTCTAATGTCATCTGGTTCAAAGTCCAAGAATTCATCTTCATCATGGAGTTACCAAATAAAGTTCCAAACTCCTCCACTGTCATCCAGTCAAAAATATCACCTGATTTGCAGTCTTCATCTGATTCATCATCCAGTTCTGATTCTTTGTCTTTACTGTCATCTGTTGGTACTTTGATGTTGGTCATATCTCATATGTAACCTTTCACTTAAATGATCCATCATGTGCATTATATTTTCATTTGTAAACCTGCCATTAACCAGCCTGCCCACAGGAATACCACAAATTGGTGAAAGTACCCAAGTTTAGGAATTCATGATGTGTGATATCTAAGCGACAAAGTACACTGTAATTGACAGAACGATGACTATTCATAAACTTGGACCATCATTTATATAGAGCAGTGCTGTCCAGCCTTTTTGACACCATGGGCCACTGAAAAATGTTTTTCTTGAAGTTGAGGGCCGCAGTAGAAAACTGAAAAGCAATGACTATATAGCTGCTAGAGCTCTGGCGGGCCATTTAAAATCAGCCCGCGGGCCGCGGGATGAACAGCACTGATGTAGAGGTTGAGCTTCGGGTCTCTAAGATGCACTTTAATCATACAGTCTTTGAAATTTCCTTAAAGGATTGCCTCAGTTAAACAAGTGTCAGTTGTGCGGTATGATCAAAGAGGTTTGACATGACATTGAACAAGTATCTAGGCAAACTTGAATTGTCCACTGAGTAAAACAAAGCAGTGCATAAACTATTTTAAATTTCAATGCTTATTTTTAATTTTTATTTTGCATGTACACATTTTTCAGTTTCTCAAACATGAAATTAAATGAAGATAAATAAAGACTTCTTAATTCACGGGCCAGTCAGAGTTTACCCGATAGACCAGAGGGTGTCATCAGGATATTTTACAGTACATAAACAGTGTAATTCATGCTTAGCATCACTTGTATCTGTCTTTATTCCCCAAATATTAGATGCAGATTTTGCTTTGTTTTTTCCAAATCAGATTCTTCTAGATTAAATTTCATCTAGAGTTGATGCATGCACTCAGGAGTTACTGTTTTTCAGTGATTGATCTTAAAAATTGATATCTTTTTAATTGATATAATGCATTTAATTTATATAAGGTACATACCATATTTTCACATATATAACTAGCACACAACTATAATCTGCACCCATTTCTTACCTGTGAAAAGACTTCGGAAAAAAGTTTCATATATATCCTGCAATCATGTATTGTCTGCATAATCTTAAGTCCTGATCAAAATCATTGGATTATTTTCATAAAAGTGTTATTTGGACTGTAGATGCTTTACTTAGGTGTTAAAAATTCATTGTTAATATGCATGTCCCTTTATGGCACAATCAGTAACAGTTGACTAAATGATACAGAAGTTTTAAAGTTTCTAAATGCAAGTGTTGAACCAAATACTACTGTTGTTTATTGTTATCATTCTGAAATCACACTTTAACTGGTTACAAAGAAAACAGGAAAATTAAATAAATTTATTGCATTTACAAATAAATTGTATTAACTTGTAACAGTTAATGATGATAGTCCCTTAACAACCATTAACTCATTTTCATGTGTCATTATGATTGATAAAATACATTGATCTGTTAGTAGAAAAAATGAAGGTGTCCCAAGACTTAAGATATATGAAACAATTGCTATGATTTTATGCCCCAACATTTTTAGGTCATAAAAAATTACATTTGAAAATAATTAAGGGTGTCCCAAGACTTAGTGTCCTTTGATAAACAGTCATTATGGTATTTCAGATTTTAAAACTTTTTGCTATATCTCGCTTACAAGATGACCCATACTCTGGATTAATAATTTTTTTTAGTAAGAAGGTTGACTTATATGGGTATATGTAGTAGTTTGGGACATCTGCAATTAAATATTTTGGTAAATTCATGAAGAATGCACAGTTAAACCATTATAAAGAAAATGTATGAGATAGTCATGGGTTGGAGGATCAGTTTTTTTTAAAATGTTTTGATTTAATAGTACATGCATGTGGATATCTGGCTGTTACAAATGTACTCTTTATAGAAAGTCAAGGCCTACTTCATACAATGCTTGACAATTTATATTTTTCTCATGCTTTTCAGGAAACAAAGAAGACCAAATCCCTTGCAGAAACAGTCCATCTTGCTACACTTCAACTTTTAGAAAAGAAGTTGGGTGGGACCAGTGTTGCTGTGGAAACAGAAACACCAAAGCCTCCAGTGCCAGAACCTAAAGTGGAGGGTGAGACCAATATGATTTTGTGTGATGTCTGTTAGTTTTTCATTGGTTCATATAGCTTGCAAGTTTCAGCCAAGATTGCAAATTATGCTGGAGTTTTCTGGCTGCAGATTCTGTCATCATGCATTTAAGATGGTTTAGTTGCAAAATTTGCATCCCAGAGCTTTCTGAGCAAATTTTTCAACCACTGCAAAATTTGAGGAAGCTGTCAAGATTCCTGTTGTTTCTATTTTTTGGAAGAATTCTTTCTTTATTTTCCTATTCTTAGTTTAACTACCTATATTTTGAATATAAATGAGCTTAAATTTACAGGCAAGGTTTTACCACTTGTTTGGCTTCTAGGAACATGTTTCTTCTGAGTTGTTTTATATTATCCCTTTGAAAAATAGAATTATAAAGCATTTGATATTGTTCCAATGCACACAGTAATAGGGTATTTGGTAGCTGTAATTTCCTTTGACTGGCTTAAATTGATATGCAAGACAAATAAGGATAATGAGAAATGAAAATAAGCACAAGGTATTTAAACTACTAGTAATACTGAAAATGATAAAATAAAAATAAAAATACTTGTATATGAAAATTTAATTTAATATTTATTCGGATTGATCAAAACATTTGAATCCTCCTGAAAGCACATGTCTTGTTATCAATGCAGTTTTCCTCCAAAAGAACAACATGCCTGCAAAATACTATTACTTGAAGTTCGATTATTAATGAAACATGATTTACATACGCTCATTGCAGTCGAGTATTAAAGCTCACCTTTCACCAATTTTACGACAGAGCCACAGTATCAGCATTATGTCAGTCAAATCTTATGGTACACACAGATGCTTGTCAGGTAAATAATCCCCAAATTGTAGAATTAAATAAGTGCAACTGTTTCAAAACCACTAGTAATTAGGTTCCAGTTTTCCATGATGTTTATGCGCTACAGTTAACCATTCAGTGCGAATTGGCTTGATTAATGAGATTGCAAGGTTCACTTATACAGTGTAATGATCATTACCAGTAACATGTTCCGTTTCCCTGACGGCCTTCATGACCTTTTTAGCGTATCAGTTGTGGAAGTGTGATTTTGATTCTTCTTTGTAATATTTATTTATTGTCAAGTATATTGGCTGAAGTTGGTCTGTACATGAAGCTGCCACAAACTAAGGATTCCATGTTGTTTCAATTTCCTTATCATCTGTACACTTTGGTGACATCAGTTTCCTTTGATGTTCATGATTCATGAAACCACAGTGTAAGTGATTGATCTTGACAGGTGTTTTATGTGTTGTATAGAGGTGGTAATATCGTTGTCATATTGTTGGCTTCCATTAATGTTATTCACTCGGATGAAAACATGGTGTAAGTATTGAATTTGTTAGGTCTTTTTTTATTGCTCATACACATGGTAGTATTGTTTTAAACACCAAAACAACAACAACCTTTTACATCAATTTATTCTTTCTTTATTTGGGGCTTTTGTAGAGGTTAAACCAGGAAATTGAATGTCTAGAGGAATCAGATTGTTTACAAAAATCGGATAAAAAATTGTATGTTGGGAAATACCATTTAGAGAAGAGGACAATAAATTGAATATTGTGTGCATATGTTCTTGTTTACTTTTTTAAATGATAACTTTAATATTAGGTTGTACTTGTATACAAGAAGCATTTGAGATTGCTGAGATTGTTCATTTTTGTTTCTTAAATTATTATTTGAATTGAGCATGGACAAACCCAGAATTTGAGCATTGACATTGTTTTGTTTATTTGTTCTATTTATTCTGTGTTTGTTACCTTATTCAGTTAAGAAATCTGATAATATTATCTAGCCAGTTAGGTCTTTTGGATGCAAGTATTGTACAAAAATAGTTTTCTTGTCATTTGCTGATTGTAATCTCACAAAGCGCCGTCATATTACCAGCATTTAGGAAATCATTGTTTTATTTTGTTTGTTCCACCAAAACTAAAAGCAGTAAACATGATGTAGCAAATTACCATTTTTATTGAATAAGTAGATAATCAGTATTTTCTAAAAAAACTGAAATATATTGGAATAAAGTTGGTTTCTAATGGAGAGTGCAGTGTTTTGTCTTAATGTGATATATAAGTAAAGACTACTTTTCTTAGCCTGGATCTTGGAACTATTGAATCACTTGTCTAAAAAGCGTAAATATGCAGCTAACCCCAGAATATTCCCATCAGTTATCTTCATTTTAAGAAATCTTCCTTTCTTCCTGTTATTTTAATAATTCCTTTCTATTATAACAAGTTTTCTTTTACTTTTGAAGAATTTCTTTAAATGTTTTAACTCTAATGCACTTGACAGCTTGCTTAAAATACCTCCATCTTTGTTGCTGATATGTCTAGGAGCAAGTTCTCTCTTTGGACCAATAGACACTCTTTAGACTGATAGACACTCTTTGGACTGACAGACTTTTTGGGACTAATAGACACTCTTTGAACTGATAGACACTTTGGATTGATAGGACTTTTTGAACCAATAGACTCTTTTTGGACTGATAGACACTCTTTGGACCAGTATACTCTTTGTCTGATAGACACTCTTTGGACTGACAGATGCTCTTTGAACAAATAGATCGTCTTTAAACTGATAGACACTTTTTGGGCCAATAGACACTCTTTGGACTAATAGACACTCCTTGGACTGATAGATGTTCTTTGGACCAATAGACTATGAAAATGCATATAGTAACATTACCACATAACAAGGTGAATATAATATGTACTTGCTCACAAGTGAGGTCAAACTTCAAACTATAGATCCAGATCTGCCATTACATAATACACCAGTAGATTAGGGTCTATATTGTTTCTTCCACTGATTAGTCTTAACAAACTGCACTTACCCAGTGCTGTTGGCACCTTTTGCAATGGAAAATCTGGGACTGTGCAGTTTGTATTTGCAATGGTCTTGTAAAGAAGTATACCAGTACAAAACTTGACCAATAGAATGCATACTCTTGTATATTTTTGCATCACCCTTTCTGGATTAGAGCTGTTGAATATCTAAATCATGTGGCTTATGGAAAAAGAGGAGAATCTTGTTGAGCACCTGATTGAGAAATAATTATATTGCACTTGTTGCATCACATCACACTATTGGGTTGTTATTTGATATACATGACAATTTATGATCATTATAATAATGAGATAAGAAATAAAAAATGCAACTTCAACAGTTATCAGTTTGAATTTAGAACCGTCTTTAAAATGTTTCTTGATGCAACTACAAAAACTAAGTTAAATATTTACATATACAGTGCCACCTCCCTCTTTGCCCAAGCGTCCACCTCCTTCCCGCCCTATAGCAACACAGACAAGTATGAAGCAGATGGTATCGGAGATTGTTCAGGTGGAGCCCAAACCAGAACCTCCTGAACCTAAACCTGAGCCAGAGCCTGATCGTCAGATGATAGACTATGCTGCCCTGGAGCGTGTTCTGACAGAGCTCTTCCTGCAAGATAAAAATGCTGTCTTCCTGACTTACCACAATGTACCCTGGACTCTGCAAATTAGGAAGGAGGCAAGTCTCTAAGTGTATTATTACTACAGCTTTACTTTATCTTTCCGTTTATCAAATCATTATTATAAATGTTGATGACCATACTTTTATCTGATGAAACCCTTCAAGAGTGGTTTTAAATTTTTTTATAGATTTTTCTTACCTCAAAAAATCTTAAATTTTGTAACTCGCATGGTCATGTTGTGTGGCCCAGTAGCCATCATGCAATATATGTTGTGCATTGTCCATTAGATGGTATGGTCCATTGTCCATCATATGGTATGATCTATTGTCCATCAGATGGCATGGTCCATTGTCTGTTATATGGTATGGTCTTTTGTCCAATAGATGGTATTGTCCATTGTCTGTTATATGGTATGGTCTTTTGTCCACTAGATGGTATGGTCCATTATCTGTTATATGGTATGGTCTATTGTCCAATAGATGTTATGGTCCATTGTCTGTTATATGGTATGGTATATTGCCCAATAGTTGGTATGGTCTAGGGTCCATCATGTAATACCTATTTTGCATTATCCGTCATTTGTCTGTTGATAATTGCTGGGTACCACTCTGGAGGCAATCCAGCTTGGACCAAACTGGGAATATGCTCTTATATCTTAAAAGTATGAAACAAATTCATTACTGTGCAAGATCAAGGTATAGTAAATGAGGTGATCTTACATCTGATTGGTTGTGCTTGTCACCACTGCTTAAAGCCTATTTCTGATCTGATTCTGATCAAGTGAGAATAATGGATATAAGTAAGTTAACCTTGCCGTCATTTGGCTGAGCCTATTACAACTCAAGGTTGATTAAACTTTAGAACTAAGGTATTAAGATAGTGGATAGGTACAATTATAAGACAGATGCATTGGATTTGTTCAGCTGTCCTTGTCAACACTTTTGTAGCTATTTCTGTTTAAGTTTTATCAGTCTTGGCCAATAGGCTTATGTCATCCAGGTTGTATTATGAGTGATCTGTGCATAGAAATCAGGTGATCTTCCATATAATTTGCTGAGCTTCTCATCACTCGAGATATTATTTCTGACCTCATTTTAATTGCTTATTTATGTGTTTTTATTATGAGCAACACCTATGCTTATTTATGTGTTTTATTATTATTAAACACCAATGCTTATTTGTGTGTTTTTATTATGAGCAACACCTATGCTTATTTATGAAGTGATCTTACATCTGATTGGTTGAGACCTTTTTTTACCAAACTGAATTATATTTTTATGGAATTGGGGCTTGGTAAATAGGTTCTTTTCAATTCAAGATCTTGGTTGAGCATGATTACAAATGAGATTGTATTAATGATGTGATCTTGGATCTGATTGGATGAGCTTGTTAACATTCTATCTGCAATATTTCTGTTGAGATGATGTGATCTTGGATCTGATTGGATGAGCTTGTTAACACTCTGTCCACTATATTTCTGTTGAGATGCTGTGATCTTGGATCTGATTGGATGAGCTTGTTAACATTCTATCTGCAATATTTCTATTGAGATGATGTGATCTTGGATCTGATTGGATGAGCTTGTTAACACTCTATCCACTATATTTCTGTTGAGATCAGACTTGTTAAATAGCCTTATCATGAGCAAGATCTGGGTATTTTTATAAGGTAATCTTGTATCTAATTGGCATAGCTTGTTATGACTCTGGAAACTGACAATCAGTTGGATTTATTAATATATCTTATATTATCATCATCTAAGTTCTGTTGTAAATGAGTTAAATTTTCATCTGATTGGCTTGTTACCTGACTGTATCTGAAAACTATATTTCTAATAAAGTATCAAGATTGCTCCAGTGGCCTAGTGGTTAGAGCATCTACCTCTGATGTGACAGAATGCGGGTTTGAACCCTGGCCAAGTCATACCAAAAGCTTTTAAAAATGTTACTAGCAGCTGCCTCACTTGGCACTCAGCAGTAAGAGGTTAGTGCTAGAACTGGTTAGCCTGGTGTCAGGATAATGTGACTGGGTGGGACTTGATGCTACATGTCTGTGGCATGATCACTATCAACTGCCACACTGCAGATATCATAGCGATATGACTGAAAAATTGTTAAAGCTACATTAAAAGTCTCACACACACAATAAAGTTTCAACTTGATAAATAGGTTTATATCATAAAGCTCTGGAATGAATTTGATTATTAGCAAGAGGCTGTGAACTTTAATTAATTTCTAATTAAGCAACAAAACTGGCATGACAACATTGGGAGGTTAGTTATGCAGATTATGTGACTGGTATCATCCCCACATTTGAGGAAAAAAACTAGTGAAACATTGAATGAGAACACATAAACAGCAGCAAATCCAGAGCTGAAATTGATGCAGTTTCTGGTGTTGTTTGTAGCTTGTTATACCTCTTTTGAATGGTTATGTATTGAATTCTTTTTATCTGGCCACCACATCAAGTTTTGGGGAAAAATGTCCAGCAATAGCCATTGGATTTTTGGGATCCCTGGTGGAAGGCATGTACATGTGATAAGCATGGTGACAGTCTTGTTCACTGTGGGTTTTTTTTAATAACAAAAGTTCAGCTTGTGTTGTCTGGTTTACAGTTCTAGTTATGTTGATTCCAGGTGTTCTATCCACGTGAAAGACTGGACAACCAGCTTGCACTGCATCTGGTATTCTGCCAGATAGTACAGGATGTCCACAATTTCGGCTGCATCCGCATCAGCAAGGAGGAGCGCATAAAGATGAGAGGCATGCTGGGTAAGTGTACAACTTACTTTAAATTCCTGCATTTCTTGGTACTATCCTTTTTCAATACTGCAATCCTACAGTCCATATCACTGCCCATTAGCATCAAGAAATTTGCATTCCTCCTCTTTTCAAGAACATTTTATTCATAATCTATGCTAAATCACTAATATTTCAAAGAAAATTATTTTTTAAATCTGCCTGTTAGTCATGTGATCCATTTATGAATGATGTGTAATGGAACAAAAGGTCAGGCTGTACACATGATCCAAAGTATCCAAGGCTTTCCAAATGTTCCCTTATATTGTTTTTTTAAAAAACTTTATTGAAAACTCTAGGTAAAGTATAAAAAAATACAGTTTAAACCAAGAGATACCAGCAAATACTGGATTATAAAAAAATATAGAAACTAATTGTTTGTTGACAAGATAAAATCTGCCATGATAAACATTGTATTTTATACAATATTATCGAAGACAATAATTTGAAAATTAAGTTGGAAGGATTTTTTAACAGCAGTGTATTAGTATCTCAGAGTAACTCCCCCCATATATTGTGACTCTTTATATAATATCGGTACCCAAATAAGTCAGGTCCCACTGCAAACGGCATAGACCCAGATCTGCCATTGCATAATGTGCTGGCAAGGCTTTTTCTGTGCAATCTATTAGGACTAATCAGTAGAATAAACTAGACCCAGACCTGCTGGCATATTTTGTGACAGCAGATCAGCATCTATGTTGTTGGCAGTTGAACCCAGCTTGTGAGTATATATGGTAAGGACATTGACACCAATAAATTGGCCAGATTTATTTCTTTATAGCTATGTAAAATATTTCACTTGATTTAGGTTCATAGTTGATAAGAGCCATGCTTTGGGGTCATTGTTGATAAGAACCATGTTGATGAAAACCATGATTTGGGGTCATTGACAACCAGTAGTAATGGATCATTGTTTCTTAGATTTTGAATTGATTGTTCAAGTGTCCTAATTGGTTAGAGCACCATCTTCCTCGGATGTTGGAGGTTGTGGGTTCGAGCCCTGGCCAAGTCATAGCAAAGACTATAAAAATGGCACTCTTTAAAGTTAATGATTTGTCATTGTGGTGTTATTTGATAAATGACAGTAATGCATTATATCTTTGGTATCTAGATATTTAATCATGGGAATGTTGATTTTAGGATGATTGGTCATAACTTGTTGATCACAGGGAAGGTTGATAACAAGGACTTTTGATCATGTGAATATTGATTACAAGGACTATTAATCATTCAAATATTGATCACAAGGACTAATAGTCACACAAATATTGATCACAAGGACTAATGATCAAATATTGGTCATAAGGACTAATGATCATACAAATATTGATCACATCACAAGGACTATTAATACAAATAATGATCACAATGTTGATCATACAAATATTGATCACAAAGACTATTGATCACATCACAAGGACTATTAATACAAATAATGATCACAATGTTGATCATACAAATATTGATCACAAAGACTAATGATCATATGAATATTGATCACAAGGACAATTAATCATACAAATATTGATCACAAGGACAACTAATCATACAAATATTGATTGCAAGGACGAATGCTCATACAGATATTGATCACAAAGAATATTGATCTTATCACAAGGACTATTAATACAAATAATGATCACATGGACTGTTAATCATACAAATATTGATCACTTTGACTATTAATCATTCAAATATTGATCCCAAGGACTATTGATCATATGAATATTGATTACAATGAATATTAATCATACAATATTGATCACAAGGACTAATGATCATACAAATATTGATCACAGGGGCTAATGATCATACAAATATTGATCACAAGGACTATTGATCATATGAATATTGATTACAATAACTATTAATCATACAAATATTGATCACAAGGACTATTAATCATTTGAATATTGATCACAAGGACAATTAATCATACAAATATTGATTACAAGGACTATTAATCATACAAATATTTATTACAAGGACTATTAATCATACAAATATTGATCACAAGGACTATTGATCAAATAAATATTGATCACAAGGACTAATTATCATATGCATATTGATCACAAGGACTAATGATTATACAAATAATGATTATAGGACTTTTGATCATATCTCATTAATGGGAAAATACAAAGCAGGTCTGTTTTTAATCAAGTGCAACAATGCAACAAATACTTCTGCAAATTTGAGATCAAAATATGGTTGGCATTTAATTAGGTTCTCACAGAGATGCTCACAGACATAGATGTGATGCTCACTGAGCACTTCCTCTATGTATTTTCTATGACCTTCCAATACATTGTTCAATATCCCGATAATATTATACCAATGCGATGCAACAAATTACTGGATGGCCCTGCTAGATCACCCCTCAGATTACTGACAAAACATCTAAGTCATCCAGCATTATTCTTCCAGATCAACTGCAAACATTTTCATGGAAAACTTTTAAGCTATTTTGAACACACATATGTGAGACTACCAATTACATGGGCTAGGCAGCTTCAGTCTAGTGCTTTTTCCCCATTCCTTCATGGAATCAAGAAAGTGCTTCAGTGGACAGACTAGTGTTTACAGCTAACAGGGGAAGGATGGCATTATTGGCTGCAGTCCCTCTTTCAATGCAGCCATGTGATGTTGTGGAAATTTATTAATAGTTTAATGAATGACTGCATGAAGCAAAAGGTGGCTTTTTTTAAACTAGTGAGTGGTGTAGAACAATTGGCCATTAAGATGTACCGAGTGTTGGGCAGTAGAGTTGCTAGAGTCGTATTGGTTTATGATGAAGCCTACATACTAATGTATCTCCAAGGTATTGCTTACTATCACAGTGTCTCCAAGGTATTGCTTACTATAACAGTATCTCCAAGGTATTGCTTACTATCACAGTATCTCCAAGGTATTGCTTACTATCACAGTATCTCCAAGGTATTGCTTTCTATCACAGTATCTCCAAGGTATTGCTTACTATTACATACATGGTGATTGAACTTTTAAGATAATTATTTAAAAAAGTCTTTTTAAATATGTATGCTAAATAACATTCCTGTTTAATAAATATACAAGCATCAGCAAATGGTTTCTTATTGTTTATTAATATTCAGTCTAATGTGATCATCACTAATTTGTTCAACCATACCTGTGATACACATTCTTTGTAATTAATGTTTGTTATCTTATAATCAACAGTCTTATAACCATATTTTCTCCTGAATTTTTTTTAATATATATCTCTGGATGTGTTTATTTTTCTTTTCAGAGAGCCATGGTATTACCATGGCCAATTACCTGACAGGTTCATTCAAGAGCCAGGTAAAGAAAATCATCGTGGACACTGCCAAGGAATGGCCCACCTACTTCTGTCGCCTGTTTCCTGTTGCAGTGAGTAATCTCTCTTTAGAATTTGATCTTTTCTTTGTTCACATTTCCTACTAGGTCACTAAAGCTGCATTTCCAATGGAATGTCTCTTGCAATTAAAGTAATGTTAAATATGTGTGTAAGGGATACTCATCAGATGAAATAATTTTGTCCAATGCATACATGTGTCCTTCATATTTATATTTCAGCCTGGTGTCAGGATAATGTGACTGGGTGGGACATCATGCTATATGTCTGTGGCATGGTTCCCCAGTGCTAGACATCACTACAAATTGTCTCACTGCAGACATCTTAGCGATATGACTGAAAAATTGTTAAAGCTATGTACAAAATCCAGATCACACACACACACACACACTCTTCAGTCGTCAGGAAGGACATCTGATCTAAACATTTATGCAAAATGCCTTGAGAATGAATTCTTACAGCTGTTACTGTAGAATGGTTATTAATGATTTCTTGAAATTTTAACTATGTGGGGCTCCAGGGGCCCAAGTGATCTAAGATGCTTACTTGTACAGATCACTGACATCTCAAGGAGCCCCGAGTGGCAGAGTGGTCTAAAGCGCTCACCATTACGGATCACTGCCATTTCACCTCTGTCTGCATGGGTTCAGGTCTCGGGTTCGGCCAATGTGGGTATGTGAGAAAACTTGCCAGTAGCTTCTCATGGGTTGGTGGTTCTTTCCGGGGTTTTCCTGGGTTCTTCCTCCACCATTAATACTGGCCGCCATGTATATCCTATCCTGTGCTGAAAAATGGCATTAAACCCTAGGACGACAACAACGAAATCTCACCTTTGTCCACATGGGTTCAAAACTCAGATCTATGTTAGTATGTCTTCATCAAATATACTGCTTGCCACATATAGCCTACCATATGCTAAAAAATGACATAAAAACCCCAAAACAAAACCAACAGTGTGCTCTAATTAGTAATTTTTGTTGCTAACATTATATTATTTTGCGATTCTTTTTACATACAAGTGTTTAATGCCACTTTAAATACTGTGATGCTTCTTGTTTCTGTTATGCAGTCAAGTGGCAACTTGTCAGAAGTTCAGTATATTGGGGTCAGTCACTCTGGGATCTACCTGGTACAGCGGGTCCGAAGCCTGGTGGAAGACTACCTGAAGGTCATGGAACACATAAAGTTAGTTGTACCTTACATAAAGTCTTACTTAAATCAAAATCTCTAAGCTAATCTTTCATGTGTTTATGACCAGAATGTGTGTCATAGTTAAAGATTTTGCAACATGCTGTATATATCACAGGATGACATGTATAGAAGTATCATATTTATAGCAAATATGTCGCTATAAGTTGATTGTTTCATTGATTTTCTTGAGCCATACTTTAGGAAAGAAAAAATGTAACTCCATTGCTCCTTATTTAATGACTTACATTTTGGGATCCATTAGTTGTTTAAATCCTCAAAATTGATCTTTCTAATAGCTATTGTTTAAGTTAAAGAAGTATGCCATATTTACTTGCTTATAACTCAGCCCAAATGCAAACTGTACAGACCCAAATCTGCCAGTACGTTATGTGCTGTCAGATTTGGGTCAGTGCAGTTTGTTAGGAGTAATCAGTAGAACAACATAAACTCTGATCTGCAGGTGCATGATTCTAAGGCAGAAAAGGATCTTTAGGATTTGACTCGACTTATAAGCAAGTACATACAGTATATGCTATGAAGCTTAATATTTTGGCATACACCATATAACAGTATGCTAGCAGTTGTGTGCATTCAGTTGGAAATTGTTATATATTTGTATACACAGATTAAAATAATGTGATTTGAGTTCAGTACAGTACTCCCTCATAAGTTTTTTTTTTATATTGTGGTCCTTCTACGAGGCAGATATGGTCATTGATCCATTTTATTATCTAATATCTCGGTGTAAGATGACCTTCCCTTTAATATAGTCCGCATTAATGGACAGCGTCATATTGGGGGAGGACAGTATTAAAGATGCAGGGACATCTTCATGATCTTACAAACAGAAGACTCGGGATTATCAGTGTTTTACAATGTTATGTTCTTGTACCTTGATACTTTTTGTAAGGAACCATAAAGGGTTTGATCCTACAAGTTCATGTCAGAATAAATATAACTCCTTGTCAGACAGAATCACTAATAAATATTTTCAAGATGTAGTTCTTTTTTCCACACTTTTTTTTGTATTGTGATTTAATATGAGATAGCAAAGTGGTTTTTATTATGTAGATTTGAGGACGTGATCGATGTGGTGTTGCCCAGTAAGAGTTCCATACAGATAAGCACCAAGAACAAGAACATGGTCTTTTACACTCACAGGGTAAGTAACAAAAATAGCATCTAATTTTAGCCATAAATTTTCTGCCCACATTGGATAGTCTACCCATTAATCTGTGCATTGGATGTTGTACCCATTAATCTGTGCTTTGTCTGCCAACATCGGATGGTGTACCCATTAATCTATGCTTTGTCTGCCTACATTGGATGGTGTACCCATGAATCTGTGCTTTGTCTGCCAACATCGGATGGTGTACCCATGAATCTGTGCTTTGTCTGCCTACATTGGATGGTGTACCCATGAATCTGTGCTTTGTCTGCCAACATCAGATGGTGTCCGCATTAATCTGTGCTTTGTCTGCCTACATTGAATACTGTACCCATTAATCTCTGATTTGTCTGCCTACATTGGATGCTGTACCCATTTATCAGTAATTCGTCTGCCTACATTGGATGCTGTACCCATTAATCTGTGCTTTGACTGCCCATGATTTATTTGTTACAAATTTAATGATTTTACTAGCATATTTTCATTTTTATTATTTCAGAATATATTTTTCCAGAATTGTTGTTATTGTCCCAAATTAATTTTGAATATTATAAATATTATTATATTTATGAACCTTTTAATCACATGTTTGACATCTGTCACATATGCCATTATGGCAACCAAACAGGATGTTAAAGATATCTTCAGGCCAGATCCATATTTTTGGAAAAATTTGGATAAAAGAAGAAACAAAATGTAATTTTTAGTTATTTTCTAAGCTATGTCAATGTGTTAAATTCTTTTGTAAGACTCTGAATTATCCTAAGATTTTCAGGAGAGCAGTTGTTTTCTTTTGAATTTTTTATAATTTCTAATGTCCACTAAATATTCTCTCATTGTGTAATCTTTGTTTTTTTGTTTACTGGCCCTTGTTGCTAAATATCTATATTGTAGTTGGCATCATACTCCAATTTCCCTGCTTATTATGTCAGTAGTCTACTTAGTAAATTGCAGGCTTTGGTGTTAGCTCTTTCTATTTTTATCAACAAACTCTCTAATGTTAGCATAATGTCTTTTACAGGGTGTCCACTACAGTGTAAACTTAATCATCTCACTTTAGTTGTCTTTTAGATGACAACCTCTATAATAGTTAACCTACACATAGCAAATTCATTTACTATTAGGTACTGATCTTTTATCGAGGGGTTGGGGGCTCTGTGATTTTGTTTTGAGCTGAGATATTTTCTTTTCTTTTATCTGAAGATATTAATATAATGGATGTGATATGGTGTCCTTAAAGCTGTAAATAAGAGCAAGTATGTTTTGAGCAGCTATTTGATAGCTGAAATTTTGTTTAAAAACTCCAGGCCCCTGGCCTAAAAAATTAAATTGCTTGTCCCTAATTGGGTTATACAATGGTTATGTATTGTGGTATGTTCAAAATCACAGCAGCATACCATGGTACAGACTTTAGTGGCACTAAACTCTATTGTAATCATATTGTGTTTGCTCATTCTATATAGTCTAAAATAAGTACATTAGATCTCTTTAGGCAAATAAAATATGTTTTGTTGGTGCATGATTTCTAGGGATATATTGTATACAGGGGTTAAATTTTTTTAATTTTATTTCAGGCCAAACAGGTGAAGGAGATGATTGATCAGTACTTGCATGACAGTGACAAGGTAGGCCACCTAGAATTTACCTGTCTCTGTCTCTCTGTCTGTCTCTGTGTGTCTGTTCTAAAATATCCAAGACTTTATGTGGAGAAAGTTGCAGCATATTGTTATTATTTAAATTAATGGCATGTAATTGATTTGACTTTTTAAATCTGCAACCTTGTTTGATATTGCATCTGTATATTAGAAAATCATGAAATCATAAATGAGGTAATTGAACATTTGAAGCATACAAATTTGATTGCCGAACATTTTTACTTTTTTTTTGCTCACAAGAAAAAATTGGTCTTTTTGCCTAGCTTTGATTGCTTCATATAGATAGCTCTTAGTTTAACTCGATAGAAACTCTAATGTGTATGATTTTCTTGAAGGTAAACCGCTACGTTGTGGCAATGAAGGATTATATCACCAGGGAATCCACATTGTTGTCCTTCAGAAAGGGGGATGTCATCAAACTGATGGATGCCGATGTAGAGGATGGTAGGTTCATACAGCTCAGATAGTGTTTATCTTTTTAATGCTGGAGTAAGTAGATAGTTCAGACAGGTACACACATTATTTTTCCAGTGGTAATACTTTCAGGATGATTGTAAAACATTTGAAGGGTTTGTGATTTTCAGTCACTTGTCATGCACCACAAGGCTGTGTCCGTGCAAGACTAAAAGAATCTATCACATACTGTATATAGTTGCTAACTCAAGTCCAACTGCAAACAACATAAGACCCTATCTTCCATTGGAGAATGTGCTGACAAGTCAGGGTCAGTTTTTTTGTTGGTTGTAATGATCACTCCTATGAAACTGCTTAGACCCAGATCTGCCAATGGATAAGATGATGGCAGATCGAGGTCCATGAAGTTTGCAGTTGGATCCACCTTGTATGTAAATATAGATCTTATATTGGCCTGGTTAACAAAATGCCACTTGAAGCGTTAATTTGAGACTTAAATGAGAACTGAAAGCAGTGTTGGTAAAATTTTCAAAGCCCAAACCAATAAACACATTTATTGGTAAAAACAACATGAATTTTAAACAAAAAGAAGCATCATCAGCACAGTTATAACATTGAAGAGGTCATAGTATACATTTAATATTTTGTGTCATTGGAAAAAGCATTGAAGATTTGGTATAAACTAAAAAATGTGGTTAAAATGATATTAGACTACTTGTGGATGGAGGGTCCGGTTTGATCTATCAAAGATTGTTATCATTTTCAGGGAAGCTGTCAAAAAAAGACAAGGTCTTGGTGACACATTTCATTGGTGAAAATTGAAATTTTGAGCTATGGTATAAATGATGGCAAAAACTGCAACTTTATTGTGATGAGAATATTGTATGATTGCACAGCTCTATTTAGTAGATTGCCTTAGTTCCAGTATTAGGATAACATCGACTCGCTGTGCCTTGTTTTGTTGAGATAGTGAATCTGAGGAATAACTCGACAGAGTAAATAATTGTTTAAAATGATACAATTCTACCCAGTTTTTTTGTAATGCTGTCATAAAATCAAGACAGAATAGCTGTGCCATTTTGAGTATGATAATAGCAAAGTAAGACATGATAGCTGTGCTATTTTGAATAGAATAATAGCAAAGTAAGACATGATAGCTGTGCTATTTTGAATAGGATAATAGCAAAGTAAGACATGATAGCTGTGCTATTTTGAATAGGACAATAGCAAAGTAAGACATGATAGGTGACATGGGCAAATGTAGTGGTATTTGAACCCTTGTGGACCCAATGAACCATCATGGTGTCTGGGAATGTGCAAAATAGTGTTTTGTGGAACTTGACATTTTTTTTTCCCTTTACTTATGTACACGGCCTATCTGATTGAAAGTTTCATCTGCATTATCTTTTTGCAGTTCCATCTTGGATATATGCAGGTTAAACTTATTCTGTCCTTGAGAATTCCTTAATATGAACATTCACATTAACAAAAACAAAAGAAGTCATTACTTAATTGACCTATATTGTTGTATTTTACATAGATGGTCAAGCTTACCTTGATGGAGGTTTGAAGTAGTGATCACTTGACATCCGTACACATGTTTGGATGACCGTATGTATGTGTGTATGTACAGCTGTGCATGTGTATGAATGTATGTTCATACGTATGTATGTGTGTACAGGTGTGCATGTTATATAAGAATATGTACAGGTGTGCATATGTATGTAGGTTAAAGTCAATGTTAAAGTGTTTTTACTTTGTGGCTAAATGAAGGGCAGGCTGTACAAAAGTAGTCTCTTGTTTACCTACATGAAGCAAAGCCATTACAAATATCAATGGAGGTAGTCCTATCATGTTACAGTTCAATTTATACTATTACCAAAAAACTTGGATAAACAATGTCTCTGTTCTTAGACTTAGTATCAGTATTTTTTTTCTATTTGTTTGCTAATTATTAATGATGTTTCATTTCTCTTTAATCCAGGCTGGTTGTATGGTTCTTAGACTTAGTATCAGTATTTTTTTTCTATTTGTTTGCTAATTATTAATGATGTTTCATTTCTCTTTAATCCAGGCTGGTTGTATGGTTCTCTGAATGGCAATGTTGGTTACTTCCCAGCAGAGTATGTGAAACCACTGCACAGGCACGAAGTGGAGAGAACACCTAGTATGAGGGTAAGAGTATGGTGTTAACACATCAATTGAGAAAATTAGCATATTGAGTATTACATGTTACAGAGAGTAATCAGCATAAAGAAAATGTTACATGTCCAAAAAAGTAATAAACATATGAAGCATACATAACATGTCACTTTAAGTAATAAGCATAACATGTCACTTTAAGTAATAAGCATAACATGTCACTTTAAGTAATAAGCATATATATGTTACACAAAGTAACATAGTCATACCAGATTCATTGTTGTTATCATCATTATCATCATCATCCAGTGAACTATATATAATTTGGGTGAATACCAGGAATTTTATATAAATTTTCCATAGTGCCAGAGAAACCTGTATGTATCCGAAAAGTAGGGAAAATGGCTTGCTGGTCACCAAGTTTTTATCAGGTCACACTTTATAATAACAGCAAAGTTGCTATAAAACCAACAATTATTTTTATTTGTTAAAAAATGGAATAAGAATATATTGTCTGCAAAATTATATTTTCTACATTTGCCACATTAAATTATCAGCATTTTCTTAAACTGCAAGATTGGTAAAGACATGCCTTTTTTAACATCACAGCTTG
The DNA here is from genome assembly GCA_028554795.2 of Sinohyriopsis cumingii. Taxonomy (NCBI): domain Eukaryota; kingdom Metazoa; phylum Mollusca; class Bivalvia; order Unionida; family Unionidae; genus Sinohyriopsis; species Sinohyriopsis cumingii. The sequence continues at coordinate 127,928,405 of CM068825.1, forward strand.
GATGTATAATGCTCTACATTTTTACTGTTCTTTTAGGCTCAGCTGACAGAACATGTGGTACAGAGAATAACGAGGCCTCCAAGTAGGGTATGTAAGTTTAAAATTCAAGAAGCCTTCTGCTTTTTGCTCTCAATCCTGGACAAGAAAGTAGACACATAAGCAAACAACACATGTTTGATGTACACATAATAACAATACACTAAAATCTTTCTGGCAGATACAGAATGATTGAGTTACTGCTTTTCATAAGGTGATTTCCAGGACTGGTACATAAAGAGCATGTTATGATAAGGTCTGATTTTCATAAGGTGATTTCCAGGACTGGTACATAAAGAGCATGTTATGATAAGGTCTGCTTTTCATAAGGTGATTTCCAGGACTGGTACATAAAGAGCATGTTATGATAAGGTCTGATTTTCATAAGGTGATTTCCAGGACTGGTACATAAAGAGCATGTTATGATAAGGTCTGATTTTCATAAGGTGATTTCCAGGACTGGTACATAAAGAGCATGTTATGATAAGGTCTGCTTTTCATAAGGTGATTTCCAGGACTGGTACATAAAGAGCATGTTATGATAAGGTCTGCTTTTCATAAGGTGATTTCCAGGACTGGTACATAAAGAGCATGTTATGATAAGGTCTGCTTTTCATAAGGTGATTTCCAGGACTGGTACATAAAGAGCATGTTATGATAAGGTCTGCTTTTCATAAGGTGATTTCCAGGACTGGTACATAAAGAGCATGTTATGATAAGGTCTGCTTTTCATAAGGTGATTTCCAGGACTGGTACATAAAGAGCATGTTATGATAAGGTCTGCTTTTCATAAGGTGATTTCCAGGACTGGTACATAAAGAGCATGTTATGATAAGGTCTGCTTTTCATAAGGTGATTTCCAGGACTGGTACATAAAGAGCATGTTATGATAAGGTCTGCTTTTCATAAGGTGATTTCCAGGACTGGTACATAAAGAGCATGTTATGATAAGGTCTGCTTTTCATAAGGTGATTTCCAGGACTGGTACATAAAGAGCATGTTATGATAAGGTCTGCTTTTCATAAGGTGATTTCCAGGACTGGTACATAAAGAGCATGTTATGATAAGGTCTGCTTTTCATAAGGTGATTTCCAGGACTGGTACATAAAGAGCATGTTATGATAAGGTCTGCTTTTCATAAGGTGATTTCCAGGACTGGTACATAAAGAGCATGTTATGATAAGGTCTGCTTTTCATAAGGTGATTTCCAGGACTGGTACATAAAGAGCATGTTATGATAAGGTCTGCTTTTCATAAGGTGATTTCCAGGACTGGTACATAAAGAGCATGTTATGATAAGGTCTGCTTTTCATAAGGTGATTTCCAGGACTGGTACATAAAGAGCATGTTACGATAAGGTCTGCTTTTCATAAGGTGATTTCCAGGACTGGTACATAAAGAGCATGTTACGATAAGGTCTGCTTTTCATAAGGTGATTTCCAGGACTGGTACATAAAGAGCATGTTATGATAAGGTCTGCTTTTCATAAGGTGATTTCCAGGACTGGTACATAAAGAGCATGTTATGACTGATTTTTTACTTTACTCATTTACTGATAAGTAAAGGCCATGGTATGAAAAGGCTCACCATCTAATTGTGACCAGATTTTTATTGCTAAGATTCATTTATTTCCTTCAAATATACATATAATATTGATCTCTAGTCATCACTTGTAAAAAAGGTAATACCTCTAAATGATGTCTTATAATCAAGGGCATTGGAATTATGACAAAGTTAAACATGTATATTGACACTGTTTGATATAACAGGTAAGTTATTTTTACTTCTTCACTTAAAATTTATTTATACAACAGATTCACAACCACGTCATCATCTTATCAAACTTGAAAAAGTAGATATGGTCATTCCGATTTTAAGAACAAGACAAAACTGAAACGAAGTTTGTCAGACTTCACACAAAATGTTTCTTGTACAACATGCCAGAGAGTTATCTCAAGGGACAGAACTATTGAAATTCAAAATTCATATTAAATAAACCATCTTATTACTCAAGTCAGATTGCAAACAAAGATTCTGATCTACCAAGCCATAATGTGTCAGCAGATTTGGGTCTGTGTTGTAGGTTCTACTCATTACTCCTAACAAACTGTACAGAACCAGATCTGCTGGTGTATTATGTGATGACATGTCTGGGTCTGTGTAATATGCAGTTGGATTCATAAGTGAGTACATACAATATGCGCCTATCCACTCTGGTGGCCTAGTGGTTAGAGCGTCCACCTTGGATTTGGGAGGTCATCGGTTTGAACCATGGCCAAGTCATACCAAAGACTTACAAAAAATGGCACTAACAGCAGCCTCGTTTGGCACTCAGCATTAAGATGTTAGTGTTAGGACTGGTCAGCCTGGTCTCAGAATAATGTGACTGGGTGGGACATCATGCTACATGTTGGCAGCATGATGCCCCAGACATCACTATAAACTGCCACACTGCAGACATCGTAGTGATATGACAAAAATTTTTTTTAAAGCTACATTCAAAATCCAAATCACACACACACATAATATGCACCTATTAATGAGTACACTGAACATTAAATAATCGGAGTCAGTTATCATGGTGAATTATGACTCAGACTTTCAAGGTTTGTTGCATACTTTCATGCAATTGGTCTTTTAGCTTCTTTTATGTGTTGCAACTTGAGATATGAAAGTGGTTCCTAAATGGGCTGATTTAAAGCATTTCTAATGCCATCATTGTCTTCTAATGATTTAAACAGTTTTAATCCAACTTGTAAGAGTATATTCTAACTACAATGACTTCGATAAAGTTCTGTGAAAGTAGCACATTTCCTCCAATTTTTAATTATCAGGTTTGGTTTGATGTCTGTTGAAAGAGTGGTCAAACAGGATGAAAATGACATATCAAAATTTGTGTGATTTGATTGTCTGCTGAAAGTGTGATCAAACTGGATTAAAATCACACTTAATGCATCAAAATCTGAGTGATTTGATTAAATCTCAGTTGAAAGAGTGCTTAAACTGGATAAAAATTACACTTAATGTGTCAAAATTTAATTCATCTTACAGCAACATCAGTTATTTCTGAAAATCAACAGTGCAGACTCTGTGCAAATGTGACCAATATTCTGTAAACGATATGTACATACAGTTAATACACTATCTGAAATATGCAAGGGAAATGCAGCAAATTCCAAATTATTTTGTGTCTGCTGAATACAGTTGAAATGTATATATGAACAGCAGTGCAGGTTTTTTTTTAAATGGTTAACAATCGACTTGCTATCAATAAATTTGTTAACAATTGACATGCTATTGATGTATTTGTTTACAATTGACTTGGTACTGATGTATTTGTTTACAATTGACTTGGTACTGATGTATTTGTTTACAATTGACTTGGTACTGATGTATTTGTTTACAATTGACTTGGTACTGATGTATTTGTTTACAATTGACTTGGTACTGATGTATTTGTGACCAGGATTGAGTTTCAAAAGTCATAAAAATACTATACTGTTCATAAATAAATTAGGTCTAATGCAGAATATCTCCATTGTAAAAAGTCTTTTGTGTACTTCACTTTATTGTTTAATATAAAAAAACTTATTTCATATTTGAACATTTAAATGTTTATTTTTCAACTGAAAATGTTAATTTGTATTTAAAATGAACAAAATGAAGTACATTTGTGAAAAATGTTGTGGGTAATAGAAAGCCTGAATCTTTCTGGAAAAAAATTATACAATAATATTTATTATTAATTAATTAAAAAAATTATTTTTTAGATATAATTGCTATTGTTTCATTTTGTTGTTGTAATTGAAAATAATTTTTGAATTACATATGTTATATATTTTGAGCCAATGTAGATTATTTGTTTAATGCTTTTAGATTTCAAAACTGTCAAGTAACATTTTTGGGAAATATATTTCTGAATACACTAGTATGTATATACACCAGGTGTAATTTCAACATACAGGAATCTCATTTCTTATTTTAGCAGTGATTTTAGCTGAATCACACATTCTGGTAGTGCTATTAACTTGCTGTGGGACTTGCTACTTGCCCAACAGCACATGCTGTTGATAGTCATCATTACATTGATTTAAGCATGTTTACCCGAGAGCCAACAATGCATGCAACAAAAGAGGAGGATTCTACATTCTTCAAACCATGGGCTTAAAAATTTACAAAATTTCAAGAGAAATGAAACAAAATGGAGATTGGATGAATTTATTTTGTAACTGCCCTTGTTCAGAAATAGCCAAAGTCTCTCTGTAGCTTTTTTAATTTCTTGTAAGAGAAAATCATATTGAAATGAAGTATTTTCATAGTTTATGAGGTGTTCATAACTTAGGTTTTGTTAATTTTTTTGTTTCATTGAATACAAGTACAATAAAACCTGCTTGAAAAGTTGCATGTCCTATATTTTATATGCTAAACATTTTTCATTTTAAGACTAAAATGGTCTACAGGAAGAATTGCCTTGAATATAATTTTATCATTTTGGGGCAGCAATTTATCAAAGCAAAAAGATTTTTTTGTTCAAGGTTAAAGGTGGTCCTGTCAACATACCAGTGCAGTATCATTCTAGATCAGAATGTTGCTCATGTACAAACTTGATTTGGAGTACTGCAGAATGTGTATTTTTTCAAATTTTGGGGAATTTTCTGTATTTTCAACATTATCTACATCGGAATACAAATTCAAGCATTTCAGCAGAATTTGAGGCATCATGGCAGAGAGTATGATTATAGCCAATCATAAATCATGTAACTGTCGGACACATTCAATTTTAAATTTTTGACAAAGTTATTGGGTCAGAAACAGCCCTCATTTATCTTTTTACAGCTTATTAAATAACTTTTTAGGTCTCTGTAATAAAAAAGATTAAAAACTGAAATCTGTAGTAAAAAAAAATGGTTAAAGACTGAAATACATATTATTGTAGAAATGAGTTATCTTCTCATTATAGGATGGTCATGCAGATAACAGAAGTGAAACCAGTCAAGGAACAGTGGTACCTGATGGGAAATTCTCTATGATTGAATTTGCCATACTACATTTCAGGGAAACAATAGAAAAGTAAGCTTCTGTCCAGCACTTTGTAGCCTGTAACTTTTAAACTGCATAATATATATGGTTAATTATAGAAGGTAACAAAAATTCGACATTTTTAATTTTACTGATTCTGCAGTAAAAAGAATGATTTAAATGGCACCTGTTACTTGTTGGTGAAATTGTTTTAGATTAGGCCACAATATATATGATGCAAGATCAAGTTAATTACCTATAAACTTAAATGTGGGCACTCGCTAATGTGACTTCTTGCTAAAATATTTCAGTTAGTATCATTACAGATATATTTATTGCTTTACTTGCTTTACTTTTCCAGCATTGGTGGCAACATTACAGTTTTCTTTTAAAGATTTTTGTTTAAGTTGGAATCCATTATAGATGGATCATTGCATGGATAAATGATGAGACAACAGGTTCTGTGTACAGCAACTCGTGCTGGGCTTTGGTGCTTTAATTAATTTTCTTTCAGGAACACTTGCCATAAAAATGTGCTATCATCCAAGATACTGATTGTAATTTTAGTATATCCAAGGACTGGGGGAGCCTTATAAACCCTTCTTATAATGTATTCATGCATTTAAATGACCTCGTGTATTTAGGTTGATAATAGGGCTAACATAGGCACATGCAATTGCATCATTGATGGTTACCCCAGAATAGTTAAGGAGCAAAACAAATATTGTTGTGTTCCTTTTTATAATGGAAAATGCTAGAATCTATAAAATGCATGCTTCCAATATTTTCCAGCTCTAAAGAATGGATGGTATTGTTATCACACTAAGGAAAACATTTTTGTTGTTTGATCAAGCAGGCCAAAAAAAACCTTTAACATCAAACTATTAACAATCAGTCCAAGAACAGCAAATCTGATTTTTAATGCTAATCCATAAATTGTTTTTTATTCTTATCTAGATAAGTTAATAATTCACCAACAGAGTTTTTGATTACAAAGATTACTGTGAGAAGTGGAAAATAAAAGTAATGTATATGAATTTGTTCATTAATGCTAGTATCAATACCTTACCAGGTTACCTGCTAATAATAATCATCATCATCATCATGTCACAGTTATTGAAGGTAATGTGTTTAACCCATGCTCATTCTATGAACTAGAGGAAAGTTTAACAAACAAACAGTTAATGGATAATGGATTGTAAACAATACCAGTGCTGTAAGGATATAAATTAGATGAATAGATAATGAAAATTGGCTTCAGTAGTCATTACGTAAGCTGCTTTATTACTATATATATAATTTCTTCTTTCTTTTTCATGTTAGTGTGAGTGGTGGTACCATGACAGTCTTATTTTATTCACACTGTAGTGAATGATGATGCATGTTGTTTTATGGTTTATTTGTCAAACAGCCTGGCTTTGCCTTATTCCTGTAATACATAAATATTAATGAGGATCATGTAAAGAATGGTCCATAATAATCAGCATTCAAAACACAAAATATGAAAATTGATAACTTGAAAAATTTGATTTCACAGTATATTACAAATGTTTTATAAGCATGCACAATTCTTAAAAAATCTTTTGCAAACTTTTCAGACGAGAAATAATTAAAAAGCGTAAAAAAGCAGGTAAATAGCTATCAACAAGTGATAATAATTTGCACGATTTGGACCATATTGACTCCGCTTTCAGTAGCATGATATATGTTATGCCTGCAAAACTGTTGTACTTTATTTAGCCTACTAAAACCTATTTGTTATTAATGTTTATTTATCACATTTTTGTTGTTGAGAAGATCGCAAAGATGTGTCTTTGAGAACTTTAAGGAATGTACAGCATCTTGAAACAAGTTGATCAGGATGTGTTATGAGAAAGAATGTATTCTTCATTGTAACACTAGTCATAATAAAGTATGACAGCAGCTAATCCTGGTAATGGCCAAAAACTGCTTACCAGAACTTGACCAAATTTGACAACATCATATCATAATTAAGGCTTTTTAAGTGTGTACAAATTTGACCTAAAAAAAACATGTTTCTTAAATAACCAAAAGATTCTCAAATGCTACACAAATAATACAAATTGAGCAATAGATTTGTGACAAATATAGCATAAAGTATGCCTTTGTAATATATTTTGAGTTATCCCTTTACCTCATAGAGCATAGTGACAAAGTGCAGCTCGCTATACATAGAACACGGGTTACCTAGTCGACCGCATATGCATAGCTTGCCTGTGAACTATTAAGCAATGTAGTGTATGTTACGTTTAACAGCAATTTTAACCATTTTACATTTTTGGTACACATCTATTACATGTGGAACAATTTAAGAGTAAAGTCCGATTGTTATAGCTGTGTAATTATTTATCACGGAAGAATTTGTGATGTGCTTTAAAATCTGGAGAGAATTCGTTCACCATCATGTCAGTGCGGCCGTGTGACCAACCGTAGAGCTGCCATTTCTCATACTCGAAATTTACAAGTTTTTCATCTGTGTCTACATCACTAAGTCATCTAAATTTGATAATTTATAAAAACTAATTGCAGCCTATATCAATATCAGAGCCTTTACCTAGGTTATTGAATCTTTCATAGTTGTGATTCTAATCATGAAAACTTCGTAAGTACTGAATGAAATCCGCGACCGCCATTTTGGAGAGTGGAGATTACGACCCAGTTACTTTAAATAGCAGATATCGACCAGTACATAAACAGTGACCACGTGATCTGACGTAATTGTCATTCACAGAAATGAATGTAGTATCAAATAAGGGGTTTTCCCTGAAGGTGGCGCTACGAAAACCGGCTTAAAATGGATGATGTTTACAGCAGACGTCAAAAGGCGCTTCTATGGGACTTTTGTAGAAGCGTCAAAAGTCGCTTCGATGCGACTTTTGTAGAGGCATCCAAAGACGGTTGTATGAGGTAATGGGTTATACAGTATTCACAACAGCTGCCTGTCTGATGGTTTTTAAACAAACAATTTTCAAAGCAGACCTACAAGTTTTTCTCCAAAGTATTTTTTTAAATAAGGTTTTGCTTGAAGCCCAAAAGGTTCTGAGTATTTCAAAACTATTAGAAAAAAAATCAGAAAATTATTCCACAACCAGGATAATGAATTTCTTCTGCCTGAAAGACTAATAAAGTACTACCCGTTTATCTAGACATCCTCAAGTTTTGGGGTGGTGCTGTCAAGAGTAATACAGTACTACCCGTTTATCTAGACATCAAGTTTTGGGGTGGTGCTATCAAGACTAATACAATACTATCGGTTTATCTAGACATCCTCAAGTTTTGGGGTGATGCTGTCGACATAAGCAGCCGTTGAGACAAGTGTTATAGTGAGGGGGTGAAAAATATACATTTTGCATGTGCATATACATGAAATTAGTTGGTAAGAGGTAACTTTACATCAGTGTGTAAGATCTACATTGTGTGAAAATAAACAGTTTAAAAGGCAAAAGACAAAACTAGTTTTGTATATTGATAACTTAGCTTTTTGTTACATTTGTGCTATGCTGACAAGTCCAATGTCAGCCAAAATGCCAGCAGCACATGGTTGCCTGTACATAAATTGGCCCAGGTTTTGGGTTGCCTGAGACAACAAGGGTAAATTGAATACAGCTGCCAAGGGAAAGAGGTTACTGAATGGGAAATGAAAAAAAAATATCACCATGTTTGAATTAATTATAAAACGTTTACTTTTGTAAAACCTTGCAATTCCAGAATAGAGTAATACATGTATATAAGATTATCTATAGCATATTCCATACATTAAATTAAAATGGAATTTAATTAAAATTTAAGGTAATTAAAATTAGATCCTTTTAGCATAATGAGCAGAGATGGGGGATAATGATATTTTCTGAATTGTATGCAAGCTTCTGTTTTAGCCTTGATAGTTGTTCTCTCTGTATGAGATGCTGCAACTTTTTTCCAAATGTCTATTTTTGACAATGAGCTTGATGGTGTATAATTCTGGAAAAACCATCGCACATTGAAAATGCCTCTCTGCATGCAACACAAGGAAAAGGCATTGTTTCAGACATTGAAAATTCCTGTCTGCATGAAATATGGAAAAGGCATTGCTTCAGACATCTGAAATGCCTCTCTGCATGAAACACATGGATAAAGGCATTGTTTCAGACATTGAAAATGCCTCTCTGCATGAACCACAAGGAAAGGCATTGTTTCAGACATTGAAAATGCCGCTCTGCATGAAACACATGGAAAAGGCAGTTTTAGAAGCATCAACAGTATCACTCTCCAGTATGTTGTCTTCCTTGCCTTCTTTTGAAATGAATTTCATTTCAACTGAAGCTATAGTCATGTTTAGTGTTTCAAGAACAGAGTTGCAGACTTTTGGCATCTTCTAGAGCTGCTCGGCATTGTTCATTGGCATCCATTTCAACAGCTATCTGAATAAACTCATCTTTATGAATTCCAATACTTCATATAATTCTTCTTCATCAAGACTACATGGGATATCAGATGGGGAAAATCCATGAAATTCCTTATTTTCAGGAAAGACGGCATGCATAAAGCAGTTTTGTATGGTCTTAGGTTTCTCTAATCTCCAAGCTTTCCTCAATCGGTACAGAGCCCCAAGCAAACCTGAAATTCTTCTTGCTAATCAATCACTGCCAGCTTTTTGTGAAAATGAAGTTTTCTTAGTTTAGTTTTAGGTTCTTGATGATTCTTTGATCCATGGTTTGAACGAGTGATGTGGTATTATGTGGGAGAAAAATTGTCTGAACATCATCAACAAGCAAGTCAAATTTTTCTTCCTTTTACTTTCATCTTTCTGTCGAGTTTCCTTATCCACTCCTTAAAAATATCAGACATCATCCTACCTTTCATGTTTGCATGGTAATCCACATGATTTTTAAACAGCGAGGTCTCTTAAGCTTGCTAATAACAAGAAGTGGCATTTTGTCATTGCCATCATGTTTAGTGTGACGAGAACTGAGTTGCAGACTTTCTGCTGCTTCTCGCAAGTGCATGGTTGATCTTTGATGCAGTAAGTCTTGCCTGGAGTGCACTTAAAAAATAATACTGTTTCATCTGCATTGTATATATCCTCAGAGTTATAATTCTTTATGATATCTTTAAGTTTGGCTTTCCAGGTTTTATGCTGTGATGTGTCTGCTGAATTGGAGTTTCCACAAATCCTTTTGTAAGAAATGTTTCGACAAATTTCAAAGCAATGGAACCAACCACTTGTGGCATTGAAGTTCTCCACACCAAGTTTTATAGAAAATTCTTTTGCTTTTTCGATAATCCTGTCACGATCAATGGGGACGGTAGAATTTGCAGTGCGTGTTTCATGAAAACATTTTGCTGTGGCCTTCTCCACATCTTCAGATTTATCAGCCGTCTGCTTCTTCCTATTGAGAGCACAGTTGCCTTTAGTATACTCTTTTTTATTGAGTTGGCAACTTTCAGCCATCCAGACAGAGCATTGTATTTCAGTGAAACTTTTTCACACATATCTTTGCAAGATGTCCCACCTTCAGTTTCCTTCACATCCAGATGTTTAGTTGCTAGAGATTGTAAATTTAATTTGTATTTTGAGCCACTGCTGTTATTAGCTATCGTAAGTATAAAGTTACTTTTTTCAAAACAGAAAATGAAACTTGCATGACACAGTTAGTTTGTTCCAATCTCCTATAACCTATGAAAATGCAGCAGTCGATCAGATTTCACTGCCTTTATACAGATTTGGTACTGACTTCATTTAATGAAGGGTGCATTGTTTTTATTAAAGATTTTAGCTAGTTTGTTTTCATGAAGGGTGCTTCATTTTTATAAAAGATTGTAACTGACTTGTTTTGATGAAGGGTGCAGTGTTGTATAAAAGATTGTAGCTGGCTTGTTTTGATGAAGTGTGCAATGTTTTTATAAAAGATTGTAACTAGCTTGTTTTTATGGTTTGTGCACATTATAGGTATTGAAGTCACAGTGAAAACAAACTTCAGAAAACCACACATGCCCTCTACAGTGGCAGAATTAAAGCCTGGGGGCAACATCAAATAACTGCTGGCTTGTTGACATAGCCTATAAGAACATGTGGCCTCTGCAACAGCAGAATTAAAGCCTGAGGGCAACATCAAAGAACTGCTGGCTTGTGAAAATAAGTAATAAAAAAACAGAATTTGCTCCAGTTGGGACCAAGAGCTTCTGTGGACATGTACAGTTGTTTTTTTTTATTTCACCATCGACACAAGCTTAAAATATTTGATAAATATATCAATATTTAATGATGTCAACATAAGTGGGTAGTACTGTAACTAGATTGTGGTATGAATGTAGTTGATACATGTTTCCATATGAATTAAATATTGAGATTTTACATGTGTTTTGCATTTGTATACATTTAAAGCCTTGAAATATGACAAAATTCCTCCCAAGTTTCTCCAGGACAACTCTGTGTGCAGTTTGTTTTATCATTTAGTTACCTATTTTTAATATCTTTCATTTTGGCTGTCTGTTTTTATTTTGAAGCTTTAGTATGTTTTCGAACTGGATTTTTTAAACCTTTGTATTGGTTTTATTATGTAATAAAGCAGATGTGAAATGTGAGGTGAAATATGTTTTTCTGCCCAAGATTACCCCATCGAATGTAATTTGAAATAAAGTACCCCACGTCCTTTACCAAACTACTAGACAACTGTCTATGACCTGTATCAAGATTGTACCAAAAATGTGAAAACTAAAAACTGGCATCATACCTTCCCAGTATAGTCAGGGATTTCATCGGTGGTGCTTGTGGTAATTCTCAACTGATTCACACAGTTGTACAATTTTATCAAATTTATTAATATTTTTCTATAACAAAGTATTTTCCAGTGTTAAGACCATCCACCCACTCTACCGTTTAAAAAATTTACCTGGTAGCCCTCCTGGACTAATTATGGAAGAAATACTATAAATTGCTTAGGTCTTGTAGTTTACAGATGCACTTGAGAATAAATTTTGCTGTATTTTTGCTGTAAATTGTGGTTTCGAATTTCCTAGAACTTCATTCTGAGAAACTCCATAGCTGACAGTAATCAATCAAAGACAAAGTCTGTTGCTGATAGTAACCTATCAAAGACATAGAAAGAAACTCAATTCCTGACATTAATCAAAGACAATTGAGGGAATTTACTTTATATCTGACACTAACCAATCAAAGACATTGACATATTTCATCTAAAGTTGGAATTCCAGATAAACCTAAAACAATGGCTTAGTTGGCTATTTCTGCTGACTTGGTAATTTGTAACAGCACAGTTAACTTTACTGAACCTTGTCTGGATAAAGTTCTATATGTAATTGCCAATATTTGGAACCAGTAGTTACAGAAGACATGCTGTCTATAAATTGCAGAGGGATCTTGATTTTACCAGTTCATCTGTTAGGTAATCACATGAGGCTGCCTACTAAAAGCGTTAATTGGAAAAAAACTTTATCTTTAGTGCCATTATCTTCATTAATTGCCTTTGTATTGAAGGTTTGAGATGCTTAGGACAGAGGATGGCTCCATACGAGGAACTATTAAAAAGATAGAGAGCTTGAAGTTGCTCAGTGCACAGAAGCATGAACAAAATCGACATGGAGGTGAAGGGCATGGCTTGTACTAACCTGATTTTGTGTGCTAATAGCCAAGCTTCATCTACTAATGTAACTGTCCTGCATAAATTCTATTCCATATTCTGTTAAATAATGCCACCTTTCCATTGATACCTGATGTCAGATAGATTCGGGGGAGTGAGATATGTAATTGACTGATTGCTCTTACTTACTACCACAGTAGCAAACAAAGATTAGGTTGAAGTGAGATTCAACTGTAGTTAAGGCTAGCTAATGTCCATCATAAAAACATCCTGTGTAAATTTGCCAAGTTTTCCATTTATTCATGGGATACAAGATTTCATATAGACCAACCATGATTTTTCTGTTTAAACAATTGGATCCATTTCATGATCCGTAAATGTAATTCCTGTCAAAAGTGTCATATTGCTCTATATGACAGAGATTGATAATCATGAAAACAAATGAATTATGAATACTAAGAACAAGTTTGTTATAAATATTTTAACAGTTAATATGAAATGGATCCACACTGATTTTAATTAACAGTACTCTTTGACCTACTTGGTGATCGGGTGTGATGATTTAATTAGAATTTTGGAACCCCTTTTTAAACAGGGTCATTTCTGATATAATTTGGGGGTAAGAAAAACATGATTATCCTTGAACAATTATTGTAGATTTGTTTAACTAATGCTTAATGTAGATTTAACCTTTGGGTGGGCATGGTAATTTGTAGCATAAGCATTGACCCATCACTTTTAATCTGGAACTTGGTCAACTAATGGTTAAACTAGACATGTGGAGCATGAACATGTCTGTGACATGTGTCAGTCTGTTATTTTTAATGTCAGACTTTGTGGAACTAATGGTTGAACTGGGGGTGGTGGAATGTGAATATGTCTGACATGTGTCAGACTATTCTTTTTAATGTCAAACTCTTTGTTGAACTAATGGTTGAACTAGGGGTGTGGAGTGTGAATATGTCTGTGACTTGTGTCAGTCTATTACTTTTAATGTCAAACTCTGCATGGAACTGATGGTTAAACTAGTGGTATGGAGTGTGAATATGTCTGTGACATGTGTCAACTTTTAATTCTTAATGTCAAAGCATGTTTAATATCCTAGAATATTTTTTTGCAGTGGGGTGGGTGGGTCCACTTTTCTTATCTTTTGATGTTGAATAGAATTTAATGCAGGATGAGCAAACTATACTTCCTACTAATCTGGTTTCTGGCTTTGGTGAAGGGATAATACTTCATTGCATTTCCACAACTGTATATAGTCCATTCTTTTCTCATTTAAATTAATCTGACATTTAATTAAGACATTTAAAATAAAGGAAAAAACTGTCTACAGTATGGACTGAACATTGATGCTATAATAGTTATCCATGTTCTCTGTAATTTGAATTATTTTGATTCCCTTAAATTAGACCTTAATAATAAATGCTCTTCTCTTTTGGTGCTGATATTTTCTTTGCATTATCTAGACAGATTGCTGTGTTTATAGTCTGTGTTTAGACAGATTGCTTTGTTTAGTCTGTATTGATTCTTTTTATTTTGCTTTTTTCTCATCATGTCAGGAAAGGGACTTTTTAAAATATAATTTCAGTCTTATAACTGCTGTAGTGTTTTTTCATTGTATCCTATGAATGGTGTGTGTTTTTTTATGTCAAGCCAACATTAGTGCAAAGTGAGACATGGTTAGTTACTTTTCCACTGGTGATGTTATCATCAATGACTTGATAGTTTTGGTTAAAAAATATCACTTGCATAGATTTTCTGAACTCCTTTTTTAGATTGTCATCATACTTGGCATTTAATCATTTTGAGACTAAGACCATTCTGTGGCATGTTTGCTTGCCCCTTTTATCTTAGGGTCAAGGTCTTGAATCATAGAAAATTTGCATTCAAGTTTTTTCATCAGCTTATATTTCCTTAACTCCATGATAGATTCTCACGATATTTGAGGTGAAGTATTATGAAACCACGACAATTCATTCTTTGAGCAACCAGATTAACCTTTTGACCTTGAGGTCAAGGTTACATTTGTCAGCATTGCTTTGATAATGGATTCAACATGCTGGCTTTGACCTTGTTATGACTAGTGTTCTTTGTAAAAATGTTGAGCTTTTCGGAATTGTTTTTTCCATGATAGAGACTGGTAGATATAGATAGACTGCAAGATAGCATGATTATCTGTGATGGGATATAATTTGTTCTTCTGTTTGATTTTGAAACATTAATTTTTTCAAATTGTTTGGAGGATTTAGTAAACTTAACATATACAGACTGAATGTGCAAGGAATAAGAATGTTAAATTTTGTACATTGATGTAATTTACTGTTTTTGAGATGAACAGATTTTGTCTTATCATTTTAATGTATCAAGAAGAGTAGTACAATCTTGAAAATAACTTAAAGCAAATTGCAGTACATCATCAACATTGAAAAAATGTAGTTTGACAATAACAAATAGCATACTTCAGAAATAACATTCACTCTGTTCTATGAATTTGAAGCGTTTGAAATGTATTTTGTTTTTAAATTTCTCTCTTGTATGAAATGTTCACTTCAAATCTCGTAGCAATTTAAGCAATACTGGTACTAGATTGCTTCTCTCTCTAGGCTCCAATGACTGGTCATGGAAGGAGCAGGCAGATTTGGTGAAGTGGACACGAGTAAGTTGCCAAAAGAAATTTTGTCAGATAATCCACATCAGTAATATGCCATTCTAGTTTCCTCTTTCCACCAGGATAAGGGTGATCAAATCTTTTTAGTTTCCATGCATCCCATCAGGATAAAGATGTTTATATGCATGAAACTTTTCTAGTTTCCATGTATCCGGTCAGGATAAAGGTGATTATATGCATGAAACTTTTCTAGTTTCCATGCATCCGGTCAGGATAAAGGTAATTATATGCATCAAGCAATTCTAGTTTCCATGCATCTGATCAGGATAATGTGATTATATCCATCAGGTATTTATATTTTTTATGCATCCTATGAGGATAATTATAAGTATCAAGCCATTCTAATTTCTTTGCATCCCATCTGGATAAAAGTAATTACATGCATCAAGCCTTTTTAGTTTCCTTGCATCCTATCGGGATTAGTGTGATCATTTGTGGCATGTCTTTCTTGATTCCACCCATCTCATTAGGATAAGGGTAATTTTATATCAAGTCTGTATAGTTTCCATGCATCCTGTTGGGATAAGGGTGGTTATATACATGAAGTATTTTTGGTTTCCGTGCATCCCATCAGAATAAGAGTTTTGTCTAAAGATATTTTATTGTCACAATATGATACAATGGGATTGGGCACAAGCTCTGATAACTTGATATGAGATAATAATGATAATGAAAATAATAATAATAATGCAGTGTGACCCACTATAACACGGTAGTTGGGAGCCATAGAACCTGACCGTGTTATAGACCGAACCATGTTATAAGCAACCAGGTCAGTTGGCTGAAGAAAATGATGCATGTACCCCAAAAAATCTGCAGATGGGGGAGCAGGTAATAAATGTGGGTGGTAAAATACATGCTTCATCGGCACAGTTACCATCTTAAATCGATGCACATTAAATGAGAAATACACCTGTAGTAAAAACAGAGAAGGCATATAGAATATTTTACTTGATTTAGAGAACCATGAATTGGGGTACATATACATATATGTTTATATATACATGTCTAATGTTTAGCATGAACAGAGTATCAACACAGTGTACTCACCCGTGATCTCATCACATACTTTGAATCCACAATACAAGTGATTCCATCAAAATATGCACACACACAGATTTTAAATATTCAATAATTTTGTCACAGGTCAGATGGGTCTGAATTCAATGGAAAAACAGCACAATCACATAACGAATGACAAAGCACATTTACATTTCAGTACATCCCAAGTCGGTAAAAGTTAGTTTGCGTTTTAAGCCACCTTTGCTAGTGCTCGTAAGCATAAACTTTTTCCCTGCAAAAAGGAAACTTTCATTTTGTTAAAGATGAAAATAGCATATGAACAGATATGTCTATGTCTGTCTGTAAATCTGGTTACTAGAAATACAACTAATACATATAAAACAGTACCACCCTACTACTGACCGATCTTCAAAAGGTACAAAGACCATACAGTTAATATTGTGTATCACACACTGTAGATTGTGAGTCGCATAGAGATGTGGAAGAGGTTTATCGTTTCACCCATATTCTTTACAGCAGATACAATTGTTTTTTTTTTTAATATTTTAAATCCAAGCTATTGTTAAGTTGACAAGTCCATTTTTATGCAGAATTACTACAAGTATATAGCAATAACGATACATAATAAAAAAAATTCTTAATGTATCTTTTTTACAAACTATTTGTTTGTGAAAATTAGTGACAATTTTAAAGTTTTCAAATGTAAAAGAGTAACATTTTTGCATTACATACTGTTCTGTAATAATTTGTTTATTTCTTGCAATATTTCAGTATGAGCTAATGTCATCATAAAAGGAAAAATATAAAGCGAGTGAAGTTATTCAGTATGAGCTAATGTCATCATAAAAGGAAAAATACAAAGCGAGTGAAGTTTTTCAGTATGAGCTAATGTCATCATAAAAGAAAAAATATAAAGCGAGTGAAGTTTTTCAGTAAGACAGCAATGTTTGTGGCCACATTGCAAATACAAGAGCATCAACTTCAAAAAATACATGTTAAGACATGTGTATCATTGTAATTGTAACATATTGATTGTGTTGATCACTTATCTACATCATCTAAATAACTACCGGGTAATTGAATTTTGTGTGTGTGTTTGAAGTCTAAGTTAATATTGTGTATAGTTATGATTTATATCCAGATATTCAGTTGTTTCTAATTTTTGCCACTTAAGGTTATTTGAAAAAGAACGAAAATCTTCTAAGTGTAAGTTACAATTGTATCATCCGATGTCATCAATGAAATCATAACAACTGTGTACCAAAACCTCTATGGCTGTTATTTTGATATTTTGCAAATCTGTCCCCATTTGTTTACAGGATAATTTCAAGATCCTCTTAATTTTCAGAATGCACTAGCCCTTTTTGTTTTTTTTTAAATTCCTTACAAGGAAACTATACCACAGGAAATTTTACAAAAGCAATGAAAGAGCAGTGTTCACGGTCACAATACTACATTTCTGAGGCAGAGTCAACGAAAGAACATGTTATAACACAAATGATTAAAAGCTACATTTTACATAATGAGGTATATAAGGACGCATTTTAACATGCAATGGGTCCAATAGCACCTGACTAATGAATGATATAAACAAAGCCAAACACTTGCAGGATGCTCACTTGAGGTTGATGTGTCCACTACCTCCAAGAAGCTCAAGATAAGTCTCTGTCAACTGCAGTGTTCCTAAAAATGCGAATCCCACAAAGAATTTTCTTCAAAATAAACTAACGTCCAAACATTAATAATACCTAATTTCATCCTATCAGGGCTTTTCTTGCTTTATATCTGTATGATTTATCAGTCCACTTTTCTTAGCCATAGATTGGTATTTAATGCCATATGCCACAGTACATGACACAAATGCCTAATTACACAGAATTATTCCTAGCTAAAATTTCTAAACAATTGTGCATGAAAATATCCTGAGAATTCCTTTTATTAAGAAATATGGAAGAGATTTCGAGACTTATCTATGATAAAGTTTTGAGTATTTTGCATTGTGGCCTGTACTCCTTGTAACTGGCTAATTACTCTGTTTGAGATTTATCTGCTCAATTCCAGTTCCCCATATCAAACAAATAATCACTAAAATCTAACAAAGGTATCAGTGGAAACGTAAATACAAATAGGAAACTTTCACGGTCCATTTAACATGTTCCAGTCACATTGGAAAATGCAAAAATCCTTCAGATTCCTTTGCTTTTATTTAAGTTTGGTACTGACTTCCTTTGAAAAAAGGTTCTTTGTTTTTATTGAAGATTGTAGTCTGCTTTCTTTGATGAAGGGTGCATGTATTATTGAAGTTAGCGCTAAAGGACAGCTTTGGAGAACCAAAGAAATGCCCATTTCTTATTGTGGCAGCAACATCAAATAATTGTATTGCATGATTGAGACTGATTTTTGTTTCCATTTGCTAAGTATGTTTTCATAACAATCGGTGCTTCAAAGGTAATCTGGTTTCTTTGAAATTTCAGCAAACTATTTTATATGGGTACATTTTTAAAAAGGAATTGGCCATCAAATGGTCTATTCTAGTTACTGTTCCTCCCTGCCTATTGAAAAGACCAACAAGTAAGATGTCTTTTTTTTTGTTGTTGTTTTGTTTTTTACATTTGTGGTAGCAGAGTGATACTGCCTTCCACAAATGCATCAGGAATTTAACAAAGGGTCAGTGGATGATAGAGATGCAGGTGTTCTGGTCTGATAACAGGATTACAGAAAATGTGTTCTGGAGGATTTAATTCTGAGTGAAAAGATGAATTTTACTTACCATCCACTACAAATGTTAGTCTTTGTAAATATATTAATTACTAGCAAGCAGCCAAAAATCCAACGAAGGATAGATTACTAGATAATGCCTCGTCCAGTTGATCTCCGTTACCAGAAATGTCAACAACAAAAAAAGTAGATATCTC
The DNA here is from genome assembly GCA_028554795.2 of Sinohyriopsis cumingii. Classification (NCBI taxonomy): domain Eukaryota; kingdom Metazoa; phylum Mollusca; class Bivalvia; order Unionida; family Unionidae; genus Sinohyriopsis; species Sinohyriopsis cumingii. The sequence goes on from CM068825.1 coordinate 127,947,670, forward strand.
ACAACATACAGTACTCTTGCTAGATGTCAAGATAAGCGGATTATGATATAACAATGCACTGTTTAGATTGCTTGTAAATATGGACAAATAATTTGTTTATGTAACAATAGATAAATTTCAGTGCATTTTATATCAAGTTTGCAGCTTCCTTTCATGAGGCCTCAGAATTTCTGTACTCCAAACCAACGGTTGTATATACAAGTTTAAACAGCCAACAATGTCGCCAATAAAAAAAAAATTGCCAGATGGCACATTTGCTGCCAGTAAGGAAACGAAAGCCCAAGTTTGGGTGGTGAAGCCCTATGCAATCCCAGAATAAACTTTTTACATCTTATTTCTCATACTTTTAAGAAGAAAAAACTATTTTATCATGTATGAGACAAATACATATAAAATTTCAGTAGCCATGTCATGATCATCCTGTATTATTCATACGTGATCTCTTCCCCAAAATGATAATAAACTTTTTAAGTTTTTTTCATACTTTTAAGAAAAAGAAATTTTTTTGTGTACAAGAAAAATACATTTCGGGAGCCAAACCACGACAGTGTTATATCCGAATTCATGTTATAATGGAGCGTGTTATAATGGGGTCACACTGTAATAATAACAACAATAATAATAATGCTTTATTTATAGAGGGTGCCTCATTAGTCAAGGACTATTCTCCCTTGAGGCCCTCTTAAGGAGAGTATAACAATGCACATTATATGAAGATAGCAATAATTACTGTTTATTTTAACATGTTTAGTATTAAAATACCAAATTCCATTATCTATTACAAATGCATACATGCTCATGATATCTCTTCCTAAATATTCTAATATTTTCAGCAGAGTTTACATGTTGTGGAAGCTTGTTCCACAGAACTGTACCAGAGTATTGGAAGCTCTTTTTAAATTGCTCTGTTCTTGGTTTTGGTTCTAGAAGGTTTCCATGTGATATTGATACTGGTATTGTGTTGAAAAATGCCTGGATAAGTCCTGAAGATACTCTGGTGCAGTTCCATGTAGACATTTATATAAAAGAACTGCCTTGCGATAAGGGTGGTCATATGCATCAAGCCTTTTATAGTCTCCAGACATCCCATCAGGATATATGCGATTATATGCATCAAGCTTTTCTAGTACCCAAACATCCCATCAGGATATGAGTGATTGCTTTCATCAGGCCTTTCTAGTATCCAGACACCCTATCAGGATATGATATGTGTTTATATGCATAAGGCCTTTCTAGTATCCAGACATCCCATCAGGATATGTGTGTTTATATGCATCAGGCCTTTTTAGTTTCCAGATACCCCATCAGGATGTGGGTGATAATATGCATAGTCTTTTTTTATTAGACTTTTTTATCAGCTCAATTCACAAATATCTTTCAGTTGATGCCACTAAAACACTTGTGTGTTCATTAGTGCTTTCAAGACTGGACTATTGTAACTCAATCCTGTCTGGTTCATCTCAATATCTACTCCAGAAACTTCAAAAAGTTCAAAACATAGCTGCTCGGATCATACTTAGAGTACCACGATCAGAGCACACCTCCCCGCTGCTCTGTACCCTACACTGGTTATCCATTTGATCCAGAATCAAACACAAAATTTGTTCTCTGTGCTACGTTTTACTGTCGGACTCTAGTCCAACATACCTATCCGATCTCACCCATGTGTACACACCAGCAAGATACTTGCGCTCCTCTTATGACAATTGTATACTCATTATTCCCACTATGAAAACAAAGTCATATGGACAGCGTTCTTTTGCATACCAAGGCCCAGCAATGTGGAATGAATTGCCCACTGAACTTGGACACAAAGACAGTGATCACATTCAAGAGTGCTCTTAAAACTCACTTATTTAACTGCAAAAACAAACTTAAAGACCTAATAATGTTTCCTACCTGAAATGTTCTCAGCATGTTTTTTTTATTTTTTAATGTTTTTCTAATTTCATGGTGTTTGTTTTTGTAATAATATTATGTTTTTTTATCTTATCAGTGTTGTCTAATGTTGTAAAGCACTTAGAGCTTCTAAAGATTAGGCGCTATACAAAGTCCTCATTATTATTATTATTATTTATTCCATCCATCCCATTAGAATAAGGGTGATTATATATCAAGTCTTTCTTGATTCCACCTATCCCATCAGCATAAGGGTAATTTATTCTTCTTATTGAATTTATTCATATTAATATAATATAGCATTTCATTACCGTAAATATCTCTTCATGTTATACCTGAACAAAAGACAAAACTTCTCAACTTGAGTATGTACTCGATGTAAAATTTCATACCTCAATAAAATTTAAGTAAATTCAGATATCTACATCTTGTGATGTGTTGTTGTTTGATTAGAACCAGTTAGACTGTTGTAGTATGGAGGTTGACTAAGCAATGTATTTGATCACCTGCTAGGTCCAAATAATAAATAAAAGCATTTCAGGCCAAGTGTATACATTACTCATAATAATTCCATCCATGAGAACCATAAAGCATACCAGATTATAGTGAGATTGTTACAATGAAATGATGCATATAATTTTAATACCATTGATGACTGTACTCACTTTATAAGAGTCTGTTGCATTCCATACTTTTGATAGAAAGGAGCCACAATAGGACCTAACAAGTTTGTGCTTACTTGTGAATACATCACAATATGACTTAATGACATTGTGCTGAGATCAATTGTTATGAATATCTCACTTAATCATGTACACGCTTCTGTTTTTAGTCCCCAATCCAGGCCTCCCTTCTCAAGCTCCAAAACCCTGAGATGAACAAAATGGCTCTGGAATGCTTCCTCTGTGAGTTACCTCCCCTTCCTTGAATTCTTCAATTATTGGGATAGACAAAGCAGCATTTGAACATACTGTCTACATTCCATTAAAAATTTCTAAAGTAATCAGACCATCAGAGAAATTGTTTAAGCTTAAAATAATTTCTAACAAGTCATGGACATTAAGAATTATTGATAAGTTTACGTCATTGTGATCTTAAGTAAAAAATAAGGTTACTGCATCACCTGTAATCTGTAGACTATAAACAATTCATTACATATAATTTGTAAATGTTAAATAATTGTCACAATAATGTATCATATAGACCAAAAGATTTTCCTGATGATTCATAGTATTTATCTTCCATATTATTGTAATTGGTTTACAAAATTTTGTTTAATGAGTACCCATTTATTTTGGAGAAAAAAAATTCTTCTTGGTACCAATGCAGAGTGATTTAAATGATAAGTAGTCAGTAATACTTGAGAATCATTTCAACAATCTGAGAAAAGTATCATACATTTCTTTTGGTTGTTGATATATAGAAAAAGCTGTCGAAATTTGCATTTGTCCATTTAGATATCATGAAATACATGGGAGACTACCCTCTGGGTTCAGGAGAGACAGAGAATGATTGTGCACTGAAAATCCTCAAGGTAAAAGCACAATATTACACTTGTAGGCATGCACACAAGTCCTGTACCAATTCATTCTTTATGTTTCCACCATGAATGTGGCAGGGTCATATATTGCAGGGATTCCAAGCATTTAGTGTTTCGTAAAATTATTTCAGTATTTAGTGAAAATTCCACTTTTGTAATAATGATGGAATTCTGGAGATACAGCTGATAATAGAATGTAGTTTATTGATGTTTTTTGCACCTGGATTTAAGTACCTTAAAAACCTTAAATAATTTAATGGAAAATAATGCCATCTGTGACATCACATCAACACTGAATTAACAAGTATAGTCTTGTATCCTGTCTTGTCATAATACACTTGGACCATTGAAAATAAAGAATTTTGTCAGAGGGGGGTAAGTTGTAGTAATTGCTTGTAATCATTTGTTTTTAAAAATTGATAAAATGTTAAATGCTATTTCAGATGTGTCACAAATACCCGGAGATTAGGGATGAGGTGTATTGTCAACTGGCCAAGCAGACAACCAGTAACAGAAGCATGAAACCAAAGAGTGCCATTATGGGATGGAGACTGTTCTCTATTGTAGGAGCATATTGTGACTGTTCAGAGGTGTTGCGGCCATATTTGTTCAAATATCTGGAAACCACAGCCTCGGATCCATCCAGGACACACAGTGGAGCTGCTGCCATCTGTCTGCAAAACCTCCGTAAAACATTTAAATATGGAGGCAGGAAAAATGTGCCCTTAGCAGAGGAACTTAGTGCTTTGGCTGTAAGTGATGAATTTTGTGCTTGCTGTGTGAAAGGCTTCTTATAAAGAAAAGTAAAACCAAAACATCTTGTATGTTTTTTGCTGTTCTCCTTACTTGATGAAAAACAATGGAAAATTCAGTTAGTGTATGACATGCCTGTAAAGTTAGAGTAATTCTAGCTTAATTTTCTCTCATGTAGATGTTTTCCCAGACTTTTAATTGAAACTTGGCAAACTTTAAGTGGCATTTGCTTGGCTGCCATTATTACACTTGGAATAACATGCAGTTAATGACTTGAATTTGAGAGGCAGCATTTTGTTCCACATAGAAATGGTAAGATGCCATTGTAGGACAACAACTGTTATGTATACTTTCATTTTACCTGTAGAATTAAATATTAAGTACATATGCTTTGCACCACAGTAGTCCTGGGTTTGATTTCTATAGCTGTCATATGCAAGAATTCAGTAAATAGCAGTGTCCCAGATGAGCAGTGTACATTATTAGTGGGCAGAAATAAAAACAATTCTCACATTATGCATTAAATATTTAAATGCCATTGTATCGGTGAAATCATAGAAGGAAGTGTGTCGGGGCCCCGAGTGGCCGAGTGGTCTAAAGCGCTCTCCGTTACGGATCACTGCCATCTCACCTCTGTCTGTGTAGGTTCGAGTCTCGGATTCAGCCAATATGGGTATGTGAGAAAGCTTGCCAGTAGCTTCTCGAGGGTCGGTGGTTCTTTCCCGGGATTTCCCGGGTTCTTCCTCCACCTTTAATACTGGCCGCCATGTATAGCCTATCTTGTGCTGAAAAATGGCATTAAACCCTACAACAACAACAACAACAAGAAGGAAGTGTGTCAAATTGTGGATGCTGTTTTAGTCTTGTAGGATAATTGAGCAAGTTATTTGACTGTCAGAAATTTATGAAATAAACATGACGGTCTAAATTTGACTGGTTATGCGAGTACTTTGAATAATTTTTAAAACTGCACCATAGAATCTTATGATAAAGGGGATAAAAAGAAAATGGGTTTGACAAATGCCAAGAATGTTGTGGATAGGGATGGTAGGACTCCTGTTACATCAGTGATTGCTCTCAAATTTAAGTTCAGATGAATTCATACTTTTTAAATATAAAAAGGATTAAAATCATAAGAAATTAGCATTGTTTTTTTATTATTAGATTACATACTTTAAAACTGATGAATCCCACTAAGTTAAGGGATTTAGCATGTGGTGTAAAGAGTGTGAACTTTCTAATGAAGTTCTTATAGACGAATGATGCATCAGCCTTCTTTCCTTTTATACAGTTACTGTGTTCTTTGGACCATTTACTATCTGCAATGTTACTGTGTTCTTTGGACCATTTACTGCCTATAATGTTATTGTGTTCTTTGGACCATTTACTACCTATAATGTTACTGTGTTCTTTGGACCATTTACTGCCTATAATGTTATTGTGTTCTTTGGACCATTTACTGCCTATAATGTTACTAATTTTTTGGACCATTTACTGCATATCATGTTACTGTGTTCTTTGGACCATTTACTGCCTATAATGTTACTGTGTTCTTTGGACCATTTACTGCCTATAATGTTATTGTGTTCTTTGGACCATTTACTGCCTATAATGTTACTGTGTTCTTTGGACCATTTACTGCTTATAATGTTACTGTATTTTTTGGACCATTTACTGCATATCATGTTACTGTGTTCTTTGGACCATTTACTGCCTATAATGTTACTGTATTGTTTGGACCATTTACTGCCTATAATGTTACTGTGTTCTTTGGACCATTTACTGCCTCTAATGAAGTTCTTATAGATGAATGATGCATCAGCCTTCTTTCCTTTTATACAGTTACTGTGTTCTTTGGACCATTTACTATCTGCAATGTTACTGTGTTCTTTGGACCATTTACTGCCTATAATGTTACTGTGTTCTTTGGACCATTTACTGCCTATAATGTTACTGTGTTCTTTGGACCATTTACTGCCTGTAATGTTACTGTATTGTTTGGACCATTTACTGCCTATAATGTTACTGTGTTCTTTGGACCATTTACTGCCTATAATGTTACTGTATTTTTTGGACCGTTTACTGCCTATAATGTCACTGTATTTTTTGGACCATTTACTGCCTATAATGTTACTGGGGGTTTTTTGGGACCATTTACTGCCTATAATGTTAATGTGTTTTTTGGACCATTTACTATCTGCAGTGTTACTATATTCTTTGGACCATTACTACCTATGTAGTTAGTGTTCTTTGGACTATTTACTTACTTTGTGGTTAGTGTTCTTTGGACCATGTACTTCCTGTTGTGGTTACTGTGTTCTTTGGACTATATACTTCCTATTTTGTTTTCAGTGTTATTTGGATTATGTACTTCCTATTGTAGTTACTGTGTTGTACCATTTACTGCCTATATGATCCCTGTGTTCTTTGGAATTTTAATGACTTATGTGGTTACAGTGTTCTTTGGACCATTTGCTGCCAGTGTGGTTACAGTGTTCTTTTTACCATATGCCTATATGTTTACTGTTCTTTGGACCTTTTACTGCCTTTGTGGTTCCTGTGTTTTGATCATTTACTTGTTGTTCTTGTGTTATTTGGACCATTTACTGACCACATGTCACAACATGATATACCTGCAGCAGTCTTAACAGGTTAGACTGTTGCATTAAACATCTTAGATGATTGATACATCATGTATCTGGACAAACATTCATGGTAAAGTTAACACTATTTTCATGTCGATGACCTTTCCTATGTTCTATTTTGTGTCAGTTTCTGCTAATTACTGTCAGAAATAACAAGATGACTTTTTTTCTTGCCACCAGGATGGAAGGATTTCCAAGAGGTTCTCCTTCATATACAGTGGATCAGAGAGGGAAGGCATGCTTCATGTGCGACCATGCATGGTGAGTATCCATGTTGGGTTTGCAGGTCAGATATAATCAAGGGAGGATATTTTTTGTCTTGGCTTTATTTTAAGATGGCATTGCATGGGTAAATAAAAATTTTAATGAATTTTTGCAGAAATTGAAGAAAAAAAACTTAATTGTGTTGAGGTAGATTTTAAAGTCACAAGCATAATGCCGTAAATTAAAGTATTTTTACAATATTCTGTTTTAGAGAATCTTCATTGCCAGCATAAAACATAAAATTTTATAACATTTTTATTGAAACTGATGGATACAATTTTAATAAAAAAAAGCAAACATTCCAAAAGGAAAAACAAGTGCTAACCTAATTATAAGCTCAATACATTATGAGGTGGTTATGACACTGTCAAATGGCACATGACTTTTTTGTTTCTTTTACAAAGGTAAATTTTTTTACAAATAATTCTTTCATGTTCATCCCCCCCACCTCATCCTCCTTTTAGTTTAAGCAAAGAATAAGATACATGTGGAAAAACATGGCTGTTTATGTGGAGTTTTACAAAAAATTATATAACCATCCCAATGCAACAATCTGTTCCAAGGACTAATTGAAAATCTTGGACCGAACCATTTTGAAACTCCACAAAATGTAGAGATGTTATTGGTTACTCTCCTGTTCATTAAATAAACATCACATTACCTTTCCAAACATTCAATTATTACCAGTGTACACAAAGTTACAATGGTGGTTATCTAGCCTTGTTTTGATTGCAGGTTATGCATTTGACCCATATGCCTAAATTTGAATCCTGGGCTAATGCATTTGAATCCTGGGCTAATGACATCTTCTCATTTGAGAAATAAAATGGGTGCTTGGGAGAAAATGAGTCCCAGGTTACCCTACAGCCACACCTTTTTACTATGAATCATTTGGCACATGCAGTCTTCTTTTGGAGCCCACAAATACTTTCTGTAGTAATGAATCACAACATAGGAAAGTATATTATAAACATCATGTGTGATTACGCATGATGAAGTAAGGAATGGTATGATGTATGTGCATGCAGATAACTATTATGTATGGAGTCTTGAAACTGTATGGATCATATTTATTGTATAACTCCTATGAAAAATATAGTATCCTATAAAAGTCCTGTATTTTTAATTTATTTTTGTCTTCTAATTCCTTTATTTTAGATCCTTTCAACCTATCTTTCTTTGACTATATGTGCCAACTTTTTGTTCATTTCAATGGGTTGACAGGAAAATCAGAAATTTGCCTTTTTAAAGAATTTTTGTTTGTTGAAAGTGCATAAAACTGGAAACCAAGTTATTATTAAGCAGATGGGAAATAAATTAAAGTTGGAATGTAAACAAGTGCTCAAAAACAGATAATTGACTTGAAAAGTGCTTTGAGTTCACTAATTAGAGCCAATATGTTTCTCTGGCCTGCTCAGTTTTTTTAAAGTCTTTCTGCAGCCCATGAGGGACACAGACCAGTAGATAACCAAATCTGATGGCTTTTATTTCTGAGGGATTACCATGTTCCCAACTCTGTCAACTTTTCTGAACAATTTCTGGTTGTGAATTACAGTTGTCTAATTCGTTTCCATGAGAATCAATTTTTTTAATTTGTAAAAATATTATATTTTCATGGGTTTAAAAATTTGTTGATTTGACTCAGAGTTTTGAATTGATTTAATAGTTTAACCTCGACAAATGCACAAAATAGACAATACAAAAAAATAAAAATAATACTAACAATATGGTTGCTTTACCTATTAGTCAGTATTATAGTAGATCTCATTAGTAAAGTTAAAATTGGTAGGACTATAGATGAAACTAAAACTCACGTCTGCCATACAAAATGCATTGGCACTGAAAGTAGACATTGCATTTGATTTAACTATCAACAGTGTTGTGCATTTTTATTTTTATTGTTGATTTCAAGACGTTGTAAACATTATGATCTTCTATTATCATGGCTATCAAGGAAAGTGGCCAGAGCATGTATATAGGAGTTGCACACTAAATTTCATGGCCAGTGCATTTTTCTTGCACAAATTATAAAAAAATCTACAGCAACTACTATTTGTTTTACCAACTTGTTACTCTATTTTGATATTTATGTATGTATGTATGTTATCTAATGGTATCTCAGAACAATATTGGTTATATCGTGCATATTAAATGCTCTACAGATGTCAAGATAAAAAGTTGCATAAACAATTTTTTAGTTAGAAAACAAGTTGTATTTTTGGCGTTGGGATCACATTAGTTTGAATTTATTTCTGCATGATTGCGTTGATAATAAATGATTACAGTAGCTTCTGGAGACTGCTGAATACTTTGAAGAGTTCAGATATAAGATGCTGTATTACAAATTTTTTTATAAAACATACACTGAAGGTATTACTTATAGTACAGTATTTGCTATTCAGTAGGGGAAGTAATATTGTCATGGAGTGATTAGCAACATAAATGGTACATACCAGATCTCTTTATTTGGCATACTTTTTCAATCAAAGGACTTTCTGATCTTTAAAAGATCTCAAAAGAGTCTACCAACCCCCCTGGAATCTAGTACCTTAGTTGTCAATTTCAAAATTTCCATACTAATGGACCTTATCAAAACATATTCCATTGTTTCTCAACCACCCACTGCAATAAAAGAATTTTTTTTCTGTGCAAGAAGAACTGATGTTTAGAGCACTAACAGATGATGTAATTGGGCACTGGTGCCAACTTCGGCACCTTAATAATGATTTATATATATTAGTTGGCTTGGAATATCATATATATTTAAGGTTATGATGCTTCTCATTTGCAATTTGTTTTTCCCAGGTGGTGCATGACGCTATAGAGGATGTCTGTAGCAGGCTACAGATCCATGATCCAGTAGAAGTAGAAGAATATACAATGTTTCTTAGGACAGGTAAGCAGACAGTTTTATTTTATTTCATGATGTTATTTGGGGCACAGCTGTCACAGTGACTTCCCCTGGTGGAAAAGTCTTTTTTTTCATAGCAACTTGTTTTATATGTTGTTGCTGAAGAAATTATTGTCTTTTACATGGGCTTGGATCCATAAAAGTAATAGACACATTTGAAATACTGTAATGATGTCATTTAAAGAGGGCATGTTTGTCTATAATGATAGCTTAGCAAAGTTCCTAAGTTAATTATGACTGTTGACAATATTTTTGTTGTGGTGTAAAGTATGGTTGAGTCTAATTGTGAAAACAATATTTTAGCACCTTATAACTTTAATGTCAGAATTTCACAACTGTTCATTTATGTCTTCCAACAGCAGGTGGAATGTTCACACGGTTGCGGTTAGATGAGTACATTCTTGACGTAACGGCGGAACTTCTGCGGGCCAAACAAGAATATGACCTTGTATTCCAGAGAACTGTATGGTACTTCCCCTTCAGATCCATAGATAATGTATTGTACAATGAACTAATGTATTCCCAGGTAGGTTTTTATGTCGAATTGGTTGAAAAGTACTTGTTTAATTCATTGTGCCTTCAGAAAGTCTTGTTGTTGAACCCTGTGATTGCTCAATATCACAGACAGTCATTGGTCATTCTGTGACCTTGAGGTGTAGGGTCTGATAGTTCATATTTTGAGCAGAAATAATGCAGCTTCCAACCAGTATGTAATGATACATCACTGTGATTAATATTTTTCATGCTTCATTTACATTCTTATAAGGAATATCAACTTCTACCATGTGACACAGAATTAATTAAGAAGCTGTATGATTATGTACCACCAGAAAAAACTGGTACTTTTTTTAAAGAATGAAGTTTATATAAAATTTTGACCCTCTAATTTAAAGATATTATTTTTATATTACTATTATCTCTTATTTTATAATATTGCCAAGGTCTTTACCTTTTATCTTTGATCTTTTAGGACTACATTTGTTTCTTTAGAAGGATTTATCTTTGAAAAAATTGCAGTTGTTTATGATTTAATTTTTAGAACTTAGGTTTGAATTAGCAATGTATAGCCAGGATCATGCTGATGTGCCTTTAAACTATATGCATATGCAACTTTATCTTTTTTATTTACCTTTAAAACATAGCATTCTTACGTGCTATGTTTTATTTTGACGGACTATGTTTATTTGAAAGGGTTTATCTTTGTACAGTTTTTCATAATTTTTATCTTAAGGTTTACATTTTAGAACTTGTCTTCTAATCAGTCTGGAATGTGCTGCCATTTGAATAAACATGTATAGATATTCAGTGACCAAAATTTTTTTTGATCAGGTGCTTTAAAAAAGCATATTGAATGTAGTTCATATACCATTGCAAGGTTCTTTCATGGAGATCGGTGAATGGTTTATTCCACTTCTAAATTCCTGTTTACCTGTAAATACCAATGTTTTGTAAATAAAAATAATAAAAGAAAAATGTTTTGAGGTATATTAAGTGTTTGTTTTCATGACAGATAACATTGTATGTCTATAACAAACGCACACAGTGTATTTGATGTACCATATATAAAAAGTCTGGCCAGTAGCAACTAACATTGATCCTAGTCTGCCGGCACATTATGCAATGGCAGATCTGGGTTTATGCAGTTTGCAGTTGGATCTGTACACACATATGCTAATCAGATGTGTCTATGTAGGAATGTACTGTGGGGAACATAATTCTTCAGCTGTAATTTTTTGTTTGCTGGCTGTAAATGTTGGTACTTTTGAGTAATACTGTTTTCATTCCAGTGTATACCAGATTACAAGGAAGGTTTGCTGGTCACAATGAGGGATGGTGTGTTGACAAAACAATATGAGGTAATATTTTTTACAAGTCCACCAATAGGCTTACTGTATATTTTTATGTCATCGTCCTTTAAATCATGTTTACTTTTTTTTTGTTTCTACAACTTAACTATAACTTTGGTTTTAGACCATCTGCCTTTACCAACTTTGTAGAAGGCTTGTACTTCAGGTCAGGAAAAAACTATTTTGAGATCAAAGTTTTAAGGTCAAAGTCACTGTGACTGACAGAAGGTATCCAGATAATAATAATGGTTCTGCATCACAAAGCTTGAGTAAACTTTGTGAATGCCTTGCACTATGAATAAGTAAAAATCATGCTGATTTTGATGCCAAAAGGTCAAATGTCAAGATCACTGGGCTAAAAAGAAATGATAAAAAATTTCAGCATAATAAATTCAGTTCTCGAACATATACCTTCATCAGTGTTTGTTAATTTTGGTAAATAAAAAGAAGTCTATTGGTTTTGGGGTTAGAACGATAGCTTGTCCAAAGGTTTTCAAAGGCCAGCCTTTGCAGTAAGAGTATCCTATTAAATTTGGGGTCATTTCAAGGTCATAGGGACTAAAAAAAGGAATTATGCTTTCCTTACAATGAGCAAAGTTCTTTACTATGTTGAGATCACAGAATCTGCAAAAAGAAAACCAGTTTCCCCAAAATAAATTGCTATGGCAGACATACATGTACTGTTTACAGTACTCCTTTTTATAATTGTTGTCAACTTAAAAGAAAAGAGATCACTAGGTATCATAATGTTCTATGCAGGTTTGAGGGAGTATGGTGTATATTCAGTCACTACCACTTGAAATGCAGACTAAAATATGTATGATGCATAGTCTGTTTTAATGTCCCCATCTTGGACAGTCGGTAATCATAATTTTCAACTTCTAGTATGGCAGCTGTTGTCATGTCCATTTAGGACATATTCTGTTCATGTCTGTAAGCACATGTTGTCTGAGAGGAAAAAAATAATTTAAAATTATTACCTTTTGATGGAAATTTAAATTTCTTTGATATCTTTTTGGAAAATGACTTAATTTTTACTAATTTTTGCTGACACGAAAATTCACTGTACTGTTGTCAGCTTTTCTCAACTAGATTTTAATTAAATTCTACTTTAATTTTTTGCATGGTATTACCATACATGGTCAACATAAATTAGATTTATTAAATTCACAATGCACATTGTTGAATAATAGGCAACAGAAACCATAATAGCATACTATATGGCAAATTGCTAAGACTTAAAAATACACAAGAAATAATCACTTGTTGCATGAAGCTTTTATGTTAAAATGTTGCAGTGATGTTGCAACAAGGGAGATAAATCTTACATAAATAGCAGTACCATGATATGTTGTAACTGATGCTACTTAAGCTGTGTAGGAACTCAAATTTGCATCATTAGTTACCTCCCATATTGCAATATTTTTATATTGGTCATGGCAATGCAGTGATGATCTAAGATAATATTGCACTGTAGCCACATTTTAATACATGTTGCTCAATGATTTGTTAACTTTATAAGGAAACAAGATTTATTAAAATTCCAGATGGATATTTCTCTTCTGGCTGCCCTCCTCCATAGAGCTGCTGATCAAGTTGCCATGCCAACAAAGTAAGTTCTCAGAAGGTATTTTATTAAGTTTTAGAAAGCAAAATGAGGATGAAAATGATCACACGTCTGATGTAGTTGCTAATGGAATGAATGTGTGTGATTTTTTTTGTCTCATTTATATAACTGACATGTTACTGAGCTTTGGTCTTGTGATTTTCACAGTTTATGACAGACTTATTGTTACTGTGCTTTAGTCCTGTGATTTTGACAGTTTATGACAGACTTGTTACTGAGCTTTGGTTGAGTGATTTTGACAGTTTATAACAGACTTGTTACTGAGCTTTGGTACTGTGATTTTCATGGTTTATGACATGTTACTGAGCTTTGGTCCTGTGAATTTCACAGTTTATGACAGACTTGTTGTTACTGAGCTTTGGTCCAGTGATTTTGACAGTTTATGACCAACATGTTACTGAGCTTTGGTCCTGTGATTTTCACAGTTTATGACAGACTTGTTGTTACTGAGCTTTGGTCCTGTGATTTTGACAGTTTATGACCAACATGTTACTGAGCTTTGGTCCTGTGATTTTCACAGTTTATGACCGACATGTTGTTACTGAGCTATGGTCTTGTGATTTTCACAATTTATGACCATCTTGTAATTTTCAGAGTTTATGACAGACATATTGTTACTGAGCTTTTGTCCTCTGATTTTCACATATGCAAAGTACACAACTGCAATATAGATGAAGCCAAACATTTTTAAATACACACACACACACATACACACAAGTATGGCATGCTAAACAGAGCCACCCAGACTTAGCATTATGTTGGATGCTAAACAGAGCCACCCTGACATAGCATTGTGTGGCATATGAAACAGACTCCCCGTACATAACATTGTGTGGTATGCTAGATAGAGCCACCCTGACATGGCATTGTGTGGCATGCTAAACAGAAACCCCTGACATAGCATTGTGGGGGGCCCTAGTGGTCTAAAGCACTTTCTGTTACGGATCACAAGCTATCACCAATAGGGTTTCATTATCACAAACATAAGTCATCAAGCATTGGGACTATACATTTTAAATGATATTTGTTGTCATAAAATGACTTTTTTCCATTTCTAGTAAAGACCTGGAGCATCTGTTGCCAGACCTAGTCCGAAAGATGCCAGACTATCGCCCCCAGCAGTGGCTGAACAGGGTACATGATCAAATGGGTAACATTGGCAGAATGTCGTCAGCCGAGAGCATGGCCAGATTTGTCGGTAAGAGTTGGTGAATAATAATAATAATAATAACATAATAATGGGATTGATTAGTTTGTGTACTCCAGCAAGTAAACAAAACTAGGTACCAAAAGAAGCAAGATAAGTGATGGATCTCAGTGTCAAGGAACATAAACATGTCAGTGAAGTATTTGGTCACACCATTATCTGAATCAAATGTTTCATCACTCTGATTAAGGAACACCCAGGTAAATCAACTTTAATAAATTTTATGATCAATATAAGAAAATATTAATGTAATTGAGATAGAAAGTTGTCATGTCTGCTGCAAGCTTTATTGTTTCTCTTGTTTTTTTAAAATAAATTAAAATGTAAATAGCAAACTTGAAGGTTATGCAAGTGAAAGTTGAGCACTGGTACTAGAGCAATTTCTACTTTGAAAACTGATATGTAATAATAATGCCATTGTTTTGCAGAGGTCCTATCAAGATGGCCACTGTTTGGATCCACATTCTTTAGGGTGAAGGTAAGTACATGTATAAACTAAACTTGGTTTATCTATTGAATCAGTTTTATGTGATGGCAGCAAAAGTGATAAATAAAAAAATAAAAGCTTTTGCACAGATCATTTGGAATAAAAGCTTGAATTCTTGTTTTAAATTCCTACATTGTTTACATTGGAACAATAGCTTGCATAATGGAAATACAGAATAAAGCCTATATTTTATAAAAGTAGAGTGTAGTGTAATATTCATGATACATGTTGGTCACAAAGAAAGATTTGTCTTTGAGAGGATTCTGTTAACTCGAATATATAGAATATCTTCCCACTTTTACTCTAGTACCATCTGAGATTAAGGCATGAAGCTTAGTTACTTTCCATGTTTGCCAATTAAAGACATGCAGTTTGGTTGCTTTCCATGTTTACCAATTAAAGACATGCAGTTTGGTTGCTTTCCATGTTTACCAATTAAAGACATGCAGTTTGGTTGCTTTCCATGTTTACCAATTAAAGACATGTAGTTTGGTTGCTTTCCTTGTTTACCAATTAAAAACTTGCAGTTTGGTTGCTTTCCATGTTTACCAATTAAAGACAGGGGCCCCGAGTGGCAAGTGGTCTAAAGCACTCTCCGTCATGGATCACTGCCATCTCACCTCTGTTTACTTGGGTTCAAGTCTCGGGCTCGGCCAATGTGGATATGTGAGAAAGCTTGCCGGTAGCTTCTCGTGGGTCATTGGTTCTTTCTGGGGTTTTCCCGGGTTCTTCCTCCACCATTTATACTGGCCGCCATGTATAGCCTATCTTGTGCTGAAAGTGGCATTAAACCCTATAACAACAACAACAACCAATTAAAGACATGCAGTTTGGTTGCTTTCCATATTCACCAAGTAAAGACATGAAATTTGGTTATTTTCTATGTTTACAAAGTAAAGATGCAAAACTTGTTTTTTATTTTTGTTTAAAGGAGTTATTGCCATTGTTTACTTGGGAGTCTGGTGTGGTGTGTTTCAGAATCTTGTTAATACGCTATCACTGTTTGGTACAGATTATTGCCCTCCCCATATATTTTGTCTTGCAGCAGACATATTTTTTAAATATTTGTTAATTATTTTGTCATGCAGTGTATGACAATGCTTGTGAATGCAACTAGTCCCTCAGTTTTTGATGGATTACTGTGAAATGTTGTACATATTAATTATGGTGTCATCATCTGAAAATGTGTATATCAACAAATCGTTGTGCTTTCTCAATTTTTGTAAGAGTTATTGGCCATTTTGTCCTGCAGCTGAATACAGAGGAAGACAGAATCATGTGAATGCAAATTGTCATGCATTTTTTTTAGTGGATTACTTTGAAACTTGGTACATATTATGGTCATCATCATGGGATATGCATGCTGACCAGTCATTGTCCTAGCACAATTTTTAAGAGTTGCTGGCCTTTTTTATTTTTACTAGACTGTAAAACATCTTGAAAGCAGGTATATGATGAAGGATGTGTGTGTGATTTGGATTTTTAACGTAGCTTTAACAATTTTTCAGTCATATCGCTACGATGTCTGCAGTATGACAGTTTATAGTAATGTCTAGCACTGGGGCATCATGCTGCAGACATGTAGCATGACGTCCCACCCAGTCACATTATCCTGACACCAGGCCTACAAGTCCTAAAACTAACCCCATAATGCTGAACGCCAAGCGGGGCAGCTGTTAGTACCATTTTTGTAAGTCTTTTGTATGACTCGGCTGGGGTTCGAACCCATGACCTCCTGCATCTAAGGCGGACGCTCTAACCACTTGGCCATCGGAGTGGTGATATGATGAAGGAAAGGTAAGGTATACCATTTGTACATGCTTACAAGTCAAGTTCAACTGCAAACTGCATGGGTCCAGATCTGCTGTCGCATAAAGTGCCTGCAGATCTGGGTCTGTGCAGTTTGTTAGGATTAATCAGTTGAACAAACAACACAGACCCTGATATGCAATCACATTGTGCTTTGGTAGATCAGGTTCTTTATTGTTTGCAGACTCAACTTGTAAGCAAGTATAGATAGTATTTACATCAGCAAATTGCTCCCCTTTCATTGTGTTTGATTGTGTATTGTAGCATATTGAACCAAAATATTGCATGTAATAGTGCAATACGGTAGCAGTTTCTTTTTATTCAATCACAGCCTCTGCGTAAATGAACTAAATGTTTTTTTTAATTTTTATATTTTTCCTTTGCAGAAAGTCTTGACGCAACCTCCATATGGTCACTGCATACTGGCAGTCAACAAGACTGGAGTTCTGTTGCTGGATCCCACAACGCATGTAGGTGTCAAATATGCATACATGTACATACATTCATGCATTCATCAAAACACTTTACTCTCATTTGATCTCAAGAAGTTCATAAAATACTACATTTTTGCGGCATATCATTTTGCATTAATGAATACATTAGCTGTTGATTACCATGCTTACAAATCGAGTCCAACTGCAAACAACATAGAATATGATCTACTATTGCATAATGTAAAGGCAGATCAGGATCTGTTTATTCCACTGATTACTCATAATAAAATGATTAGACCCAGATCTGCTGGCACATTATGTGATAGCAGATCTAGGTCTGTGTAGTTTGCAGTTGGGCTTGAATTACAAGTTAGTGTATAAGGTAACTCCTGATAGAGTAAATAAAAACATTGTCATGGGTATGGGTTTTTTCTTTCTTCAAATTTAGCAATATTTGCTCTTGCAGACATTTTATACAAATTAGTAGGAATGTAAGGTATTCTGATATATGTAAACCAAGTTTAAATATTGTCACCAATATTGTAGATTTTCCAAATTTGCAAACATTTATATGATTCAGATTATTGAATTATCATTATTGCAGGATACATTCCTTGCGTACACATTTACCGAGGTACTGTCCACACGGCGTTACCGTAGTGACAGTAATCAGAACTACCTGGACATGAAGTTGGGCAACTTGATGGTGCAGAAGATTGTCAGAATTGAGACTGACCAGGTAAATAAACACAAAATTTGCCCTTATCAAATGAACAAGTTAGATCTGTCAGACCTATTAGAGATCTAACTTGAGTTTAGGATTCTGACAGACCTGTTAAAGATCTAACTTGAGTTTAGGATTCTGTCAGACCTATTAGAGATCTAACTTGAGTTTAGGATTCTGTCAGACCTATTCGAGATCTAACTTAAGTTTAGGATTCTGACAGCAGAGCAAGATCTTTTTTTAAAACCCAAGCTTCTTAGCAAATTTGGTACAGGGATATAAAAATGGGTTATTTCCACTCATAATTCCATCAATCACAATTTATTTCTGGAAAATAACTCCAAAAATAGGGATGAAATTATACACCTGTGCAGTGTATCAATACAATTCATGATGTAGAGCCTACAATAAGATAACATTATCAATATACATATCAACTTGGTCTTTTCATTATTTGAAGGTCTGCAGTTGGTAGGGTGGTGTCATTTTATGCATGTTGACATTGGTTCTATTTCCCCTGTGCAGATTATAGACAGACATAGACTTTTAATGTCTATGTGCCATTCTCATCCTTGATCAGATAAAAATGTTTACTTCTAAACAGACTACCCATTAGATGTCAGTGGTTTTGATTCAACCTTTTTTCAGACTGCATCATTTGATCAGATGCAGACCTCTTCTTGGTCACCATGCTCTTTGTTTTTCATTGTGTGAATGCTGTCAAAACATCTTTTTTAATGCCTTCACTTGAATTTGGAAGGCATTACAATTTTATTTTCAAAACTGAAGAAACAGTGGCTTTTTAACTTATTTAAGGAAAATCTTATCTAGAACAAGCCAGAGTGTGGAAGTGGAGACAGCTAACAACTAAATCCATCATATTGTTCTTACTGCATATGCAAAAAAACAGCACTAGTTTCTGTCGGGGAAAAGTAATTATTGACAACACCCACTTGCCTTCTAGAAGTTACCAAGGTGATTTTAACTTGTACAATTTGGAATCTACTCCTTCAGTAATTCTGTGCTGTTTTTTAATCCCATTAACATGGTTAGTTGCTGATCACAAATATCAAGGTAAAAAGAGACATTACAAACTTGTTCCCCATATATGACTTAATTACTTTACGGATTATTTAATAGCCACTTTCTGAGAAGCTTATCCATTGCTTTGTATCTGTTTGGATTGAGTTTGGATGCAATACTTACAGTGTGTGGCATTGTTAGTCTGGAATGTGTCCTTTATGTTCATTTATTTTATCAGTGACAACATATTGTTGGAGGCAAGTTGGTGTTGTCAATAAGCATTTTTGTTAATGTGACATAAATTAGTGGATATGCCTGTGTCAGCTGTCTTGGATGAATTTCCAACTTTAAGAATAAAAACGCAAGCAGCTAATAATTGTTCCCGACTGATGAAGATTAAAGTAATTTGTATAGGGCTAAGTATTGTTCTTTATCAATTCTTCATCTGTTGTATCGACATGGAAAAAGTATTGATACATTGATGTATCAATTAGTCCCAAAACCCAAACCATACAATATTTTCAAATGAAACTTGGCACACATATTAGACAAATGGTTTATAAATATTAGTGTCTATCGATCCATCCATCCATTATTACACTTCTGTTTCCGGGGCATAACTCCAGTACCTTTTGAGATATCTCAAAGACATTTGGTATATTTATTTGGCTTGTAGTGTAGATGTGCCTCTTGCTATTCAGTTTTTCCTTTCCAATATTGTTAACATTTTCATGTTTGTTTATTCATGGGTGTTTTCTTGATTAAAATTTAAATAGTTCTAAATGCTTGTTTAACACTAGAGATTTTTAACTCTGATACTATAAACTACTTGGATCTAATCTAAGTCTTTTCATTTTGTCATAGATAAATCAGTTTTATGACATTGACAAGGTAATTTCTCTAAGTTACTGCTTTTTGATCCATTCTTGGACATCATTAAGATGAGATTAAGTTATGGCCCTTCACAATTCAATTAATTTCATAACATAGGATGTTACTTTTGGCTTGGCATAACAGCTTAGCTCAACATATTCTGCATGAATAATTTGTGATAAACTTGTACATATATTTTATAGGTTTAGTCTTCTCTGCTCCAGTATGACTTGTCAATGAAATTCATGTTGTGAACATTTTTTATTGACCCAAATCTGTCTTTTATGGGTTTTGTCTCATCCACTCCACTTTTGTCAGAATTACAGCCCTTTTCAGTCAGTTTTAAGTCTTTATTTCAGATGTTGCGTGTAATGACAAGACCTTGAACTTGGATTTTTAAAAGATCAACATCATTTAGAAAAGTTGATGCCCCTTAATGCCAGTCTTTTCCAAATTTAAGTTCTCAGTATAAGTTACTTTGTTTGAAGCTCTAGGAAATGATTGTGAGTGGAGCTGTTTGCATTGCACCTGTCACTCAAACTCTATTTTTGCTCCCTTCTCATGCAAATATTAAAGAAAAATTGCAAAGTGTGGTAATAATTCTGCTATTGGATATTATTTGTAGAAAGTTATGTCATCTTTTTTTCTTCCTGGCCATGTTTTTATGGTATAAAGTTGGTTTCAACTTGAAGATATAATCAGCTGGTGGCAAAGAGCAAGAAAAATACTTTGTCTTTTTAAAGACTTTCCTGTGTCCTTGATCATGTTATGCTGTTGGCAAGATGAAGCTTTCCACCATTTTTAAAGCCTTGGTATCTGTAAACTTCATTTTCTACCCTTTTGGTATGCACTTAGTAGTATAGTCGGGTTGTATTTTATGAATTTGATAGAAAACTCCATATTATTACATGTTTTAAATGAATACATCACTCCTATAGGTCTACGTAGATCTGGTGAGTCAGTTTCAAAACATCGGCAAGTTAGGTTTTATAAATGGGAGTTTTAAAGATAGAGCTGATACCTGGAATCAAGTGCTTTCATGTGCTGTATACATTGATTTATACAGAACCAGAATTTTTACTCAGATTTGATCAGCGTATAAAGATAGTAGAGCTTAAATGTGTGTGCCACAAAAGTCATTCTTGCATTGGTTTCTCTGACATGAACCACATTGTGGATTGCCATTCTTCTGTTTTGGTGTTCACTGCATGTACATACAGTTTATTAAAAACCAGACAATAAAATCTTGGTTAAGTTGACTAGAAAAATTGATTCAGATGAATGTTAAATTAAAAAATGTTTTCAATTAAGTGATTTTTTTTTGCATGATTAAATGTGAAAAGTTAGTATCATCCCTAACTAGACTTGCAGGTGTTGGCACTCTGTATTGAATTGTTTGACAAGCAGTTTATAAGACCTCAATAATCATTGTACACATCAGTCTTTAAATTATACAATTACATTAAATTTATAAATGTATAAATAACACTTTTACACACATCATGATCACATACAGTCTGATGAATCAGACAGAGTACCTTCATGATTTGGTATTGTTTGGGGGCTAATTTATTGGACTAATACACACATGTATGTAGGCATGACACAAAACCAGTCGCTCATTTTACGAAAATGCACAAGATTAATATTGGTGTCTTTTTTTAATTCTACAGTGATGTTTAATCACGTCTTATAACATCCAAACACAAACTGCCTCAGAGATATAGTTATGCCAGACTCGTATAAACATGCTTTTATACCTGAAAGCACACAATTTGAAGGAATTGTAGGCAGCTACACCTCAACTTTTTTGTACATTTTAAAGTTTTAACATCCAATTTTTTTTCTTTCTTCCTCTTCATCAGTTCACCATTTCTACACATGCATAGTGTCAATGTAGCACCTGATACACATGCAGAAATGCTGTTTTTCCGTTTTCTGCATGGCACCATCTTTTGTTGACATCAATATTTACATTTTGACAGAAGCATGGAGGTATCATCAGACATGTAATATATACCCACATTTCGGTGCTTAATTTGTACAGATTTGATGTACTTGATGATGCTCATGACAAGTTACATGGATCCACATGACTGATTACAAATAATTCCAAATGGTTATTTTCATTTTTTAGGGATCTGACATTTCCAATTTGATAAGCCAGTACATGCAAGTCATCAATCGACATAGAAAGCGTCCCTCTGAGAAAATGCTGACCCCAAGGACATAAAGGATTTGTGTTCATTGACTAGAAGTCTTGTGATGAATGGACTGACAGTGTTGTTAGTGATTGCAGTTTAGAATGTCACTGGGGATGGGATTTATCTCAATTGAAGAATGACTTTGTAAATACACATATATGTACAAATTACATATCAGGCAGATATTGCAATATTGTAGATATGAGGTTTTGCAAATATTGCACCAATAAGTAATTGTTTTGTTATGCCATGATTATTATGGAATTAAATAGAGTGAAACAATGTAGATTACATTGTGATATTGAACAATGGACTTTTTTTATAAGTTTGTTTTTACTGCATTTATTTTGCTTGTCTTTTTTTTTGTCTGCTTGAAGTGATTATCTCACAAGCCTGTGACCTGATTTCCATTCTCAGTTACCAAGATTAGTGGTTATGTCTTATAATTGTCACTTTCTATATTTCATCTCTATTGTCCCATTTGCCTGTAAATAGAGAGTGTAAAGGGATATAACTCAGACTGCAGTTATAATAGGAGGTGATTCTGCTCGAAATGGTTACCAATCCTGGTATTAATTGACGGTTTGTATATAGAATCATTTCAATATTTTCTGTCAACATTTGGTATGAATTTTTAATCAATTCCCTTTTAAGAGATGAAAAGACCTAAATATTTAAAGTCCAGATTACATCTTTTGAGTGATATTGGAATTTACTTACGATCATAAAAATTTAAATGGTTGTCAATATTTCACAATTTATGTTCAAATCTTTGACTCTCTCTCTCTGATGTAACATGATTCTCTAAATTAATATTAGTCTTAATACCATGGTTCATTGCAAAGGTTTATTCACTTCCCTTTTGGTACAGTGGTAGATTATACCTCAAGATTCAAAGGCATTTTTAGGTCGATATTTAGGGCCCACCAAAGCACAGTAACCCTTAGACATGGATGTCATTGGCATGTGAATTACCTGTGATGTATATGAGCCATTTACAGGTTTCTTGCCCTTGTTAGATCTAATTTACAGCTAAAGTAGATCCCAGTAACCAGCATGGCTCGGGAACCATTCAACTTATTCTGATTTCAGTTTGATGCATGCATGGTCTATATACCTAGAGTTATGGCCCTTGACAAGTAGCTTTACATATGTGCATGGGATGGTTCCTGTAACTGACACAGCTCAAGAACCGTTCAATATATTCTGTTGAATTTGGTGGAAACTTTGTCTAAAAGATAATGTTTTATGCATTTTGTCTTGTTAGCTCCATTCTGAATAGGGTTTTGACCTTGGACATTTACCTTCCTATGGGATACTGCTTGTAACTGGCACAGCTCACAAACCATTCCACTGGTACTGGTGCAATTTGACGTGAACATTCTATCAATGACTTAAAACGTGTCTTATTGATCTAGATGTGCATGGTAAGGGTTTTATCATGTAAATTCCATTTTGGAGGGAGTTATAGTCCTCGATTCTTTTGTGTCTTCACTGGGATGGTGCTTTTAACTAGCATTGTTCAAGAACCATTCAATTTGTTCTGATAACATTTTGATACAAACAATGTCTTCTAGACTTGCATGTGAATTATATGGATTTAGTCTTATCTCCTCCATTTTGGACCGAGTTGGGCACATTAAGTGTTGTTTTGACATTGAACTGAAAGAGTTTGGTAAGAGCATTATATGAGATTTTTTTCATCGTCGTTTTGGACAGAGTCAGAGTCAGCTTTATCTCATTTCATAGGATGTTATTTGTAGTCAGCATAATTTAAGAATCATTCAACATATTCTGATGCTCTTTTATGTGAATGCTATTTCGTAGACCTATGTGTCTAGTCTGCTTTGGACAGAGTAATGGCCCTTGTTGATCAACTTTATATCTTTATCTTAAAACTGTAGCAAGCAGGCCCTCTGTGGCACTCATCACAAATAGCTCTTGTTTACATATCATTAGGAGTGTGGAGAATACATTTCTCAAAAGTTAATAAAGGCTAGTCCAACATGAAAGCAGCCAAATTTTGAAGTTTACCTGTATAGTAATTGATTGTGAACCCTTTTTAATTTTGTCTGTATGGACACATTTGGTTGCAGTTCTTTGAATTATTGAAGTCTTTTCCTGTAAAAGCAGATCACTTTGGTATAGACAAGACAAAGCACAACACAGAAAGCCATGCCATATAGATTACATCATTTTATCATATTGTCTTTGTGTGCCGTCATGTTAACAGATGTCACACATAGTTGCACAAGTTGAATCGTTTATAATGGCACAATGGATTTCTTTTTTAATGTGATTTCTTTCAACATGTGTGGAGTATTTAACCAAATAAAATGTACTTTCTCAGATAAAACATATTTTTCATATCACAATTTATATATGCACTTGTATCTCTTACAACCAATTATTAAAACTGGTTACTGATCTACAAATATAGAAATAAACTAAACGTATCTTTTCTTGATTATACTCCACCTTCAAAAGGAATCTTTGAAATAATGGTGGAAGATAAACAAGCAAAGTTGAATTGATATGAAATGCCAGGATAGGAGAAAGTTGCCCTTAATGTAAATGAACAAATTATAAGTGTATGTGTGTGGTGAAAGTGTTATGGGTATTTGTTTTGTGGATGAATTGTCATACTGCTTAGCCAAAATGTATCAAGTGTTTTATTGATGACTACAAACTTTAACAAGGACATTGATTGCTGATTATTGTTCCTTCAAGTTGTGATTACATCTAAATTTTTATCAAACGACCTTACTGTTATGGTTGTGATTACACCTAAATATTTATCAAATGGCCTCACTTTATTGGTTGTGAATGCACCTAAATATCAAACTTGGCCTTGCTTTCATGGTTGTGAATACACCTGAATATTAAACTTGGCCTTGCTTTCATGGTTGTGAATACACCTGAATATTAAACTTGGCCTTGCTTTCATGGTTGTGATTACAACTAAATATCAACTTGGCCTTGCTTTCATGGTTGTGAATACACCTAAAGATCAAGCTTGGCCTTGCTTTCATGGTTGTGAATACACCTAAATATCAAACTCGGCCTTGCTTTCATGGTTGTGATTACATCTAATATCAAACTTGGCCTGGCTTTCATGGTTGTGAATACACCTAAATATCAAACTCAGCCTTGCTTTCATGGTTGTGATTACAACTAAATATCAAACTTGGCCTTGCTTTCATGGTTGTGAACACACCTAAATATCAAGCTTGGCCTTGCTTTCATGGTTGTGAATACACCTAAATATCAAACTTGGCCTTGCTTTCATGGTTGAGATTACACCTAATATCAAGCTTGGCCTTGCTTTCCTGGTTGTGAATACACCTAAATATCAAACTTGGCCTTACTTTCATGGTTTATTTTTAAAAAAATTGCCTTGTCCTGCAGTTTATTGCCAGTTGCATGAAACGGTTTGTTTTTAGTGTGTTTTTATTTTTTAAAGTGATTGTTAACGTGGGATCCCATTTGTCTTTGGATCTCAAATTGAAGAAATGGCTCTTGAGCATCCCCTTAGAAAAAAGGGATTTTATTACTGTTAGTGTATCACATCAGTGGGCATATGTTTGTGTATGTGATCTGCAAGTACACGTGTGTGATACAGTATACTAATAATGGCAAATATATAGCCACCATATGTACTTGCTTACAAGCTGAAGCCAGCTGCAAGAAACATAGACCCTGATCTGCTGTCCCATAATGTACCAGCAGATCAGGGTCTGTGTGGTTTTCTCCACTTATCAGTCCTTACAAATGGCTTAAACCCAGATCTGCTAGTACATTGTCAGATCTGGGTCTGTGCAGTTTGCTCTAATTTATAAGCAAGTATAGGTAGATATATCTATATTCATTCGAAGTATAAAATTTTATTTTTGGTCACATGGTTAAGCTAATTACTGATAAATGAGAACGTTGTCAAAAACATTACAACGAATAAAAATAGGCACATCTAGTTGGCTTTTCTATTTGATTCTTAAGTAAAGCTTATGTATTCTGCATGCTTATGTTATTTATTATACACCTATACATTTTCTACTCATGAATAAGCCAGATTTTTTCCATTAAATACCAAAAGTAGGAAATGATACTGTCATTGATTCCACATTACCATTCTCTCAAATGAGGCTGGAACTACTCTTTTCATCAAGGTTGCTTGCTTACAACTGAACAAATGCAAATAATTGTGCTGTAGAAATGGAAATAAGTTGCATTATTTTAACAAATCTGTGTCGTCTGGTTCCAACAATTTGTTCCTCCTGCTGATAATAACTTGAAATAATGCTGCCCTTTGTAACATCTCCTTCCGCTAGAAACGGTTTAAAATCTGTATGCTGGGCCATGAATGGAAGCTGTCCTAGTTATTCAGCTGGTGATATCTTTTGTGATGCAAAATTGGACACTGCACAACAGCTATAAGTTACATACAAGTCTGCTGCCCCCATGCGTTAACAAACTCATTTTATTAACAAGTGAAAATGAACAACTGCTACACATTCCTTTTACATACTCTCCTTCATAAAACTGATATTTATGCATATATTGGCTGTTAAAAAAATGAAATTTGTTTTAGGACTTAAGATGATGAAGTTAATATAAGAAAAGTTGAAATGTTAAGCAATTTTGATGTTTTTCAGTTATGTTTTTGGATTTTATTAATTCGTTTGAAAATTTATAGGTATATAACAAAAATATCACTATCAAAGCAATTCAATCTCGATTATGATATCACATCTTGTTGTCAGCAACAGAACATCCGGATTATGATTTGGCGCTTTTTATCTTGTAATGGTCTGGATTTTCTGGCAACTCAACCTGATTTAGCAATAAAGATCATATTACTGTGGTAATAATATATCATTACAAAGGAATTTTTATGCTTATATTTCAAAACGTGCACACATCTATGCATTGCATTCGCCACATTTAGAAATGACCTGCTGGATCATTGCATGACGACATGCATTGTTTGTTTTTTTAGTTTTAAAATACTGCAGATTTGTTGAATTTCACAAAGTTTATAATCAGTTAAACTTTTCTCTTTGTAAATATAAATGCTGTAAATATATTTATACATAATGTTTATATTACTTTCCTGTGACAAGTTTAATGTCAGAGACTCTTGTCATTAGGTTATGGACGCTTTATAACTTTGTTAAATCAAAAGTATATTGGCTTTTCATTTAGAAATATTTTTTATTACATTCCAGAACCTTTTTGTACTAACGATTTGTACTTGTTATATTTTATTGGTATCTATATTTTGTAATATTATATAGATATATCACAATTCAGATAAAGACACAGGATTGTTTCCTTTTGCAATATTTGTTTTTAGGTAAATTTTAAATTTTATTCAATTTGATCACTCCTTGGGCTAAGAGTTAATTTTATTGAAGCAATATTTCTCATGTTAATTTAAATACTGTTCCTTTTTTTTAAGTCGACAGTGAGGTGAAATAAAAGTGTACTACATGTGCGAGAACATCAACCCAGATGTGTTAATAGTAACTGTTTTGTACATTATTATTAGTTCAATATTTTCTGCAAGAATTCACTTAAATAGTTTGGGGTTTTTGTCAAAAAATGTTACTGGGATGTTGATAGTTCACTGCACTGATAAGAAACAGTGTACTAGTGCACTTTTCACCTGCCAGAAGTGAGTTTTCAACTAAACATATATTTGTGAAGGTAATTCCAAAAATAGTGTATTTTTTATTAACTTTTGTTTCATTAACATTTTGCTTTTATCGCAGAATATTTTATCCTCATTTAGGTCCAAGATTTATGACCAGTATTGTATACAAAGAATTTTATTTTGCCCCTTGTGAAAAATACATTTGCAACTAGGGAAAGGCAATTAGTGCTTAGAAAGTATCTCTCGTATGGTGCACCAACCAAGATGTTTTTTTATGAAATCTAAACCTTATGCTAAAGAAAATAGCAAGCAAATTAGACATGCATATTTAAAGTTTGTTGATAAACTTTTTACTTCTTCATCAATAAAGCATTATCTTTGCTATGACACATTAAGGTGATATGTATCCAAGATCAGGATAGATGCCTGGATGAGCAAACAGCCTGTTTGATAGCTGTTCTTGCTTCAGAAGATAGCCATATATGAAAGAAACATTAAAGTTGACTCGCAAGTTAACTGGATAGATTGTTTCCAGTAGGATTGACACTTAAAACAGAAAAATATCACACTTGATGCAGACACATTGGTTATTTTTATACTAGGTACATGTCACATTTAATATCGTCCATGCAAATAAATTGGTTATTTTTAGACTACGTACATGTCATATTTAAAACATCATTACTGAATCCAGCAATACAAACTCCAAAACTCGGCCCTACATCAAGATTGTATTTAGGTGTTTTTTTTAAATAGAAAACGGCCACTTCTAACCTTTAATCTTAATCTTTGGTCTTGGGAGGAAATTGCTGGATTGGTTTGATTTTTTTTTTTTTATAAACTAAATAAAAATAGTGCAAACAAAAGGGTGCAATGTATTTAAGAAAAAAATGTGCAGTATGTACATATTACATAATTGCCAATCGAATTCCGCATACATTAAAAACGGGAACAAAATTACAGTAACTGTACCTACAGAATATCAACTAGCACAGTCTTGTGCGAGTATTATCACTTGGATCTACTATTTGCCACATTCCTAGATTGGACATTTTTACTTCAGGACTATGGCTGTGACACTTATTTCCATATGGTGAAATACATACATATGCATTTGTCATACTGTATTTAAAGGTAAGTTGAGTTAATCAAAATTTACTTTTGTATCATGTAACATGTGACAATTACTTTCTGATAAATGACATATCTTTTGCTTTAAATAAATGTGATGACCTCTTTCGACATAGAGTAGGACCATCGTGTGAGCCTTGTATAATGTATGTGCAATTACGATGATATTTTTTGTTGTTTATAAAATCACTGCTGCTATAGATACCGAAATATATTTAAAGAGAAACTTGTAACCCATAAATATTATGTACACTGCAGTTGACATGTATACTTTTTATACTGCAAGTAATAAAAAATATTCATTAATATTGACTTTATTACTTCATATATGTACTTTGTCTATTACTTCATACATGTACTTTGTCTATTACTTCATATATGTACTTTGTCTATTACTTATACATGTACTTTGTCTATTACTTCATACATGTACTTTGTCTTTTACTTCATACATGTACTTTGTCTATTACTTTGTCTATTACTTCATACATGTACTTTGTCTATCACTTCGTACATGTACTTTGTCTATTACTTCATATATGTATTCCAGCATAAGGATATTAATGTAAACAAAGTACATCTTTTGTGTTGTTGTACCAGAGGAGCTGGAATTAATATCTGGTCCCTTCTGTCCATACATGTTGATATTATAAAAAGGGAGTATGCCATGCAGGAAATCTGTAATCACATTAAATATATCCTTCGGCTTAACCTAACAAAAATGGAACCAATTTTTGGTCCAATACCTGTTGAAACAATTCAGTGGAGTCAGAATCGTTAATAATCCTCTTCTCAATATATACTGGTAAAAATTTCTAACTAATATCACTGCTGTGTGGAATCTTTTGACTTATTTTTACATAGACAAAAACTTTATAAAATAGAAGTTTCCGATGAAAACCCAACCACTGTACATGCGAAAGAAGAGAGAGATCAGCTTAGGACAGATCACGAACTGTGCAAACTTTGGTCAGAAAATTAGACTGCTTCATTGACAATTTTTAACATGCAGATAGACAATAATGAACAAATTTCCTTTTTCTATATTAAAATATTCACATCATCTCATCACATCAGTCCTTTTGCAGTAACCTTTTGCCTTTCATACTGTCTTGCATGGAACACAAGCATTTTAAATTCACACAATCAGTACGAAACCAAGGTGTTACTCTGGACAGTACTCTCACATTGCACCAATATGTCATGACATATGCAAGGCTGCATATCTTGAGCTGAGACGCTTCAGCTCAACTAGCAAATATCTTTCAGTTGATGCCACTAAAACACTTGTGTGTTCATTAGTACTTTCAAGACTGGACTATTGTAACTCAATCCTGTCTGGTTCATCTCAATATCTGCTCCAGAAACTTCAAAAAACAGCTGCTCGGATAATACATAGAGTACCACGATCAGAGCACAACTCCCTGCTGCTCTGTACCCTACACTGGCGATCCAGAATCAAACACAAAATTTGTTCTCTGTGCTACGTTTCACTGTCGGACTGTAGTCCGACATACCTATTCGACCTCACCCATGTGTACACACCAGCAAGATACTTGCGCTCCTCTTCTGACAATTGTATACTCATTATTCCCACTATGAAAACAAAGTCATATGGACAGCGTTCTTTTGCATACCAGGGCCCAGCAACGTGGAATGAATTGCCCACTGAACTTGGACACAAAGACACAGTGATTACATTCAAGAGTAGACACAAAGACACAGTGATTACATTCAAGAGGGCTCTCAAAACTAACTTATTTCGACTGCAAGAACAAACTTAAAGACCTAATAATGTTTCCTACCTGAAATGTTCTCAGCATTTTTTTTTTATATAATGTTTTTCTAACTTCAAGGTGTTTGTTTTTATAATCATATCATTATGCTTTTTATCTTATAGGTGTTTTCTAATGTTGTAAAGCGTTTAGAGCTTCTAAAGATTAAGTGCTATACAAAGTCCTCATTATTATTATTATTATTATTATTATTGTTTAGCCTTTCCTAGTGAATCACTGCAAGTATTATATCATTGGCAGTCCTCATCACTGTTGATCTCAAAGCTTAGGAAATATGTATCGTTACTGGATCCAGGTTTTTTTCTGGAGTCTGAATTTTCCTCAGAACAGAAAAGACCTTTCAGTGTCTCCATTAAAGTGCGGTAATTATGTTAGTACAACTCCACCAAGAAGTTTAAATTGTTTCCTGCCTTTGGGTTGATTCTGATTGCTCAATGCTTGACAAAACTGCTTAAGATGTGTGCCATCTGGAGTGAATTCAGCAAGTTCTTCCTAAAATCAACCTTACACAAATGGCAGAATGCATATTCTTGTCCCTTTGAACTTGATTCAAACTGTGAAATTGCTGTTTCCATCCATTATTGAATGTGATGTAATATTTCAGTTGTTTAGATTTTGGGGTTCTATCATTGGGAGATAAGACATGCTTAGGCATCTTGAAAAACTTAAAAGACCAAAGCCAAACTGATGTATTTTATGCGAACTGAGCTATTCAGTAATGACTAATCCAACCATATTCCAATGTCTTTAATCCTCTCTGAAAATTCATTACATGTTGAATCTTTTTCAAATTATTACTAATCACACAGAGCATAACCCAATGATATCACACATAGCATAATCCAATTACAAAAAATTGGTAATTAAAGTATTATGTTTGCCACAGCAAGTTCAGAGTCAGATGACACAGAAAGTCCTTACCATAATGGTACTACAGTACACTGAAATCTAGGTGTGAAGAAAGAAAAAAATGAAAAGATTCTGTTCAAGAATTGTTTTGTCAATAATTCTGAGCACATGGAAGATTTCAGAAAGTGATGTAAGGAGATGGAAGACACCGCTCATCTCAGAAGGAAAAGCTTCACAGGCATGATGTTTACATGTATGAATTGGATTTACTTTGGACCACCATCTTCAGAAACCAGACCAATATATGAAAAGTATCACAGAAAGATTTCTGCAATGCCACTATGTACACAGAGTAACATTATGGAACAATATGTAATGCATTGCAAAAGTAACGAGAAAAGAAAACGTATCAAGTACCAGACTAGTGGGAAGACATATTGGCAGTGGAAAGGTTTATCTTTCAAAACTACAAAATCTGGCAAGGTTAAGTTGAGGTAAGCAGGGTACAGAATCACCCAAGTCAATGCACTTTTTTATACTCCTTCCATATCTCTGGAGGGTTTATCAAATATTACTCAGGAACATCCATCATGTACCCTCAGGAAAGTTGGGTACAGAATCCCAATATCAGGGCATTGTTATGCCCCCATCATATCTCTGGAGAGAGGATATTTATTTGAGCTGAGAAGGAAATATTTCATGAGTGAAGGGGAAACATTGTATTTCACAAGTACCACAGCAATAATTTTACAAATTCAGCTCCTAAATTGTATTTTTCAACTTCTGTCATATTGAAAACCATTTTCATACTAAAATGAAGAGACCGTTATTTTCTTTAAAACATTTCTTGTGTATATTGATACAATGAACATTGCTGGCATGGGGGTACTGTAGCAACATTATAGAGTGGTCTTATCTAACAGAGTTCAGAGTATAACATCTTAAACAAAACATTTTATTGACTGTGAGTTTGCCTATAATGATTCTAGTTCTTTATTTTGGTTATTTATGCATTCAGATGTGAATTATGTGACCTTGGCAATTCCACAGTCTGGTTCAATAACAGATGCTGCACCCAAATTTTGATTGTCACAATTTTGTTTTGCAATCAACACCCATCAATGCATGATTTTTCCATCATCTTCAAACATGTGATGAGAGTTAAATTGCTTCTTACAGTTTTATTACTATATTTTCAAAGACTCTTTCCCTAAAGACTTGTACTATCTGAAATGGAGTGTAACAGAGTGACAACAAAAGTGACTGCTGCAATGTCTTCCTTCCCAACAGCGTGGCCATGATAGAAATCAAATTTAGCCTACATCTTCTTCATATGGAGCATAAAAGTGCATCAACTTTGGAGTTATCTGCTCTTCTTACCTGAGGGGACAAAAACGGGTAAACACTATATACCCTAGCAGGAGCATAAAGATGCATTAACTTGGGAGTTCTCTGCTTAGCTGACAAAACGTTAATGGGCATACATTAATAACAAATAGTTTTGGCCAGGCTATGAATTACTGGATTTTCTGCAAAATCTTGACATTTCACTGATAAATAGTTTTCCACTGCCCATCAAAAGACATTGATGAAATAATGACCAAGAAATTTTGAAACTTGTGAATGGTGATTACATGGTCTATTAGTAAATATGGCTGCATCACACACAGATGACCCCAGTTCAAATCCAACAAGGGACAGAAATGTTTTTCATCATCTTTTTATGTGCTGTTCTACCTTGAATTGGGAAGGAGAATTATAATATTTTCTGTGCAAATGCACAAAAAACACAGAATTAGCTCTTTTATCACCACAGTGGCAATGCCATTTTGTCATCAAAGTGGTGATGCCACTCCATCACCACAGCTGTAATAGCACTTTTATTACTACAGTGGTAATAGCACTTTTATAACCAGTGGCAATAGCTTTTTCATCACCACAGTGGTGATATCTCTCATGTAGATGATATAGCATTCGAGTTGCTGGATATAAAGGATGATTACTTGATGCAGAAGTTGTATTAAATCTAGAGGTGTTGCTGCGAATGAAGTGATGATGGTATTTGGCTCTGGTTATTCCAAGATAAACTGTTTTGGTGACTGGAAACTTAATGTGGTTTTTTCAGTTCAGTGACCATCATTTGTTGACATTCTCTTCATAAAAGAAGTGAGTTTATTTACTCCTATACACTGCTTGTCCTTGGGGTATGGTGCAAGATTCATGGCTGCAATGTAATGGGGGTTGTCTGCATTACAGTGGTTTCCCATGGTGACAGCCAACCAATAATAAATATACTGCACTAGGATTCCATGGGCTTATTTGTACCAATCAAATCCACAGAAAGTGATATATTATCATATTGACATATAAAAAAACAGACTGCAAATACAGTATGTAAAGTGTACTACTAGTAAATGATAAAACATTTTAGCTTCTGTAAAAGATAAAATGATTGTGCTTTCTACAGCACAAACTTGGTCACTTGCTTAAACCAGTCTAGATTCTCACTGATGTTAATTCTCATAAGTTTTTCTGTTTAAATATTTTCAGTTTGATTATCTGCAACATACAGCTTCAAATTTGGATTTCTGTTATTTCTATATGAACACACAGTCTGTTAATTTTGGGTCACTGTATGGATGTGCGTGTGTGTGTGTGTGTGTGTAATTTTGATTTTTAGCTTAGTTTAAATTTTTGTCCAGTCATATCGCTACAATGTCAACAGTGTGACAGTTTATAGTGATGATTAGCACTGGGGTATCATGCTGCAGACATCTAGCACCATGTCCCACCCAGTCACATTATCCTGATACAAGGCTGACCAGTCCAAACACTAACCTCTTAATGCTGAGTGCCAAACAAGGCAGCTGCTAATACCATCTTTATAAGTCTTTGGTATGACTTGGCCAGTGATTGAACTCACAGCCTCCTGCATCTGAGGCAGATGCTCTAACCACTAGGCCTCCAGATCAGTCTGGTTACTGTATGAACATACACTCTGTTATAAACATATCAAGCAGCAACTAATTAACAGAAATTAATTATATCTATCCATTTGTAGTTAAGAATTAAATGTTATTCATGATTCTATATACTTGTGCAATAAATGATACTAATTTTGGAGGCAATCATGCTGAACCATCCAGCACTTGGATTTATTTCCTGACTGAAATTATTCTAGCATAATACATTTTCTTGGTTTGAAGAGTTTGAATAAAAAGTATGACCATTCTAACTGTACAGATCAGAACAAAATTCTATTCAGTCTCTTTTGTTGGAACTTGAATCTATGAACAAAGGAAGAACAGTTTCCCTCCAGCAGTCATGCCATCTTTTTGACTGGAAGGATTTCAGATTCTGTCGCATTTGTTTCAATTTGCTGAAGGACAAGTTCTGCAAAAGGTCCTGAAACAAGAATACTTTAAATCACAATTTATTCAAATTCTTTGCATAATTTGGACTTATTTCAAACAAGTCATATTTTTAAGTTCTTGATATTCTGAGATATATCCTGGAAATTCTTATTATTTTTTGTTCTTGAAAATTTTCTTCACCAATTTGAAAATTCAACAAAAATTTCACACGTGACTAATATCCCATGAACTTTTTCTTTCCTGCTATTTGGTGTAAGCTTTGTATTATCAACAAAATATATTAATGTATTTTGTATTATAGTTGTCTTTACAGCTAGTACCCCATACCTATATCTAGCTAAATAAAAGCACAAAAAATTAGATAAAAATTACTCAGTTCTTTTACATATTTTAAATTCCAAACCAAACTTCTACTTATGCGTGCCAATACTATCAAATCTATTTCCACCTGAAGTGACTGACTTTCCACATGTTTCCCATGCTTCTGTTTCTTTGATGAGTGTGTCAGTTTTTACCTGCAGGATTGAGCTACTTAATATTGTCTGGTCAACTTCGGCTGTGTCTCTAAGTAACTATTTAGCAAACTGTGTCTTTCCAGCAACAATCACCTTTCTCAAAAACAGCCTCATCCAGCATCCCAGCATGCACTGGATGAAGCTAGTTATGTTCACCCAGAGGTACATCAGGTTCAATTCCACATTTTTAGAATTGAACCTAAGGTAAGCTTATCACTCAGTAAGCTCGGTACTAAGATATGAAAGGTTAGTTTTTAAATTTCAAACATTTTAAAAGTATTCATTTTCATCCAGTTTTGAGCAATATTGTGTTTTTATTTATCTGGATCTCATTAGGGGTACAAGCTGCAGAGGCTCCCCAAAAAATCTAGAATCCTTGACAATCTCTGTGACAAACTTGATTGCCACTATTATTGTGAATTTACAAGTTAGAGGGAAGGAGTTTCCGATGTTTTCTTAACAAGGATGTGCACACATGAGTAAAAGTTACCTGTAAATGTTGACACAGCTCTCTGCTGTCTTTGAAAATAATTCCATTTTCCCCATGAACCACTAACTCTGGTAAGCTGGAAAAAAGAAACAGATCTCAAAATATGTTTTGTATAAATCAGTGCAAAAACTGAAATCAAAGGGATCATTTGTTTACAGACTGAAATTTTAGAAATGTCAAAATTTAGAGATTTACTGTGAGGAAAATTCATATATTAACAGATGAAAATGGAATATTGGAAATTTCTTTTTTCTTCAAATCAGTTTTAGTCAATCTGACCAGTTCTAACAACTGTGACATGAACTGGATCTTAGCAACTATATGATGTTCATACAGAATAACAACTACATTGTCATTATTATTTCCCTCAATTTCAGATAAATTTATAATGTTCAGAATTGAACAAAAAAAACTTCCAAGGCACATAATTAGTGTTTAGTCTGACAATACTATAACTGTACTATTCTAATCATTGGCAATACCCTAACTTTACACTACAGATGTTCTTACCAATTGAAATGTATTGCACAAACTGGAAGTCCACTGCCAAACATGTCAACAACCTTCATAGGCAGGTCAAGGCCACTGGAAGACTTGTGTAAACAAACACCAAGATCGGCACTTCCTGGGGTATCAAAACAAAAAGAAGTAGATTAGGAAATGACTGGTCATATGTTCAAGGTTTAATCTGACTCAGTTTTGATTTACATGTGTACTAGGGTTAATACACTCTGATTTTGGTCCTTTTTTTAATAAACTGGGATGGAATATTTTAACTGATATACATTGTACTTGCTTATGATGGTCCTATATGAGGGAAATACTTAAAGGACAATCATGGCAAGGAATATATAATTTAGAGATAACTGATGAATTGTAAGAATTTTTAAATTCTTGTAAAAAAAGATATTTTCCATTTCAAAGAATGAAACAATACAGAAACAAAGAAATTCATTTGTTGATATATATTCTGTCACACTCTCAGAAATGTGTGTTTCAGCAAAATATATAGGGAATGATAGCCTGAAATAATTATAATAACACAATGAATTGATGATGCTCTCTCAATTTATGTAGTAAGCACAAATTTGCCTTCAGTGATTATCCTTACAAATTTTTTAGATACAAAGTAAATGTATCCAGTTATGAAGCTTACTATTGTTAGGTGTGTCTGTACTGTGTGTTTAACTTATGTCCATGATTGTAGATTGTAAGGGTCATTTTGTACACAACGTATAACATAACTCACTTTTATCCGTAAGTGTAGACTAAACTTTAAGATAATATTTGTAAACATGTTTACTTGGATTTGAGTTAAGGATAATAGTTTTCCTCTTGGAAATTATATGGTTTACCTGATTTCTGACTGGCTGGCTGCTAAAATTTAAGTAAATAAACCTGGTCTTGTTTACAAATTTGATAGAAATCTCCATTAAGATGACAGGATATCTTCAGAATATGGTTACTGTGAAATAGGTCATGTGAGGATCTATATAAGATTGTTTACATCAGAACTATTCATTCATATTCATATTTTAACATCTTTCAAGCGGAATCAGTCTTTTAGTTGTGTTCAGTTGTAATCTGAAAAGATGATTTATTCAAATCATTAATTGGAATTAAAAAGTCCTCATTGACTTTATGACTAAATCACTATTTTGGAATTATTGTGAATTCATTCAAGTTAATTCTGGATAATATCACTGAGATACAGTGAGACTATTTGTATATTAGCATATTCAAGACTAACAGCACATGAGCACGTTCAAGATTGTAATTCATCTGGAACACCACAAAATCATTTGGAACACTATTGGACTTGTGACAGAACTTTTAGAATCATTTGGGATTTAATTCATAAAGATGTAAGTTCCTTTTAAATTTTCAATTTGTATTCGAGGAAAATTAATTATTCTTTGAATTTTTCTAAACTTGTTGGTTTGGTTATTTTCTGTTACTTAGTTTAAGACCACAGAATCGCAACACTGTTAATAAGGTAACTATTTCTCTTGAAAGAAAATAACTAATGACTGATCATCAATATGATCAAGTCTTACCAGCAGATTTGGATCTATGTTTATACGCTACTGATTTACTCCTAACACCTATGTCTTCTGACACATTAAGAAATGGCAGATCTGGGTCTATGCAGTTTGCTTTGGGATTCAACTTGGTTGCAAGTATATACTGTATCTAACTAATCTTACCCAGTAAAAGAGAATAGTCCTCTGTAGAAAGCCAAGGAAGACAAAACTGAACATGTTTTAAATGGAGGTCCTCTATTTTCTGATTATAGTACTCCTTCAGAGAACCTTTACCTGTGAGAACAACAATTAAATTATTCATTCAATATCTGAGATAATTAAAAATTATTGTGCAATATGAAGTCTATGTTGTATGAATCATATTTTTTTTAAAAAAACACTTAAGCTGTCAATTGTCAATGGAAAATTTGTATTTAACAAGTTAAGGACCAAGAAGAAAGTGTCACAGGATGAGAGACTTGCAATCTGAGCATTTTAATGTATTAAGTAATCACTCTGTACATAACTGACATGTTTGTGATTAAATAAAAAATAACTTATTACTGTAGTACTGGCAATCATTAAGGAGTTAATGGTCTTTAGAGTTATATAAATAGTTGCTACAATAACATCCATCAATGTTTATTACAAGTTAATTGAAGATAAAATAAACATAAATGACAGCCAACCTGTAATCACACATACAATGTCAGGGAGATCCTTGTTCAACTTCTGTTTTCTGGCATCATAATCTGGAACAGTCAATGTGAAAAAATACCATGATCTATTGTTACAAGATCTATATAACAGTCCTCTACTTATGAAAAAAACATTTCTATACTGTCACAAATAACTAGTGTGGAAGATAGTAAGTATGTATTGCCTTATACACACTAGTAGAATGTGACACCATATTCACTGAACTACCTTATACCACCTGTAGACAATGTGACACCATAGTCATTACAATGCCTTATACCCATCTGTAGACAATGTGACACCATAGTCATTACAATGCCTTATACCCATCTGTAGACAATGTGACACCGGTCATTGAACTGACATATACCCATCAGTAGACAATATGACACCATAATTATTAAAATGCCTTATACCCATCAGTAGACAGTGTGAAACCATTGTCAGTGAACTGCCTTATACCCATCAGTAGACAATGTGACACCAGTCATTGAACTGACATATACCCATCAGAAGACAATGTGACACCAGTCATTGAAATGTCTTATACCCACCAGTAGATAATGTGACATCATAGTCACTGAACTGTCTAATACCCACCAGTAGTCAATGTGACACCAGACATTGAACTGCACTGTACCCATCAGTAGACTATGTGACACCATATTTACTGAACTGTCATATACAAAATAGTTGACAATGTGACACTATATTCATTATACCTTCTAATAGACAATGTGACACTATATTCATGCAAACTGGCATGGTACTACCTATATATGTAAACTGGCATGGTACTACCTACATCTGTAAACTGGCATGGTATTACCTATATATGTAAATTGGCAAGGTATTACCTATATATGTAAATTGGCATGAAACTGCCTGTATATGTAAACTGGCAAGATACTACCTATATATGTAAATTGACAAGGTATTACCTACATCTGTAAACTGGCATGGTATTACCTATATATGTAAACTGGCATGAAACTACCTGTATATGTAAACTGGCAAGATACTACCTATATATGTAAATTGGCATGAAACTGCCTGTATATGTAAACTGGCAAGATACTACCTATATATGTAAATTGACAAGGTATTACCTACATCTGTAAACTGGCATGGTATTACCTATATATGTAAACTGGCATGAAACTACCTGTATATGTAAACTGGCAAGATACTACCTATATATGTAAATTGGCAAGGTACTACCTATATATGTAAACTGGCATGATACTACCTATATATGCAAACTGGCATGGTACTATCTATAAATGTAAAATGGCATGTTATTACCTATATATGTAAATTGGCAAGGTACCACCTATATATGTAAACTGGCAAGGTATTGCCTTTATATGTAAACTGGTAAGGTATCACCTATATATGTAAATTGACAAGGTATTACCTACATATGTAAACTGGCAAGGTATTACCTATATATGTAAACTGGCATGGTACTACCTATATATGTAAACTGGCAAGGTACTATATATATAGGTAAACTGGCAAGGTATTACCTATATATGTAAACTGGCAAGGTATTACCTATATATGTAAACTGGCAAAGTATTATCTATATACGTAAACTGACAAGGTCCTACCTATATATGTGTAAACTGGCAAAGTACTACCTATATTTTGTATATAGCTGCTTTACCACAACATATATCTTTAACAATGAAAATGTTAACTGCCAATCTATGACTTTTAAATTAATTAAATC
This sequence comes from Sinohyriopsis cumingii, assembly GCA_028554795.2. Lineage (NCBI taxonomy): Eukaryota > Metazoa > Mollusca > Bivalvia > Unionida > Unionidae > Sinohyriopsis > Sinohyriopsis cumingii. The sequence continues at coordinate 127,988,183 of CM068825.1, forward strand.
CCCAAGATTGTTATTATTTTGGATATGTACAGATATTCTTTAGTGCCTGAATCTAGGACTCAAACCTTTGTGTCAAGAATTTACTTGTACTTACATATTTAACAGCAGTATTATTCACAGTGGTGTTACTCAAGTCTTGGCACAAATATACATGTTTTAGTGCATATTTCTTGGCATTGAGTTTGAATAAAAATGTCAAAACCCTATCAGTGAATGAGCCATAGAGTCAAATATAAAGTAGAAATAATAAAGTTTTGAAATTTTTATATTTTTCATTAATATTATTTAAATATTGTTTTGCTAATGGTTGGTGTGGTAACCAAAGAGCAACTTAATTGGCAATCAAAAGAATTTCTTTTATGAATCAAAATCAAATGATGATCTATGAAAATACACACACAAATGAAATTGGACAAATAATGATCTATGAAAACACAAACAAAAGTGAAATTGGACAAATGATGAGATATGAAAACACATACAAAGGTGAAATTGGACAAATAATCTATGGAAAAATACACACAAAGGTGAAACTGGACAAATTATGATCTATGAAAATACATATTAAGGTGAAAATGGACATACAAGGACTCATGGTTAAAATGCTTTTTAAAATACTCCTTCTCAATGAAACAATACAGATGACACATTTTAATGTCCAATTGATGACATTGTAAAATATGTTGAAATATTACAGTTATGATGAAAAATTCTTATGTTTGAAGCAATTAACTCATTAACCCATGGACATTTTTGTCATTTTTGCATGAAATGCGAGTAGGAAATACAATTTGGGCACTACTTCTGAATGCATCCAAATAAATCGGCTGGCAAGAGATTTTAGTTTAGCCTACAGCCTAGTTGTTTTAGAAATGTTGTTTTCCATTGGCTATTTTGCTTGCTCATGTGCAGAAGGGTAAAAGTTGCATTTTTTTTGTTGCTTATTGGACAAATCATTTTCATGTCCTGGACACTTTTTACTCCAAATCCATATCTTATCCTGCTTTTTGCAAAGGTTCTCCTGTCGTTTGCAGCTCAGACCAGTCTGCCTAAGATCTGAGACCAAAAAGTCTAAAATCCAGACATAAAGTCAGATTCCGATCATGAGTAAATTTTGGGTGTAAAAAAATTGGGTGCCCAAATATGTTTTTCCCTCTGTATTTTGTAATGTGACTAGAAAGTCCATACTATCTGGTACTATTGTAGAGCTATATCTGTCTACTTTTCTGTAATACCACCCACTTTAGTTTATCTTAAATAACCTTGATGCTACAAAACTCAGAATTAGGTTACTACCTACAGATGCTTAAAACAGAGTATCAAGGGTTAATGAGATAACTTACAGTATGTGCTAGTATATTCACAATATACAGTATGTGGTAGCATAATCATAATATACATTATGTGCTATATATTCATAATATACAGTATGTGATAGTATATTCATAATATACAGTATGTGTTAGTATATTTATAATATACATTATGTGGTATACATTCATAATATACAGTATGTGATAGTATATTCATAATATACATTATGTGGTATATATTCATAATATACATTATGTGATAGTATATTTACAATATACAGTATGTGCTAGTATAATCATAATATACAGTATGTGTTAGTATATTTACAATATACAGTATGTGTTAGTATATTTACAATATACAGTATGTGTTAGTATATTTACAATATACAGTACATGCTAGCATAATCATAATATACAGTATGTGTTAGTATATTTACAATATACATTATGTGTTAGTATATTTACAATATTCAGTATGTGTTAGTATATTTACAATATACAGTATGTGGTAGTATAATCACAATATACAGTATGTGTTAGTATAATGATAATATACAGTATGTGGCTGTTGTTGTTGTTATTGTTGTGGGGTTTAACGCCATTTTTCAGCACATGATAGGCTATACATTGCAGCCAGTATTAATGGTGGAGGAAGGACCCGGGAAAACCCCAGAAAGTATCACTGACCCACAAGAAGCTACTGGTAAGACAGTATGTTGGTAGTATAATCATAATATACAGTATGTGGTAGAATAATCATAATAAACAATATGTGCTATTATATTTAAAATATACAGTATGTGGTAGTATTTTCACAATATACAATATGTGGTAGCATATTCATGATATACAGCATGTGCTAGTATATTCATAATATACAGTATGTGTCAGTATATTCACAATATATTGTATGTGGTAGTATAATCATAATATACAGTATGTGGTAGAATAATCATAATAAACAGTATGTGCTATATATTTACAATATACAGTATGTGTTAGTATATTCATAATATACAGTATGTGATAGTATATTCATAATATACAGTATGTGGTATATATTCATAATATACAGTATGTGGTAGTATAATCATAACATACAGTATGTGGTATATATTCATAATATACATTATGTGCTAGTATATTCATAATATACAGTATGTGTCAGTATATTCACAATATATTGTATGTGGTAGTATAACCATAATATATAGTATGTGGTAGTATAATCATAATATACAGTATGTGTTAGTATATTCATAATATACAGTATGTGTCAGTATATTCACAATATATTGTATGTGGTAGTATAACCATAATATACAGTATGTGATAGTATAATCATAATATACAGTATGTGGTAGAATAATCATAATAAACAGTATGTGCTATATATTTACAATATACAGTATGTGTTAGTATATTCATAATATACAGTATGTGTCAGTATATTCACAATATATTGTATGTGGTAGTATAACCATAATATATAGTATGTGGTATATATTTACAATATACAGTATGTGATAGTATATTCATAATATACAGTATGTGGTAGTATAATCATAATATATAGTATGTGCTATATATTTACAATATACAGTATGTGTTAGTATATTCACAATATACAGTATGTGTTAGTATATTTACAATATACAGTATGTGGTAGAATAATCATAATATACAGTATGTGGTAGTATAATCATAATTAATAATTGTATAAGTTACTTGCCTTGAAGAGCATCCAGTAAAACGTCAAAATCTTCATCCTCTGAAATGAAAAATGGCACTCATGATACCGTAACTCTCTCAGTTATAATTCTGGACTGGTCCCACTTTCACAGTCAAATATAAAATTTATTTCAGCAACAGAAACATAAAGTTTTTGAATCATTCTTATATCAATACTATGATATGTTGACAGGATTTAAGCCATCAAGTTGCACAGTCACTAATTCCAATTTAACAAATTGCAAATATCTTTTATCACAAATAGTGCAAAATTTAAATTATAATGTTTGGCAATCTCAAAACTTATTAGCTATCAAATTTCTAAAATCCAATCTGATCTCATCCAAAAATTTTCCTAACAAAATCTGCTTTGTAACTTAATTTATTATCACTAGAGAATAAAGTCACTACGCTGAAGGTAAATCTATAATGTACAATAAAATACAGAAAATAAGGGATAAAAAGTTAGGAATAAAAACGCAATTATATTTTTACAAAATAGGCATATCTGCAGCCTGAATTTTTAAACACCAAAACAAAAACTGATGGGTCTTACTAACTGGCTCCTAATTACATAACAAAAATTATCTTCCTGGCAGAAAATAGTCATTTCTTATCATAGATTATATTTTGCAAACAGAACAGTAAAATATTATGCTTTAGCACATTGTCCAGTAATCCAAACGAATGAAAAGACAGCTTGTTATCTGCATTCTAAGTATAAACAACAACAATGCCTACCTGTCCAACTTGTGCTGCTAACCAAGAGTGCTGGCCTGTCTTTGGTGTATATTATCTCCCCTCCATTGGACCTCTGTGTAAAAACTGTACAGTTTTCTGAGGTTTCTTCCCTGAAATATTCAGGACTGAAAATGTCACAAATCCTTGATTGTAGTCTTCTTAAATAATGCCTTTATTTGTCTTGTAAATATCTAAACAGCTGGAGTCTTAGGGCTGTTCCATTAAAACATACATGGGACCCGGGGAGGGCACTATTAAAGTGGGGTACTCACACATATATGAAATTTAGAATTTTCTTCTCATTTTAATAAGAACTCAGTGAAATCAAAGTAGACTGGCATATATTTTTTAAAAACTGCCTTCCCTGGGTACCATGCAGGTTTAAATGGAACAGCCCTTAGCTAATTCTGGCAATAGTAGAAAATATCTGCATGTAAATGTAGTACAGTATTTCTGGTGAAAACTAATCCATGCAGGCTTGTATCATTCTACCTGATCACATACTGGATACATGTAATTCGCATTCAAACTGTATTGATCAGCAAACAAGACTAATTCTTTTACTACTGTCTTAGAGCAGTTAGCCTTATATGTCTAACAATACAACTCTCTGACCAGTAGACACCACTTATATATGCTTGAAAGAAAAACAATAATTGGTGACAAACCTCTGTCTCTCTAGGTCATTTACACTATGTCAGTAAATGCTAAATTTGGACAATGAATACTTAGAACTGCATGGCATCTGATTCTGATGTACCATAAATCATAATCAGATCACAGATGTACCATATACACTCATTTACAAGACAAGTCCAACTGCAAACTGCATAGAACCAGATCTGCCATTACAAAACACACCAGCAGATCTTGGTCAGTGCAGTTTGTTAGAAGTAATCAGTAGAATAAACAATATAGATCCTGATTTGCAAGTGCATTATGCTATGGAAGATCAGGGTCTATGTTGTTTGCAGTTTAACTCTAAGTATAAGCAAGTATGCTCAGTAGTCTTTTTAATCTGATGACAACTCCAGACAAAATATGCATGACTTGAGGCATTAAAACAAACAGCACTTACAAATTGTCAAAGGCAGGTTCCTCAAATTATGGTAAATCTTATCAGCTTGTATAATGACTTACTTATAATTAAGCATAGTTGATTTAACTTATTTATATCAAATATGTATAATTCAAACTGTTCCGATAAATTATTTTTTAAAAATCCAGATGTTCTAATGTCCCAATTTGTACACAATATGTGAGTCTTAAACCATTCACATTAAAACATCTGACATCCAACTGCTGGTTAACCATTCACATTAAAACATCTGACACCCAACTGTTGGTTAACCATGCGCATTAAAACATCTGACATCCAACTGTTGGTCAATCATGTACATTAAAACATCTGACACCCAACTGTTGGTTAACCATGCACATTAAAACATCTGACATCCAACTGTTGGTCAATCATGTACATTAAAACATCTGACATCCAACTGTTGGTTAATCATGTACATTAAAATGTCTGACACCCAACTGTTGGTTAACCATGTGCATTAAAACATATGACATCCAACTGTTGGTTAACCATTCACATTAAAACATCTGACATCCAACTGTTGGTTAACCATGCACATTAAAACATCTGACTTCCAACTGTTGATTAACAATTCACATTGGGGCCCCGAGTGGCCGAGTGGTCTAAAGCGCTCTTCATTACGGATCACTGCCATCTCACCTCTGTCTGCGTGGGTTCGAGTCTTGGATTCGGCTAATGTGGATATGTGAGAAAGCTTGCCAATAGCTTCTCGTGGGTCGGTGGTTCTTTCCGGGGTTTTCCTGGGTTCTTCCTCCACCACTAATACTGGCCGCCATGTATAGCCTATCATGTGCTGAAAAATGGCGTTAAACCCTACAACAACAACAACAACAACAACAATTCACATTAAAACATCTGACATCCAACTGTTGGTCAATCATGTACATTAAAACATCTGACATCCAACTGTTGGTTAACCATGCACATTAAAACATCTGACATCCAACTGTTGGTTAACCATGTGCATTAAAACATCTGACATCCAACTGTTGGTTAACCATTCACATTAAAACATCTGACACCCAACTGTTGGTTAACCATGTGCATTAAAACATCTGACATCCAACTGTTGGTTAACCATGCGCATTAAAACATCTGACATCCAACTGTTGGTTAACAATTCACATTAAAACATCTGACATCCAACTGTTGGTTAACCATGCGCATTAAAACATCTGACATCCAACTGTTGGTTAACCATGTGCATTAAAATATCTGACACCCAACTGTTGGTTAACCATGCACATTACGACATCTGACATCCAACTGTTGGTTAACCATTCACATTAAAACATCTGACATCCAACTGTTGGTTAAACAGATTAAATTTTAACTGACAGTTACTCACACCACTGTTCAAGTCAAATAAACATAAGCTGAACTCACAACAGCAGACTGTCTATCAAAAGAACCACACACTGTATAAATCAAACTAATTTCATAAAAACATGGGAGTACCTGGGTCTAAAAATTGGGTAGTCTTTCAACAAACGTCTGAATAGCTCATGGTTACTCTCCAGAGAAGTCTCTCTAAACATTGCTGCTGGTCGATCATACATGACATGTGCTCTGCAGAAAGAAAAGAAAGATGACAAAATGACTGATTCCAACAAAGAGTTACAAAAATCATGCAGTAAGCTGATTTAATTTCCTAATTCCTGGGGACAAAACAGTACAATATTCAACTTTCTAAAAGTAATTAATATGAGAAAAATTCATCAAAAGTATTTACCTGACAAAATTTAATGAATGATAGATTAATATTAATTATGGATATTTGTAAAATCGCCCCATTCAAAAGTCAAGCATATACAATAACATTTACAACTGAAAAAATGCACAGAGCAAGGCTTACTTTATTTTCCATTTGGTGGATAGGTCTTCTTTCATTGCATTAGTGACACAGATATTATCTTGAGAAAACATGCCAAAAAAGTATTCATACCTGCAAATGACAAAACAAAAATAAAATTATGTTATTTCATAGCATTTGTGACACAGATATTATCTTGAGAAAACTTGTCAAAAAAGTATTCATACCTGCAAATGACAAAACAAAAATCAAATAATGTACTAATCTGACTTTGCTTTGTAAAATATTTACTCAGTGGAAGAAATTTATCATAAGTGTGATTAAAAGATATATTTCTTTCCAGTTGTTACAGTTTTAAATGCTACCATGCATGCTTTGTCTTAAATGGGTCTCATAAAAGCAAGAAAACTTTAAAATGTAACTTAATTAAATATCATTTCTAATGGCTTTGGTTCCTCACCATCTTGAAAATCTTACAAGAGGATGCTGATCCCGTAGTGTTAGCCCAAGTATCGTGTAGCCATAGTTATGCCAATCAATTACAAGATGACTCCGACGTAGCAGACAGACCAGGACACTGATTGCGATGGTAGGGATTGATGGAGGATTCTGAAAAATAAAAGTCAATGTAACCAGAACTGAATAAATATGGGATTAAGCAGAAAGAATAATACAGATTATGAAATGTCACCTGTGAATTAATAACAGCTGTCTACTCTAAATAATCGACTTATAATGTCCCCCAAAGGCAGGAAGCACTGTAAATTCATTACTATTCAAGGACTACCAATTTTTGTGGGGTTTTATGGGTTAGCTAGACCACAAATTTAAAGTAAAAATAAAATATGAACCAAGCTCATGTTTGAAGTGCCACCCACCCCTGGCCATAAGCAATGATAAAGCATTATTTGTTTGTTTATACCAATAGTATTTGTTGTACTAAGAAATATTTATCATGATAAGTATATCAGAGATGAGGGGTAATGGAAATGTATTGATTAGGATTTAATTCACATTTCATTAACTCTGTAATCATTCTGTTATATGATACAGTAATAAATGCAAAATTATTCATGACTTGTGTCCTTTATTTCCCCAATTATTCATGACTTGTGTCCTTTATTCCCCCAATTATTCATGACTTGTGTCATTTATTCCCCCAATTATTCATGACTGTCCTTTATTTCACCCAATTATTCATGATGTGTCCTTTATTCAATCCAATTAATCATGACTTGTGTCCCATATTCCCCCCAATTATTCATAACTTGTCTCCTTTATTCCCTCAAATTATTCAAGACACATGTCCTTTATTCCCCCAATTATTCACGACTTAAGACACATGTACTTTATTCCCCCAATTATTCATGACTTGTGTCCTCTATTCAATCCAATTAATCATGACTTGTGTCCCTTATTCCCCCAAATTATTCATGACTTGTGTCCTTTATTCCCCCCAATTATTCATGACTTGTTTCCTTTATTCCCCCAAATTATTCAAGACACATGTCCTTTATTCCTCCCAATTATTCATGACTTATGTCCTTTATTCCCCACAATTATTCATGACTTGTCCTTTATTCTCCCCAATTATTCATGACTTGTGTCATTTATTCCCCCCAATTATTCATGACTTATGTCCTTTATTCTCCCCAATTATTCATGACTTGTGTCCTTTATTCTCCCCAATTATTCATGACTTGTGTCCTTTATTCCCCCAATTATTCATTGTGTCCTTTATTCCCCCCAATTATTCATGACTTGTGTCCTTTCTTCCCCCCAATTATTCATGACTTGTGTCCTTTATTCTCCCCAATTATTCATGACTTGTGTCTTTTATTCCCCCCAATTATTCATGACTTGTCATTTATTCCCCCAATTATTCATGACTTGTGTCTTTTATTCCCCCCAATTATTCATTAATTGTGTCATTTATTCCCCCAATTATTCATGACTTGTGTCCTTTATTCCCCCAATTCTTCATGACTTGTGTCCTTTATTCCCCCCAATTATTCATGACTTATGTCCTTTATTCCCCCCAATTATTCATGACTTGTTTCCTTTATTCCCCCCCAATTATTCATGACTTATGTCTTTTATTCCCCCAATTATTCATTGTGTCCTTTATTCCCCCCCAATTATTCATGACCTGTGTCCTTCATCCCCCCCCCAATTCTTCATTACTGGTGTCCTTTATTCCCCGCCCCCAATTCTTCATGACCTGTGTCCTTTATTCCCCCCAATTATTCATTACTTGTGTCCTTTATTCCCCCCCCCAATTATTCATGACTTGTGTCCATTATTCCCCCCACAAAAAACATATTATGCCTCACACTTGACAACTCACAAACAAAAGGGTCCATATCATTAACCACAGCTGGGTCCATAAACATCAGCCATAGCAGGGTCCATAAAAATCAACTACAACCAAAGCATGTTCCATAAACAACAACCAAAGCAGGATCCATAAACAGCAACCAAAGAAAGGTCCATAAATAACAACCACACCAGGGTCCATAAATATCAACAACACCAGGGAAAAATAATCAACAGCATGGTCTATAAACACCAACCACAGCATGGTCCATAAATATCAACAGCAGAGTACATAACCATCAACCACAGCAGGGCCCATAAATATCAAACACAGCAAGGTCCATAAATATCAACCACAGCAGAGCCTATAAACATGAACTACAGCAGGATCCTTAAACATCAACCACAGCAGAATCCATAAACATCAAACACAGCAGGGCCCATAATGGTCAATAATCATCAACCACAGTATGGTCCATAAACATAAAAAACAACAGGGCCCACATCAACCACAGTTCAGTCCATAAATATCAAACACAGTATGGTCCATAAATAGCAACTACAGCAGGTTCCATAAATATCAACCACAGCAGGGCCCATAAACATCAACCATAGCATGGTCCATAAACATCAACCACAGCAGGGTCTATTATCATCAACCACAGTATGGTCCAATAAACATCAACCACAGCAGGGTCCATAAACACCAACCACAACATAAGTCAGTCAGCAAGATAGTGACTGAACACGTTTTGGTACACAATGATTAAGGCAGGGGGTGGGGGGTTGCTGAACCAGCAGCTTTCATTGATGCATGAGAATTATAATTTTCTGTGTCCTACAGAAATATTTACATAATGGTTTTTAATATTCATGGTATTCATGGATGCTAGATCTTAAGAAGTCAAATTATTAATGACAGACTTTTAATATAATTCAATTTGACATGCAGAACTCACAAATTTATCCATCAATAAAGTTTTTATTGACTCCCTCTCAGTATTAAACCAATGTAACCATGTACATCCATCATCCATAAATTCAAATGAATTAAAGCTTCATCGCTAGAATTACACACATAAACCACTGGAGCCCAACACATCAATGTAGTTCCACTAGTTAGTTTCTCAAGATAGCCATTTTAAAAACACTTCTTCTTTGTTGATTGCATACACCAATGATAAGTACAACTTCATGCTGTTTATACTAATAAACAGAGTAATTTGTTTAGTCAATTATTGCTCACTTTCAGTGAAATGCTAATTAATTGATAATATGTTGCATCATTTATTTCAGTTTAAATTCAGTTCTTCATAATTCTTGCAAGTTTTAGAAACTGAGACTATTTGAAAAACTGCCCCAGTTTTGGCAAGAAATCATATGGGCAAATTAACAAATTATTAATAAATCATCAACTGATTCACATAAACAGACGATTAATCAGGCTATTTTATCATACCCCCAACATTATTTAGCCCTACTCAGGTATAATTCAACTTCTTGATGTGGATGACTTTTACTACCTAGGTGGAAACAAATAGGTCAATATATTTGAAATAACACATTAAGTACTTTAATAAGGTACCTGAATAAGGATATATCCACATTTTGGGTTTAAAAGTAAGGTGACCCCTAATGACACACACTGGAAGAGAACCTTGGTTACATAACATAGCAGCCTAGGTAGCTCTGAAACAAACAAAGAAGAAAAGATCAGATGCTGAGATGAACTTTAAATGAAATTATTGCATTAGACCAGTTATGGCCTATCTGACTTTTATCATGCTTGTAAGTTATAAATAAGTTATTTACTGATATCTGAGTTCAAGATCTAGCATTATTTACAAACCTAGTATGTTCTGGAAGAAAACTTGTGACCCACATTCTTGTTATTTTATTATCCCTTAGGTTTTTATATAAGACTGTGATAAACAAAATTATTCCTGTTTTAATATCAGTCTTTGGGAATCAATAACCAGAGTTTTTATTGTGTTCAGATAAAATTTAGAGGAATCATTTATATTAATTATTATTGGAATTAAAAAGTTATCATTGACATTTTGCTGACTTTTTGGACTAATCAATGTTTTGGAATTATTGTGAATTCAATCAAAGACATTCTGGATTTTATCACTAAGATATATCAAGACTGTTGGTTCATCAACCTATTCAACACTACTGACATTGGAATTCATTAAGAACACTATATACTTTTTGGACTTGTCTGATAGAACATTTTGGATTATTTGAGATTTAATTCACAATATTGTATGTTTCTCTTAAATTTTCACTTTGTAACTTAGAGAAATAAATTCTTTGTTAATTTTACTAAACTTGTTGGTTTTGCTTCTTTGTTACTGAGTTTAAGGCCACATAGTTTTAACAATGGTTTCATTAAGTCATATGGTAATGTGTGTTCATACTCACTTTTGAGAAATACTGGTGGCTCTGTCAAGTAGTAAATTCTCACATCATTGTTGTTCTTCAGTTCTCTCTGTACCTCAGAGCCTGATTTAGGAATGAAGTAAAACTTTACGTTTAACAAAATTATCAAAAGGATTGTTAAAATCTTAGAACATTTATGATAATGATGTTTAGCATCACAATGGTCATTATTATTGTTATTAGTTTTATTATTACTTCTTTTTTAAATTACGAAGTCATTGTAAAGAAGATTATATTTAAGTCAGATTAAAAAGAAACCATCCTACTGTATATGGAGAGTTTTCTTATTTCCATGGCTTACCTGAAATCCTTAGCTAGATCTGGTTTACATGAATGTTTTTAAAGCATGCACACATGGAAGTGCATCTTTTGTGATGTCCACTAAATGTTAAACTCCTGGAGGAAAAACTGTGCACTGATATTATGAGCAAATAACACAAAATTCTCGGAAGTGCTCACAAATTTGAGCTGTGGACTTCATGCAAAGTTAGCAAACTAACTGAAGTAGCATGAACACTACTGAGCTTCTGTATCACAGTAAATGATAGGGTCAAAATAGAGGGGCTCCAACTAAGCTTCTCTATCAATTTAAATGATAATGTCAAAATGGAGGTGCTGCAGCTGATGATATTACAACATGAAATATAAGGCTTGTTTTCTTTAATGCTGATCAATATGAGAATGGTGCTTCTGAATGCAGCAAAGATTGTTTATAACATTCACAGCGGACATGGAATTGTATTGTTATAACCAATAAACACTATATATGTTCATATCCATACTGATGCACATATAAATGATGCTTGATGTACATATAGTTAACGAATTGTATCATCTGTTGAAAGTATCATTATGTACCAGTCAGAAAGAAATTGTCAATATGCTTCTTAGTATTTCTTTTATTAATCTGATATTTTTGTTGTTGAGATGTTTCTTAGTGACATGCAAATGCTCATCAAATATTAGGTCAGCTACTCTGAGCATGTAAGAACAAGCTAATGTACACTATGTTACACAGAACCTCACTGGATCCAAGTACAACAGCACAATAGGTGATCCTAAATCATTGTCATCATCCTTGTCACTTCCAGTAGCAGAAAAGACAGTCATTTCCTAGCATCCACCAATTTAACAAATAGTATCTTCAATTGACAATCTAATTAAAATCAGATCTCCACTGTCCTTGGTGAAGATCTGATATTAACCACTAAGAGGTCATATTCTGGTGACCTTTGGATTTACCAATGAAAATGCAGCATTCAAACATCTGAAAGTGAATCAAATCATTGAGAACATATTGATGCACTTCAGCCACACTGCTCAGTCTCCCCTAAATAAACATATAAGACTTCATCTAACTGGCTGATAAAATGAGTAATTATGATAATAACATAAGTCACCTGAACATGACCCCTAAATGGTCACTGTCAGATATTCAATTAGGACAGTGGAGATCAAATTTTAATCAGATTGCTTCAACTGCTGGTGTCATAGATGTGGCATTGTCACTATTGGAATTAACATAACCAGAGAAATCAACATACTTGCTATATACATGTACACAAATAAGATTACAAAAACAAGCACCCCAATGACCTAAGTGATTACAGTGTCCACTTTCAATGCAGGAGGCTGTGGGTTCAAATCCAAGCCAAGCCATACCAAAGACTTATAAAAATGGTACAAGCAGTTGCCTCGCTTAGCACTCAGCATTAAGAGGTAAGTGTCAGGACTGGTTGGCCTGGTGTCAGGATAATGTGACTGGGTGGGACATGATGCTAATGTCTGCGGCATGATGCTCCAGTGCTAGACATCCCTATAAACTGCCATATTGTAGACATTGTAGCTATATGACTGATTTTTTTTAAAGCTACATTAAAAATCCAAATCACACACACACAGATTACAAATACAAACAGTGAAATTACAAACAATCTAAGCATGCTGAAAGTAATTAAGGGTGAGGAAACATTGTGAATTCTTAAATCTGTTCTTACAGCCATAATAGATCTCATGTGTCTAAATTAAGCTGCAATTTGTTCCAGGTAGCTGTGCTATGATACTCAAAAGAGCACAGCTAGAAGAGGGTACAGAGCAGGGGCAGGAGTGTTCAGTTCTTGGTACTCTGAGTTTCTGTAGTAGATATTGAGATGAGTTTCTGTAGTAGATATTGAGAAAAGTTCCTGTAGTAGATATTGAGAGGAGTTTCTGTAGTAGATATTGATGAGTTTCTGTAGTAGATATTGAGATGAGTTTCTGTAGTAGATATTGAGAAAAGTTCCTGTAGTAGATATTGAGATGAGTTTCTGTAATAGATATTGAGATGAGTTTCTGTAGTAGATATTGAGACGAGTTCCTGTAGTAGATATTGAGATGAGTTCCTGTAGTAGATATTGAGATGAGTTTCTGTAGTAGATACTGAAATGAGTTTCTGTAGTAGATACTGAGATGAGTTTCTGTAGTAGATCTTGAGATGAGTTTCTGTAGTAGATACTGAGACAAGTTTCTGTAGTAGATATTGAGATGAGTTTCTGTAGTAGATATTGAGATGAGTTTCTGTAGTAGATACTGAGATGAACCAGATGGAAGAGAATTACTACAGTTATGTCTAGAATGTTCTATGGAACACATAAGTATTTTAGTATTTTAGCAGCATCAAATGAAAGAAACATTGCAAATGGAGCTTGAGTCTCAGCTCCAGAAATGCAGATTTCATCTGTCCATGACATGCTGGTGCAATTAGAGAGTGACACCAAGGTTTCATAATAATGATTGTGTGAACTTACTGTTGGTGTTGGTGATACTTATTGTTTGAAGTAAAGAATAGGAATGAGAAAGTCTTTGTGTGCTGATCAGAATGGCTTTGGGTGAGTGAATTCTATAACTGGGTATTATCAATACACAATATACAATTGGTAAGATACTGGATGCCAATCTATGACACCTGAGAGTGGCTCCGTGTAAAGAATGAAGAGAACAGGTCCAAGAATAGAAACCTTGAGAACATTAAAATATAGATCAACTCCATGGGTATGTTTTCCATTTATGGACACAATTTGTGTCCCATCTACTAAGTATGAACCACAATAAAGCTTTATCATGAATACCAAATACATGCTGAAGATGGTGATTTAAAAAATCATGGTCTATATGAGTTAAATACTGCAGGTAAGTCAAGAAGAGTGAGGACTGTAATCATGGTCTATATGAGTCAAATACTGCAGGTAAGTCAAGAAGAGTGAGGACTGTAATCATGGTCTATGTGAGTCAAATACTGCAGGTAAGTCAAGAAGAGTGAGGACTGTAATCATGGTCTATATAAGTCAAATAATGCAGGTAAGTCAAGAAGAGTGAGGACTGTAATCATGGTCTATATGGGTCAAATACTGCAGGTAAGTCAAGAAGAGTGAGGACTGTAATCATGGTCTATATGGGTCAAATACTTCAGGTAAGTCAAGAAGAGTGAGGACTGTAATCATGGTCTATATGGGTCAAATACTGCAGGTAAGTCAAGAAGAGTGAGGACTGTAATCATGGTCTATATGGGTCAAATACTGCAGGTAAGTCAAGAAGAGTGAGGACTGTAATCATGGTCTATATGGGTCAAATAATGCAGGTAAGTCAGGAAGAGTGAGGACTGTAATCATGGTCTATATGAGTCAAATACTGCAGGTAAGTCAAAAAGAGTGAGGACTGTAATCATGGTCTATATGAGTTAAATACTGCAGGTAAGACAAGAAGAGTGAGGACTGTAATCATGGTCTATAGGGGTTAAATACTGCAGGTAAGACAAGAAGAATGAGGACTGTAATCATGGTCTATATGAGTTAAATACTGCAGGTAAGACAAGAAGAGTGAGGACTGTAATCATGGTCTATAGGGGTCAAATAATGCAGGTAAGGCAAGAAGAGTGAGGACTGTAATCATGGTCTATATGAGTTAAATACTGCAGGTAAGACAAGAAGAGTGAGGACTGTAATCATGGTCTATAGGGGTTAAATACTGCAGGTAAATCAAGAAGAGTGAAGACTGTAATCATGGTCTATAGGGGTCAAATACTGCAGGTAAGTCAAGAAGAGTGAGGACTGTAATCTTTTCACTATCTTTGGAAAAGCAGTGTTGCTACTGCACCATGTAAATTGCTAAAATTGCTATTCAAATTCAGATGAGATACAAGTTGGGATGGAACAAAATTTTTTAAGAATTATTTTACATTAATGAAAGGTTAGAGACTGGGTAGTAGTTTTTCATATCATTAGGGAAATGCATTGGTTGCTTCAACAGCAGTTTTACAACAGCTGTTCTGAAAAATGGTTGGATTTCACTGGATGAGAAAGAAGTAACAATAACATCAATTAATGATGGCAATATTGAATCTAAGCACTCAAGTAGCAGTGATGTCAGAATCTGATCAAGTTCACATGACTTTGGGGTGCTCTTCATCAGGATTGATGTAAGAACTATGTAGAGACTGGCTTAAATGATGTTACAGGATGCTTTGAAATTCTTTATCACAACAGTATAGTCACAAAGAGTCAATTTTAATTGTGTTGCCAAACTGATCTCTAAAGGTTTGCACATTGTCATGGAAAAAATCTGCAAACAGATCCAGCAGGTCAGCTGGAGAGAAGGTTGATGGAAAGTTATACATTTGTTCCTTGATATTAGCTTGTTAGTAACGTGGTAATTACATCTGTTTGCTCACTAAACCTGCCATATCAAAGCAGTTTCCAACACAGTCCAGGTCATGCACTAGACTCATAAATCAGCCCCACACCTGTGATGATATTGCCTGGTGGTATAAGAGCTGATATTGGCTATTTATTAAAACCTGCAAAAATCTGCAGCTGATCTTGTCTGCACACATCAATTGTACTATTTATACACTTACCAACATTTCTTGCAGTCTTTAGCTATCATCAGCTGAAGGGCTCTTTTGGCAATATGTACATAACATTTCCTGATCAAATCCTATGCTTGATGACTTGTAAATCGATGTGGAATAGCACAACCCCTGTCATGTGGCCCTTTTGAATTTCATGCTGGATATGGCTATAACCAAATACCAGTAAGTTTAAACTGCATCCAGGTGTGCTCTTGAAAGATTTCCATGCAGCAAAATTACACCTTTTAATAAACTGGTGACAGACATACATATCATCCATCTCAACACAGATTTAGTGGGGGGTGATTTATTGGTCAAGAAACTCATGATTAAAAGCATAATGATTGTTGTTATTACATTCATTTTACTCTCAATATATTTTCGTCAAGACTTGTTAAGTATATTAGCATCAAAGCACATAAGTACTTCATTGATTTCAAAATAAAGAGGACTCCTGGGAACAGGAGAGAGATTTACTTGAGTCTGTACTCAATTATTCAGATATAGAATGATGCATTAAGTTAAAGGATATTTCTAAATTTGGTAAAACAAGGTACAAAACAAAGCATTTCTCATCATGATTTAATTACACTGTGCCAGCAACCAGTGACTGATTATGAAGGAGGTGTGATTAGCATGCTTTTGTTACCATATGCCTTTATTAAAATCTTAATTATTTTGAAGATTATGAATGAGGTGTAATTATCATATCCTTGTTACCTGAAACCGTTGCTTGCTATTCAAACAACTGTCATTCTTAACCTGGTTTTGGCATGTCTGGTGATGAAAACATTATAATTCAGCTAATTTTTCTCTGACAGACCACACAAATCAATTACTATAATCAATTAAAGAGTGTGAAAAAAGGAATGTTGTAACAAAAGCCTTTGGACTTTATAGTCATTAGGAATCTAGCCCTGGGAAATTAAATTTGAATGTTTTCGCAGAGAAAACATTGTATCTAGAAATGTAATGAGCAATTTTTGCCGTATATGTTTTCAAATAGTTTCGTTAGAAATAAGATGAAAGAATACATGTTTAAACAGTTATATCAAAATGACTGCAGCAAAGAGACATCAGACGTCAAGGCTGCAATCTAATCAAAATTGTAACACCACACTAAAATAAATCAGAAGAAAAAGTATGAAATGAATTTTCTCATTTTAATAAATCTCAAGCATTAGATTATTTCTTTTCATTTATAATATCATCCCTTTCAGCACTTGTCATTTAAGATTTGATGGTAAATTTTCATGTATGATGAAAACGATTTTTACCTATGTAGTGGAACACTTTTCCGTGTTAAAAATAATCATAGAGTAGTGCAAAATAATTTAAGACAGGTGCTACTTATTATAGTTCTTATATTGAAAAATATTAGATGCATCAAGTTTGCCTTTTTTTCAGATTATGATATGTCTTTAATATTTGAAATTGTATTTCAACGGTAAGTTTCACATATATTTTTTAAAAATTTTACTCTAGAATTTCATTTAACCCTTTACCTCATAGAGTGTATAGCTTTTTAGCCCTCCGATAAACATGAAGCAAAGTTACCCAGTGGAGTGTGCTATAAATAGAACACCTGTTACCTATTCGACTCCATATACATAAGCTTGCCTGTTAACAGTTATGCAGTGTAGTGTATGTTACGTTTAACAGCAATTTTAACCATTTTACATTTTTGGTACACATCTATTATGCATGAAAAAATGTAAGAGCAAAGCCAGATCATTGTAGCTGTGAATTATTTTTCACGTAAGAATTTTTTATGTGCTTTAAAATCTTAAGAGAACTTGTTCACCGTCAAGTCAGTGAAGCCGTGTGACCAACCGTAGCTGCCATTTCTCATACTTGAAATTTACAAGTTCTTTGTCTGTGTCTACATCACTAAGTCATCTGAATTTGATAATTTATAAAAACTAATTGCTGCCTACATCAATATGAGAGCCTTTACCTAAGTTACTGAAGCTTTCATAGTTGTGATTATAATCGTTAAAAGTACTGAACAAAATCCGCGACCTCCATTTTGGAGAGTGGAGAATATGACCCAGTTACTTTAAATAGCAGATTTCGACCAGAGCATAAATAGTGACCATGTGATCTCACGTAATGGTCATTCACAGCAATGAATGAGGTATCTAATAGGGGGTTTTCCCCCGAAGGTGGCGCTATGAAAACCCGCTAAAAATGGCCGATGTTTACAGCAGACGTCAAAAGGTGCTTCAATGCGAATGGAGTAGAAGTGTCAAAAGGTGCTCGATGCAAATGGAGTAGAGGTGTCTAAAGGCGCTTCCATGCGAATGGAGTAGAGGCGTCCAAGGGCGCTTGCATGAGGTAAAGGGTTCATAACAAATTACCTACTGCAATCATTATTTGGGATCACCTTTCAATATACTAGACATACTACAACTACTAATATAACACAATGGTGGCCATGCATTGCAAATGCTTGATTTTATTACCAGACAATTCACAATCTACAGTCAAAAAATGCGGCTATACAAAGAAAATGTTCTGTTACATATGTAACAATGTATGGCATGTATAATGTCTGGGACCACATCTCAGGAATTTATATATATATAAATACAAATATATATCGAAAGACAAAAAGTAAATAAAATCACAAAACTTTGTTCTTCAATAATACTGATGTATAATTATTTTGCCAGTCTGAGTTTTGTCTAACCATTATCAGTTTATTATAGTGTGTGTGATTTGGATTTTTAACGTAGCTTTAACAATTTTCCAGTCATATTGCTACAATATATGCAGTGTGGCAGTTTATAGTGACGTCTAGCACTGGAGCATCATGCCGCAGACATCTAGCATCATGTCTCACCCAATCACATTATCCTGACACCAGGCCAACCAATCCTAACACTAACCTCTAAATGCTGAGTGCCAAGCAAGGCAGCTGCTAGAACCATTTTTCTAAGTCTTTGGTAAGACTCAGCCGGGGGTCAAACTCGCCACCTCTGCATCTGAAGTGCATGCTCTAACCACTTAGGCCACCATATGGGCATATCCATCAGTGTAGGGGGTTTGTACATAAAAAAATTTCAAATACACCATAGCACATCACATTCAATCTAGTTTACACTCAATCGCATCTCATTGATCAATATGTCTGAAAATGTCCTCATGCTTTAGCAAGGTTTTGTTGGATTTACTTCTAGAACAATTATATAAACAACTTATTACAATGAATATTGATCAGACAGCAGTGAAATAAAAGTTCTTTATCGTTGCCATTTAAAGGTATGTGTAATCAAATTCTACAAAATGGCACCTTTAGCTTAGATTGCGCTGCACGCATACCCAACCGCCTGAAGGATGCATCCTTCTCATAATCTGTCTAAAACTGAAAAGCAGAATTTAAACACTGCAATTGCAAAAGTCATCTTTAAAAGAAACAGAAATGATCTATGGCTCGTCTAAAAAAGTAGATTTAGTTGGTGGACAGTTGATAATAAGAAAGCTTATGATTTGTACTTTATTCCCATTATTGGGGTCAGCATCACAGTGCATATCTGTACCTGCGTATCCTACCAGGTCGACGTGGAACCCTTCTCTCAAAAAAGAGATTGCATGGTATTGCATTCGCGGACTACGGCCTATGTCGCCCAGTACAACAACACAAACGCTGTTGTCACCTTTAATTAAATAATTAAATACAAAGTAGAGAATAAGAAAAACAATTGGTGTAAATATCAATACAGGGTACACAATATACATGTTGGTGCGGTTGTAAACAATTCCACATGCAACTTCCGTAATTTCGAACGTTTCCTTAACTCGTTGAAAAAATAAAAGACTATGTCTAAAATACGTACCACGAGAAGGCATACATTTTTTCAATGCGAGAATACAGAGAAAATTCGTGCACCCATTACTACCAATATAATAATAATAATAATAATAATAATAATAATAATAATAATAATAATAATAAAGCAGCGACAGTAGAGGTAAATCCTTGATTCATTCTTAGTGGATCTGACATGTGAGTTGACTCAAAGTCACGCAGACACCTTCTCTTAATGTGACATGGCCATGAGATAAAACATATATGTCGTTACTGTTTAAATAAGAAAATATCTGTAATTCCCAATATGCACTGGGTCTTTGTTGTGATGTATTTACATTCTTATACAAAAATTAAATAATCTGAATTGTTCAAAACTGCTACTGTTAAAAAATATTCTAAAAATGGCACTAAACTAATTAGAACATATAATTATCCTTTGTTAGGTTCTTGAAGAATGAAGTCTTGATGGAGAAAAAAATACAGTTGTATATTTCAAAAACTAGTCTCAGTTGAGACTTTTTTAATGTAGACAGTACACAATCAGATTTTATGGAAATGCTTTAAAGGTGGAAGCAATAAATAAATAAATAACCAAATAGCTGTCACATGGAATAAATTGCCCATTAACTTAGACACAAAGACACAGTGATCCCATTCAAGACTGCTCTCAAAACTCACTTATTTCGACTGCAAGAACAAACTTAAAGACCTAATTATGTTTCCTACCTTAAATATTCTCAGCATGTTTTTTTATGTTTTCTAATTTCATTGTTTTTTTGTAATCATATCATTATATGTTTTTTATCATTTAGGTGTTGTCTAATGTTGTAAAGCGCTTAGAGCTTCTAAAGATTAGGCGCTATACAAAGTCCTCATTATTATTATTATTATTATTATTATTATTATCATCATCATCAGAAATGCTTG
This sequence comes from Sinohyriopsis cumingii, assembly GCA_028554795.2. Taxonomy (NCBI): domain Eukaryota; kingdom Metazoa; phylum Mollusca; class Bivalvia; order Unionida; family Unionidae; genus Sinohyriopsis; species Sinohyriopsis cumingii. The sequence continues at coordinate 128,009,273 of CM068825.1, forward strand.
CTCAGCAAAATTTTTGACTGAAGAAGCTGTTGTAACAATTCATATTTGATCAAGCCATTTCTTCTGACAATATTATACATTTATTGCCTTTGATACTGGGAGAGTGGTATAGTAACTGCTCCAAACGTCTCATCAAACATGAAAAGATTTATTGTAAGGAATGACCAGAATTAAGTTTTGCTGGGGCTGGGGTGGGTGCAGAATTTCAAATTTCAAAATAAAACCAGGGAATATATGAAGATTTATTCACCAAAGTCAAGTCGTGCTCTGCTAGGATCAAGCCATTATAACGCAGTTACTTTTCTGACAATATAAGTCATTGTAATTACAATTAATAGAATCAGTACTGGAAAGTATTTTAAATAAGTAATTTGAAAATATTCATAGACAATTACTCTAGTAAATATTGCATTGCATCCAATCACACTCCAGAGCTTAAATTTCCTCTTTTTCCTTGTACAAACTATCATACCGGAAAATATTATAATAATAATATATATATATATATATATATATATATATATATATATATATATATATATATATATATATATATACCAAATATCCACAATCAACACATTGGCATATACAAATGGTTGCTTACATTTCGTTGGATTAGTCTAATCTATGAGATTAGGGAACTGATAAATGTTTGATTGTTTATTTTCCCTTTTCTTTAGAAACAAAATCAACGTGGTATATTGATTTCTTCAATTATTACAATAGCCTGCTCTATCAAATAATTTATCTGCATATTTAAATATGTTGATGCTAATAAAACTTTATATGTCGTGTGGTAACGTGTTTCAGTCTTTTACCTACAAGTCTGAGTGATTGTACATCGTGTACATACTAAATACACCTCTAGTACGTTCCACACAGCATCGCGAATTTTATACTACCTGTAGCTATGTACATTTCAGGTCAGCGTCATTAAACATAGATAAACGTACCTATTATATTTAAAACAAATTATGTACTTCGAGCTACATTTAATGACATTGACCTGTGTGGAACTAGCTGTAATTGATTATTCAAGAAACATTGTAAAAAGGTAATAAATTATTTATTTATTTGTTTGTTTGTTGCTTTATTGTATTCTATGATACAATTTCATAGAACTCACATACGTATTATAGAAATTAGATTTAGATTACAAGAGAGACAACAACAAAATTGCACCAAGAAATCGCCAGTATTTTTATTTTTTTTAATTGTTGTTATCAACACACTGGACCGTTTTTCATCACAGCTAGATGTCAGCCATCCCGAAAATTAACCATTGCCTTCTAAAATGACAGAAGCGACCTTGTAATGGAGGAGAAGGGTGCGGAAAGCGACAGCGACAGCGTAGTTGACTCTTCAGATGAAGAACGGGTCCATTTTGATGTAAGGTTTTAGATAATTGCAATGTTGCAAATAATAGTCTAGCTGAATTACTTGACATTCATCTAGTATGTACAGTGCATGCATGCAGTACCACATTACATTTTTTTTCTTCTGTTTTTTTTGTTGTTGCAATTTACTTTCCATGGAACAAAAGCATTTGCTACACATACATGGTCATTATGATAATTCTTAAATGCCATGCCGTATAAAGTATGGTGATGTATTATATCACCGTCTTCAGTATGTATTTGGCATTGGCGATACGGCCTTACCATGGCTCAAGTCGACATGTTGTCTTTATCTATGGAACAAAATGATTCATTATTAATTCTTCAATGATCTACTTGTCTTATTCCCAGACCGGGGGGGGGGGGGGGGGGGGCGGGGGCGCGGTTTGGGGACTCAAAAAGTGTGTTTTTAGGTACCAAGTGGCGTCAGTGTGCCTGACCTAAACGAACAGTATGGTCCATTTGAGAATAATTGATCTTTTCATATAAGCCTGTATGAAATTAATGGTAATTTAAATCTGATAAAAAGTAAAAGTCATATAGCTGTTTTATCAGAAGCATTTAATCTACTCTCAGTCCAGATATACTAGACTTAGCATTGTTCAATGTTTTCACTACACACATGCACATACATGTGCCCACACTTGCATAAATGCAATCACAGGAACGTTAAATAAAAAAAATATACCAAGTTTATGTTTTTAAAATCCATTAGTCAGTGGAATATTTCTTAATTAGATGCAGCTTTGCTGCTCACTAATTCAGGGTGGGGGGGGGGGTTGAAGTTAATATGAATGTCATTTGTGTTAATTTCTGCATTCATTTGACCCTGGATGGTGCTGTTGTTCAACTTCTTTGAAGATCTTGTTGAATTTTTCTCGGCATAGAAAATTATCTTTTATGCATCTGCATTGCTGTGAATTCCAGGAATTATGAAACTTTGTTTTTGCTAAGCTGGGCTTTGCTTGTTTTGCAGATGGTTCATTTTTTTTCCCTAAACTACAACCACATTTCAACATTTTGACTTTAAAAAAAACCCACACTTGTGCACTATTCTGATTACTGAAATAATTGTTTTTTTTGTGTTCTATATACAGTGGAACCTCATTAATCTGGCCACCTTCATTCCTATTGAATATATGCAGATTAACAAGTTCTCCAGATTATTGAACCATGCACATTTTTATTTTACAATGTTATCATACTGTATACATCTACATGTGCTGTAAATGTATAATATGTATTTGCTAGCTGTACTTGTACTGTATATTCAATAAATGGGTGAAAAAAATGAATGAATAAATGTACATCTATTAACTTGTGTTTATTTCACCTCATTATATGCAATTTGTACATACATGCTGGTGGATATCTTTTATGGTCGCATGCTAGTGGATATCTTTCATGGTTGCTTTTGGGTGATCTTCGTTGTGCTGGCAAATCTTTTTTATGCAGGCTGGTATATCTACTCATGTATGTTTGCTTGATGGTGTTGCCATAATAATGTAAAAAGTACAATGAATACAAGAACTGATATCTAGCAGTGAAATGTGATAGGGTAAACTAGTGCATTGCAGTCATTTTCATAAGTAATATTTTATAATTGTTGTAGCTGCTAATGAGCTGATAAATGATGTCATGTTTTATTCTGAAATGAAGCCCAATACTGTCCAAAGCTAAAATCAGATCAACTTTATTTGTGCTACCATCAACAAACTGGTTGTTACATTCAGTATGTATACAATGGAGAGACTTAATGACACTTCATTTGCCAAACCATATGTTATGACAAAAGTGTGGCCGGTTTGATCCCAATGAGTTTATTTAATTATTAACACACCAGTCAGTGACTAGCAAACACATACATTGTTCATTTGCTGGTTACAATACACTGCATGATGTTTTTGCACACACAAGATCATTTGATCAGTTTATAACTTTAACATGCCACAAGATGACCAATCAGATATTGATAAATTTACACACTTCCAAATTTGTGTAGGTAAATCTATGTTATCCGACCGACTGTATTTTCATATATTTTTCTTTGACATTTCTTATTTTTGAACAGATTATTTCCAGCTTATCAAGGTAAGTTTTATAATAATTTTACACTTTGATTCCCAGTTTTGATTTCTGGATCCAGAATGCAGATTTCTGGATTAACAGAGCAAATTAACACTTAGGAATTCCATTTCCATTGAACTATGTCTGGATAGCAAGGTTTGCAGTTAAACAGAGTCCAGATTAACAATACTCCTCTCTATATGGAGTAAAATCTGACTTCATAGAAACATTGCTACTGATCACAGGCTTGCCAATAATCTTTAATAAACAGTTGATTTATGTTGTGGTGTTCTAGAGGGGTCTGTTTTTGGACCTGTTTTCTTCATTCTATACACTCAGCCGCTCTCAAGTGTCATAGATCATCATCCAGTGTCTCACCAATTGTACGCTGATGACAGCCAAATATACAAATCTACCCACCCAACTGAAGTTGATGCTACCATCCAAGGTGTAGAGAGGTGCATTTCTGATGCGAAATCATGGTTGACATGTAACAAGTTGCAGATGAATGATGATAAAACTGAGGCCATTCCGATCACAACACAAAGACTTTCTCATTCACATCCTTTACCTCAAACAATAAATATCAGCAACACCAACATTAAATTCACACAGTCAGTATGAAACCTAGGTGTTACTCTGAACAGTACTCTCACCATTGCACCAAGATTCAAAGTCATTCATTTCATTGTGGCATTCAGATTGCATCAGTACTCAGTCTGTTCTTGTTAAAAGCCATTCATTTAAATGTACTCAGATTGCATCACTACTCAGTCTGTTCTTGTTCAAAGTCATTCATTTCATTGTGGCATTCAGATTGCATCAGTACTCAGTTTGTTCTTGTTAAAAGCCATTCAATTAAATGTATTCAGATTGCATCACTACTCAATCTGTTCTTGTTCAAAGTCATTCATTTCATTGTGGCATTCAGATTACATCAGTACTCAATCTGTTCTTGTTAAAAGCCATTCATTTAAATGTACTCAGATTGCATCACTATTCAATCTGTTCTTGTTCAAAGCCATTCATTTCATTGTGGCATTCAGATTGCATCAGTACTCAGTCTGTTCTTGTTAAAAGCCATTCATTTAAATGTACTCAGATTGCATCACTATTCAATCTGTTCTTGTTCAAAGTCATTCATTTCATTGTGGCATTCAGATTACATCAGTACTCAATCAGTTCTTGTTAAAAGCCATTCATTTAAATGTACTCAGATTGCATCACTATTCAATCTGTTCTTGTTCAAAGCCATTCATTTCATTGTGGCATTCAGATTGCATCAGTACTCAGTCTGTTCTTGTTAAAAGCCATTCATTTAAATGTACTCAGATTGCATCACTACTCAATCTGTTCTTGTTCAAAGCCATTCATTTCATTGTGGCATTCAGATTGCATCAGTACTCAGTCTGTTCTTGTTCAAAGCCATTCAATTAAATGTACTCAGATTGCATCACTACTCAATCTGTTCTTGTTCAAAGTCATTCATTTCATTGTGGCATTCAGATTACATCAGTACTCAGTCTGTTCTTGTTCAAAGCCATTCATTTAAATGTACTCAGATTGCATCACTACTCAATCTGTTCTTGTTCAAAGTCATTCATTTCATTGTGGCATTCAGATTGCATCAGTACTCAGTCTGTTGTTAAAAGCCATTCATTTAAATGTACTCAGATTGCATCACTACTCAATCTGTTCTTGTTCAAAGTCATTCATTTCATTGTGGCATTCAGATTGCATCAGTACTCTGTTCTTGTTAAAAGCCATTCAATTAAATGTACTCAGATTGCATCACTACTCAATCTGTTCTTGTTCAAAGTCATTCATTTCATTGTGGCATTCAGATTACATCAGTACTCAGTCTGTTCTTGTTCAAAGCCATTCATTTAAATGTACTCAGATTGCATCACTACTCAATCTGTTCTTGTTCAAAGTCATTCATTTCATTGTGGCATTCAGATTGCATCAGTACTCAGTCTGTTGTTAAAAGCCATTCATTTAAATGTACTCAGATTGCATCACTACTCAATCTGTTCTTGTTCAAAGTCATTCATTTCATTGTGGCATTCAGATTGCATCAGTACTCAGTCTGTTCTTGTTAAAAGCCATTCAATTAAATGTACTCAGATTGCATCACTACTCAATCTGTTCTTGTTCAAAGTCATTCATTTCATTGTGGCATTCAGATTACATCAGTACTCAGTCTGTTCTTGTTAAAAGCCATTCATTTAAATGTACTCAGATTGCATCACTACTCAATCTGTTCTTGTTCAAAGTCATTCATTTCATTGTGGCATTCAGATTACATCAGTACTCAGTCTGTTCTTGTTAAAAGCCATTCATTTAAATGTACTCAGATTGCATCACTACTCAATCTGTTCTTGTTCAAAGTCATTCATTTCATTGTGGCATTCAGATTGCATCAGTACTCAGTCTGTTCTTGTTAAAAGCCATTCAATTAAATGTACTCAGATTGCATCACTACTCAATCTGTTCTTGTTCAAAGTCATTCATTTCATTGTGGCATTCAGATTACATCAGTACTCAGTCTGTTCTTGTTAAAAGCCATTCATTTAAATGTACTCAGATTGCATCACTACTCAATCTGTTCTTGTTCAAAGTCATTCATTTCATTGTGGCATTCAGATTACATCAGTACTCAGTCTGTTCTTGTTAAAAGCCATTCATTTAAATGTACTCAGATTGCATCACTACTCAATCTGTTCTTGTTCAAAGTCATTCATTTCATTGTGGCATTCAGATTACATCAGTACTCAGTCTGTTCTTGTTAAAAGCCATTCATTTAAATGTACTCAGATTGCATCACTACTCAATCTGTTCTTGTTCAAAGTCATTCATTTCATTGTGGCATTCAGATTGCATCAGTACTCAGTCTGTTCTTGTTAAAAGCCATTCATTTAAATGTACTCAGATTGCATCACTACTCAATCCATTCTTATTAAAAGCCATTCATTTCATCAGATTGCTGGCATCAGTACTCAATCTGTTCTTGTTCAAAGTCATTCATTTCATTGTGGCATTCACATTGCATCAGTACTCAGTCTGTTCTTGTTAAAAGCCATTCATTTAAATGTACTCAGATTGCATCACTATTCAATCTGTTCTTGTTCAAAGCCATTCATTTCATTGTGGCATTCAGATTGCATCAGTACTCAGTCTGTTCTTGTTAAAAGCCATTCAATTAAATGTATTCAGATTACATCAGTACTCAGTCTGTTCTTGTTAAAAGCCATTCATTTAAATGTACTCAGATTGCATCACTACTCAATCTGTTCTTGTTCAAAGTCATTCATTTCATTGTGGCATTCAGATTGCATCAGTACTCAGTCTGTTCTTGTTAAAAGCCATTCATTTAAATGTACTCAGATTGCATCACTACTCAATCCATTCTTATTAAAAGCCATTCATTTCATCAGATTGCTGGCATCAGTACTCAATCTGTTCTTGTTCAAAGTCATTCATTTCATTGTGGCATTCACATTGCATCAGTACTCAGTCTGTTCTTGTTAAAAGCCATTCATTTAAATGTACTCAGATTGCATCACTATTCAATCTGTTCTTGTTCAAAGCCATTCATTTCATTGTGGCATTCAGATTGCATCAGTACTCAGTCTGTTCTTGTTAAAAGCCATTCAATTAAATGTATTCAGATTACATCAGTACTCAGTCTGTTCTTGTTAAAAGCCATTCATTTAAATGTACTCAGATTACATGAGTACTCAGTCTGTTCTTGTTAAAAGCCATTCAATTAAATGTACTCAGATTGCATCACTACTCAATCCATTCTTATTAAAAGCCATTCATTTCATCAGATTGCTGGCATCAGTACTCAATCTGTTCTTGTTAAAAAGCCAACCATTTCAATGTAGTATTTAGCTTGATATTGTATGCTTTCAATGCTGATAAGAATTGTTCATCACTGACATGATATTTGAACCTGATATAACTGAATTTGAAATAAATGAAGTTGATGTTAATTCAAGGTTTCTCTTTAACATAAGGTAATGGAACTCAGAAGCACCTTATCAGTGTTTTGACAGATTAGTCAAAACCTCCTTTGGATCAATGGACACAGCACAAAATTATTTTTTCTTCTTTCTTTGTTCAGGGGGAGTACAAGGCACCAGACTTCAACATTAGATCATGGAGCCCCAAGGGACCAGGTGTCCTGGACTTCATCTGTTTGGTTCCCTTTGCTCAGCGATATGAAGCCATGTATGACCAGTCAGAACACATAAATAAAGTTAAAATTTCCTCTCGACATCGCCAGCAGCGTATGCAAGAATTCCATTACGGTCGCACCACCTGCAGAAACATTATTGGTGAGAGTTACGAAAGACCTACAAGTAGATTTATTAATTACTCTTAATTAATTAAAATGAAACTTATACTTTGAAATGAATAAGATGTTTGATGTTAAATACAGAAAAACATTATACAGATGACACTTTTTAAATTATATGAGTGCCGTTTCTCCAGAAGTACTGACCGTTCGAACCAATGTAGTGTCCACTGGGTATACTATCACATATACTCACTTATAACTTGGGTCAAGTTGCAAACAACATAGACCCTAATCTGTCATTGATTAATGCACTGGCAGATCAGTGTCTGTGATGTTTGTTCAAATGGCTACTCCTATCAAACTGCATAGACTCAGATCTTTTTTGAGCATTATTCAATGGCAGTTCTGTGTCAGTGATTTTTGCAGTTGGATCTGTCTTTCACACAAGTATATGTACACATGTCAAGTGCAACTGCAAACTGGACAGGCCCAGATCTGCTGTCACATAATGTGCTGGCAGAGCTAGGTCTGTACAGTTTGTTAGATGTAATCAGTAGAACAAACAACACTGATCTTATCTGCCAGTGCATTATGAGATGATACACCAGAGTCAGTGTTGTTTGCAGTTGGATAACACTCTTGCACAAGTATATATACACAAGTCACATCCAACTGCAAACTGCAGAGACCCAGATATGCCAGTGCATTATGAGATGATGCATCAGGGTCTGTGATGTTTGCAATTGAACTAGACTTGTACCATATGTATTCACTTATTAGACGAGTCCAACTGGAAACTGCAGAGACCCAGCTCTGCTGTCGCAGAATGTGCCCACAGATCAGGGTCTGTGCAGTTTGTTAGGAGTATCCAGTAGAACAAACAACATCATCCTGATCTGCCAGTGCATTCTGAGGCAACACATCAGGGTCTATGATGTTTGCAGTTGGACTCAACTTTTAAGCAAGTATGTACAGTATTTATTCTGCATGAATGTGTATCAAGACAAAAAATTATCCAAAATCGATGTCTCCTGCTGGGTATGGATTATCCATGTCTCCCACTGGGTATGGATTATCCATGTCACCTGCTGGGTATGGATTATCCATGTCACCTGCTGGATATGAATTATCCATGTCACCTGCTGGGTATGGATTATCCACATTGTACCACTTGTGTTTAATAAAGTTTAATCCAACTCAGACCTTTCTCATTAATATCATCAAATTCAGAATATATGTTCCTTTAAATGGGTTCCTGTACATTTTTTGCTTGCATAATGATGTACAAAAAAAATTGTATGTTAAAAAGTGGTTGGAATAAGAGTTGATTGCACTTTTGTAAATGTTTCACAATACTGCCTGTCGGCTTTTAGTATATATACAGTTTCTCCACTAATAGGAATGCCAACTGTCCAGTATTATTTTAATTCAACATAGTTAAATTTACACTGGTGTTGCTCTTTTGTAAAAAGATTCTGGTTGAAAGTATATTATATAATGTCATTGCAGATTACCTGCCATTTTTTTGATCAGATAAGAATACATTTGTAATTTTGTTTCACCAGAATAATCAGTGATGATGGTGTCATATTATCAAGTTTTACTTTTGGTTCAGACAAAATGGACAAAAATTAACCCCATGCACAAGTTATGTAGTTCCTTACAGAACTTGCATAGTTAATGTTATCAGCCCAGTGACACATAATTCACAATTTTTTATTGTTGCTGAAGTGAAATTGTCACAAATGATTTTAAGTACTGCTTAAGAAAAGAGGTTTTCTTATGTAATAATTTTTCTTTTTGTGTTAGATGAGAGACGACTGAGAAATGCCACAAGTCAAAATGACTGTCAGTTAGGTATGTACCACTAAACAAATCTTTCTTCTCTAATAATTTATCCAAGTATTATCATTCAAACCTTAATTCTTTCTTTCATTGTAATATCTCTCCTAGTACATGTATTATTATCATTAAAACATTAAATCTTATTTACTTGTAATAATTTATCAAGGTGCTGTTAAAACTTTAATTCTTTCTTTTCTGTTATAGTTTATCCAGGTAATGTTATTCAAACTTTAATTCTTATGTTGTCAGATCAAAAAGCACTAGGTACTTATTTGATGCAGTTGACATTGTATTTAAACCAGAGAGCTGCATAACTGTCTTAAACAGTGTGGATCTTTAATCATGTCCGCCTTTATAAATTGTGCACTTTAATATTTCCAGTTTTATTTATGTGTGGCAGTGTGCAAATTACAAATAATTTGAAATAAAATGAATATTATAAAATTTCCTGTACAAGTTTTAATCCCATAATTTGAGTGTAATATGGGTGTGATTGAATGCACCAATTACATATTAAATCAGTAATTGTACTTTTAATGAAACTTAGCCCCACTGCCCATGCCCAGCCTCACCCAAATATTATAGCTAACAACCAGATATGCTTAATTGGTGGTTAGAAGAAAAAAGCAGTCCATTATTGTAGACCATCACTGCAGTTTATTTTTCTTTGTTCTTGCTTTTTAAAATGTATATTTTATCATTATTTTCATCAAGAATAGTGTAAAATGCATTTATTCTGAAGTACAATTGTATTGCAGTAATAAATCTACCAGTGCACAGGGATAAATGCTACAGATGAAATGATACACTTTTGCAGCATATCAATACAATTCATGAGATACAGTCCACAGCATGTTGAATATATTGATATATGTATCACCTTGATGGGCTTTTCATCTTTAAAAGGTATCTAAATAGTAGGGTGGTGCCATTTTATATGTGTTGACATATTGGTTGTATTTCTAGTATGCATATTACAAATGGAAATAGACTTGTCATCCATTCTTCCCACTCTCATCGATTTCAGGATTTAAAAAAAATAATTACATCAGTGATTTTTATTCATCCTTTTGGGCCATTTCATGCTACTCCGTTTGATCAGGTGCAGGGCGCATCTTGGTCACCATGACCTTCAATATGCATTGCTTTAATGCTTTTGAAACATGTTATTACCAATTTCATGCCTTCACTTAAATATGGAAGGCATTATGGTGTTATCTTCAAAATGGAAGAAGTAGTGCAATTTCCTTGTGCAAGGAAATTTTATCTAGAACAAGTCCGAGTATGAGGATGGAGATGACCAGCAGCCAGATCCTTCACTTCTGCTTTTTGCAGATGCAATACAATTGCCGCTGACACAGACACTCGATTCTGTGAGTGAGAAAGGAAATTATTAAAAACACCCACTCCCCTTCTACAAATTAACAAGGTGACTATAACTCATTTAGTTTGGAATCTGCCCCCTTGCCGATTCTGTACTAATTTTTTCATCCAATGGGCACATTCAGTTGCTGATGACATAGTGTTAAAGAGACATTATAATAATATTAATTATTTAAGACTTGAAGATTAAAGTAACTTATTTAAGGTTAGTGTTGTTTTGTATCTATTCTTCACCTCTTGTATCAATATGGGTTTTGGTGTGGAAAAATGTCAATATATTGATTAATCGTTTCAGCTGTAATAAATACTGATCATCATGAGTTTTCAGTTGCAATGAAGATGAGATATTTATTTCTCACTGATACTTCATTGTACTAGTTTGTAACTAAGACTCACTTGAAATTGTTAATGCAGATATACAGTAAAACCCTGCCTACAGTAAAACCCTGCCTAACAACCAAAACATCTAAATGACCCAAAGTATTTAATGGACCTCATTGCTAAGACTACCCCAGTATAAAGACCACCTTTCTCAAGTCCAGGGAGTGGTCTTATTAACATGGTTATATTATGTTAGAGCTATGCATTATTTGGCAGCTGGTCATTCAGATATGGTGACAACATAAAATTTCAGAAAAGAAACTACCGCTGACAGTGAAGAACATCCTTGAAACACATGGAATTCTAAGCCTTCATTGGATATAATTGTTATTGATTATCACAATCACTTTCACATTATCTCAGATGACAAAAACTTGCTTTGCCTGAGCAGATGCTAAAAACAAAAGTAAATATGGTGGACAACAATGTAATTTTGCATGACCAAACTTGATGAAGGGGTATTTTCACACAGCTAAAACACTTGATGAAGAAGGTAATTTTCCAGTTTTAAAATAAACAGTTGCATATTTTGTCTGAAGGGATTGGGACTAGGTAGAGTGGAGGCATTCATTAGGTCGGTGAATTAATTTTTATAGCTAAAAACTTCAAAGCTGAAAGGACATGATAATTTGAGCTATATATATATATGAAATGTTCTGTAATATAAATACTAAATACTGAAAAAAAATCTTTAAGAATAAAGTTGAGCATGTGTTATTAAAATATCTGGTTTCATTTCAAATGTTGAATAAGCAGCTTTTATTCGTGCATCCTTTTATGTTTTCATTCGCCACCACCATTTTTTTCCAAGTTCATATCTACAAGAGAGTTCATTCAAGGGAGAGAACTTGTACTTGTGGCAAGAATTGTCCTCTTGAATGCAGTCAAAGTGTTAACACAAAGTGGTCTGTCGTATATGATATAAATATGCATTTGTGGATCATTCAGAAGTAATTTCATCACATCAAGAAATCTGAGTTGCTATCTTATTCATCTGGTATAATTTTAAAGCTGTGGAAATCCATGCTTTATTGCTGGAAATATAAATACACCAACTATTATCTTGTCAAGACACTGCATGAAATGTAGCACCACAGAAAATAACATTTTCAAGTTTCTTGTGAAATATACTTAAATTGGTGCACTGGTTTTGTATTTGAGATTTGCCAACCTTTGTGGTGGGTTTTAGTGTCTACTTTCATTCATTTTCAATGACATGTTGCCAGTGAAGTCAGTAAAAATGAATATTTCTAGCCATAGAACCAAATTATCCAATGCAAGACTAGCATCCCATTAGTATCTGTCTAATTCTTGTTATCCCCTTAGTATAAGTCTAATTCTTATTATCACCTCAGTATCAGACTAGTTCTTGTTATCTCCTCATTATAAGACTAATTCTTGTTATCCCCTCAGTATCAGTCTAATTCTTGTTATCCCCCTAGTATCAGTCTAATTCTTGTTATCCCCTTAGTATCAGTCTAATTCTTGTTATCCCCTTAGTATAAGTCTATTTCTTGTTATCCCCTTAGTATCAGACTAATTCTTATTATCCCTCAGTATCAGTCTAATTCTTGTTAACCCCTCAGTATCAGTCTTGATTTTTGTTATCCACTTAGTATCAGACTAGTTCTTGTTATCCCCTCTGTATAAATCTAGATTTTGTTATCCCATCAGTATCTAATTCTTATTATCCCCTTAGTATCAATCTAATTCCTGTTATCCCTTTATTATCAGTCTAATTCTTGTTATCCCTCAGTATCACTCTAATTTTTGTTATCCCCTTAGTATCAGATTAATTCTTGTTATCCCCTTAGTATCAGGCTGTATCTTGTTATCCCCTTAGTATCGATCTAATTCTTGTTGTCCCTTTAGTATCAATCTAATTCTTGTTTACACCTCAGTAAAAGTCTTATTATTTTTCCCCCTTAGTATCAGTCTAAGTCTTGTTATCCCCTTAATATCAGTTTAATTCTTGCTATCCCTTTAGTATCAGACTAATTCTTGTTATCCTCTTAGTATCAGTCTAATTCTTGTTACCCTTTAGTATCAAGCTAATTCTTGTTATCCCCTCAGTATAGGTCTGATTCATGTTATCCCTTTAGTATCAGGCTAATTTTTGTTATCCCCTTAGTATCAGTCTATTTTTTGTTATTCCATAAGAATAAGACTAGTTCTTATTATCCTCTTAGTATCAGTCTCATTCGTGTTATACCTTAGTATCCAATTCCCTTTCAGTGGTTGAACTTCTTGACAGTGGTGTCGATCCTTGTGCCTATGATGAGAAGAAAAGAACTGCCCTTCACATTGCTGCCTCTCAGGGTTTTCAGGTTATAGGTAAGTTGATGAAAGAGCCTTTCTTACACTTCCCTTTGCATCAATGCCTCACAGGCTTACAGGCTGAAGATAAATGGCATACACCACCAAACAAGATTCCATTTAAATCTGCAGTTCATATTGATGCATTCCAGGGTTTTCAGGACATAGGTAAGTGGACATAGAGCATTCAGTCTACATCCTGAAGGCCCTAATGTCTAGCATTTTATTTATCTGAAAGAAAATACATGCTCTGTGACATGGTTGAAAACCCTATGAAAATGGAGGATTCTGAATAAACCACTTCCTTGATAACTCATGCCCTGATACATCACGAACCCGCTTATAATGCGGGGACAGGCATGGATCCCATTTTTTTTAAACCAGAAAATACCCCCCCCCCCTCCCTTTTTATTGAACTTGAAGAAAATCGCGATTGAAATTGCTAACTGAAACGTTGATATATCGTTCTATTTATGGTCAAAAACGGTAGAGAGGACCTGGAGATTTTAATCAACATTTTGAAATTATCAGCTTTTTTATAAGGAGTCATATAATTGGTAACATTTTATTTCCAAACAACATTCTTATTATATCATAATTAAAGATATTCAAGGAAATTTCGATAAATGAAAATGTCATGCCTAGTGTAGGCAGTACATTAATATTTAAATGCCAATTAAATAATTTTTATTATGTGAAATTTGTGTTTTAATTCTATCTTTTAGTTCCTCTTAAGTGTAATCATCATAAATGCAATGTGTATGTAAACGTAAAATGTGTCAGCTATGTCTGCAGGCATTTCTTTGAGAACCCAATTAAGTCCCAAACCGTGTTTTGATAATTAACTTGCGGAAGCATTGTTTGTATTGTTGCACTGAATTAAAACCTGGCCTTCTTTGCATTATCATGTTAATTATGTCTTTTGAATCAAATAAAGGAGGTGGAATAAAAGAAAAGTTAAAAGGCATGCAAATCCATCGTAATTAAAATCTAGCTTTCCCAGTCGTATGTCGGGTGAACTCACTTCAGTTGATCAGTCGAACACTGTTATAAATGTTATTGTGTATGTAACATAAACTACCTTATTTTAACCGACTCAAACATAATTGTGATCAAAGATAGCAAGACAACCAAGTGAAATGAACGATTCGTAAAATAAAGAGCTTGATTTCACAGATACAGACCATTGTGGGCAAGTTTGTTTCAGAGAATTCCTGAACTGGCACTTAGAGATACCGTCAAGGATAATAATAAGTTTCACTATCACTTCCAATGAAATTACGACATCAATACTGTACTAACTGAACAATACAAAATTTGAGTTTCGATGTAGACGATTGTCTCACTAAATAAATGTAGCTGGTTTTAAAAAAAGGGATCTTGTTTGGTGGTGTATCAACAGTTAGTCTAGTTACCTGCTACTCTGACTCCTGACTATTGTATACCACTCCGGGAACCAGACTAATCAACAAACCAAAAAGCAGTGATGTAATACAGATTTTTTGTGTACACATGATGATTGTTGAAACCATTTGGAACGATCTTTCACATGTTGGACATTTTGAAAATGAATGTGTTTATACAGGATAATGGTCAACTTCATTAAAAAAGCACGTTATTGAAAATTATTATCGACGTGATAGTAAAATGAGGATTCAGTCATTGAACAGCCCAGTTCCCTACACACACACACTGCGGTTTTCTCGAAGTGTAGCTAAGATAATGTTTTCAATTTTTAGAGGTCCCTCGGTAACTCACGCCCTTGCTTATGGTTTGATCTATGTTTGTGGACCTTATTGTGTGCGAGTTATCGAGGGAGAGGTGTAACTTGAAAGTTTGTGTTAGTCCATGAGCCAGTCCTGATAAAATATCCCATGTCCTTATGGTTTGAAAGCATTTTTGTTATTCAGAAAGATCTCATTTGTTCATTTACCACATCAAAAAGCATTGCTCTGAAAGGGAAAAAGATACTGACAGCATGGAAAAGCTGGTCAAGGGTAAAAGATTCTAACAGCTAGGCAAGGGAAAAGGATTCTGACAGCAGGGAAAAGCTAGGGGAAAAGGTTCTAATAGCAGGGAAAAGCTAGGCAAGGGAAAAAGATTCTGACAGCAGGGAAAAGCTAGGCAAGGGAAAAAGATGTTGGCAGCAGGGAAAAGCTAGGCAAGGGAAAAAGATTCTGACAGCAGATGTGTATATGATTAGAGAGTGAGCAACAATTCTTTTGCAAGATTTAGTTGCCTAAACTCTGTGTGTGTGTGTCTGTGCACGCACACACAATGTTTCACCCGGGATCCCAAGGGCCTGGGACACTGTCCCCCACCCTCCAAATTTGGGGAACACACAATTTTAAAGGGACAAAGGTACATAGCTGTATATAATGCACTAGTAGCTCTTTCATTTATTTTCAAGGGTATCAGTTGTGTGTGACTTTGTGGAAAATGGCCTTTTTTGTGCATATTTAAATTCATCAGTTGGGCAAGGCGTACTAATGTTTTCTCAGACTGATAGTTGGTCACTGGGGTCTTTGATTTAGTGTTTTGTAGCACACAAAAATCCACAAAACTTTGTACTCCATGAAAAATAGCCAATTCACATCTGTTCATTAAATTTTCCTTTCCTGCACAATAACTTAAATTTCACAGCATGTACTGTCATCAAAGTTATGGACAACTTGAATGATGGGTAAGAAAAAGCCATTTTAATTTGAGGTCAAATTTCATGGATGGTGGCAAAAAGAATCAAAGTGGTTTTTGTATAATAATTTTAGTTTTAGGCCATGTACCTTGACCAAAGTTTGTGGAAGGCATGCACTTAAAGTTTGAAAGAGGCCTATTGATGTTAGGGACAAAAGTTCAAAGGTTAAGGTCTTTGTGACTCAAACATAAATGCATTTTGCAAAATAAGTTTTGTTCTAGACCAAACTTTGTAGATAGCGTGCACTTAGGTAATAAAGAAACTAGTGGATTCTGGGCTCAGGAGGTAAAAGGTCATGGTCATGATAGGTCAGATAAGGAAAGAGACAACCATGACCTACTAGTTCTTACTTGGAGGACTATTAAAGACAGGATGCAAGGTATTATTAACAATGCCTGAGTGAAGGTAATAATGTACTTTTTATGGGACTCTTGTTTTTTAGTGCCGTTCTGAGAACCACCAAGAAATATTAAACTGGTTTATGCAGAACACTTACTATTTACTGTTCTATTTTAGTAAAGGTGTTACTGGACAAAGGAGCAGACCCAAATCAAAAGGACGTCCTGGGAAACACTCCCCTTCATCTAGGTAGGTGATAATCATTTTCTTTAATTATAATCAAATGAACCGTAACAAACAAAATCTCTTAAAAATAAATTAACCTCACAAAACTGTACAAGACAGCAAGATGCACAAAAGCTTTTGTAAAAGCTAGTTGTGTTTATTGACACACACATAGTCAGTGTACATATTCTAATTTTTCTTTAACTTTTCTTTTAGCTTTGTTATATCTTTTTTAATTCAAAGTATCACTTCTTTAACTTGAGTGATATCTGACTTTTAAAATTAAGTTACTTTTTCTTGAATTTTGTCCCCTTATTTTTCATAGATATCTGTACAGTTGTGCCTGTTTGTACATTTATATTGTTGATGAATTTCCCCCTCACTTTGTAAGAAAGAAAAATGGAATAGAGATGTTGAGTTTAAATTATTTTAATTTTCTAATTACAGCAGCCTGCACATGTCAAGTCCCAGTAGTAACACTGCTTCTCAAGGCAGGTTAGTATAGATCATCTTGACAGTAGAGTCCCAGTAGTATCACTGCTTCTCAAGGCAGGTTAGTATAGATCATCTTGACAGTAGAGTCCCAGTAGTATCACTGCTCCTCAAGGCAGGTTAATATAGATCAACTTGACAGTAGAGTCCCAGTAGTATCACTGCTTCTCAAGGCAGGTTAGTATAGATCAACTTTACAGTAAAGTCCCAGTAGTATCACTGCTTCTCAAGACAGGTTAGTATAGATCATCTTGACAGTAGAGTCCCAGTAGTATCACTGCTCCTCAAGGCAGGTTAATATAGATCAACTTGACAGTAGAGTCCCAGTAGTATCACTGCTCCTCAAGGCAGGTTAATATAGATCAACTTGACAGTAGAGTCCCAGCAGTATCACAGCTTCTCAAGGCAGGTTAATATAGATCAGCTTGACAGTAGAGTCCCAGTAGTATCACTGCTTCTCAAGGCAGGTTAGTATAGATCAACTTTACAGTAAAGTCTCAGTAGTATCACTGCTTCTCAAGGCAGGTTAATATAGATCAACTTGACAGTAGAGTCCCGGTAGTATCACTGCTTCTCAAGGCAGGTTAATATAGATCAACTTGACAGTAGAGTCCCAGTAGTATCACTGCTTCTCAAGGCAGGTTAGTATAGATCAACTTTACAGTAAAGTCCCAGTAGTATCACTGCTTCTCAAGACAGGTTAGTATAGATCAACTTGATAGTAGAGTCCCAGTAGTATCACAGCTTCTCAAGGCAGGTTAATATAGATCAACTTGACAGTAGAGTCCCAGGAGTATCACTGCTTCTCAAGGCAGGTTAGTATAGATCAACTTTACAGTAAAGTCCCAGTAGTATCACTGCTTCTCAAGACAGGTTAGTATAGATCAACTTGACAGTAGAGTCCCAGTAGTATCACAGCTTCTCAAGGCAGGTTAATATAGATCAACTTTACAGTAAAGTCCCAGTAGTATCACTGCTTCTCAAGACAGGTTAGTATAGATCATCTTGACAGTAGAGTCCCAGTAGTATCACTGCTCCTCAAGGCAGGTTAATATAGATCAACTTGACAGTAGAGTCCCAGTAGTATCACTGCTCCTCAAGGCAGGTTAATATAGATCAACTTGACAGTAGAGTCCCAGGAGTATCACTGCTTCTCAAGGCAGGTTAGTATAGATCAACTTTACAGTAAAGTCCCAGTAGTATCACTGCTTCTCAAGACAGGTTAGTATAGATCAACTTGACAGTAGAGTCCCAGTAGTATCACTGCTCCTCAAGGCAGGTTAATATAGATCAACTTGACAGTAGAGTCCCAGTAGTATCACTGCTTGTCAAGGCAGGTTAGTATAGATCAACTTTACAGTAAAGTCCCAGTAGTATCACTGCTTCTCAAGACAGGTTAGTATAGATCATCTTGACAGTAGAGTCCCAGTAGTATCACTGCTCCTCAAGGCAGGTTAATATAGATCAACTTGACAGTAGAGTCCCAGTAGTATCACTGCTCCTCAAGGCAGGTTAATATAGATCAACTTGACAGTAGAGTCCCAGGAGTATCACTGCTTCTCAAGGCAGGTTAGTATAGATCAACTTTACAGTAAAGTCCCAGTAGTATCACTGCTTCTCAAGGCAGGTTAATATAGATCAACTTGACAGTAGAGTCCCAGTAGTATCACAGCTTCTCAAGGCAGGTTAATATAGATCAACTTGACAGTAGAGTCCCAGTAGTATCACTGCTTCTCAAGGCAGGTTAGTATAGATCAACTTTACAGTAAAGTCCCAGTAGTATCACTGCTTCTCAAGACAGGTTAGTATAGATCATCTTGACAGTAGAGTCCCAGTAGTATCACTGCTCCTCAAGGCAGGTTAATATAGATCAACTTGACAGTAGAGTCCCAGTAGTATCACTGCTCCTCAAGGCAGGTTAATATAGATCAACTTGACAGTAGAGTCCCAGCAGTATCACAGCTTCTCAAGGCAGGTTAATATAGATCAGCTTGACAGTAGAGTCCCAGTAGTATCACTGCTTCTCAAGGCAGGTTAGTATAGATCAACTTTACAGTAAAGTCCCAGTAGTATCACTGCTTCTCAAGGCAGGTTAATATAGATCAACTTGACAGTAGAGTCCCAGTAGTATCACTGCTTCTCAAGGCAGGTTAATATAGATCAGCTTGACAGTAGAGTCCCGGTAGTATCACTGCTTCTCAAGGCAGGTTAATATAGATCAACTTGACAGTAGAGTCCCAGTAGTATCACTGCTTCTCAAGGCAGGTTAGTATAGATCAACTTTACAGTAAAGTCCCAGTAGTATCACTGCTTCTCAAGACAGGTTAGTATAGATCAACTTGATAGTAGAGTCCCAGTAGTATCACAGCTTCTCAAGGCAGGTTAATATAGATCAACTTGACAGTAGAGTCCCAGTAGTATCACTGCTTGTCAAGGCAGGTTAGTATAGATCAACTTTACAGTAAAGTCCCAGTAGTATCACTGCTTCTCAAGGCAGGGTAATATAGATCAGCTTGAGTCCACATTAGACGGTTCCTGTCAAAAACAAACTACAGTGTTCATCTCACTTGTTACAAGCCAGATGATAGCAGAATTTGCTGCTCTTTTTAAAAAAAATATTCTTCCAGCTCCTTTTTCTTACAATCCTATGCACAATAGCATTTTACATTGCCTATTCAAAACCTTTTGCAGCCTGTTAAAAATCTTGGCAAAAACACTGTAGGATGGTGTCAGATAATCAAAATGACTTCATTAAATAATTTCTCAATATGATATCCTATTAAAACAGCAGTAATTTACCACTAATTTATCATTGATCTTCATGTCAAAGGAGAATGTTTTTCACATTTGTAAAGACAAAATTGTAAACCTTAAATAAATTTTAGTCGCTCCATCTGGTTCATAATAACACTAAATTTGACTTTTGTTTTGCTGTGAACATCCTTTCCAAAAGGGTCTCGTTGCTTGTCTATTATTTAAATATCCATGTCATGCTATGAGAGGTGAAGTGTAATTGTAGGATTAACAGTAAATGAAATTAATTTACACAAAATCAATATGTAGATGCTTTAGTCAAATCTGTAATAATTTACAGTCACTCTTGTTAAATAAACAGTGTTTAAATTTAAGATTTGTGTCATTCTGTCAATAAAATATTCTGTCTCTTCAGCAAAAGGCCATCATTGAACTAAATGTATTTTTTTCTTCATAATTATAAGTAATGTTTGTGAACCATTGAGTTGATGAGTATTTCTCCTTTTACATGAGTTATTGTTTAATTTTCCTTCATAGATATCACTCTGCAAACAAACTACACTTGCGAGATATCAGCTTGAAAAATAAATCACAAGTATCGATGAACAAGCTATCAATCATTTTCTTTTCATCACGATACATGAATGGATTTATTTGTATAAATGTAATAAACATGAACAGTGATTTCTTGGCTGAAATCAAGTCACTTTTCCCAACAGGAACAGACCTGAAGTCAGTGGACACTAGTGGACGCACCCCGCTGTCCCTGGCCAAGTCCCGGTTAAGAATGCTGGCAGAGGATAAGTCATATAGCAGTGAGCAGTTGAAGGGAGAGGTATTTCAGGTACTGCATGATCAGTCTGATAATTGCAAACATGGAATATCAGCTAATCAAATCATGTTACATAGTCATTTGTATATCAGATAATCAAATCATGTTACATAGTCATTTGTATATCAGATAATCAAATCATGTTACATAGTCATTTGTGTATCAGATAATCAAATCATGTTACATAGTCATTTGTTATATTTAGCCCAGAGAGTGCAATGCTGAATTATTTGCCTTACACATCTTCAGTCCCAAGTAAAGTCACTAGCTGCCACAGTTGTGTTAGGGTAAGTGATCACCAGTTTTGATTCCCCTTCAGACTCTCTCATTTCGTTGACCTCAGAAACCACCTCCCATCAACATGTTAACTTTCAAGTGTACCTGATGCACACATAATAACAGCCAACTCACATCAACATCTTAAGTGTCAAGAGTACCTGATATACACACTGTAACAACCACCTCACAGAAGCATCTTAGCTAAGCTATCAAGATCACCTGATTTACACATTGGAACAACCACCTCACATCAGCATTTAAACTATCAAGAGTGCCTGGTATACATATTGTAAGAACCAACTCACATCAGCATTTTAACTATCAAGGGTACCTGATATACACAATGTAACAACCACCTCACAGAAGCATCTTAGTTTAGCTATCAAGATCACCTGTAATACACACTGTAACAACCACCTCACAGAGCATTTTAACTATCAAGAGTGCCTGGTATACACATTGTAAGAACCAACTCATGTCAGCATTTAAACTATCAAGAGTACCTGGTATACACATTGTAACAACCTCTTCACATCAGCATTTTAACTGTCGAGAGTACCTGGTATACACATTGTAACAACCACTTCACATCAGCATTTAAACTATCAAGAGTGCCTGGTATACACATTGTAAGAACCAACTCACATCAGCATTTTAACTATCAAGAGTACCAGATATACACACTGTAACAACCACCTCACAGAAGCATCTTAGCTTAGCTATCAAGATCACCTGTAATACACACCGTAACAACCACCTCACAGAAGCATTTTAACTATCAAGAGTGCCTGGTATACACATTGTAAGAACCAACTCATGTCAACATTTAAACTATCAAGAGTACCTGGAATACACATTGTAACAACCTCTTCACATCAGCATTTTAATTGTCGAGAGTACCTGGTATACACATTGTAACAACCACCTCACAGAAGCATCTTAGCTTAGCTATCAAGATCACCTGATATACACATTGTAACAACCACTTCACATCAGCATTTTAACTATCAAGAGTGCCTGGTATACACATTGTAAGAACCAACTCATGTCAGCATTTTAACTGTCAAGAGTACCTGCTATACACATTGTAACAACCACTTCACATCAGCATTTTAACTGTCAAGAGTGCCTGGTATACACATTGTAACAACCACATTATGTCAGCATTTTAACTGTCAAGAGTACCTGGTATACACATTGTAACAACCACTTCACATCAGTATTTTAACTATCAAGAGTACCTGATCTATACAATGTAACAACCAACTCACGTCAGCATTATAAGTTTCAAGAGTATCTGATAACAAATTGTTACACAGTAATGTAATGTGAGTATTGTTGTGGGGTATAGGGGAACTGTTCAGAAATGGCTGCACCACTAATTGATTGGCTTGAATGTTCCAGATGTGTGAGGGTAAGGACATGGTATTTTTTTATAACTACAATAGCTGTCTACACTCATGTTCTGCTGTAATATTCCATGGTCCTGTTACTTGAGGTCCTGAGGTCCTGTTACTTGAGGTCCTGTTACTTGAGGTCCTGTTACTTGAGGTCCTGCTACTTGAGGTCCTGTTACTTGAGGTCCTGTTACCTGATGTCCTGTTACTTGAGGTCCTGTTACTTGATGTCCTGTTACTTGAGGTCCTTTTACCTGATGTCCTGTTACTTGAGGTCCTGTTATGTGATGTCCTGTTACTTGAGGTCCTGTTACCTGAGGTCCTGTTACCTGATGTCCTGTTACTTGAGGTCCTGTTACTTGATGTCCTTTTACCTGATGTCCTGTTACTTGAGGTCCTGTTATGTGATGTCCTGTTACTTGAGGTCCTGTTACCTGAGGTCCTGTTACCTGATGTCCTGTTACTTGAGGTCCTGTTACCTGAGGTCCTGTTACTTGAGGTCCTGTTACCTGATGTTCCGTTACTTGAGGTCCTGTTACCTGATGTTCTGTTACTTGAGGTCCTGTTACTTGAGGTGATCACAATAATATCTTAAGAGTATTCACTGTACCACATCAAGTAAAATATTAATTAGGTTTATTGATAGAAATTATCATTTTATTTACATAGAACAAACTATTTTTACCTTCTTTTCATGCTATTTCACAAGTATATGATCTTGATTCAGGTATCTCAATGGGTTTAAAAGAATGGCCTAAATGACATATGTCATGATTCATGAGATACAGACTTATGAAGTAGTCAGAACAAATGTAGTGAAACATCACCCTGCTGTCATAATAATTACACCTTATACTTCCTGTGTTAGAGTTACACTAGTATTCAGATTACTATGCATTTTCAAAAGACTAGTACGCAGAACCAAATGTCACTAGTATTCAGATTACTATGCATTTTCAAAAGACTAGTACGCAGAACCAAATGTCACTAGTATTCAGATTACTATGCATTTTCAAAAGACTAGTACGCAGAACCAAATGTCACATTTATCATATAAATGTAAATTTTTGAATTTTTGCACATTTAAAATTGTTACACAGTAATAGATGTTTCTCCAATAAAAAGTGAGAGGTTACACAGTAACATTGTTTTAATTCACACTGCTACTTTTCTTGTGACCCTTGGAAATAATGGTGGTCACTGATATCACATGTCATGAACCAGTTTCATATTTTTATATTCCAGTTAATATTAAGCTTTGCCATCATGCAAGATGATAACATCATTATTCACAAAGTATAAGTAGAAAGGTTATAGACCAAAAGAGCTCATTCAATGGATTAATTTGTCTCTATGTGTTATTTGTTCAGTCATTCCTCCATCCATCAGTTAGTACAAGTTTGTTATCACTACTCATCCTAAACCACATGTATAATTGCCATAAAATTGTACACATACATTCATCCCAAGGTCTGTTGGATACTAAATGAAAATGGTGATCCATCCATTATGAAAATCTTGTTATTGATACGTCACCATAATGGATTGTCATATCAGCTTGAGTTTTTAACCAAAATGCTTCTTTTGATGTCTAGTTGACCTTAGGTCAGAAATGTGCCAATATGACATCCAATAAAGCCACCACTGTGGCCATCTTGAAATCTTGTTATCACTACTCTTGAACTGATGGTCATATCTACATGGGGTTTGCACTACAGATACTTCTTATCTTGTCTAGCTGGTCCTAAATGAAAATGATACAGATCTGGCATTCATTATGTCCACTGGGGTGGCCATGTTTAGAATTTTGTTAGTGCTTTTTGTCCTTTAATCAACAGCCATGTAAACATGGTTTTTCACTAAATGTTTTTGGTCCTTAATGAAAATGGTATTTATCAGAATCCAATATGGCTGCCATGGTTGCCATCTTGAAAAGCTTGTTAATGCTATGCTTCCTTAATGGATGGCCATATTGACATGTTTTTTTTTACTCAAACACTTCTTACAATGTCTAGTTGGTCCTAATGAAAATGGTGCCAATCTGATATTCAGGATGTCCCCCATGACACCCATCTTGAAAATCTTATTAATGATTTTCTTCCTAAATAGATGATTGTTTCAACATAAGATTTTCATGAAAAGATTTTTGGTGTTTTTTTTGGTTCCACATTAAGAGGTTGCCATTAGGTATCCCATAAAACTTCTTATGATGTCTAATTAGTGTTCAGTGAAAATGGTGCTAATTAAACCTCCAGTTTCATTGGCGTAGTGGCTATCTTTTATATCTTATTATTACTACTACTCCAGTATTAGTAGTCATAATGACATGGCATTTTCACTTAAAGACTTGTTATGTGGTAGTCTAGGTATTGGCTGTCAATATCTAGTTGTTATATCTACCTCTTCTTAGCCTATATGGAGTTTTCACTGAGAAGCTTCTTATACCATCATTGGTCCTGAACAAACAGTGGTGACCATCATTGGTCCTGAACAAACAGTGGTGACCATCATTGGTCCTGAACAAACAGTGGTGACCATCATCAAAATCTTACTATCACTGCTTTCCTTGAGGTAATGGTCACATCACCATAATGCATCTCACTATATATTGTACTTGGTCTTAATTTGACCTCCATAATTTTATCTCATAAACAGCTACTTGTCCTCAACAGAAGTTTAACAGGATAGACCTGAATGGATGCTTGGATCAAATGACAAAACAACACAATGTGATAAAAGATGGAAGCAAATGATATGAATTAATAAAAATATATACACTACAAATACAGTGATTCTTTCACACTCTAAACAATTGTCTCCTTCAGTTACTCTACCCAAACATTCACAAATAGGAAAACATAAACAATTATTCATATATTCATATTTGTATCTCATGTAATGGAAATGAGATTCAAATAATCTCGTGTAATGAAAGTGAGAATCAGATAATCTCATGAAATGCAAAAAAGATTCAAATAATATCTTGTGATGAAAGTGAGATTCACATAATCTCATGTTATGTAATGAAAGTGAGATTCAAATAACCTCATGGAATGAAAATAAGATTCAAATAATCTCATATAATCAAAATAACTCAATTGCACTCAATTGAAACAACAGTTAATTGAAACAAAACATGACTTTGTCATTTGTACAGCCGTATGATTCATAAGTATTTGTTAAAACTTGCAAATGTGTCCGCTGACAAACCACACAGTTCTCCCGAATTCTTGGGTTGGCCCACACTTATATCAGCCACACACTCCCTTCATGGATCCACCATGCGCACAAGTTTACGAATTAGTGGTTTCGTCTTCACATGACCTTGATGGTTACATAATCTTCCATATCCATATATACACACAGACGGCCAGACAGCCAGCCTGATATACCCACACACACATATGCACCGACAGCACACAGTTGTCCTAAACTGGGTTGGCACACTTGTATTGGCCATGCCCACCCTTCATGGATCCACAGACATACATATAGACATACATACAGACAGGTACCAACGTGTACAGACAGCAACAAACGTCTACAATAAAACCAAACTGGTCATTATAACAGGTACAGAATTAAAATCTATAGATACATGCTACTAAAATAGATACATGCTGCTAAATTAAACCCCTAATAGCAATTTGTAACAATTCAAAAATTCACAACATTTCAAATCTGTATAGTAATAAAGGCATCATTTCACGATATGACATTAAAAACTGAATATGCTTCACATATCAAATAAAATACAAATGTAACACTTACCCCCATGGCTGGAGAATAAAAATGGAGAATGTTGACTCCTTGACAAGATCCAATGAACAGTGTGTCAGTTAGAAAACAAACTTGCCTTAAATCTACAGGAGAGTGAGTATTGGTAAGGGTAGAATACCCGTGCATACCATGCTTTTAGTGTGTCTCGCCACAAGCGATCTATGCCAATACATGCTAGTTCAGTTGCTTACCTAAAAGAACAATTATCCACCCTATGTAATGTTGTATGCAGGTATGACAAAAATGATTGAATCGTTCTAAGGTGAAACCAAGTTATTTCTTGCCTTATTCTGAAACAAGAAGACCAGACTAACATTTTCAGCAAAATAAAATCTTTCTTGCAGTATATTATGCAGTTATTCCCATATCGAAATGATGCTGATCCAACCTTTACAATCGCTGCCTTGACAGCCATTCTGAAAATAATAATAATAACTTATTAAAGAAGGGTAGCTAAGTCTGAATACAGATGTATCTAGTCTTCCTTCAGACCCTCAGCTACTTTCTAAAAATCTACATGCATGTATCTCACTTACAAAATTATGTAGGAAAAGTAATTTTACAATATTTCAAAAAAGGAACAATCAAGTGATATGAATTTACATTACTCTGAACATGTCAATCATCCTGAAAAAGGATCTATTGACTAGCATAAACAAAGGCAAAACAAAATAAAGACAGGAAGAAAAAAATATAATGACATGTAGAAATCAATCAAAATCAAGTTTAAATATCTGAGATAAACTTTCAACATACATGGCTGATCTAATTGATGTGGACAAAGAATTTCATATCTTTGTTCACGAATATTTTGAAACTGCATCAAAATCGTTCAGTATTGGATTGTGAAAATTTCAAGTAGCCATGGCATATCATCATTTAGTCTTCTCCTATATTCAGGCAATTACAATTTATACATCTGTAGACAGGTACTGCCCTTTGAAATTATAATGTCATTTATTTATTTTATTGTCATTTATTTGAAGCCATTTCAATTCCTGGAAAAGAATAGTAGATGGTGTGTCAAAAGGAGCGTCCAGAATTAGGCGAGCATCTCTCTTTTGTATCTTGTTTATTCCTTCAACTGACTCTTGGGGCAGTTTGTCCATATTTCAAACTGTAGACAATAACTGGTAAAATGAAGGCATTGTAGTACATTATTCTAGTTTGTATGTGTCAGCATTTCTTAACTTTACTTACTAATTGTATTTTACTTGATAGATATTTACAGACTAGTCAACAATTTTGTCACACTTTAAATTTCTTTTGACAATCACAAGTTTTGAGAAGTTTTTCTTCTTAAACATTTTCACTGAGTTGACAATTTACTGACAAAGGTACAGATTTCTCAGAAGTGGACTGCTTCTTTGTTTCTTTGTTTCCATACATTTTTTTTGGTTTAATTTATAACAATTTTATTTTGTTTTGACCACATCTCAATATTTCTTATATCAGTCTTAAAGAGCTTCTATAGCATCTACAATATCTACCTGAAGCTGTTATCACACAGTCATCTGCAAATAAGTCTGTGATTGTGTGCTCTTGGACATCTTGGAAGGTCATTGATAAAAATAAGAAATAGCAAAATCAGAGTACTGACAATTAACTTATTCACTGGAATGCAAATATGTGTTCACACACACACATACACACAAGCATTACCTACATTAGGAGGACATTGTAAATCCACATATGTTAGGAGGTGCACACACACACACACACAGACACAGAAATGCAACCAGCTGAACATCAGACCCTTCAGGGGACTCAATCATATTTTATTGTACCTCCTCCTCAACATGTGGTTGTATCAACATGGGTTTTCACTAAAATAGTATTATGACTATATGGTTAGTTTATATGGATTCCCACTCCTGAACAGATAGTCATGTCAGTATGGGTTTTCACTAAAATACTATCATGACAATATGTGGCTAGTTCTGAATAAAAGTGGTGCTCATCTGCCTCCAGCATGGCACCATAGCCGTCTCAAACATCTTATCACTGCTTCTTTTTCATGAATGGTGAAACTGATGTTTGTTTGTTTGTTTCTCTATAACAAAAAAATACACTTCTTGGATATTTTAATATATTCAGAATAAAAGTTGGTAAAGATCTGACACTAATATATCTGCACTTTTGTGAAGGAGTTTTGAAAACCAGAGGTAATTGACATTTGCATAAGGTCAAATGTCATTGCTTGCATCTTCATACTTCATGGAACTTATAAACACACACACAGAGGTGAATTTTTACCACGTGGCACTCTGATATTGACTTTAAGGTCAAAGATACAGAGTCAAGCTTTTGGAATTTCTGCTTTGTGATTATGACAGTACCAGACAAGTATGAATGGATTTTTATGAAACTTTATTTGTGGATATATGGATATTTATGAAACCTATTTTGTGGATATATCTGATGAATTCCTTGAACAATATCACATAGATAACTTTTTTATTATGTATGTAAAATAACTGTAGCATATTTCGTCATTCATTGTTTTTCAGGTTATTTAAAAGAATATTTAATTAAAGATTTGACCAAAGCTTTGTGGGTATATTTTCACATTGTCTGAGACACATTCATTATTTTACATCAGTGATAACAGGTTCAGGAGCAAAGAGCACAACAAAGAATCTTGTTTTGCACTTGAGGTATCTTGAGAACATGTTAACTCTGACATGCAAGAAAATATTTATGTTACCAAATTTTGATGTTGAAGATTTTGATAGATAATTTAGTACTTAGCATTTATAAAGAAGAATGGCGGAAGAAACGGTTTTATCTTGGTTTCATGGAAATTCTTTTCAGCCAGTTGAGTATTAGACCCTTCAAGGCACTCTTGTTTCTGTTATGATTTATTGTACCAAATTAGTGGATTTTGTCATTCATTTGATAGAGTTTTGACTTTTGTTTTTCAGATCATTAAAACTTTATCAAAGGAGATTCCTAATAGCAATATTAATTTGATCAAAATTGCAAATGAAAAAAAATAATTGTTTGAGATTTTTGGTATGAAAGGAACATTTATGGAAGAACTTCAATTTACATTTATAACCAGATAGCTGAGATGATGAAAACCTACCTGGCTTTACGAGGAGTGAAGGATGAGGCAGAACAGCTGGATGACCTCTGTCAGCACCTCCAGAGGACATCAACACGGGATGAAATGGACCAAGTGAACAACCTGCTGTCCAACTTTGCATCACTGTCATTAGAGCGGAAGGAGGCAACCATCTAATGCAGAGATAGGCTTGTAACTATCAGGAAATATGACTTATCAAAAGTACTCAAAGGAACTAAAGGACAAAATAACACTATTGTGGACAGATGTTATTTTGTCATCATATGAATATTACCAGATTCATTTATGAGAATCTTGAAAGTGGTCAGACTTAGACATGTATGCTAGGTTTGTATTGATTGGAATGACATCATGTCTCTGAAATGGTGCACAGTTTAGCATTTTACAAATACTTCAGAATGTATTTGGTAAGTATGTTACTTTGCAGACAACTCATGAGAGGCTCCAGACTTCTGCAATTTGGACATGATCTGGAAGATTATAATGTCTATAATTGATTGAGGTCTTAAAAAGCAAAGTAGCTAAGGGTCAGTTTGTGTTACAATAACCAAACTGCACAGAAGTACTGGCACATACCAAAAAAAGCTTCTGATTCAAAGTCCTGTATCTGCCGAAGGTAATATTCTTTAGAATTTAAAAGATGACGGTGCAAAATACTGGACTTGAGGTCATGATCAGAGAGTGGTGAAGAGTAGTATGTTGCACTGACTATTGATAAATATTATGCGTTGTGCTGTGCCTGATGCTCTGCTTTACATAGAAGAAAACTACCATTACAAAAAGACAAAATGTTTAAAGTTTGTCAACCTGCAGATTGAAACAAGAAAAAAAATAATATATATACACACACACACACAGTGTGACCCTGCTATAGCACACTCCATTGTAACACAAATTTGGGTATGGCACAATCATGGCTTGGCTCCCAAAAATTTAATATGCATGTATTTTTCTCATACACAAAAAAGATTTCTTTTTCATTTTGGGGAGGAGATTTGAATGAAATCTAATACAAATTGGTCATGGCGTGGCTCCTTCCTTTCCATGTACATATATTTTTCTCATACAGGAAAAAAATTCTTAAAAGTACAAAGAATAACAAGTACAATCTTTATTCCAGGATTGCACTGGGCTTCACCATTTCGCAAATTGGGATTTTTTTTACCTTATTGGTGACAGATTATATCATCTGGCAATTGTATTTCTTTTTGCAACATTTTTGGTTGTTTAAACTTGTATACACAATCTTGATTTTGGAGTGGAGTAAATCAGAGGCACCATGAAAGGAACCCACAAACTTGATAAAAGATGCACTGGACTCTATATCTATTGTTACATAAACAAATTCTTTGTTCATATTGACAAACTATCTTAATGATGCATCGTTATATCATGGCCTGAGTACTGTATGCTGTGAGATCTCTGTTTTTTGTTGACATTTCTAGTAGCGGAGATCAACCAGACAAGACACTATCTCGTGATGGTTCTTTTGGACAATACAGTGTCAGATTATCAGACGAGTGTTCGCTAGAAATTAATATATTTATTTTGACTGAACCTTTTATTCTTTTGGCAAGTAAAATCCCTCTTCTTTTCACTCATTTAATTAAATCCTTCAGAACACTCATTTTCTGTAATAATCACTGTTAGAACTCTTTTAAATTTCTAATGTATGCATGGAAGGCAGCATCAATCTGCAACCAGAAATGTGAAGAAATTTTGTTTTATAAAAGTGGAGATCTACTTGTAGATCTATTCAATATTCATGCTACTGGAACTAGCTACAATCAGCCAACCGTTGAAGGGAGGAACAGTTGTTATGCATATTTAATTTGCATTGTTTGTTAGTATTGTAATGTAACATTGTATGTTGGACTTTATTTTAACATTGTATTTTGGACATAACCTTGTCCAAAATCAAGCTTATTTTGTACTTGATCTGAATTTCTGATTTTTAAAAAAAAAATTCTGTTTTCATGACTTGTGATATGTCGGCCCATTCTGCGCACAGCTTTGAAAAGATGTAATGTTTATCAATCTGGCTATAGAAATGAAATATATTACTTTGGACTGTTTTTGTCAGCAGTTAAGTAATTAGGTCAGATTTATAGCTAGTTTTACAAAATTCAATGTAACGTTGCCAATAAATGGCAAGAGATATCAAGCAAACTAAACCAATCTTGTATTTAAAAAAATAGTAAAGTTCAACATTTTATCAAAAATAAGCTATTATGTGGAAGAGAAACAACAATGAATAAAATGTGTTTACAATGTCTAGTTTATGGGGAAAAATTACTAAAGAATTTAGAAACAGACTATAAACAATGGAATTTCTTGAGAATGCCATTCTTGCAGCAAGTTGACACATCGGGTAGCAGACGATATTGTACATGTGGGACAACTTGCAAATTTGGAGACTTGAGATGCACAATTTTTTTAAGTAAACATTTTCCGTCTTTTATATTTATGTATTTATTTGTACGATTCTAAAAGATACATAGTAACTAGGATTTTCTGGATTACAGGTTCAAGAAGGTCATGGAGTGGGTCTTCATGTTGACATTTAGAAATTATATTTTCATATGCCTTTTTAGTCGAAATTTGGGATATTTGTGTACACTTTATGAATATCACTTTTCTTAATTAAAGTACGAACGTTCTTTCTTGATACAAACTGGATTCTTGACCCAAAATAGTACGTGATCCAGTGTTTACAGAAATGATGTATCATTGCACAGAATTACCCGATGCGCAGAATTGGCCGACATGGTGGTATATATATATATATATATATATATATCAATCATACATTGCTGTGACATACTGACCAAGTACAAGAATTACATGCTGTTGTATTATGACCAGCTAGTTCTGAATTCTTGGTCGTATAAATTGAAAATAAAAAGAAATGAGGTATGCGACATTTGTATGCAGTTACAATCAGACTGGAGAGTAGTTAGTAAACAAGTCTGCCCAGATGTGTAGTTATTTTTCTTCATGTGCAATAGTTCATAATGATGTTTTTAAGGAAAAAAATCTGATTTTTTCATCTCTATATTTGTTACTTTTTTTTTTCACTTATTATAGAAACAGTTATTTGAAAGTAGAGTTAGTTTTATTCACATCATAGCTGTCAAAGAGAAAATGTTTATACTGTATGAGTGTACTAAATTATAGAAATATAACCTTATTGAGTTTTATGCATTCTTCATTTGTTCTACAAAGCATATTT
The DNA here is from genome assembly GCA_028554795.2 of Sinohyriopsis cumingii. Taxonomy (NCBI): domain Eukaryota; kingdom Metazoa; phylum Mollusca; class Bivalvia; order Unionida; family Unionidae; genus Sinohyriopsis; species Sinohyriopsis cumingii. The sequence goes on from CM068825.1 coordinate 128,042,081, forward strand.
TACATATTCAAGAAAACATCCATAATTTAGTAATGGTTGTATTTCATTTTTCTTCATATAAATACTGTAGTTTTAGAAGGGTGACTGATTTAAGGCTTGAGTCGTTTTTGCCTTTTATTTATAACTTTATCGTTTAGCTGATTTGTGTGTAAGACTATAATTTTCTAAAAGTTTATAAAATGTCAAGCGTAATGAATCATAATTCTATCAATTTTCTCACAGATAAGTAAAGTTTTGAAGTTTCAAACAGTTCAAAATTTGTTAAAAATATTTGTGCAGCAATGTTCCTTTGTCATACTAAACTTTGTGATTGTATAATTATATTTTCTAATAAACTATGTTATGGATTTTTGATAAATTTTGTTTTCATGATAAAGCTATTAAATGAAAATGAACCCTAATTTCTTCTTCACATACATTACCCAATCATAATACCTTAGGAGAACTAATCCCGCACTCCCAGACAACACTTTTAACTAAAGAGAGCTAAATGTTATCTGCCCACCCTAGGTAGCAGTCAGGCAGAGTGATCTTTCTGTGAGATAGGGATTAGCAGCAAAATTCATGAGAGGAAATAGATCATCCAGTTTTATTCAAATCCACTTTGCATTGGTAAAGCTACAAGAGACATAATGATGGATATAGTTCTGACCATTATTTCATATCCAGTCTATCCCAACTGTTGAAAACAAAAATCACTCAGAAGAACATTAAACCGAGTAGTGAACCATGGAGATACATGAGGGACCATTTGATAAGACTGTCAGATGAGTAAAACCTACTTAGCTATCCTACTTATTTATATTACATCAATGTTTATATAATTGTAAGCAACACCTTGGTACATACTATTACTGTTTATACAGGTGAAAAGCTTCTTTTCCAAAACCTACACAAATATATTTTTATTTGTATAGTGAAACCCTGCTATAACACAATGGTCGGGGTCCACAAAGAACCATCATCCTATTCAATATATCATGCAACATGCAAACAATTTAAGAAAATGTTGCATGTGTACTCTTATAAATACTTAAAATATTTAAAACAATTGTTACACTTTTGGTATCTATTTTTTGAGGCACATAAACATTCGTAAATATTCGTGTGTAAATAAATTGACAACTAAAGTGTAAATAGCTACAGTACATGTCATCACCAGCTAATTTGTTGGTTTCCATTATAGTAATTCGATCAAAAGTGTGTACAAAGAAGCATCATTTCTACGAGTGTCCTGCTGGATTCCATTTTATCCAGATACTTAATTTCTTGCTAATACACTCACACTAACTTTTAAAACATTTTCTGAAACATTTATATTTGTGGGATGTGTCCACACTGTCTCATTTTTGACCAACAATAGAATGCATAAATCAGATATTGGTACCTTCTGAAAAGAAACTTGAATTTATGCTTGAAAAATACTTCACTGAAAGTTAGACCAGAGGTAAAGGGTATTGATGAACAATTCTGCTACCTCAACCAAGTTTGGGATGTACCATTTGATTCTATTTCCAAGGAGTTAACTCCATAAAAACAGTTGTCATTCTCAACAAAACTAGACAAAAAAAATAGACCTTTATTTTCACTGCATCTTGTGTTTATAACTGTGGCTTGGACTACTGCAGAACAAAAGCAGAGATTAGAATGTTTGATTATAATTGCAAATTGCTCTATCCGTACAACTTCAAATATTCTGTTCCTCTCAGTGCTTGGGAACAGCACAGTTGTACATGTAACTTTTAACATTTACCATGTATGTGGCAGTGATCAAAACTGCCCCTGACAAATCAGGTGATAAACATGTTTTAATAGGAGTTTGACAGTTGATTGAGAAGGTGGTCTGTCATTGTGCCTTAAATATGGGTAAATTAATTGGTTGATAAATTCAGGTAAGAAGCCATTTTAGGCCACTGTATTGTTTGGTGCTTGGATGTGTATACCAGATGACTGTTCAAGCACCTGTTGGCTATTACTTACCTTGGATTTAGCAATGATTGTACACAGGACGAATTGAAGACAAACACAATGAAGACCTAATGGCTTTATTCTTGATGGTTCAATAATAATTACATAAATTATTCAATTATCAGCTTTTTAAGGAGTTAACATCTTTCAAAAGTAAGCAACAAGCAGTGATAAGATTTTTTTGTTTAAAATGTGCATCACATATTTCCAAATTATTAAATATATTCATATTTATTTTTGCACTCAAGCTTTTCTAGTTTTTTTAGACTGGATTCTTCATAGACCTGATGATAACATTCTACAGTCCTCCCTGGTATCCCATGACCTTGCATCAGATCACCTCTGCATTATATGCCATCTTGATGTATCAGTCCCTAACCCTCCACCTTTATCTGCTTCTAAGAGAAACCTCCGTATGATAAATAGAACCAAACTAATGCACGACATCCAAGCAAACCTAACAACTTGCTTACTTCCTACAGCAGAACAACTCGATAACTGCCTGTGTTCAGTGCAGAGTATCAATTCAAAAGTGTTCTGCATGGTATAGTAGTGTTAGGGACCAGCTTCGCACTGCTAAAAGAGACCGCCGTAAAGCTGAGAGGCTTTGGCTTTCCACCAGACTCACTTTTCATAAGCAAATCTATGAAGCCGCTAAGAAGAATGTCACAAATATAGTCCATGCAGCGAAATCAGCCCACTACACTACTAAGATCGTGGAAAGTTCCAGCTGCAAAGAGCTCTTCGAGATTACTAAGAAGCTAATGTCAAGGAACAAATCTACACCACTTCCAACTACCTTCTCTCCAGTTGACCTTCCAGACATGTTTGCAAATTTCTTCCGTGACAAAGTACAAACCATTAGAGATAAGCTTGACACCACAATTTCAATTGACTCGTCGTCACCACACAGTTTGGATACAGAATTTGAGCGGTAACCATTAGCAGCATTTCAACCTGTCTCTATGGATTTCGTATGTACAATCGTGATGAAGAGTGCAACAAAGTCATGTGAACTTGATCCAATTTCAACATCACTGCTGCTTGAGTGCTTAGATCCAATATTGCCTTCACTAACTGATGTTATTAATACCTCTCTCTCATCCGGTGAATTCCCATCATTTTTCAAAACTGCCATTGTAAAGCCTCTGCTGAAGAAACCAACACTTGACCATAACGATTTAAAGAACTACTGCCCAGTTTCTAATCTCCCATTCATATAAAAAATCTTAGAAAAGGTTGTTCTATCCCAGCTTGTAACTCTTCTGAATTCAAACAGTCTTTTTAGCAATGTACAATCTGCATATCACCCTTGCCACAGTACTGAAACTACTCTTCTAAAAGTAGTTAATGACATTCTCTCTGCATTGGATAGCGGAATGATTACAGTCCTCACCCTCCTTGATTTGTCTGCAGCATTTGATACAATAGACAATGATATATTACTTCACCGTCTCCGGCATGTATTTGGCATTCATGATACAGCATTACTGTGGTTCAAGTCCTACTTGGTCAACAGGACACAAATTATATCTGCAAATGGAATACACTCCAGCCCAGTTGATCTATGTTGTGGTGTTCCACAGGGGTCTGTTCTTGGACCTGTTCTCTTCATTCTATACACTCAGTCGCTCTCAAGTGTCATAAATCATCATGCAGTGTCTCACCAATTGTACGCTGATGACACTCAAATATACAAATCTAGCCACCCAACTGAAGTTGATGCTACCATCCAAGGTGTAGAGAGGTGCATTTCTGATGTGAAATCATGGATGACATGTAACAAGCTGCAGATGAATGATGATAAAACTGAGGCCATTCTGATCATAACACAAAGACTTTCTCAGTCACATCCTTTACCTCAAACAATAAATATCAGCAACACCAACGTTAAGTTCACACAATCAGTACAAAACCTAGGTGTTACTCTGGACAGTACTCTCACATTGCAGCTCCATTCGCAAATATCTTTCAGTTGATGCCACCAAAACACTTGTGTGTTCATAAGTACTTTCAAGACTGGACTATTGTAACTCAATTCTGTCTGGTTCATCTCAATATCTACTCCAGAAACTTCAAAAAGTTCAAAACACAGCTGCTCGGATCATACTCTAAGTACCACGATCAGAGCACACCTTCCCGCTGCTCTGTACCCTACACTGGCTATCCATTCGATCCAGAATCAAACACAAAATTTGTTCTCTGTGCTACATTTCACTGTCAGACTCTAGTCCAACATACCTATCCGACTTCACCCATGTGTACACACCAGCAAGATACTTACGCTCCTCTTCTTACAAACATATACTCATTATTCCCACTATGAAAATAAAGTCATATGGACAGTGTTCTTTTGCATACCAGGGCCCAGCAATGTGGAATGAATTGCCCACTGAACTTAGACACAAAGACACAGTGATCCCATTCAAGAGTGCTCTCAAAACTCACTTATTTCGACTGCAAGAACAAACTTAAAGACCTAATAAATGTTTCCTACCTTAAATATTCTCAGCATGTTTTTTTAATGTTTTCTAATTTCATGGTGTTTGTTTTTGTAATCATATCATTATATGTTTTTTTTATCTTATAGGTGTTGTCTAATGTTGTAAAGTGCTTAGAGCTTCTAAAGATTAGGCGCTATACAAAGTCCTCATTATTATTATTATTGTTATTATTATTTCAAGTAATTGGTGAAATTAGTGTAAAATTTTGTGAGCCAAGCAATGACAATTCTATATCTGAATCTATGTTATTATGAAGCATGTTATAGTGGGGTTTCAAAAAAAGGTAAAGAGAAATTTGAAGATAAAGATATGTTCCTGCAACTTTTCTATTTACTCATCCTTCTTGCCTTCTGACTTAATTTTTCCAAAATGTTTAGGAAAATAGGCAATTCCATACTCATGATTTTCCTTATTGAAGTTTACTATATTTACTGTACTTGCTTGTAGGCTGAGTCCAACTGCAACTAACATAGACCCTGATCTGCCATCACATAATGCACTGGCAGATCAGGGTCAGTGGGATTGGTTCTAGTGATTGCTCCCATCAAACGGTACAGACTCAGGGTCTTTGGAGCTTGCATTTGGACTGAACATATAAGCAAATATTTATGGTACTTCTTTCTCATTTTGGTGGATTAATGCCAGTGAGTTACACTTGCACACAGCACACCAGTTGTTCTGAGCAGCTATCATTTAGAAGGCAATTTCTAATAAATGGTTTGTTGCTTCTACAGGTATGATAAACAGAGAATCGTAGTATTATGCACACAGAATGAAAGTGAAAAGAATCAAAAGTACTCGCTGACATTATATTATATATATATATATTTTAACTTTTAATGATACAGTTTTTGATAAATAAATAGCATTTAATTTAGTTGTTGTTAAAAAGGTTTCCCAATATTTGGCAATAGTGAAACATTAACTTAATATACTACTTTTCTTAATATGACATTGATTGTATGGGAGTTAAGAAAGTCTTCTTCTTGGAAATATGTGAACAGGAAATATTAATAAAGGATTTGGAATTGATGAGTTCATTTAATGCCCAAAGATGCAAAAATAAGTCAACTGCTGAATGTTGGATTCATTAGACTGAATGCAAGATTCCCAATAGACTATGATGCAGACAATGTGCATTTTAATGAGAAAGGAAGAAATGTTTTGGCTGTTTTTTTGTTTGTTTGAGGAAAGTTTTGACTTCTTTGCAGAAAAATGTCATTTTTATCCACTCTGATTTTGTCGACTGAAATTGCTGGTGACTGTCAGCAAGACGGAATTCTCCAGTGCATACTAGAGCATTCTTCTTCATTCAGAATTGTCCAGTTACTAATTCATGTGTCAGTTCTACAAATTCTGTGAGCGTTTTGGTCTTCCATTCAACTGTTTGTTTAAGAATTGGATTCATAGACTCACAATTATTTTTCCACATGCAGTCTGTCTGATAGATTTTTAATGGATTATTGACTTTTAGTTTGATATTTTTCTTTAGTTTTTCCCAATAGTAAATAAGAAATTTTTCTGAAATTCCAGCACAACAATTTTCCAAAGCTTCATATTTATCGTCAAAGCAGATAGTCATGAGCGTCAACTAGTCCGTCTTCCCCAAAAATTTCTTTCCAGATAGTGTTGCGGTCAGTCACAGTAACTGCGTCGTCTGTCAATATATGCCTAATGTTCTCTTGTAAATTGTGTGTGCACAGAACATGTGTTGCTTTTGGCAGAACTGCCTTAATGCCTTTGACTATAGCCTTCACATCATCACTTCCAGTTACAAGGCTGTTAAGATTTGAATCCATAAGTTTTACTTTCAAACGAGGGAAAAAATGACTAAGTTTCAAAATCACTATTGTTGTTAATGAAGAGCGGCCCGTGAAAGATTTCTGACTCGTTTTAGTGTAAGTTGTTTGTAACATGTTACCGTCACATACATTTTACATAGCATAAAAGTTTTGTCAATGCCAAGGACAGTCTGTCCCGAGCAACAAAGATTCTTAATGTCTGTTATCTGTTCGTCTGTGTAATAAATTACCCAAGGGGGCTTACCACTGGTCATGATAACTGATTGTACAAAAGGGTTATTTTCAGTTACCAAATTTTCAAGAAATCTGATTTGGCCAGCAAAATTGTTGGAGTGTCCTGGAGCTTTTCTGTCCTTGGATTTTTTATATTTATACTTGTCATAAATTTGTTGAAGTCCTTTCGGTTGGGACAGTTCTTCTTATTTTGAAGTCAGTTTATTTCATATTTGATGAGGTTTCATTTTTTCAATCATTTCTATATTTTCATTAAAAACAGGCGTCCACAAAGATTCTGTCTGTTGCAAGTTTCCATACGGCATTAAACCATGAAATTTCCCTACATATTCAACCAGTGACAAATTACTTGAAAGACCCCCCTCCCCATGTCACGTGACCCTCTTTTTGTACATATTGTCCATTATCAACTGAGTATAGCGCCTGTGAATCACAACAATTTGATTTTGCCAGGTTGTGGATCCAAAGGTCTATACTCAGTTTTCCGCTGGACTTGTCTTTTTAAAGAATACTTCCCATTTAAAAAAATAATCATGGTCAGATTCCCATCATCAGACAGCAAATAGTAGGATTTAGGGGATGCACCAGCAGATGTATCCCATATACCACAGCTGTCCAAAACAGAACTTTTGCCATTACTCAACCTCTTTTTGAGTTTTTGGCATTATTCAAAATGAAGTATACATTGTCTTTCAGACCACATGGACTGCATTCTACACTTGAGTCTGATTTTAACAACAATTCAACAGTTTTTCTGTGTCGCGAAAATTATACTGGTCTAATTTGCCTTCTGTTGGATGTTTGTATGTATCATTTCTGTCTTTTATCTTGTTTTGTAGGTCAGTTACGTGATGGATTATATTAGTATGTGTCTCGTTCCTAACGAGTTTTGTCATCATGTCAGAATTAACAGAAATACCACCCACTGAGTCATCTACATTTACAGTGATTATATACTCCTTGTTTTAATAAAATAGAGGCACAAAGTGACTGGGTATAAACCCATTTGTTCTTTCTGGGACGGACGTTTGTGTCAACATTATGCATGCTGCGGGAGATGTGGATTTGTTTACTGCCCTTCCAACAACCTTATGATTAAAAGGTTGATGCAAATTCGGCTTGTAACTGTGGCGGACAACAAGAATGAATGGGCTTTGAGATGCTGGCACTTAGTGCATAAATATGTGCCATTTCATAGTAGGAACCAGTCTCGATAGTGTCTTTCACAAGCTTTGAATAGACACTAACAATAATACGATTATCACTGATCAAATCAACAAAACTGTTGGACTTTTCATCATAATAAATAGGATTCAGAATCAGTTCTATTGCAGTTCGTAGTCACAGAAGATCATGAAAGCTTTCTGAACCAGTGAGTGCTCTGGAAACTGCTCTGTATAAACAGTTACCATCACCATCTACTGACATTGGTACAAGTTCACTTAAAATTGCTGTATGATACATTTTTAAAATTTCCACAGAAACTGCATCTTTCTCTCAATTGTTAGACAAGCGCCCTGATTCTGGAATCAAAATCCCGCAGGTGATGATAAATTTACTTTCAGACTTTGCAGCATTGGTCACGGCATTCTTTTCCTTCAAATGAAAAATGTTCTGCAATCTGGAAATATACTTTTAGTGTTGTTTTAATAAAAACTCAGACATATCCTTAATATCAACTTCATTGTTTCGCTTCACAAAAATTACAATCAGACGTGATTTCTTCAAATAGCAAATAACGAATAATGGCAGCAATGAGCAAACGGGTGCAGTTTCTAAAATGTGTTCGACATTGTTATCTTCATAGAACGTGCGCAGGACGTGACTGGTATCAATGAACACTTATGGTTGGTGTAATATTTCACAGGATTTTAATGAATATACCAAGAAAGGTAGATTAAAGCATTCAGTACGCCTTGAGGGCAAGAATGGCCAGATATAGTTACACAGTTTAAAATCATTTATTTTAAGAATCTTTGCAGTTACAAATAGGGATTTCGTAGAAAGCATGAGCTGAAGTAGGCTTTGAAATAAATAGATCAATGAATTAAAAACAATATAATATTAATAACATATCTATTGGACAGAATATATAGATGGATACTTAGAGAGATACATGAAAATAATAAAAGTGTCATAAACGTGTACATTCATTTCAACGAAAAATGCGGCACAAATAGAATCTAATTAAAATCTTGGAATCAAATAAATTCGATCAAAATATTTACTTGTAGAATAATAACGACAAACAGTATGTCATTCATCAAGATATCTATTTATCTATTCGGTATGACTAAAATGCGAAAAGTGCGAAAAGTTACAAAAAGTTACAAATATATTGCAAAAAGTTCTGAAAAGTTCATGTAAAATTATATATTGACCTACTATTGTGATTTTGATTTTCAGCTTCAATTAATATTTCTATTTTACAAATTAAATAATATTGTGTAGTAACTCATTATATACCTTTTTTGTATATAAAGTATTTCCAGAAAGATATTTTAAGTGAATGGTATCCTTTTCGCGAAAAGGACTTACCCATAGGCAAAACAGTTCGACTAAGTTTTATTATCAGTTGCAATCAATATTTCTGTTTAATAAATGAAATTATAATGTTCAATAATTCATTTTCCATATAAGTTAACATATCGTTTTAATAATGAGCATTTATAGGTTCTTTTAGCAAATGGGGTCTTTTTTGCGAATGTGACTTAAATGACAACATGCTCTTACCAAGGTTTCAATCAATATTTTGATTTCAAAAGAATGTAAGAATTACAAAGTTTGAAAGGATATGGAATTTGAAGTCTACAATCAAAGGAAATTACATTCATTTCGCCTTAATTGGGTTAACAGAACACTTCGTCAGCAGGGAACAAGAAATCATTATCTACATCTGACATAAGATGACTTTTAATGAGTTGACAGCAGTTCTTTTATCTGCTCACTTAATTCAAAAGCCGATGTATTGTCCCCGATTGATAAATTGACTTGATTCTCACACGTTTATTATAATTGTTCTATTGCAACATCACAATTAATCGTTTAAGAGTAGGTAACACAGGGTGGCACGATTTACCCAAATACACCCAAATAGTCACATTACTCGCAATAATAACTGTATCCAAGGAATGGATACTGGTGATGGTATCAAAATGTTCATCGTGATGATAGATGTGAATGTATTTTCCGTCTTTGAAATCTTTGCCTCGAAACAACAGAGGTCCTTGCACTTCTTGAGGATACACTTTCAAGGTGTAGCGTGGAGACAAGACGTTTTGCAATTTTTGCATTTCAGGAATGCCACAGGGTATGTCTTTGGATAGCCCTGCTTGCTGTAACATGGTTTTTGCTTCACTTCGTCGTTTGGCACGATTTGATTTTTGAATAGTTTGCCAAGCTCATTTTCCATTCTGCCATGTTGTTCTTGTCAGCATACGTCCGTCCCACCATGATGGCACGGCTAAACACATTTGGTCTTGAGGGTTGTTAATTTCCACAAGGCTCTTTTTGGTGTTGCGAAGTTTGTCCACCATAACACCTTTTTGCATCCTGTCCCTTGGGGAAGAGACACATGGGTCATGAACAGTGTCACTTTACCATTGGTGATGTGAAACTTGTCATTGGATTGTTGCACGTGTTGAATCTTGTTGATGACTTTGGATGGTGTTAATTCTGCTGGGCTGCTAAACTCGATCCAAACGGGGGACTTTAAACTGTCATGATGAATGGAAAGTTTCAAGTGATTGTCTTCTTTGGCTTGACATTGACGTTTCAGTGTGGTTAACAAAGAATCCCACACCTCAGTGATGAAGCCCTCTGCTTTCTCCAACGGTAAGTTGGACTTGAAATCTTTAAACTTCACCGTGTACATGTAAGCTGTCATTCTAAATTTTCTAGACGAGCGCTTTTCCATCTCTCAAATGTGGTAGTATTTTTGAGGAGTTAATGGGGGGGTGAACTTTGGTTGGGTGTAGACTCTCTGGGTCTGGATTCTGACTCACTCATGTCATCTTCAAAATCACTGGCATGAATCTGTGCCAAGACTTCAGCCACTGTGCAAGGCAATAAATCATGTTTCTGCCTCTTACTTTCTTCTCCTTTCTCCATGATATGATGCAATCATTTCATCTTAACTGCAAAAAGTCAAATGCCTACATTTTAAACACGATGGTCCCCTTCTGGTCAGAGCTTTGCCCACACAGATCGAACTTCTGATCATAGCTTTGCGAGGTGTCATAAGAAAGTTTTCTTCAGATAAGCCGACGGAGTACTCCCCCTCCTTTTGAGATAAAAGTCAAGATACTTGCTATATCTGTAAGAAGAAAGAGCATTGGGCTACAGAGTGTCCAGACCATCAAAAAAGCAAAACAGATGTCAGAAGAGACAGAAGTCAAGATACCCGCTATCATTGTCAAGAAAAAGGACAACTGGTCCTCAGAATGCCCTAAGAAACAACAGGAGCAAGAGGAAGAGAGGGATTCTGAACAGGAAGAAGAGGTACCCTCCTCAAAGGAAGAACCCAGACACGTATAAAAAGAGAAGAAAAGAGAAGAAAAGAAGATGAGAAAGTGAGGAAGAAGAGGAGGAAAAACACTTTAAAGTAAAGAAATTTTTTTAAAAAGAGAGTGAACAACGACACAGAAGAAGTCTATGAACTTATTAAAGTGTTGTGTTGTGAATTGGATTGTAAAATTTGTACCAGAATAGACGAGACAGAAAACTTAAGTGTCTCATGGTTTTGATTTTTATAATTATAAGGAATCACTCACGCACTCACTCACTCACACACATACATTATGGGGCAAAAAGGGATTTTGAGTTTTAATTGATTTTGGCAATTGAAATACTATCTCTTTTCAAGAGAAGTGGGTGGCCCTGGAAAGGACTGTTGGGTATTTGTTTGTTTTAAAAAAAACTCAGGAACGGGACGTAATCTGCTTGAACTGCCTTAAGCCTTTGCCACGGCCAAGACCTACTTCTGGACTGGCTCCCGTCAATGATGATTTGGTAGAAATCACTAAGGGTGGTATCGCAGGCGTAGTAACACGGCTGAGTTGTTTGGCTTGGGAAGGTCTTTTTCTCTTGGGTCGTAATAAAGAAGTCTGATACATTTGTTTCAAACTCCTTAACTCTGCTAAAATGTCTCAGAGTACCGTTACCATTTGACTTTCACTGTCCTCCTTCTCTCTTAGATCTTGTTTCTTATTTGCTGCTGCTGCTTCTTCCAGGTGTTTATTTCTTGCCTCTTCTTCTTCTCTATGTTGCTCTTGAAGGAGAAAAGCTTGTTCTGCTTCCTTCTGCTGTTGTAAAAATTTCTCCAATTCTTCTTTCTGCCTCTGTTTAAAATCATTGACGTGTGGTAAAGAAGGAGAAGGTGGCGAAGGTACTGGTACCGGAACAAATTCTTGAGAAGAAAGAAAATCGACTTAAATCCCAATTACAATTGACGTCTTCTGGAAGTAGGCCTGTGCTGACTTTGGTAGCCGCTGCTATACCATCACTTTTTGTCTCCATGGCCGGTGCACCCCAATTCATTATATTCTTAATTTCTGTCATGTTTGAAAACTGTGTCGCATGGATTGACTGTGCACAGACGCTAGCACATCTACATAGGGAATGTGACGTCACAGTCCTCTCTCTTCGGATTGGAAGACTGACTCCGTGTTGTGACTGAATTTTGTAACGCGTTTAGATTGTTGAATACTTAATCTGTTTCGATCTGCCCTTCCCCTATAAATAACTGCAGTTTACTGCACTCCCTTCACCTGTTCTCATCACAAGCTGTGGTTGAAGTGCCGTTATTGTAATCAGAGGGAAATTTTGAATTTTCACGCCTTTTCATGTTTCATCTTCCATCTTGAACTGCAGTGACTGTCTGTGAAGACTCTAGAGGAAAAGAAATAAAGATGTAAACTCAAAACAAACAAAAAATGGATAAACAGGAAACATTAAAAATCATATCAATTAATGTAAATGGTCTTGATTTTGAAAAATCAAAATCTTTAATTCAAATAATTAAATCTAATGATATCATTTGAATACAGGAAATATATAACATAAAACAAAAAATAATACAACACATAGAAGAACAACTCAGTGCAATATTTATTATAGACAAAGATCCAAATAACCCGTTTTCAGGAGTTGGAATAATTATTCATAACAAAACACTACAAAACAATTGGAAATGAATGCAAGTACCAACTGAATGCAAAGGTAGAGTCATACATATCTACACAAATAAAACAAATATTATTAATGTTTATGTCCCCCCCATCAAATACAAACAAAAAAGAGCATTTCTTTACAGACTGTCTAATTATATACATGCATTCAATCTAGATAACAATAATAATTGGAGACTTTAACACAATAACCAGTGACCTTGATAGAAACAAGGTATCACCAGACGGGAAAAAAATTTTACACTAATAATGAAAGGTATTATACAAAATCACAATTTAATAGACACTTACAGATTCTTGCACCCAACTAAAGTAGAATACACACATATGACAGAATTTACAGCTTCAAGAATAGACCACACATATATAACAAAAATCTACAAAATTGTATTATAAATAGTAAAATTTTAGAAGAAAAAATATCTGATCATAAAGCCATAACGCTTGAAATTAAAATATTATCCTCTACCAAATGGGGAAAGAATCATTGGAAATTAAACCACTCAATACTAAGTTTACCAGAATATCAAGAAGAAATCAATAACTTTTCTAACAATTTAAAAGGATATAATATTTATGAACTGTGGGAACAGATCAAACAAGAATACAAAAAAATTAGTCAAAAATACTCAAGAATCCAAGCAGAAAATTATAAAATTATTGAGACAGAGTGTATAAAAATAATTAATGATAACAGAACAAGAAGAAAAAGACAAAGCAAAAAAAAAAAAACACGAAGAAATAAATGAAATAAGAACTAAAGGGGAAAAAAATAAGAGCAGGTCTCTTTCAAGATATATATAATGTAGGAAAAGGTATATATAAAAGAGAAGAAATTAGGAGAGGAATGCGAAGAAACATAACCAAGCTAAAAGATAATGATCAGGAAATAGAAGGAAAAGAAGCAACTTTAGAGTATATAAGAGACTTTTATGCTAAACTTTATACATCACAAACTATTCCTGAAGAAACAATAACAAATTATACAAAAAATTTACAGTTCCCAAAATTAAGTGAAATTAATAAAAATGAATGTGATGATATAATTTCAGAGAATGAAATAAAAAAGCAACTGATGAACTCAACAAAGATAAATCTCCAGGTCTTGATGGCCTAACAGCTGAATTTTATAAGAAATTCAAAGATTCAAAAACACCACTACTAAAATCATTATATAATAACATAATTTAGAAAAAGAAATGACAAAAAGTATGAAAATAGGGATAATAACCTTAATATATAAAAGCAAGGGTGAAATAACAGACTTGAAAAACTGGCACCCAATATCCTTATTAAACCTTGATTACAAAATTTTAAGTAAAATATTAGCAAATAGATTAAAAGCACCTCTAGAAGAACTTGTTAATATAAATCAAACATGCAGAGAAAAAGGTAGGAATATTCAAAATATATTTTGTCTATTAAAACCATAATAGAATACATGGAGTCAAATGATCTGTCAGGTGTATTAATTCTCTTTGATCAAGAGAAAGCATTTGACAGGATAGAAATCAATCTTATAGGACACATACTTCAAAAATATGGATTTGGACCAGTTTTTATACAGTGGGTTCAAACACTATACAAGAACATTGAATCTATTGTACAAACAAATGGGGCTAGAACAAAGCCCTTCCCAATAAGCAGATCAGTAAGACAGGGCTGTCCTCTGTCTCTGTTGTTGTATGTACTTGGTATTGAAGTATTTCAATTAGCAATACAAAAAGATGAAAATATAAAAGGAATAAACATAAAAAAGAATGCAAAATATTCCAGCATGCTGATGACTGCACTAATTTTATTACAACACATCAGTCCTATCAATAACTAATAAAACAATATGACCTTTTTGGACTTGCTTCAGGATCTAAAATAAATCATGCAAAAACAGAAATTGTACTCATAGGTAAATGGAAAAATAATCATCCAGGAATTCCACCAGAAAAAATTAGACAACATGCAAAAGTTCTAGGAGTATATTAAGGGCAAAACAATAAAAGCCTAAATTTAGAACAAAATAAAAATAGGATTATAAAGCACACAGACACCTGGAAAAAAGGTAAAAAAGAATAAAGAGGAAATTTACAATCTTATAAGAGATAGAATTACCATCAAACAAAATAGAAATACAGAAACCCCACATAATATGGAAAGATGTTTGGTAAAATTTCAAAAACATTAAAGGACCAAAGAATAAAGCCAAAATATTTGAATATATTCATGATGCATGGTGGACTGGAGAAAAAGCCTTTTTAAGAAAAATAATCAGAAATAATCCACCATGTCCAATATGCAAAACACAGTTTGATAATAAAAGACATATTATATTATTCTGTAAAAACTTAGAAATACAGAGAGAAAATATAAAACAAAAAATAATAAATAAAATAGGTTATTTTGAAGATTCCATCTTACTATACACAAAATTAGTTAATGGCAAAGATTTATATAAAGAAGTAACCAACTTCATAACTTTATCAATCGAAACCAGGTAAAGCAAAATATGGCTTACTGAAAATGATTAAATAAATATATACAAAATAACAGAATATGGGAAAGCTGTCAAAAGATGAGCTATCTAAAAAGAACCCATAACTGAAATTTCATAGCCATACTCATGGGAAAGCTTAGGCTATCTAAAATGAACCCATGAGTCAACACCTTTGCCACCTTGACTTCAAATAACACTCTACTGTAATAGAACTTTCCTAATGTACTCTATTCCAAATTGAATTTATCCAAAATGGAATTGATCACAAAGAAGAAACAGAAGCAGGGCTCTTTAGGTGATTCAGCCATTGATAAGATGTGCACTTTAAAAAGAGATCACTGGAAGAGCCTTGTAACTGTATTTTAGAACTTATCTGAAGGATCCAACAAGTACAACACAAAATCCGAAACACAATAAAAGAAAACTTTCCTCAAAAATTTTTAATAATAAGAACAAGAAAAAGGCGTGTGACTGAATAGACATGTTTTCCATCATGTTTGAAATCAAACATATAGGAGGTGATAATGTACCTTGATACTGAAACTTCCAATATTAGGATGTTTTCAATCACGTCCGTGCCTTTACAAATTTCAATCCGTTTTTTCATATCATGCTCAGGGCTTTATAAGCATTATGATGCTATAACACTAAAATACTTAAACCAAAAACAATATAGTACAACTTGTGGTGTAGCTTTCAATTTGCCTAAACTATATCAACAAATCCTTTTCTTTGATCTAAAGAATACAAGATTTTGAAATTATTAGATCCAACAAATATAACATGAAATCCGAAACACAATAAATGAAAACTTTTCCTTGAAAATTCTCGATAATAAGAACCAAAAAAAGGCAAGTGACTGAATATGTTTTCAATCACATCCGCGCCTTTACAAATTTCAATCCATTTTTCTTATCAAGCTCGGTACTTTATAAGAAGTGCTTAGGTACTTCCACTGACTCTACCACTGAGGGAGGAATCCTTAATCTCGGAGAAGGAGACTTATGTTTAGATAAGAAGAAAAGAAGCAGGAATAGTAAACAGAAAAGGAAACCTGCACAAGAGACGGCTAGCCATTCTATTACTACCACTTCAAACTCTGACAACAAACAAGGGAACCAGCTACCGTCTAAGGCCCCTCAGATGGTCAGAGCTACAACATCAACTTAGACTAATGATAAGCAGGATTCCAACATAAAGGATGTTGAAACCCAAATGGAAAATACCACTACAAATGCCGATATTTCAACTGAACAGCCGGCAGAAGAAGAGGAAGGAGCAGCGGAACAAGAGGGAGATGAGGAAATAGTCACAATTGAGCAATGAGCAGCAGAAATGGAGGTGCAGGAGACCCTGTGTGATGACAAAAAAGCCAAAAACTTTATCAGCTCTATAAAGTATATGGCCTGGCGTTCACTCAGGGTCAAGAAGAAGCCCTCCCCACAGCAATGGCTGTTCGCTCAATGAATACTATCCACACACTACCCTAAAGCCTACAAGGAGTTCCTGCTCTTTCTACTAGTGGACTACGCCATTGGATTATCAACACAAAATGGGTACGAGGCACTCCCAGACCAGAAATATGAAGAAAAAAGTACGGCGGCAGAATCCTGGAACTTTGAGAACCGCTGAGATACCTTCAGCCTGCTCTCATAAAGCCCTTTTTAGGGTTACCAAAATTGCCTCGTTATTATATACAGCTATCACTTTGGCTTGATAGTTGTCCTGGATAAAACTATATTGCACTTAATTTGATCATTTTGGTTGCCTGCATCAAAATTGAACCAAATTAACCTAACAGTGACTACACTCTTATATGTCGCTAAGACATTTTAGTTTAATGGAATTGTTACAGAAATTCAACATGTACACTCTGTACTATTATTTTGGGCTCTGTTAGGAAATAGGAAACTTTATACGACTCTAATGGATTTGACACAATTGCACAGGTGGCTAACACAATATTGGTTTGTTAAGTATCCATTTAATATAACTGGAATGAATTTGATTAAGTATGGGCTGGTGTTCGGTTCCTCGTCAGCGGATAGCCAGTTTGCCGGATTCCTTCCCTCCCTTTCTTCTCCCAGACATCCATACAGGGCGGAGATGTGGAACAATTTCCACCCGCCTAAATTCGGTGTCCCAGTGTGATGTCTTTGTTGCCAACCAATGGCGACTGACGTTACAAATTGCTTTGGTTGACACCCCAATGATTGGTATAACAGAATTAATGTATGAGTGCATGTTGTGGGTCTATTCCCACTCATGACCGCCCTCCATTCAAGACGTTTGGGACAAAAATTGTCCCACACTTGATGGCCAAGCTATCAGGGTTCTCTGAACTCCTAAAAGCCTGGGGGAGGTGGCACCATTCCCTCCCCCAGGAACAGCTATCAGGCTGCGGTGCAGTCAGAAAAAGTGGGACATGCACATTTGTGCGCACACCACTAAACTCAACAACAACAACAACTTCCACAACAGAACTAAAGACTTAAACACACTCATCATCATAATTCCTATCACGGCTTTCAGTAGTTTTGTGTGTGTCAAGGGTCAAAGGGCTTTGTTTAGCAGGGGACTGTGGAGTTAAAACTCAAAGAAGAAGAAGAAAGAACTATAACATTATCAAGAGCATGAATAACTACAAAACCGCCTTTGGCTACAAGATCAAGAAACGACAAAGGAATCCTGCCAGCCAGCACACAGAACAAAGGAACAAAGGTCAGAATACACAGCGCCATTTTAAATCAAGGTAATAATCAAAACTAAATCTATGGGTATTATATCTCTGTGCTGTTTTTCATATATTAAACAACTAATTATACAATTATTCATCAATATTCCAACAATCTACTTTACTCTAACTTTTATTATTACACAACTTATTAATCCCCTTTGGTTATTATCGTAAAGAAGTGCTAGTTTCCACACTAGCAAACACTTGGGCCGAGTTCTTGCAATTTCTCCAGCTCAGGAAAATTTTGTAAGATTCCTGGCTAGTAAGATAATAACCAAATCTATAATTAACATCTCCTTTTCATCTACCCTCTCCTTAATTAACAACCACTACTTTTTCCAAAAACAGGTGCTAGGACATATACTAGCATATGCCTGGACTGTGTCCTCACACATTTCTAGCACTAAGAAATCACTGCGAGACTCAGTTATAGGAAAAATTAACATCTCCTAACACTGCTCAATACTTACTTTTTACTTCAATCTATACTAGCTAACAATTCTATACTAGCTAACAATTCTCTGGCAAAACTCCAAAAACTGGTACTAGGATCCATACTAGTAATCACCTGGACAGACTCCTATTAAGTTTGTAAGCACTCGCAAACCACTACTCAGATTTTCTGTCAAGAAGAGTGATAGCCAAACCCCTTTCTCTACTATAACATAACAAACTCTACTATTCTTCTAATCGATAGGCTTTTTTTTTGTTGTTGTAGGGTTTAATGCCATTTTTCAGCACACGATAAACAATACATGGCAGCCAGTATTAATAGTGGAGGAATAACCCGGGAAAACCCCGGAAAGAACCATCGACCCACGAGAAGCTACTGGCAAGCTTTGTCACATACCCACCTTGGCCGAATCCAAGACTCAAACCCACGCAGGCAGAGGTGTGATGGCAGTGACCCGTAACGGAAAGCGCTTTAGACCACACGGCCACTTGAGGCCCCTAATCAATAGGCTTATCAATTAACCAACCATAAAATGTCATAACTTCAGTCAGCATTTAGACTTAGACGAGGTAAAATTAGGCAACAAAACACCCTCTCAAAACAATTAGCAAAGTGTAGCCCACAAACTCAAAAATGCACACAGGGCATAACTAGCCCCCACCCCCAATTACCACTGGTAGGATCACAAACTGTAAACCACAAACCCAACAGCAAGTAATCAAAACAACACTCAAATGTACAATCAGGACCACCTCCACCCCTCCCAAACAATACAAGCAATCTCTCTGACTGCCCTGAAACTGAAATCTTTTTCAAAGACTCAAACAATCCCTACAAATCTGAAACATTAGATGACACAATACCAATGTCAACCATATATGCTACACCACCAACATGCTCCCCCCTACCTGGCCATAACCTAAATAAGGGAAAAGCTCTACCAACACTAACAAGCCCAATTGTAAATAGCCCCCAGGTAGACACGCACAAGGACAAAACTCAGTCTGAAATAACAACACCAACCTCAGCCCCCCCCCCCCCCAACCTAGAGAAACATTAAACCAAGGACAAAACCCCACTCCAACACAAAATCTAGATTGGGGAAAAAAGTGAACAAAAACCACCAAACTATGAACAAACTACACCAAAAATTAGGAAAGAAACCTTACATTGTAGCCAACAACCCAGCCCCTCAGGAATTAATGGAAACAACCCAATAACTGATTCACAAAACCCAAATACATATAAACAATGAGTCAACCACAACAAGCTCAAAAATCAACCCACATAACAACCCAGATACGCCTACCTACCTAGGCAAAGGAAAGACCAATGAAAACTAAACCAATCCCACCAACACCCCAAACATCCATAAAACACGATCAATCAAGCAATGTAGGAACAAATGCAAAAAAAACAACAATCACAAGTACCATTGAATTGACCACACAATCTATCTCAGCAGCAAAAATAAACAAATACTCAACCTTAGTACATCTACCATCATGTCAACTCTCACCAGAAGACACCAGGGCCAATGTAGAATAATTAGACCCAAAACAAACTACATAATAATCCAATGTAGCACTCTAGCAGAAGTACAAAAATATCTCAAAACTGAAAACATAGGACCACTCAAGGTTAAAATGGACAGACATTATCAAACCCAAACAGGAACAAAATCTCAACCCCACCAAAGGTAGAAACAATAATAATATAAAAAAAACACAATTAGGCACAAATGCAGGACAACCAGTAACAACCTCAACTACAACATACAAAAAAAGTTTTACACTCAAGGGACATAATAAAGACATCCCAAATGAACCTTATTCCAAAAAATATAGGCAAACAGCACCCAAATCACCAAAACATATAGAATATAAAAAAAAATATAAAAGTCAGGAAACAACCAAAGCTGTCATTGAATCAACGGAGCCACTGCCCACTTTAATCAAACTTGGCCCATCAGGCACGATACACCATTTAGAACCCTTCAGAAACAAACCTCATTTCTGCACTAAATGCCAACACTGGGAACACTTCGCCCTCAGATGTAGATTTGACCATAGATGCCACCAATGTGGTGGTAAACATCAGGGCAAGTGCCACGCACATAAACAAAAATGCCCAAATAGCAGGGAAGAACTCCATCCAAGATCACCAGAGTGCAGATATACCATCAAAGAAAAACTAGCTATTGAGAGCATGGACACAAAACACCTATCCTACCGAGACGCAAAAACAATTGCAAATAAAACAAATCAACCACCTAAACAGCCTAATGTAAATATACCTAAAACCACCCAAACAAATGACAAAATCAACCAACTGAAACCCATTAACCCTATTAAAATAAACACCTCAATTAAGAAATCAATTGCCATACAAACAGAAGTCACGCAAGAAATATAAACCCTAAACCACCCGAGGGGAAAGAAAACTCAAGTAAATACCCAATTATTAAATAACCCTTTAGAAGGAAACAACAGCTACAATATGACACGTACACTAAATAACATCATTAGGTCACTCAACGACAGTCTAACCCACTTAGAACAATGAGCAACTACATTCTCGGAAAAGTTTAACAGCAACATGGATAATACAACTAAAGACAAACTAACTATCTGGCAATGGAATAGTAGAAGATTATTCAAAAACCTCCTCGAATTACAACAAAAAATCAACCAGGCAACCAATAAACCAGATATAACATGTATCCAGGAAACACACCTTACCAACAAACACAAAAAAATTACCCAAAATAATAGGATCCTCTCCTGGAATTTTTAAACACCGCCACAATGGGCAGAAGGGAGGAGGTCTAGCAATCTTTACTATCGACACAATAACATATGTTGAAATATTACCAACTCCAATCACCATACACAATATAAACAACATCGAACATCAAACAATAATGGTTAGCACAGGTAACACCGATATCCAAATTATTAATCTCTATGACCCAGGGGCAGTAACACTACAATTAGCCCAAACATCTACCATCAAATTACCAAAGCTAAAACCAACAACTTAATCATATGTGGGGACTTTAATGCCCACAATGAATTATGGGGAGAGAATAAGAATGATATAAGGGAAAAAAACATTGAAGAGTGGACAACCAATCACAATCTAGTCATCCTTAACGATGGATCCTAAACTAGACTAAATCCTGAGGATGGGTCCCTCTCAACCATAGATTTTACCAATAAGCACCCCCAAATTAGTGCAGATCACTGAATGGGGTGTAGATCAAGAAGATTCACTAGGAAGCGATCACTTCCCAGTTATTATCACTATTCAAATAAAAATCCAACACATACCCAATGAAACACCACCCAGACGGAAATATAGTCAAGCTAACTGGGATCATTTACAAATCCTGCTAGATCAAACAAATATTGACAACCTAGAACATCCAAATATTGACAACCATCATGACAGTATAATAACTACCATTTTAAAAGCAGTTAATCAGAGTATCCCAAAAGTAACAAACAACAACCAACAAAAGCAAAAAGTACCATGGTGGAATGAACTATGCACAACAGCGCATAAGGCCAAAAAGAAAGCTCTAAATAAGTTCCAAAAACTAAAACCTCATTAGACTACCTTAACTATAAAGAAAAAGAAAAATTACTGAAGAATACAATCAAAACAGCAAAAGATAACACATGGCAAGCCTTCTGCTCTAAACTTAACCTAAACACTAATTCAAAGCAAGTCTGGGACAAAATTAA
This sequence comes from Sinohyriopsis cumingii, assembly GCA_028554795.2. NCBI lineage: Eukaryota > Metazoa > Mollusca > Bivalvia > Unionida > Unionidae > Sinohyriopsis > Sinohyriopsis cumingii. The sequence continues at coordinate 128,064,208 of CM068825.1, forward strand.
AGTAATAAGGGGAAAAACAACATATACAGCCCCCAAACTTAAAGGCACTACTACCAATAAAGACAAGGCAAACATATTAGCAAAACATTTCTCAGATATGAGTAGAAATATCAACTATTCTAAAAACTTCTCAGACCATTGGCAAGAGATAGAACTAACACCTACTCATATTTTCCAAGACTTAGGAAATTCCGATTCGGACTTAAACTGTGAGATCACACTTGAGTGAATGGAACAAAGCACTTGCTTCCAAAAAAGAAACATCCCCAGGCAAGGATCAAATAGGTTATATAATATACAACAATTTACCCAATAATATTACCAAAGCAATCCTTAAATTACTAAACAGAATCTGGGACACAGGACAACTACCACAAAGTTGGAAGCAAGCCATAGTAATACCCATCCCCAAACCAGGCAACCCCTCAAGGGAGTGCACTCAGCCCAATACTCTTCAACTTAACGATAAACGACCTAAACTATAACCTGGCCTCCAACAAAGTCAATCTATCTCAATTTGCCGACGATAGCGACATCTGGAGAGCCGGAAACCCCGCTAGTAAACCAGTTATAAAAGAATTACAACTTAGTCTTGACAACATAGGGAAATGGGCAGACAATTGGGGGTTCAAAATCTCACATGAAAAAACCGTAGCAATAATCTTCTCTCCAAAACACAACTATAAACTAGTATACCCTAACTTATATTTTCAGGGAAAATTAATTAAAATTGTTAAAGTGGCCAAATTCCTAGGCATGTTTTTTGATAATGACCTAACTTGGAAACAACACATAGAATACATAATTAAAAGCTGCAATAATGATCTAAACTTATTACGAAACCTAAAAGGAACATCTTGGAGAACAAACCAGGACACTCTACTCACAATATACAAGTCATTAATTAGATCAAAACTGGACTATGGCTGCCAAGTCTATAACTCTGCTAAACTAACATGGTTGCAAAAGCTGGACGCAATACAACGTAAAGCACTACTAGTGTGCACCGGAGCACTCCCGTCAACTTCCCTTGACGGGCTCCAGATCCTAACCGGGGAATTACCATTATACCAGAGAAGGCAAGAAATGACACTCAGGTACACAATTAGGCTAAATAACCACCCCAACACTCATCCCACCAAAATCGCAATTAATAAATGTAACATCACATTTAAAAACAAACTAGTACCAAATATCCCAGGCGACAAACTCGCCCTGGAGCTCAGGGAGAAAATACCTATCCTTGAGCAACAAGAAGAATACGTAAAACCACCCAACCTAACCCCTTAGATGCAAACTACCACGAGGGTCAACACCAATGCCACTGAATATGAGAACAAACATGAACAGGAAAACAAACTTAAAACAATAATAGCAAATGACATCCAACTGACATATGAAGGATTGACTAAAGTCTATACAGACGGATCCAAAACAGCTGAACCACCAAGAACGGCGGCTGCAATGGTTATCCCAGAATACAACATTCAAATGGGATCCCGATTGCCAGATTATTGCTCAATCTTCACCACTGAATTCTGGACAATCACTGAAGCGCTCAAAAGATAAAAGATAATAACATACCAAATATGGTCATAATAAGCGACTCTCTTAGTGTAATCACATCAATCAAAAATCACCACACTAGGACCAGATAGCATTTCCTTTACAGGGCCTGCTGTATGCTCAAAGAACTATCCACAAGAAATCAGATAGTTGACTTCATGTGGATACCATCGCATATAGGAATCTCTGGAAACGAACATGCCGACAAAATCGCAAAAACCAAATTAGGAGACCCCAGCCCTATCCCATTAAAATACAGCACAACCGAAGCACAGAGCTTTGCTGTAAATTATATAAACCAAAAATGGCAGGAGCATTGGAATACCTCCACCAAAGGAAGGAAACTATACTCTCTCCTACCAGAAGTTGACCAATCCATCAGACCACCTAAGGGCTCCAGTGTAGACCAAAAACTCATTAACAGAATTATAACAGGAAAAACTAGGTTAGCAGGAAGCTTTGGCAATTTATCAGACCCAAACCAGCTAACATAAACTGTTATAACTGTCACACCGTAGAAAACCTAAACCATATATTCAATGATTGTACAAAATTCAGAAAGCCAGAAATAATTTTCAAATAGCTCAAAAACAAATTAAATCACCTTATCGATACCCAGACTTCTATCTCTAAATAATCCAAATAGGCACACAAGTAATCAAAATATAATAAAATTTCTTGAAACAACATGACTTAAAAATAAAATATAGGGAAAGATAAATAATAACATAAGGCAGGTGACTTTGAGCGTCAAAAAAGACCCAAAAGCTCAGCAAAGAAAACCCGCCTTGTCCCATTAATATTACACACACACACGCTCAAAAAAATAAAACCAAAGTTAACCATAGGAAAATTAGGTCGTGTGGCTTTGATGTGTCTTAAGCGACCTGAAAATTCAGCAAGGCCTTCCACCTAACTCTAAACACCATAACTTACAGTAGGCCCTAAATTAACTTTAACATTAACTTTAACATTTAAAACATTTTTTTTAAAAATTTCAACTCTCATCTTTCTTCCTTTGTACTAACCACAAAACAGCACAGAGTATATTCAGTTTTGGCAAATAAATATCAAAGTTCAAAATTCAAAATTCCAACTCCAAGCAAGCATCAACCTGGACCATGTGGACACAGGAGCAGCAGACAAGAGCCTACCTGAGCTGTACCTCCCTCTCCATGTCCAGACCATTGATAAGTCCCCATACAATAAAATAAAATTGAGTGAGTGCAGGTACTATTCCCACTCAACCAAATAAACCAATCAAGAAAAGAAAAAGGAAAAATCACCTTAGTATCATGAGTGCGTGGATCTATTCTCACTCATGAAACAGCCTCACAATCAACCGCATGGGACTTAAAAGGTCCCGCGGATGAAGGCTAAAATTAACAGTGCACCTTGTGCACATAAATGCCTGGGGGATGTGGCTCTTATTCCTTCTCCCAGGAGCAATTAACAGGTTGCTGTGCAACCATAAACATGAGGCACATGCACATTTGTGCAAAAGCCTCTATAATTCAAAATAAGTAAGTAATAACACACTACCTACATGTTTTCTATCACGTCCGTGTGATAGAGATTTTCGATCCGTTTTGGGATGCTAAGGTATTTCAAAAGTAATTATGAAATGACTTGAAACATACACCAGAAAATTATACAACTTTACTAAATCATAATTGTAACTAACAAAATAATAACTCTCTCTGATAAGTATGCCTCATAAATGTGCACTCTAAAGAGAAATTACTAGAGGGAGATTTAGGACTAACACAGACAACTTCAATACCTATATCAGGTACTAAGGCATTTTCAAGCAAAAGCTTAAAGCACAAAACAATGTTTTCCATCACGTCCGCGTGATGGAAGATTTCAATCCTCTTTCAGGCACTAAGGTGCAACAATACAAAAAAAATTGGACAACAATATGCCATGGCATATATAAAAACAAGATAACAAATAACAAAATGCAACTCATACTCTCATGGTACAAAGATACTATGCATATAAACACTTTATTATTTTTAGCACATACACTTTTGGATACGATTTAAAATTATAAACATATAGGATTAGATAAGAAAACAAACCATAGAAGATTTTACCTAGATAGAGCTGTCCATGCACGAAAAAGGGGACACAGTACAACAGAACACACATAAGCACACAACACATTGGACTAAACTGACTGGCAGAGTCACTACTCAGTATTAAAACAACAGGGGGAAGGGAAGGAAAACTACCCTGTGACTTAAATAATCCCCAGGGTGGATAGTACTCCCCTAGGTTCAAAGTAAGGAAGGATAGAAACCAGGCCCAATGTCAGCCGAGGCATAGGGAAGGGAGTACAACTGACCAAACTTTAATGGGATAATTTAAACTCTATCATATGTTGAACAAAATTGACTGATCCTGACTAAATTTTTATCTTTATTCTTCTTGGAGACAAACAAACTTATAACACCTTATGGGTGGACAGGGATACACAAAGCATAAAACATCATTAGAAAACCAGGGTGTCACTTCTAAGTCTTAACCAATTAGATGTGTTGGGATGAGACTAAGAGGTGTCAACATAGTAGAATTATTATACACCGACAGGATTAGATAAGAAAACAAACCATAGAGGATTTGACCTAGATAGAGCTGTCCTTACACGAAAAAGGGGACACAGTACAACTGAACACATATAAGCACACATTATATTGGACTAAACTGACTGGCAGAGTCACTACTCAATATTAAAACAACAGGGGAAAGGGAAGGAAAACTACCATGGGACTTAAATATCCCCAGGGTGGATAGTACTCCCCTAGGTTCCAAGTGAGGAAGGATAGAAACCAGGCCCAATGCCAGCCCAGGCATAAGGAAGGGAGTACAACCGACCAAACTTTAATGGGATAATTTAAACTCTATCATATGATGAACAAAACTTAGACTAAACCTGACTAAATTTTTTATCTTTATTCTTCTTGGAGACATACAAGCTTATAACACCTTATGGGTGGACAGGGATATACAAAGCACAAAACATCATTAGAAAATCAGGGTGTCACTTCTAAGTCTTAACCAATTAAATATGTTGGGAAGAGACTAAGAGGTGTCAACATAGTAGAATCATCTACACTCGTATCGTCAATGCTGTTCCATACGGACGTACCCATGTATGTGAAATCATCATGGACAATTATCAGTATCACGGATACAAGCGTTTGGAAAAGAAGAATGTATGTGGAGAAACAAGGTTGTTTGAAAAGGGTCTTAATCTACGACCAGAAGTCAGACGAAGTTTGAGGAAGAGATGAAGATTCGTGAGATGCCCTCTCTGTTAACGGAATAATGTTAACATAAACCCAAAGGCCCTTTTCAGGGCCACTCATATGCCTTGAAAAGATTTGCTTTTTTTGTCTATAAATTTTTTTTAGTGTGTTGTATAAGTGTTTGTGACTGCATGTTGTATGGTTTATATAAATCTAAGTCCCACTCATTATTCCCGATCGTGGTCAGCCCGGTGCCCACCTGCACACCTGCTCTTCGATGCCACCTCACACTGTTACCAATCTTCAGTACTGTGATGTCACCTCACCTGTTCCTACATTGTTGCAACACATTGTTACCAATCTCCCATACCGTGACATCAGACGCTATACAAACCCAACTTTCCCTTGTCCCTGAACAGCCCCAATATACATAATATATAGATTCCATGTTAAATTCCCATTGTCCATAAACAGCCCAGAGGTTTTGTCCATGTTAAAAGTCCCGTTGTCTGTAAACAGCCCCAAGCCCTTTTTGACTGGGATTTTCATTGTCCGTAAACCCCACTATACTACTCTCGTGTACAATTACCTCCATGATGTTTGGCTGACTGGAGAAGTAGCATTAACAAGACACATGATATGGACAATGCCCAGGTGTCCCATGTGCTAAATGACCAATTGCACAAAATATCACACAATTGCACAATGCGAAGTAAGTAAGGAGGAATGGATAGATTTAATAATTGAAATTCGTCAAAAAGGGAGATATCGAAGAGACAATCTGTTATACCTAGATGGACTAAAAGATAAAGATTTAATTTTAGAGGTAACAAATTATTTAGTAAAGACAATGTCTAAATTTGGACAAGTGATTAGACTATAACAATACATAATTAGGAAAGACAAATAAAAAAAATAGGGACCTATACCTCGGAAGACCCATAGGAGGGCCGCTGGAGGGGATAGGACTTGGTTGAATGCCTGCTTAGGGGCAGTACCAGCCGGAGTGCGGGCCGAAGCTCTTTCCTCACACGCGGAAAGTGCAGGACTTCTGAGGAGAAAACAGACATTTAAAATATAATAAATCTTCAATTTCTCCCTATAGATATTAAAACACTAACAAATAATAACAACAACAAATAGGGAAACCAAGGACACTAACCATAAGAACTATTTTTAAAAAAAATCTCTCTGTACAACAAAATACAGAAGGGTTACAGAGAACTGCGGCCTGGGAGAAGTATTGAGCGTAGATACTACGTGGCTACGTCACATGGCACTACGTCAAGTGGAAAGGCCCGGAGAAGAGATCTAGAAAACCCCAGACGTAGTGTATGGACAGACAACACACAAAAACGGTTAACAGAAACAAAGTACTAATGATAATACCATTAGTTTCCCTACCCAGCACATGTACAAATTTTTACTTTTTGTTTTAGACTTCAGCCCTTTTATATTTGTAGATGACTATATTTAACGCTTTAGCAAACAAGGATATGCCCACAAATAAGGATTAGCATGATAAATACAATAAGATAATGTGGCTCCTTATGCAGGGTGTAGCCGAAGCACGTCAAGATAAATGATCCAAAGAATGAGATACCATTTAATGGTTTAAGTAGGAATTTTTTTTTTTTGGGTGATATTTTGCAGAATAGATAAATGATACGGTACTCATCCAAGGAAAGTAAGGAAGATAGGATTTTTTTTTAAAAACGACAAAAATCCAAATTTAACAAAGTTTTTCCTTTTTTTTTTTATTACGTGTTTAGGCTCGAATAAACAGTAACAAAAGAAAGTGAAAACAACAAGCTTTGAGAAATTTAACAATTTATTTAGTTGCAAAAAACATTATAAACAATGAAAAAATAAGAACTTACGGTTTTAAGAATCAAATCCAAAAATAATCCAAGAATAATCCATGAATTAAATTTTAGAAGTCCTAATAATGAAATAATAATAATGAAGTCCCGACAACAAATCCAAAATGGAGGGCGATGACGTATACTGTAGCCTTTATGGTGTAGTATCATCTACAGTTCTTTTTGATTCCAGTCAATAATAAATGTCTTTGTCCAATAATTCTGTATGAGCACTAAAATATTTCCAGGAAAAAGAATTAATATTTTAGAATCCATATAATTTGAATAAAAATCATAACTCCAACAGACACAGCAGACACTTTCCAGTGTAGAGAAAAAGCACAGACTGACTAATATATCTATAAACAAAGATTATACAGTGACTTGAAACGCAGAACAGATGCCCAGATGAGGGTCAACTTTCCATAATCTTTGAGAAGTATTTATGTCAAAGGTAGTCCCAGTATGACCTTGACAAAAACCAATCATTTTACTCTAAGAATGAGATATAAAATGAGTTGTTTACTTGTCTCAGTGATTTTTGAATTAAGGTAAGGAACTAGGTCAACATAAGATACTATGTTCTGTGTTTACCATTAACACTAAGGTCAAACTAATTTCTGGAAAATATCAAATTCCTAGTAAACAAAATTACATTACATTGACATGTAACGAAATATAAAAAAAAATAAACTTACAAACAGACAATTAAATTAAATCTAATATAAATTAATCAAATATACATAACATTATACATTAAATAACGTTAATATAAAGTGACAACCCGGGTGAAATCTGATATATATCTGCCGTCCTTACATCAACATCTATAGCAAACACACACATGGCAAACACAGAACTTAGGAGATCTCTGGCAAAGATCACGGAAAAATACAGAAGGCACTCCGCCTCGGAAAATGAAGGCTCTGGTCGGACGAACAACCCGTTAGATAAAAGAACCAGCCTGGGTTTTTCACACATTAGGGACAACAACAAAAAATACCCCGTTCGAAATTATATCTAAATAAATTTTTAGAACAAAAATTCTTTTAATAAAAAGCACAACACTACAGATCTTAGGGGGTACAAAAAGAAAGAACAGCAAACACAAGTTAGACAGGAAAAAAAATTCTACAACAACAACAACAAAAACATCAGCAAAAAGAAGCCATACAGAAACAAACAAAAGGGCAAGAAATCTCTCAAGAAGGGAAAAAGAACCAGAACCAGAAAGAACAAATACCATCAACAACAACAGGGATTGAAACAACAGAATATTCACTATTAGAATCAACAACATCAACAAAGGCGGGAAATAATCAGAAACAAACAACAGGGAACCCACCAGCAACAATTAAAACAGAAACAACAGCAGAACAAACAGTAACAGAGAACAGAGAATTAGCAAATAATCTAAAGCAAACAAAAGTACAAGAGAGAAATCCACAAGGTGAACAAAACAAGGAAAAACAAATACCCATGACATCAATAACAACAACAGGGATAAAAGCAGCTGACTTGTCAACAAAGGGAATAGACGACAAAATTAGACAGAGACAGAGACAGAATCAGGAGAAGATAAAAAATAAACAAGACGGCAGAGAGAAGAAGACGATGGCTGAAGAATACCTTCTAGAATATGATGAATGTTTAGACTTTATATATATATATATATATATATATATATATATATATATATATATATATATATATATATATATATATATATATATATATATATATATATATAATAATCTAAATACCTATAGATTTTCAGAAGAAGAAAAAAAGAATAACAACTCATACAATATAGCACAACACTTAAAATTAAGTAAAGCAGGAGGGCCTCCCTAACTGGTCTGCACTGATCAAACAGGAGAGCACCCCACCCCACCCCCAAAAATAAGTCCATTCATTCTTGAGAAGGAAAGTCTTCCTATTTCATCCAAACCTTTACCATGGCACACACGAAGCGGACTGCACGCAAGTCTACAGGATTGTAAGTTGAGCACATACAAGCCTTTTCAATTCTTTTCTATAACAATTTATTTTTTCTTTCTTTCCTTATTTTCTTTTTTCCTTTTTCTTTTTTGTTTTTCTTTTCTTTCTTTTTTTCTCTTGTGGTTAGCAGTTATATTGCATGTTTGTAATTGTGTAGATTACATTTAGCTGCCTAATAATACTTAACATGAGTTTTGAAGGGTGAGAGAGACACACTGAAGATAACACTACTTACGTCAGCTACATTTTCAACTTTATGTGAATTTTACTCATACCGACATGTATTCAAGTATGCTAAAAAGTGTTAAGCAGTTAACCGACTGAACAAAACTAAATGCCTAATTCAAAACAAAAATGGAGGGAACTGGGGGATATCAGAGGCTCCTAGCCTACCACCATCACCTTCAGGATGTCAGATTATAGACTTTGGGGAAATTCAAAATTATCCAAGGCAATCGGAGATCCTAATGGCCGTAAAACCGCAAGGCATTGATATTGACGCAATAGACGGGCTACAAAATGGAGGAATTAATAACAAGTTCATCCCGTATCCCAAAGATCAGGAAAAGCAAGAAATGGAAGTAAAGGGATTTAAAGCAAAAGTGGATAAAGCCTTACTAATAATTCGAGAGGTTGAGGCCAAGGTAATAGACGTGTATGTTTCCGGACTCCCGCTCGAAATAGTAGAGAAATAATTCATAAAATAGAGGAGAAAAAAGTTGAGAACCCAAGTTAGAGCAAACAAAATGGCAACATTATGGGATTTTAGGAATTTGAAGTCAGTTGTTAGAATAATGACAACGCTAAAAGAGGAAGCAAAACGAATCCCAACTTATTTGTACTTAATGGGATTCCTACTTAAAACATGGTATCGAGGATGTGAAATGGAAAGAATTTGTCCATGCTGCAAGCAAACTGAGCATGGCCCAAGAGATTGCAAAAACCAGCCAGCAGCACCAACCTATGCAAGTAAAATTGCAAGTGCTCACGTAAACTTAAATGCAGAGGAAAATGAAGTAATGCAAACAGAAATAAATAAACTAATTGAGCAAAGCAAAAGAGACAGCACACCTCAAATACCAACTACATCTCATACAAAAGAGGGAAACACAAACCAAAAGGGGGAGGAGCCCAAAGAGACAGAAAAAACTAGCACATGGACACCACCAAACATAGAAGGAACCTTCATGGAGAGGATAGAGCTCACTATGGACGGCACGTATAACACTGAAGTCCCTGGTATTGACATCACAGCAATAGAGAGAGATAATGAGGACAATTCCCCGAAAAGTTTGGAATGGGAAAACTTCCTGAGAGCAAACAAAATGGGGAAAATACAAATGGAAAACAAAAAAGAAAACATACTTGGGAAAATAGATTCCATCTTCTCCAAGATATGTTGAGGGAAGAAGAAAGTTCCCAAGATGAAGAGGAAATAGACCCCCCCCCCCAGCAGAACAAGGTCCGGTGGACTTAATTGGTTTGAAACCTTTTACGTCCACACCGTTACCAAAAGCAAAAAATTACATAAAAAAGGAAAAAAGCCATTTCTGCCCCAACTTCCTCGCAAGGGAGTGACAACACACCACCGGAGGAGATGGGCCTCCAATCACCAAACAGTGATAAAACAACAACCGTAGGGATTAAGAAACAAAGAGGGGAAAACACCTAAATGACATAGACACACAGGAAACTGATAATGGAACGGACAAGGAAATTGACAAAGAAACTGAAAGCGAAAGTGAAGGAGACAGAGACAGTAAAACAGACATAGACATGGAAAAGACAGATATAGGAACAGAAAATACAGAGATTGTATACAAATAGACAACTCAAATACACGATCTGACACAGGGCCAGTCCCCTCAAATAACTAAATATCACATAAGATAAAATATACATGACCAACACTATTAACAAGTAACAAAACTCATTTATTAAGTAACACTAATAAGAGATGCACCAACCTGGTAAGATAAAAAAAATGGAAGGAATAAACTTCCGTATAGCCTAAATAAACACTAGCGGACTTGATAAAGTAACCAAACTAATCAAAGAAACTGACTATGACATTATTATGTTACAAGAAACACAAAACAAATTTTCTAAAGAACTGCTAGCAATGATAGAAAATAAAACGGACGCTATAATAATAATAAATAACTATAAACAGGATGACATGAGGGGAGGGGTAGCAATGATAATTAAAAATAGACGAGATTTAAATTGGGAAAGGGTCGATGAAGGTTGTTTTTTTTGCAGGAAGAATGATACATATAGTGGTAGAAAATGTCATATAACAAATGTATATTTTCCAGCAAATAAAAAAATAAAAATAACAGTTTATAGAAAACATGCAAACCTATCTAAATGATTTCTCAATGGGAAATTTTATTTTGGGAGGAGATTTTAAGTGGGTGGGGGAAAATATAGACAGAACTGCTGAACTTGCACCAAACGATAAACTTTTTAGACTTGAAATGGAAAATTTATTATGTAAACATAAAATAGTAGATATGTACAGGAGACAACATTTTAAGGAGAGAATTTACTTATAAATACAAAGATAAGCAAGCAACTAGATTGGATAGATTCTATGGAACCAATTATGGAAATGAAATATATAAGAACGCAGCTATTACAGATGTCAGAATATCGGACCATAACTTAATCTATGTAGACATTTGCATAAAAAGTAGGGTCAAATTGGTTAAAAGCCATAAGAAAATAAATAATTTGTTTAGATGAAAATGAATTTGTAGAAATAATTAATAATGAAATAGGGGATTTCATTCAGAAAGGGAATAGGGATATCATTAGGGAATGGGACATTTTAAAGAATAAATTTAAAAAAACGCAAGCAAATATTCCAAAAGAAGAATGGAATTACAAAAATGGAAAAGGAAGAACTAAAGAAGCAAATAGAGAAAATTAATACGGATAAGTAGAAAATAAAATAAAAGCAAGACTAAAAGAGATTCAAGAAGAAGAAGACAAGGCGGGAATACAAGAGCATGAAAATTCACACAACTAAGTAAGAAAGCTGAAGGATTATACAAAAGAGAAGAACTAAAGAAAGGTGGGAAAAAAACTTGATATAATAAGGGATAACAACAAACAACTAACAGGGAAAAAAGAAATTATGAATCATAATTCAAAATATTACAATGAATTATACACAACACAAAAAATTGATTCACATACTATAAATGAATACTTGGAAGAAATTAAATGTGAGAAAATATCGTCAGAACATAGAGACAAATGTGACGATTTCATCGACAGAGAAGAAATAAGGAATACCATCAAACAATTAGCGAAAGGGAAATCCCCAAGTAGCGATAGACTCACTGCAGACTTCCATAAAAAAATTCCAAGGTGAGATATCGCCAATCCTTGAATTACTATATACTAATATTTTACTAAAAAACGAAACTATGTCAGAATCGATGAGGGAAGGCATAATTACAATAATCTACAAAGGGAAGGGAGATAGGGAAGATTTAAAAAAAAAAAAAACTGGGGGCCCATCTCCCTCCTAAATATTGACTATAAAATTTTAAGTAAAATTTTAGCAAATAGGGTTAAGAAGGGAATGGGAAAAATAATAAATATCAATCAAACGTGTGGTGCAAAAGGAAAAGACATGCAGAATAATATACTAAACATAAGAACAGTAATTGCCTTCATACATGAAACAGGTCAGAAAGGGGCTATGGTACCTTTCGACCAAGAAAAAGCTTTTGACAGATTGGAACATAACTGTATAAAGAAAGTTCTAGAAAAATTTGGATTTGGGACTAATTTTTGAAGGTGGACCGAAATCCTGTATAATAAAATAACTTCAACGGTACATGTGAATGGAGTTGTCATGGAAGACTTTGGAATACAGAGATCGGTGAGGCAAGGGTGCCCACTATCAATGCTATTATACGTAATAGTAATTGAAATCCTAAGTATCAAAAAAAGAAACAACAGAGAAATAGAAGGGATACAAATTCCTAGCCTAAAACAGGAATTCAAGATGCTTCAACATGCAGACGATTGTACAAACTTAATAAGGGCTCCAAAATCCTTTAAGCACCTAGAAAAAGAATTCGAATCATTCGGGAAAGCTTCTGAGCCAAAAAGTAATCATGACAAAACTGACAGGTAAAAATAGGAAACTGGCAGGGGAATCATCATGGTCTTCCCGCACACCTAATAAAACATCGGGAAAAGGCTTTAAGAATATATTTTGGAAAGGAAGATAAATTAGAAAACTACAGAAACATGCTCAAGAAAAATTAAAGAAACCACTAATATCTGGGCAATTACGCCATTGTGCGTTATGGAGCGGGCCCAAGTGGCCAAAACATATCTATATTCCAAAACTTAATTATATATTAAAATCAATAGACCTAGAGAACAAAAAGCTAAATAAATTAGATAACGAAATAATAAATTAAATATGGGGATACACGACACATTATATAATAAATTAAATTTTATATAGGGCACAAAAGAGAAGAGGGTTTGCACTACCAAGTCCAAATCTATTAAAATGTACTAATACAATAAACAGAATAAAAATGATAAACTCTGAATCCAAGACACACTGGGAAGCCTTTATATATATTGGCTTGGTTTTACGATCAGGAATGGGGCAGATACTTACAAGAACAAATTATTCTCAAAATAATTACAAGTTCTTAGTAAATTTAGAAAATTAAAGAACTACTAATTAAATATAGGGATAGAAAAGAACTATGGCTAAAGGATAGAGATCAGACATATGAATGGATAAGAAAAGATATTACGAAAAATATATGATGTAAAGTTGAACAAGAGAACTGGGGGATAAACTGGGAAAGGGTATGGGGGCACTGGTCAAACATCAGATCCTTAAAAATACAAAGTATAATGTTTAAGTATTTGCGTAATACATGGCTGACAGGTGAAGTCGCTGTCAGAAGGCATATGATAATGATTATACCAAAATGACCCATGAGCGAATTTTACCAAATACCATGATATAGCTCAATGTGAAATATGGAAAAATGAAAGAATACAAATAATTATAGAAATCTGCAAAAAGGAGAGGTACCAAAGGAACAGCATACTGTTCCTAGATGGGGACTTCCACGAAAATCAATTAACAAAGATCACAGATTACATAACAAAAACGATGATGGCTTGTGGACAGGTTATTAAGATTATAAAATAGCCTGCCGCAACAAGACATCACAATCCTAGAGGGGAAGGGTGGGGGGCTTCGGTTTACAGCCCACGTAGGGGCGAGTACTAGCCAGTGGATGGGCTGGAACCCTCACCTCATCCTTCACCCCATGGAAATAAATGCAAAATTAACTTTAACTAAATTTAGAATTAAGAGATATACTTTCACACATTTTCATCCTTTGGTACCCCCAAATAAAACTAACATCACATAAATATAGGGGAAACCCACTTTATATTGAATATGCTAACAATCTCAGCTTTTTTTATTGTAGCAGATACTTAGAAGGACACAGAAAACCTGAGGACTAGAAGAAGTATGGGGCACAGACATCGCAGGGTTAAGTCACAAGGCGCCATGCGAAGTGAACAGACCTGCGAATGTCTCAGAAAAACCTAGGCGCAGGAAATGGGCAAACAGCACATATACACGGGACATAAGTCTGACTGACTAATCCCAAGGTTTCCCCTAACATTAACTAAATAATATAGGACATATATTTTCTTTTTATTGTTTTCTTTTTGCCATTTCGGACCATACTTGATAAGAGAAGCATTTGCACTAAGTATGGCCATATTAATTCCGGACATGGTAGTGCAGATGTTTAAACAAAACGCTCAAGGCAGCAGATGATGCCATGTCCACTCACAAGGAGAAGCATGATCAATAAAATAAAGGTAGTGCGGCTCCCTATATAGGACATAGCCTTCTCACTCTTGAATAACTCCGAGGAAAAATGAGAAATGTCTCACCTACAATACACACACACAAATACGTTCAGGTTTTTCTTTTCATTTTGTAATAGCAACCGTTTCTCATTCAAAATCTTAAGTCAAAATTAAAGAAATTCAAAAGGAAAAAGGAAACGAAATTTAATAGTTTCCAAAAACATAAACTTGTTTCATTTTTATATATAGACCAATAATAAATGACCTGTGTGAAATTTGACATAAATGCTGTCCTCACACCAAAATCTATAGCTAACATACAATATAGAAAATACACATATAGCAAACACAGGACATAGGAGATCCTTAGCAAAGATCACTAGAACAAACAAGGGAAGGAATTCTGACTCTGACAACTTTTTGGAATAAAAACGCAATACAACACACCTTAGGGGGTCTAATAACACATAAAAACATTTTATTTTTCTGGAAATTGGGGGGGGGGGGAGGGAATCAACCTGGTGCCCCCCCCCCCAGTAAGTCCACAGGACTAAAATGCTGAAAGCAGGATAAAATTCTGTGCAAAAATGCAGTGACAAAACGAAGGATAATGCATATATAATACTGAAACATAACTTTGGACAAATCAAAAATTGTAATTCACGTGCTGCACATGCAAAAGAAGAATGTCGAGAAACAGAGAATTTTCAGAGCTGAAAAAATATTTTTATACTAAAATAATAGACACAAGCGAGGAACTATTTTTACAATGTTGTCACCAAAAAAAAAATAGAAAAAGGAGATTGACCTGTCTGAAATACCAACAGAAAGACAACCTTCAATGTCAATGGTAATGGTTGCATTAGATGTAAGAAACAGAGACTTCACCAAATTAGCAGAAGGGTTAAATAGGAATGGAGACAGAGAATATATCTTGAGGCCGACAGGAAATTAACCAATAATGTCATATGGGAAATTATTAGTAGGAGGAAAAACAGCAATAGTTTTAAAAAAAATAAAACGGCACCCGTCATGAGAAAAATCAAGAAGAAAACAGAAGAACTACATATATCTGATCTACCCTTGGAAATCCCACTAGAAGCCACAGTTGGGCGCTTTGAAAGAAATTTCAAATCAAAGTTACAAAGGCTAGAGTGGATACCCACCCGGGATACCCCATAAAAAATGGAATCAGGACACTTGAACAAGAAAAGGAAAATATCAAAACGATTAAAAGTTTTCTTTTACATGGTTTCCTGGTAAAGACGTGGCACAAAGGATGTATACACCATAGGAAATGCAACAAACATAGGAAGGTAGGACATACACCCAAGAATGGTCCAGTACAACAAGAAAAAATGCAGGAAACACCAAAAGGGATGACCCACATTAGTGAACTAACGATATATCCAAAACTGAGTTAAAAAAAACCCCCAAGAAACAGAGAAAGAAAAAGATAAACAGCAGGAGAAACAACAGCAACAAGGGAAACAACAGCAAGAAAAAGAAGATAGACCACAGAAACAACAGCAGCAACACTAGAAAGCACAAGATACACCATAGAAACAAACTCGACAAAACAACAGCAGGAAACAACAACAATAGCAAGAAAAAGAAACAAGATAAACCACATAAATAATAGCAACAACAAGAAATGGCGCAAGAGAAACCACAGACACTAGCAACACAAAAATCAGAAATAATGACAACTGACCTCATGCCAAGACTAAAGAAAAAAGCTAAAAGAAGCTTTAATACACAAAAGAAAACAGAACTCGAAGAGAGGAGCAACTATTGCAAACTTGACTTTGACAAAGACCTAGAGGAAGAAATTGTATGCAGCGACGTTCTAACATTATAACAAAGGAGATCAGTAAAGGAAAAAACACCCTACAACCAAGCAAATACTAGAAAATTGTTAGGCAACTATATAGACAAACCCCACAAAAATACAGACCTCCCATGAGAAAATATTGTAAAAAAAACTTGACAGAGAAACACACATACTCTAAATAATTCCATAGCATTTATCAACACAGCACAACGCCTCTAGGTACCCAATTAGATAGGGGACATCCCTGTAATTTCTTAGGAAAAATATAAATGGATGCCCCCCCGCAACAAAATACTATTCAAACAAAAACAAATCATATTCCTGTGTGTACACTGATATATACACCGAGAACATGTAAATACATGTGTTTTGATGTATTTCGGTGTTTTTAGTAACCCGTTCCCTGCACCTCTACAAGCTTTCTCATTCTGATTATTAAATTAATAAATGCCAGTTTGTTGATTTTTTGGTATGGTGTTCATATAGTGGAAAACTGCACTTCCAACGTCACGGAGATTTTCAAATTGGCAATAATATGGTAATAAGCAAGTGTTAAATGACACACTATGAATGATACATGATGGGTGCAGGGCTGTGCCGTTAGTTCACCTGACCTAATTAGCCAGGTGTGTTCACAAATTAATGTTGGTAACTGAACCCGAGTCAAATTGTATTATGCTGTTTTTGAGATATCATCTTCATCATTGAGTAATGGTAGCCATATTTGATGAAATGGAATCACATGCAAAATCTGAAATGGCATAGATTCTAAAATGCGGCACCAATACAATTTTTGAAACAACTTTTTTTTAGCAACAGTAGCAATATTTAATTGTACATAGGCATAACTGGCATAAAATTTAAACAACCTTATATAGGAACAGTCTCAAACAAACTCCAAATTGTATTAAGTGCTTTTCTTGCCTTTTTTAATTTGCAGGTTTTGTATTTTTGTAGCAGAGTCATATCAGATGATCAAGCTAATGTGGGATGGTTTCGAAAATTTCATCAAAAGGGGTTGTATATTATAATAATGGCAACCATATTTGCTGGTAAAATTTGCATAAATTGTAAAAATGTGAGTTCTTGATGCCAAGATTTTGTCAAATTAAGTAAACTCAGAGATCTTTCAAACTGTTATGGTTTAAAATTTCTTTTCTCCTATTTTATCAATGGCAGTTGTATTCAATTAAAAAATCTGAAATCATTTATGAAAATTTAAAAAACCTTGATATCATATCAGAGATGATGCCAGGATTTTACCTAAAAGGAGTGAGTTCCCCCACTTGTAACAAAAACAAGGGTGGAGTGGAAAAAAGGAGGGGGAGGAGGAAACAGCCATAGTTCAATATTTACCTAACACCTCAGTATCTCTTTCTTCGTGCTACATTCTACTAAAATCAAGATCTTTTAAGATGTTGCTACAATCTGTATAGGCATTAATCTCTTGATTGTTTCTGAACTTAATCTGTGAATTATCTGTGTATGAACATAGTTTTGTGCTGAGATCCCCCTTTCAGTCTTTTGTCTGAAGGGAGATATAAAATAGCTAGTTTAGCTTAAACAAGTTGTTCTTTACGTTTGTTAGGTACAATTTTCCTCAGAACATAGGTACTGTGTTTTGGATACTTATGCTGCAAAATAAGATTTTTCCCCAACATAAGCTTTGCCAAAGTGTCACTTTCTTAATCAATGCTCTGCAGACTATTATGATAGATTCCTTATCTACTCCATAATGCTATATTAAGGTTTAAGTCCATGAAGGCCATAGTGTCCTTTATAAGAAAGAGATATTTTTAATTTCATTTTAAAATCTTATTTATTCAATTTTTTTCAACCTTATATGGTTGTATAGTTTTGTAGCACAAGATCACACAGGACTAAGTTGTTTGAGAAAAGAAATGAAAATTGTACTCTACTTTTAAATCATCTTATTTTAATTAGGCCCGGTATCCTGCATTTTCTACATTTCAAAATATTGCTGAAAGAGAGGTTGACCTGCATGCTGTGTTATCTGACCTGCATGCTGTGTATTCTAACCTGCATGTACACATTGGTTTCATATCCATCATTTCCAGTTCAAAAACACTTCATTAACACTTTCCCAACTCCAATAATCTGATACTGTTCATAACTTCAAAAACTATCGTCATCATCACTATCATTAGCCATTATGTACCTAACAAAATCATCAACTGAAGATGAACCACATTGGGAGTCAGTCATTTTTGGTGTTCTACATATTTTAAACACATATTTGTAAAACTTCCCTGATGCAAGGTTCAGACTATGAAAGAATACTTGATCCAGGGCCCAACATACCAATCATTTAGTTTAACAAGCATTCATGCCAAACCAAACTCAAATGTGTAAACAGTCACCTACCTGAAAAAGAGACATATATTGCAATGAGCATTGCATTACCTCTACCCAAGTTGTTAATTATTTTGTGACAAGAACATTATGGGTTAAAATAAATAAAATTTGTATACTGCACAGAGTACCTTTTTTATGCTCGACATCAAATTAATTTGCAGGGGTTCTCATGCATCATTGCTCTCCAATTGTGCAGATTCATAAAAATTTTGTGCCATTCCTGCATTTGGCAGTACCTCTGTAATATTATCTCCAGTTTGGTCTAACGGTCGAGATGATTGAGAGAAATGTTTTGAAGACATTTTCCATTTGCTTTTTGTTTTGTTTTATAAATGATAGCAAGAAGTGATGGTGGAACTGTAAAATCCGTACAAACTGGAAAATAAACTTGATTGCCAAGATGTTGTGTGTCTAATCCAAAACAAACTCCATGATTATGGATGGGGAGGGGCAGATATAGATGAAATGTTTGTATGGGTTTAACGTTTTTTAATACACTTTTCGTAAAGGTAACAAAATTTCAGTGCAAAAATCACCATCATATGTACAAACTCCTTTCTTCTTGAAAATTTGTCAGGAACTGTTTGAGTAATTTTTGTGAAACAGAAAGAACAGTAAGAAATCGCAATGTAAATTTATGAACAAAAGATGATACATGATTAACAAGAGATATATCATGAATCAAAGGCTAAATCTTAAACTCACTTAGTCTTACAGCCAGGTGGGTTGATAAAGTTTTGAAAACTGAATTTCATAAAAAATAAATAAGTTATCAAATGCAGAATTACAAAATCACATTTTTTTCTTCAAATCTGCAAAACGAGTAGAAGCAATACAGTAAAACAAGCAACACCCCCTGTTGTTTGTCCTTCGAGTTTGAAGTTGACCATGTCATCACTAACTGTCATCACTAACTGGTTTGGTTTCTGCAAGTATGTAAATGGATGATCAAGCCAGTATGTTCTGAACCTTCTGTGACATTTTTTGACAGGAGATGTCACTTGGGTTTGCTTGATCAGTAGAGGATGTGCTGCAGTTTGGAGATCTCTGCTGCTTGCACTTTTGCACTGCCTCTGCAATTTTCTTCCATTTCCAGTTTTGATGAGATTCCATCAGATGGATTGATCTTGTATATGATCTTCCCAAGACTCAGGGTCAATGCTGAAGTGTTTTAGGGATGACATGAGGGAATCTCTGAAGCGTTTATTCTCACCATAATTAGATTGCTTTTCCTCCTTCAGTTCACCATAGAAGATCTTATTTTTTCTTTTGTAGTCGTTCTTTTGACATCCTGGTGATGTTGCTTGCCCATCTGTGACTTGACCAGCAGAGTGTGGATGTTTGGAATGCCTGCCTGTGTGGGGCCCTCTCCTGCCATCTTATCCTCATCAGTTTCCTTAAGCAACCTATGTGATTCTTGGCATGATATCTGTACATCTTCCAGGTTTTGCAGTTTTGGTTGTAAACTGAACCATCTGTGCTCCCACACATCTGCACATAGTCTGTCTATGACCACACTTGCTTTAGTAATTCTGGCATTGGTTTGATCATCAATGTGGACTGCATGTGAAAGTGTGATGCTGTAGATAGATGAACTTATCCACTGCTGTGAGGGTTTGGCCATTGATTGTGATGGTCAGCTGTACATAAGGTTTTCCTGGTGAAGATTAGTGCATACCTCCGTTTCCTTGATACCGACTGTAAGACATATATTGTTGTAAGCTGATGAGAAATGGTCCATACTGTGTTGCACATCAGACACATATCTGGCATTCGGGGAACAGTCTCCAGCAAATAGGAGATCATGAACAGTCACTTCTGGTAACTTTGTCCTCACCTGTAGTTTGCTCAGATTGAAGAGATCAGTCAGGTATATAATGTCAAGCCCAGTATCAGAGTCATGGAAGGCATCAGTAAGCATGGCCGAGACCATTATGCTGAAGAGGGTTGAAGCCAACACACAGCCCTGCTTGACTCCACTGGTGACTGGGAATAGTTCAGAAGACTCATCATCATCCATGACATGAGTGAGTATTCATTATGGTACTGCCCAACCATCAGGATGAATTTCTCCTGAAAAATAACGTTGCTAGATCTTACAAAGGACTCCATGACTGACCATTTCAAATACTTCTGCCAGGTTGATAAATGTCATGCACAGGTTAAGTTCTGTTCCTGGCATTTCTCCTGAAGTCATTGAGCTGCAAACACCATGTATATGGTCCCTTGTCCTTTCCTGAAAGGCATTCTAACTCTCTGGCAGAAACCCTCGTTCAATATCATGTGCAAGACATCTCAGCAGAATTCCCACAAATATATTTCTGGCTGCAAAGAAATGTCCAGATGGTTGTCACATGATGTCTGTTGTCTTTCTGCTGGTGCAAATGGACGATGGATGCATCCTCGTACTCCTAGGGTCTAGTTCCCCAAATCCACATTGACTGGAGGAGTTCAGTATGTTTCTGTGCCATGTGCGAGCCTCAGCTTTGTAAAATTCTGCTGGTATAGCATCTGCTCCAGGTGCTCTGCCTTTTGACATTAGGTCAATTACCGGACTTTCAGCTGCACTCTGTGTTGGAGGATCAGCAAGTGTTATGTCGATCTCCACTGATATTGTAATATATGTATCTATCT
The DNA here is from genome assembly GCA_028554795.2 of Sinohyriopsis cumingii. Lineage (NCBI taxonomy): Eukaryota > Metazoa > Mollusca > Bivalvia > Unionida > Unionidae > Sinohyriopsis > Sinohyriopsis cumingii. The sequence continues at coordinate 128,085,621 of CM068825.1, forward strand.
GAATTTCCATATGCAGCAATTATATAACAGTAGAATAGATTACTGTTTTATCACTAGAGTCAATATAGATGTAGGCCATTGGTTAAACCCAAGCTACTGTAGTATATCACTGTTAATTCTACGGAGGCATCACTCTTCAACATTGAAGAATATATTGTAGGTAATTTCATATCATTTGGAATATTACATTGTCTGTAATGGTTTATATTGTTAAGATGTGATCTCTCTAGTAAGCATATCGCTGTCATATTAGCTCTCTTATTTCACTGTTCTCTTATTGCATATAGATAGTCTCTGCCGGTCAGAATGCGTCTGCTAGAATATGGCACACAACTGGTATTTATACCCTTGAGACCCATTGGTCTTACGCAAAGATTGATGGGAAAAATCTTGGTCGTAACGCATGAGGGAAACACATGAGTAGTTTGAATGATATTAGCAACAACTTAGAAACGCTCAAAATTATAATGGCGGGTGAATTGCGATTCGTACTTACACAAGTACTTTGGCAGTGGAGTTGCTCTATATTTGGACACTTGATGTGAAGATATTCACATCAGAACACAACTCTTTATCCATGAAAATGAATATACTATGCTAAATAGTAATAGAGGATTTAAAAGAGGTCAAAACACAACGACCAAAAAGACCGATTTGGACCAACTTTGACAAAGGGATAGAAACTCGTACGAAGTAAGTGCCAATCACAGTCATCCAAAATAACAATATATTAATAATCCAAAATCACTAAACGTGATAACATTTTTACAGTTATTTATTATGCCTAGCAACCCTACAAGTCCTTTATGTCTTCATGTATGTATTGAAATATATCCCATTTTGTGGACAATTGATAAAGACATGAATCACTGAAATTTAATATTTAATGCTGAGAAGTGTGCAAATTGTGTTTAAATGAGCCACACACTGCTTATATTTTATAACACCAGAACTTATCACACTGTTGATTGAAGATTCTGTTGAAGTATTCTGTCCATGTTTAAAATATCTTTTCTTTGCAAGTGTTTCTTGGGGTTGTCAGCACTTAGTATTAAAGATATTACTGATGACTGCTGCACACAGATTGTCTTCAAAGCATCATAAAAGTTCTTCAATTCAAACCTGTCTGTATGGGGCTGAATCTCATCTGCTTCACAGCTCATTCTGAGTCTTGCTACTCACTGAATTCACAAACACATACACAATAAGCAAAAAAGATTCTAAAGATTCTAACATATCTTACAAGGTAAACAAGAATTGATAGAGAGATTAACAATATCGCTTATTCACCAGTGTTTCATGCTAAGATAACCTACAAAGTAACTAGTGTAAGAAAAATAAGTTACCATGAAAGAGTTTTTCTTGGGGAGGGGCAGAATAATGCAAGGAACATAAAGACCGTGTTCTGTGTAGATACCATGGAGAGCAATATTCCCCAGCTGTAAGCTAGTAAAATTTATCATCTACTGGCTGCTAAAGATAACATTAATAGCACGTTCATTGTATCAATTGATATGTACTATAAATATGTACATAGTACTAGATACTCTAGAAACTGAGTAGCAAACATTTATTTGTTTTGAAAAAATGTTTTATTGAATTAGACCTTACATAAAATGATACATTTAAAAGTACAATTGGAGTTTATCTTCAATTTCCTTGCGACATTCTGGACATTCAGAAACCTTATTAGCACAGTTCTCACAGCAGTTTAAATGGCGGCAGGGAAAAAAAGCAACTCTAACATAACTTTCCCAGCATATTTTACAGGTGATATAATTAGCTAAATTAATGTACCTCTCCTTTAAGTTTTTGTTTTCTTTCTTTAATATTTTGCTTCTTTGCTTAATATATATGAAACGTTTTTCTAAAACTGTCTTTTCCTCTGAAAATTGGTTTCTCTCCTGTTCAATTTTCTTGTGAAATTTGCTAAGGTCCTCTGTATTCTTGTCCTTCTGCTTTTTCTCAATTTTCTTCTCAAGCTTTTGGAGTTTCAATTGCAGCCTTCTGTTTTTCTCCTCCCATTTTTGTCTTATCCCTTCTAAATTTTTCTTATCCACTTTTTTCCTCTTAAACTCTGGAAAATAAATTTTGAAAAAATAAAAATCTCAATTCTGATACATATTTTAAATTGATCTGTTAATTAAATACGTAATTACGGCAGTGTTATAATAACAATTTTATAAATGGAATATGTTTCAAGGAAACATGCAAGTTTTCAGATAGGGAGCAAGATTAATATATTGTAAGTGGTTTAAAGGGAAAAGAAAGCCTTCAAACTTGTCACCACAGAATTAATCCACATTAAATACAAAGCTAGCTGATTTTCAAAGGTGTGGCTAATCAGATAATTGAGAAAAAAGGAAAGAATTTCATTATTATTGGACTGCACCAAAAATGCAATCAGAATAAACTTTGTCCTTTCCACTAATGGTTAGAAGAGCACATAAGTACTTCTATTAATAGCAATCACTGCATACACATATACCCCATTTATTTACCAAATGTTGTCAAGTCTTTTTTCAAGCAGGAATGTACAAAAGAACTTCCCTTTATTGAACTTGTGCAAATAATTCCTTAAAGTTACCAGTGTTTCTGAAAATGTTCTATTTTGCTATGCATATCTTAGCATGCGACTTGGTTCTATGCCATTGTCTGGCAGTTTTGCTCCCCTTTTAAGCTGCATCACTCCACTGATATAAAATTTCGTATTTTAAAATAATACCTCAAAATGTTCAGATTCTTCTGAGATGAACTGAATTAACACTTCTCACCTGGTGAAATTAGGGAGAATGGTTGAGAACTTACAATTTCCAAGATTCTAAAAGAGTCTTCAGCCTCATCAGACTGCTTTTATATTTTTGCACATATAACATTTTCTTGATGCTGAGCCCTAAATAAGTACAGAGTTAGATTTTGCACTGTGCATATTCAGCTCTAGAAGTGAGTTGGATTCCAAACTTTGTCAACCCCAAAACCAACTAATGTATCAATAAAAATGTTTTGAGACAAAAGACTAGAGGAGACTACTAAATCTATCCAATATTTCACCTGACAATTTAGTGTAGCGATTTACCCTTAAGGAGAGGTCATCATCTCTTATCTGGATCAGTTACCCAATTTCACATGTACCATCTAATGATAATAATATGGTTGAATACCCAATTCTTGATGATATTTCATGTATCGACACGTGAAATATCAGTCTACAAAGTTTCCTTCAATTGATAAAAAAAGAGTTTAGCACGTAAGTTTTTGGTTCTTAATACATAAAAGAATTCAGTAGAAATACATTTTCTGGCAACAGACATCAACAAGATAATAGAAAGAACTTATAAAAAGACAATTTAGGATAACTTTCTGCTTGCTATGGTGCCCACGAGGATGGCCTACCCAACCCTTGCTGATTCGAATTTCTAAAACATTTCAATCATGGGAGTAGTGGTAACAGTGTTTATTGTGACAACATTGTGTCTGGTTTAATACAAAAAGGGTCTTATCTTATAGGCATCATTGTCTTATCATGTGGTCATCAAGTCACATCAAGACCATTGTTGTCACATGAAGATGCTATTGTTATATGTGACATATCTGCTTAAAAATTTTGACCCAAAAAATATCACAAGGTGAGTTTAAGATATTAAGACATTAAAATATATTATAACAATGTGCTGATCATCTTATTGCAGCACCCAAATATTTACTGCTTTCAGTCTGCATATCTCAGACAATCAATAAAGTGTGTTTACAGGATTTTGGAATGTTTGTGTCAATTATACTGTGTATTTTCCCTCACTATGAAAGCGTGAATTCAATCCTGTTAAAGACTGTGATTAAAACCAACTATGATTTGGCTGTTACAATCATCATGCACAAAGAATGCTAATGAACCACAAGTTTACTTACCTATTTTTAAATGTGAGACACTTATATGGCCTTGCCACTTGTGAACCACCTTAATTTTCATTACAATTTAGAACCATCTCATATTTAACAATAGCAAAGTGAAATGTGTACAGACTGATTTATCAAATACTATGATTTATCAAATACTAGTAGCTTTGTTAATCACTAGGAATGAAAAACAGTAAGAAAATGGAGGTGGCAGCGGCATCATCATGCATGGCTATATTTTTGTTAGGTATTTAAATTTGTGGTTTGGGCAAACAATGGAAGCCACAAAAAATTGGTCATCCACGAAAATATCTAATATATGCAGTTTACACATTTGTTCACTCATGTTATCCATCATACATATTTTTTTGACTAATGTTGTGCTAGATTGTAAGGAAACTTCTGCAATCAATTGAGTTACACACTAGCACTGAGCTGTACAATTTCAAAGTGCTCAATTGTAATGCCTATGTGCTGAATGGTTCTGTGCCAGTTCTGATTAATGTACCCTAATAGTAATATTACATAATGTTTGCTTTTTAACAGTTTATCAACTCCTGATGCTCCCCACTCCAAAAGGTCCATCACCTTCTTACAAATGATAATCAAGTTTCCTGGCATTTGTCTCCTACAAATTCTGTCAGTTTCATTATGACGCCATTCTTAACCTGCATCACTAGAAATATCTATGCTTTTCAAGCTGACAATTTATTTGAACTCCAATGTTCCAAATAAAATATTTTTCTGGAGTCATGGTGGCTTGTTGGTTACCATGAGGGTACAAGGTCAAATCCTACCAATGAACCAGCCAGGGATATCTACTGTTATGAGTCATGTCACTTTACTCCTTGGCACCAAATAACCTACTTGTGTTGCTGTGCTGTCAAGTACCAAACCAAAACCAATCCAAACAATATTTTTCTTCTGAGCATTAAACTCAACAAGAAAGCTCATGGAACATTAAGCAGCTAAACAAATGATTAAATAATCTTTGTCAAGAGTTCTGTTCTATTTTATTTATCACAAATAATTTTCTTCCAAATTTTTAGGAACTTTTTTAAAAGTGTGGAACAAGTACTTTTAACTAATGAATATCATTTCATGCATGTTACAAGGAATCTCCCGAGCTGAAGTACTTTTCATGTTTGTGCCAACTCTGGAGATGCAATAGTCAATTTTTAAAACTTTAATCAAAATTTTACAACAGATGCTAGACAAATCAAACTGACGACAATGTTTCATGTTTGTAACATTAATAAAATGGTTAGAAAATACAATGAGAGAATAAAAAAACAAACAAAAACAAAATACTCCCTGGTTTTTCAAAGTTTTATAGTTATAAAAATTAGGAACCCTGGCCATATTTTTGACGTACCTCTTTGCTTTTTTTTTCTTTCTTTCCCTGTGATGTTTTGGTCACCTGAAGTATTGGACAGCATCTGAAAGATTGCATACAAAAAACCTCTTGTATATAGTATAAAAAATGAAAGACTAACAAAATAGAATTGACTGATTGTTTGATGTTTACTGGAACACATCAATCAGATCAAAGGTTATATGTTGCCAAGCTACCTGAAGTAAAATGATTTGCCCATTCAGAGTGCTTTGCTGAGTCTGGTGAAAGCTTGTTCAATAAAAGTCAAGTCGTTTACAAACACTTATCACCTTTTTTCACTACAATGTGACTTTAACATTTAATCTTTGGACATAAAATTCATCAATAAACATTGGCATCATCAAGGGAAACATATTTTCAAGTTTTTGATGAAGGTTTATTTCATAGAACTTGGATCATGGTGACTTGGGTTCTGACCTCTGGAACCAAATCAACAAGCTTCTTTTTACCTTAATGGGAAACATCTGCAAAATTTAATGAATGTATGTCAAGCAGAAGTTAGTTAGTGGGTCACAGTGACCTCAATAACTAATGTTTTGACTCCCACATCAATGAGGTTCTTTATCCCTTATAAGGCAGTACACATGCAATGTCTGGTGAAGATAGTGTTTCAGTTAGAAGAGAAAAAGGGCCAGTTGGGGCCCTTTATCTGAACAAGATAACCAATGGTGTGATCATGATGTGCAAATCCCATAATAATAATGAGGTATCACTTTCATAGGCTATTTTACATATTATTTACATAAATAACATTTTAATTCAGGAATCTTTTCCTAGATGTATACTCAAACAGTACAGGAAAAATCTAAGTCCACAATTATATGCTACTTCAATATTAGTCATGTCTTTGTGAATTTTTAGTTTTCAAGTGATTTCTTTAGGGTGTGATGTTTTTCTTTGCTGTTTCTGGCATTCTGATATCCAATTCTTTGTAAGAAGTTTCACTTTCTGTTTGACTTTCATATTGGCTTTTTTAAAAAATTTTACCAGCTTGTCCACTTGAATCGTATCTGTCATCACTTTTGTTGCTTTCACTGAGTGTCATGATGTAGTAAAGAAATCGGTTGAATGTCATTCCATAGCAAAACCTATGCTCCATTTACAAATGATAAATGGCACTACATCAAGTTCATACCATATGACTGGAAGCACATGCTTATAAAAATAGCTGAGAGTAAAACATTTCTTTTTGTCAAAAATGTTAACAAAACTAGAGTGAAAGTTACCTCAATATGTTACTTAATTTGCTTCATGTTTTCACCAGGACCATTATAATTCAGCAGCATGACAAGATATTCTTAAGCTGATCCCAATCAAGAATTATTAAGGAATTAGGAGAATGGCAGAAAATGGATGATCAAAGCATTGAAGAATCCTGCAACTAGAGATGATTGCTTGATGGATTGTGTTCATTTTCATTAAAAGAGAAACCAATCATTGAGCAATCTGGATAGTTATTGATATCTAGGTGGATTTTTTATCAGTTAAGGTTACAAATTTTGAAAATATGGCATCTAGAAAATTGGAAGGTCTGAGTATTAAAGTTAATTACAAAATAAACTGCGGTAGCAAAGTTGATATGTGCATCTTCAGGTCATGACCATGCATGTAATTTAAAGGCAATTCGTCAAAACTGTGGAATTAGTTGTGCTAACAAGATCATGTCATACACAAGACGAAAAGGACAAAAGCTCTTTTGAAAAAGTGCATGAATGAAGTGATTTGTCCCTATAGTACAGCTCACATTTATTTTCTGAACCCCGCACATCGCAGTGGGGTGACTTAATACCCTCCACTTTCGCTCTGCAACAATGTTCCATGACAAAACAATAAAATTTTACAAATACCATTTCAGCAATCAGTGATCTTTATTTCAATCATATATATGGACATTAGAAATTAATTTGAAAAATATTGTCTATTTTGTAAGTTTAGAAAACTTGCACACTGACTTGACCAGAGTTGTTGAGCTTCTCTTGACCAGTGTAAATTTATAATACTGTTTAAACATGAACAGTAATCCTCTGAGTCATGGACAATTATCTTCCAGACAGCAGCATCTTCGGTTTAAAAACAACAAAAAAGAAAACAAAGAATTTATACTTAAATGCGAACCACGTCCTTAAGCAGTAATTGTTCAGTTATGAGATTGAATATACATGTACACAACTATGAACTAGTTCAATTCTGAATGCACATGTATTGTAGGAGACTGTCCATTTAAATTTATGGGGCTAAATTATTATTTCCAACTGGTATTTTTTATTCTTTCATTCATCACAACATAGGTTTGTTTCAAGAAAAGCAAGGAATGGTATCATGTATATTTTTATACCACAATTCAAAACAAGATAATAGTTTTTAAGATTCACTCCATCCCCGCCACCTTTAGAAATTTAAATGGTCTCTCCCTAATAAAGATTGGCTACAGCGGATATTAGTCAAAATCAAGTCAGTGACCATTGTAAACAATTTTATAACATGTTAGCATCATAAGATGAGGTCAATTTTGGCTTGGGAAAGGTGAGTTTCTGTCACATGAATGACATGACATTGTTACACATTATAGACGTAGTTCAAATTTAATTTATGTGGCTAGATTGTTCTTTCTGACCGGGATACTTTTTGTTGTTTCGTTCATCACAATATAAATTTATTTCAAATAAGGAAAGGAATGGCATGGTGTCCTTCTTATATTAAAAAATCTAAAGTGTAAATCACCCCTCTATAATCCTGTGATTGTATGTTGGAAGAAATCATACAATATATTACTGAGAACTTGTCAGACCTGGATCAGGGGTGGGGTGTGGTCTGCTAAAAAAACATGCACACAAACAAAGGTACAGTCAATTGTCACTTGAAATCTGACCATCGTTATATTCTTGTGCAAGTTTACTGGGTATGATGCACACTTTGAGTAAACAGACACAGATGTTTGCTGTTGTGCCCTTTTGAGGAAAGTTAGAGCCCTTTTGAAATTTTGGACCCCACTCCCCGCGTTCAAACACTTGACCTAAAAAATGGTACTAACAGCTGTCTCACTTGGCACTCAGCTTTAAGAAGTTAGTGTTAGGACTGGTCGGCCTGGTGTCAGGATAATGTGACTGGGTGGGACATCATGCTACATGTCTGCGGCATGAAGCCCCAGTGCTAAACATCACTATAAACTGTCACAATGCAGACATCGTAGTGATATGACTGAAAAATTGTTAAAGCTACATTAAAAATCTAAATCACACACATAAATCACACACATGCAATATTGTTTCACCTCAGTCAAGAATGAATATGATTTTGTTGTAAAAAGTTTGACATCAATCTTACGTTATCGTTCTTTTTCCCTGCTGGGAGTACAGTATTACTGAAATACTTAACAAAGTATACTGTGCAAACTGCACAGAAATAAGAAAAATGAATGCATCTATGCATTCCAATAACAAAGTATCGAGAAAATGTTAAAAATATGATCCAATGTGCTAAATGAACTGGAAATAGATCCATAGCACTTTCTGAAATCTTTGTTTCGTTTTAAGTAGAGGATTCCGTAATACTGTATGCAGTAGAAAGCACAAAACGAATCTGAGATAAATAAAGAGACCAAACTTGTTATTACTGGTACTGATAAGGCTTTTATTTGCATCATCATTTTATCAGTTGAAAAAAGAAGGGAGGATGAATCCCATATCTTCCACTTAATCCAATTTAGATGCAAAGCAGTATACAGAGGAGCCTCGTTAATCTGGACACCTTCGTTCCCAGTGAATATGTCCAGATTAATGAGTTTTCCAGATAACTAAATCATGCACATTTTAATTTTATGATTTCATCATACCATATACATGTACATGCATACGCTAGCTGTAAATGTGCTGTATAGTTAAATGCATTATGGCAAACTAATATAATGCAGTCATTTTTATGCAGGGATCGTCCTGGGCTTCGCCAATGTCGCAAATTGCGATTTTTTTTCCTTATTAGCGACAAAAATATCCCATCTGGCGATTTTTTTGGCGACAGACTTTTTGGTTATTTATTTTGTACATACAATCATAGATTTGGACTGGATAAATTAAAAGGGAGAACGAAAGGAAGCCACAAACTTGACTAAGCAATGCATTAGAATCAATCTGTTACACAAACAATCCTTTGTTTGTATTGACAACCCCATCTTTACAGTGCTTTGTTACATCATAATCTGCTTATGCTGACATCTGGGCTGAGTACTGTATGCTGTGATACAGTCAATCATGCTACCGAACTATACCTACAACTGACCGACTTCTGAAGACGCGAATAGAACAGATACAATTAATTGAATGGCTAAATCTTCTGTTAGTTTTTTTTTTTTTTTACATATACCAGTACAATAGTTTTGCTGAACCTTCATAGAAAACTGATAGCCTTTGAAGTACCGACTACTGTGTATAAATACAAAGCAAATGGAAAAATCTCAATCACAATTATGTCTGTCGCCAGTGCAGCATTTTACTCATTGATCTTTTCCTTTTGCCATCAATCCGTGTTACGGCTGCTGAGACTTAAACTCCAAAACAAGAAATAGCACCAAAAAAAACAACAACCAGTTTTGCATAATTAATAATAATTATTTATTTCTCAAAATACAAGAGTGAAAGAATCTCTAAATTGGGTGTGAATTTATGCTTATATATATGGTCCAATATTGCCAGGTGATGACTCATGTAAGTTTCATTCGTGGGAATGGAGATCCTATTTTGTTTGTCGAGAAAATTTATACAGCATTCAGTGATCATTCTTGGGATTTAGGAAGCAATTCACTACAAGCTTTGTGAAGCTGGCCATAAGGGGGGGGGGGGGGTTGCTGATAGACTACTGGTGTCACCTGTCAGTGCTGTGGACTGTGAACGTGGATTCAGTAAGATGAACCTCATAAAAACTGACATCAGAAATAAACTCTGCATCTGATCTCTCGAGAATTTCATGAGAATCAGCATGTACAGATGTGAAAAATTAGACTTTGAAACTGCATTCAACAAGTGGGCAGCCCTAAAATTGCGATGGATCTTCATGTAACACTTTGTAACATTTTGTTAATGCTTGTTGTAATTAAAGAATTAACTAACCCATCTTTTGTAATTTTCATTGCCTGTTACATTAATAGCCTAAATTAACACTTGGAAGAATGTACACTACTTGTTCTGGTGACACTTTTTGAAAATTGGCGACAAAATATTGAGGTCGGCGATTTTTTTGGCGACAGCTTTTTAAAAGCCAGGACCATCCCTGTTATGTCATATTTTACAACTATTATAGCTGCTTATGAGCTGATAAATGACATCCCCATTTTATTCTGATATGAAGCCCTATTTTGTCCACAGCTTAAATCAATCATCTGTATTTGTACAGCCATCAATAAACTGTGATTGTTACATACAATTGGTAAACAACAAAGAGGCTTAATGACACACTTAATTTATTAACCATACATTATGTCAAAAAGCGTGGACGATTTGATTCCAGTGTGTTTATTTAACATCCATCAGCGACTAGCTAAAACGGACACTATTTATAAAATCGCTAGTTACAATATGGTCACGCCACTTAGTTTTTCCACACATGATCACGTGATCAAGTGATAGCTTTAACATACTACTAGAATTTGGCCAATCAGAGATTGATACATTGACACACCTCCAAATTTGCGTAGCTGAATCTGTGTTATGTGACTGACTGTGTGTGTGATGTGTGTGATTTGGATTTTTAACTTAGCTTTAACAATTTTTCAGTCATATCGCTACGATGTCTGCAATGTGGCAGTTTATAGTGATGTCTAGCACTGGGGCATCATGCCGCAGACAGCATGATGTCCCACCCAGTCACATTATCCTGACACTGGGCCGACCAGTCCTAACACTAACCTCTTAATGCTGAGCGCCAAGCGAGGCAGCTGTTAGTACCGTTTTTGTAAGTCTTTGGTATGACTCGGCCGGGGATCGAACCCACGACCTCCCACATCCGAGGTGGACGCTCTAACCACTAGGCCACCAGAGCGGTCTGTGACCGACTGTATTTTCGTATAGGATTTTTCGAATTTTCTTATTTATGGAGAGATTATTTCTGGATTATCGAGACAAGTTTATAGTAATTTTACACTCTGGTCCCCACTTTTGATTTCTGGATCTGGAATGCAGATTTCTTGATTAACGGAGCAAATTAACATTTAGGAATTCCATTCCCATTTAATTATGTCCAGATAGCGAGGTTTCTGGATAAATGGAGTCCAGATTAACAAGGCTCCTCTGTATCAAATACAAAAATCCACTAAATGCTATTGAAAGAAATCGGTTTGCAAGCTTTACTTTGTCTCAATAGCCAAACGCTCTAATAATCACAAATAGGAAACTGCACCGAAATAATTAAACATGTAATTTCTTTATTACAATTAAATTATTGATGCATCATGATAAAAATTTTGTTTTTATACTTATCCTTACAAGGACAAACAAATAATAGGATGCATGTAGATAAAACCCATGCAGAATATCTTAAATTTGTTTAAGATTTGACAATTTTCTATATTATTATTCATTTAAAAAATTGTTGAGGTCAGATTAATTAGGAACAATTACCAGACTTCTGCTGTTAATAACAGGACCATAATTTGAGCTGTAAAGTACATCGCATCAAGTCTGATGGCTTTGTGTTAGGTAACGCACTGTTCCCACATTGAAAGACACCGTTTTCTGATGCTAAAATTTTTACATTGTTTACAATGGTCACTGTTTTTATTTCTGCAGAACATCTGCTCCATCCAAGTCTTTATTAGGGAAAGAACATTTAAATTTCCAAAGGGTTACCAGTACATTATTTGAAACAAATTTATCTTGTGATGAAGGAAAGAATAAAAAATCATACCCCAATTTGACAGAACAATACTGTCCCATAAATTAAATGCCAAGTCCCATATCATATGAATGCAGTCAGAATTGAACTGAAGTTCGTAGCTGTGTACATATATATTCAGCCTTGTGACTGGGTCATTACTTTTCAAGGACAAGACATGTGGTTCACAATTAAGTGTAAAGTCTGTGTTTTCTGGGTTTTTTGGTTGGGTTTTTTTGGACAGAAGCAGCTGTTATTGGGAATTTAAATGTACATACTTCAGAGGGTTAATTTTCATGTCTAAACAGTAGGATAACTTTGCACTGTTGAAGAGAAGATCAGCAAGGTCTTGTCATGTCACTGCATAAGTTTGTTCAGATTTCTTTAATTGAAGTAAAAATGTAAATTTATTGCAAAAGGTGTCAACCAGCCTTTCGAAAATAACAAAAAATACAGTAGTATTAGTACAGTTTTTGAGGCATTGTGACTATGTTAATATTATAAAAAATTTGATTTGGCATCTATTATATAATCCTCATTAGAACTAGGAAAGGAGTATAATTATCTGACAAAGATGCAGACAAATTGGCATCTCTCTCTCTCTCTCCAGAAACCTCTAAAGATCATGCTTGCATCGGTCATACTTAGTAAACCATGCCAATTTGATTGAGACCCTGTCCACTCCACAGCTGTCATCCTCGACAACTCCATGAGAAAGTATGGTGTGCAGAAAAATTCTCCGCCAGACGCTGCTGCAACTCTGTTAGGGCATGCAGAGAGATGGTGGAGGTTTTTTCCTCTATCCTTTCCACTCTCTCTTTCCCCCAGTGAAATGTGTGGTGGTTTCGAAAATACATGTGAGCTGTACTGTATGTGCATTGTTTGATCTGGACCATAATACTGACCATGTTTCATGGCAATCTATCAAAAACCACAGGACTAGTTGCACTGATGTGCTGGATGGAAGGACATATGAATGGTCCATAAGATTTTCAACATGGCCAATGTGGTGGCCATACTGGAGGCCAGGTCAGCATAATTTTCATTTGGGATATATCCAGACATTATAAAAAGTCTCTTGGTGAAAAACCCCATGTTGATATGACATTCCATTCAGATGAAGCGGTAATGAGAATTTCATGATTGCTGGCATCATGGGCATATTTCAAGTCAGATTGGCACCAATTTTATTTCTGACCAACTAGACATCACATGAAGTTTTCTGGTGAAAACCCCATGCTTATATGACTTCCCATTCAGGGGGAGAAGCAGCAAGAATTTCAAGACAATTTTATGATGTCTTTTTTTATAGAGAAAACCCCAAGTTGATATGACCATTCATCTAGAAAACGCAGTAGTCTTACCAGCAACCCCACTTTGAAAAAGTAGAGATAAAGTAGGGCTATGTTTTTTTCTTAAAAGTAGGGGAAAATGGGGATATTTTATAAAGAAAAGTAGTATGAAATATATGTAAATTGCAGAAAATATGAAACCTTTATGTGACAAGCCTTCATACACTTGAACAAAAAACATGCTCTTACTCACATTCCATCTGTCTCTTTTGTCCTAGTTTCCTCTATCTTAACCCCTTTACTGCTCAGTAGTTTGGAGGTTGAACTGCTTAATTTGCACAAGATATAGTTATCAAGCTGGTAATTTGGCAGCCCTTTTGAGTTTGCTTCTTGTACGATAATATTATTTTTATACTGAGAAAGTAGTTAGTATATTTTGTTTCAGCATACAGGATATGAAATAGTTGGTTTCCATGGCACCCAGATTATGCCTATAATTTGTAAAAGTCATGACAAAATTACTTACTTTTCAATATTCTTTATTTTCAGCTTCCTACTTTCCTGCCAAATCAGTCATGCATTGAATTTTCTCCATTTATCTTTGAGAAAATGAAGATTTTATAATTGGTTGGCTTAGATGGTCCAAGTTCCACCTAATAATATAGGCATAAGAGGTGTTTTGTTTTCAGTGAGGAGTTGAGATTGAACAACTAAAGCCAACAAAGCTTGGCTGCATATTCTGTTTTTATATTTTTCATTTTCATAAGCTCAAATGGTCTTAAACATTTAAAACGTAAAAATGTATTTTGGTACAAACTGACAAATAGCATTATTTTGATCCACTAAAGCAGAATAATACTATGATGACCACTAATGATGAACCATACTCTTGTATCTTAAGATCAAAATTTTCTCAAAAGAAACTGGAATCAACTTTAAAATGTTGCAAAATTTTCCTGTCGACATAAACTTTAAATTATCTGAAAAGAATAATGATTGGCAAAACAGAAACCTCTCAACATATGATTAGCAAAACAGCAATCTGTTTCACTTTATGTCCCAAAAAAAATTGGGATGGTTAGGTCATTTTGGAAAAAGGGAAAATAGAGAATTTGATTAAAAAAGTATGAAAAAAGTAGTACATGTAAAAGTAAGAAGACCTAGGGCTACTGGACAGACTCTACAAGATTTTTAAGATGACTGAGCCAAATTGCAAGCAACACCATTTTCATTTCATACCAAATAAACAATCAAAAGATGTCTTCTGGTGAAAACACATTTCAATATGACCATTCATTTAGGAGTAGCTATACAATTTTCAAGATTGCCCACGTGGTGGTTATATTGGAGGCCAGATGAGCATCACTTTTATTTAGGACCAAATGGGATTCAGACGTAAGTCTTTTGGTGAAAAACCCATGTTGATATGACTTTCCATTCAAGAGAAATAGCAATAAGATTTTCAAGACGGCTGCCACAGGATGCAAGATTGGCACCAGTTTAATTTAGGAACAACTAGAATTCACAGGAAGTGATTTAATGAAAACCCTATGTTGATATTACTGTCCACTCAGGAGTACTGTTAACAAGATTTTCAAGCTGGCCAATGTGTAGGCCATATTAGATGTCAAAATGTAACCCTTTTCATTTAGGACCAACTAGACATAAATATGATTTTCCATTCAGAATGAATAACAATAACAAGATCATCAAAATGGCTGCTGTGGAAGGCCATGAATTTGACTGTTAATTTAGATAACCTAATTCAAATCCTGATTAATTTGTCAACCTTTGTGTCAACTATCCAAGAAATACCTCTGCGCATTGCATTATTCAATGTCCAGTCAGTAGGACCACCGGAAAAGCGCACAGAAATAGTTAATTTTATCAATGACCAGAATGTTGACATATTTTTTGTGACAGAAACATGGCTAAAAACATCAGGCGATGAGCCCAAGTGTGCGGATTTAACACCCACTGGTTACTCCATCAAGTCGTTCCCCCGTAATTCTCGCGGAGGTGCAATTGCTGTCATCACAAAGAACTCCATGATAAAACGCCTTAACTACACCACAACATTCAATTTCGACCACACATCATTTGAACTAGTCCAAACCACACTCACACTGGAGCAAAGGTCAGTCCATTTTTTTCTGTCTATACCTACTCCTCCTAGTAGAAAAAACAAGCTGGCTGACTCTCTCTTTTTGGAGCAGTTTCTGAATCTCCTGGACTATGAAAATTCGATAGGTGGCAAAATGATTATTCTTGGAGATTTCAACTTTCACTTGGACTGTCCCGGAAACTCAAATACATCAAAACTCATAGATTCCATTAATGTTTTCAACCTCAAACAGTCAGTTAACCAACCCACCCATAAACATGGTCACATTTTAGACTGGATTCCTCATAGACCTGATGATAACATTCTACGGTCCTCCCTGGGATCTCATGACCTTGCATCAGATCACCTCTGCATTGTATGTCATCTTAACGTATCAGTCCCTAACCCTCCACCTTTATCTGCTACTAAGAAAAACCTCCGTATGATAAATAGAAGCAAATTTAATGCACAACATCCAAGCTAACCTAACAACCTGCTTACCTCCTACCGCAGAACAACTTGATAACTGTCTGTGTTCATTGCTTGACAAACATGCCCCAGCTACCAAGTGCAGAGTATCAATTCAAAAGTGTTCGCCATGGTAAAGCAGTGTTAGGGACCAGCTTCACACTGCTAAAAGACACCGCTGTAAAGCTGAGAGGCTCTGGCTCTCCACCAGACTCACTATTCATAAGCAAATCTATGAAGTCGCTAAGAAGAATGTCACAAATATAGTCCATGCAGCAAAATCAGCCCACTACACTACTAAGATCATGGAAAGTTCCAGCTGCAAAGAGCTCTTCGAGAATACTAACAAGTTAATGTCAAGGAACAAATCAACACCACTTCCAACTACCTTCTCTCCAGTCGACCTTCCAGACATGTTTGCAAATTTCTTCCGTGACAAAGTACAAACCATTAGAGATAAGCTTGACACCACAATTTCAACTGACTCATCGTCACCATACAGTTGGGATACAGAATTTGAGCGGCAACCATTAGCAGCATTTGAACCTGTCTCTATGGATTTTGTAGGTACAATCCTGATGAAGAGTGCACCAAAGTCATGCGAACTTGATCCAATTCCAACATCAATGCTGCTTGAGTGCTTAGATCCAGTATTGCCTTCACTAACTGATGTTATTAATACCTCTCTCTCATCCGGGGAATTCCCATCATTTTTCAAACTGCCATTGTAAAGCCTCTGCTGAAGAAACCAACACTAGACCATAACGATTTAAAGAACTACCACCCAGTTTCTAATCTCCCATTCATATAAAAAATCTTAGAAAAGGTTGTTCTGTCCCAGCTTGTATCTCATCTAAATTCAAAGTCTTTTTAGCAATGTACAATCTGCATATCGCCCTTGCCACAGTACTGAAACTACTCTTCTAAAAGTAGTTAATGACATTCTGTGTTGGATAGCGGAAAGATTAAAGTCCTCACCCTCCTTGATTTGTCTGCAGCATTTGACACAATAGACCATGATATATTACTTCACCGTCTCCAGCATGTATTTGGCATTTATGACACAGCCTCAAGTCCTACTTGGTCAACAGGACACAAATTGTATCTGCAAATGGAATACATTCCAGCCCAGTTGATCTATGTTGTGGTGTTCCACAGGGGTCTGTTCTTGGACCGGTTCTCTTCATTCTGTACACTCAGTCGCTCTCAAGTGTCATAGATCATCATCCAGTGTCTCACCAACTGTACGCTGACGACACCCAAATATACAAATCTAGCCATCCAACTGAAGTTGATGCTACCATCCAAGGAGTAGAGAGGTGCATTTCTGATGTAAAATCATGGATGACATCTAACAAGCTGCAGATGAATGATGATAAACTGAAGCCATTCTCATCACAACGCAAAGACTTTCTCATTCAAATCCTTTACCTCAAACAATAAATATCAGCAACACCAACATTAAATTCACACAATTAGTATGAAACCTAGGTGTTACTCCGGAGAGTACTCTCACATTGCACCAACATGTCATGAACATATGCAAGGCTGCATATCTTGAGCTGAGACACATCAGCTCAGTTCGCAAATATCTTTCAGTTGATGCCACTAAAACACTTGTGTGTTCATTAGTACTTTCAAGACTGGACTATTGTAACACTCAATTCTGTCTGGTTCATCTCAATATCTATTCCAGAAACATCAAAAAGTTCAAAACACTGCTGCTCGGATCATATTTAGAGTACCACAATCAGAGCATACCTACCCGCTGCTCTGTACCCTACATTGGCTATCCATTCGATCCTGATTCAAACAGAAAATATGTTCTCTGTGCTACGTTTCACTGTCGGACTCTAGTCCATCATACCTATCCGACCTCACCCATGTGTACACACCAGCAAGATACTTATGCTCCTCTTCTGACAATCGTATACTCATTATTCCCACTATGAAAACAAAGTCATATGGACAGTATTCTTTTGCATACCAGGGCCCAGCAATGTGGAATGAATTGCCCACTGAATTTAGACACAAAGACACAGTGATCACATTCAAGAGGGTTCTGAAAACTCACTTATTTCGACTGCAAGAACAAACTTAAAGACCTAATAATGTTTCCTACCTGAAATATTCTCAGCATGTTTTTTATTTTTTAATGTTTTTCTAATTTCATGGTGTTTGTTTTTGTAATATTATTATATGTTTTTTATCTTATAGGTGTTGTCTAATGTTGTAAAGCGCTTAGAGCTTCTAAAGATTAGGTGCTATACAAAGCCCTCATTATCATTATTATTATTATAATATCAACCATTCAAGCATACTGTTTTCATTGACAACCAACTAGATTACGTGATGAATGTGCGTGTAATGTTTAATAGCAATCCTCCAAGATGTTAAGTAGTGATAATAATCTTGGGTTAACAGATGGATAGATGATGGGACATTCTCATAAACTCTTTTGGTCTATGACCAGTTCAACTAACAAGAGCCCCTAACAGGGACTGATGCTCTACTGGGCAAAAAGAATTTCCAGGAATTCAAAAAAGACCATTTCTTCCTTTTACAGACCTGCCAACCCTAACAAGATTATCTCAGTAAGGCAGTTGATATTATTTCCAAAAGTTTGACCAATTTTCACTAATGTGTAACAAAATATCATGTACTGCTATTGTCAAGTTGGAAAACGTGTATTCAAAAAGTTCGGTATTCCAAACTGATGCATTGATGATAAAGTTTTTAAAGTATACAAAAACCATATTTACATCTAGTACAGTTGCACAAACTTCAGTTCCAAACCCTATGCAATTCAATGGCTTGTTGCTATCTCTCAAACTTGACATAATTCTTGGATTTTTCTTCTTAATTTCACATGATGATGGCAATTGTATCTCCTGCCACGTGACATACTCAAATTGACAAGGGATGTCAATAAACATAATTCTGTTCCTTATTTATTCAGAACAATCTGATATAATCCTTTTTATTCTTCTGTACTGATTATTAATACCTTTTAAGAGGCTTACTTTTTCCTTTCGTCTTTAATGTGAACTGGTAACCCATGTCAATATGACTTTTGTCCAGAAGTGTTAGCAATAACAAGATTTTCAAGATGGCTATTATGGTGGCCATATTGCAGATCTGGTTGGCAACATTTTCATTTTGGATCAACTAGACATCAAAAGAATGAATTTAGTGAAAACCTCATATTCATCTGACCATCCATTCATAACAACAGCTTTAACAATACAAATACCCTGGTTCCATGTTGGGTAACTATAATTTGTAATTATACCATGATCAAGTAATTTGTCACATTGCTTGATTAATGAATGGTCACAAGTTACTTAATTTAGCAGCTGAGCATTATTTCTTAAAATTAGGAAATAACAAAGCTTTTATATATGTTCAATAGTGAAGACTGAATATTTGACATGTGTTTTGATACCTGCCTATCATGAAGTGCAGTTGTAATGATACTTCAATGCCATATTCATATTTCTACATGTAAACAGAATTTACCACATTCTTTGTAATTGAAGTGTTTGTTAGCTGCCCAAATATTTTTCCATATCTTTTATTAACTGTCTATCCTGGGCACATTCTTTCATCTTTCTAAATGACAGTAGAATATTACAGGATCAAACAATGCGAGTTACCTAGTATTAAAAAAATACAGGTATTGGATATTCTGTTATTCCATTTTCGGAGTTTAATTTAATATATGTTACCTTAACTTACTCTATCATAATTTGATATGATGTAAACAAAACCAATATCGTAAAACCATGAGTGTTTCCTTGTATCTGCAAAATTTACTGCTCCCAAATGTAAGCACATGTGGAAGTGAAAACATTCTGCTACAGCAGCAATAACAAGACTTTCAAAAGGTGGCTGCTGTGGTGGCCAGCACCATTTTTACTTAGGTCTAACTTGACATTGTAGAAGTCATTTGATGAAAACCCCATGTTAATATGACCTTCCATCAAGACGAGTAGCAATAACAATTTTCAAGATGGTAGCTGTGGTTGCCATATTGGATGTTAGATCGATACTATTTTCATTTAAGACCAACTAGACATCATAAAATTTAAAGTCTTTTACCAAAAATTCCACATTGATCTGAAAATTCATTCATGAAGAGCAGAGTAACAGTAGGGTTGCCATACATATTTTTCCCTGGACATGTCCTTCTTTTGGGTCCTTAAATCTCTGTCCAGCCTGGTTTTTAAATATCTAAAAATGTCTGGGATTTTTCCTTGCTTTCTTTATCTAACAAATTTATATATACATTTAACTCAAGGAAGTACACACAACAAAAGAACCTACAACACTTTTTTCCAATTAATATACAACTGTGAAACATCATATCTAAGTGTAATATTAAAACCAATAATAAAAAGCATGGGTAGTTAGTACAGCAAGACCTTAAAAACAGAATTAGAACAGTGTTTCCTTTTCCCAAATTGATTTAAGTTGGAACAATGCCAATGTAAGAAACAATTACACCCATAAGCCCCTTTCTAAAAAAGGCGGTGATAAGGGGAAAGCACCACTCAACATGAGCTAGGAAACTTGTATTCACAGTCTACCCCCAAACACAATGCCAAAACAAAAGTGTAAATTCAACACATAACTAAAGGCAAAATTCCAAGATTTCAAAGTGGTTGCGAAGAATGGGAAGCCGATTGATTGGTATGTAGGGCTGCTACTATATGTCCTCTTTTTTCTGGGACATGTAATCCTTTTCAATCCTTAAATCTATATAGATATATGATAGAGATATAGCCCCTCTCCGGAGTGTCTTCTTTTTTTGAAAATTCAAATGTGGTAACCCTAGATAACAAGATGTTCACAATGGCAGCTGTGGTGGCTGTACAGCATGTCTGAGGAGCACCCTTTTCATCTAGAACCAATAGACAATTGCAATGAATGTGTGTGTAAAGTTTCTTGGCAATCCTCCAAATAGCTTAGGAGATGCAGCAATAACAACAGATGGATGTCAGACAACAGATGAAAAATCATCCCATAAGGTCTACTAGTCTATAACCACCAGAGCTAGAAACCAAGTTTAACGATTCTTTAATTTTTAATAACAACCATAGCAGAGGCCTGCACGAGTTTGAAGACTGCTTTCTGTCAAATTTGATCAAATTCTGTTGAGCAGTTTCTTAAAACAAGTCATTTCAAGGTTTTTCTAACCTTTGTAATGGTGGTTATTTGGTGTTTATTGATTACCCACATAAGTGTTGATGGTTTTAGTACTAGCAATAACCAGTTACAAAATTTGGTAGCCAAATATCTGACCTCCCCCTCCTTGCCTCATAACACCAAGTGTATTTGGCAAGCTGTACTAACAAACCATCTAAGACAAAAACCCATTTAAGCATTTTTGACCTTCAAATCAATGTCACAGTGCTTATTATCAATTTATATAGTAAAAAATAATGAAATACAAAACCTGGTCAAGATTGATTTGTTGTTGTTGTAGGGTTTAACGCCATTTTTCAGCACAAGATAGGCTATACATGGCGGCCAGTATAACAAGTGAAGGAAGAACCCTGGAAAACCCAGGGAAGAAAAACCGACCCACGAGAAGCTACCAACAGGCTTTCCCACATACCAACGTTAGCCGAGCCTTGGACTTGAACCCACACAGACAGAGGTGAGATGGCAGTGATCCGTAACGGAGAGTGCTTTAGACCACTCGGCCACTAGACTGATTTGTCCATGTGTTCCTAAGCTCAGTTAAGTATAAAAATATAAGCCTTGACCTCTGCCTTGCTCTCAAGGTCAGGTAGGTCTAGTTTTCAAAGTTGTCAACAATAGTGCAGACATGTCAGATCTGCACTACTTCCCTTCATGAAAAAAAAATGACACATTGCAAAGTGTTGTAGTAAAAGTTCAATGCCACAATTCTTTCAAGAGTAGTGACAACAAGAATTTCCAAGATGGCCACAACGGTTGCCATTTTAGAGGTTCAATCAGCACTATTTTCATTCAGAACCTGCTACATCCTTAAAAATGTTGGTGAAAAACCCATTTTGATACAACCATCAATTCAGGAGAAACTGCCATAAGTAGATTTTCAAGATGGCCAACATGGGGGTTACATCAGCATCAGTTTAATAAAGGAGCAACTACATCTTTCAAAAAAATGTCTTTTCAGTCATATCAGTAAAGTCTTTTTATTCATATCTGTTCAGGAACAAAGATTACAAGATTTCATCTGATAGGCACTAATGCTATTTCAGCCTATCTACATGCCACATGACTGGGGCCCTGAGTGGTTGAGTGGTCTAAAGCGCTCTCTGTTATGGATCACTGCCATCTCACCTCTGTCTGCACCAGTTTGAGTCTCGGACACAGCCAATGCGGGTATGTGAGAAAGCTTGCCAGTAGCTTCTCGTGGATCGGTGGTTCTTTCCGGGCTTTTCCCGGGTTCTTCCTCCACCATTAATACTGGCCACCATGTATAGCCAATTGTGTGCTGAAAAATGGTGTTAACCCTTTACCTCATAGAGCATAGTGACAAAGTGCAGCACGCTATAAATAGAACACCTGTTACCTAGCAGACCGCATCCGCATAGCCATGCCTGTGAATTGTTAAGCAATGTAGTGGTGTTAACGTTTAACAGCAGTTTTAACCATTTTACGTTTTAGGTAGACATCTATTATATATGGAAAAATTGAAGAGTAAAGTCCGATTGTTATAGCTGTGTACTTATTTTTCACGGAAGAATATTCTATGTGCTTCAAAATCATGAGAGAACTCGTTCACCGTCATGTCCGTGAGGCCGCGTGACCGACCGTAGCTGCCATTTCCCATACTCGAAATTTACATGTTTTTCGTCTGCGTCTACATCACTAAGTCATCTGAATTTGATAATCAATAAAAACTAATTGCTGCTTACATAAATATCAGAGCCTTTACCTTAGTTACTGAATCTTTCGTGGTTGTGATTCTACTCGTGAAAACTTCGTAAGTACTGAATGAAATCCTGCCTGTGAACTGTTAAGCAATTTAGTGTATGTTACGTTTAACAACAATTTTAACCATTTTACATTTTTGGTACACATATATTATATGTGGACAAATTTAAGAGTAATGTCTGATTGTTATAGCTGTGTAATTATTTTCCACAGAAGAATTTTTTTATGTGCTTCAAAATCTTGAGAGAACTCGTTCACCGTCATGTCCGTGAGGCCGCGTGACCAACTGTAGCTGCCATTTCCGATACTCGAAATTTACAAGGTTTTCGTGTGCGTCTATTTCACTAAGTCATCTGAATTTGATAATTTATAAAAACTAATTGCTGCCTACATTAATATCAGAGCCTTTACCTAATTTATTGAATCTTTCGTGGTTGTTATTCTAATCGTGAAAACTTCGTACATACTGAATGAAATCCGCGGCTGCCATTTTGGAGAGTGGATATTACGACCCAGTTACTTTAAATAGCAGATATCGACCAGTGCATGAATAGCGACCACGTGATCTGACGTAATTGTCATTCGCAGAAATGAATGTAGTATGTAATAGGGGGGTTTTCCCCGAAGGTGGCGCTACGAAAACTAGCTCAAAATGGCTGATGTTTACAGCAGGCGTCAAAAGGCGCTTCTATGCGAATCTTGCAGAGGCGTCAAAAGGCGCTTCCATGCGAATGGAGTAGAGGCGTCTAAAGATGCTTGTATGAGGTAAAGGGTTAAACCCTACAACAACAACATGCCACATGAAGTCTTTCAGTGAAAGCACCATGACAATCTGAACATCCATGCAGGACCAGAGATGACAGTTTTGAAAAGGCCACCATGGTGGCCATTTTAGTTCTGGAACCAGCACCACTTTCCTTTCAGACCAAGTCTTGTAGTGAAAACATTGTCAATATGTCCATCTATTCAGGTTGAGTGGTAATAATAAGATTTACAAACTGGCCACCAATGGTGGCCATGCAGCATATCAGATCGGCATCATTTTCATTTAAGACCATCTACATTTTCATTTAAGACCATCTACAAGTCACAGAAGTCTTTTAGTGAAAACCCTATGTCAATCTGATCATCCATTTAGAAGTAGCGATAACATCTGCTTGGTGGCCATACTGGATATCATTCTGGCTCCATTTTCATTTAGGACAATTTACAAGTTATAAAGTCTCTTAGTTTGTGTGTGTGTTTATTGGTTTTAATGGCATTTTTAACACATTAATGACTATATCATGGCAAGAAAATGGGAGCTAAGTATCTTTCACAAGAACATAGAAACTACTAACCCTGGCTGGGTTATTATTTTCAGGGAATAATCAAATCTATGACCTCTGGATTATTAACCTCATATCTACCAACTGAGCAACAAAAGCTTCCCGAAGTTTTTTTTTATGAAAACCTCATGTTTGTGTGTCCAGAAGTAGCAATAACAAAATTTTAAAGATGGTCACCATAGCCACCATGGTGGCCACACTGGATGTATCTGAGTGCCATTTTTTAAGACCAACTACACCTCAGAATTAAATTGTTTACCAAATTTCATGACTTTCCTCAAAACAAATAATTACTAATGGACCAACAGAGATAAAAACAAGTTTAAAGGATGTTCTGTTCTTCAGCAGCCATACTGGACTGGTGATCTGCATCATTTGTATAGGGGGCGCTCACCAGTTATTATATAGTTTTGAGACAGTAACGTATGTAAGGTGAAGTTGTATTTGAAACATGCACAGTAGAGAGAATGTTGACATACCTCTATGCTACTTTGATGTAATGTGGCTGACATTTCTTTGAATGTTTTGTGATGTGATTAGTGATTTGGATTTTTTAACGTAGCTCTAACAAAAGGTTAGTGTTAGGACTGGTCGGCCTGGTGTCGGGATAATGTGACTGGGTGGGACATCATGCTACATGTCTGCGGCATGATGCCCCAGTGCTAGACATCACTATAAACTGCCACAATGCAGACATCATAGCGTTATGACTGAAAAATTGTTAAAGCTATGCTAAAAATCCAAATCCAAATCACACATTAACCGATTCGGCCCCGATCCCGTCTGTAGGCGTGATGAGGCTGTACCCTACTTCAAAGCCCTGCAGCATCAAGGCCATTTAAGATAGACCAACGTGGGTGGTATTTAAAAAAGCAGACAGATATAGCTCTAAAATGATATCAAATAATCTGGAAGTTCTAGTTGCACTACAAAATACAGTTAGAAAAAGCTCATTTTTTGGACCCGGTTTTTTTTCACCCAAAATTCGCTCGAGATCGGAATGCGATTTTGTGTCCAGATTTTAGACCTTTTGGTCTCAGATCTAAGGCATACCGGTCTTAACTGCACATAGACAGGTGAACCTTTGCAAAAACTAGGATAAGGTGGGCATTTGGAATAAATTGCGGTCTCCATACGAAAATGATGGGTCTATTAAGCAAAAAAAAAAAAAGGAAAGAACTCAAACTTTTACCCTTCTGCTCGTGCGCAAGCAAAATAACCAATGGAAATTGATGTTTCTAATACAACTAGGCATTATTCTCATGGATAATCTGTTGAAAACCGCTGTATTACGATGTATTCAGAAATAGCACCCCAAATCTCGTTCCTATGCACATTTCAGGCAAAAACGACAAAAACCTCTGGGGCCGAATGAGTTAATGGGTGAATTTTCATGACATCACTAAATCGGAATATTACTTATTTATTTCATCATTTGTGAATCAGTATTGCACATAAGTTACAAAAAGAGCCATTCTTTGACAATTTCTAAGAAATTTCCATAAACTTGATTAACCGATTCGGCCCCAATCCCGTCTGTAGGCGTGATGAGGCTGTACCCTACTTCAAAGCCCTGCAGCATCAAGGCCATTTAAGATAGACCAACATGGGTGGTATTATAAAAAAGCTGACAGATATAGCTCTAAAATGATATCAAATAATCTGGAAGTTCTAGTTGCACACAAAATACAGTTAGAAAAAGCTCATTTTTTGGACCCGGGTTTTTTTCACCCAAAATTTGCTCGAGATCGGAATGCGATTTTGTGTCCAGATTTTAGACCTTTTGGCCCCAGATCTAAGGTATACCGGTTTTAACTGCACACAGACAGGTGAACCTTTGCAAAAACTAGGATAAGGTGGGCATTTGGAATAAATTGCGGTCTCCATACGAAAATGATGGGTCTATTAAGCAAAAAAAAAAGAAAGAACTCCAACTTTTACCCTTCTGCTCATGCGCAAGCAAAATAACCAATGGAAATTGATGTTTCTAATACAACTAGGCATTATTCTCATGGATAATCTGTTGAAAACCGCTGTATTACGATGTATTCAAAAACAGCACCCCAAATCTCGTTCCTATGCACATTTCAGGCAAAAACGACAAAAACCTCTGGGGCCGAATGAGTTAACCAAGGTGGTATTTCAGTGTACATGAAATTTTTTTTATACATATACTGTAATTATATGACTTCCATGGCAAGAGATACTGGGAGTTAATAATAATAAAAAATGTTCACTGTGATTTTGCTGAAATTTCAGTCACATTTTCACTATGGTATGATTTTTGTAGAGCATATTTTAATAGGAAGCAAAGAAAATTATTTTTCAGAGTAAACATCAGATCAAGACCAAAATCCACCTTGCACCAAATTTTCTAAGTCCAAAGATTCATCTATGCTTGTACTACCAGATATTAATATTCTGATCATGTTTACATGTTCTCTACTTTTCTGGTCATGTCTTTGTCTGTTTTTAAACATCTGTGGAAATAAATTAAAGAAAACTGACATGCATGTATTTTGTTGAAATTTATATGAGTATATATTTATCCTTCCACATCGGCTACACTGACATATACATGTACTCTAACTCCCACCAACACTTCTATTTGAATCAGATAGTTTAGGTTATTGATTCTTCAGAGAGTATTTTCCATGATACTATAACACATGAGCCTGCTTTCCATATGGAAAAAAGTGCTTATGGATTAAAGTTACAACTTTATTCCATATGGAATTTTCATTTGCTGTGAAGTAATTATGGAACTGATATGGAATAAATTGTCTGATTCCATAAGTTTTTCAGTCCATATCTCTTCCATGTGGATTCCAGAAGTCTTCCATATGGAATCCATGAGAAATTTCTGTATGGGTGCAGTTGGAACTATTTATTTTTTGATGAATCAGGGGCCCCAGTTGACAGAGTGGTCTAAAGTGCTCACCTTTACAGACTAGTGCGCCCCACCTCTGTATAGCCTATTGTGTTAAAAAAGGCCATAAAACCCACAAAAACAACATTTCTGATGAATCATATGAAACCCAATTGCTGAGTACATGTTAACTCAACTAAAGATCATTGGTTTATCCCCATGAAGTTATGCTAATAGTCAAGAAAACAATTTCTTCATGACTACATATTTTGGCATGCCAATTATCTGGATAATTTTAAGACACATGTTTTGGTCAAAAGCAATAATAAAGTGTCTGAAATTGGACCTAAATGCAACACTAAGTAAAGGTATGGAAGTCTTATGTATGCACAGAAGGATGGACATGGAGGAGAGACAGACAAATAAAAGTGAGCCATCAGCATATAGATGAAATAAGCATAATTACCAGACCTTACATACTTTGACAACTTTAAATATTATTAAATAAATGATGCGAGAGAATCCAAACTAAAACTACACTTGACTTGTCATAAAGTTAAAACAGATTCTCTGGATTAAGATGAAGCTTTATTTTCTTTTAACATACCAATTTGATTATCTGAGCCCCTATTTTTTCCCAATGTAGAGATGCCATATATTAAAGATGTTGGTTTGTTGGTTGATTGTTGATTGTTGTGGGTTTAATTCCATTTTCTACAAATAATAAGTATGGTGGCCTGTACAACAGGTAGAGGAAGAACCAGGAAAAACCCCAGTAAGAGCCACCGACCCAAGGAAAGCTAATGACCAGCTTTCTCACACAGATTGAGAAGGAAAATACTGTGATGTTGAGTCATATGGTGAATACAAGGACAAAGAGTTAAACAATTAATTAATTCCTATTTCCTATGTTCTTGTTTAAAATCAGTCTGCAGATGTGTTTAATGTTGTGGTTAGATTTAATTGGAGAGGAAATATTTATTTTAATTATTTACTGGAGTTACAAAGTGTTCATTGACTCTGGACTAAAGGAACACTTCAGAATTATTGTGAATTCAGAGTTGCCATTGTGATACCTCAAGACTGTTGGCACAGCAGCATATTCAAGGATAATGGTACATCAGCACATTCGAGGCCTGTATTTCATTCAGAATACCCTATTCTTCTGGACTTGTGATATAACTTTTTAGGATTATTAGAGATTTAATTCATAATACTGTAAGTTCCTCTTAAATTTTCATTTTATAATAAAGAGAGTTATTTGTTAAGTTTTACAAAACTTGTTGGTTTTACTTCTTTCTGTTACTTAGTTTAAGATCACAGATTTGTAATAGCTATATATATATATATAAGCAAAACATTACTGGCCATGTTACTGACATAAAAGAACAGATAAGATTTATTTAACATTGGCATATTTTGAAACACTGATTTATGAAGAATGAAAATTGTCTTTGCTTTGCACAATCTATAAATGAGGAATATGCCCTTGCATGCTACTCTTTATGAATAAAGATAAACTAATGGATGATAAATAAACTGCAACAAACAGTAAGCATTAATTCAAAATAAAAAATTACCAAACTGCAGTATTTCTTTATGGCAACATTCACAGGTCTGTCTACTTGTATTCTAGTTTGACATCCACAGAAAACTTGAAACTTATGAAACAGTTGTTTCTCATTTCCATCCCCACCCCCAGTTAAATTTAGAAACTTTATGAAATGTGTTTGTGTAATTGTTGTAATATGTTCACTATGATCTTAACATCATGCATATTTACAATAAAATCTTTAAATGTTAAATTCAAATTTGATGCTCGCAAAACTTGAGTATTCTTTTACAAAAGCAAACCAGCAGTGCACCTCAACCTTGCCTCAAGAGTGCCAGAAAATTAATCTGCATATAACAATTTTGTTTTAGCAAGGTTGCAGCACATAAGCTACAAGTCTGCAGTAACTGAACTGGAGGCATTATTTTTCCTAAGGGGTACCTCAGTTGTGAGCAAACTTAATTACTGAGCAGCAATTTTTTAAATTTAGCATGGTATGAACTGCAATAACTAAATTTACAAAAAAGATGTCTCCCACTTTTCAACAGGAGGGGAAAATATTTTAAAGAGACAGCTAATGATGGTGATGGAGTAAGAGACTATGGATACATTTATAAAAGAAAACAAGACTAGTAAGACTATAAACAAATCAATACAGGTCAGGAGTTGTTTTGGTGTTTGGTGTTTGGTTTAATTCATTCACATATGTGTATAATTAACATTACTGGAACTTGTGATCATGATCTGTGTGTGCCCTCATTATCCTATCTATGCAGAGTGGTTTTTGTATGAGTGTAGAGAAGATGATTGCCTGAATTCCAATGTTTGCAGAAGTGCCTCATGGACTGCCACATATGAGTGTGTGTACATGTGTATGTGTCTCTGTGCTATCTGGTATCTACCTTATGGTCCCTGTGCTTCCATCCTTCCTGCAGCTGTTTATTCTGCTGTCTCATCAATTTCAGTTCCTTCTTTGCCTGTTGTAACTCAAATGACAAGATTTTCTCCTGAAAGAAACAAATTTGTTTTGGAGCTATGTACGCAGTCAAAAAAGTGCAGCTTCAGAAATAAGAATCACACAGCAGAACAAAGGTACCTCAAAGGTGTGTGCATGTGTATGGGAGGTGTTATTCCATATCACCCAAAATCAACAAATCTTCCTGGGTGACCATTTCCAATTTTCCTGAAATTATTTCCAGGTGTACAACTATGTAAATGATGGCTGCATGCAAAATTTCAATTTGAAAATTCCAATTATTTATGAAGTCCGACTAAAGTGGGGAGGGGTAGCATAATTTTTTTCACTTACCAATTCATTGACTTATTATAGAGGGAATTCAAATGATCAAAACTCTTTTTATTACACAGATATCAGTCTAAACAATTACTATACTAAATATTAGATTATCCACATAGGATTGTACCAAATTAATCTCATCTGAATCAAGTTCATTGTTAAGCTGTACTTCTAACTTGATGTGAAATGCAAAAATCAGCTTATGTGCTATCATCAGAGGGAAATGACCCTTGTAAATATTTGCTAATTACTAAGTTCTTTTTCATTTAATCACTGACATGCATCATTAATATAAAATAGGATATATATATATATATATATTAACAAAATCGTAACAAAATATACACACAGAAACCTATAGTTTCATATTTCAATTCCCTAGTCTATATTAAGCAAAACAGTAAACACTTGGTCAAGTTCTAAGAGTATATTACATCATCTCCTAGCCCTGGATGTTACTCCAGTTTGTGGGGATACTGCATCACCTACTAAGAGTATTGTATAACCATTGATTCATCTACTATCACAAGTGGGGCCCAGAGTGGCCGAGTGGTCTAAAGCGGTCTCTGTTACGGATCACTGCCATCTCACCTCTGTCTGCATGGGTTTGAGTCTTGGATTCGGCGAATGTTGGTATGTGAAAAAGCTTGCCAGTAGCTTCTCGTGGGTCGGTGGTTTTTTCCAGGGTTTTCCCTCCACCATTAATACCAGCCGCCATGTACAGCCTATCGCGTGCTGAAAAACGGCGTTAAACCCTACAGCAACAACAACAACAACTATCACAAGCTCAAAATTCTATATACTTACGATTAAAATGTTACAGTTCTAGGTCAGTCTAATTAATACATTGTTAGTTTTGTTCAAAATTTTATAAGGAACTATGGCAACCTTAATATAATAAAATGTTTGTGAGTGTGACCTTATTTCTGAATACATGTATTATCTACAGTAATTGGCCAGTGAATCTGATATAATTACAAATTATTATTAGGTGCAAAAGTTTGCTGAGCAACAATATAAAATATTCTAATTGAAATAAAAGATTCAAATACATTTTAATCTTTAAAAAAAGTTTTGACACCATGCTCTGCCGAGTCCTTAAGTGTGGTTGATCAGACAACAGCCCAGCATCAACACTTGAAGCCTGACCAAAACCTGAGCCCTCAGTGTTGTAAAAGAGAAGACAGTAAAAAAGAAAGCTATTCTGAGAAAGAAATGCCCAATTAAGAATATCCAATGAAAATATCAGCTGAGTCTCTTAACAAAAGTGTTCAGTCTCTTGACTATACCTTTGATGACATCTGTTACAAAGTGTGATATATCTACCAGTATCAGTCAGCATTCGTTAAAATTTAAATCTCACTCTCTCTCTTTTGATGTCACTTTGCACAGCAGATTCATGTCAAACTCATGGTTAAACATTATGTCCATGATACTGTTGTCAAACACAACTCTGATTTGTTGGAGATATCATGAAATGCACATAAACTGCTCATTGCTATTTACAGTACTCTCCCATTATCCCCAACGACACAAGTGTCTATTTTCACCAAATATGACGGTCTTTCTCAAAATTACAAATGTGTGTTCAAATTCATTTCTGAACAAATTGCAATGTATAGGAATAAATCATTTAGGATATTTTATAAGTGGACCATTATTTAATACTGCAAGTTGTAAAAGTGGTTCTAGGCTGGGTGAACAATATGGAACTTGTAGGTGCGTGATATGGAATCACAGACTGAATATCTCTATCCCACGCCAGAACAGCTATGTAAGATTAAACGGGTATGTACTAAAATTATATTTGTAATATTTATCATTAATTTATGACGGATAAAACCATTATGTATAATGAAGGTTAATTTGCTGAAATACTTTGTCAGGAAAAAAGAAAACACTATTTTAATATCATTTTAACGTCATAACAAGATTCCTTGGTTATTTCTGTGCATTCCTTACCGACAGAAACTACCAATGTACTGGAACAGTGAAAAAGTACCATTGTACATACCACATGAAAAAAATACAGAGGTAAGCCGCTATACCAGCAACACCGCACACCACTAGTTTATATTATATTGAGGAATTAAAGTCACCACCATGTTATTTCCTCTTGTTGCAAACTTGTATATCATCATACACTTCGTCAACAGCAACACATGGCAATGACCAAGTGCAACAATATATCATCTGTAGTAATAAAAACACTTGACACACTGCAGTTGCACATTTCCAAAAACACCACATCCTGATAAAAATAACATTCAACTGATAATAGAAAGGCACAACAGTTTGTGTTTTATTTGATTTTGCAATTTATTTTCAAATATAACACTGAAAAAATTTGGAAAAACAATCCACAGATTAACCAAGGCTACAGTGTGTTATTCTGACACAAATTTAGGCAGACCCAACACATGGATGCTACTGTGATGCCTGCACCTTTCATGTATTGTAATCAGCCAAGTCAATTAACCAATTAATCAGCTCATATATTTGTGCCAAAGAACTGTTGGGTCTTCCATAGTCGCCACAATAAATTCAGCTTAACAACCAACTAAGCACTTAATTAGGTTGTAACAGATGCAGGTATGACAATGGCAGCTGACAAGCTCTTTTCATGTTTGAAGATAAGAGTGCATTTCACACTTTCCAAGTTTGTTTGACTGAAACTGGATCAGAAATCAAGTCAAAAGTGTTAACACTCAATCGTTCAATGACACATGACAGATGCATGATGACACTGTACAGATGATATACTGTAAGCTCACTTGGTCTTACCACCAGGTCTGTTAAAAATAGGATCCACATCTGCCTCCGCATTTTAAGTTAATTTCTCCATAAACTCCACAAACTGATTGCTACTGATTAAAAAGCATTCCCTGGAATTCAAGATAAAATTATTTCTTCACAAACTGCCGAGCGTTGAAACCATCTCTGATATTCTTCAGCAATAACAATGAGTGTAAAATCAACTGATATAGCAGACATCCTGGATGTCAAGATTGACAAAATTTTGATTTCGACCATGTAGATGCTGTTAAGCTATTTTGGTGAAAAACCCTGTGCCAATATGACCATCCATTAAAGGGGAGTAGTGACAACAAGATTTTCAATACAGCTTTCATCCTGGCCATTTTGCACGTACAGCTGGCACCATTTATTTTGGACCAACCAAGTATTAAAAGAAGTATATTTGGTGAAATGTCCCAAGATGATATGGCCATCTACTCGGAACGAGTAAAGATAACAATATTTTCTATATTGACACATTGATGGCCATATTGTGTCAGTCTACATCATTTTCACTTAGACAACTAGACACTTTAAGAACTCCTCTGATACAACCTCCATGGTCAGGTATACTGTTTGTCTTTATTGTTAATCCATATTGCCTAGGGGTGAATAAGGTCTTTGTCTATTAAACCAGCAAGAGAGAATTGTTTGCAGGATTTGATTGTTACCTTAAGTGTTCAAGACTTGTGATGTTTGTTGCTTTCCCCTCAATGTTACAATGATTACATTTCCAATCACCAGCTTTGTTTTACTGATGTTTAAACCACTATTTTGCAAGTACTATTTTGCAAGTGGTCTGCCCCTTTTCACTTCTTTCAGTTACAGTAATTATTTTCTCCAGCATTAAAATTTGTCTCTTTTTAGTTGGAGGTTCATCCATTGTTATTATGGTACTTGGTGTTAACATTATTAGTGCTCAGTTGTAATATCGACCATAAAGATGGTTTTGACTGGGCTTTGGGAAAATATGAAAAATCTATACATGTGGATTGCATATTGAACAATTAATGAAATAAAAAGAAACAGTTATCTCATCCTGAAACAGACTCATATACTCAGAGACAAAAGTCGGTATACCAGCAACACCAGCAGGGATTAACTCTATAAACAAAGAGTCACACCAATGTCAGTAAAACAAATTTAGGGTGTTATAAAGGAAAAGGAGCAAGTCAAAAACAATTTCATATGCTAATACATGTACATGTGATCTTCAAATGTAAATGTGATTTTATGCTCATTGATAGAATTATATCTTTATTGCTATATAATTTTGTTTTAGATGAATGCATACATACAATATTTTAACAAGAACTATTAATAAAGAATACAATATATACGTACAGTGATTGTGGTTGTTTTTCTTTAAATTGTTCTGAAAATGGGCCTTGAAAACTGATCTTTTTGTAAAAACCTGTTATGAGAGACCACCTGTCTTGAGAGACTGCTTTTTGCTGGTAGAAGGGACAGTCTCTCATAACAGGTTTTACTGTACCAGATTGGCACTATTTAAATTTAGTTTCCAGAATCTAAATACTGACAAAGCCCAAAATAGTTACTGTCAGTTATAAATTTTCCCCTTGAGCATATACTTTTATGAAGTTGAGGTTACTCACTATTGTTGTTGTGGTTTAACGATATTTTTCAGCACAAGATAGGCTATACACAGCCGCCAGAATAACTTGTGGAGGAAGAACGCAGGAAAATTACCCCCTCCCCATTAAATTGCCTGTTCTCATGGCAGTTTATTGAATATGTACACCTATTCATAATTACAATAATTTAATCTAGGTACTCCTATTAGTTTTAAATAAGGACCATATTTCATGTTATTTTTAGTATCCTTCATGCTATAAAATTAATAATTATATGTATCAGATTTTTGAGTAAACAAAACTTCCAAATTTTTGGTCAAATCCTCTTATTTTTCTTACATAAAAGGTTTATGTTTGCCAAAGTGATCAAAAATATTGCCCTTTTAGTTTTACAAGACAGAAGAGATTAAAATCATTGTTTTTGTTGCATTTTTAGTTACCTATTATTTTTATTTCATTTTTTGATGTTAAAATTGAAGACAGGTTCTCATTTCAAACGGCTTCAAAAAATATACCAAAGTACAATTTAGGTACATACATCCAATGACCAGTTTTTGAGGTTTTGGGGTTTGTTTTTTTTTGCTAAGCAAGTTATGACTACTGATTAACTGCATGTAAGTTCTTAACTGAGACATCAAATAATGAAAACGGGAGATTAACAAAATACATTCATCATCATTTATAATCATGCAGAAAGGTCATTGCTCATTTCTTTCCGTTATTATCATATTTCACTACATATTTTATGTTTTTTATTTGCATCTATAAGCAAAGTTCACACTTTAAACGGCTTCAAAAAAATATCATTCTGATATGCAAAACAACCAATGTATTGTTTGTCAAGTATGTTTGGTGTAATCCCATATGAAAAATATAAATATCTGTTTCCTCAATGAAAAACCAACCTCAATTATCTGTTAACTTCACATAAATGTTGAACTGAGCTATTGGGATTGTCGGACACATTTTCAATACCCCATGGGTAGCCTCATTTCCCTACAAAGAGCCTCATGAATTTGATCCACTGAGGCGAATGTGGTCTTCAATCAAGTATTTATTGGAAAAGACCAAGCTAAAGGTAAAAGCATGTGCAAAGTGTCAAATTTTAAATAGTATTGAACCTTAAAGTTGAATGCATTGAGCATTAAAATTTTATCACATTTAAGTCAGAAAAGTCTTTGTGAAGGGTCCCTTCGACGTTTCTTCTTTTCTCCCCACCATGTCAGTGTTAAACTTGAAAAGCCAAAATCTACAACTCATTTAGATTTGACTAGGACATCACAATGCTGTCCTGAGAAAATAAACATTTGAGCTACCAACCATAACCATTTGATAGGAACTCAAGTCAAATAGTCATTTTCAATGGAAAGTCAATTGTAACGTAGTTCAGAGATCCTAGGCTGATCAAATCTGACGAAAGAAATGCTTATCTCGGGAAAAGTTTAGGAACCGCTGCATATGACTGGTAGAGTAAATTAAGGCATACACTTTGGAAGTAATGTGAATTTAAAGTGACGACCTTGGTCAAAATTCTTTAGTCCATCATTTCCTGATAGAGAAGTTTGGCTCTGAGGACACCTAAAAAGAATAGTGCTTTCCTCGTTAAACAAGAAAATGGGACTAGGTGGCTGTCTTGTAAGAGAAGACAGGTTTCAGTGCAAGGACGCACTATTTCTGAAAGAGAACAGCATTAAGCTTTCTGGGAGAGGCAGGACAGTCCAAAGACGGAAGTCTGGAAATAGATGATATGTTCAGAATAAAGAACAAGGAAAAGATGAAGCATTCAGAATAGGAAGACTAGAGAACAGGAATACGTAATACATGCATCACGAGAGGAAGATGATGCAATCAGTTGTGGACATTGCACTCTTTTCACCCTCGTTATTATGATGAAATAAATCCAAATTAGACACTGCTATTAAGTTCTGTTGACATTACGCAGACTGAATTGGAGTTGCCACTATTAATTGTTATTAACTTTTGTTATTTTCTTGTTTAAGGGGGCACGTATTGCATTATTTCTTCCCAACTGTCTTGCTCAGTTCTCTGTTGATGTTCTATTCATCCACTCCCACATTGCATCATCGAAAAAGGTATGGAGGATCAAGAATTCATTCCAGGGATGTGAATTTCGAACTGTGCAATAAGAAAGTGAATTGTGACTTTGTATTGTCTGGAATTATTGTTATTTGAGCCATACTCATTTTCATAATAACAATGTATGGTTATATGAACCATACTCATTTTTTCTTTGTTTAATATATTCAGACGAATAATTCTTTATTTACCTGTTCATGAAAGAGTCATGTTTCATCTTTTGAACTGTGTCATAGTGTGTAAGGTGGCTCATTATTTGAGTAAACATGTTTGCAAGTTGTTGGTCATTTTTATCTGCTTCATCTACCTTTTCATCAGTCTTCATGTTTTTTTCCTTCAGTTGTTTTATCTGCCGAGTCTTCTCCAACAACTCTGATTTCAAGTTTTCTTCCTGAAAGAAACACATTTTTGGAGCTATTAATACAGTTAAAATAGTGCTACATCAGAATTAAGAATCTTTAAGCAGAACAATGGGACTCTGGCTTCTATTGTTGACTGATGAGTATTAAAACAATCTCTGATATTCCTGAGAAGTTCCAACAGTACAAAATTCAATAAGGCCAAAGAAAACTTGTGGTTCAGGTAACATGATCTAACTTATTTTAACCATACCATCCCAATACATTTTCATCACATAAGCTAGAAATAAAAACAGTAATGACCATGCCCCTTTCTCATATCTGAACTAGCGGCTTTGGAATGGTAAGTGTGACACAAACTAACACAAGCTGGATAAAAATGTAATAAAAAAAATATTGTTGCCAACTTTCCTATATATTATTATTCACATTCTTACTGGAACCACAAATATTTTTTATTTTTGCCTAACAAAAATATTTTCTTACATTTGAGTTAACGTGTTCACAATATACTTGTAAGTTGTTATAGGGTTTAACGCCATTTTTCAGCACAAGATAGGCTATACATGGCAGCCAGTATAAATGGTGGAGGAAGAACCACTGAAAATCCCAGAAGAACCAGAATCACAAGTATTCTGGTGAAAACCTCATGGAACCGTTACATCATTTGTGAATATATTAATATTTTAATAATCTTCAAGCCAGGATGCTTTTTGGTCAAGTTCTGTTGATTTTGTTGTTTATATTAGGCAGAAGGTATTTAGATGCTTTTCTATTGCAGGCATTAGACAAGCATGATTGGTATCAAAGAAAACAAACCTCAACGCCTTGATAAATAAAATCTGTTGGGTGCTTTATTCACAAGAAATCTACCTCCATTTAGCCACAACATGCTTTAAACAGCAAAACATGTTCACTTTAATTGCTCAATGTAAAAAGAAGGCTGCAATGTACATGTTGTACAAAGTTAATGAAAGGAAATGCTGAAAATATTTCTAAAACTAATGATCAATACATTTAGATCCAAATATAACACTGACTTGAGCCCAAAAGCCAACATTTTCAACCAAAGTTTACATGAAAACTAAAAGGAAGCTACTGTTAAACTTAACCCAGTGCAACTTTAAAGTTGAGCTTTAATTTTAAGAGAAATATACAATAGTTTAAACTTAAGTTACATGTCCAAATTCTCTGACACTTCAGTCTAATGACTTTGAAATTGCTTCAAAGTAAATACAAGTCCCACTACATGTCAAAACAATGCTGTTCAAATCCTCAAATTGTCTACACTTCAGTGCAGAACTGTTTTACTAAAGTACAGTTCACATCAGTTTCTCTTATCTTATAATTTTCTGAGCTCGGTTACAGGATTAATTTACTACTAAATAAGCAGTTACCAAAGTACCTACTAAAGTCGTGATTTTCAGTCATTAAGTATGTGCACACACAACTAAAGATCATTGGTTTATCTCCAAAATGTTATGCTATTAGTTTAAAAAAATATATTTTACAACTACATACAGTGGAATGCCAATTATGTGGGTAATTTATGGGCATAACATGTTGATAAACCATAATACAGTAGCTGAACACTGACCTAAATGCAACACTTAGCCATGGAATGAAATACTGACAGATGGACAGACATGGGGGAAAGATATGAAAATAAAACTGAGTGATCATCATAAATATGAAATAATAATACTTTACAAATTTTTAAAATATTCAATATCCTTAACTAAATACTGTGCAGGAATGCAAAGTGAAAATGCACCATACTTGTCACAAAGAGTTAAAAGAGCTTCTCTCGATTGAAATTTAGTTACTGGAGCCCATCTTTTTTTCCACAGGTACCATATATAAAATTTTGTGTAGTTGACTTGCTCAGGTATTACAATAGGGAAAGAAAGTTATCAGAAATAACTGCAAATCACACTGTTTTAATGTCATTAAATTTCAGTGTCGACTGGTGGTAGAAAATGTAGGCCAAGGTTATAAATGGACCTGTGAATGAAGAAAAAAAAATGCAATGTGGCCTCTCATGTGATAAGGTTGAACACCCTTGGTCTACTCACATATCAGTATTACATCCACAGGAAAAATAAATGACAGTTATGAAGCAGTGTTTACTCATTTCTATACTACAACCCCTTAAATTTAGAAGCTTCTGGAAATGCATCTGTAGTTTTTGGCTTTTGGACAATGTTTGCAAAAATTCATTTTCTAAATTTAAATTCAAATTTTATTCCTGAAAAACCTGCACATTATTTTATAAAAACAAACCAAAGCATGCTATAACGTTGCCGCAAGTGTGCTGGAAAACTAACTTTCATACGAAAATGACTGCCACAAAGAAGCGGCAAATAAACAAGTTTGTGAACCAAAGGCATTATTTTTCTGAATGGGTTGCTTTATTTACAAGTAATATAAAGATTGATTAGCTAATGTTTGATGATATAAAGAGCAACAACCAAATTTAAAAAAACTGAGTTCTCCAC
Source organism: Sinohyriopsis cumingii (assembly GCA_028554795.2). Classification (NCBI taxonomy): domain Eukaryota; kingdom Metazoa; phylum Mollusca; class Bivalvia; order Unionida; family Unionidae; genus Sinohyriopsis; species Sinohyriopsis cumingii. The sequence continues at coordinate 128,124,957 of CM068825.1, forward strand.
TTTTCAAGGGAAGGTGAGGAGAATAACTTCCAGGAGATAGGGGACAGATGATAATGTAGTAGAGTAAACAAATTATGATACATTTTTATTCAGTTCAGGTCAAAAGTTGTTTTGGTGTTCATTTTAATTCATTCATGTATATGCATATTACCATTACTAGACATTACTAGACATTGTGATGATGATATCTGTATGTGAGTGACCTCCAATTATCACAACCTATGCAAAGAGGTTTTTGTATAATTGTGGAGAGGATGATGGGCACCTTCTAGTGTTCGCAGATATGCCACGTGGACTGCTTCTGTAATTTCAGCTCATTTTCTTTTCAGACCCTTGCCAGTTGTGATGCCAAGCTTTCCTTTTAAAACAAACATTTATTTTGGAGCTAGGTACGCAGTTAAAATAGTGCAGCTTCAGAAATGAGAATCAGTAAACAGAACAAAAGTACCTCAAAGGGGGTGAGGCTCTACTAGTAAAAAGAATTTCCAGGAATCCAAGGCAAGTCCACATTGCTTATTTTTAACTGTGTAGTACTAAAACATTATCTGATATTCTTGATAAACTCCAAAGGTAAAAAATTTGCCAAGGCTAAAGAACAAAATGTTTGGTTCTGGTAACCCAACCTACCTTATTTTAATGGCCCTGACCCTACAACTTTTCAACACATATGCCAAAAAATGAAAACAAATAACTTTTGTTTTCGTAAACAAAATTATTTTCTTACAGTTCAGTTGACATGTTCACAATATACCTAAAGTGCAACATACAATTATTTAATTTATTTGAACCTGATATCACATATAGAAGATAAAGAAACTTATTTCTGACAATGTCAGTATAATAACCACCCGTTAAATATAATGGTTAAATCAAAATATTTGTAATAATTTTTAAGAAAAAAACATTACTGTACTGGTGTCATTCAAGGTATTTTTCAGATATTTTTACAAACTGTATTACATGACATAAATTCATTTTTTGTTATCTGCATTATCATGCTTATAAGCCCATAAAACTAAAAACTGGAGTCATGACCTTTAACCTAAAAACAATGTTAGAGTGCTATCAGCTTTTGTTCAGTGAAATGCAAACTAAACACAAATTCTGCTCAAAATTCCCTTTTATAACCGCTCTCTTGCTAATAGGCAAGTGTCTGGGTTCATAAGCTTCAACTGCAGCATATCCAACGGTACAGGATTGGGAAACTCAAATTTTGGTCAAAATAAATCAACTATATACAAATAAGCACATAAATTCACTTGTCTCTTCCCCCACTGGACACACTCTGTTGATATTAATATGCCAGCCGTGCTCTTTTTGCAGCCTCAAGGCAAATTTCTTTTGCTTTCCTTTCTGTCACCACCGATGTTTTTGGCTCAGTGTTCAATCTTTTTTATATATCTCAAAATGTTTCTTCCCCTTTCAAACACCTCCATATACTGGCTGTAATTTGTGCTTCTGATATTCAATTTTGCTGGATGCAGCTTTTTTTGGATGTGATGTCTGCTGCTCTAGTACTAATATTAGTACCCCTACTACTATCACATTTCAGGGCCTCCGAGTGGTCTAAAGCGCTCACCATTACGGATCACTGCCATGTCACCTCTGTCTGAGTGGGTTCAAGTCTTGGGTTCAGCCAATGTGGGTATGTGAGAAAGCCTGCCAGTAGCTTCTCGTGGGCTGGTGCTTCTTTCCGGGGTTTTCCCGGGTTCTTCCTCCAGCATTAATGCTGGCTGCCATGTATAGCCTATCTTGTGCTGAAAAATGGTGTTAAACCCTACAACAACAACAACAACAATCACATTGGAGATGTGACACCATAGCTAGCTGTCTAAAACAGCAATTAGCGTTAATTCAAATCTTTCTAATGCAAAGATCACAAAACGCCAGTCCTCTGGAATTCAGTTTTCTTATGAATGTACCAACTACATTTCCATCTAATTTCTGCTTGAGCCATTCCCATTTCCACAAATTTTTCAAACCTTTATCCAAACTTTTTGTTGCCCTGTTCTCTCTAAAAAAAACTTGAGATACTATATTTTGCAAGCATGCATCATTCTTTCCACTTCCATCAGTTTCTGATCACACTGGATCAGTAAAAACTTTCGACCAATCAGAATACTCTTAACAATGATCAAGTGTTAAATAATACATGGAACTGATATTTTACAAGGATCGTTGCGGAATGAAACTGGATAGATTATTTTTTTTAGTAGAAATATATGAGTAGAAACTTTTGACCAATCAGAATACTCTTTACAATGATCAAGTGTTAAATATACAGAATGTATACTTTACAAGGATCATTGCGGAATGGGACCAGTCCATTTTTTTAAAACTGGATTGGAGATGACATAAAAAATACAGACTACACTAAGAATCTGATTTTTGTCTAAAGGAAAAAAGTGGAATTCTGCTTTAAAATGGAGAAAAATCAAGCCTGGTGTAAGAATGTTTCTTGTTTCTTCATTAAATCATACAGTGACTTCGTTTCTAAGTGATGATACCATTGAAACTGACTTTAACTGGACGAGTTAAAAATGAAGGATAAAATATAACAAATCATGACCAACTGTCTGACAGTAAATGTTACAAATGGCCCTGTTCCCTGAGCTGTCATTTCATCTTGTCCTATATCCTGATTCTGATTTATTATCAATTCCCCTGGGCCTTACCTTTTGTTGCATCTCAGAAATTACTTTCTGGCATGCCTTCACCTGTAGATTTAAGTCTTCTGTCTTTACTGTCAACTGGCAGTTCTCTGCTCTAAGTTGCATGTTCTCTTCTATCAGCAGCCACAGTCTTTTCTGATCCTTCTGCTCCCTGGCAAGGACACACACAACATAAATCACACAAGTTATTAGATCTATTAATGATGCTTGCATCGCAAAGGGTCCTGGTCACTGCAATTTATTATTTATGGCCTTAAACAGAGGAATGTGTTCTGGGAAAACAAAGAAGGGCATTCCTTTATATGATGACATAAGATGCTTGACATCATTCCTTCAAGTACTCATTAATACAAGCAGCATCCTGTGATTGGGTCCAAATCAGGGAGATTAGCGTAATGACACTAATCAAAGTGTGAAAGTGTAGAACATACCAAACCTAAGCAAATTAACAACAATGAATAACAGTTACTCAACTTTATTAATTTTCTTATGTTATTATAGCTAGGCTTCACACATTTAAATTTCTCTACCCAAGCATTGCAGAACTTACATATATTTTTTTGAGACAACATATTTGCCTTCAAATCTGTTAGCGTACATTTCAACATGATACCAAAATTATTATATCTCCAAAAAGTTCAAGAACTGCCTTGTCAGGTTGCCTGCAATCTGTTATACATGACACATTACTCAATACTGAAATATTGAGGAGTATAACAACATACCTGTGTACCATAAATGCAGCAGTGCATGTCACGCGCCATGAGTTGATCAGTTGTTAGGTCTCAAATAACTTGATTGACAGATTACGAGTCATAAACAGTCTACTAAATTTTGTTTTAGCTAGCAATACCTATGCTCAGCAGATTTGTGATTTCCATGAGTTTTTGTTGACAAATTGGTAGATCAAAAATCTGGGTCCAAAATCAAAAGACAAATGTACAATCCTGGAGACTTGGCATGTGTGCAGTCTACTTTTCTACTATCTGCATTTTAATTAGGCTTGATATTCGGCCTTTTTCTATATTATATATATTTATATTTCTGGTAATGGCATTTTCCTATTTGTCCATTTCACTTCTGGAAACAATTTGTAAAATGGTACAAAGATTTTATGGGTAACTTGTTACTCAGCCAAGATCTGCACATAAAACACAAAATATTCATCTACTATATAAACGGATGCTTAAAAATAAACCACAGAACACAGTAATAATAGTACTCAAGAACTTAAAACAAAGCTAAACCTACCAGACTTCATATTTCTGATATACATTATCAAAATCAGATTGAAATGACAACCTTCAAAGGTACAAATATGTATTAATGAGTTTTATGCATGTCAATTGCCTGGTATTACTAACTGCCTGAAGTGAACTTTGAAAATGTGTGAGAAAGTCTATTGCAGAACTAATTGATGCCTATATGAAGAAAGCAAATTTGTTAGTAAATTATGCAGCTTCAAGGCTTCTATCTGCCCTGTCTGTTGCTTGTATTGCTGATGCAGACAAATTTTCTTATTGTTCTCCTCAGATAGCCTGTTCTTGTATGTCTCAATCAGCAGTCTGAAGCCCTCTATCAGCTCTGCCTGTTACATGTTCTGCTCATGCATTCACGTTTTCTATTTGTCCTTCCAATCCATCAGCAGCATCAAGTCCTCTAACTATTTTGCATGCAGCTTGTTCTGCATGTGCATATGCCTCATGTTTGGTATCAAATTCATTGAAGTACTCATATATACAAGCAACATTCAGTGCTAAGTTATCAAAGTGATAACCAAGGGCTACAACTCTGTCCAAGCCAAAGCATACAAGACAAAAAGATGAATCTAGGTCTATGAAACAATACTCACTTTAAAATGCTTCTGAGTATGTTGAATGGTTCATGAGCTATGCTGCTTACAAGCAACATACCACACAAAGATATGAAGTTCATTCACAAAGGTCATAACTCCATCCAAAATTGTGTAGATATGGTAAAGTCCAGACAAAAACACATCTGAGGATATGAAACAATGTTCACATCAAAAATGCATCAGAATCTGTTGAATGGTTATTGAGCTATACTGATTACAAACATGATATGCCAAGAGATAAAGTTGACTGACAAGGACCATAAGTATGTCCAAAAATGGTGCTGCTGAGACAAAACCCATAAAAAGCAAATCCAGGTGAAAGTGACAGTATTCTTACTGAATTACATCATATGTTGAAAGCTTCTGAGCTACGTACAAGGCAAATACCATTCCAAGTTTCCATGTAAAGGTAAGAATTTGCTTCACAGGACCATAGTTCTATCCAAAATGGAGTAGATGAGAATAAATCCATTAAAAGTTACATCAAAGCCTATGTTCATACCGTACTGTCTGTGAACTACACTGCTTACAGGCAATATCCCATACAAAGATCCCAAGTTCAATGCCAAGGGCCATAACTCTATCCAAAATGGAGTTTACAACAAAGCATTCATAAAAGGCATATCTAGATTTACGATACAATGGCACTAGAACATTATGAATGGCTCCTTAAGTATACCGGTTACAAGGATCAGCCATATAAAATGGCAACTGCACTATCAAAATTAGACCAGAAAAGATACTTTTAAAGGCATATATATAATAAACAGACTGACAGACAAATAAAAGAAGTGATTACTGCACGATTCCCACATCACTAGTTTCAAACAGCAGTGATCATTATATAAAAAATCCCAATCAAAATACATAAATCATCCAATTCTGCATACATCTGGATATATAAATAACTTCCATACAATGTAAGAAAATTCAGCGACACAAGGTTTCTGACATTCCAAACAAGTGCCACTCCTCATCCTGGAAGAGTTACTAGTCATATGAACATACATAAGAATAACAATTATTATACAGCTCTCCCATTATAACGCGCTTTGCTATAACATGATTCCAGATATAACAAAGTAACACTATGGACCCCATAATCAAAATTATTAAAATTATAATAATAATAATAAAAAAAGAAAAAGAAAAGAAATTTTCAACATCTATCAGCTGAAAACATTACATAAAAATTACTGTACTTGATTGGGACATTACCAGAATGTGTTTTTAGAGTCACAGTTTAACTCTAATTAGCCACTAATGTATTCAATGTGAGATATGGTATTCCTAACAGGTTACTGCACACCTGAAATTTAACCATGTCTCTAATAAGCCACAATTGTCACTGGTCAGTGTCAGCTATTGCATTTGGCTCAAGTAAATAGGGCTGCTAAATTTGCCTTTAGCACTATAGCCACCACAACAGATCACTGACTTAATCTCTGTGAACACAGTTCACGGATTACACAGAAGACCAGCTTATTGTTGACCACTGTTTATTGACACCTGGACAGTAAGAGATCACAGAAAGAATTAGTGGCGGCTTGTCTTTTGAACTTGCTGCCGCTTTCATATCCTGTTGCAGTGCAGCCCAAAAAAGATAGTTGCTTATTTACGTGCTTAATGTAGCTAGGTCCATTCAAACAATAAGTGTCACTTTTGTGAAATCAGATTTAAAAGTGAGTTCAGTATTATCCATATTTATGAATGAATTAAAACATTTAATCTCGCAATGGAGATGTCCAGGAAAAGGAAGCTTATTCTGTGAGTAGGATTGCAAGTCTGAGTGATTCACAGAGGATGATGTTGAAGATACATTTTAACTAATTTGATGATGTTCAGCACTGGATCAACGTAGATGAGGACTGCCCCACTGTTAAATACAAGACTGATGCTGACATTGTCCAAATTAATCCTAGGCACCAAAGAAGAGAAAATTTAAATTCTGATCAACAGGAAGTAGGATCTACTACTGACAGTGACCAGTAGGACCTGCTGGAAATATGAAATTTTGTTTTCGAAGCCATTTGAGAAAGCCTTTGTAAATTATGCAGCTGAGAAATGTCATAGACTTTGCTTAACCCCCCAAAAACAAAATAAGAATTATCAAATCTCAGACAACATAAAGTCATGAAATACTGTCTGCAGCAAATTCAATCATGTGAGTAAAGAGTGTATATTCTATTTGGATTATTACTTTTGTGAGCAAATGTGTTTATTTCGGACATTGTTGGATTTTAAATGGATTGCATATGTGCATGTAAGTTTGACATTTAGTTGGTTATTTTTCTGTTATTCCGGTTTTGGAATTGCTAAAAGCGTGCTGCATGTGATGTGACATACCTGTCATATGTAACTGATATTTTTGAACTGAAAATGAAGATATTTTATTGATCAAAATGATGACCTTATTCTGCGCACTTGTTAAAGACAGATGTTCATTTTTCTAATTGCAAAATGGGTGTAGAAGTGGTAAATATGCAATTGTGAGCTCTTAACAAAGAATGAAGCTATTATCGTCTGGCCTCAAGACTTAATCATTTTTTGGGGCAAGTGATGAAATTTTCCATCATTTTAAACTTGATGCATCTGTAGACGTAAATTATAACTGGCAAATTTATATATTAAAATGATGTGTTTACATCATAATTTTTTATGCTACTCATAATCTGGTCTACCATATGTATAACAATATGGGTTGAAAGAAACAACCTGAAGCAAGGTATTGTTTTTTTATACTTATTAAAACATTATAATCAGAAACAATTTATAAATACCATGTAGTGAAAAAAAAATAATTAACACAAAAACGAACTATACATTTGACTGGTGTGTTGTTCACTCCCCCTCCACATACAAGTGCACTCATTATATATTTTTTCGATCATCTTAGCAATACCATTCTTCGGTACATAATGCAGCCAGGAGTTATGGACCCTGACTACCGCATTATAATGGAGGAGAGCTGTACTAACCCATTTTTGGCACTTGTGTAATTTATGTATCCCAATTATGACACTAATATTGCTTGAATACTTTATACTTCTTATAATGGCATTTACCTATTAATATGTGTATTTCCACTTCAAAAAAAATAAAATAATAAAAAGGTGCACATATTTTATGGGTAAAAGTGTTACTCAGCAAAGATGTTATTGATTTATATCAGTACATAAAACATAAAATAATCACCTACTATACAAACTTGTGCTTAAAAATAAACAGAATACAGCAATCATTCTGTTCAGGAATTTAAAACAAAGCTAAACCTATCACGGTTAATATGTTTGATAAACACTATAAAAATCATGCTTAAATGACAACTATAAATGGTACAAGTCTTCACTACAGAGTTTTCTGCAGGCAGCTGCCTGGCATTACTAATGACATATGTGCACTATGATAATGGGTGATAAAGTCTACAGGAAAACTATTCGATGTCTACATAAACATTGGATATTTATTTATTCACGTGCTAACCAAAATCTACCAAAGACCCTAATACTATAAAACTCATTGAGAAAAATATCACAGCTTCAATCTACCTGTTTTCTTGACTCTTCTGCAATTCCTGCTTACACTCAGTTTCTTGTAAGTGTATGTTGCTTCTGAGCTGCAACGAAATACAACGTAAAAGTAGACTGCCTTTTTTCTAACCCACTGAAAGTTATCACAAGTTCTTTTTTTCTGGACTAGATTCTGTATTTTATCTGAGTGGTAAATAAATTCAAGTGCTACATATGTGATGTCATTTACCTGATGTCATCAATCCACAATGTTTAACACAAGAGTTGTGCATGGACCTTTCTTATCCTTAAATGTTTTTCTGAGATGTTGATTTTTACATAAAAATACATTCTGAGCTATTTTAATTTTCTGAGTATTTTTTAAAACCAATTCTTGAAGCTAAAAGGATGTGTCATATAAGACTGGGTTGCACAAGCTGAGTATATTTCATAACATTGCAACTCTTTTCTACACATTCTAAAACCAAAAAAATATTCTCCAGTAAAGCCAAATTCCACACAGAAATATCGTCAGCAATATTCCTGAAATATGTATAGGACAGCTATGATTTTGTTGTTATGGATCTAATAGTTTCATTCTACTTTTTTAATACTGTGAATTCCTTTACTTTTGTGGATATCAACTTTCATGGTTTTTTAAGAGAAAAAAATGACATTTTTTTCAGTCCTTAAAGTCATGGATTGCTGAATCGATCAAATTGTACAATGAATTAAACAAATGTCTGGACTTATGCAGTTACTTTTTCTTTACTATTTTCCACACTAAATTACATGGTTAAACATTATTGGTTTATCGCCATGCTATACCACCATTCAAGAAATCATTTTCTACACAACTACATAAACAGCATGCCAATTAATTACATTATTACCTTGCAGGGACTCCAATTATGTCCCCCAAAATTTAAAACCCTAATGATTCAAATCAATTATCCTGAAGACCAATCATTCCAACAAAATGACAATCTTCAGATTTTGTTATAACCAACTCATTACATAAAACAATACAATTTATAATCTTATTATCCCTTCAAAAATGTACCCAGAAATTTAAACATTTATGTCACATTCTAGAGCAACATCAGATGTAAGTAGTGCCCATTTCAAAATGTCCTCATGCCTGTTGCTGTTCTTACATCATAATAATTTCACATTGATTAAAGATACATGATTACTAATAGTGATGTATACAATAGTTTCAGGGAATGGAAACTGAACGAGACCATCAATTTCTTTTAACATTTTGGGAATTCCATTAAAAACCAAAAGTTTAGGTACTTCATTTAAATGTTATTTTCATTACCTATCTTTCATTATCAGGATCTCTTCTTCATATCTAGCTGAGTGTTTGTCTGCAAAAACTTCACAATTTGGGAAGTATCACTACAATTACTTCAGAGAGTTGAAAAATGTCTCACATAGGAAAGAGATGAGGATGTTCCAAATGCAATAGAATAAGTCTTCAAATGACACAAATGTCTAACCTTGTCAGTATAGTTTTCTCACCTTTCGAGGATTCCTCTTCTTTTTATCCGTACTTGAAACTGATGGGTTATCTTTCACAAGATCTGGGTTTTCCAGCACCGGTGCCTCCCCCTGCTGCAAAAACATGTCTAGGTTAATAGATGAAGGTTCCCCGATGAAATGGAAATGTAAATGGTGTGTATAAAGGGTAATCAGATAATAGTAGATAAATTAGGGTGATTAACAGTCCACATTAGTTAAAATTACTCAAAACAAAAAGGTTGCAGACAAGCTGTTTCAGAATAAATGTTAACTTCCTTCAAGAAATTTAAAATACAGGACATGTGCTAAAAAATGACTGAGATCCAATATAGTCAAGTTAATAAAGCATTGGCCATCTGTATGTCTTTTAATTTAAAAATCTTTGAGCGTATAGCAAAGAAGTAAGTTAGCACATATTCTGTTTATTTAGGATATGCTAATTTTTCATGTACCAAATTCCAGTAAGTAATTATTGGTAAATAAAAGAATACAAAAATCTTTTTAAAAAATGGCACTCTTCAGATGTACCCACAACCTGGATAAAGATTTTGTTGATGTTGATCTAGGGTTTAACGCCATTTTTCAGCACAAGATAGGCTATACATGGCAGCCAGTATAACTGGTGGAGGAAGAACCCTGGAAAACCCAGGGAAGAACCACCGACCCACGAGAAGCTACTGGCAGGCTTTCCCACATACCCACGCTATCCGAGCCTTGGACTCAAACCCACACAGACAGAGGTGAGATGGCAGTGATCCGGAACGGTGAGCGCTTTAGACCACTGGGCCACTCGGGGCCCCCCCCGGGTATCTGGATAAAGATAAGAATGCATTCACTCTGCAACTTGTTTACTGAAATGCAACTAAGTAAGAAGTCAGGTCAAAATTCACTTCAGTTCACACAAACTACTGTTTTTTTTAAATCCTGAATGAAGTATAAATATGCAAGCAATGATCTTTGACTAGACCCCAAGGTGAATTAGGTCTGATTTTCAAAATTGCTTCACAAACCTGCTGTCATTTTGGAGTTCAAATCTGCACCGCTTTCATTGCAATCAATTAAATATTGCAAAAATCCCATAGCAGACACCATTCATGCAAGAGAAATAATGATAAGACTTATGATAAGGCCATTACGGCACCATGTTGGAAGCTGAATCAGTACAATTCTCGTTCAGAACCAGCTACACATTGATAATGTATGCTGCTATGCCCAGCCATTCATCAAGAGCAGACACATCATGAATTTCAAGATAGCCAACAAGGCAGCCATCTTGGAGGTTGTATTGACATCATTTTAATATAGGTACAATGATACACTGCATTAAAATAATCCATTCTGGAAAAAACAGATGCTGTGAAACCTGCCATGTTTAGGGAGTTTACATTTGCATCATTTTCATTTAGGACCAACCATATATACCGTATTTCATGTATTTTTTTGTACCCTTTTAACTTTTTGTATACAATCCAGTTATAAAATAATAATTATTTAAATATATTATATCTTTTTGTATGCAGCACTTTGTATTTTTCAGTAAATCATTTAAATTTTTCTACATAAAAGTTCTAGGAAGATTTATATTTGCAAAAAAGATCGAAAATACCATATTGCCATATTTTTAAAACAAAAATTAATAATAATGATGATAATAATAATAATAATAATAATAATAATGAGGTCTTTGTATAGCGCCTAATCTTTAGAAGCTCTAAGCGCTTTACAACATTAGACAACACATATAAGATAAAAAACATATAATAATATTATTACAAAAACAAACACCATGAAATTAGAAAAACATTAAAAAAATAAAAAACATGCTGAGAATATTTCAGGTAGGAAACATTATTAGGTCTTTAAGTTTGTTCTTACAGTCGAAATAAGTGAGTTTTCAGAGCCCTCTTGAATGTGATCACTGTCTTTGTGTCTAAGTTCAGTGGGCAATTCATTCCACGTTGCTAGGCCCTGGTATGCAAAAGAACGCTGTCCATATGACTTTGTTTTCATAGTGGGAATAATGAGCATACGATTGTCAGAAGAGGAGTGTAAGTATATTGCTGGTGTGTACACATGGGTGAGATCAGATAGGTATGTTGGACTAGAGTCCAACAGTGAAACGTAACACAGAGAACAAATTTTGTGTTTGATTCTGGATCGAATGGATAGCCAGTGTAGAGTACAGAGCAGCAGGGAGATGTGCTCTCATCGTGGTACTCTAAGTATGATCCGAGCAGCTGTGTTTTGAACTTTTTGAAGTTTCTGGAGTAGATATTGAGATGAACCAGACAGAATTGAGTTACAATAGTCCAGTCTTGAAAGTACTAATGAACACACAAGTGTTTTAGTGGAATCAACTGAAAGATATTTGCGAATTGAGCTGATGCGTCTCAGCTCAAGATATGCAGCCTTGCATATGTTCATGACATGTTGGTGCAATGTGAGAGTACTGTCCAGAGTAACACCTAGGTTTTGTACTGATTGTGTGAATTTAATGTTGGCGTTGCTGATATTTATTGTTTGAGGTAAAGGAGAAAGTCTTTGTGTTGTGATCAGAATGGCCTCAGTTTTATCATCATTCATCTGCAGCTTGATGTTGAGAAAAAAAAAAACAATAATCTGAAGGAAAAAAATGATACAGAGTGACAAACACCTTAGATTACCCCCATGACCCGTTCTGACATAGGACCCTCTCTATCACAATATATGAGAGAAGGTACGTAATTTCCAAATACTTCGTTCCACTCATGACTCTCAATCTCATTCTGCTATTTCTATCTTTAAAGGCACATGTCCATACTATATGGCTTGTTTTACTCCTGAGATATTTTTTTTTCATCAAGCCATCATTGACTTTTCTGAATTGTACCAAAATGAAGTAACAGGCTCCAAAACGTAAGATTTTCGAGAATTTTTATTATAGAGACAAGTCCACGCTCATGTGATAATATGTATAACCTTTTGAGCTAATCATATTTCGGCATTGACATGTGTGCCGCATAGTTTACCTATCTTGACAATAGAACTGCAGGTATACAATGCATGTGCAGTGAAGAAGACAATGTCTAATTCTTGCATGGAACAGGATTCCTAAAGTTGAATCGAGTTAATGGTAAGTAAAAACTTACTTTTGCATCCACCACTGTTCTGTAATTCAAGAAGGGATGTATCATAGAGTCACAAACATGGTACATGTAGCTCTTTTCACCGGTTTTCACATGTGCACACACTTGTCTCAAATGACAAAATTTGCGAAAACTGCACATTACTCGGATAAGTGTCCTTGGTGGGAATGAAAATGACACAGCATTCAGTGATCATTTATGGGATTGAGACTAATTGCTGACATTTATTTTTTCCTGGGGTCATTTTCTGATTTTAGTATGTTGTAAGGTTAAAAAAAAATTCATAAATTGACCTGAATAATGTTTAAAGTTAACAATCTATTTACTGAAGAAAAAATTCTTTGTTGTGTGATAATAATTACTTATTCATGATAATATTCATGGGTGATAAAATAGAACATGACTTCTGTGGATTGCATAAGATATATCTATTTATGTAGGATTTAGAAGAAATGGAATATGACAGACATAATGTAATAATTGGGAGTTCTGAGCAAAAATTCAGGAGATATTATGAAATTGGGAGGTAGGCGTTGAATGACCCCAAAAATCGGGAGTTTTTTTCTCCTGGTGTAGTAGTCAAATTTATCCACCTCTGAAAGCTTCCCTGGAGAAAAAATCTGGCTAACCAATTTCATTGAGGAAAGAATCAGCTACCCCATTCTATCCCCAGGGGAAACAAGTAGCTAGCCAATTCTTTCCCCCTCAAGTTGAACATTTCCCCCCTGGGGAGTGAATTGGCTAAGTGATTCTTTCCCCCCTCCAAAACAATGAGCTAGCCAATTCTTTCTCCCTCCAGCTGAAAGACACCCCCCCCCCCCGTGAAAGAATTGGCTAAGTGAATCTTTCCCCCCTCCAATTACACCTTTTATACATTAGAACAATTAGCAAAACCAAATTTATAAAGACAGATACTGACTGTAAGAATTTTATAAGAACAAATTTCCCCAGGAAATGAATTAATTTGTTTCTAAAACCAACCACATTAAAATAAATATTTACATTACAACCTACCACATTAACAGAAAATATATTAATGTCCTTTCTTCATTGAGGGTGTTTGTATGTTTTTATTATTTAGTTTGGATTTTATATATATATATATATATATATATATATATATATTTAGAATATAAAATGAGTAAATATAACTATTTTAAAGTCTCATTTACAAGAAATATGATTGTCCCAATATGTTAGTTTTTATTAGCATGTGTAAAATAATTTTAGTATTTTATTGAAATTGCCAATTAAAAAGAAAACAATAGAAAGTGTGCAACCAATCTTTCTCAAGTATTCTAGATGATCCTTACTATATGTATATTAAAGGAACGTGTCGGAGGTGTGATAATTACAGGTGAATGTTATTGTTGTAACTGATATTTTGGGGGTTCAGTGGAAGACTGCGAAATGAACATAGTGGGAAGCTGCTAACATTTATCATTGTGGCCATTCGAGACCAGACTGGACAAAAGCCACCACCACCAAATATGCCACAAATGCCAGGAAGCACTGAAAGAACTAGTGAAAAGAAATTACAAAAGACAACAACAGACTTCAACTACTCCATCAATAAGTAATCAATGCAACTGTAATCGACCTAAATTTCTTAAAAGACAAATGAGTCAACAATTGAAAAGACTGCCAACAATACTTTCAAGGAGGCCCCAGGTACACAAGGAAAACAAAAACATTCATAATATCTTCAATCCAGCTGGACCTACAGAAAAACAATGCAAAGACAGTTTCAGTAAAATGCAAATCACCTTCATGAAGCAACCAAAGTATATTTACAGAGGACATCCTCAGCCCCATCAAAACTGCAAATTTGTATAAATTTGTACGGGGCCCTGAGTAGCTGAGTGGTCTAAAGCACTCACCGTTCTGGATCGCTGCCATCTCACCTCTGTCTGCGTATGTTCGAGTCCAAGGCTTGGCTAGCGTGGGTACGTGGGAAAGCCTGCCAGTAGCTTCTCGTGGGTCGGTGGTTCTTTCCTGGGTTTTCCAGGGTTCTTCCTCCACCAGTTATACTGGCCGCCATATATGGCCTATCTTGTGCTGAAAAATGGCGTTAAACCCTAGAACAACAACAGAACAACAACAACAAATTTGTACAAGGTGATGGTAATTATATGTGTAGAGCTATAAGCTTTCAATTTCAGGAAGCAAAGAGAGTTACAACAATGTGCATAGTGCTAGTGGATCAAATTCCAATGGAGTTAAACTGTATGCTTGGTTGAGGTACCTAGCATCCTTTTCTGGAATTTATGTATAAAATCTTGCAAATGACATCATAATTCAGTGATAACACCATGTCAACATGATCATCAGTTGAGGATTAGTTCTGACAAGATTTGCTTGCTGATTGCCATGATGGTCATATTGGATGTTCAATATCTGATATGCCCATTTTCAGTTGAGACCAACTGCATAATCCATCTTTTAACTCCATATCAACAGGACTATCCATCCAGCAGTACCAATACAAGAGTTTCAAGATGGCTTCAACTGTAGTCACACTAGATGTCAAACTGGATGCACCTTGGGATGTCCAGCATGTTCCATATTCATTAAAGACCAGTTAGACATCACAAAAAGTCTTCTGGTGAAAGCCTCACAACAACATGACTTTCTTTTTAAGATGAGTAGCGATTAAAAAAATTTCAAGACGGCTTCCACTGTGGTCATATTGAGTATCTGATCTGCATCATTTTCATTTGGAATTATCTGACATCTTATGAAGTCCTTCTTCAAAAATCTTATGTCAATATCGCCACTTTGGCTGTCAGATCCACACTATTTTCACTTAGGATTAACTAGATATAAGAAGTAAGATGTCTTTTAGTGAGATGCCCATGTTGTTATCTATTCAGAAGATGGTTGCTATAACAAGAGTCTGAAGACGGCCATTCACCATTTTCATCTGGTAACAACTAGACCTCAAGATGAATTTATGTGTACATTTCATGTCAATCCTTAGCACTTTAAGAGGAGTAGCAATAACGTGTTAATGGATGGATGTTTGAAAACAAGCCATCCCATAAACTCTTCTGAACTACTGCAAGTATAGCTAACAAAGATTCTTCCATCAAGTCAAATTCCACTTCAGTATTCAAGACATGCATGTTATCAAGGTTTAATCACCTGAAAAATCTATGAATCAAATACAATTGTTTCACTTTGCTTTTGAAATAGAAAATTCTTAAGTAAATTGTTTCTGCAAGAATACTTACCTATCACATTAATGATAGATATAAGACTGCTACCTAAAGAATCCAGCCATATAAAAAAGATGAAAATTCATCCTTCTGTCTATTTCATACAGACATGGGGCAATAACTCATGCCCATTAAATCCCATTGAAACCACAGATGTTGTTTGTTTTTAAGCTAAACAATATGCCAATGGGATACTAACATGGTAGGGTGGTTTGGACGGTTTTTAAGTAATGTGATAAGGTAAGCATTTGCCACTTTCTCCTTGTTCCCTGATCACATTAACATTAGGAAAAATAGGTAATAGGAGGAGGGAATGCTGAGCATCTGACCTATACCTTGTGTATCCTTCTAGGGAATTATGGCTGGATTCCCCGTGCAAATGATAACCCATTTTCTTAATCTGATAAGCAATATGGCCTCGGGTTATGTTATCTGCAACCCCTATATCTGGTTAAGAAGATAATTATTGAAATCTTTTTACCATCACTGGCAAATCAAGCAAAGCTAATAGGCTGCACTGACTTTAAATTGGGTTTGGTGGTGGTGGCCCAAATGACCACAATTAAAAGTCAACACTGCTCAAATGACCACCAGACCCAATTAATAGTCAACACAGCCCAAATGACCTCCAGACCCAATTAAAGGTCAACACAGCCTATTAGCTTTGCTGGTTTCGCCAGTGAAATTATGTTGGAATTTTTTTTTAATAACATACATACTAAGCCCCCAAGAGGTTTCAGCATAATTATTGCGTTTATAAGTAGCAAAAAAGTGTTACTTGGTCATAAAAAGAGTAATCTATATATTACATGCCAAATTATGGCACGTATAAAGAAGACAAATTTATATTTGCTACTAACCTGGTTCTGCCGCTGGTCAAAATTCTTGTCACAAAGGGCAAAATCCATATGGATTTGAACCAGGATATCAACAGCAAAAAATTTTGAAAAATTATTTATATTCAGCACTTGGTTTAACTAGTCTACGTGTTTAACTTTTGCTGAATGATTGTGCAACGGAATTCTGCAATGAGCACGATTATATAGTCAAAGTGCTGTATTTACATTACTCTCATATTCTTCAATTAAAGTTTGCAAAGCGTGTTTATTTGTCCTTTTTACTGATCTGACATGTTTTGATGTTTGAAAAGATCCATCTGCTCTAACATTTTCCATCAAATAACATACATAACTCACACTATAAAGCGTTTTGCTTTACATCTTGCTCCATTGCCTTTAAAAGTATAGACTGGTCCACTAACATCTCAAGAAACCCATCTATTTTCTTGGAAATGGGTCAAACAGTTGCTAAAAACAGCAAATTAGGAAGTAGTCTTATGCTATTCTTACACAGCAGTCATCTTTTTAAGAATATTCTCAAATTTATAAGAATGAAAATAAAGAGATGATAAAAAAAATGACAAAAACTATCTTTTTACCACTTAATTTTTATTTTTTAATGTACCAAAAAAGCATAATCCATATGCAGGCAAGCATCAAACCTAATCTGGTGAAAAAGTGTAATGATTACTTCCAAAGTACAATGGTTGGCGTGTATGCAATAATCATCTTCTTAGCCAGATTCAAAGTTTGTCTCTGATTTTAAATCTGAGATAAAAAGTGCAGAATGTTGACTCAGCACACCAGCCAAGAGCTATTATGTCTTGGATCGAAAAGTTGCATTCAAACACGATGCTCGCAGAAGTGCAAGATAATGGCTCGAATTTATTTGAATTGAACCATGATAAAACCAATGAGAGACTACATTTTGGAAATGGTGAGAGACTTTGGTGTGCTCAAATCAAATTGGCAAAAGGGTCTGAGAGACCTTTGTCGCAATTGATATCACATCTACCATGATGCCAGAATGTGTCAGATATCACTGAGTGGTAGTCTTTGATGGTAATTGGGACCAACTGTTTCTTCTCATGGAGCCAGAGAAAAAAGTTGCCCAGTTCAGGGAATCAGGCACTCAAATGGCCCCGAGTGGTCGAGTGGTCTAAAGCGCTCACCGTTACGGATCACTGCCATCTCACCTCTGTCTGCGTGGGTTCGAGTCCAAGGCTCGGATAGCGTGGGTACATGGGAAAGCCTGCCAGTAGCTTCTCATGGATCGGTGGTTTTTCCCTGGGTTTTCCAAGGTTCTTCCTCCACCAGCTATACTGTATAGCCTATCTTGTGCTGAAAAATGGCGTTAAACCCTTCAACAACAGCTTCTGAAAATCTGCCTCTATCCCTCATAATCCCTTAGAGTGGAGGCCTTCTTGCTCACAAGATTCTCTTCACAACTGAAGGTTTATATTGTTCTTTTTGCAAGGCTGTCTGGACAAGAGCCAAGCATGAAGAAAATGGTTCAGCATAGTTGGAAAACCTGCGACTGGTTGTTTGAAAAGATTTAGACTAGCTGGAATATTCCAAGGCAGATCTATTGCTAGAGCACGTAGATCAGTTTCCCATCTGATAGGAGCTATCAGAATCATCTTACAGTTCTAACAACAAAACTTCATGATTAGTTTTGGTATTATGACTGGTGGAGGGTAGGCAAAGGCCCAAAACTCCTCCCAAATGATTGACAGTGTGTCCATGGCCCAATCCTCTCTGTCTGAAAATGGAGCGACAAAGCTGGGCAACTTGTGATTCCACCTCATCACAAAAAGATCGATCACCAAATGCCCCAAAATTTGCAAATCCAAAAATACTGATTGAGGAAGAGACCATTCTGTATGATGATTTAACCCTTTTGGATAGAGTGTCAGCCAGGACAGAGTTTGCCAGGAATGTGTTTGATTTGTACATTGATATGAAGTTAGTCATACCAACATAGAAACTGCCAAATAAGAATGTACAGGTCAAGTGATTTGGCGCCCAATTTGAGAAGGCAGGTAACCACTACAGAGTTGTCTGGCATAATTAGGACTGTTTTTCCTGAATGGAAAGGTATTTATGATATATATGGCTTCATTTTGAAATGGCTGACATGGAGAGCCTGATCTCCTGACTGTAGTTAAGTCCAGCAACAGGTGGGCACCCCAACCACATGTACTAGTGATCATTTACCTGGGGCTTCTCCAGAGGAATCCTGACATGAGCCAACATGGGTTGTTCCACTGACAGTGGAATGATCTTACCTTGTACATGATCATAACTTTTTAATAAAGGGAATTTAAAAAGAGGCACCATCTGTAAGGGGTGTAAGGGATGGCGAAGCTGGATCAAGTCCACAACCACACTGAATAATCTGAGAAGTTGCAAAAAATCATTAAAATCCAAGTCCTTCCGTAAATGGACTCAACAAGTTAGACGATCCAGACAACACAAAGGTGGGGGGTGCCATACCAGATCGAGGTTGGTGAGAAATCATTTCTGCCCTCAATGAGAACAGAACATATGGTTTTGGAGGATGACATCCAAATATGCCACCATTGTTTTATATGAAGTCAATTGAAGAGAGTGACAACATAATCCATAATTTATGTAAATGCCATGGGGCTGATGTTAAGGACCATGGGTAAGTCTTGAAAGTGGTAAACCCTATCACAGTAAGCAAATAGAGAAATTTCTGTGATGCAGTGTCTATAAAATAATGAAAATAAGCATTGGTCAGATTGAGAATGATGGCATACTTCTGATGGAGACCTATTGATCTCCACTGAAATTTCGGTGGCATAATATATTGGTTGAGGCAACTCAGGTGGATGATTGGCCTCAGCTTGCTGTTTCCCTCCTGGATAAGAAAAAAGCCAGGAAAGCTGTAGACTGTGGTTTTTGTACACTATCCCCACTGCCTGTTCATCGATGAGTGGCTGTACCTCTTACTGTACAGAAGCATCCTCCCAATATGATAGAACATCCTTGAAAAGGGGAGAGGATGAAAGAGGAGACTATTAGATAAATGAAATCTGAAATCCCTACAAAATGACCTAGTCAACCATTCTTTGTGTGTAAATTGTGTGATCCAGTGAGAATGGAAAGGAAGGAGTTGGGCACCCACTTGTAGGCCATCTCAAACAGTGATGTTGACAGGTCAACGTCAAGAGTTGGGAGGCTTGGAGGTGGAGAAACATGGCTTCTTGCCTCAACTGTACAAAACATTTGTAAAGATCCCTTGTCCCTGGCCCATCCATCATCCCTCCACTGTGGCAGGGGTGGATTGGTCCAAAAAGCCTGTGCAGGTTGGGCAGCAAATTAGATTATTTTCAGTTGAGTTCCTTACTTGCCTGCCTCTGCACATCTTCAATTTTGCCACAAAAGAGTAATGTCAAGTCAAACAGGATCATCTGCAATGCCAGGGAATGATGTACTTTGAGCGATGTGGCGCACAAACATGTATCATGTCGTTATCAGGTCGAGACTGGCAGAGGCAGTCGACACACTGGCCATAGAATGGTGAGCTGCTTTGACAATGAGCAATTCGAGTCATCACCTCCCAGGTGTGTTCATTGAAAAGTGCCAATGAAGCCAACTCTAACATCGAAGAGGTGGCAATATTCTGAACCATATTTAAAGTGGCATGGAATACATTCTTGTCCACTTTATAAAACAGTAGGGAAAACATGAACTGCTGCTGTTCTTTTATCTACAGCCTGAGGGTCAGTATAAAGGATGCTGGAGCGGGTTTTGTACCAGTGGTGAGATGAGAATGAGAATGCTTGGTTGGTACTTGCCTTTCAGAAAAGAAAGCAATTGCATTCCCCTGATCAAAGATTCTTCCTGACCAACAGTCATTTCTCATCCTGAGTTTGACTGACAGTGGAAAGAAGATGGAAGGAGGGAGTCTCTTCCTCCTCATAAAGATCTACCAAGGCTTTTAATTTATAGATGTGATGGGGGTGGACGGCATTCTGTAACTGACAAAACCGAGTATATTTCTTTGCCTACAGCCTTGAAACTGACCCAAGTATTCTTTATGGTTGGAGCTGAGTAAGGCTGTCCTGTTGAAATATCGTCACACTGTATCATCCTTTTCTGATGGAATAGATCAGGCAATGTTGTCATCTCAGTACAAGTCACAGACACTCCCCTTCGACTACACTATGATCAGATGGTAAGACGGGTCTGCTGGATAAATATGTCATGCCAGAACAGCTGACTGCTTTCCAGGAATATGGTCAGCATGGTTGATAGCTGTGTGGAAGGTGGTCTGGCTGTCACCGGTACTGACTGTGCCAAGAGCATGGCTGGATGGATAAATTTTTCATTAAAATCCATATCATGACATGGGCATGTCACCAAACATGCAGCAAAAAACAGACAGATATGTCACTAAGAATCCCATAGTTATATGGAGACTACTGTATATACTCACGTATAAGCCTAATAATTTAGGCAAAAATAAAGCCCTGGAAGAAGGGGGAGTTGGATTATCAGTGGGCCAATGTCTAAACTTGACAGTTTTTATGTCTTTTTGTTCACTACTGTAATGGCTGTAAATCTGGGACATGAAAAAATAATATGCATGTAAAAAAAAATTTGGGTGTCCTGACACTTAATTAATTGTTATAAAGTACTATGATTGATTTTGTTATTATTTTTTATGTGCATATTTTCTGATTTCTCCAATATGAAGTTAATTAAAGGTAAATACAGACTTGATAATTCGCAGGCTGGTTGAGTTTACCTGAGAGACCAGGCTGAACTATAATGTACAGTACTTAACACAGTGCAAAGCATGCATAGCGTCACTTAAATCCTTATTTATTCGCAAACATATTAAATGCTAATTTTGCTTTATTGATTGTTTTGACCAAATTGCTTTCTACCAAATAACATTTCAGCTAGTCCTTAATAGCTGTTCCATTTATGCTGAATCATGTGCTTTCAGTGATATAGGCAATCCTACAAAATGAGGTAATATTTATGAAAATGTACACACTTTTAATTGTACAAGGCACATAACCAGTATAACCTGCATGTTCACGAAGAGTGGTAATAATAAAGGCTAAAATGCTCATTATAATCATCCATGATCATCATCAATCTACTTTTAGTTTTGTGTGCTGGCTGAGCAACATCATAACTTTCCACACAATGATAAGCTTGATGTTTCGGCATCTTCTTTGTTGATAGTTGTCCTGATTTGTCTTTTGTTTTCCAACAGCAATAAAGGCCAGCTAATCATTAAAACCCTGAAACTGTTCAGAGGGAATTTTGACCAGCAACTATACCAGTACACTGACAGGGTGTAAGGCATACCTGTAAACTTTTCAAAATCCAAGTAGGGAGACTGAATTAAAAAAATAGGGAGATTAGGCCTAAAATTGGAAGGTTTTTCGTGGCATTGCTGAAGCCTTGGTTTCACTAAATACTGACTGATCTTCCAGATCCAATATGCGTGAAATTCACAAAGGACGTGCTGTTTTTCATTGTGAAGCCCCTTTTTTTTCCCAGGACATGCCCATTTTTTTACATTCTGGTCAGCTGTGGCCAAACTGCAGAATAGCTAAAGGTTAGTCTTAAATAAACAAGTAAGAAAACCAGCGTGACTAATTAAATGTTAATCCTGCTTATCGATGCAACTATTTTGTAAAATGACTGACCATCTGTCATAATTCAAAGAAACCATGTTCTACACTAATGTGTGTTATGCAAGCATCATCATTTGATTGGCAAATAAAGGGTTCCCAATTTTGTTGAACTAAACGTACCTAAAAAGGTAGCCTCACAGTACCATACATGTGGCAACTATTTTCCCCTCGTACATCTGACCTTATTTCCTTATTGTCAACTCATAAGGTATTTAGTATTGTTTACTATAAAACATATATATTCTGAATTAGTTTTTTAAGGACAAATATGCTAACCAGTGTCTGGCATTTTGGTGCAAAAACTGTCAAATTTACCCCTCACAAGTGACCATATAATGGTTGTTTACAGATTGAAATGTCATTAATATCTGCTGATTTCACAACTCAACACACTGATGTTTTTTTCCAACATGCAAAGAAATTAAAAACATTACCCATACAAAAACCTAAATAATCTGATTATCCAAACTGCCAAGTGTTCCTATGATGTCAGGCTGCGACTCTTCGATTATTACTGGCTGTATTAACACAAATAATTATCATGATTACAAAAGTTAACCAATGAGAAGCAAAGTATTGTTCCTCTCAAGTCGACATGAGGTTGGCACATAGTAATATGGCATGTTAGTCTTTCTGGCTTCGCTCTCAGAGATTGTGAAATGGATATAACCAGATACACCGCTCCCTCGATAACTCGCACCCGGATAACTCGCGATCCCGCTTATAACGCGATGTCCATCTTGGCTCCCGATTTTTTCCAGAGAAAATGTATTTAAAATGTCTTTAAAATATGCTGAACATGAAAAAATTACGATAAGAACTGATAAATTAAACCTTGATACATTGCTTGTTTTATCATCAAAAATGGTGATTAATGCCCGTAAAAATATAATCCATATTTTGAAATTTGCAAGTTCTAAAGAAGAATTAATTTCAGAGATCTCGAAAACGCTTAATTACGCGTATTTGGACGCCAATTTTTGATCTGGGACGCAGAAAATCACTGAGGCGGGAGTCCTCCATACGCATGTAATAGGTGCGCGGGAAAATTCAAAGATTTGCCGGTCCTGTTTCAGCCACCTGCTTTGTGGGAAAATGTGTTGATCAGTTAACTGTGCTGATATTTACAATGACAGAATTCAGTGACTGAAAGACTCTTTGATGTACTGTTGCCATTTTATAAGAGTACATTAAAAAAAAAAAAAGAACTTGATGCAAGAGCTAGGCGGCTAGTTCAAAGGCTTTGACTAGTGGCCGAGTGAGAAAATGTACTGATATTTAGTGATTGACTTCAGAGGCAGAAAGACCCAGTTTTAAAATCCTAGCGAGACCTCTGTTTAAAGATATCATATATTATGTAAGTTTTTATGATAAATAGTTGTCAGTATACTGTAAATAAACAGTCTGGTGAAATAGCTATCAATAAAAACTTCTGGTAAATGCTAACAGGTGGCAACAGAGAATGAAATAAACACCAGTTAAACGTCTTCCTGTGTGAAAGTCACGTTCTAATCCTTTAATTCCGTTTCAGTGTAAACATTATAATCACAACATATTATGTTCATTGAAAACATGAAAAAGAGTCAATCGACCGTCACATCGAAACCCGTGAGTACTTCTGTGAGAACCTAATTACATGTACATGCCGGCTTTGTTTTGATCAACAACTTGGGGAAGTGTTTGTTGCATTAAAAAAAAATCGATTACAAGAGACCTCGGGTGCTGGATTAAGGGTCTTGGCGCTGCCATTGACATAAAGCAAAACAGAAACAGAGACAACGACGATGATAGTGACTTCGAATGTTTCAGTGAAATTGATGTCATTAATGCCGAGGCTGTTTGGGAGAAATTCGTACAGACTCATGGTCCTGAGACGGGCGTTTCTCTTGATATGAAGGAGTGGATTTGTGCTGACAATGATTGCCCCACAGCCGAATACATGTCAGATGAAACTATAATTATTTCTATAGCGAATAAATTTGCAGCAGAAGACGATTCTAACTGGAGTAACACAAATGTTGAAAGTGATGCAGACGCAGATGTTGCACCTGTGGGGGTGGGCCCTCTGCACAGGAAGCAATCAAATATTTTGATATTGCCATAAGGTGGCTGGAGAGCCAAAATGTTGACTACGTAAAGCTCATGCAGTTGAGAAATCTGAGGGATTTTGCTCGGCGGCAGAGAAACCAAGGAGTAACACACACACAAAAATATAACTGATTTTTTCAAAAAGTGAATTGATATTTGTCAAGCGTGGCACAAACGGCAAGTATTAACTTGTTCTAATTTACGTTGTTTTAAATTTGTAGACCAATTAAATACGTCTGTACTGATTAACCCTTGTTGTTTTTGTTTTCCATTTTACTTCTATCACATTTAAAAATATTTATCTATCGTTCGATCGACACTGTTTCTCGAAAAGAGTCGATCTTTTGTATATAAAAAAACGTCTAATTTGGATCAAACAATGAAACTAGAATGTATCCAATTCAACATAAAAATTAGTGACGTAGTACACAATGTGTGAAGTGGTACACATGTTAAGCGAACGGAAACCACGTGGAATAATGTTTTCGATGATCACCTCAATATACTGTAATTTATCCTGAAATTAATGTTGTCCTATGAGGAAATAATAAAGTACACCGTTATGAAGAGATATTTATTAACATTTAATCTCAGAACGATAATAAAGTGAGTATTCAACAGTATAATCTGCCAAACCCCCCCCCCATTTCTCCGTTATGTCGTCAATCACTTTATTGGTTTTGGGCTTATTTTATAGGTCCCTCGATAACTCGCGCCTCACTTATAGTGCGGTCGATGTTTCTGGACCCCGATGTGCGCGAGTTATCGAGGGAGTGGTGTACCAGGCTGGTGTAAGCGAAGTTGATCATGTGACAAACTGACTTTCTTTGTAAACAGTGAGCATCTCATTTGGTAACTACAAATTGCCCACAAAGGATCAAGTTTTTCAAATGTATCTAGGAGACTTAGTGATAACAAGATTTTCAAGATGCCATTGTGGCATTCATATTAGAAGTTGGATCAGCACTATTTTCACATATAACCAATTAGACATCATAAGAAAATCTTTCAGTGAAAACCCACATGATCATATGACCATCCATTGAGGAGGAGTAGTGAAACTATTTTCAAGATGGACACTGTTGTGAACATCCTGGACATTAGATCAAAACCCCATTTCATTTTGAACAAACTATAAATTATAAGCCACCATTTTCATTTAGGACCAAACAGACAACATATGAAGTTTTCTGGTGAAAACCCCAAGTCAATATGACTTTTCATTCAGGTGGTGTAGCACTGACAAGATTTTCAAGACGGACATCAGAGTGGCACAAATTTTATTTAGGACCAACTAGATATCATGAGAAGTATTCTGGTGAAAGTCACATTTCACTTCATTCAGGAGAAGTAGCTATAGATAGATTTTCAAGATGGCAATTGTTGTGGCCATATTGGACATCATCTTCATTTATGGCCAACTGGACATAAGAATTTTTCTGTAGAAACCCATGTTGAAATGACCATCCATTCAGGAGGAGTAGCGATAGCAAGAATAAGATGGACATCTTGGCAGCCATACTGGACATCAACTGGCCCCAATTTCATTTAGGACCATCTAGATATCGTAAGTCTTTTAGTGGAAACCCATGCTGATATGACCACCCATTCATGAGTAGCAATAACAAGATTTTGAAGATAGCCCTTGTGGTGGCTATACTGGTCATCAGATTGGCACCATTTTCATTTGGGACCAACTAGATATCATAAGTCTTTTAGTGAAAAACCCATGTTGACCATCCATTCAGGAAGAGTAGCAATAACAAGTTTTTCAAGATGATTACTGTGGTGGCCATACTGGATGACTAAACAGCACCATTTTCATTTGGGACCAACTAGATCATGGGATGAATGTGTGTGTAAAGTTTTATAGGAATCCTCCAAGAAGTTTAGAAGAAGTAGCAATAATGTGTCAATGGACAGATGGACAACATATGACAGACAAAAGATCATCCCATAAGCTCATCTTGTCTATGAACAGTAAAGCTAAAAACTAAAAACAGCTTTAATGCCAGTATGTTTTCTGTCAAGATAAAAAATTCTGTCAAGCACTTTTTGAGAAAACTGTCATATAATGGTTTATCTAGTTTTAGTAATAGCAGCTATATTGGAACATAGATCAACAACTGTTTTAGAAAAGTGAAAGGTCTTTAATGACAGGATGCTCTCTGCCCAATTTTGTTGAAATCAGTTTTTTTAAAATATGCTTGAAACAGTAAATTCCACGGGATAGCACATGATGGATGACTGATGACACACATCACAAGACAACTTAGCCCAAGAGCCAGATTTGTTGGAAACTGCCAATTTTTTTCTAGATAAACTATTATACACAGAATTAAACATTAACTGATAAATTCACATAATAAAAACAGTCATATTACCAATCTTATAGTAAACTTCTCATGTCTTGAGTTTTAATTTGACTGTAACAGTTTAACTTCATACAGCTGTGTAAATTCAGTTAAATTCTTAGATATATTACTG
This sequence comes from Sinohyriopsis cumingii, assembly GCA_028554795.2. Lineage (NCBI taxonomy): Eukaryota > Metazoa > Mollusca > Bivalvia > Unionida > Unionidae > Sinohyriopsis > Sinohyriopsis cumingii. Next base: position 128,151,961 of record CM068825.1, read on the forward strand.
TTCATGGTAATGCATGGAAGAGATTGATACAACAGAACCACTTACGGATGTATTGCTTGACCCAGGTTCTGGGTGGGGCATGTACAAGCTTTTACCCTCATAGGGCATATTTTCTGTAAAATAAAGAATGGTATTACAGTCAAAAATAATGCTAACAGCACCCAAAGAATAAAAGTAGTAAATATATTTTCTGAGAGATGACAAATATTCAGTCTGAACAACACAGATCCCTCCAACCCCACTACTAAGTGAAAAAGCTTCATTCAAGATGCAATAGTAAAATGGTATACAGCTCAATCAAAATTTGACAACAAATGTTAAAATCAAGGTTGACTTAGTTCTTTTTGTCATGCCAAAACATTTAACCTGAATTCGTATAATCCTTTGAAATTACTTTGGATATAGAAATCATTATTTCAGAAAATTAGCTTAAATGGGTTCAACAACTTTGACAAATTTGACTGGAAATGGATCAAAACTTTAGTCATTACCTGACATGGGTTAATTTTTTTCTTGTATTTTGTGATTGGATATGCATCGACTTACCAATTATATCCAAGCTAAATAACTATTGTGCCATTGTGCCAAGATGCACAACTGATAGTTCAACGAACACCTAAATAATCCACCCTGATCATAGTGGAGGCATATTAAGAGTTTGTTTCAGAAAGACCAATCATTATGTTGTTTATTTTTGTTTTTGTTTTTGTTAAATTTCACGAATTTTCTTCCAATTTTATAACTCTATCATATCAGACCAATATTCAGCACTGCAAGTGGACAGAGCCTGCTGTTTATTCGGCTTAATGTTTGTCTTTACAAGTCATATTCCAAGCAAATTTCTTTTCAACATTCAAAATACAATTAAAAATGCAGTAACCAAGATCCTTGTACATATAAAATTTTATGGTAATTCAGGCAAGATGGTGATATGGAAAAAAGCACAAAAAACAAGACTGAAACTAGACTGGATTGAAACATGCATACAAGTTTAATGACAAAAGGGTGGACCTGAACACAATGAGTTAATGTCAATAACCTTGGCAATGATAACTGTAATTATAATGATGTAACTTTATTCAGGTAGATAGGCATAAAGGATGCATTCATGACATTTCAGCGATTACATGCAGAAATAAACTAGTAGTTTTGTATGCTTTGTAAACAAGATTGAGATTACAGTAAAGGGAGAGCACTTTGAATTTTTCTTAGGATTCGAATAGCAACATTGCTGAAGCTACTGATATTTTGTTTAGCATGTGACGTCTGACTAATTGTAAAGGGAAGTTATCGTGTAAAGTGTGTGTTGACTGACCTTTGAATTCATGTTGCCGCTGTTGTTATGATTATTATTATTATTAGTAGTAGTAGTAGTTGTAGTAGTAGTAGTAGTAGTATTGTGGTTATTGTTAGTAGTAGTAGTAGTAGTATGTGAACTATTCTTTGTCATTATTTACTACATAATCTGTACAGGTACTCTTTACTTTTTCAGTATTAGACTTTGGTTCAAGCAGCTTGTATGTATTTTAATTTCTTCCTATTTAAAGCCATAGTGGCATACCCCCCCCCGTGTAATGCTTTCACGCCTCTGCCATGCATAAATCACAATGCTGCCTTGATTTGGGCAAAATGGTTATTGTACACTACTAATAATCTCTGAACAACTGAATGTTCTCAGTTTTGCTGCGCATCAAAGCAATTTCAGTATATCTGCTTAATAAATATGTTGGATGACTGGCACATATGAACCGCTAATCCAACTTGTACCAAATTTTAAAGCTATCTTGAATGATTTTTTAGTTATGCTCCTGAAACTTCTGGTGTAAATGAGGTGTAAATGATGGATCAATGGATGAACAAAAACAGATAAAACCAATAAAAAATAATGAAACTACCTATGAATATCAAATGGCACATCTACACAAATAGTTTATCGGATGACTAATTATTTTACAGCCAGAGAACCAGTTTACTGGTGCAGGAATAAAAAAATAAAGAACTAAATATTTTTACATGTACCCATTGTCTCATAAATGGGCTTAATTTTTTTCATCATACATTACATAGCTTTCAATCTATGTACAGATGATTGGAGAATACAGTACAATAGATGGACATGCTCTGATCCAACCAAATATGGTGATGTATCATGGAATACAGTGCTGTACTATCAAATAATAAGGCTGGACATAAGTACATGTTTTATCAGTTCTGACAATGACACCATGGGTAATACAATGATCTGTAAATAGGCCAGATAATGATGAAAACATTAACTAAGTTTCACAGAGGTTCACCAAGGCCCGTGTATCTAGCTGCATTCACAAGAATTTGCCATATACTGCCTTCAACTGCAGTAATAATGGGCAATAATTGTTAGAAACAGTACACAAGCAAAGTGATTTGTTGATATATACAGTTTCAGGTAATGACCATAGTTTGTACCAAGTTTCATGCCAATCCATCAAAACCTAGGGGGCCAGGTGCATCACAAGTTTATGATGGATGGATCATTGGATGCATGGACAGAAGGGTTCATATATACCCCAGCCTCTGATGAGGTAGTTGAATAGAAACAGCAGAAATTGCCATTTAGACTAACAAATAGAAATAACTTACAGTATCAATCACCATTACCACCGATGAATAATAATAATGAGAATAATAATAATGAAATAATTATTATAAACTACATAAACAAAGATACTTTGCTATGGTAACCTGATAAAAAAGCGTGGTGTCTGCTGAAACAAGCATATCCTAAGGTGCTCACAATATCTTTTCGAACACGGAGCACACAAATTACCGGACTAATTGCCTTACCATGGCAAGGGTACAATTAAGGTCAGTTCACCATTTTAAAAAAATTTACCTAATCCTGACTTGTCCAAAATCTGTTCCACCTCCTCTTCTTGTCCACCAATTTCAGGGAAGGTGCTTCCGATCTTAAATGGGTTTTGTTCAGCCATCTGCTGATACTGCAAAATATATGAATTGCATCAGTAAGGAGTTTCTTGAAGAAGATCATTGTGGTATGTGTACTGGGATTGAAAAATTCACTGCCCAATAGCCAGAACAACTATATAATAACCAAGTGACTCAAATTCAAAGCCCAGCTTGACAACCAACAATGAAGCAAGTTTAAAGTATGTATGCTTGCCCTGATGCAAAATCAATAAAATATGGACTATAATAGGAACTGACAGATGCATATATATATTTTAGCTATCATTTTCACCATCATCTGTAAGGGGTTAAATGATACACCTGTGATGCATATCAATATGATTCACAATACACAGCCTACAATATGACACATTATTGATAGACATGAACTTGATTGTCTATCTTTAGAAGGTCTGTCAGGTGGTTTCCTTTTGTCTCTTCACATACTACACGGACTTATCATCTACTGATATTCCATTTTCATCCCTGACAAGATAACAAAAATACTTTCAGACAGAATATGTTGGTTTTCTGATTTTAATTGAACCTTTTAGGTCATTTCAGGCTGCACCATTTCATCAGATGCATCTTGGCCACCATGCCCCTTGTTTTGCACTGCATGAAAGCTTTAAAAACCACTTATTACAAATTTCATGTCTTTGCATCAACTTGGAAGACATTACCTTAAAAACAGAAAATGGTGCAATATCCTTGCGCACGGAAAATCTCATCTTGAACAAGTCTGGGTGTGGGAGTCAACACCAACAAAATCTACTGCACTTTACTTCAGGCTATGCAAAAACAACTGCCTTAGCAATAAGCACTTGTTTTTGTTAGTGAAAAAGGAAAACAACTGACAGCATCTACTCCCTTGCTATACATTTTTTAAACAGTTATGCAAGATGACAAACTTGTGTGGTATGAAATATGCACCCACACCAATTCTGTGATAATTTTATTTATCTCATTGGCATGTTCAGTCACTGGTTAAATATCTCAACATAATAAGAGACCATCCAAATTTGCTTCCCATGAACAATTTAAGTATGTAACCACTTTTTCAAGAAGATTCTCTGCTGCTTTGCTAAAACTTCCTATGTGTCACACAGTTAATAAGCTACAACCACTAATCAGGTTTCAATGTAACATATTTCACTGCATGACACCGGAAGTGCTGCCATCAAACTAGACTCAAATGGATAAGATACAAATCAATAGAGTAACTTTGCATAAAAATGGTTATAAAATGATAAGTACTTCATTATACATGGGGAACACATCTGAAATGTCTCCTTTATGTTGAACATGCAGTTGGAATAAGTTAATTTCCATGGTATTGGCAAGGTCAGTGGGTGGGGGCATTACAAACCATGTGACCTTGTGCTGTCTGTAGAAAAGCAGGTGTAATCAATAAATTTTTTCTTTTTTAAATGACAAAAATGATTGAATGTGCCTGTGACATCTCAGAAAATTCTAAAATTAAAAAATAAAAAAAGTAAACGACTAATAATTATTCATGAATGCTGAATATTAAAGTAACCTGCACAGGGTAAGTATTGTTTTGTATTGATTCTCCATCTCCTGTATCGATATGTGTATTGATATGGCAGAAGTATTGATGCATCGATATTTCACTGAATCATTTCACCCTTACTAAACTTTGAATAAGATAATAATTTATTGGAATTGCCTTACACAGTCCAAAAAGGGCATAACCCCTTATTAAAAAGAGTACAATATCTAAACATGCATCTCTTCTGATAATGACCATATTATGGAGAGTTTCACAGCAATCAACAAAGGGGAGACCTTAATGGGCCTGATATTACTTGTCTGCCTTATGTAACTTGACAATGACCATTTCATAAAGCTGGCTGAATTATATAATATTGTAACAATGCATCCTATGTCCACTATGTCTCAAATATTATGTCAATTTTACCTATTTTAGTAAAGTTCCATAAAAATGACTTCCAAAGATAAAGGCACAAGGCCATCCAAGCTCTTTAAAACTGAAGTTTACAGAGCAGGACTTTTTCAATATGTTTTAAACATGGGCCTGGAGCAAACTGCACAATCAGAATTAACTCAAAACATTCCAAACTAAGAAAATAAAGATTACTAGTGGCTCTAATGATGTATTTTTGTTTGTAAGGTAAATTTGGTCAGATTATTGATCTTTAACATAGTGCTAAAACTATTTCATGAGGAATGTCATTTAAGTACTTTTCATTGTCTGAATTTGGAATTTTCCAAACAAAAACAGCAAAATAAACATAATTTTGGACTAATAAAGGTAACCAAATCTTACCACAAACATTGATAATCATGCAGCTTCCATACAATTTAAAATTATAATTCATTTTGGAAATTGTTTTGATTTGGGGGGTTTTCAGAGTTTTTTAAGACCTGTTCAATACACTTGACAGCATTCATGAAAAATGCATAACGGGGTATTTTGTTGATTAAAAACTGAAATTCAAAATATAAATTTCAAAACATTTTACGTAAAAGTATTGAGTATTTGAAATACCACAGCATCTTGCACAATACATGTGATAACAAATATATATATAAAAATGTTTCAGGCATTTCAACAAGGCAATAATAGCATAATCACATTATTTCACTGAATGTATCAAACATGCTTCCAAATACTTAATACATTCATTCTTATATGATTTATACTAGAAAACATGATTTTCAATAGGCATTATCATGAGCTTAATACAAATTTATTTATACTTGTTTGTGTTACCATGTTTGAAAGCCACCAGAGATGAAGTCAAGACCTTTGACCTTCAAATCAACAATATAATGCTGTCTACAAACTTGCTTGTTAAAATATAATGAAATATAAATGGTCAAAATATATTGCTTTTGTGTACCAGTCACTGTGTTCATAAACTCATTGCAGTATATAAATATAAGCAGTTACCTTGACTTGACCACAGTGTCAGCTATGTCTGGTTTTAAATTTTGTTCACAATATCTGGCCAAATATATGTACTCAAAATAAAGTAATTATGCTGAAGTAAAATATGAACAGACACATAAACAATGCAGGGTCTGAAAATTTTTCTTTTGACTTGCTGGTCCAGGTCTGCATAAGCCAAAGACCAGTCCAACAGCTAAGACTGACATGCAAATATTTACTACAGTTTATTAACATTAATGAAAGACTGGACAAAATAATAAATGAATGCAAAATTTAAATTTATACAACAACTCAGTATTGCATGGTGAACTTAGGGAAAAAACTATGAAGTTGAGGAAAACGGTCACAACAGTCAACACTGCTGATGTAATTTTGTCCCAAATCTAGATCATTATTTTAATCCATGTTACAACCTAACTCAAAATCTGAGAAAGGTTTTCCAGCTTTAATCATCCTATATACATGTACTGTGTTGAAAAGTCATTAAGACATTTTCTCCTGATAAGCTATCAGCTCTATAATCACAGCCTGACCAATCTGGGTCTTGATAGCGGATAGGAGGGGGTAATTTACTAACAATAACCTTCCTGGTGCAGGTAATATGTTCTTTACTTGTTCTGAGTGCTAACTGCATGTCCATTTTAAAAGTGAACATGCTTTTGAATAAGGCAATTCTGAATAATATGCCAACAAACATGATGAACAAAACACAAGCAACCTCTTCTCATGATACTCAACCAATGGCCATTCAAGTGTTTCTCCACTGATCATGGAAAGTGGATATGTTTACTTTAATCATAGTTTGCATCCATTTTGGACCTGAAATGCTGGCATCATTGCACTTTTATGACTCTTTTTGGATGATTTCAGGATTCAGTTTATATGAACAAGAAATATTAAAGGTCTGATGGGACAGTGCAGCTACCATACCACAAGTTCATAGCTAAAAAGATTGTTCCCAGACTTCAAACCACCAAAATTATCAGGTCCAGCAATATCATAACATGATATTCTACATCTAATAAATTGTAGGCATATCTATCTCTTTTATATGCAATTTGAATTCCCAGCATTTCACTGGAGGCTATCCCACAAACTACTGTTTTAACCCATACAAAATTTTCCACATGGACTGGATATGGAATCCATAAGTACTTTTACAGAAATATCCATCTGGATATTTGTATTCTTTAGCTGAACCACTGTTATAGATTTCAGTATATCCATATGGAAATGTTATGGATTCCTTACATACACCGTATGGAAAATCTCATGTAATGTGCAAATTAGTCCACGAGATCTGCCGATTGTTCATATGGAATAAAATTGAAAATTCTATATGGAATTTGGCAATAGTCCTTGTGGAATTTGTGAACAGTCCATATGGAATTTGTCAATACAGTAGTACCCCTCTTGAACAGTCCCCCTGACCAGCAGCCACCCACTTCTTGTGCCCAGAATCCCTTGGCACCGATGAGTTTGTATTCAAAAGTAGCCCTCAAGAACGGCCACCCCTCTAATATGACCAGCATATTAGTACAAAAATATAAAATAAAATGTTCCCCTCACGAGTAGCCACTTTTTTCTCCAAATGTATCCAGAACCAATAATTACAGTCTGATAATACAAACCCGTTTGTTTGTACCCCCCTACCGATTTAAATAATGGAAACCTTTAATGTGATAAAAATTGCAAGGAACTTAGTCAATTCATTCTTTGATTTATAGTTTCTAACCTGACTCTGAGTGGCCCTAAAACCATCATCTTATGCGCGTTTCATGCTTAATGGAAGTTTTCAGTGCAATAGATGGACATGCTCTGATCCATTTCCAGTTTCTGGACAAGTCCATTTTCAGCAAAGGGGTGTATCACGACTACAGATGTACATACAGAAGTCTAGTACTAATATTAGTACCCTTACTCGTACCTTGTGGACAGGGTACTAACATGAGCATATACGTGTTAATGGAGCAAGCCGGGTGTGATTCACACCCGGAGCTCTTTTAGCCTAATAGGCTAATAATAACACTTTAAACATATTCCTTGCATATAATCCAATAAATTGAGTAGTCCTCTTATTTAATACCGAAGTATCGAAAATCATTGTAGAAATAGTTGTAAAATCTCGTTTACCTTTTTTTGCCGATATTTTCGTTTAGATCGTCCGCTATATTATTTCAAATAATGATTACTTCCGTTCTAAGCCTCGTGTGTTTGTGTGCCCCATAAAGACACTGACACCTTATTTGGAAATGTAAACAAATCGTAGTAAAAATTTGGCGCCATTTGGGTCAGAAGTTTTGAGCATTAAAAGTAAATATGGTTTATCGGCAACTTTGAAATTCCACCAAGAAGCGATTATTCGCCACTTGATTGATAATTATATAGCGTAGAATATCCAAAATATTGTCTGGCAAGCCTTACGTAGAAAAGGGGTCACGGCCAGAGTCTCTCGTTATCTGTCATGGCGGACAGGATAAGGTTAGAGTAACAATGCCAATTTATTTTATCGTGTAAGGGCTTAATAAATTCAAAATAAGCCAAACTTCTTTCACAACATGATTATACTTATGTAGTTGATTTCTACACTGTTTGTTTTTCTGACTTTAGTGATGATTTTTTTTGCTCCATTACATGATATGGGATCGGTTCGTAGCCTCAACCACACCAATTCAAGTTGAGGCTACAACATCGTAGCTAACAAGTCGTCTGCTTCCGATATTTACAATGTCGAATCAAGCAAAGAAAATGACAACTACGCTTTTCATGTGGAATTAGCAAGCGGTTTAATTTCTATATCGTTCATGTATGCAGAGGGATATAATTCCAAACTCTCAACGTTATGTAATTTACGCAATTATTCAGCATTTGCCGAACAAGATGAACTATGTCATTATGTTGTCTGATGGAAATAAACTAGCCTATAGTGTACGTAATATGGCGCCGTGTTAGTATGGAAAGTCCGTTAAACATGAAATGGTGTAGGGGATGCCAGCATTAGTGCCATTCTGGTCACAGTCAGGTTAGAAATTATAAATCAATGATTCAACTGACTTAGTTCTATGCACTTTTTATCACATTAAACATTCTCGTTTATGAAATCGGTAGGGGTTACAAACAAATGGGTTTGTGTTATCAGACAATAATTCATATCGTGATGTAAGGTAAGTAATTAGATTATCTCTATCGTCGATACTAGACCAGCAAGTTGTTCTCCACCTTTTTTTTAGTTTGACTGGCGGCGGAGACCAACGTTGTTCTGCACCACTCGTGCTGAGACGTCCGAGCTATGTCACCTCGGATGATCGGACCGCGCGCTATTAATTAATAAATTTATTTAGACTAACCTTTGTATCCAGACGGTAAGTATAATCCCTCTTCTAATGATCCACAGCGTTAAATCATTTAGAACACACACTTTTTTAGTATAAATCCCTGTCAGAACAGAACACCTGTGTATTCATCGGCTGTTGACCTCAGATTTGAATTACCCACGCATGCGTGTAAAGCAGCATCACCACAAGGAAAGAGTAATGTGTGAAAACCGTCTAGCGAGGCATATTTTACTGGAAATTTACTGATGCTTGGGTGGGAACTGTGTCGTTACGGCATAAATTTAGGAGATAGACAGAGAAAGAGACTTCATGTCAGAAATGTGAGATAGAGTGAATGATAAATAAATTGTAAAAAGACACAAACTGTATTCAGATGTGAAAATATGCTACACAATAATAATAATAATAGTAATTTATTATTATTACTAGTGATAGTATCTTCAATCATATTTAACAACATTTACAATGGTATAAATGGATTTTATGACACACATACATATCTACATATTAATACTTTACATTACTTATAAGAAGAACATGATTATTATGATGAATATTATTAATAACATTTGCAATGGTATTAATGAATACCATTGCATCGCCGCCAGTCAAAAAAAAAAAAAGGTGGAGAACAACTTGCTGGTCTATCGTCGATACATGTCTCCCAATGTAAAGTTTCCATTACTGAAAATACATGTAACAGTAAGATTAATATTATATCATTGTCTATAAAAGCTGACGTTTACAGGAAATGGGCTCAACGACGTTATTATAGAGTTTTGGGCTTCACACGTGTGTCGAGTTCTTCTCTCTGTAAACCGGACGTAATTGTCAAGATCATAACAGAGTCAGCATAGGCTACAAACTATATTTTGTGCATTTACACACACAGAGAAATGAACATTGAAAAAAACATGGTACCAGACAAAGACAGAAAAATCACGTGACAACACATTTATCGCTTCCTTTACAAAAAAAAAAAAAAAGCATTTCGTCCACCCGACGAAAGTTTCATTTGCATAATTAAATTGCATACAGTTAGCAACATCCGAATAAATCATGTCCAAACATTAACATGTCATCATGTAAATGCAGTCATATTATTTTAGAAGGAAGTCGGTTATTCTACTCAACAACATCAGGGGAGAGGGGGACTTGCCGAACAATTTTATGTAGAAAAGACTCAAATAAAACAATTTTATGTTGAAAAGAATCGAATAAACAACGCTGTAACCGATAAGGAGGTTATTCAGCAGCAGTGGGGAAATGGAGCAAATGGAATGAGAATTATGGATGTACCAAGATTTAAATGATGCTTTTGAATGGTTTTGCAATGTGCATGACAACAATACCCGCTCGCATATCATGCTTACGCCAAGAATAAGAACTATTAATGTATATTCAGTTGAAATAATCCATTATTAAAACAAGAAGAACCTTTTAATAATTAATGTTACTTTTATATTAAGATGTTAAATGAGATATTAAGTGCTTTGAAGTATGTAGCTTTCTCACTACATATATTACATATACTTTTCACAAATATTTAGTCCCGCTCTGGAAAGGCCACCTGTCTTATAAGGCCACTTTCCCGGTACAGAAGAGGTGACCGTATGAGAGGGACCACTGTATACCATATGGAATTTGTAAATGGTCCATATGGGATATAATTAAAATTCCATATGGAATTTGTAAAAAGTTAATTTGGAATATGGCAAGAGACCATATGGAATTTGGCAATAGACAATATGGAATGTGGCAACAGATAATGCAGAATGTGGCAATAGACAATATGGAATGTGGCAATAGACAATATGGAATGTGGCAATGCTCTACTCTAATCAATCCTTAAAAAAGACAGTGATTAGTAAATTCCTGCATTGTATAATTATAGAGTAAGATCAGGAGAGTTTTTTCCCAGATTGTTGGTAATTATCACCAAATGAAAGACCCCATGACTACCCTAAAACAACAAAAGACTGTCCTAAAACACCCTCAACTACCCAGGATATATGTAGGCAATTAAACAGAATAAAACCAAATAAAAAGACAGTGATCTGTAAAATTCTACCCTGCATAATTATCAAGTAAGATCAGTAGAGTTTATTCTTTTGCTGATACTTGCTGAAGGAAAGACCCTAAAACTGTCCCAAAACAAGCTCATCAACCCAGGATACATGTATACAATTACAATAACTTAATGAAATATGCAGTTGTTTTGGTGCTTCTCTCTTTCTTTCTTCCTCTCTTTCTTTGATCATAGATAATTCACTAAAACTACTTTCATATTGCAATGAGCAGCACAATTAACAAGTCAGAATCATGTGTCACAACATTCATATTTCAAAAATTCTTTAAAGCTTTGTCTTTAAATCTTTAATGTGACAAAGAGCAGCTGAATAATTAGAACCTAAGGGTGCTATATTTATATTTTTAAAATTCTTGAACCAAATTATTAATTTGTATTCGTTTGATAATGGTAAGAATTATAATAAATAAAAGTATAATCTCCTGTAACACCTTTTGCCTCTGATTATTTCCACTTTTAGAGACAAACGTTTTACAGGATGCAAACCCGTTTTAAAGCTGCATATTTTTTGGGGGGTATAAATACATTCAAAGGTTGAGGTTCAGTACATTAACAATGCAAATTAAGTATTGGAAAACAATCGTACACTAAATAAATCTAATACCTCTAATTGCAAGTAAACATTTTTATCATGATACGAACATGGTTTTTCCACAGTTTGATTATTTCAGTTTTTGTGGCAAAATATGTTCCAAAATGAAGATTGTGATAACACCTTTAAGGAATGCTTTATTTTTTAATGTCATTTTACCTACAAACTTTTCTTTTGAGCTATTGATGTTGCTCTGAAATATTTTATTTTCGTGGGAGCTTATGAACAAGAGTATCACAGGAAAAGATAGACGTCTGTGAGGTGCGTCAAAATGGGTGACATACAATACAATCCTTACAACCAGGGTTCATCTGATGAAAGCTCATTAAGAAGAGTACGGGGGAATAGATCAATATCATTTCTGATCTTTACTTTGCTAAAATAACAAATGTTTCCAAAGTAATGAGAGATATCACTAAGAAGTAGATTTCTTAAACGGTGAAGGTAAATACTGGAGTGCATCAAAACTGTTTTCATAAGGTGCTATAAATCACTTAGATCTTCGAGAAATCATATGGTTTTAGAGACGATTAAAACTTTGTTGCTAACGTACACCTTAAAAAAGGGACTGAAGTAGTTACTGACACAAAATGAATGTTGTAAAGCTCCATGGGGAGCATTCATTATTTTTGGTAAAGGAAAAACTTTAGAAATTTAGAGCACCGTCTGTTGACATAATGACATGCTAATCTCTAGTATACCATTATGCCAACAGATGGCGACACAAGTTGGACAACAAAGATGATACTGATAAAACTTAGTATTTACATTGTTGCAGGGCCAAATCTGTATGAAAACAGCAGTTGGAATGATGTAATTGTAAGTTTATAAACAGAATATACAAAACTTGTAATAACTGACATAGCGTTTGTCATATGACAAATTACAGAATCAATTCAGCAGTTGGCAAATCTCAAGATACAACGACGCAGAAGTAAAGTAGATCAAAAAACTTGCAAGCAACCATTTACAGCTTGGATCAATGAAAAATAGAAAATTCATGACTAGAATTATGATAGCTACAATGTCGTAGCCTCAGCTTGATTTGTTGTGGCTGAGGCTACGAACTGATCTCATATCATGTAATGGAGCACAAAAATCATCACTAAAGTCAGAAAAACAGTGTAGAAATCTACTACATAAGTATAATCATGTTGTGAAAGAAGTTTGGCTTATTTTGAATTTATTAAGCCCTTACACGATGAAATAAATTGGCATGGTTACACTGACCTCACCGTGTCCAACATGACAGATAATGCGAGGCTCTCGCTGTGACTCCTTTTCTACATAAGGCTTGCCAGACCATATTTGGATATTCTACGCTATATTATTATCAATCAAGTGGCGAATAATCACTTCTTGGTGGAATTTCAAAGTTGCTGATAAACTACATTTACTTTTAATACACAAAATTTCTGATTCAAACCGCGACAAATTTGTACTATGATTTGTTTACATTTCCAAATAACGCCTCAATGTCCTTTTATAGCACACAGACAAACGAGGCTGAGAATGGAAGTAATCATTATTTGAACTAATATGGCAGACGATCTAATAGAAAATATCGGATAAAAAAGGTAAACGAGATTTTACAACTATTTCTACAATGATTTTTGATATTTCCAGTATTAAATAAGAGGACTACTCAATTTATTGGATTATATACAAGGAATATGTTCAAATTGTTATTATTGGGCTAAAAGAGTGCTGGGTGTGAATCACACCCGGCTTGATCCATTGACATATATATGCTCATGTTAGTAGCATGAACCAATCATTTTGTTTTGGAAAGATAACTCAGTCAAAATTTGCACACATGTAATGCTATTTGAAAGAAGCATATAAAAGTTTATTTTATGAAACTATGTCAGAAATTGTACTTTTTTATGATTTTTTTTTCAAACAATGTCAACTTAATACTGTTTAAGAATGAATTATTTTTCTGCCAAAATGTGGTACCATACTCAGTTTTTTTTATTTGTAGAGATATTAAAACCAAATTTGGCACATTCATAAAGATTATTTAGCTGTTTATAAAATGCTATGGTTTTTTTTAAATTTGGACCATAAATAGATTTTCTAGCTTTTTTAATATATTATAATTATAGCAATTTTTAACAAGTGAGGTCACATCTCTTGTTTTTCGCGTGACCTATTTAAGAATAAACGCTTATATTTCAAGCTACATTTCGCATAGCATAATAAATTTGGTAATGATGTTTAGCTAAGGCTATCGACTTTGTATGTGTATCCGAAGTTGGGCTTACTATCATACCTTTAAGGAATGCCAGACCATTTTCCCCACTCTACTGCTCGATATGGCCATGATCACGCCTGCTCAATATGCAAGAAAAACGCGCTGAATGGAATACTGCCTTCTCATTGGCCAACTGAAAATAAGTTATAAACCAATGCAGGACATCATTTTCTTTTAACCAATGAGAGGACAGTATTCCATTCAGTGGGATTTCACTTGCATATTAAGTATCAACTTCGGCTTGCACACACACGTCCCCTCAATTGAAAAAGAAGTTCAAACACTTTACGGTAATTGCACATAAAATTCTTAAAGGTATATATTGTTAATTGATTGTGCTTCAAAGCTATGATAAAATTAAAGCAGAGCAGAAGCTAGTACTATGGAAATCAAGTTTCTAAAATTTTCAAAACAATCAGAATCCTTGATTCCAGCAGGTTTTTGGAACTTAATGTGACTGCACTATGAGTTTAATGTATTAAGATTATATTGGATGTTAATTTTAAACAGTCAATGAAAATAAACATAAGAAACAGCATAATAGAACACCCCTGAGAGGTCAGTCAATGTGGACATGAAAGTGAGGCCGTTTTTTAATGTGGTAGGAGTTATGTCCCTTGTTTGTTCATTCTAACGTTAGTACCCTGTCCACGAGGTAGGAGTAAGGGTACTAATATTAGTACTAGAATTAAGAATGTAGCACTTGCAAGCAGTCATTTACAATAATGCAGAAGGAAAGTAACACTTGCAAACTGCCATGTACAATTTGCATCAATGAAAATACAATATACATTGATAGAATTATGAAAGTAGCACTTGCAAGCAGCCATTTACAATAATGCATCAAGTAGCAACAGGGGGCGCTGCTAGAGGGCACTGGCGATCAAGATTAACGTTTTCTCAAAATGTCAACCTCATTACACCCAGTACTTTCTCCACTTTAATATGAAAAAAGCAGACATTATTACATTCGAATGTATTCATGGTTGAAAGGTCAAACGTCTATATTTAGTGTATATGACATTGGGATATTTCTACAACTTATTCAGCAGAAAAAAACGAAAAATGAATTTTTCAAAACGCTGAAAAACTAAATAAATGAACATATACGCTCACCTACGCCTACTTTTTAAATACTTTGAGTTCTTTTTACGAGAATAATGGTAAAATGTGCGCAAATATTTGCGGAAAACCCACGAATTACGTCTTTTTCAAAGGTCACCCATGACAACAAGAACGGTAACTCTTCCCGGCACATGGGTACATACAAAATGTAAACAATGACAACAATACGACATAATTTGGGTTCAAAAACACATGAAAACTTTATTGTATGAAAAGGCAGACATTTATAGCAAGGAATTGGATTATATAGACATACTGTCATTCATTATACCAAACTTATTATAAATATTTGTACAACTTTTGTTGTGTAATATATTTTTGAGGTTAGAGACTCGACAGGAGTATCACTCACTGACTCAGTGATACTAGACGTATTGATAATATGTATGTGATTGTGATCACTGAGATATTATCAATGTCAGGTCATCTGTTCTAGGTATGATTCTTATCGAGAGACGCTGGTATTAAAATTAAAATGTTCATGTTTAGTTTTGTTTGTTCTTTTGTCATTGATTTTATTTTATAGATATGAAAACTGACCAAATATATCTTATGATAACTAAATTCTAAAATAGCAATTGTTACTTACTAAATTGTGATTTCAGATCAATGTATATATGTACAAGAATACTAATGAATATGCACTATTGGTTTTAAGAGCAACATACAATTTCAACTTGGTATGACTCATGAATTCAATACCGGATTTACCATTGTGCTTAGGTGTGCTTAAGCACAGGGCAAGGTTGGCCAGGGGGCCCCATCTTCCTAGCAAAAACAAAATTTTCAAATGTTTTTCAAAAGTCAAAATGTCCAAATGTTTTTCCTAAAAGTTATAAAAGTGAAATTGGTCTGTAGTGTTTGGGTGCAGTACCACCTGATAGTTGTTTATAGAAATCTGCTAGTAAGTTGGCTTTTTGCTCCGAAGTATATGCGGTATGATTTATGAATCTATCATTGGTATGTTGTATAGGAGTGTTTGTGTGTGTCATTGTTTTTCATTGAGTGATAATATTAAAGTGGTGCCAAAATTTTCTTGCATATTTTTTGTAAGTTCGATCTAGTTTGTTGCATGTTTTTATCCAACAGTCTGTTTTAATTTTTGATATTATATTGTTAATTTCTTTTGTTAATTTATTACATATTGATTTTAAATTTGTATCATTCAGTTCCCAGAATCGAATCCAAACAACTGATATTACTGCTCCAACTCTTTAATCCTAACAATGAGTAGACGATATGAAAGTGGTGCAAGTAAAAGAAAACGCCAAAAAGAACAAAAAGATATAGTCAAGCATTTAAAGCCAATCACATCATTTGGCTTTGCATACCCAGGACAAACAAGTTCAACAGCAGATTCAGATGCGTTACTTGGCACCCAGGAACATTTTTTAGTAACTCCAAGTACCAGTGGCACTCAGGAACCTTCGTCAGTAACTCCAAGTATAAGTGGCACCCAGGAACATTTGTCAGTAACTCCAAGTACAAGTAGATCCACAGACACGGAAGCTTCAGTTTCCCCCACCAAATGTACAGAAGTGAGTGTTGACTTTTCTACTGATTTCATTGTCAAGAATGATATAGGTTTATGGACCACATTGAACAATGAAGAAATTTCACACTGGATTGAGAAAGGCCCTTTGGAATGTCAACACTGGGATAGACCCTTCACAACTTCGAAGCGAACCTACAAAACCAAACTCATTCATGCTCAAGAAGTTTATTCTTCTCCACTAAAATAAATGGAGAAACCTACCCTCGGGAATGGCTAGGATATTCTCCAACAGAAGGAAAAGTCTACTGTTTTGTGTGCAAACTCTTCTCAAAATTCTCTAAGAATGTTTCTTCAACTACAGTTCTAGCTTCTTCAGGATTTGATAACTGGTCTCATCCTCAAATTATTAAGACCCATGAAAATTCAAAAAGTCACATGGACTCTATGTTGACCTACTTAACAAGAAAATGTGGTCAGACGCTTACAACAAAACTTGATGAGCAAGTCAAAGCAGAATAGGAATACTGGAGGCATGTACTTCAACAAGTGATGGCAGTGATTTGTCTGTTGGCAGAACGTGGATTGGCTTTTAGAAGAGATGATGAAACCTTTGGCTCACCAAACAATGGAAACTTTCTCGGTCTGCTGGAATTGATTGCCAAATTTGATCCCTTCTTATGTTCCCACATAAACCAGTATGAATATAAAGGATCTGGCCATCCATCATACCTATCCAAAACCATATGTGAAGAAGTTATCCAGCTAATGGCTAAAAAAGTTCTTGATGAAATAGTGAAAGAAATCAAAGAAGCAGGGTATTTTAGTGTATCGGTCGATTCAACACCTGATGTTTCCAATGTTGATCAACTCACTGTAATTGTTAGATATGTTTCTCCCCTTGATGGAATACCAGTTGAATGATTTTTGACATTTACTGAACTGAAGAATCACACAGGTGAAGGAATGGCTGAATTGATACTGAACTTCTTTGAAGAACTTGAAATTGATTTCAGTAAATGCAGGGGTCAATCATATGACAATGCATCTAACATGGCTGGAAAGTATAATGGCATTCAACAGAAAATTCTGGAAAAGAATAAGTTTGCAAAATTTATTCCCTGTGCTGGACATTCCTTAAATCTGGTTGGAAGAGCTGCAGTTGACTCTTGCCTGGATGCAGTGAATTTCTTTGGCATGGTCAATGAACTTTATTGCTTTTTCTCAGCCTCTACAAGACAGTGGGCAGTGCTGAAAAACTTCTTGCCACCACAGTCAAATGTTCTGCAACATTTATCTGACACGAGATGGGAGGCCCATGCCAGAGCTACGACAGCCATCAGTGAAAGTTATGCTCACATTCTTGAAGCACTCAGTCACATCCATGATGATGACACTGAAAAGGGTGATACTAGACGACAAGCTCAAAATCTGTTGCAGAAAATGGAAGAATTTGAATTTGTGTTCATGCTTCACCTATGGACAGGTTTGCTTGAGGAGTTTCACAAAGTAAGTAATGCCCTTCAAAGTACACAGATTTCATTGACCACGTGTGCAAACCCATATACAGTTCACACGGGAAAACTCTGATGTGATTGAGGAACAAGCAAAAACTACTCTACCTGATGTAGAGTACAGAACTCTCCAAAGAAGGCAGAGAGTACGAAAACGAAAACACAATGATGGCAGTGCAACTGAAGCCTTGGATGAAATTGAAATTCCTCCAAGAGATAAGTTTAGGATACATTCATTTATCCCTATAACTGATGCTCTTCACTCAAACTTAGAAAGAAGAGCTATTGTGTATAGGAGTGTTGTTGACAATTTCTCGTTTTTAATTGATCTGCAAGCAACGAGGGAACAAATTCTCCATGATGTCAAGAGACTAGAACAAGAATATCCAAAGGATGTTGATCTCAGTCTTGCTGATGAACTCTTGACTTTCCACTTGTATGTCAAACAGGCTCATGCAGAAAAAGAAAGTTTCAGCCACCAAGACATGTACCAGATAATAAAACAGGAGAAAATTCAGGCTGCTTTCCCAAATGTGGAAACAATTTTTAGATTGTTCCTGTGTTTGATGGTCACTAACTGTTCTGGAGAGAGATCAATTTCGTGGCTGAAAAGGATCAAAAGTGACCTTCATTCAACAATGTCACAAGAGCGGTTGTCTGGTCTGAGTATTCTCTGTATAGAGAATGATAAACTGCGACTTATTGATTTTGATGAAATCATTGATGAGTTTGCAGTCAGGAAAGCTCGAAGGAAGATGTTCTGACATTAAATAGCCTACTGTAAAAATGTAAACAGGCCTTAACAGGGTAATACAAAAACATGGCAGTTTGATTATTTGACTGTTTTGTGTAAACAGTAAACTTCTTCATCAGTCATCATTGTAAAAGTAATGATTGATCAGGTAACACGTAATATTTTAACTACTCCTAAACTTCCCGAGTATGTATGCCTGACTACCTGTGTAGGCCTACCTCTTTCAGGGCACAAGTAATGGGCCTCATAACTTAACTAGCACAGGGCCTCATTTGTCCTAAATCCGGCACTGAATGCTATTTCATGCAAAAATGTTAGGGGGCATGTGATAAAAAGGCACAGAAAGTCTTCAGAAGTACCTGGAACATAGATAAAGTGAATTTATTCTTTTATTCTTGAAGCTGAATGTTCACAAAACATATAATTTCAACTTGTGTATGACTCAAAAATATAGTATTTCATGCAAAAATGTTGGGGGGGGTGATAAAAAGGTACGGGGGGGGGGGCTTCTGAATTAACTGGAACATAGAAAAAGCGAATTTATTCTTAAAGCTGAATGTTCACAAAACATTTCTATATAAAATATATGTAAGAAATATGCAAATTTCAGCTTGAAATAATACGAGGTCAAGAATTTTCAAAAACTGCCAAAGACCAATAATAAAAATGGTGGACGGTACATGTTTGAATGTTTCCTGTGAATTTATTTGAAAAGATATGATAAAGATGGGTTCATTTTTGAAATCTGCACACTCAAATTATGCAGAAAACATTCCATCTTTATATATTCTATAATTATGAAAAAAATCATCCCCTGTTGCTACTGTATATCGGTTTTGAATGTATGTCGGTGTTTCTAGTCACAGGCACTTGATTCTGTGGAAACTAATGTGTACACTCACATATGTTGAGCACAGGGGCTCGTTACAAAGAAAATCAAGATTGGGGTTCTAACCTGTAATAATATTACAGGTTAGAACCCCAATCTTGATTTTCTTTGTAACGAGCCCCTGTGTATGTTGAGTGTACATATTAGTTTCCACAGAATCGAGTGCCTGTGGTTTCTAGTAACCCAATAAGAATGACGTTACACTAAGCAATCACTCGCAATAATCAGTAAAACAAACTATTATAATATGGGGTGTCAATTCATGTCAAATGACATTATGTAACTATCAATTAACCTATTTGTAGACAATCTCTGCAATGTTCTATAATGTCTCCAGTGTTGTACACAGCTCGTTAATCAGAATTGCGCGATCACACGTAAATGCTAATTTGGAAAAGATTAAGGGCTGATCCGGACCAAAAGCCAGTCTCATCTTGACCACATTACGGGCTGATTCTGACCATATGAATTATTATTAAACTTCTTCTTAGACTTAAATGTAACATTTACAAGTGTTTCAGATATATTTTTCGCTATTTGCCAAGTGCGTTGAGCAGTTCAAAACTGCATTTAAGGAAATAAAACCACGATTTTACAGGCGTTATACTATATTATAGATCAAATGAAATAATGAAGTCTGTTATCTGCATTACCAATATAATAGTGAAATATTATCAAATCAGTCCATTAAAGTTTGTTCAAAATTGAAATATTTTATTTTTTATTGAGAAATAATATAATTTTTAACTCGGAAAACAATGGTGAAAACAGGGTATATTGCAGTAACATATATCAGATTATGTTTTTGTTACATTTATGCAGAATGTATATAAACACCATATATGATACTATATAGTAATAGTGCTAAGTAACACTTTTTTTTACGAAAAAGGGAAAATGGTTTCTGTAAAATTTATAATTTAATTTATTGCAGTATCATACGCCTACATTCTGCTAATCTCGTGGACCAAATGGTAATTATAATAAAGTACATGATGATATGCGTTATATGAAATATTTACGTTCGTTAATATTTTGTAAATTTTCTTAAGTTAGAATGAAAATGAAAATACGTTGGTTGTCTGGTTCAAGATTTTACTGGCATGATAAAAATGAAATGGTAACAGCAAAGTACGATTTAATATTGTTGCTCACCAATAACTCTTTACACAATATTTAGTTGGTCAATACAATATGAAGAAAGCACGGTTTGTATGGACAACAGTCGCCGCCAAAATTACATTAATCAAATGATGTAGTATGAAATCAGATGATTTAACCTGGCAAATGAAATGATAAATCCAGATTCCAAATGATGTGGTGTCACATGTAATGATTTAACGAACAAAACCGAATGATGAGCTTAGATTCCAACTGACGTGATATTAAATGAAATGATGTGTGAAATGAAATGATTTAACCCAACAAACGGAATGATGAATTCAGATTCCAAATGATGTTGTGTGATATGAAATGATGTAGCATGAAATGAAATGATTGAACCCCAAAAATGAAACAATGAATTCAGATTCTAAATGATGTGGCGTTAAACGAAATGATTTAACTCATCAAATGAAATCATGAATTTAAATTCCAAATGATCTGGCATTAAATAAAATGATTTAAACAACAAAAGGGATTGATGGATTCTGAATCCAAATGACGTATTATTAAATGAAATTACGTAGTCTGAAATGAAATGATTTAACCCAACAAATGAAATGATGAATTCAGATTCCAAATGATGTGGTATTAAATAAAATGATTTAAAGAACAAAACGGATTGATAAAATCTGCTTCCAAATGACGTAGTATTACATGAAATTATGTTGTCTAAAATGAAATGATTTAACCCAAAAAATGAAATGATGTATTCAGATTCCAAATGATCTGGTATTAGTTGAAATGGTCTGAAGAAGAGAATGGAATGATCAACTGATATTCCAAATGGCGTGGTATTAAATGAAATGTATGGAAAGTAAACGGTCTGACTCGAAACAGCATTACAATTTAAGGTCAAAATGTAAATCATCTAGCGTAAATCCAAACAAACACAAGGGGGCGCTGTTAGCCAGACTTACAATCGACAGGCGTATTTACAGCATTCGGCTGAGACTTTTGCAGACGACATTTAACAGCTAAGGCTAGTGTTTCTTCTCATTTGATATAAACAAGAACTATGTTTTCCAATCAGCATAAAGTGACTATCCACATTAATGAATGTGTGTGTATTTTTTTTTTTTAAATCTGCTTTGTACTGCGCGAGTTTTCAAGGCTTCATCTCAGATCTGTCAGCTAAGGAGATTAAATCTTCATCTTATTTGATCAATAGTAATTATCATGTTTAATGACCTAACGTAGCATACACACTAAACCAACAATTTGTTGCCCGCCACCTTTTGTATGCCTCATGTTACCAGCCATACGTTCATATGCATTATTCGTCCAAGTTCTATCTGTAAGAATTCTTCTTTTTCCTCCATTTAATTTAGTTTGCATTGACATATTACTGGGGTTTTTCTTTTAGTTTTCGTCTTGGAGATCGAATATAATTTTATTAGAAATCGTGATTCGCGACTTTTAGTGCATTTGAAACACCACACTCTCCTTTCCAAACGTATTGAAAATGGGGGGGGGGGGGGGGGGCTTAGTCATATATTTTGAAAGAATAATACGTGAACAATAAACAGATGCCTCCTTTGGAGTGTTTTATGGGGAAGAAGAAACACGGATCATGCTTGAATAAACCCAAAATTTAGCAAATGATGTATGAAAATAAAAAGGAAAGGAGATGGATTCTATCAGAATTAAAAAAAAAATAGCATCAACGATTTGTAAGTGATACCATGTAGCCCTTAGGGTAAAAACGCTCTCGTTCTCCCTTAGTAGTTAAGTGGGATACATTAGGGACAATGGGACTTAGCATTAAAAAGACCCCTGGGACACTTTAGGGACAATGGAAATTTAACATGGAGAAAAATCGTGGGTCACTTTAGGGACAATGGGAATTTAACATAGAGTTTGGGTCTGTCTAGGGACAAGGGAAATTAACATGGGAATAGAGTTTGGGTTTGTCTAGGGACAAGGGGAATTGAATATGGGATTTTTTTTTAAAAAAAGTTTTTTTTTTTTAATTTAAATTTAAATTTAAATTTAGAAAAGGGGTAGGCAATGGAAAGGCTATCTCTTTTCGAGAAATATGGCTGGCCCTGAAAAGGGCCTTTGGATTTATGTTAATATTAATATTAACATAGATGGCATCTGTCACATCTTCTTCTTCTTCTTCTTAAACTCCTCTTGAGACATCCTTGTCTTTCTATGTAAACTCTCCTCATCCATTGACTAGTATCTGTCCTATCAACAACAGTCCACTTTGACCTGACATACATGAGCATGTCCGTCCTAAACATCATGGAAGACACAAGGGTGGATGACTCAACTGTGGTTCACATCTTGAAGCGACGAGAATAGGTGAATCAATGCAGTGAACTGTGCTTATTTATAGGTACAGGAAGGATTGAAACGGATTGAATTCATTCACCAATCCGAACACGCGTTACAAAATTCAGTCAGCTCGCATCCAATCCGAAGAGAGCAGTCTGTGACGTCACGTGGTCTATATAGATTCGTTAGCGCTTGTGTGCAGTCAATCTATGCGACAGTGATTCAACATGACGGAAACTCAGAAAACGATCCATTGGGGTGCACCAGCAGGGGAGACAGCCCAAGGGAACCCGGACTTACTTTCAGAAGAGGTACACTGGGATTTTGTGGATTTTCTTACCTCGCAAGAATTTGTTCCAGAACCTTCGTTACCTTCTTCATTACCGCAAGTGGAGAATTTTAGACAGAGACAGAAAGAAGAATTGGAGAAATTTATGCAACGACAAAAGGAAGCGGAACAAGCTTTTCTCCTACAGCAACAGCAACAGCAACAAGAAGAGGTAAGAAAAAAACAACAGCAACAACAGCAAGAAGAAGTAGCAGCAAAGAAACAAGAGGGTGAAAATCAAACGGCTACGGTACTGTTGGACATTTTAGCGGAGTTAAGAAGTCTGAAACAAATGTATCAGACTTCTTTATCACGACCGAAGAGAATACGACCTTCCCGAGCTAAACACGCCAACCCTGTGACTAAGCCTGTCGTACCACCCTTAGTGATTTCAACCCAATCATCAGAAGTAGGCCTTGGCCGTGGCAAAGGCTTAAGGCAGTTAAAGTTGATTGGTTAAACTCACCCCTACACCAAAATAAAAAGGCCCTTTTCAGGGCCACCCACATTTCTCGAAAAGAAATACAATTTCAATTTGTCAATAACTCAAAAATAAACCCCACCCATTTTACCCTTATAGTACGTGTCTGTGTATGAGTGCGTGAGTGTAGCTTCTTATTTTAAAATTAAAACTCAAAGACACTTACCTTATATCATTCATGTATTCTTTTATCCATTTTTTCACAATCCAATTCACAATTCACCACAGAACACTTTAATTAAAAGTTCATTGACTTCTTCTTTCTCCTTGTTTAGTCTCTCTGTTTTTTGAATTTCTTCACCGTTTTTACCTCATTTTCTTCTCTTCTTCTTTTCTTCTCCTGTTTCTTTGCTTCTTTTAAATAGAATTGTCTTCTTTCTTCCTCTTCTTCCTCTGAAGAATCCCTCTCTTCTTCCGAAGAATCCCTCTCTTCTTCTGAAGAATCCTTCTTTTCTTCTGACTCCTCTTGTTTCTTTTTTGGGCAATCTGGAGACCAATGTCCTTTTTCTTTACAATAATAACAGGTATCTTGACTTTTGTCTCTTTTAGTCCCTGTTTTTGTTCTTTTTTGACGGTCTGGACACTCTGAAGACCAATGCCCTTTCTTCTGACAGATATAGCAAGTATCTTGACTTTTATCTCGAAAGGAAGGAGAGTAGTCCGTCGGCTGGTCTAAAGAGAATTTTCTAATAACCCCTCGCAAAGCTCTGACGAAACGTTCCATCTGGGTAGTCTCTTCCATCGTTGTGCTCGGCTTGAGAGTGAAATGAATAGTGAAAGGACAAGACACACACCCTTTTTATATACGCTGGTTTGCCAAGACTATAAATTAGTCTGTGGTGTTTAAACTTGAGTCATTTGACGTTTTGCACTCAAGATGAAACGATCCCATTCATTCGAGAAGAAAGAAGAAGAAGAAAGTAAGAGGCAGAAACGTGATTTATCGCCTCGTACCAGGGCTGAAATCTTGGCACAAATTCATGCCAGTGATTTTGAAGAGGACATGAGTGAACCAGAATCCGAACCCTCTAAACCAAGTTCACCACCCTTAGTCAACCCTGAAAAGTACTATTCCATTCGAGAGACGGAAAAGCGCTCCTCTAGAAAATTTAGAACCACGGCTTACACCTACACGGTGAAGTTTAAAGATTTCAAGGCCGACGTACCCTTGGAGAAAGCAGAAGGGTTTATCACCGAGATGTGGGATTCTTTGCTCACCTCACTCAAGCGACAATGTCAACCCAAAGAAGACGATCGCTTGACACTATCCATAGATCACGACGGTTTGAAATCCCCTGTTTGGATCGAGTTTAGCAGACCCGCAGAACTAACCCCTTCCAAAGTCATGGACAAGATTCAACACGTACAACAATCTAATGACCAGTTTGACATCACCGATGGTAAAGCCACACTGAAAATGGCTCACGTCTCTCTTCCTCAAGGGACAGGACGCTTAAAGATGTTATTGGTGGACGACCTTCGCAACACCAAAAAGAGTCTCGTCCGAATTAACAACCCTCAAGACCAGATGTGCTTAGCCCGTGCCATCGTGGTGGGACGAACCTATGCCAACAAGAACGACACGGTAGAATGGAAAAGAACCTGGGAAAACATTCGAAAATCGAACCGAACCAAACAACGAAACGAAGCAGAACTCCTGTTGCAACAAGCTGGCCTGTCCAAAGACACACCCTGTGGCATTCCTGAGATGCAAAAATTGCAAGATGCCCTAGCTCCACGCTACACCTTGAAAGTGCACCCTCAAGAAATGCGCGGGTCTCTGTTGTTTCGAGGCCAAGACTTTAAGGACGGAAAATACATTCATGTCTATCATCACGATGACCATTTCGATACCATTACCAGTATCACTGGATTCCTGGGATACGGTTATTATTGTGAGAAATGTGATTATGGTTATAACAATCGAGAGCAACACAAGCATTGTGGATTGAAATGCCCAGGATGTTTGGCTCTCCACCCTGTCTGAGCGAAGAACCAGTGCCTTGTTCAACTTGTCTGCGTACGTTTGTCAGCCCTGCCTGTTACCAGCAACATCTGAAGACGCAAGGTTCACAGCAGAAATGTGCTTGTCAACTCTTGAGATTGTGCCCTACCTGTGGACAAGGCATACTTACCAACAATGCCAAGGCACACGTATGTCGAGGAAAGAAAAAATGTCACATTTGTCACCACATCGTGGACTTGGAACACGAATGCTACGTGCAAAAATACCAACCCCCACCAGAGAAAGAGGATGGTCACAAGAAGAAAGGCAATTTCATCTTTTTCGATTTCGAATGCATGCAAGAGACTGGCATTCACATCCCTAATTTCTGTGTGGCTCATCGAGCGTGCGAGAAGTGCATTCAAGAACCTATCTTCAGTCATTGCCCTCACTGCAGCAAGATTCCTGGAGGGCGTGAAAAAATCTTTCGGGGACCAAACACGTTAGCCGATTTTGCCCAATGGGTCTTAGACCCCATCGACAAGACGTGGAGCCAAGAGGACATCGAACGTTACGGAGATTGTCATCGTCATGCCACGGTGATGGCTCACAATTTCTCCGGATACGATGGACAGTTTCTTTTGAGGTACTATACGGAACATGGCACCGAACGTCCTAAAGTGATTTTGAACGGAGCCAAAATCATTTTCATGCAAGTGGGACAAGTACAGTTTAAAGATTCGATGAGTTACTTGGCCATGCCTTTGAGCCGAATGCCTAAAACGTTTGGAATGACAGAAATGGCTAAAGGGTACTTTCCACACTTTTTCAATACGGAAGCCAATCAACATGCTGTTCTACCCCATTTGCCTGAGGCTCACTATTACGACCCCGACAACATGCGTACCGAACAACGAGAAGCTTTCTACGCTTGGTACCAAGCTCACGCCTCGGACCCTTTCGACTTTCAGGAAGAAATGTTAAAGTATTGTCGTTCCGACGTGGACATTTTACGGCGTTGCTGTGGAAAATTTCGAGAACTGTTCATGGAACACGGAGGGGTCGATCCTTTGAAAGAAGCTTGCACCATTGCCAAAGCGTGTTCCTTAGTGTACCGCCAACGATTCATGCCTGAAAACACCGTGGCTGTCATCAGTCCTCAAACGACCCACTATGTCAAGCGTCAATACTCGGTCAAAGCCCTACGTTGGTTACATTACTTGTGCGACAAGGAAGACAAATGGATTCAGCATGCCCGCAACGGAGGAGGCGAAAAGACCATTGGAACGTATTCGGTAGATGGCTGGGACTTAGAAAACCCCAAGATCGTGTACGAGTTTAACGGTTGCTTATTTCACGGATGTCCCGTCTGTTACCCTGACCGTGGCACTAAAAATCAGTTTTTGCAACGAACCATGGAAGACTTGTACCAGGACACTTGTCAGCGACGTCTAAAGTTAGAACAGCAAGGATACCAAGTGGTGGAAATGTGGGAACACGAGTACGATCACCGTTTGAAAACCGATCCCGAGTTTAAACGCCTCGTGGAAAGTTACCAGTTCATGGACCCGCTGAACCCGAGGGATAGTTTGTACGGAGGAAGGACCAATGCCACCTGTTTGCTGTACCAAGCCGACGAAGAGAAAGGAGAAGAAATCAAATACTTGGACGTGTGTTCGCTGTATCCCTACGTGTGCAAATATTGTCGCTTTCCTGTAGGGCACCCGCAATTGTTCACGGAACACATCGACCTGAAAAACATTCGACAATACGAAGGCTTGATCAAGTGTAAAGTTTTGCCTCCCACGAACCTATACCATCCCGTCTTACCTCACCATTGTCAAGGCAAACTGATGTTTCCCTTGTGCCGTACTTGTGCCGAAACGTGCAACCAGGACCAACCTTGCCATCACAGCCAGGAAGAACGTGCCTTGACGGGAACCTGGGTCAGCGTGGAATTGTTCAAAGCTCTGGACATGGGATACCAACTGTTAGAAGTGTACGAAATTTGCCACTTTCCCAAGACACAACAGTACCACAAGGGTGACCCTACTCAGAAAGGCATTTTCGCTGACTACGTGGATGCCTTTTTGAAACTGAAACAAGAAGCCAGTGGCTATCCTTCCTGGTGTCACACTCCCGAAGACCAAATACAATTCAAAGAGAAATACTACGCACAAGAAGGCATCTCTTTAGACCACATCGAAAAAAACGAAGGTAGGCGATCGTTTGCCAAAGTGATGTTAAATTGCTTGTGGGGTAAAATGGCACAACGACCGTGTTTACCCAAGACAGAATATTTGACAGAACCTTCCCGCTACTTCCAGATGATTCACGACAAAACCAAATACATGAAACACGTGGACGTCGTTCGAGAGGATTTGATCTTGGTCAATTACGAAGAAGATCTGGACTTTGTACAAGACGACCCTTTTGGAAACGTCATCATTGCGGCTTACGTGACAGCTCATGCTCGCTTAAAATTGTACGAAGCTTTAGAACTGTTAGAAGAACGCGTCCTGTACTTTGACACGGACAGTTGCATTTACATCCATCACCCGATTCAACAGCACCCTGACATCGAAGGAGACCGTTTAGGAGCCTGGACAGACGAGCATCCCGACGACAAGATTCTAAGTTTCGTCAGTGGTGGTCCCAAAAATTACGGCTACGAATACCGGGACAAACAAGGAGAAGTGCACACGACGTGCAAAGTGAAAGGACTGACTCTGAATCATCGTACCAGTCGAGTGGTCAACTTTGGGGTATTGAAAGAAGCCTTGCAATCGGGAGAGGATGGAAACTTTAAAGTGACCACCTATCAACCGAACAAGATTGTACGTTTACCCACTCACCACATCGTCAGTCGACCCTTGGAAAAAGTCTATCAAATTGTATACCAGAAGCGAGTGCGACTTCCCAATCACTTCACCTTACCGTACGGTCACGTTGGTATTGGTCTGTATATGAAAAGGAACCCTAGGCAAGATCGATAGTTCATTGTTCATTGAAGTAACTTACCATGTCGTTGACGAAGAAGAAACCAGATTGGTTAGGAGTCAAATGTTGGACATCACCGAGACCAGGGTTTTGAGGCTTGGACACAAGAGGTGGCCCAGTATGCACGAGAGTTATTCAAGGAAAAAAGTTACTTTTCAACCTGTGTTAGTGACGGTGCCAGAAGAACCCGTCACCCAGGACAGGACTGTCGTGGACAGGCCTGAAAGACCCTTTCGGGAGGACATTTGTGTGACCTTACCCCTACTATAGAACTGGTTAGAACTTTACCCAAAACATGTTGTACAGACACTTGTGTTTATTCCACGTTCATGGTTATCATGTGCCTTTTATTCTTGTACTTAAGCCTTTGGCTTTTATGCATTTTTGTCTTTCGTATTCATGTTTGAAACATTCAATAAACGTGTTCTGAAAAAGTATATAAACTCTTGTCTTGTTTGTTTTTCGTGTCACAAGTGACATTTCTCACACCATGGCTACCTCTGCTGTCTCTGCTCCCTCTTCCTCTACTGTCAAAGTCATCGACGAACACTTAGATCGTGCCAGTTGGGAGGCTTTGTATCTTCGCCATCCCTTTAACATGCTCATTGCTGGACCTAGCGGTTCAGGCAAAACCGAATTCGTCAAACGTTTGATCGAACATAAACATCATTTGATCGATCGATCCCCTCAACGAATCGTGTGGTGTTACAAAGAGTGGCAATCGGCGTACAACCTCTTGCGAGAAAGTCAAGGCGATTCCATCGTGTTTGTGGAAGGCATTCCTAAAGAAGACGACGGCATCGTCTCTGACTCCCGTCTAACCCATTTGGTCATTTTCGACGACATGTTAGGAGAAGACGAAGAAGAAATTAAACTGTGGTTCACGCGCAAACGGCATCACCGTAATGCCAGTGTCGTTTACATCATCCAAAATTTGTTTCAACAAAGTAAAGCCCATCGCACCATCAGTCTCAATGCGCATTACGTGGTCTTGTTTAAAAGCCCTCGAGATAAATCGCAAGTGCAAGTCTTAGCCAAACAGTTAGGAACGCCTTGGCTGACTCAGGCGTACGACGATGCCACTCAAATGCCACACGCCTATTTACTCGTCGATTTGAAACCTACGACAACCGAGGATTTGCGATTTCGTACCCACTTGTTTCACCACTGGTGCCAAGACGGAGGGCCTGTCCTGTACACGTCTCCGTCCTCGACTTCATTTCACTCCCCATAAAAAAATCTATAAAAACCTCAGACCCTTTTTCGTCTGTCTCACTCTCAGTGCGAACATGACGTCCCTTCAGTCGCATCTTCCCGTCAAATTGATTCGTGCCTTGTATGGCATCAGTCGAGAAAAAAATCCACAAACACGAGCTCGTGTCTTAGAAGCTAGTCTCAAAGAAGTCTTACGATGGTTCACGGTGACGGCACGTCAATTACTCCAAGGAATCATTCAGATTCCTCATCAAACCAAACGCTTTTTCGATCGAAACAAAGTCGCTTTGGTCCAACTGGCCGATCCCCGCATCGACACTCAAACCAAAAAACAAATCATTTTGAAACCTGGAGGGAGCGGTACTCTAGGAGGGGTCATCATTCGCTCACTCTTA
Source organism: Sinohyriopsis cumingii (assembly GCA_028554795.2). Classification (NCBI taxonomy): domain Eukaryota; kingdom Metazoa; phylum Mollusca; class Bivalvia; order Unionida; family Unionidae; genus Sinohyriopsis; species Sinohyriopsis cumingii. The sequence goes on from CM068825.1 coordinate 128,182,700, forward strand.
AGATGGGATCCTAATGCCCCCAAAGTTATCCCCAAGACAAAAGTCCAACGAAGCCTCAAGAAGAAAAAGACCAGGTCCCCAAGGAGAACTTCTCCAGTGGCAGGACCCTCCTCTGACCAGACACCACCACCACCCCGGAAAAAGAAAAGAAGCCCCCAGAAAAAGAAAAGTCCACAGAAAACTAGTCGCAAGAGAGGCACTTCGGCCAGGACGCAACCTTACACTCGCAAACCACGACCTGCCACGGCGGTGACTGCGTCTCCGGCAGCTTCACGTTTGTCCACTTCTCCGTTAATGACACCCAGAACTGAAGAGTACTTGGAGACGTTGATCACACCAAGAACTTCTCCGTTGATGACCCCCAAAAGAACTTCCCCAGTGGCAGGACCTTCCAATTTAGTGGCAGTGGCTGCTGCTCACAAAGTACCTTCTCCCAAAATCAAAGTTCAAGAAAGATCGGGCATGTTACAAAGTTTACTGGATTTGTCCAAGCAAGAACTGGCTCGATTTAGTCCGTTACGTACCCCTGCACGACGTGTCATGCCTGTCCTCAAACTGATACGACGTAAAGACAATCAGTGGCGACGCGTTCCAGTATAAAAAAGGCCTGTGACCAAGTCGGGTATCAGTGTTTTTTTGGTGCTCCTGAAGACTCAAAGATGTCACCGTCCAGAAAACCCCAAGGAAAGAAAAGGAAAGGACTGCCACCACGTTTAACCAAACATGGGGACATGTTTTCTGTCCTGTCCAAAGCTTCTCCACCCCTACGAAAAAAACTCATTCAAACAGCCTCCAAAGAGGTCATCGATACCGTGTGCGAATGTTGTTTGAACGTTTTGAAAGGCACGATCCCTTTGTCCAAACACCAGAAACAATGGTTAGGCAAACATCGTCACGTTCTTCGCCAAATGGTTCAAAAGAAAATTCCCATTCGTCAAAAAAAGAAGATGTTAGTGCAACGTGGAGGTATTTTACCTCTCTTGTTAGGCCCCATACTGAAAGGAGTCTTGGGAACCATGTTGGGAGGACTGGTGGGAGCAAGATAAAAAGGCCTCGGAAGTTCCAAGATCTCAGAATCGACCCCTGACAACCCCATGGAAGGACGAAAACTAGCTTTAGTGCCTTACAAACGATGGATGGAATACCATCGGTGGCAAGAACAACACACCCCGCATTTACCTCCCAATCCCCATTTGAGCGAGATGTCCCAGTTACAACACGAATTGCAGTCCTTAATGGATCGCCAAGATTTGTCCGAAACAGAAAAATCGCAAAAGTACGGTCAACTCTTGCAACGACTGCAACTCTTTCACCAGAAAGCTTTAGACGAAACAGCTCTACCCACTCTGAAAGATTTTAAGACCTTGATGAAAAGTCCAGCACCATCACCAGTACCAGTACCAGTACCACCAGTACCCGTGACCAAGACAGAAAAAGGAGAAGAAGAGGAAGGGTTTCAAACTCCACCAGAAAAAGTACGCAAGTTAACAACACCACCTACCTCCAGAATTGGATGGATTAAAAAGATGATGGCCACCCCTTCTTCATCACAAGAGAAAAAGAAAGTGAAGACAGAAGTGAAGACAGAAGTGAAACAAGAACCGATATCCCCCGCTCAGACATCCTTCTCCTCTTCGACACCTATTGCTGGCCGCACACGCAAAGCATTGCAATCCAAGAAAATACCCCAAGAGAAAAAGAGTAGCATCCTCCAAGAGTGGGTGTCTTATTAACACACCAACCAACACAAAAAAAAAATGGAAAAAGTCTTAGCCAGCATTTACTACGATCCCTCCCATCCTGCAGGTTACGCAGGAGTTCAAAAATTGTATCGTGCTGCCAAAACGCGACTGAAAAGTCTCCGTTTACCTCAAGTGCAACGATGGTTACAAGAACAAGCTACCTACACTTTACACAAACCCATTCGACGCAAGTTTGCCAGAAGTCGCACCCGAGTGGAAGGCATCGATCATCACTGGCAAGCCGATTTAGCCGATGTCTCTCATTTGGCCAGCTACAATCGTGGCTACAAATATTTGTTTTGTGTCATCGACGTCTTTTCCAAATTTGCCTGGGTCGTGCCCTTGACTTCCAAATCCAGCAGCGAGTTAGTGCGAGCCCTGCAACGAGTGTTGAAACAAAGCGGTCGTCACCCTCTTCGATGGCAAACGGACAAAGGCACCGAATTTCTGAACCAAGCTTTCGAAAAAGAATTAAAGAAACGTGACATTCATTTTTTTACCACCGAGAATCCCGAAACCAAAGCCAGCATCGTGGAACGTTTTCAACGCACTTTGAAAGAACGCATGTGGAAATATTTTACGCATCACCACACTCTGAAGTACATCGACATCTTACCGCACCTGGTGCAAGCGTACAACCAATCTTACCATCGAAGCATCGGACGTGCCCCGCAAGACGTGACTCCCGAGAACGAAGTGTTGGTGTTTGAGCGCCTGTTTGGTACGTCCCCGACGAGGGCTGTCCCCGAGAAAAGTGGAATGTTGGCCGTAGGAGATTGGGTGCGCATTGGCAAAACCAAACGCACTTTCGACAAAGGTTACTTACCTAACTGGACGACCGAATTGTTTCGCGTCACTGGACGAGTGCATGGCCGTCATCCTGCCGTCTATAAATTGGAAGACATGAACGGAGAAGTGCTCAAAGGAACGTTTTATTTGCCCGAGTTACAACGTGTCACCAAAAAAGAAGACGACGTGTACGACATCGAAAGCATTCTCGAACGCAGAACCCGTAAAGTGGGCAAACGACGTGTCAAAGAAGTCAAAGTACGTTGGAAAGGATATCCCCCCAGTTTCGATTCTTGGATCGACGCTTCGCAAGTCATCGACTATAAAAAGAAGTGACCATCATGCCCTTTCACACAGCAGACGCAGCTACGTCGACCACTCCTCCTTCACCTAGTTCTTCTGTGCAAGATTTACAAAAACAACCCTTGTGGGTGTGGTGTGGAGAACGTGTGCCTAAAACGCAAATCGTCTTTTTCTGCCAAATCTTCGTGGTGTATTGTGTCATCGGGGCAGCCATCGCCAATTTGAGTTTGCAACAAGGAGACAAACAATTGTGGACCATTTTATTGAGCAGTTGCATCGGTTACCTGCTTCCTAATCCCTCCCTGAAATTCACCTCCAACGGGAACCCCGGGAACCTTGTGTCCAGTGCCAGTGCCAGTCACCACTTCAGTCACAACCAGAACCCCATTTTAGACGGAGACACACCTCTGACGTCCAGTAACCCCTCGGACAGCCACATAACTCTGGAATTATGAGTCACCAAAACCAATTTTACTTAACTTTACCCAGTGACAGTTCCATGGAGGTGTTTCCCAAGAACACGTTGTGCTGTTACACGGCCAAATTACCTCAGGCGATCCAATTAGATCACGAAGCCCATTGGGAAGTGGCTTTAGTAGAAATGATTCACCCGACCCAAGTCCTCAATGTCCTTCCCAATCAAAATTTTTTTGATGTGGAAGTTCATGACGAGCAAATGCAACAGTGGATGGATAGCAATGTCAAATATGACAAGAAAACCCGTACACAAAAGTACACCACCTATCACTTGTTCATTCCCCCAGGCTATTATTTTAGTGGTCAACATTTGGTCAGCACCATAACCTCCAGGTTTAATGTTGTGTTTCTGAAAGCTTTGGAGCATGTCAACAAAAATGTCACCATGGAGTACCACAAAACAGCTCGTCGCTTGTTGATGAAATTTGAACGAAGTAAAATCCTGTCCATTTTATTTTGTCCTGAATTGTTTGACATGTTGGGCGGAGACATGGACATGAGAAAGACCATGATGAAGAAAAACGAATTACCCATCGTTTACGACAACGAGTCTTTTAGCAAGTTATTTCGTGCCCCGGTAGAACTGAACCAAGGACTGAATTTGATGTTCGTGTATTCCGATGTGGTGGAGTACAACGTGGTGGGATACACCTCCGTACCGTTACTGCGTGTCATTCCTTTCAAAGTGGATTCTGCCACAGATGCTGACGAGGAAGGTGGAAACACTTACCACGTCCACCGCGAATTTGTCCATCCTCACTATTTGCCTGTCAGCAAGTCGTATTTGGACACGGTCAACATTGCTATAAAAGGAGATCTGGGACAAAATATTCCATTCACCAAAGGAAAAGTCACGGTGAAACTCCATTTTCGAAAACGGTTCTCTCACGACTCTTAAGTCATGTATCCAGTGTACCGAGGGGTTGCTCGACAGCGAGGACACGGCTTAGGAGACATGTTAAAATCGGCCTTTCGTTCGGTGGCCCCGGTGTTGAAACCGATGGTGACACGCGGATTGCACGCCTTGAAAGATGCGGCACTGACGCAAGGCAACGAATTTCTCCAAAATGTCATCATCGACAAACAAAACCCTAAAGAAGCCTTCATGAGGGCAGGCAAAAATGTCTTGCTGCAAACGGGCAAAGACATTTTAGGCCAAAGAAAAACACCTATAAATGCCCTGCACGCTACCGAGTCAGGCATTCAGCAAGGACAAGGCAGAAAGAGACGACGAAGAAAACACCCTTTCACCAGACTTAAAGCGAGAAAGGTCAAGAAAAGAAGAACCGTTCGAGACTTAGACGTTTTCGATTATTGAGAAAAGAGACAAAAAAATGATGCACCGAGAATCTTGCGCTTGTTCCAAGACGGAACTGGATCTGTTTGCCATGCCCCCCACCATGATGACGATGCAAGAATCCCAGTGGGTGGAATTTCACCCCGTCTCCTCACTGACCGATTCCGCTCCCATCGAGTTTGAAATCAAAGGACAGCCCGAAGATTACATCGATCTGAATAGCAGTTACTTGTACCTGAAAGTCAAAATTCTAGATAAGACTGGAGGTGCTATAGACGATGAAGCAGTAGCTCCCGTCAACAATTTCATGCATTCCTTGTTCAGTGGAGTGGACTTGTACTTGAATAACAAACTAGTCAGTAGCAGCATGGATACTTACCCTTATCGTGCCTACCTGGAAAATCTCTTGACGTACGGAATAGATGCCAAGAACACTCATCTCAATGCCTGTGTGGTATGGGAAGCTGACGAACCTACCAAGTTTGAAATATTGGAAACTGATGAAAAGAAAGACAACAATGATGGATTTGTAGAACGAAGAAAGAGAATCACGGGAGCCGACACAAGTTTAGAACTGATGGATCGTTTGCATTTGGACATGTGGTTGCAAGAAAAGTATTTGCTGAACGGGGTGGATGTCCGCCTGAGACTGAATCGTAGCAGTGCCGCTTTCCATTTGATGGCTGATAGTGATGGTTACAAAACCAAAATCCTAGAAGCCAGACTCTACGTACGCCGTGTGGAAGTGTTACCTAAAGTGGGAAACGACATCAGTCAGACGTTGAGCAGAACGACCGCCAAGTATCCCATACGACGCGTGGAAGTGAAAACCTTCACCATTCCCAAGGGACAGCGATCCATGATCGAAGATCATCTGTTCCAAGGACAGTTACCCAAACGTTTGATCGTTGGTATCGTCGAGAATACAGCCTTCAACGGAGCTGCCGAAAAAAATCCTTTCTACTTTCAACACTTTGGCGTGTCCAAAATCGAAGTCAGTCGCGATGGCAAGACCTTGTGTACCCGACCTTTCGAACCTGACTTTACCAAGAAGAATTACTTGAGATCGTACTTGTCCCTGTACGAAGCCACCGGACAGTTAGGAACCAATACCAGTCACGGCATTACGTACGAGGATTATGCAGGAGGCTACGCTTTGTGGGCTTTCGATTTCACTCCAGACCAAGGCAGCGACGAGGGACATTTCCACCCTATAAAATCCGGCCAGATTCGTGTGGAAATTCAGTTTAAAGACCGAGACCCTGATGAAACGGTGAACGTCATCCTGTATGCAGAATTCGATAATACCATAGAAATCAACAGTTTGAGAGAAGTCATCCTAGATTACTAGAAACCATGGAAGACTGTTATCGCTCTTTACCTAGTGGAGAAACTTTAAAGATGGAATGTGATGAGACTGTGGAAAAAATGTTGTGTTTTGAAAAAAATTGTTTGATGTTATGATGTTGGATTATTGTTAAAAATGTTAGAGTTGTTGTTTAGTGTTAAGTGGTTTTTGAATAAAAAATGTTGTGTTTTGAAAAAAAATGCCTTTGTCTTTTGTTTAGCTATAAGAATGTTGGATTGATGCTCTTTCATTTCTTACTATCCCTCTCATGACACTCACTAAACGTTGCGACTCAAAAACCGTGTGAGGGATGTTTTCCTTCACGTCCGCGCTTTGACTTTAAGAACCGGGTTGTTTCCAGTCTAACCATCCATTGTCGACTCATCCTCCTAAGAAGATGTGCTCCAAACTAGCTAAACTCAACGAAGCCTACGTGAATTTGCATAGGGTCAGACAGTTTGATACCGAAGCCAGAAGAAATAGAGAATGTGAGAATGTTAAAAGTCACTGAAGACCTGATAGAAGAGCTCTTCAGAGAAGAAATGAACAGGGAGAAAGAAGAATGGACAGAGAAGTACAGACTTCAGAGACAGCAGCAACAGCAGCAACAACAACAACAACAACAGCAGCAGCAGCAGCAGCAACCTGAACCTGACAGAGGCTTTGTCGATTGCCGTATCGACACCAAAGAGTTCTTCTTTTCTTTCCGAAGAAGCAGACCTATCGCCAGAAAGTCTATCCTCAGAGGACATCGCATTCTTAGAAACTAAAAAAAAAATAAAAAGAATGCCATAGCAAACAAAAAAAACAGCCCTTTTCAGGGCTACCCCAATACTCTAGAAAAGAAATAACGATCGATTTGCCAATGTGTGTAGGTAGAGTAGTGTGAAAATAAACACTAACTCTTTTTTAAAAAATGTGAGGGTATGTGTTTGTGTGTTAGTAAGAGCTTGAGTAAGTTGGTATGAATAGTAGATTAAAATCATGTTTTTTTGGTGTTTGAGGTGTATATTTGGAGTTAGATTGGATTGCTTTGCGTATGTGGATAGTCTAATGAAGTGATTTATAAAAAATTTTAAAATAGTGATGGGTAGCATAAAAAAGTGAGTGAGTGTTTCTTTTAGGTCCGCGCGTTGTTGTTTTTGGTCATGATGTAGGTAACATCAATTTTATGTTTTTTTAGGGGGATGTTTTCCTTCACGTCCGCGCTTTCATGTCCATGAAGTTCAAAAAAAACAGCCCTTTTCAGGGCTACCCAATACTCTAGAAAAGAAATAACCATCAATTTGCCAATGTGTAGGTAGAGTAGTGTGAATATAAACACTAACTCTTTTTTAAGATAGTGTGAGGGTATGTGTTTGTGTGTTTGTGTTTGTGTGTTTGTGTTTGTACCCGCTCACGTACGATTGTGTGGATAGTAGATTATGGATTTGTTTATTGTTTCTTAGCGTATGTGTTTGTGTGTTTGTGTTTGTGTGTTTGTGTTTGTACCCGCTCACGTACGATTGTGTGGATAGTAGATTATGGATTTGTTTAGTGTTTCTTAGCGTATGTGGAGAGTATAGTTTGGGTTTTATTATATGAAATGAAAAAGTAGGGGGATGTTTTCCTTCACGTCCGCGCTTTTCGTATAAGAACCCACAGTATTCGTCGTTCAAACCATTCTACAAAGAATAATCTACACAAGATGACGCAAGTGACTGATTTATTTAATCAATTGAGGCATATCTATTTCTGGATAATAGATGCAGAATATGCTATAGAAAGGATACAAAAGGAATGGGAGTATGAAGATAAAGAACACTTGGTAACCAGTCAAGTCGAACGTATAAAGGCCGCCAGACATATAATAGAAGGAATGATAGAAGATGAAGTCAACAAATCAAGAGGATTTATTGACCCACCTTATGTAAGAGTGGGGAGTTTGAAGGAAGCACTGGATTATGTCATCCAAGTCCGGTGCTTCCTAGAACATATAGTGTATTGGACGGAGTTGTCATATATGAAGAGGGGACTGAACAGGTTGAAAAAAGGAGAAGAAATAATGAAACAAGTGATGACCCAAGAAGTAGAAAACATAAAGGAAAGGTGGACTAAAGAAAGAAAGGAAGAACAGAATAAGAAGAAGAAATTAGAATTCGACCAACTGAATAACAACTGGATGAAAATACAGGCCAAGTTCCGAGCCATGGGTCACCCGGACTGGATACCAGAAACAGAAAAGAAAAAGAAGAAAGGAATGATGGACGACATAAGAGGATGGTGGAAAAAGTTAAGAAGTTAAAAGAAGAAGAAGAAAAAACCCAAAGGCCCTTTTCAGGGCCAGCCATATTTCTCGAAAAGAGATAGCCTTTCCATTGCCTACCCCTTTTCTAAATTTAAATTTAAATTTAAATTTAAAAAAAAAAACTTTTTTTAAAAAAAAATCCCATATTCAATTCCCCTTGTCCCTAGACAAACCCAAACTCTATTCCCATGTTAATTTCCCTTGTCCCTAGACAGACCCAAACTCTATGTTAAATTCCCATTGTCCCTAAAGTGACCCACGATTTTTCTCCATGTTAAATTTCCATTGTCCCTAAAGTGTCCCAGGGGTCTTTTTAATGCTAAGTCCCATTGTCCCTAATGTATCCCACTTAACTACTTCCCTTCCTCCCTCCCTCTCCCCCCCCCCCCCCCGCGACATAGAACGGTCCAAGCTTGGGCTTTCTGCTTTCTGCTGATTGCTGGACCACTGCTAGATTTTACCTGCTATCCATCGATTTAAGTAGTAACTATTTGGTATTTATTTGTACTTAGCTTAATTGCCTGTCCTAGGAAGGGAGTGATAAAAATAAGTTTCATCATGAAAAAAAATAATTTTAAAAGTAAAAAAAAAATGGGATGAGCGAGTTTAAAGAAAGTTTGAATTTAAAAATACAAAAAGGTGTTTAAAAATTGCGACTCTTGTTTGGCAGCCTGACACATAGAAAGATAAATGTGGGTATCAATATATAAAGGCTAGCAATTGCTCGTTATAGGGTGGGAGTGATAAATTTTCAAGATAAAAATAAAAAAGTTAAAAAAAAAGTAAAAAGATTGGGATGGGCGAGTTTTAAAGAAAGTTTGAACATAAAAATACCAAAACGGTATATGAAAAAGTTGGGATGCCGCCGCGAGTTACGAACACTAGGCCTCTTGTTTTACAGCTGGGACACACAGACAAATGTGGGTGTTTATATATAAGACTAGGTTAATTGCCCGTCCTAGAACACGAATTTAACAAAAAGATTAAATAAATTTTTTTAATGGGATGAGTGAGTTTACAAGAAAGTTGAACATACAAATACAAACAAGTTTTTAAGGATATGGGTTGTTGACACCCTTCAGTTCTCCCCAGCATGTTAGCTGGTTTGAACTTTGAGGTGACACCCTGGTGTTCCGGATTAGGTGTGTTTCGGTGTGGGTTTCCCTGTCCTCCCAATTAGTGTTATAAGTTTTTATGTTTAAGTTAATACAATTTCACTAAAATAAGTGTAATTTGATCATGGTTGCTCTATGTTTTGTTCGTCAATTCATAGAATTTAAATTGTCCAAATAAGCTTGGAGGATATATTTCCTTCCCTTTGGCTAGGCTGGCAGTGGGCCTGGATCCTATCCTCCCTTGCTTGGAACTTTGGATTGTACTACCTACCCTTAAAACTATTAAGTCCCAGGGTTGGATTTCATTCCTTTGGTCCCTGAAATTTTGCATGTTGAAAGTGACTCTGCCAAAGTCATTTTGTCCATGTGTTGTGGAATAGTGAGTGTTTTGTTGTAAGTGTTCCCTTTAGTTGTAAGGACAGCTCTATGTAGGTCAAATCTATTACAGTTGTTTTCCTTATCTATACTTATTTGTGTTAGAAGAAATCTTGAATGCATAGATTTAAGCCGAAAAGAAAGTATTTAATGTCGAAAACAATAAGGTGTCTAGTCGTTTTGTGTTTTGTTTCGTGAGTGCATGTGTTGCGTATTGTTAAAAGTGTTTTAGTTGGTCTATATGTCTTAGCATATTGTGGTCAAATTATGTTTTGTTATCTTGTTGCACCTTAGCGCAATAAGCGAATTGAAATTTCCCATCACTCTGACGTGATGGAGAACACTGTTGTTATGTAGTTTTAATTTATAGCAATAATGCCACTGATTATGAGGGAAATTTGCTCCAAAACATATTCCGACAATTTTGAAAGTAATCCGAGCAAGTATTCGAAATATTTAAAAAGTGAAAGCTTGGAATTTACGTTTTACTTGTAGCTGCCTGGCAACTTTTGGTATATATATTTCCATTATGTATTTTGCACCTTGGCGCTTGTTTGGGATAGAAACTTCTCATCACGCGGACGTGATACAAAACTGTGATTTTAAGTTTTAATTGAAGATGCCTTAGCACTTGTTTCAGGAGTGTTATCTCTCATCACTCGGACGTGATGGATAACATTCCTTCTTCTTTATGTGGGCAGTGATGGAGTTCACCTGATCGAGAGGGGAGACCGGTGGTAATACACCAGGATACTGTCATCAGTCCGTCGTCACGTCCATATTGAGTACGTCTAGAAAAAATTGTATTTTTTGCGTAGTATTTTGTATTATTTTCTGACAATTTTCTGGTTTGGACAGTTGCAGAATTCTCATCGTGAATTCTCCTTGAATTCCACTTCCAAGTGGCTTTTCACTTGGAGAGCCCTTCTTCCGTTTAATTATATGTTGCAAATTGCTCCATATTTCTATATTTTCCATTATTTGTGTTTTACATATTAGTAATACATCAACGTTAATAAATCGTCATATGTGTGTTCTATTAGAGATCAAAACGTTCGTTGCTTTCGTTGCTTTCTTCCCGAAAAGGGATTGAAATTTTCCATCACGCGGACGTGATGGAACAAATGTTAGTTAAAGTGGATATTGTCATCAGTCTGTCGTCATGTCCATATTGAGATCGTCTAGGGGAAGAGATGTCATTTTTGTGTATTTATTGTCATTAGTTCTTAACTGGACGGTTGCAGAAATCTTATCATGAAATCTCATTGGAGTGTCACTTCTGAATGGCTTGTTCACTATAGAGTCCGGCTTCCGTTTACTATTATGTCACAAATTGTTTTGTTTCTTTATATCTATATTTTACCATTTATTTTGTTTTATTGAATTACAGTTGAAAGACTCTAACTTTCGGGGAGTCATGCTCCTGATTTTCCATTTTTTTAAATATTTTGTTTGGTATGTAGTCATGCATGATCCAAAGTGGCTAGGATGACATTGTTATTAATTACATCAACCCATGTTGGTTCTATTCAGATAGCAAGTTTCTGTTGCTTTTGCTTTGGGATGGGATTGAAATTTTTCCATCTCGCGGATGTTTCTCTAATTTTTTCCTAATTGTAGAAAATTTAATATTTTGCTGTCTTTCCCTAGATTTATTCCTAGTGCTTTAACTTGATTTCTTATGAGTTCCGTAGGGAGCCCTTGATAATTCTCCTTCCATTTGCATATCGGTAGTATTTCAGTCTTAATTCGGTTTATCTTTGAACCCGAGGCTAATCCAAAAAGGTTGTACTGCTGCATTAAATACTTATACGATTGCTTTGAAGTTATAAAGTTGGAGCAATCGTCCGCATGTTGGAAGGTTTTACACTCCTCCCTCATGTTAGGAACTCTTACTCCTCGGATTCTTTTATCATTTTGGATTGTATTATGTAGTGCCTCTATCCCTATTAGGTACAGTAACGTGGATAGTGGACAACCCTGTCTTACAGAACGGTTTATTGAGATGGGTTTGGTTTTTGCACCATTGGTCTGTACCATTGATTTTATATTCTTATATAGTGTTTTGACCCAGTTTTGGAATATATTTCCAAATCCAAATGTATGCAATATCTGCAAAATATAATTAATTTCTACCCTATCAAACGCCTTCTCCTGATCAATGAGGATTAAAGCTCCATCAGTATTAGATGTTTCCATATAATCTAGTATTGTCTTTATTGAAAGTACAGTATTCTGTATATTTCTGCCTTCTTCACCATACGTTTGGTTTGGATTTCTTATGTCCTCTAGTATTGGTTTAACTCTATTTGCTAACTTTTTACTGAGTATTTTGCAATCAATATTAAGTAAAGAGACTGGTCTCCAATTTTTTAGGTCTGAAGTCTCGCTTTTGTTTTTGAAGATGAGTGTAATAACTCCTGTTTTCATACTTTCTATCATTTCTTGATTTTGATAAGTAATATTGTAGAGATTTTTCAGTACTGGAATTAATATTTTTTGAACCGTTGATAAGACTCGGGCGTTATCCTATCTAACCCCGGAGCATTATTCCTAGTTAATTGATCAATCGCTTTATCTAATTCTAATTCTGATATGCTTCTTCTTCTTCTTCTTCTTCTAATAATAATAATAATAATAATAATAATATTATTATTATTATTATTATTATTATTATTGGTCGTGGTAGCTTCTAACTTTACTATATGTATTTTGCTGTACTATATGTACACCTTATTGTGCTGTACTATATGTACACATTATTGTGCTGTACTATATGTACATCTTATTTTGCTCTACTGTCTGTACATCTTATTGTGATGTATTATATGTACATCTTATTGTGCTGTACTATATCTACACCTTATTGTGATGCACCATATCTAGGAATACTAATCATATTCGAGTTTGTATTAACATACTTAAGATAGCAAAACATATATTTAATTTTACATCTAATAGTCCAGCAGGTAAGTGTGGACATCTGCGCTTCGCAAGCACAAAATGTTATTTGAAATTTTTTACTGAAACTTCATCTAATGTTCGGGGTGGGGGTGGGTGGGCATTCTTTGGGACAGATCACAAAAGAAATGAAAACGTGACAAATAAACAGCTGCATCCTCAGGGGTGTTTAATTAAAAGAAAAAAATAAAACGGCACGGATGGCAAGAGGCATTAATTGAAATTACAGAAAAATCGTCGAATTTGATAAAACTGCGCTTCTTTTTGCCTTTTTCCTCACATTGCAAGATTAGTTTTGGTACTTCGTCATAGCGATACACGAGGGTTGGAGCGTGATGACACAAATAAAACAAAGTGCATTCATCAGTGACACACCATGGCATCCAGCTTGGGTTGATCCGATGGTAGGAATCGAACCTACCATAGATTCCGTTAGACCGGTATATGCCGGGTTTTACCGGTAAAACTTGTCATTGTACGGGAACAAAATGGGTTCGTCGGTAATAAGGTACCGACAAACTGTAAAAATAAATGTTTCAAGTCATTTACAGTTAACTGTCTCAACATCATTCTGTGAAAAGCAAATATATTCTTTGCATGCAAAGGTACTCCCCACCCACTTTGATCAGTGATTGACAATAACAGCAAAGCACCAGAAGAGTCGGCTAATCTCTTTGATCCATTAAGGTGGTGTAATTGTATATATATAAATACGGTTACATACGGTGTAAATCTGCCTCCCGAAACTTTTACTATAGAAAACACACAGTAAGGGCTGGAGTTTCTACGGTTATCAAATTATTGACACACAGTATTGGATTGCAGCTGGAACTTTACATGCGAGGGAGCTTCAACGTCAGTTTCATTTTGTGTCGTTGCTGTCAAACAATGCGAGACTAATTGCTGATGCGTGATACAATTGCAGTAACACCAACCACATTTATGCTCCATATATGTTAATCCAAGCTTTTATTTCCTTTTCTTTAAAACAAATCAATAAACAATTGTTTTGCCTCTTTCTATTTATGTATGACCGTAAGATGCGTAATCTTATAACCCATGCTGAAGTTCCTGGTTGTCACTTAAACCAAGTCACAATAATAAAATAATGCCATGCATGTAAAGAACCTATTTACTCTATAACTGAACTCTGAACCAAAGTTGTTAATGGTTCGTGGATTAAGTTGGTCACTGACAAGACGTTAGTAGAATGGTATTATGTAGTCCGATTTTAATCTCAACATTCCAACTCCATATATTGACGTTTGAGTCAGAACCAATAATTGACTATCTAAGTGTCCTTGAAACACGTGCTTCAGTTCCGCACCAAGAGTCATGTGCTAAATTCAGTAATGAGTGTTCCAAGTTCAGTTCTTTTAAAAGACTGAAATTCCATCAATACAACCATGTGTCCATTTTCTCATTTACAACTAGGATAAGCTCTCAAAAGAGCATTGCTAAAATCTAACTTTAGTTATCAACTAATCCTGGGTAGCCAAACGCATATATAATGTGACCCGCTGTGTGTCTCTTCTTGTAGCTTTGGGGTAAGGGGAGGCAAACTACTGTTATATCTAATTATAACGTACTAAAGTTCTGTCCACCACTCCAAGTTCTACTCCAGAGTTTATCTACATCGTTTATTGATACAGTTGTCCACTCTCATAATATCACTCTGTTATATCTATTAGGTATTATATCTCTTGTGTTAGGTCTCCATCTTGTATATCTCTGTTCGTATCTTTTTCAGGCTATATGTCTGTGTATCCCAATCTCTTTTATGCATACCCACACCGTTATAATGGCACCCCATGACTCCGTTCCAGAACACGCTGGTAAAGAGTTGTAGGTGTCACCTTGTTTTTCGTTTTCTAAAGGTTATGGTTTGTGGTTATGTATCCCTGTCCTCCCATTTGTGTATTTCCTGTGTATAAGTGGAGATTTTTTAAAATTATTATTATTTTTATTAATGTTATGTTTTGGTATAGTATTTTTTCCGGGTTGATCTTGATTCCGTTTCGTCATATTGTCGAGTTGTCCCTTCATGCTGGTTCCTAGATGTACTCCGTTCCCGCCCGGTAAGTAGGTCGGTTTCCATTCTCAGGTCAATACTTGCATCTCACATGAACTTGTGAGTGTTTTCTTGACCTTGAACCTTACTTTGCATGCCTGAAACTTAGGATCGTACTCCTATTCCCCCTGGCCATATGTCCAGGGTTTTGGTTTCCGCTCCCATCCCCATTCAGTTTTCATTTTTAGTTTTGGAGTGGCTTGCCATAGTCGTTACTGTCCTGGTGTGGTGCTGTTTGTGTGTTGTGTTGTTACTGTATATTTTCCTGTAAGGACCGGCACTATCTAGATCAAATCTTTGGAGTTTTGGGTTATCTATCTGATTTTCGGTGGTGGTGTGGTAGAGTTGTTTTATTAAGTTCTTGCTAAGGGTCATTTGCATGGATTTGTAATGCTATTCGGTTAGATTACGTGTGTTGATGCAATTTGGATAGTAATTCTTTTCCAATTTTCTCCTGGTACTATATTATGGTTTTTATTTTTTTTTTTTTTTATAGCTGGTCAAATTGAGAGTGTAAGGGCAATTTTGATAGTAGTTCCTTTCCAAGTCATAGCTAGGTGGATTTTGATGATTGGTAGAGTGCTGTTAATTACTCCCTGGGGAGTGGTACTGTCGTCATCTTGCGGTTTATGAACTGCCTGTAATTGGTTATTGGTGGTAGTGGCTTTTCGGTCTTTGGACGCAATTAATCATTGTCAGAGTTATAGGATTTTCGGGCATTGTTAGTTAAAAATGATATTTTTATGGATAGTTTGTATAGGATTAGGTTATTTAATTTGTCATTTTTAGAGCTGCCCATGTGTTATTGGAGTTTAAGGTTATATTTTTAATTGGTTTTTGTTTGTGTTCGGTGCGTGCGTGTCTGTGGTATTTGGATGTTCTAGAGAAAGTATCTGAACAAGAGTTAGAGAGTTGAATGTGTAAGTATGTATATTGTTGTTTTGTAAGTTTGTAAGTTCGGTAGGGGTAGGGAGAGAGGGGAGTAGAAAAAAAGAAGAAAGAAAAACAACTTTAAAAAAACTTTCCTCCTTTTCCTCTCTCCCCCTTCCCCTCTCTTTGGTTACTGTTATGTTTTGCTAAATAACAAAACATGGTTTGATCTAACTACTTTAATGGCTTGGTTCAACTGACTCAACACAGAAAACACACGCACAATAGTTTCTCACGCTAATGTTATCATAAGGCATATAGGGCTACAACTGGGTGAGAGCCTGGAGCTGACCTTAGGTGACCTGTAACTGTCAGACCGTTTATAGCAACAGAATGTTAATACTATGAGACGCCATAGCGGAAAAAGCTGGTCCAATGAGAAAATTGCAGTTGAAATTTCGATCTCTTATGTCGAGAAATCCAATATCACGTGTTGGATCAAATTGCATGTCCATCAAATTCCATTT
Organism: Sinohyriopsis cumingii; assembly: GCA_028554795.2. NCBI lineage: Eukaryota > Metazoa > Mollusca > Bivalvia > Unionida > Unionidae > Sinohyriopsis > Sinohyriopsis cumingii. Next base: position 128,198,862 of record CM068825.1, read on the forward strand.
TCTAGATCGATATTTTAGATTGTATACGTTGAATTATACAGTGGTGGTTTAAAGTTCTATTTCCTATGTAGACGTTTAGCAGTGTATATTTTGAATTACATAGCGGTGGTTGAAATTTCAATATCATATGTCGAGAATCCCTAATTCACACGTTGCATGTAACTGTTTGTGATGAAAGTTCCATTTCATATGGCGAGTATTTATTTTTCATCTGTTGAATTTCACAGCAACGAGAAGCAGTCTCCTTGTTTACAAATAACGCGGTCGGTTCACGAGAGCGACGTCTATCGAAGAAATTCATAGTAATTCTCGACCTGTCAATGGTAACTTTCAAACTGTAAATGCATGAAATGTAATGGCACCTCATAACTGAATACACGAATGGTGTATCTTAATACTCGATATTATTTGAATTGTTAAAGTGGACATTGTGTAATGTTACTTTTAACACCAACACATCATTTCACCATATAAAAGTAAAATTTCTGACAAGCACAATAAAATGTCCAACCACCACTGTGAAATTCAACAGATACAATCTAAAAACTAAACATACGAAATGGAACTTTCAGCACAATCAATGTGATTCAGCAAGTTAAATTGAAACTCTTGACATATGACATTAAAATTTCAACAACCGCCGTGTAATTCAGAAGATACAATATAAAAATTCGACATTGGACATCGAATTTTCAACCAGCGCTGTGTAATTCAAAAGATGAAATCTAAATACTCAACATATAAAATGGAACTTTCAACATAAACTATTTGAATCAGTACGTAAATTAGGAATTCTCGACGTATGACAGTGAAATTTCAACCACCGCCGTGTAATTCAAACGACACAATCTGAAACCTCTACATAGAAAATATAACTTTCAACCACTACTGTTTAATACAACAGATACAATCTAAAATCTCGACCTAGAAAATGGAACTTTAAGGACAAGCATTTTTTACACAACACGTGAAATTGGAATTCTGTACATACGACATTAAAATTTCAACGGCAACGTTCTGATTGGAAAAGCTTTTGTCCGCCACGGTGCCTCATATTAATACCGTATATTACCACAACTTCCCCTAAAAACGAATTTTGTGCTTTTCTTTTAAATTCACATATTCATTTCTCCCTTTCTTTTTTATAAATTTGTAAGCATATTACTTGACAATGTTCTATTTTGCACACGAATATATATTTCAAAAGTTTCTGGTGAGTTGTAAAAGTTCTACTAATTGTAGTTAAAACTAAGTTCTAGCCCGATGACATTCACAATCATTCTTACACTCATGAAAACAAATACATGGTGATATACTGGCATTGTCTAATGTCCTAATATTTTGTTCTTCAATCCAGTTCTTATCACTGCATATAAACTGATGTGATATAGCCAACGTATTATTAAGTCCTTAGACAATTCCAGTTTCTAGTATTCACAAGACACAATTTTTGTTATTGAGAAAAATTATCGAGTTCACATAACAAAATCTCTGTATCTTGCAGGCTTTTTTATTAGACGTCCACTCCTTGTTCGAATCTCTCCTGTCTGGTTTGGCTCATTGATGACTAATGGCGTCTTGTCATTCAGTTAGTGATCTCCTTGTTAGTATCTTCGTATGTATCAAATATCTCTGGTAATGTCTCTTTTGTTGTAACAGATGCCTTCGGTTTCTCCTGTATATAGCACCATCCTGGATTTTCACATCATACAACATTGGAGTGCTATTTTTCTCTGACGAATACAGCTAGTTGCCAAAGATCTTGTCTTCCGATTCTTACTTTGCCTCCAGAAGTCAGATTTGGAAGCTTTTATCTGTTCTATCATACTGTTTCTTTTGCTTATTTTTCTTTTCACGCAGTTTCCACTATAGGATTCTTTCTTTTATAACTTGCGGATGTAGCTGTATGTTGGTATTAGGATTAATCGATCGAAGTCTGCGACTCATCAGTATTTGTGCCGGAGAGCCCGTATCATCAATTGGTGTATTTCGATACTCCAATATCGATAAATATGGATCTTTTCCATCTCTCTTTGCCTTATTGAGAATTCCTTTGACAGTTTGAATAGTTCTTTCTGCTAAACCATTAGACTGTGGATACTTGGGACTTGACTTAGTGTGTTTGAATCCCCAGGTTTTTGCAAACTGACCATATTCTTTTGAGGAGAACTGTGGTCCATTATCACTCCTTACTTCTCGTGGTATTCCATGTCTTGCAAAAACTGACGTTGTGTGTGTGATTACTGAGCTTGTTCGTGTATTTCCTAACTTGGCAACTTCAAAATATCTGGAGCAATAGTCTATTTCAAGACATATTTGTAATTATTACACATGCATAAATCTGTTACAACCATTTCCCATGGTGCAGTAGGTTGTGTAGACAACTAATGGTTCTTTTTTATTTGACTTTCTGTATTCCTGGCAAGTAGAACAATTCGATACTGTGTCTGCAATTTGTGCATTCATGCCAGGCCAATACATAATGTCTCTTGCTCTTTGCTTTGTTTTCTCAATGTCCATATGACTTTTGTGCAACTCTTTTAGCATTTCTTTCTGAAGAGCATCTGGTATTACAATCTTTTAGCGTTAACAGCTCAAAACCACCACACTGATCGTTGATTCAAGCTGGAAATATTGAATGGATGATGTTGAGTACTGAGAGGAATCGCCATCGAGTCTTATATTTCATTAACTTCTTGGATATCATTCAACTATTTTTACTCAGATAATATTGTTTTGTTAACGTATCTAAAATTTGGTTTATACTTTTACTTGGTTTTGACAAATCAACCGTAGGACATAGCTTGTTCAACCAAATCTTACTTGTCCGCTTAAACGTTAAGAAAAACACCTGGTCATACAAGTAGAGTATTAAAACTAACCACAAAAAGGATACAGTTATGTCTATGAATAAAATAGACCATATCTACTGAATCTGTACATTTCAAATTTTACATAGTGTTTCTGAACTTTTATTTTGTGGAATATTTTATTTAAAAATGCAATAGGAACTTAACACATAATTTATGGTCCAACAAATATTAGCTTCCACCACTCCCACTCACACATAAGCTTGATGGTTTAGCAATAAGTACTTAATTGTTTGATTTGCCAAGAAACAATATTCTAAGTAAACATTAGAGAAAAACGTTTCCAGCTGTTATATTCTTTTCATGTTGAGGCGTGGGACAACTTGGAGATGGGATTTTGTATATTTTCTCATTGTTGAGAGAAAGTTAATTTCTATGACTTAACAAATCCGTATATTGTGAAATAGAAGTGCACGTAGAGATAAAATTTGAAAGAAATATTTGCATCAAGAAAAACAGCAGATATAACTCACATCAACAAGCGATGGTGTATCTTCTCTATTATGACTTAAACTGTAACTCGATCGGCAACTTCGAGTCGGAAACCGAGTTGCAGAGTACCTACCTGCTGGAGCTTTTTGTTTTTACTATTCATTCTCCTCAGATTTAGAACGTGACATTTAAGCATTTATTCACATGCACTTCAATCGTTTCCTTCTTTTCAAAGATTTGCCGATCAACTTTCATTACTTTTTTGAAAACATATTTACCTTAATATGACTTGTCTCACTTGGTCATGCTAAGCATCAGCAGGAATAATAACTTTCTTTTCCCCAAGGCCATTTTTACGTAGGATTCTCCTTTCTTCCAGAGATGGAATAGTAGTAGAAGTATTGGAACTCAGACAAACAAAAGATCGAGTCGTAGTGCGACCTAAAATAGAAATATGTATCACCGCAGTTTACTTGTTTTGGTGACTAGAATCAGAACATAAAAATGAGCAATATTTCCTGAAACTTTATATAAGTGTCTGTTGCATGAGTGAAGCAGCTAGGTATGTGTTCATGAGACATGGATGCCCACACGTTCCTGTTGGACACAAATTCAAGGAAGAAATAAATATGCATGTATATATAACTAACTCATACTTAGGTTTCATATTCTCTGTTGCAATTGTGTGTGAAAAAAAATGTGATAAATTGCATTTGTGTAAATTTGAAATGTAGGCATTTCATCAGAATTTAACAAAGTACATTTGTGAATCGTCAAACACACTAACGAAAAGATATAGCAGAACAACAACAACAACAAAACAGAGGAGAAACAAACACATAGTAACATTTGTGGACCGTAAGACAGACACACATTACGCAGACAGCCAATATAATAGTTGGGGTACTTATTTTATATTCAAAATAATACTAGTACAGCATATTAAAAAGCCACAAACATTGTGCCTTGTTCCAGTGGTTAACTTGAATGTTGATATGCTGTGGTGCTGGTGTCACATCAAGACAATAAAGGCTATTTATTTGATTATATGTATGGAATAATCTATTTGTGTTAGTATGTGTGTGTCTGTGTGTACACGTTCTATTAGATGCATTGTATGAAATGTATTTTTCCATTCATAAGTGTTGTCTTGGGTGCTGAATATGGCAAAAACAAAACAAAAACAGAAATAAAGTAACTATATAAAATAGTGATAAACAGTGATAATTAAGGGTACCTTTTCTTCTTCCATCAATCCTGACCAAATTGTTTTCAGTCCTACCAGTTCTCGCGTTATATAGATTTAATCTCTGAGCAAAACAAAAAGAACATGTGACAAGTCTAAATGTACAGAAAAAGATGAAGTGGGTTTTTGTCATATAACAAAAGATGATGCATAGGTCATTACATTTTGGGGGAAATTGTAAAGGTACGCCCCTCACTTGCAAGGGGTGTGGGTTGATTGTCGGAGTGTACCTTCTTTCAAGGTGTCCGCTTTATTCGGTTTTCGTTATCTAGGAGATGATCGCCCTCGGTGTTATTGCCCGGATCGAGTAAACTTATAGGTGGAATAAATAGAGATCTGAGCAGATATATAGAACAGAATGACACGGGCCCCCGTACGAAAAGAATCAAAATTTAATCAATTACATAAACACTGGAGATAATACAATACATTAGGAAGATACACTTCTTTGGAATAAATCTTTCACCGAATTTAAAAATAAAAAACACAAATATATTTATAAAAATAGCCGATCTGTTTTACTGATAGAATTAGTCATCATATGATCGAGTGAACAATCAAAGTCGTTGCCTTGTACAATTGCATAACCTGTTTAGCTCTGGTTCCCTCCAATTTCACTGTAACTGTTCTCTGTCCTTTCGCACTTTCTTTCCTTCCTTTTTCTATATTCTCTCCAACCTTTCTACTGCTTCGCCTCCCTTCGGTACTCTTTCTTTGTGTGGGTAGGTGGTTATGTAAGCATGTAGAAACACAGCGAATTGATTGCGTCAGTGCGTCGGTACATCTGAGGATACGTCGGAAGAGCTATTTTCCCCTTTTAAAATAAACAAAAACTACCTAAATTTTCCGTCGGGTATCCTGTCGGGAATAGATCATTCCTCACCTTCTCGTTATCAGATCTTACTATCGGCATTCAAACAGATACCAAAGGCTATTTAGTCGGGCCAAGCATGGTAGACCGAAACAATCCTAGTTCCATAAAATTAATGTACTTTCTAATGGCCAGAACGGTTCCACTCTGGTCTCAATTACACAAATGAATGAATGAAATTCATTACAGGTCGTAATTACGCTATTTCAGCGAACACACACATTCAAGTCTTTATTATACGTGAAATCATTTAAGATGGGTGAATTCAAACGGATTCCCGTAACTCATAGCAATAAAGGTTATACATGAATTCTTAGAATACCCAATTCCTATACAAACAAGACGACAAATTCAAACAATTCGTCAACTTATATAAAGGTTATACATAAATTCTTAGAATACCAAATTCCTATACAAACAAGATGACAAATTCGAATAATTCGACAATCTTATATAAAAAAGATTATTGTACGAATTCATATATATATATATATATATATATATATATATATATATAAACTCAACATATTTATACTCATATCAAGAGAATTGATTTACGAATTTAAACAACTAAATTCATGCACATATTATCAAATAATTCAAGCAAAACATTATGTTGGCATAAACGAATTTCAGGAAATTTTGACGCAGATACCTTGTGTTTTTCTCGCTCCTACAGCCAAATTGTGACCGTTGAACTTTCAGCCCTCTGGTCCCTTGGACAAGTGTTTTACGAGGGAGAATATCTTTCAAATTCCTCTCGGAGTCCACGTACGTTTACTCTTGCAGCAAAGCTTGGACTAATTAGATTTTTTCGATGTGGTGATATTAAAACTAGGAAATTTATTGTGGGGAAACACGCCCCTTATTTAGCGTAACCAATCAGGATTAAATGTATTTACCGCCTTTAATAACTGGGCGCCAAATCTGGAGTCAGTTTGACCTTCTACGTTGCGACTAACGGTTTTTGGAAATTTTCAATTCTGACAGTTGCACTATGAAATCGAAGTTTAACCGTGTCCCTAATAGTCTGTCTGGCTGCTATATAAAAAAAAGTGAAATTAGGCTCACTACCGTCCCCGACCAGATATTTAGAAATTCTTGCAGTATAGCGATTTAACAAGCGCCTGTCTCCATAAATCTAATTAATTGTTCTCTGGTCTCAGCTAATGTGTTCTTCATTGATCGACAGAAATTTGCCCTCTCGCAGAAATCAATAATATTTCATGGTGATATTCGTGTACTCTTCTATTGAAAGAAGACCTATTTGATACACTAAGCTTCTATGAATGTTACAGGGCTTATGTGTACGGAAACACATTCTATGAATCATAACGTTTAAATTAAAGTTTAGCGGATATTATATTTTTTACACATTAGCAATAGGACATTAGCAAGTTACGGATAGGCAAATATTTAAATTAGTCGGTGTTAATAGTTTCATTGTTTTTCTCATAGCATTTAATTCAGTTTATTGGCGGTTGAATCTGCTAAACTTAATTAAATTGATTAAATGGTACAGTTGCATAAAATTAAGTTAAAATTCAATTTTAAAATCTTCATGGCATCAACAACTCAGGATGACAGACAGAAAGACGAAACACCATGATGACAATGATGTAGCTCGTGGAATTAAACAGTGCAAAAAGGAGGGGTTTCTTGAAATTATATACCATTGTTCTACTAAACAAGCGCCTGTGTTCCTCCGATACCGATGCAGATGATGTGTGACTTTCATATGAACCAGATGCAGAGGATGTAACTAATGATGAGGTGGAGGATTATCTGGTCTGCAACCCTCCTCAAGATAGATATGGCATCATCAAGGTTTGTATTCATGTCTGAATTAAGAACAAAATTGTTAATAGTTACGGAACGCCATAAACAGTACTTGCGTACAAGCTGTTTTGTATGAATCATTTTCTTTGTTCTGTAATATCATTGAATTGATTGTCACAATGAGGAATCTCTTGCTGCACTGCACAATATATATATATATATATATATATATATATATATATATATATATATATATATATATATATATATATATATATATATATATATATCGCTACGATGTCTGCAGTGTGGCAGTTTAAAGTGATGTCTAGCACTTGGCATCATGTTGGAGACATGTAGCATGATGTCTCACCCAGCCACATTATCCTGACACCAGGCCGACCAGTCATAACACTAACCTCTTAATGCTGAGCGTCTAGCGAGGCGGCTGTTAGTACCAATTTTAGAAGTCTTTGGTATGACTCGGCCGGGGTTCAAACCCAGGACCTTCCGCATCCGGGGCGGACGACTAGGCCACCGGGGCGGTCTCGTATAATAGTGTAGACAAACTGTCAAAATCGGAGTGCTTACTGCTAGAAACTTGAGGTCTAGGAAGTGGGGAATCTCATTCTAGGTAACTCAGAGTTACTGTAGTGAACAAAATGACATGGACTGTCGACGATTGAGGGAACCAGTATAGAAATGATTTACATAATGAATAAAGCTCCTGAAGAAGTTACACAAAGGTACATATGAACTATCTTGTATAAATACTGTCTAACCCTAAGGCATAATGTAAAGATGCGGGCAAGTTACAGCGTTGTCTGCTAGAATGCACAAAGTAAAGGTCTCGGAGACCTTTGATTTGTTTTACTAAGATTCTTCCTATAAAACATGTTAGTCGGGTGCTGATGCTGAAATTATGAATAATTAGACCTGGACACGAAGGATTTAAACTGTATAAGAAAGAATGTTGGTCAACTGCATACAGTAAATCGCATACAAAAGAAATTTATAAATATTATCCTTCACTTAGTAATGAAATGTTAATTCCTAGCCCTGTTAATTATATTTTTCTTATTTATTAAATTATGGCAAATTGCACCTTGTAAACAAATTGGCGTTGAAAGAAATCAACACGCTACAGCCAGACTCACATATACAAATAATGACAAAAATGCTAAAATAAAGACAGACGATCCTTACAAAACTATTTTGACATTATCGTGCAACATCATTACTGAATGGATACTGCCCTGCTGAATTACTGATGGGAAGAAAATTACTAGCTACTTTGCCAACGGCACCAGAAAACTTGCAGCAGAAATGGCAAGATATAAAGAAACTGAAGAAATCGGAAAACTGTAAGATGCTCAAAAGAAAAAATATGAAACTTCGACATTGCGCCCAAAATATGAAAACACTTCCAGAAGGGAATAAAGCATGGATCAAAGATATTTTTTTCAGCATTGTTAAATCTGAGGCATCTACACCTCGTTTATACATGGTAGTAACTGAAGAGGGAGAGATATGGCGTAAAAGGAGACATCTAATTCCCATGCCTACCACAGTATCAGAGCATGTCCGAGTGAATTTTTTAAACCCCTGATACTTGCCTCTTGATGAAAGCAAATCAGCATCTATCAAGCAAACTTTATATTTCACACGTTTGGAAAGAATTTGAAACCCACGTGAGAGACAGAACTTTTTCAGAAACGCGGTCACCAGGTCACTTTACATTTTAAATGTTAACATACTCAGGATGGGAGATATAGTGTTAGCTTAATTCTGATTAGCTTTAAATGTCACTCAACAGTTCTTGACAAAGAAAGTAATCAGACATTCTACACTGGACTAGAGCTGATTTACATCAACAGCTGGTCTTTGCTATGCCTTCACAGGGTTTAAGTTCAATGAAAAAAATACTTTGAGGGCATTCATGTCTCCTCAACTGTACTGCTGTTTTGTAATTAATAAATAATTATCATGCGTTGAATACAAATACGCCATATAGATTAAACGTATTCGTTCATATTATCATAAGGAAGCAAATATCGAGTAAGGCACTGTTATCCTTCTTACATCCAGGTTAATATGCAGAATAAAAGCCGTCTTTTTACCGATTGAGTCTGGTTCACTTCATTGATAAATGGTACTCACCTGGATCATTCTGTTTCATATAAAACTTGGAACTAGCAATTGATATCAGCCTATAACAAATCATAATTCCTTACCATATACTTTACCTTTTTCACACTGTATCTTACCTTCCCAGTTAATAATCGCCCTCATATTGTATATCCCATCGTTCATTCAATGCATACTTCATTGAATCGCGTAACTTATATATATATATATATATATATATATATATATATATATATATATATATATATATATATATATATATATATATATATATATATATATATATATATATCTATTCTCCACGCCTTGTTTTTACATATTAATTTCATGCGTTTTTCTTTGTTTTCCATCTTTCGTTCAATGTTAATTTCTCTTTGCATTTTGTAATAATAATAATAATAATAGTCTTTATGTGATGATGGTGAAACAATTAGTACATAAATTAATCTCACTTGTGGCACTTTATTATCTGCATATGTAGAGACAAATATATAAAATACAGTTGAGAAACAAACATCATACAGAAAAGGTATAATGATTGATATACACAGGAACAATTAAGTGTTGACAGCACAGAGAGCATTGTGTACACCAACATGCATGATTGAAAGCTTTTTCACACACACACACACACGGGTGAACGCCCAGGAGCATTTTATATAATACATACAGATACAAATATACCAGAAAGTTGACCATAACCGGTTATCGACATTATTTGGATTGCATCCATTTCAGATACCTGTGACGAAAGGAATGTTCTGATGATGCTTTTTGAACATCTATAGGAAGACAGTTCCAAATGATTGGACCCACGAAGGCCAAACTATTTTTATACAATTCCATTTCGGGCTTAGGAAGAAGAAAGTTATAATTTGGCATAGAGCGAGGTATCGATGTACTATAAACTGTATTGACATTATTTGTCCTTTTACTGAACATATCATTTATAGTTTGTCGTCGAATCATTAGAAACTAAGTCTTTCCACACTGAACAAATTTCATTCGCTCTCCTTTTCATAATATATTTTCTCAGTGCGCGCCTTCACATGTGATACTGGTGACATATATACATATTTTATTGAATAAAATTTATGAGAAAAGGTATAGATCCCTACTGGAGTTATTCTTTAATAACAAAACATTACAATCACCATCACTATTTAGCACCACCTAGACCAACAAGTTGTTCTCCGCCTTTTTTCTGACATACTGGTGGCGCCACCAGTCGTGTCAAAAAAAGGGGGAGAACAGCTTGTATATGTACAGCACCACAATAAAACAATATCAAGAGAATAAATTAAAGACAACAGCTGCACAAATACCACGTTCACCAATAAGAAGAAGAAGAAGAAGAAGAAGAAGAAAAGAATTTACTTGACATAATAAATCTGTTGATGGTGCACAAAGTTAGCTTTTCTTAAACTTAATGGTTTCGCTTCTTTCTGTTACTTAGTTTAACACCATAGAGTTGTAACACTTCTAGATCCAAACTCAAAGTATCAAGAGATGCTATTGTTGATACACGTTCCATGTTGATTTGTTTGATCTATTTGAAGATGTGGACCGTTTGTCTTTCTAAGGGCTCATCACATGCCACTTTACAAATATGGAAGTCATTATAGTGTTGAAATATATATAGAAAGAAAGACAGCAATGGAATCAATTTCTTTTCTTCTGTCTGAATTATCCCAGTATCATGTCTCTTTGATTCTTGTAAAAATATTTTCTGTTTTCACAAATTTTTTTTCAGGAACTTTACAAAACCATATATCACAATGAAAGTTCCATCTTCGTTTTTGTTAAAAATGTAGACGCAACAGAAATAATGTGCAGATGGAAAACTGGAACGGAATTATAAAACTACCTGACATTAATAATTCAGTCAAACTAGATATTCATATAAAATACAATGTTATTATTTTGGTATGAAGTTTTATATATTGGAAGATAAAAGACTAAAATTTTGGTTTATAAAAAGATGAAATGTGACAGAAATAGAAAATACAAAAGAATAATTTAACTATTATGCAAATTGCTAAAACTTGTTGCACAAATGTTGCATGCACAAGGTTCGTGTAAATTTTTATCATATACTTTTATAAACTTCCATGTTAATGTGCATTTCAAAAATTTTATTTTAATTTAATTTAATTTTTATTTTTATTTTATTTTAAATTATTTATTTTAATTTAATATTTTAATGGCCATAGTTTCTTCAGTTTTGCTTCTAATATACATATAGCCATATATTATTACCGTTTACTGATAATACATTTGAAATATAGCCAAAAACAATGTCATACCTAAAGTACTTCTTCCTTTATGTACTTTGATCAAGAAGTGACCAACATATAAGAAATAAAGCAACATATACACCGAGTTTCTTGATATGTGGAAGCCTGTGAAACTGACAGGCTTATACACTTTTGTGGATAACGTTGTTATTGGTTGATCTTAAAATTAGTCAGTACTGAAAAGTTATAAGCTACCATGGCAATAATTAATTAATTAATTAATTAGTTAATTAATTAATTAATTAATTAATTAATCTATTTATTCTTCTTCCTACAAGAACAAGAAGAAGAAAAGAAAGAAGAAGAAGGAAATGAATTATCTAAATTGATATAATGGTATGGTGATGACAACAATGATGATAGTGCTGCCAGTGGTAATGATGATGATGTAGCTGGAGGATGCTTATTTTGTGGGTTAACATTATTTTTAACCTGATTGTATATATTCATGATCACCTAAAAAAACACTCTTCTGTTTAAACACTTTTGGGAACCGAAGAAAATTGTACTTAAATAATTGATGACGAGGTACAATGCTTTTGTGGAATTGGTTTTTATATTTGTGTGTATGTGACACAATTACACAAACGTGTCAATCATTTTTTCTCACTTTCACAGATAATCACATCATCAGCCAAGGGTCATTTACCCTAGCTACCTTATGTTTCATCGTCTCGGAATACACAAGGATGATAATGTCCTACTTTAGTTCAAAGTTTGAATCTCTTCTGACTAAAATGGACTATTTTAGTAATAAACTAATATCGCTCATTCATTTTATCTAATACTAAGTGGCATGACAAGGAGATCAAACCTGGGGGGCGGGGGGGGGGGGGACTCCACTGAGCTATAGGGCTTGACTTATAATTGGAAATACATGATTAAGAAACCTTGATTTTAGGTCTATGATGTCAGGAGAAGGAAGTAGATAATATAAACTTGCATGTAGTAGTGTAGTAAAGGAGGGTGGAGGTACGGACGGAGTGTTTGCTCCGGGCGTCAGTGGCCTTGGGGAACCAAAACCATGGATGGGCGCCAGAGGTGTTGTGGCGCCAAAACCCCTTTGGGCTATCATCGTCGTCCCGACACCATTTACCTTTAGTATGCCACTGCTTGCATGCAAAGTTAGAATGTATTTATGATTTGAAACAAACATTGTTCTTGTGGCAATGACAATTTGTTACTTTTGGTATGACATATTATTATTATTATTATTAATTTGATATTTTGTTCTTGTTCGCACTGCCAATGACATCAAAGTAGAAAAGTGATACAATATACCTCGCTTTTGCTTTGCATGTAAGACAAAATAAATTCTTTAAATTGCCTGACAATTTAATCAAGTTATCTTCATACTCAAAGAAATCTGCTTTCCAAACTATACAGTGATACAGGACAGCAGCGACTGACATAAAAATAAAACAAAAGACGCACACACACACGTATATGAACACATATCCATACATAACTGTTTATATAGATACATGGACTCTTCGTCCTTCTGTCTTTCCCCCTACATAAATCTTTTCATGGAAAGAAAGAAGGAAACTATTTTTTTAAGTTTCATTTTAGACTACATAATTTCATTTAATAACACGTCATTTGGAAGCAGATATCATCATTCCGTTTTGTTCTTTAAATCATTTTATTTAATACCAGATCATTTCATTTAACGCCACATCATTTGGAATCTGAATTCATTGTTTCATTTTTGGGGTTCAATCATTTCATTTCATGCTACATCATTTCATGTCACACAACATCATTTGGAATCTGAATTCATCATTCCGTTTGTTGGGTTAAATCATTTCATTTCACACTACATCATTTAATACCACGTCATTTGGAATCTAAATTCATCATTCGGTTTTGTTCGTTAAATCATTTCATGTGACACCACATCATTTGGAATTTGGATTTATCATTTCATTTGCTAGGTTAAATCATTTGATTTCATACTAAATCATTTGATTAATATAATTTTGGCGGCGAAGCTGCCCATAGGTTTGCATGTGAAATCATTGAATGTCATAGATCAATTCAAATACACTACTGGTTAAGTGTTGAAACTCGACGATACTGACTTGATTTATGAAAAGTTTCAAAATGTTTTCAAAGATATTAATTCAAAGAATAACTTCATTTTTTATTTATTGTAAACCTTGAAAACGTATTTGGGTTTTAAAAAATATTAAGATGATAGCTCATATCAGTTTTGTTCGTAATTTCGGCTAGACATTTACGAGAAACACTTGTGTAAATTTATTACCTGAAAATCAACTTTTAAATTCTCCATGTTTACGAAAACAGTAACTACTACTAAAATAAATCAGGTATGTGTGTGTTATTATTTTATTCATAAAAATTTTAGATGGTCGGAATAAGAATGGCTTTCCATCTGCATCCACCTCGATCCAAATCAGCTTAGTCCGAATCATCCAGCAGGCGGCCTAGTCAACAATATTATTAAAAATTTAAGTCGCTAGAGAAGAGTAAATTGACATTATACAAATATTAATTAATCCACATAATCTTTAAGACGCTTTCGGCAATGTTCTTTAGTTTCTCCAACGCCTGTGTTCTTATACGGCTCATCGTGACGACTCGGCACCATGCGCTACATTCGGTCAGGTCGATTCAGCTGGGACGTTTCACCCCACTTAAATTTATTAGGAATATAACGTACTACTTTAATAAAGATGTTTCCATTGACGTTGAGCATCAAAGTGCCTGTGGTCATAGTGACGTATCAACTAAAGATGTATTTTGATGAAATAAAAACTAATTGAAATAAAAGTTGTTCTAAATGAAACGGATTGGCCAACAAGTGTTGGATCAAGCACCTGTCTAATGAAACATGTGACATTTAAAAGAATACCTGTCGAGTCCGCCTGCACAACACAGATACAAGTTCAAGTGTGCATATACTTGCCCAGCACATACTATACATAAATATAGTGATTGTTTATTACAAAATCAAACTCTGGAAATCTCTTGTGTAATACAAATATCAATAGAGTGGGGCAGTGGCTATTCGCACGGCTGCGGTGTACCCTTAGTAGTGAATGGGGCCACTATAGGGACAATGGGACTTACCATTAAAAACACCCCTAGGCCACTATAGGGACTATGTAAATTTAACATAGGGAAAATTGCTGGGCCACTATAGGGACAAGGGAATTTTACATGGGGAATAGAGTTTGGGCTTGTCTAGGGACAAGGGGAATTGAACATGGGGAATAGAGTTTGGGTCTGTTTAGGGACAAGAGGAATTGAACATGGAAATAGAGTTTGGGCTTGTCTAGGGACAATGGAAATTTAACATGGGAATAGAGTTTGGGTTTGTCTAGGGACAAGGGGAATGGAACAGGGGACTATAGTGTGGGTCTGTCTAGGGACAATGGGAATTTAACATGGGGAATAGATCATGGGACTGTCTAGGGACAATGGGAAATTTAACATGGGGAATAGATCGTGGGACTGTCTAGGGACAATGAAATTTAACATTACGGAAACCCCTGGGGGGACATAGCCTCAAGGGAATTTAACATATGGAAATTGAACATGGTGGGTCTGTATAGCGTCAAGGGGAATTGAACATGGTGGGACTGTCTAGGGACAATGATGGTAGAGGGTCAAACACAACAGAGACAGAAACATACAAGTACAAGCGTGAGATTTATATATAAAGCATTACCAAGACCTGAAATCTTGTTGGGGTGTTCAAAAATTTGCATAATTGTAATGATGTTATAAATAGCTATAATCAAGGAAATGCTCAACGACAAAATGGATGTGACTAAAAGTAAAGCTAAAATGACGAAATTGTCCCAGAATTTAAAGGAAAATAAACATATCCCCGAAAATTAAGTTACAATGGTTTAGACTAAAATGGATACAATTAGTAACTACTTGCAATATCAACTTGTGTGACGATCGTAGATAAACACCCATGTATCTATTTATAGCTATAATCAGCTGAAATTCCTATGAAATCTCACTATCTATTTATAGCTACAACTTGTGGGTTATTCCTTTGGAAAACCCCACTATCTTTTTATAGCCTCAGCTTGAGTGACGTTCCTGTTTATGAACTCTAATACATAAGTATAGCTACAACCTGTGGAAATCCCCAAGTCCATATTTATAGTCTCAAAATTTCCAGCGTCAGTGACGTCACTGTACTGAACACTAGGGGATAAATGCCAACAGTGTTGCAAGTGGCTGACCTGAATACACGCTACTGTAGGTAGGTAGGTAGAGTGTATCTGATAGGGATAAAGTGAGTTTTATAGGGACAAACAGAGACCAATACACACACACACAACGTACGCGCGCAGACATACGCACACACACACACACAACGTACGCGAGCAGACATACGCGCACACACACACACACTATAAAATCGATAAAATTAGTAACTACTTACAATATCAACTTGTGTGACGATCGTGGATAAATACCTATGTATCTATAATCAGCTGAAATTCATATGAAATCCCACTATCTATTTATAGCTCCAACTTGTGGGTTATTCCTTTGGAAAATCCCACTATCTTTTTATAGCCTCAGCTTGAGTGACGTTCCTGTTTATGAACTCTAGTACATAGTATAGCTACAACCTATGGAAATCCCCAAGTCCATATTTATAGTCTCAAAATTTCCAGCGTCAGTGACGTCACTGTACTGAACACTAGGGGATAAATGTCAACAGTGTTGCAAGTGGCTGACTTGAATACACGTTACTGTAGGTAGGTAGGTAGAGTGTATCCGATAGGGATAAAGTGAGTTTTATAGGGACAAACAGAGACCAATACACACACAAACACACACACACACACAATGTACGCGCGCAGACATACGCACACACACACAGAGGAAAGAGGAAAAAACAAAACCAAACATACTATCCATACAAACGTACGCGAACGCATACAAACCCTAAATATACTATCCACACAACGTCGCTAACGCATACAAACCCCAAATATACTATCCACACAGCGTCGCTAACGCATTAAAAACCAAATATACCATCCACACAACGTCGCTAACGCGTACAAACCCCAAATATACTATCCACACAACGTCGCTAACGCGTACAAACCCCAAATATACAATCCACACAACGTCGCTAACGCTTACAAACCCCAAATATACTATCCACACAACGTCGCTAACGCATAAAACCCCCAAATATACTATCCACACAACGTCGCTAACGCATACAAACACCAAATATACTATCCACACTCGGGAGGAAGAAGAAAAAAAAACAAATATACAATCTACACAACGTACGCGAACACACACACACACACACACAGAGGGAAGAGGAAAAAACAAACCCCAAATATACTATCAACACAGAAGGGAGATAATACAAACCCCAAATAAACTATCCACACAAACGTACGCGAACGAATACAAACCCCAAATATACTATCCACACAAACGTACGCAAACGCATACAAACCCCAAAATATCCTATCCATACAAACGAACGCGAACGCATACAAACCCCAAATATACTATTCATACAAACGTACGCGAACGCATACAAACCCCAAATATACTTTCCATACAAACGTACCCGAACGCATACAATTCCCAAATATACTATCCACACAACGTCGCTAACGCGGACAAACCCCAAATATACGATCTACACTCGGGAGGAAGAAGAAAAAACAACCAAATATACGATCTACACAACGTACGCGAATACACACACACACACACACACACACACACACACAGGGAAGAGGAAAAAAAACAAACCCCAAATATACTATCCACACAGAAGGGAGATAATACAAACCCCAAATATACTATCTACACATGGAAGAGGAAGAATACAAATCCCATACCTACTATCCACACGGAGGTGAGATGTAAATAAAATAAATCCCATATCTACAATCTACGCAGAGGGAAGAAATAAATAACCCAATATACACTATCCTCAAAGAGGGAAGAGGAAAAAGCCATAATATACTAACCACACAGAGGGAAGAAGAAAACCATTATATACTATCCACACGGAGTGAAGAAATAACCCTTTATATATGCTATCAACATAGAATGAAGAACATAGCCCATTATATTCCATCAACACAGTGAAGAAGAAAAAGTTTTTTGAAAGCACCTAATCCCTCACCTGCAATGACCAACTCTGCCAAACACCTACACCCCACCCCCACTCCCAACACTACAAAACCCATTTAACCCGTTATTTTATGGCATCAGTGTGTGATTTAGGAAACATCAAGACACAAAATGATGGATGAATAGACTGACTATTGTTTACCGACTTGCATGCCTAAAGAGCGTGCGTGAAGGAAAACATCCTTCCATTTCAATTCTAACTAAAACATGATCCAGAGGGATAGAGAGAGGTGAAAGAGCACAATTTCATAAAGTGTGAGTAAAAACAAAACACGCCATCCTTATTATACAATGTCAAGACCAAGAGACACTTACGTTTTCTTTCTGGTCTATTCTCTTTTAGAAGGTAGTATGAAATTTCACATCAGGGCCAACGCATCGGCTCACATTGTCAATTTTTCCATTTCCATGTCTTTACTGGCACAAGTTCTTCATCATATTCAATTTCTTCTTCTTCTGAATCCCTCTTCTCTGTTTCGTTTTGTTTCTGTTTCTTCTCTTTTCTCGTAGGGCACTCTGAATCCCAGTGTCCTTTCTCCCGACAACGATATTAGGTATCTTGACTTTTGTCTCTCTTTCTTAGACGAAGCAGGTATTCTGGAGACAAATACCCATTTACTTTTGCAGATATAGCAAACTTCATTAACACTTACACACTTTCGTATGACTCTCATCAAATCAACGACCAAAAGAGTAAGTTTTGTTGCCACTTTCGCATGTGAATTATGCTTTCGTATGACTTTTAGCAAATATTTGACCAGCAGGTCGATCTGTGCTGACTCTTCCATCTTCTTGATCGTTTGAGAGTGGAATGAATACTATGACGCTAAGACACTCTCCTTATATACAGGGATCTGCTGCGTATGAAACCTAGTCAAATGTAATTTTGCAATAAGATGAAACGATTTCATTGAGAAAGTAAAAGGCAATGATGTACCGTATCGCCTCACACAAAACCTGAAGTGTTAGTTCAAATCCGTGTCAGCGATTTCGAAGACGACATAACTGAGCTTTAATCAATGCTCTCCAATTATGCCACAAAACCACGAGTCCTGATTCACGCCAAAAGAAATTTCGTTCGGTCCATAAAAAATAGTATCACATCTGAGAAACGCAAAAACGAACTTCCAGAAAACTGAGAACGACGGCTTACACCTACAACGTAAATGTATGAGTTCAAGTAGTGCGTCAAACTTAGTCAAATTAAATTTTTATAGTCAAGACGAAACGATCTCTTTTCGAACAAGAAAGCAGACACCAAGCGACAATGGCGATCCGTGTCACACAACACTTCTTAAAATGTATATTATCAGAGGTTTGTTCTAGCGATCTGCACGGTTAAATTAAATGTTGATGTATTTTGCAATAAGACGGACACAATTTCCATGGGATCGCCCATGGTACGATTGTTCGTGCATTAGTTTAATTTTTAAAAATATTTTTTTATATAAATCGCCTATAGGATAGACCCAGTAAAGCATGGCCATTCTCGTCACTGTCTGAATAGCTACTCAAGTCAATTCGAAGCGAACACGGTAAGAAAATAAGTATAGCCAATGAAATGGCTTACAACGGATGATGCATTGTTTTGTTCTAGGACTGTGTGGCATAATAATCCCTATGTTCTTGCGTTGTTACCATTACAGTGCAGACAGACTGAAATGTGAACTTACAAGCCCTCTTTGTGTGTGTTGTACCATTTCCTCTTACCACATCAAAATACTGAGTGTCACAGTATTGGTTCGCGTTTTCAAGTTGACCATTTTTTTATATCTCACTTAAACATTTCGACATAAACACTCACACTCACATCGGTAGAGTCAGAACAGACGTGTTACAGTATTGAGGGGCATGTTATCTTTTTTTTTCCAAACTAATAAATTTGGGGCTTGTATGAAGTAAAGAACCGAAAGTACAGTGAAACTCAAGGATGATGACCCAATCTGTCTGTCTATTGATGCGTGTATTTACTTAAGAAGGAATATGACCTCTAAAATACAAAGAGATACGCCCGTGTAATTTAGAGTTTCAATCGTCTTTGAAGACAAACTTGGTCTCCTTTTGTAGGGCTTGAAATAATAAAAAAAACTGAAAAATCTTAAGCACTTTGCTATAGATAATTTCATCAACAGACTAAACAACATAAATACCGTTACAACAATAGAAAGCCTTAAATCTTCTATCAAAAAGAAATGCATGAAAAAAAATTAAAGATTAACGATAACTAACCAATGAAACCGAATTTAACAAAGGCAATGACATGTGAAGAAATGTCTCTCACTTTGGAAAGGTAGGCGAATGTACTCTGTCATGCACCATCAACTTGAAAAAAAATATAAACAGAGAGAAACCTGAATTCAAAATTCAGTTGTTTCTTTTTCTTCAAAATTGTTTCGTTTCTTTTTTTCTTCTTTTTTTTGGAACAAATCTAAGCACTAATATAGAGTGAAAAAATGAGGGGATATTCCTAACGTTCATAATCACCTATATATGCTTGGACTTGTCTGTGACTTATCCACAAAACAAGATGTACATATTTCTGGTCAAGCTGCAAGTGTGTGCGTGTTTTTGAAAATGGTAAAAATGGGATATACAATTTTCTCGTGACACTTATAAAGTGAAGAGTCTGTGCAAGTGTCAAAAGCCAAAGTCATATAAGTTTTGTATTTTGTACGGCTTGTAAAGATTTCCACTTTAGAAAATGTGAAGTATCACAAGTTATTATCACAAACAGAAGTGGAACATAGGGGCTTGCAAGAAAGAAAATAACCCAGACAGTTGGTGTCATCAAGAGTGTTAGAGACGGTACCCGAACTTGCTTGCTTGCTTACTTGAATTAAAGTGTTTTTCGCTCTAATGGAGCATGTATCACTGGTTTAATAACGCACCGCGTGATTTTTAATTACTCCTGGGGAAGGAAAGAGAGCCTCATCCCCCAGGCTTTTATGTACTCACAGACTACTTTTAAATTTAGCCACTCAGGTGTAGGACTAACTAGTCCTTAACAACCTGACTGAAAGGCTTTAAACATGAGTGGGAATTGTCTCACCACACACTCATTTTTCTGTCCGAGCGTGGTAAAGGAGGAAAAAGGTGCTCAGCAAGACAGCCATGGATGTTAAGTACTCACCAAAACGCTAGCTCGTACTTATTTCAAATCAAGTCGTGTCACCAAAAAAGACGACGTGTACGACATCAAAGGCATTGTCAAACGCAGAAACCGTAAAGTGGGCAAACGACGTGTCAAAGAAGTCAAAGTACGTTGGAAAGGATATCCACCCAGTTTTCATTCTTGCATCGACGCTTTGCACTATAAAAAGAAGTGACCATCATGCCCTTTCACACAGATTCAGCTGCTGCGATCACTCCTTCACCCAATTCTTCTCTGCAAGATTTACAAACACAACCCTTGTGGGTGTGGTATGGAAAACGTGTGCCTAAAACGCAAATCGTCTTTTTCTACCAAACCTTCGTGGTGTATTGTGTCATCGGTGCAGCCATTGCCAATTTGAGTTTGCAACAAGGAGACAAACACTTGTGGACAATTGTATTGAGCAGTTACATCGGTTACCTGCTTCCTAATCCCTCCCTGAAATTCTCCTCGAACGGGAACAACGGGAACCTTGTGTCCAGTGTCAGTGCCAGTCACCACTCCAACAACAACCCCATTTTGGGCCGAGACACTCCTCTAACTTCCAGTATCGCCTCGGAGAGCCACAAAACTCTGGAATTATGAGCAATAACAACCAATTTTACTTAACCTTACCCAGTGACAGTTCCATGGAGGTGTTTCCCAAGAACACGTTGTGCTGTTACACGGTCAAATTACCTCAGACCATCCAGTTAGATCACGAAGCCCATTGGGAAGTGGCTTTAGTGGAAATCATTCACCCAACACAAATCAAAAACATCACCGAAAAGCAAAACACTTTCGAGGTGGAAATCCTGATTGCCCAATTTAAGGAAGAAATCAATAAAATCGGGTTTTTAGGGGACACAAGACCAGCCAGCAATCCAGCCTTTATTATCTACACCTTGAAAATTCCTTCAGGTTATTATTTTAGTGGTGAACATTTGGTGGACACTATTGCGGACAGGTTCAACTTAGCCTTTGGCAAAGCACTGAACAGAGCCAAAAAATGTGTGAAGATTGAGTACCATAAAGTGGCTCATCGTCTCGTGATCAAATTTCAAGATACGGACACATTGTCCCTCAGGTTCAATGGTAGTTTGTTTGAAATTTTGGGTGGACATGCAGAAATGGTCGCAAACAATTTGAGCCCCAAGATCAACAGTAATATGGCTTTTACAGAGCTTTTGGAAACCCGGTAGAACTGAACCAAGGACTTAATTTGATCTTTGTGTATTCCGATGTGGTGGAGTACAACGTGGTGGGACACACCTCTGTTCCGTTACTGCGTGTCATTCCTTTGAAAGTGGATAGTACCACAAACAATGACCAGGAAGGTGCAAACACCTATCACGTACACCGTGAATTTGTACATCCTCACTATTTGCCCGTCAGTAAGTCGTATTTAGACACTGTCAACATTGCTATAAAAGGAGATCTGGGACAAAATATTCCATTCTCCAAAGGGAAAGTTACAGTGAAACTCCATTTTCGAAAACGGTTCTCTAACGAATTGTAAGTCAAGACAGCGACGAGTGACATTTTCACCCTATAAAATCCGGCCAGATGTGTGTGGAATTTCAGTTTGCAGAAAATCTACGCGCAGATAATACGGTGAACGTCATCCTGTATGCTGAATTGGACAATACGATATAAACCAACAGTTTGAGAGAAGTCATTCTAGACTATTAGAAGTCATGGAAGACTTTTATCAGTGTTTATATAGTAGGGATTCTTTGGACATGGAATGTGAAGATCCTGAGGAAGGAGAACCCCAAGACAAAGACGAAGAAGTCATCATGATGAAGTCTAGATGGCCAGAACAAGAATCACATTTAGTTTTCTGTTATGATACAGTCTTGACAGAAAAAAATTAAGGAATTGATCAAGAAAGATTGCTATGGATGTCATAACGATCATCCCAGTCAAATTCAACACGATAAATGCCTGATGCTGAGTCAAGAAGAAAAATTGGACGAATATCTGGACGAAGCTTGGAGTCTCATCTCGGAAGAAGACGTGTTACAACAGTGGTATAAAGGCTTGCGTGAACATTATTGTCCTCCATTAACCACTCAAGAGATCCATCGCAACGAAGCTCTGTTGGATCAGAGTTGGGAGACAAGGCGAAGAAACGGTTACTTGTCAGACATTTTCAAGCAAAAAGTCAGGATCGAATTGATGACTTATCATTACCTGTGAAGAAGAAAAAAACAAGAAATGGATACATCAGAACTTTATTACCTTTTGAACCACAGTTCGTACACGGCTTCTTGGAATCCTGTCGTCTGTGCTAAAGATGAACTCCCTCATCGCAAACCTGAAAACCATCAAGCTTATATCATCAACACGGACGACAGTCATCTCCCAGGAACCCACTGGGTAGCCGTTTACTTTCCTCAAGAAGGATGTGTGAAATATTTTGATTCGTACGGATTGA
Source organism: Sinohyriopsis cumingii (assembly GCA_028554795.2). NCBI lineage: Eukaryota > Metazoa > Mollusca > Bivalvia > Unionida > Unionidae > Sinohyriopsis > Sinohyriopsis cumingii. The sequence goes on from CM068825.1 coordinate 128,222,246, forward strand.
CCCCTTTGGAAGACGATATCACCGACTTTATGAGAAGAAATGCTCAGACCACCCGATTCAATAATGTGAAATTACAAGGCACAGATTCCTTGGTGTGCGGACAGTACTGTATGTATTTTCTGCATCATCGCAGCCTGGGCTATTCCTTAGAACATTTAGTAACTCATTTTGATCCTCGTTCATCTTCAAGAAACGATGTGAAAGTAGATCGATGGTTTTGTGACCATTATGCTTATCTTTTGTCTCAAGCTAGGAAACGTAGTGTCCATCAATGGCCTAATGACTTCCAACAGTGGAAATCACAATTTCATTCATAACGTTGTCAGCCCTGTTTAAAGTAGAGTGTGAATTGAAAAAAAAATGTTTGTCATTTGAAAAAAATGTTTGATGTTATATGGTTGGATTATTGTTAAAAAAATGTTAGAGTTGTTGGTTAGTGTTAAGTGATTTTGAATAAAAAAATGTTGTGTTTTGAAGAAAAAAATGTCTTTGTGGTTTGTTTGGCTACAGGAATCCTGATTCATGCTTTTTGACTTCTCTCTATCCCTCCCATAACACTATTTGAACGGTTCGACTCGAAAACCGTGTAGTAATGTTTTCCTTCACGTCCGCGCTTTGACCATAAAAACGGGGCAGTCTCCAGTCTGCCCATCCATTGTTAACTTATCTTCCTACGAAGATGTGCTCAAGATTAGCCAAGTTGAACGATGCCTATGTGAATTTGCATAGGGTCATGACAAGTCTGATACCGAAACCTGAAGAGATAGACAATATCATAATGTTGAAAGTCACTGAAGACCTGAAAGAAGAGCTCTTCAAGGAGGAATTCAAGAAGGAGAAAGAAGAATGGATGGAGAAGTACAGACTTCATAAACAGCAGAGAGAGCAGCAACAGCAGCAGCAGCATGAACATGACAGAGGCTTTGTCAACAGTTGTATCGACACCAAAGAGTTCTTCTTCTCTTTTCCGAAGAAGCAGACCTTATCCTGTGAGAAAGCCTGTCGTCAGAGGAGGCCATCATCTTATAACCTAAGCGATCGCCATAGCTTCAAGTTCCCAAAACAAATTTCAGGGCTACCCCATACTCTCGAAAAGAAATAACATTCCATTGCCTATGATATGTTAGTCAGTTAGAAGAAAAAATACAGAAGTGAGTCTATCAGCACATGATTTCTTTATTTATCTTGGTTAGAAAGTGTGACTCTAAGTCCTTCGTTTCCGTCGCTTATCAAAATTTTAAAAATAGTAATGTTCTGTAAAAAGTGAGTGAGTGTTTCTTTTAGGTCTGTGCGTTTTTTTTGTTTTTTTTTTGTTGGTGATAATATGGATAATGTAAGTTCGGGTACAACGAAATTTAAAGAATTAGGCCCAGAACTCGGTGTGGAGGGAAGAAATATACGCAAACAGCAGCGGGAGCAAGAAATGCAGACCTAGCCAGTTAGCATTGAGGCATTCTGCGTTTGACAATGCCTTTGATGTCGTACACGTCGTCTTTTTTGGTGACACGACTTGATTTGAAATAAGTACGAGCTAGCGTTTTGGTGAGTACTTAACATCCATGGCTGTCTTGCTGAGCACCTTTTTCCTCCTTTACCACGCTCGGACAGAAAAATGAGTGTGTGGTGAGACAATTCCCACTCATGTTTAAAGCCTTTCAGTCAGGTTGTTAAGGACTAGTTAGTCCTACACCTGAGTGGCTAAATTTAAAAGTAGTCTGTGAGTACATAAAAGCCTGGGGGATGAGGCTCTCTTTCCTTCCCCAGGAGTAATTAAAAATCACGCGGTGCGTTATTAAACCAGTGATACATGCTCCATTAGAGCGAAAAACACTTTAATTCAAGTAAGCAAGCAAGCAAGTTCGGGTACCGTCTCTAACACTCTTGATGACACCAACTGTCTGGGTTATTTTCTTTCTTGCAAGCCCCTATGTTCCACTTCTGTTTGTGATAATAACTTGTGATACTTCACATTTTCTAAAGTGGAAATCTTTACAAGCCGTACAAAATACAAAACTTATATGACTTTGGCTTTTGACACTTGCACAGACTCTTCACTTTATAAGTGTCACGAGAAAATTGTATATCCCATTTTTACCATTTTCAAAAACACGCACACACTTGCAGCTTGACCAGAAATATGTACATCTTGTTTTGTGGATAAGTCACAGACAAGTCCAAACATATATAGGTGATTATGAACGTTAGGAATATCCCCTCATTTTTTCACTCTATATTAGTGCTTAGATTTGTTCCAAAAAAAAGAAGAAAAAAAGAAACGAAACAATTTTGAAGAAAAAGAAACAACTGAATTTTGAATTGAGGTTTCTCTCTGTTTATAATTTTTTTCAAGTTGATGGTGCATGACAGAGTACATTCGCCTACCTTTCCAAAGTGAGAGACATTTCTTCACATGTCATTGCCTTTGTTAAATTCGGTTTCATTGGTTAGTTATCGTTAATCTTTAATTTTTTTTCATGCATTTCTTTTTGATAGAAGATTTAAGGCTTTCTATTGTTGTAACTGTATTTATGTTGTTTAGTCTGTTGATGAAATTATCTATAGCAAAGTGCTTAAGATTTTTCAGTTTTTTTTATTATTTCAAGCCTTACAAAAGGAGACCAAGTTTGTCTTCAAAGACGATTGAAACTCTAAATTACACGGGCGTGAAGGAAAACATCGTTGTGTTTAATCTAATCATGCTTGCCGTATCTCTTTGTGTTTTAGAGGTCATATTTCTTCTTAAGTAAATACACGCATCAATAGACAGACAGATTGGGTCATCATCCTTGAGTTTCACTGTACTTTCGGTTCTTTACTTCATACAAGCCCCAAATTTATTAGTTTGGAAAAAAAAAAGATAACATGCCCCTCAATACTGTAACACGTCTGTTCTGACTCTACCGATGTGAGTGTGAGTGTTTATGTCGAAATGTTTAAGTGAGATATAAAAAAATGGTCAACTTGAAAACGCGAACCAATACTGTGACACTCAGTATTTTGATGTGGTAAGAGGAAATGGTACAACACACACAAAGAGGGCTTGTAAGTTCACATTTCAGTCTGTCTGCACTGTAATGGTAACAACGCAAGAACATAGGGATTATTATGCCACACAGTCCTAGAACAAAACAATGCATCATCCGTTGTAAGCCATTTCATTGGCTATACTTATTTTCTTACCGTGTTCGCTTCGAATTGACTTGAGTAGCTATTCAGACAGTGACGAGAATGGCCATGCTTTACTGGGTCTATCCTATAGGCGATTTATATAAAAAAATATTTTTAAAAATTAAACTAATGCACGAACAATCGTACCATGGGCGATCCCATGGAAATTGTGTCCGTCTTATTGCAAAATACATCAACATTTAATTTAACCGTGCAGATCGCTAGAACAAACCTCTGATAATATACATTTTGAAAAGTGTTGTGTGACACGGATCGCCATTGTCGCTTGGTGTCTGCTTTCTTGTTCGAAAAGAGATCGTTTCGTCTTGACTATAAAAATTTAATTTGACTAAGTTTGACGCACTACTTGAACTCATACATTTACGTTGTAGGTGTAAGCCGTCGTTCTCAGTTTTCTGGAAGTTCGTTTTTGCGTTTCTCAGATGTGATACTATTTTTTATGGACCGAACGAAATTTCTTTTGGCGTGAATCAGGACTCGTGGTTTTGTGGCATAATTGGAGAGCATTGATTAAAGCTCAGTTATGTCGTCTTCGAAATCGCTGACACGGATTTGAACTAACACTTCAGGTTTTGTGTGAGGCGATACGGTACATCATTGCTTTTTACCTCCTCAATGAAATCGTTTCATCTTATTGCAAAATTACATTTGACTAGGTTTCATACGCAGCAGGTCCCTGTATATAAGGAGAGTGTCTTAGCGTCAGAGTATTCATTCCACTCTCAAACGATCAAGAAGATGGAAGAGTCAGCACAGATCGACCTGCTGGTCAAATATTTGCTAAAAGTCATACGAAAGCATAATTCACATGCGAAAGTGGCAACAAAACTTACTCTTTTGGTCGTTGATTTGATGAGAGTCATACGAAAGTGTGTAAGTGTTAATGAAGTTTGCTATATCTGCAAAAGTAAATGGGTATTTGTCTCCAGAATACCTGCTTCGTCTAAGAAAGAGAGACAAAAGTCAAGATACCTAATATCGTTGTCGGGAGAAAGGACACTGGGATTCAGAGTGCCCTACGAGAAAAGAGAAGAAACAGAAACAAAACGAAACAGAGAAGAGGGATTCAGAAGAAGAAGAAATTGAATATGATGAAGAACTTGTGCCAGTAAAGACATGGAAATGGAAAAATTGACAATGTGAGCCGATGCGTTGGCCCTGATGTGAAATTTCATACTACCTTCTAAAAGAGAATAGACCAGAAAGAAAACGTAAGTGTCTCTTAGTCTTGACATTCTATAATAAGGATGGCGTGATTTGTTTTTTACTCACACTTTATGAAATTGTGCTCTTTCACCTATCTCTATCCCTCTGGAACATGTTTTAGTTAGAATTGAAATGAAAGGATGTTTTCCTTCACGCACGCTCTTTAGGCATGCAAGTCGGTAAACAATAGTCAGTCTATTCATCCATCATTTTGTGTCTTGATGTTTCCTAAATCACACAGTGATGCCATAAAATAACGGGTTAAATGGATTTTGTAGTGTTGGGGGTGGGGTGGGGTGGGGTGTAGGTGCTTGGCAGAGTTGGTCATTGCAGATGAGGGATTAGGTGCTTTCAAAAAACTTTTTCTTCTTCACTGTGTTGATGGAATATAATGGGCTATGTTCTTCATTCTATGTTGATAGCATATGTAAAGGGTTATTTCTTCACTCCGTGTGGATAGTATATAATGGTTTTCTTCTTCCCTCTGTGTGGTTAGTATATTATGGCTTTTTCCTCTTCCCTCTTTGAGGATAGTGTATATTGGGTTATTTATTTCTTCCCTCTTCGTAGATTGTAGATATGGGGTTTATTTTATTTACATCTCACCTCCATGTGGATAGTAGGTATGGGATTTGTATTCTTCCTCTTCCATGTGTAAATCGTATATTTGGGGTTTGTATTATCTCCCTTCTGTGTGGATAGTATATTTGGGGCTTGTTTTTTCCTCTTCCCTGTGTGTGTGTGTGTGTGTGTGTGTGCGTGTGTCTGTGTGTGTGTGTGTATTCGCATACGTTGTGTAGATCGTATATTTGGTTGTTTTTTCTTCTTCCTCCCGAGTGTAGATCGTATATTTGGGGTTTGTCCGCGTTAGCGACGTTGTGTGGATAGTATATTTGGAAATTGCATGCGTTCGGGTACGTTTGTATGGAAAGTATATTTGGGGTTTGTATGCGTTCGCGTACGTTTGCATGGATAGTATATTTGGGGTTTGTATGCGTTCGCGTACGTTTGTGTGGATAGTATATTTGGGGTTTGTATGCGTTCGCGTTCGTTTGTATATATAGGATATTTTGGGGTTTGTATGCGTTTGCGTACGTTTGTGTGGATAGTATATTTGGGGTTTGTATTATCTCCCTCTTGTGTTGATAGTATATTTGGGGTTTGTTTTTTCCTCTTCCCTGTGTGTGTGTGTGTGTGTGTGTTCGCGTACGTTGTGTAGATCGTATATTTGGTTTTTTTTCTTCCTCCCGAGTGTGGATAGTATATTTGGTGTTTGTATGCGTTAGCGACGTTGTGTGGATAGTATATTTGGGGTTTTTATGCGTTAGCGACGTTGTGTGGATAGTATATTTGGGGTTTGTAAGCGTTAGCGACGTTGTGTGGATTGTATATTTGGGGTTTGTACGCGTTAGCGACGTTGTGTGGATAGTATATTTGGGGTTTGTATGCGTTAGCGACGCTGTGTGGATAGTATATTTGGGGTTTGTATGCGTTCGCGTACGTTTGTATGGATAGTATGTTTGGTTTTGTTTTTTTTCCTCTTTCCTATGTGTGTGTGTGTGTGTGTGTGTGTGTGTGCGTATGTCTGGAGCTATAAATAGATAGTGGGATTTCATTTGAATTTCAGCTGATTATAGATACATAGGTATTTATCCACGATCGTCACACAAGTTGATATTGTAAGTAGTTACTAATTTTATCGATTTTATAGTGTGTGTGTGTGTGCGTATGTCTGCGCGCATACGTTGTGTGTGTGTGTGTGTATTGGTCTCTGTTTGTCCCTATAAAACTCACTTTATCCCTATCAGATACACTCTACCTACCTACCTACAGTAGCTTGTATTCAGGTCAGCCACTTGCAACACTGTTGACATTTATCCCCTAGTGTTCAGTACAGTGACGTCACTGACGCTGGAAATTTTGAGACTATAAATATGGACTTGGGGATTTCCACAGGTTGTAGCTATACTTATGTATTAGAGTTCATAAACAGGAACGTCACTCAAGCTGAGGCTATAAAAAGATAGTGGGGTTTTCCAAAGGAATAACTCACAAGTTGGAGCTATAAATAGATAGTGAGATTTCATAGGAATTTCAGCTGATTATAGCTATAAATAGATACATGGGTGTTTATCCACGATCGTCACGCAAGTTGATATTGTAAGTAGTTACTAATTGTATCCATTTTAGTCTAAACCATTGTAACTTAATTTTCGGGGATATGTTTATTTTCCTTTAAATTCTGGGACAATTTCGTCATTTTAGCGTTACTTTTAGTCACATCCATTTTGTCGTTGAGCATTTCCTTGATTATAGCTATTCATAGCATCGTTACAATTATGCAAATTTTTGAACACCCCAACAAGATTTCAGGTCTTGGTAATGCTTTATATATAAATCTCACCCTTGTACTAGTGTATGTATGTTTCTGTCTCTGTTGTGTTTGACCCTCTACCATCATTGTCCCTAGACAGTCCCACCATGTTCAATTACCCTTAACGCTATACAGACCCACCATGTTCAATTTCCATAGGTTAAATTCCCTTGAGGCTATATCCCCCCAGGGGTTTCCGTAATGTTAAATTTCCCATTGTCCCTAGACAGTCCCACGATCTATTCCCCATGTTAAATTTCCCATTGTCCCTAGACAGTCCCACGATCTATTCCCCATGTTAAATTCCCATTGTCCCTAGACAGACCCACACTATAGTCCCCTGTTCCATTCCCCTTGTCCCTAGACAAACCCAAACTCTATTCCCATGTTAAATTCCCATTGTCCCTAGACAAGCCCAAACTCTATTCCCATGTTCAATTCCCCTTGTCCCTCGACAGATCCAAACTCTATTCCCCATGTTCAATTCGTCTTGTCCCTAGACAAGCCCAAACTCTATTCCCCATGTTAAATTCCCTTGTCCCTATAGTGGCCCAGCAATTTTCCCCATGTTAAATTTACATAGTCCCTATAATGGCCCAGGGGTGTTTTTAATGGTAAGTCCCATTGTCCCTATAGTGGCCCCATTCACTACTACCCTTACCTGGGAAAGGCTATCCGCACGGACGTAGTGTATTTTGGCAGAGGTAGATATTAAGATAAATAGGTCTGATATAATTTACAGAAAGCTATTTGTAGGTCTGTCGCATGCCTGATCTGTGAAATATACTCATTATTTGCAATTGATTACCTTATAATTCTATATTTGCAAGTAAATGTTTCTAAAACTTGTACAATGCTATACTCCTTCACCTACGCTAGAAATAGAAAGGTTATAATAAATATTGAGTGAATCCCGTGCGCGATACAAAGTCCAGTACCGTCACCCAGTCGATGTACTTTTTCCGATATTTACTCAGAACAAACCAGTTTTCTTTCTATTTCATGCTGAAACGAGTTGGCTATTTAACAACGTACATTAAAAGTGTGAAAGCAACAGATTTATTGGGTAGTGGCAGCAGTTTACTGTTTATTTTCTGAAGTGTTTTGTATACTTTTACACAGTAGCAGCAGAGGAGGCGAACAGACCTTTTTCTGAAACGTAAGTTTGAAAGCTAAAAACCTCATACTAAAAAAATAAACAAAATAAGGTCACTGACGCTAAACCAAAGCCTCTAACTTTACAGAGAGTCTCTTTCCCAGAGTCTCTCTTGGGGGTTAGTTTTTTGTTACCTTATTTTTGTCGTTTGTGTTTTTTTAAAAAGTATATATGTTGTCGTTTACCCGCCTGACGTTTCATTGACGTCGCACCCTCTCTGCTGCTGTAATTAGATCAACCAAAGATTTTATCAAGACCCACACGATATCGCGATAGGGGATCATGTAAATTTATTGTTATAAATCCGTGTGGGTAGCTTGTGCTTTTGAAAAGAAGTTTTTAAATTTAATTATACCCATATCTCCTGAACACCAAGTCTGATGAATATTTCTAAGTGTATGTGTATCAACTCCATTAAATACGGCTAAAATATTACAGTTTTCTCTGATCACTTTAGGAATTTGTGTATATCGCTGAGTAACATAAATTATACCTGTATTTTCTAGCTGGATTTGATTGTTTTTCCAGCATTACATCATTATATACAACTAAATTATTAATAAACCCGTCTAATTCATCTACGGATCGTGCTTCATCAATATCGGTTATAAAATTAATAATGTCGTCACCATCTTCATTTAACAATCTTGCGTTCTCATTAAAATCTTTAAGTACATCGTAGCATCTCTGATCATCAACTCATGGTGCAACTAAATATAATTTATCCCACTTTAGCCATCTCATTATCAAATTAAGTAATAATTGTGCCTTTCCACTTCCAGACGGGCCTATTATAATCATTCTTATAGAATTCGGTAATGCTGAAATATGTTTTACTGGCTCTTGCTTTCGTTTCGCTGAGAAATCAATTACATCCATATTATAAATATACATGAATCTATATTGTTTACGTTGTAGAGTTAAAACTCCAACTATTGATTTAGCCACGGTTACAACAAAAAAAAAAAAAAAGGAAAAAATAGCATATGGTGGAAAATGTGCAATATGTAACATTTTTTTCCCCGTTTTCACCTAAAATTCAACGTAAGAATGGTTGTGATATTGCTACATTAATGTCAAAATTTCCAGGAACATCATGGGCTGAATATCCAAGAGAAAAACATCTTCAAGGATATAATTAGTGTGGTCCTGGTACCCGACTTGATATCCGACTTGATAACCAAGATCAGCCAAGACTTGGAACGTATCCTATAAATGGTATTGATCGAGCATGTCAAGTTCATGATGTAGCTTATAAAAGTAAACACCTACAAGATAAACATATTGCAGATGTGAAGTTGATAGATTCATTAAATTCTATAAAAAATAAAAAATATCAGAGAATCATTAGCTAATTGGTTGGTAAGATCCGCGATGAAAGGTAAACTAGCATTAGGGGCTGGTAATTAATTAACCAATTATTAAAATAATGGAATCAATTTATTATAGCCCAAGGGGATATTGGAGAGATAGAGCAGCAATTAGTAACGTGCTGATCCAACAAATGTTACACGTTCTGCTGCTGAAAAATGGTTAGCACGACAGGCAATATGGCAAATTTTTATACCACCACATAAACGAATTCAGCATCCACATTTTGATATCAGTATTCCTAATGAAGTTCATCCGGCTGACATTTTATTTTTACCACATTACACTATCAAAATTGGTTGAGTCAAATAACATAAATACGCGTTGACTGTCGCTGACGTTGCAAATAGATATAAAGAAGCAGAACCAGTATCAACTAAAACAGCTGCTGAAGTTGTATCTGCTTTTGAATGAATTTATTAACGAGGACCCTTGCGATGGCCACAACTATTACAAGCTGATCCCAGCAAAGAATTTATTGGTGCAGTATCATCTCTGATGAAAAAACATAAAGTTGAAAATCAGGCGAGGACATACCGCAATTCATCGTGATCAGGCAATTGTTGAACGATTTAATCGAACACTTGCTGAGCGGTTATTTGGATATTAACATGCGAAGGAAATAATTCTGAAAGACAAGAGATCACGTGAATGGGTTGCAACATTACCAAGTGTGATAGCTGCGTTATATAATGAAATTACTCGTGCAATTTCTATGAAACCCATTAATGCAATCACAAAAAACACATACCAGTATAACGACATGATTTTTCAAAACAACCAGTACTAGATAATGTGACTGTGAGGTATTTATATGAACCCGGTGAACTTGAAGGTGGTAAATAAAAGAGCGACTGATCCTATTTGGAGTGTAACGACACATAACATTTCTAGCGTGGTAAGATCCACGAGTAGACCTGCAATCTACAGGCTAGATTCAACTGCTCCTGCACGTGGATTTGTACGTGCACAATTACAAGTAATTCCTGAAGACACACAATTATCACCGCGTTCACTTTTGTAAACTAGCACCTCGACGTCGGTTACATTCAAAAAGGGTCAGCATCACAATTACTATTACTTCTTTCTACGGTAGATTGTCTTGGATTATTATTTGAATACTGTCACAATATTACTGTGTTACAGCTTGCACAGATGAATATTTTGCTGTTGTTTCAGCGTGATGATAAATTCAACACCGAGAATAAAGTCACGTTTATTTTTTTGTCACTCTGTTTATAACTAACCAATTATTTTTCTTACTACATCATCACTATTGTCAGCAGCAGTTTGATTATTATTTCTGTAAAGCCTATGATAACCCTCCACAGCTGAGATATTCTTCTGACTCGAGACACTGCGAGATAAACTAAATTTGACCATTCGATACGATCATTAATAACCCAGATATTAGTATTAGAAATAGTTAATCCTTGCGACGAGTGAATCGTTATAGTATATCCTAGAGTCCAAGGAGTTTTGTCCTCGACTCCATCAGGCGTTAATGCGCTCTCAACAACACCGACAGGAACTAAAACAATATAATTTAGCACAATATTTTGTTTCTCTGACGATCCTGGTATATCAACTTCAATTTTTTGTCGTCGCGTATCTGCTGGTCGATAAAACAATGGTAGAGGTAGATTTGAAAATTTTTCTTTATGCAATAAATAATTGTTGTTGAAGTGTATCACGAACTATCTTTCTACTTGCAACTATCAAATCATGTGGTCTCCATAAATTCCAAAAATTGTTAATATGAGTTTCTGAAATTATCTCACGCATTATTTCACACTGAATTTATTTGGTTGTAGTCTTAATAATTTCGTAAACTCTCTTAATTCTGGATCAAGTGCTCTGTGATCATCATTTATTTCTTTATAATAATCAACAAAATTCTTTAACCATTCGTGTGGAGACAATCCAACAAAAGGTGGTTGTTGACCATACATATTTCATCCCAAATAATAAACCTTGGAATATATCTTTCACCCATTCGTTCAGAAGTTCATGTATCTCCCTTCCATCAGACAAAGCTGTGATAAGTATGAGATTTAACTCCTCGTTCGTTCATTTCTCTGGCGAGTCTATGTGTAGGTTTTAAAACAACCATATCAACACAATTTGAAGAACTCTGACAAAATAATTCAATCGCACGTGTTGTTTTACCAGAACCATCCGCTCCATTGAGATGAACTTTTATATGTCTAGCTACAGGATCACATACCGATGGTGCTTGATGATAATTTGATATTTGATTATTTTTGTAATAAATATTTTTGATTTCAACGTCGGCAGATTCGAATAACTAAGTATCTTTTCTTGTTTTATTCTCCATTTGCCCACTGATGCATAAGCGCCTGTATGTAATTGTTCTAACAATCCTGCATGTTTTTATTGATATAAAATGAAGCCGTAGCGACTCTAACCGCGGTATCAGGAAATCTGTTTATCATCGATAATAGATTTATCGAAACATACGCGAGCATTGAAGATCTTAAATGAGTAAACTGCGTTGACTCACCATCAATATAAATCACAATTGTACCTAATTTAGTTCCATTTGGCAAGAAAACTGTTTCTCGACTTATAAATGTTTCTCTTCGTTGTATCAGTAATTATAAAATCTAGTTCAGTATCATGTATAAATTAATCGTGTACAATGTCGTTTATTATCATATGATCCTCTTTGGGTAAATTTACCAATTATTTTTCTGCCAAGATCTTTTGCTATTTTATTCTCAAAATCACTTATATCAGGATTTTCATCAGAATATTTATTTGTTGCGGTAACCAAATTTGTTTCTGTAACTATATGATATAATTGCTTCACTTACAACCAACGATATTAATATTTTTACATCGAGCACATATCGTAATAATACAGTAGGTGCCCACATGTTTTCTGAAAAATGTTTACCAAACCAGACATACCAAATCGGATGAAGATCTTCGGCAAACTTAAATGACTCGATACATGCGAATCCAGTCAGGTCAAAATCTGGTAAGGGTCCATTTATCGATACTCTGGTCATCTCGTGTGTTGGATGTCCAAATCGCTCAAAATACTTAGAACACTCTCCCATTCTAAGAAAACTTCCGGGATAACATGTAACTATATCAACCGAGATAACATCTTTATAATCGTATCTAGTATTCCATAATCCACCGTGTCCGTATTCAACACAACTCGATATTATATCATCGAGAAAATCAAACCTCGTAGGCTTCCACGAATTTTTCTCTTTAGCAAAATGAGCCGCGACTGATAGAATCGTGAAACAATTACAGAGCAACTTTTCATGATCCTTGGTGTATTTTGACGCAAGATCTTTCATTTCTTCGTGGAGAGATTCTGTGCGATAAATATCTCCATTAGGTCGTACAAACTGATCATAGTTTCCATCATCGGAACTCTGAAATAAGCATACTGATACAGTATCATTCTTACTTATTTCTTTATTAAAATTAAAAATATCACCGTTATAAAATCTAACGGTTCGATTTCGAGGCAATATTGTTATAGTATTAGTCCACGCATGCGCATTATGATCAATAATTTCAATCGAAGCTCCTTTCGATTTATATTTCGATTCGTACAAAATCTCTCCTGGTATTTTTCTTACTGTTATTGTGAACTTAAGTTTCTTTCCTAATTCAGCAACATCATTTATTGTAGCTCCATTATCCTTGACTGATTCAGCCCATTTGTTTATTTTTTCACGTCGCTGATCTGTTAGTTTATTTCCACGTATCGCGTTTGTAAAATGTTCCATTACTCGTTCGGCTACACAATTTAGTTTCGAAAATGTCATTGGTTTGAGATCATGAACGCTGGGTTTATCATTCAGCACATGTATTGCATAAATAACTGTGGTCACTGGATACGCTCTTTCATAATAAGGTTTCTCAATACCAGTCAACATTCCTGGTTTGGAATTTTTATTTAAAGTAACAATATTTCCAGTGTGAAGATGGACACAGTCATGTTTGTCAAAGGATTATCCAAGTATCGTCTACTCCCACAATTAATTTTACTCTGAAAAATATCTTTGATTATCGAGATAATTAATAATCGTCGCGGCTCGTTGGTCATTCATTGTAGCATCAATAACATCTTTATTGTGCATAATTCTGAATGTTGACCACATATGAGATGCGCCATCTCTGGTAAATTCTTTCTTGGCGTCACGAATACTTTAATAAGAGCTTCCGTCGGATCAACCAGAGCTCCCCTCCGCAAGTCAGGGGTTCTTCTATCAGGATAGAATCTAGATTTAGAATGTTCAATTACAGACACTCTCTCAAATTCTTCCATATTATAAATAAGACAAATATATATTTAAATTGAAATATAATTATATATATAATGATTCAAACAAAGAATAAATGCAGTTGGCTGATGACAGGTTCCACAACTCCCTGTAACCAAGCCCACTCTATTTTATTTGATACAAAAGACGTAAGTAACATAATAGTGCAAAGCAAGTCTACTTCTAATTGATTGTAACAATGCAGTAAAAATGTTTGCAAACAGAGAACAAAACACAGTTGACACTAAATTAGTTTCTCAGAAATGCTCACACACGTAGATGTGATGGTAAAATTACACTTTTCACATAAATACAAGAGGGCTTATAACATTTATAATGTTTACATTGAAACTGAATTAAAGATAGAACATAAACAATAATTTCACTTCACAAAACTTTTTTAAGTGGTATTTCTTAAAGTGCTACCACCAGTAGGTATTACAGACATTTTCAAGGATCAAAAATTATTCACAATATTTTGTTATTTACTGTCACAGAATAAGGCAAGAAATAACTTGGTTTCACCTTAGAACGATTTGTTCATTTTCGTCGTACATGCGTACAATATTAAACTAGGGTGGATAATTGTTTTTCTAGGTAAGCGACTGAACTAGCATGTATCTCGTCGTAGATCGCTTGTGGCGAGACACAAAATGCATGGTATGCACGGGTATTTTACCCTTACTAATACTCCTTCTCCTGTTGATTTAAGGCACGTCTCTTCTCTAATTGATTGTAATGGGGGCAGAATTGTCCCTGGTGGTGTCCCGCCAAATTTGGTTTTCGTTATCTAGGGGTTGACCGCCCTCGATGTTATTGCCTGGTTCGAGTAAATATAAATATAAGTGGTGAAACTTATATGTGAAATAAATAGAGATCTGAGCAGGTATATAGAACAAACCAACACGAGCCCCTGTACATGTAAACAAACAATTTAATCAATAACATAAAAAACACTGTGAAAATTCCTTACATCAGGAATATACTCTGCTTTAGAAATGTAAACTTTCACCGAAATACAAAGAAAAACGCAAATAGATTTAAATAAAATAGCCGATCTGTTTACTGATAGATTTAGTTCATCATAGGATCGAGTGAACAATCGAAGTCAACGTCTTGCACGATTGCATAACCTGTTCGTCCTCAGTTGTTCTGCTGCCACTGTAGTTGTTCAGACGCTTGGATCTCAGGATGACACTTTCCGCCGTCCATCTCAGGATACTCTCAGAATACGTTTCAGAAATTAATACGTCGCAGGATTGCGTCACAGGATCATACGATTCACTGCACTTCTCTCTATACTTCTCAGTATACGTCTCAGAATAACATCACATCATACGTCCCAGAATAATACATCTCAGGATTATACGTCTCAGGAGCTATTTTCTCCCTTTTAAATAAATATAAATAGAGACAACCTAAATTTCCCGTTATTTATGAAACAATTAATTCTTCATTATTCTCCCTCGTTATCAGATTTTACTATCAGTGCTCGACAGATGCTAAGGCTATCAATCGACTCCACATGTTCTATAATGACCCTAGTTAGTCAAATGGCTAATTCGTTACGCCTTGACCATACACATTAACACATACGCAAGGCCTGGGGTTCTGAGCCAGCCTCAATTTACACAGCGAATAAATAGGATACATCACATCCATCAATTACTAAATCATTTCAGTTCATACACACTTATTCTTAATCATACGTGAAATCTAAATTCGGTGAATTCACATGGATTCTCGTAATCATATTAACTAATGTAATGTATTAAATTCTTAGAACATAATTCTTATGCAAACAAGACAAATTCAAACAATTCGTCAAACTTATCTAAAGAAGATTAATGTACGACTTCCTATGCATAAACTCAACACAGTTATACTTCATAAAGCAAATTATTACACGAATGTAGAAAAAAGATTCATGCAACTACAAGTAAATAACTTCAGCAAAGCATTATATATGGCATCAACAAATTACATGGAATTGTCACACTACCTTTGCTTTCAACGTTCCTCCCTCTAATCGGTAAATTAGTTCGTCGGTTCCTTTCGACAATAGTCCCCTTTGGACAACAGTTCTTTTACGAGGAATTTCTTGCAAATCCCAAGGAGTCCTACTTTTTGGGTTTCCTCTTATAGGAAAAGCTTAGACTGTTTAAAATTTTCGATGTGGCAATTTTTAAAACCTAGAAAATTTTGTGTGGGAAACACGCCCTTTATTTAACGTAACCAATCAGAATCAAATATCTCTGCCGCCTTTTTCCAGAGGCGTCAAAGTCAGGGTCAGCCTGACCTGGTAGTTTGAGTAATAGAGTTTCTGCGATTCCTCAATTGTTACAGCTTTACCATGAAAATGAAACTTTCCTTGTCCCTAATAGTCCGCCTGGCTGTTGTATAAACAAATGCTTAATTAGGAACAAAATTCTCCCTCTAAAGAACATTACCGTACACGGTAGTATGGCGATATGATACGCGCCTGTCTCAATAAATCTAATTAATGGTTCTCTGGTCTCAACAAATGTATTCTTGTTAGATCACCAGAAGTTTGCCACTTCACATTGATATACTGGTCTTTTGGATCTTGTCAAGGAGTGTACGTTCTCCATTTTTGTTCTACATCCATAGGGGTGAGTGTTACATTTTTATTTTATTTTATATGTGAAGCATATTCAGTTTTTAATGTCGTAGCATGAAATGTTGTATTTACCACTACGCAGATTTGAAACGTTGTAAACTTTTGAATTGTTACAAGTTGTTTTAGAAGTTTAGTAGCATGTATCTATAGATTTTAATTCCGTACCTGTTATTATGACTAGTTTGGTTTTATTGTAGATGTCTGTGCGTATGTGTGTTCGGGTATATCAGGCTGTTAGTCTGACCGTCTGTATGTCTGTACGGGGATCAATGACCAGCAAGGCCATACAAGGACAAAACCGCTGATTTTTAAACTTGTGCACATGGTGGATCCATGAAGGGTGTGTGGCCAATACAAGTGTGGGCCAACCCAAGAATTCAGGAGAACTGTGTGTTTTGCCAATGGACACATAAACCAGGTCAAAATGTTTAATGTGCAAGTTTTTACAAGTATTTATGAGTCATACATGGTTGTGAATCATACAGGCTGTACAAATGACTGAGTCATGAGTCATATGTTTGTTTCATTTATGTTGTTTCAAGTGAATACAAATGAGTCACTTTCATTACGTGAGATTATCTGAATCTTACTTTCATTAATGAGATTATTTGAATCTCACTTTCATTACATGAGAATATATGAATTACATTTTTGTTTTCATGTTTGTGTAAAGTAATTGAATGAGTCGCAGGTTTAGGGCATGAAAGAATCACTGCATTTGTAGAGTATATACATATTTTTATTAATTCATTTCATAAACTTCCCTCTTTCATCACATTGTGTTGTGTTGTCATTTAATCCAAGCATCCATTCAGGTCTATCCTGTTACATTTACAGTGTACTAAAAATGTTTAGTATAGAAAACTTAACAAAATATATTACTCCTTATTAAACATTGTGAATTTCATGATGTTCAATCAGATTTCAAGGCACTAGGTTTTGACAACAAAGTAAATGATATATCAAAGTTTCACTGACTAGTTTTGATCATGAATTTCGGAACCAATTCATTGGTATATTCCAGAGAAAAGAAATGGGACCCATGCCTGACTCATGTTATAAGCAGGTTCACAAGTCATCCAGGTGCAAGTTATCAATGGAGAGGTGTAGTGCAGCACCATACCATAGTCCTGCATCTCAATTTAATGCTAATTGGTAAGATAAGTATTTACTATACTAAAACTCGATGTTGTATCACATACAAACCAATAAATATATATGATAACTAGAGTTTAAAATTTGCCACTAATAGCTCTGTGAAAAGATACATGTAGATCTGGCAGAATCAAGCAATGTAGATACAGCTTAACAATGTCTTTCTCTACTCTATGAATCTTTTAAACCATTGATAAACAATGTTAACAACCTCATTAATGCTAACTGAAATAAAATAATGTGTTCATCCGGAAAGAAAAAACTACTGTCCATCTGTTTTCAAAAGAATGCTTATGACATGTATAATTCCTGGCAATGATGCTGCTGCTTTCTGGTTAAAAACAACAAATAATTACCAGCATGCAGATTACTAAACAAATTTTATAGGAGATGACTACTCATTTAAACATTTAGAAAAAGAATAATATGACTTCAGAAAAGTATCAGGATCAAAGGTCAACCATGCAAGATCAGAAATATTACCAACTGGAAACTGGAATGGGAACCACCCTGGTTTATGAACATACAAGAAAACAAAAAACCTATAGGAAAAGGTTTGGGAAAAGGCACTAATATCTAACTTCAAACTTATATTTGAGAAAGTATAGAATAACATAGAAATATGGTCTTAATCATAATTAAATACAGCTTAAACAATACAGCACAAATGTATATATGCAGCAAAATATGATATAGTATAAAAACAAAAGACTTTGATTATAGTATGCTTGATAAAATTGAAAATTACATTTTATGTGGTGAGGAAAAATGCATTACCTCCCAAAGGAATACTTGTAAATACATAAAGATGAGGGTGGGGTGGGGTGCGGATTAAGCATTCCACTCCTTAAAATCAAACAAGAAGCAAATATAGTAAATATAATAAGAAATTTAATATATGAAAGAACTTCAAATGGGAAAAAAATATACCTAATAGTTAAGTTGTACCTTAAAAAAGCTTCCCAAATATACAGAAATGACAGACTTCTAAAACTAATAAAATTGCCCAGAAAAGAGAAAAGCATTTTTAAAAAATACTTAAGTACAGTAAGCCTGTCTTGAAAGATCACTGCTATGAGAGACCAACTATCATAAGAGACCTGGATTTCAAAGCACAGATTGATTATATAGTGTTTTCATCTAATGAGAGACCACCTGTCTTGAGAGACCATACTATTTTGGCAGAAGGCGTGGTCTTTCAACACAATTCAATTAAATAGTAACACAATAAAAATATGGAAGGAAAAGAAAGATTAAAAAATAAAGTCGATAAAAAAGCATTCAATAAAAAAACTTGTACAAGAGTTAAACTTAGTAACATATATATATATATATATAAAATGGTTATCAGTTTAGAAAGAATGGGCACAAATAAAGACTATAGGAATACAAAGCATTGATGAATAAATATTTACATGCTGTCTGGTTGACTGGTGAATCAACCTTTAACAGACATATCTAGAGAAAACTAACACCATGTCCATTATGTAAATGGGGAACATACAATATAAAACAATTGGACTACAAAACAATAATTAAAAGAAATCTCTAATTCTAGAATAAAAAAATAAAACCCACAACAATAATAATATAATAATAGCCTGTTTAAAGAAGGTAACTTAATTAGGTACAATATCTAATATGCCTTGGGACACACACACACATATATATATATATATATATATATATATATATATATATATATATATATATATATATATATATATATATATATATATATATATATATATATATACTGCACACAGGGCCGGTGCCAGACCCGGCCAGACTATCTGGCGCCCTAGGCAAGGTTAGATTCTGGACCCCCCCCCCGAAATATCAATTTCCAAATTTATAAACAATAAAAAAAAAATTAAAAATGCGCCTCCTGAAATCAGTGCCCTAGGCAGCTGCCTAGTTTGCCTATATGGTAGCGCCAGCCCTGACTGCACAATGTGATATTTGGCTTAACACCAAAGAACTGAGTACATTTGGAGATCAAGCGCATGCAAAAGCATCAGTGAGCACATAAAAATGTATCAAATACCTCACTGCATTGAAAAATGCTTTATTAAAAAAGAAATATAAGCCAAGAAAAGCAGAACATATTCATAATACTTAGAACTGTTTGACTGTCTCAAGATTTATAAATTTAAACATTGATTGTGAAAAGAAGAAAAGCCAGGATCCTGCCTTGTGTCACTGGGAATGTTTTATACCAGTGGACCAGTACATTGAAACCTCTTTCCAAACAATTCCTTCTTTGTCTTTGGAATAATGTAATTTTTACTTGTAATAGACCTTAAATTTTAAGTACCATCAGCACCCATTTGGTGAAAGATATTACATAGATAGACATGAATTGCTTTCCAAGACATTTTGTATAAAAAGTTGGCCTTTTCTAAAGAATATTCTTTCATATACTGGTAAAAATACTGTATAATTCATAGCATACTGAAAACTGCCAATACACTGTTCTAGAATTAAATGACATGCCCTCTTTTGAAATCTTTAATGTTTTGTTATTCTTGAATTCAAGGAATTACCCCAAATTACATTACAATAGTCCAAACATGGCTAAATATAACTTCCAAACATGGCTAAGTATAACTTTCATAAAAGATGACCCTTTACTGAAAAGAAATGAATGTTCTGATTTTATTAAGTAGCGAATGATGATTTGCCTTTTTTGAAACATGCTTCATGTAAACAGACCATGTTAGCATATTATCTACAAATACACCAACATGCTTCATGTAAACAGACCGTGTTAGAGGATTATCTACAAATACACCAACATGCTTCATGTAAACAGACCGTGTTAGAGGATTATCTACAAATACACCAACATGCTTCATGTAAACAGACCGTGTTAGAGGATTATCTACAAATACACCAACATGCTTCATGTAAACAGACCGTGTTAGAGGATTATCTACAAATACACCAACATGCTTCATGTAAACAGACCGTGTTAGAGGATTATCTACAAATACACCAACATGCTTCATGTAAACAGACCGTGTTAGAGTATTATCTACAAATACACCAACATGCTTCATGTAAACAGACCGTGTTAGAGTATTATCTACAAATACACCAACATGCTTCATGTAAACAGACCGTGTTAGAATATTATCTACAAATACACCAACATGCTTCATGTAAACAGACCGTGTTAGCATATTATCTACAAATACACCAACATGCTTCATGTAAACAGACCGTGTTAGAGGATTATCTACAAATACACCAACATGCTTCATGTAAACAGACCGTGTTAGAATATTATCTACAAATACACCAACATGCTTCATGTAAACAGACCGTGTTAGAGGATTATCTACAAATACACCAACATGCTTCATGTAAACAGACCGTGTTAGAATATTATCTACAAATACACCAACATGCTTCATGTAAACAGACCGTGTTAGAGTATTATCTACAAATACACCAACATGCTTCATGTAAACAGACCGTGTTAGAGTATTATCTACAAATACACCAACATGCTTCATGTAAACAGACCGTGTTAGAGGATTATCTACAAATACACCAACATGCTTCATGTAAACAGACCGTGTTAGAGGATTATCTACAAATACACCAACATGCTTCATGTAAACAGACCGTGTTAGAGGATAATCTACAAATACACCAACATGCTTCATGTAAACAGACCGTGTTAGAGGATTATCTACAAATACACCAACATGCTTCATGTAAACAGACCGTGTTAGAATATTATCTACAAATACACCAACATGCTACATGTAAACAGACCGTGTTAGAGTATTATCTACAAATACACCAACATGCTTCATGTAAACAGACCGTGTTAGAATATTATCTACAAATACACCAACATGCTTCATGTAAACAGACCGTGTTAGAGTATTATCTACAAATACACCAACATGCTTCATGTAAACAGACCGTGTTAGAGGATTATCTACAAATACACCAAAATTTTATCATGATAGGTCATATTAAAGTTAACATCGTCAAATAGAACTTGTAATTTGTCTCTATCTAGTCTTGCTCTTTTTTGTTTTGCTGTAACTATAAAGCAGGACTTCTATTTTTTTCTGCATTTATAATCATGCTATTTTTCCTGCTCTATACTTTAAGTCTGTTAAGAACATCTTGTAATTTATTTACAAGTTCAGTTTTGATTTTACCTAAGATGTGTAGTGTTATCTGCACAGAGCAGGAAACTGAATTTATAAATTGAATGAATAATCAGAGGTCTGAGGATACGGCTCTATTGTACTTCACAATTAATACTTTTTTGCTTCAGAATGGTGACCATTTAAGGATATTTTCTGTACTACTAAACTGAACTATTTATGATTTTAAGACTGATAACAAAAATAAGTAAAACATTTCAATGCAACAAAAGAAACAGTTGGTGACGTCCTTTAAGCAAGGGATGTTGATGTTGATGATGCTGATGAAGATGATGATGCTGCTGATGATGATGATGATGATAATGGTAGGCTTCACATGATAGATGCAATCACAGAGAAATCGTTGGGAATATGGGCACAACAAAAGCTATAAATGTCACAAGAAAATTGGGAAAACATAAAAATATACTAACAGTTGTGAGTTACAATATGCATATCATGCTTACACCCAGTACAAGAAATAAACTGTTCATTTTTTTATACAAAATTTGTTGTTTTCTACTGTATATAGAATTGATAAATAGGCAACACAAAGTAGACCTGACCATGGGAATGTCAGTCCTGACATCTGCATACATCCAGGAATACATACACATTTTAACTACAGCACATATTTTCCATATATAAAATGGACAAAATATATCTACTAATGGTTAGAATCACTTTATTTTTCAAAATGGGTGAGGAAACCTGCACAAAATATAAAGCCCCAGGAGGGGAGTACAAGTTTGTTTTTAAATGCAATTTAGGCCTGGATGGAATAAATTGAGACCTAGGAATGGGAATGTAAAGAAGTACATACCCTTTGAAAAGTAAAGAAGAACCCCATCCAAAATCACTCTTTAGCTCTAATGTTCAAACTTACATTTGAGTTTTTTTAATATGAAAATACCCAAAATACAGAATGGGGTGGGTGTGGGTGAATACAAACAGATATATGTGTGTGTGATTTGGATTATTATCTTAGCTTTAGCAATGTTTTCAGTCAAATCACTACAATGTTTGCAGTGTGGCAGTTTATAGTGATATCTAGCACTGGGGCATCATGCCGCAGACATGTACCTTCTTGTCCCACTTAGTCACATTATCCTGACACCAGGCCAACAAGTCCTAATGCTAATCTCTTAACGCTGAGTGCCTAACAAGGCAGCTGCTAGTATCATTTTAATAAGTCTTTGGTATGACTTGACCAGGATTTGAACCCACGACCTCAATTTTATGAGGCAGATGCTGTAACCATTTAGGCCACCACAGCAGTCCAAAACACAGATATAGCCCGTAAAAGTTTTAACAATTTTTCATAGCTATAAGTCTAGATATGTCCACACAAAAACAAAAAAGGCAACACGTGTAAGAAATACATACACTACAAAAGAAAAATTTACCATAATTGCTTATGCAAAAAAATACAGAAACAAAGCTGATGGGAGGGAGTTCAATGAAGGAGCATCTTCTATTAGAGAGCAGAGTTTATGACTGATGAGGGCAGTGATTTTTGAAGAGTGATGATGAAGAAGAATTTAAAGGATCTGAGGCAACATCCTCAACTTCATCAATAAGGTTAGTTTTAAAATGGCCCATTTAGGGCCAACCTTAACACTTTTTTCATCAGATCCTTTAACATAATTACTGGTCATGACTGGGTGCTGCATACTAGCAAGAAAGACCAAAGAAACAGTTATGTACTGGCTTTTGTAAACAATTAAAAGACTGTGTAATAAATGACAATCAGTGCACAATCCAAAATGCCTTGAGTATTGTCACACTACAAAATGAGCCTTATTATTAATATTTAAAAAAATGTTATCAGATCACATGCACATTATCTAGCAGGACTAAGCTTTTTACCACATTTTTGAATGAATATAGGGGTAGATGCTATACACGCCAAAATACTGTAAATTAAAGTATTATTTTTCTGCCTTTTTGCATTGGACACAACTTTAATTCCACAATTATTCTACATTTCTAATCAAAGAGAACAAACAAATGCAAAGTAAAGTTATTAAAATTTACAGATTATTGCTCCTTTAAAATTTCAAAATGTAAACAAATAAATTGGCTTATTTAGTACTTGCAAATACAAGTCAGGGTCAATGTTTTATATAGGTAAGGAATATCAAAATACATAAAATAATGATAAAATGGCAAAATGTATCAGATTAACATATATGCTTGTGTACAAGTTGGGTTCCACTGCAAACAACATACACTATGACCTGGGTATATATTATTTCTTATCTTGTTAAGCCGAGATAACTATATAGACCAAGATCTGCCAGTGCATAATTCAATAGCAAATCTGGGGTCTATGCATTGTTAGGCTGGACGAAGTTTTGTATGTAAGTATTTACAGTATGCTTCAAAAACAGTAAATTCTTACTCACAAAGGCATATAACCTTTATTCATTTTCTATGAGTGAAAATAAAACATAAATCAAAACTATATATGAGAATATTCTGTTACAATACAAGCATTAAAGTAAATCATGAAAATACCTTAGGATATATGAATATAAATATCATTGGAATAAAAGTATTCATTTAATACCCACCGTGTGAACAAAATATAATAATTAGGTTAAAATTTCATGCGATTAAAATCATCACCACGAAATGAATGGTATATGGGTATTGTCCATAAAAAAATATCTTCATTCAGAAAAGGAAATCAATAGAAGAAGGTAATAAATGCGCCTTCCTTGTATTGATTTTTGAATGTGTAAATATTAATAAAATCAAAAACATTGCTTCAAAACTATTCCCAAAAATGTTTAAAACGTAGTCGTACTTTTCTAAATGAACAAAATTTGTAGGACAGGGACTGTGCACATCAGCGGTCGATTAAATTGAACTGAAGGCATTTTCATCACATAGTGCACCATTCTTTTGTTGACAATCACTATTCTATTTCACTTCTAGAAAATGCACTTAATAAGTGAAAAAGGGAGTGCTTTCGCACATGTCATGCTCCAACATAGTATGCCTATGACTTCTCTGACATAATGGGCTTCAATGATAGAAAATGCTTTAAAAAAAATAGAACCGATTTCAATTTTAAAATAATCCACTTAAACAAAACAATGCAATAAATCAGTTAGACTGTGGCGTGGATTTGATAGTGTACAAGTTGGTAAAATCTAATTGAGTAAACATAAAGTGGCATTACCAATAAAAGAAACTGGCCATCAACTTGTACTTTTAATGTTAACAACCAATACATTCCCCCACATGGTTCACAATAGACTCCATGGTCAATACAGCTAAACTGTTTAAAGAAAATAATGATATACCCTAGGAGGCTGTATTCATTTCATGTGAATATTAGGGGTCAATCCCCATCCTTGCCAGGTCTACATCAAACATTATGTCATCAACATTTTAATCTAGAAATACTAAATAAGCCATAAAACTTAACTTGGTGTTTTGAGTAATAAATGCTAGTCCATCATGGGATACCTTACTCGAAATGCTAGTCCATCCTGGGATATCTTGCTCAAAATTTAAGTCCCGACTGGGATTTCTTACTCAAACTGTTAGTCCAGACTGGGATATCTTACTTTAAATCTACACATGATGACTTTTGATTGGTCAGAATATTTCTGAGTAAGTTCTGGAAACAAATAAAGTTTCATCACAGAGGGGCCAAATTTACAGACATGTATAAGTTGGGAAATTAAAATCTGATTTCTCATCACACACAAAGTCAAGTTTTTGGCCCTTACTAAGCTTTCTGTGGAGTTGCCATCTTTAGAGGAAAGTTTTGACAGACTGCTGAATATGTTTGCGACAAACTGGACATTTTCGAAAGGCTGGTGCACAAAGTTCACAACTGACTAAATGGCCACATGGAAGAAAAATTACTCTAACTGAATTCTCCATGCAGATTTTACATGTTGTCTGCTCCTTCAGCCTTTTATTTTCCTCTTCCAACTCTTCATAGTCTGAAAAAAAATTACACAATTTGAAAAGTCTAAGAATTTTGTTCTGGTTTTCTGAGGAAACTCTTCACAGACTGAGGAAAGCAATTAGATATGACGAGAAATCAAGGATTCAAGATAATTGTAATGTAATATTTTGTACAAATTTGTGTTATAGTGAAATGCAAATATGTAATTTTGAAACATCGACCATTTCTCAAAATATAAACCATCACATTAAAACACTAACTGGTAAAAGTTCAAGATTGCTTTAGTGAAAGTCACATTTTAAAAAGCACCCAACATGCTGATAAATTTTTAATTGAAAGTATCAATAAACTTAAAGAAGAAAATGCAACTAAAGTGATAACCATCCACAAATTATTTTGAGCAGAGGTCATGCTGGACTACAACTTTAGAGCAAAGTGTTTTATCTCTCCTAGCTAAATAGGGCCAAGTAATGGGAAAACTGGGAAATTCCAAGTTAATGGCAAAATTATGACATGGCATAATAAGTTCATCCACAACTGATGTTCTACTGGCTTTGCTAGTTAAGAAGTATTAAATTACACAAAATATTCATCATTTTTTATGAAAATACAAAGCATATTTAATCCTTCATCATGATAACTGATGCATCACTGTGCTACTATTATCACTGTAAAAAGTTCTGAAGTAAAAAGCAACAAAACTGAATTTTCTAGGATAACACTTTGAAAAAGAACTAGTGATAGAAGACAGGAGTCTCTGCCTGAGGCCCAAGACACCGGAACCATTTCCTGATAGTCTTTGTATAACAGATATCCTTTCTGTTATAACGGTACCAATTGCACAAACGAAGATAGGTGGAGCTTAAGGTGTAGGGAAATAAACAACAAAACTAGATGTGACTGGTGGATGATGTAGGAGCTGTAGTTTCTGTCAGGCTATAAAACACTGAGTCTCTTGCCAACTTGAGAGATTATGTTAATTCATAACAAATCATGTTTTATATTTTTTTATGACTTTTTTTTACAAATGTGATACACATCACTGAAAATGTACCTTTGTAACTGGATAGCTCTTACCCCAGTTTAGTTCCAGCAGAGTTATCTCTCTTAAATACAATGGAGTACCTGGTTCTGTCCTTGTTAAATTGACAATCTAACATTGTTCTCTATGACAGTGTGTGACATGCATGCTGTAGTAGGATAGAATGTATATTTATTTCACCAAACATTAGCACTGAGGTCTATGTCTATTTTACCTGCAAAAAATGATTTAAAAAAAACTTTTGTTATTGTACGGTATGCCACAAACTGGGATAGAAAACACTGTCCATTTAGTTGTTGTAGATCACTTTATATCATAGACAATGTTCTGGTATGAGTAAATTTAAGTAATTTATTCAAGATTTTGTATTCCTTCCCACTTTTCTTTAAATTGTCTTCCAATAATTGTTCCTTTTTGTACACTATCTTGCCCTGAAATTCTTCATGCAGTTTATTTAGATAAGTTCTTTAACATTCCCTTTTGTAGTAGTACCAGGAATACCTAAGGACAAGAGCAGTTTTTTTAAGTCAGCATTTCCCACTGACATCTGCATAAAGCCCAGTTATAACCTACTATTGTCTTTCAATCAATTTGAGTTATTTCTGTCCAACTGTTCTTTTGGAATTTCCATATTAGGTCAAACATTACCGACTGATAACCATATTAGTCACATATTGCCCATTCCTTCCATTCAAGTCCACACTGTTCTTGAAATTTTGCATCCCATTGCAAGATTCCAAATTGTCATGAGATCGTAACTGCATGTTTATGGAAGGCTGCACTCTACATGCCAGCATTGTAGAAAACATGAACTGTGTGATAAAAGACCCCTCCTAAAAAATTAAATCACTGAATTTTAGGTTTGCACCTTATCAATAATTTAGTTTTGGATAATTTACTTGTATGCAAGTTAATACATGTTTTCATGAATTAATTTATATTACATGGATAATATATTAAAGGAAATAAAATTACCACACCATATGTATATCAATTGGTTATCTCCCTTACACCACACAAGACAAGAAATAAAAACACATTTTCAGTGGATGGTTATGAAAATAAAGAGAAGATTTGTGAAGTGTTATATTAACCCTCTTGATCCAAATGTAATTTCTCACAGTAATGTTTAAAAGCTCTAAAAATTGAGAAAGTGTTTTTGTTTGGATTAGGTATTTTTAAGTCCTATTTTTGTTAATTTTATGTGCAGGAGAAATACAAAATATTCGCATCTAATTATAATCTAAATTAGTCACCCTTTAATTTCTGATGGGAATGCACACTGCTTCACCTGAAATGTTGGCGCTTGTAAGGGGATGTTGTAGTATAGGTGCCTTTGGACTGTCCTCGGACCCATAAAGCACTGCCTCCACATATTTGCTTATGGTATGATGATCAAACTTCCTCTTCTCATTTTTTATATATTGCTTTTGTCTCCTTTAATTCCTTTATCAGCTACATCTCCCTTTTAGATGCACACTATCTTCCTGTTTTTAATTTGATTTGCAATGTTGATTGTTTATCTTTGGCATTTTTCTGTATTCCCCACATTTTACCACAAATCCAACATAAGTGCTTAGAAAAGCTTTCATCTACTATATTTAGTAACAGACTGGCTTATTGTATAATTTTTATTCAATGCACAGAGGAGGAATGCTTTCTATCTGTGTTACAAAGAGGATGGGTAGGCTGACCTTTGTGAAGGGATGGGGGGATAGTGACCTCGTGTATATGCAGTTGGTGAATTGTTCAAATCTTATACTTTATAACAGGATTGGGTCATGTCCACCTATCTCTGATATTAAGTTCTGTGTCTATCAAACCAATTTAAAGTCCTTTCTTTTGGATGAAATCTTATTTTGAAGTAATAGAGGTATATACTAATCAGCACACTGACCTCTGACCTAGTTATTACACAATAAGATACAATGTGATTTATCCCATATCACCCATGTAAAGTTCTGTAAGTACTGATGTAAATAAAATATAATTCATAATTAAAACAATTTGATTTATTCCCAAAACGTTGTTTGGTAATAAAGCACAAATATGAAAACAGCAGCTGAATTAGTTAATGACCGTTGAAATTACACATTAATATGAGACACAGCTTGGTACATCATAAAATTGTTTGTGGCAAGTGAGACTAAGTACACTTGTTACTTGTACAGTTCTCAGCTATATCATAGATTACTGAAATAATTAAAGTCGGCTATAGGTATAATAGTACGAAATGTACAACCCCAAGTGGGCAGAGCTTAAGGTGTGGGGAACATTGTATTCAGAAATAAATAAAACTAGCAGTAATTGGAAGATTCTTTAAGAGCTGCTGTTTCTGTAAGGCGTAATTAAGTTGATTCATATTGAGATCATATTTTGTATTTTCATGGTTTTTAAAAAAAACTATGATACGCATTGAAAATGGAGCAGTTATGACTGGACAACTCAATGGGGTACCTGATTCTGTCCTTGCCAAACTGGCAATCTAACATTTTTCTCTATGTCTGTGTGTGACATGCTTGCAGAGGTAGGATATAAAGTATATTTATTTCACCAAACATTAGCATTGAGGTCTATGGAAAAACAACTGGTATTGTGATACCTACTGTACTCAAAACACCCATCAAGCTTTTCACTCATTACCTATTTAAAAATAATGGGACCGATTCAAAATTTTTGATCACTAAGCCCAGTTTTGTTGCCACAGAAATATAAAAACAGATGGCAAATGTTGAGAAAAAAATGGACATTTTACTTACAGCAATTAACTAGTAAACATGAATTACGAAAAAGGGTAAATTTTAGCAGTACATGTACATGTAGCTGTCTGGGACAACTGCCAACAATCTTTCTCTGCCTCAGCCATAGGTCAGACTTGTCTTCTGCACTGTTTGGGATTTTCTAAACCATCTTTCTCTATTGTGCCTGGTCTCAGATTCAGTTATAAATGACCTTGACCTTCATTATCTTCTGATGATAGTTTATATTAATAAAACCTTAGTCAAGTTTATATTTGTTGTAGTTCAACTGACTATAATTTGACTGTCTACTATAATATTTTGCCATCTGTTTCCATATTTACATTCTTTTGAATCTGTACCATCAACTAAGCTTAAATTTATAGGTTATATATTAGACTAGTGACTGACCTGAAATTTGTTGTTTTAATATGCTGTGAACCATACCCGTCACATGTAGAGATGGCCATATTTTGTTGGGGCAAGCAGTCTCACAAAGGAAAATGAATTATGAAATGAATTCAGTTACACATGCCAAATGGTTTTAGTGCAAAACATGGCATATGCAAAAATTAATTTCTTTCAGGGAAACAATTTTGTGTGGTGTTGTGAAAAATAGTTGTTTCCTTGATAAGTACATTCATTTAGCTTCTGTAATCTTACAGGGTGGAACATTTTTCATGGAAGCTATAAATCTGTGATATGAAGCAGCTGCAAAATCTAACAAAATTGGTGACACCGTGAATATTAATTAAATCACACAATTTGTAAATTAAAAGTCGTGATGTCATTTTTTAGCTGCCACATCATGATTCTTAAGGTCATCAGATGTTGACCAATGGACACCCAATGTTGATCAATGGACACCAGATTTGGACCAGTGGACACGAGAAAATGACCAATGGACAATATTTTAAGGAATTTAGACATTCTACTATTTATTTTGGAGCTGTCAATCATTTTAATTTTGTTAGAATCATTCCTACTGTAAACCACAGAATACACAATTACAATCAAGAATGCCTGATTCTGATTTTTTTTGCTGGTCAGATACAATTTTATGAAGTCAAACCACAACTTAAATATTGGTGTATCCAGATCAGTGAAATGCTTGTAATGTATTTTTGTGAATGTGTACCCAAGTGATTCTGTCACAAAGGTAACTGAATATCAGCTCCTCTGAAGTCAAATCAGTTTGGCACTTTCAAAATGAGAAACTTTAAGTACGATGTCAAAATGTAAGGCAACCAATGAGGATTATATTCTACTAAGATGAAGAAAACTAAAATGATGTGTGCTACAATAAATAAAAATGGAAATATGTTTGAAAGTATCAATATTAGAGGCACACAATAAATTTGCAGACTAATTTTAACTGACTTCAGCATGTCACATGGCATACAAGATTAACAAGATTTTTTTCAATAAGGTTTAATTTTGCAATTATTTATATTTACATTTTTTAAACTTCACTTTAATTCTGCACCATATAACTAGTATTCTGCTGACATTGCCATTAGATCTCAATACTTAAATCGACTAGTGGACACACATACACACACATTCACACACACAACTTTTTTTACCAATCCTGTAACTTCTACCACTGTTCTACCATTGGCATACATGGATTGTCACTAAAATCACTGAAAATTCTGACATGCCATCCTCTAGAGCAGGGTTATCAAACATGCGGCCCACCAAACTGTATCCTGTGGCCCGCAAAATGATTGGTGTCACAAGGTGTCATGAGAGATAACAAAGGAAGTGCAGCCAATGGGCCATTGAAAATGCCCTCATGGTGTTGTTTGGCAGCAGACAGCTGCCATAGAGGTTTTTTTTAAAAAAACAATATGAATTAAAAATAAATAGGATAGTCAATATGTAGCTGTATCAGTCTAAATTCATTTTATATATAAAAAAACATATCACAATGACCTTGATCTTTGACATAAAAATTGAAGTGACCTCTTTCTTATCCAACAAGTAATTTACAAACTTCATAGAAGGTCCAGGGTCAAGAGCTGAAATTTTTGTGCAGAGACCATTTTAAAACTTTTGATCCCAGTGACCCTTAGTTATTTTTGTATTATTTTGCCCTCAAAATCAAATGGTTTCTAATTTACATAAAGTACAAGTTGATCGAAACATTGATCTATGTCTGCAATAAGGAACTAATGTCATTGTGTGGAAACCATTTTGGTTCTGGCAGTGAGTGATCTTGACCTATGACCTTTAACTTTCAAATCACTAGACTTTTTCCTTACCCCAATAGAAAGCTTCTACAAGGTTCTGTCTGGGTCTGTAATGGATACTATTATTCTTCATAGGTCACAGTGACCATGACCTTTTAAGTTTTAATCTCCAAAACTGACTTCTTTCTTTCATTAAGAACTTGTAATGTCTGGCAAAGGTAGTTAGTTGCTGTAGAACTGAAGTTAATGTGTAGAAGAAAAAAATGCTGATGGACAGACAAACCAGCAGTATCATAGCATAATATCCTCCACTTGAAGGCGTGCATATTAAAAACACCTTGGTATCTTGTCGAATGGTGTTATTTTGTAAACATTTACAGTAATATTTTTTCTGAGACTTTTGGAGTAGTCTTCTCATTCTGTTTTCCATGCGTATATCTGTGCTTCTTTTTCAAAGAAAACACATAATATTTTATGGAATTGAATGTCTCACCTCCAAAACTGAATTATAATGCACTCTCAGTTGCATATGATTTCAAATTGTTTCACAAAATCTTCCAATAAAATCTCAACACTAACAATACTGATGTTCATACTGCTGTAAATGTGATATATATCTCACATTCCAATATGAGAAAGCCTTGTGAGATCCACCTATCCCATAAACTTGCACTAAATGACACTTTAGAGGACATCATTGTACTTATGACATCATTAATGTCCGCAATTTCTTAAATCAATTTTAAGTATTAAAAAGACAAATTCAGCTATCTCTTTAAGTCTTTCTTTAATAATAAATTCCTTGTTATAGACTGAATTTCTCACACACCTTCTAATAATCTGAAGACATTTTATTTCTGTGAGTAGATCCATATTAATGATATACCACCATCTTTTTTCCAACAGTCATTATGTATTAGTGTGGGATAGGAAATACACCTCTTGGTATAAGAATCTGAAGGCATGAACTTGGCAAGGCCTTATTTCCTCCCTTAAAAATATGACTTTTGGGTGGGATTTCCCATTCCACACCAACACATCTGATGTTTTCTAAGGACCATTCTTAAATAGATCCTTGTTATTATTCATGTATTACAAAAACAAGGCTAAGGTGGGCAAACAACCATGCAACAACAAAGAACATAATTCACTACAATGTAATTTGAATTTCACTGTCAAGCTGCCACCACTTCCACTAACACACAAAAACCCAGAAGAAAAACTATACAGTGCTGAAGTAGCTTACATAAGGTTTACTAAAACTGATTTTCATCATATATTCATTAATTTATATACTTATTTGTCTTCTTACTCAAATCATTTACCATATATATTCTTATCTGTGAATATACTGTATGTGTGGTATTGTTTTTAGACATAGGTATTATTTATATTCATTTCATCATTAATTGGGTGTTTCTTACAATTTCTTTTGAGTTCATACAGATGAACATGTGCTTAATATGTTGCTGTAAGTAACTGTGATATGATGTCAGTGATGATGATGGTGGCGATGATGGTAATGATTATTGTTTTTATTTTTATTGTCAGGTAACCTGGTATGGTATTGACACAAATGTCAATAATCAAACATAAATTCAAAGATGCTGTTTTGAAGTTTTGTGGGTGTGTGAGTTATAACTTCATCATGATGAGAATATAAATAAGTTATGAGTTTGTATTAGAAAACCAGAGAAACTGTTCTTGGATTGACTGTTCATTGTTACATTAAAAATACCACAAATAAAGTTTGATGTTGACATTTTCAAATGAAATGGCTGCTTGATCAACCAAGGATAATGTCGTTCCTGATCTTGGTGACTTAAGGCAACAATCCATTGACTGCATAGCTCCTTCTTCAAAGATGGAATATACTGGAACTTTAAATCTCATGGATTTTAGCATTTCCATTACAGAACAGAACACAACAATAATTAGCAGTAACCATTAATGATGCAATTGCTATTGTAATTGCACCTAGCTTAACCTTGTCTAAAACTTTATGAACTGGGATTATATATACATGTATATACATGATTAAGTTCTAACAAGAGTCTATTACTCTCACTTTCCAGCAGTACAAGGAAAGCAAAAACCAAAGAAGGCTAGGTCACCATGACCAATCAATGGAGAAAATGAGGTTGGGACCTAAATCTGTAATTTTATTACCCCTGTAAGTACCTTGGGATCCCATGAGATGGAATTGGTCACGTGATGAGTAAGTGAATGGTCCAGCGTCAAGGAGTCAATACTTTGTGTTTTTCTTGAGCTTTAAAATTTTGCGATTCCAGTAATTTACAGCTGAACTTTCATGCAAATTTGAAATCAGCATGGGGCAGAAACTTCCTCTACCATTTAAGACCTTATACAGTCATAACTGTACCATACTTCGTTGTTTCATCATTTTTGAGTGTGTCGTCTCTTGCACAGCTTTGCACAATGGCAGAATCGGGACAAAGCCAAAGGTATCCTGTTAATATGGGGCATGGACTATTGCGAGAAATATTGCAAAATAGAGCCAAGCAGCGTTTAGCTGATAAGGCCAAAGATTTCTCCATCATGGTTGCAACAAAACGCAATGATTCCCAAGGGGGAATAACTATGCTAAATGATAGCCCTGTTGTGGCATCAAAATCAAGGAGAAATCCTGCATCTACTGATAAGGGGACCGTGCCATTCACCATGTGACTGTGAAATCTCAAGAGAGAGTTGGTGATGTGGGACCATCAGCTTGAATTACTGACAAATTTTCAGCTACAGTAACAACTTTGAAGGCACAAGTTGACAGTCTTAGCAAAAAAAACATGGCTGATATGCTGGGATTTGATGAAATGACACGGAAATGTATACAGATGTAAACAGTTCAGCATAACGAGGGAAGTGATCTTTCTAACACCAGTGCAGAAAGTGAGGAAGATGTCAATGATTTCGAGCATGACTTTCAAAACTTAGTAACATCACCACCATATTTACCCTCAGAGAATGAAGGCAATAACATCCTGAAAGAACTTTCCGACTTTATGAAGTGCATGAACATTGTGGGCCGCCCATTCAGGAGAGCTTTGCCAAAGTTGTGAATGCAAGATTCAGGGCCCAAATAGCACAAGATAAATTTAAGGATTTGAGCGAAAAATATTCAAGGCCACAAAATTGCCAAAATTTAAGTGTGCCTAAAGTACAAATCCCGAAACTTGGGCAAAAATTAACAAAGCTCCAAAACAAATCGATGCCAAGCTCCAAAAGTTCCAAGGAACTGTTGCTAAAGCTAGTGCTCCCCTTCTCAGGCTCATGGATGAATTACTACATAATAAGTTAGATGGTACACCTGCAAATGTAAATAAACTGATTGCAGATGCATGGTGATGTATTGCGGGTGCTTTTTTCTGGATCTTGTGACATGTCTCATAAGAGGAAGGAACTCATCAAGCCTGAACTCCATTACAGTTATCAATCTCTCTGTGCACCCCAAAAAATGGTAACTGACCTCCTGTTTGGAGATGATCTGCCTACAAAAGTTAAATATATTGCAGATGTTCAGCAGATGGGGAACAAAGTGTCTGGAAAGCTCTTGGCTTCAAACACTGGAAGATACTCAAATTATAAAGGTGCTCAAGCAGGACCCAAGTCTTTTTTAGTCAAGATGGGGGCCAGGTCCCAGCCCTATCAATGGCAACCATACCAACAGGGACCACAGAACCTCAAAAAGAGGAGATCTTACAAACCCCATCAAGATTTGTGAACTGAAGCAGTGTTGCATCTTCCACAAAAACTGTAAGTAGCAGTTTTCCCATTCATGAGAGCAGTTTCTTTCCCAGCCTTATATATTATGCCAGAAAATTTTGTTGTTGGTAAAGTTAGTTGGTGTGCTAAAAAATGTCAGAAGATAACCTCTGATGCATGGATTTTATCTAATCTGAAAGGTTATAGACTGGAACTCGATAGCAGCCCAGTCCAAACTTGTATTCCAAAACAGAAAATTCTCTGACAAAGACTTTGCTGTAATTACAACTGAAATTTATGAACTGCTGAAAAAGGGAGAGAATAAACTTTGCCTGTGTAAAGTACTTGTCTAACATTTTCACTAGACAAAATCATGATGGGAGCATCTGAGTTATTATTATCAAAAGTGAGAGTTCTCTTATAGGATGGGGAGGGGTAAATGAGACAGACGATGTTAAAACTGGTGGTTGCTGGAGTAGTACTGAGAAAATGAGCCACATCAATGTTTTAGTAATGCAGGCCTGCTTCCTGACATTAAAGTCTCTCTGTGGATACAAATATAACTTACACATTAGGATCCTCATGGATAATACTGTAGCTGTTACCTACATTAACAAAATGGGAGGTAGGAAGAGATTACTAGATCAAATGGCCCGTGATATTTGGTTTTGGTATATAGAAAGACAGATCTGGTTGAGTGTTTGACATCTTCCTGGGAAGAATAATGCAGAAGCAGATCACCTATCTAGGAATTTCGATGATGATGCAGAGTGGATGTTAAACAAAGCGATCTTTAATAAAATTCATGCAGTATTTGGACAGTTTGATATTGATATGTTGGCCTCTAGATTAAATCATCAAATTCACAAATACATGTCATATAGACCAGACCCACATGCATGGGCCATTGATGCTTTCTCTATGACGTACTCAGACCTAATTTTATATATGTTCCCACCTTTTAGCCCGGTGGGACGTGTTCTTCAGAAGATAGGAGACGACTGTGCAGAAGTGGTTCTTGTAGCACCATTGTGGACAACACAGCCCTTGTTTTCCTGCCTTTTGCAACAAATTGTTCAGCAATCATACATTCTTCCACAGATTTGCTTCCTGTTGACCTTGCCTCATGATCCACTCAAAGAACATCAACTGCAGAAAACCCGGCTAGTTGGGTTTTGCTTATCAGGAAAGCCTTGTTCTGTAAATGCATATCAGGACAAGCTGCCAGTGTCATACTCGACTCATGGAGAGAATCTACAGGGAAACAATATTGGACACATCTCCAAAAATGGTTGCACTTTTCAGTTGGGAAACTTATTGATCCCCTTGATCCACCTGTAAATTTGGTCCTGGCTTTCCTGACAGAGCTGTTTGACTCTGCTTTAGGTTACAGTTCCATCAACACTGCCATATCTGCTATATATAGTTTAGTTAAATTGAGTAGTAATGTTGACCTAGGTAATAATGTTATCATAAAAATATTTTTGGAGGGTTTTTTCTACATAGGCCATGTTTGCCAAGATATGGCATAACCTGTGATGCGAGAAATGTGCTTCAGCATCTGAAAAAATTGTTTCCCATGGGGAACATTTCTTTAAAACATGTGACTCAGAAACTAGTGATCTGTTGGCCTTACTTAGTGGCCAGAGATGCCAAACTTTGCATGTCATAAATATTGATGATATTACTATTTGTTCTGATAGAGTTGTTGTTAGAATTAGGGACCTTTTGAAGCAAAGTAAACCTAGTCAACATCTATCACAAATGAAATTTTCTGTGTATCATGATAAAAGACTATGTATAGTTGAAAGCTTACAAGAATACATCAGTAGAACATCTTCCCTTTGGGGAAATGAGAAAAAAATGATTGATAACCACACAACCTCCTTTTAGAGCTGTTGCTTAAAGCACCATAGCTAGATGGATCAAGACTGTTATGAAGGAGGCAGGGATTGATACATTCATTTTTGTGGCCCACAGCACTAGAGCTGCATCAAGCACTGCTGCACCTAAAATGAAACTGTCTTTGCATACTATTATTAAGACTATAGGATGCAGTAATGATTGTACTTTCCACAAATTCTATCATAAACCTGTATCAGATAGCTTAGATTTCAGCAGTGTTGTGCTTGGGAAGTCCCAGCTATAAAAAATTTTGATTCAATCTCAGATGCTTATATATTGTTCTTTATAGTTTTATCTAGTATCACAAATATATATTTTACTTTTTTTCTACATTGTTGTGCTTGGATGCATAAACTCTGAAATCTCATGGGATCCCAAGGCACTTACAGGGGAAATAAAATTTCACAATTAAACAAGACTTACCAAATTCACAGTTTGATTGGGATTTTATGAACCTGTAAGTGCCTGAGGGATCACATGCCCACCAAAATGCAAATTAATTATCTTCATGCATATCCCACCCTATTGTTGTTCTCTGAGGCATCCAAGCTGATCATGCTCTAAAGACTGACTCATCATGTGACCAATTCCATCTCATGTGATCCCTCAGCACTTACAGGTTCATAAAATCCAAATCAAACTGCGACTTTGGTAAGTCTTGTTTATTGTGAAATTCTTCTAAACATTCAACACATGAATAAACTGCACATAAACTTTATAAACATTTAATGTACGAATTACCTTTATTTTCCATCTCTTCTGTGTCTAAGGAGTGAAAGTTTTCATCTTCATCAATTAATGCAGCAACTGCCTGAGCATGGGCCCCTGGCCCATCTGAATGACCTCCATCTGCCCCACTGGGTCTTGGCTCTCCTTTCTCAGACCCATCATTATTTTGAGCTGCAGTCTCATTGCTCACACCACCCTCTGACACTCCTGGTAGGTAAATGCAAAAAAAATCAAATGAGTTCTTGATTAAAAATTTCTTATTACTAAAAATTTGGTACCTGATATGATGAAATTTGATTATCACACAAAGTCATGCTTTATTAATAATCTACCTTTTTGAAAAAAGCAGGAGACAAGCAATTTGCACATTAACTGTGATAAAAACTCAGTTTACTTCTAAAAAAAACCAGAATAATATGTGCTGATAGCATTTGTCCACTTTCTTGATATGTAAATCTGATGCAGAATGAAAAAATCCTAGTGAAAATAAACATTAAAAAAGACAACAATTTTCCCAGTAATTTTCCATTACATTCAAACCATATACTCATTTCTGAGTTGATCATATGACAAATGTAATCAGATAAACAGAACACTGTACCCACATGGTTATGCATAACTGAGCAAGTTTGTATTCTGATTCCAAAATATTCCCATCTGTACCTAACCATTATCTGACACACATGTACCATGTCCCCAAATATAGTCCCTGTCTTATGACACCCACAATTGCAAACCACTACATATACCATAATCATCCCAGACAATTTATGCTGATTGCTACATTACTAATATAGAGCATGAATTTGAGCAAAATACCCTCAATGGCATATTATACGTCTGCACTATGTTCAAAAGTCCTCCATGCAGGTAACTAAAGCTTTTGTTCAGACACCACTTTTTTCTATTAGTCACAGTGAGCCTCACCTTTGACCTTTGATCCCCAAGTCAACAGTCTTCTTCCTTACTCCATGTGTAAACCATCCACAAAGTTTGATTCACGTATGTGATACAGAAATGATTTTTAATGTACTAGAACTATATTTTTCTTTCAGACACAGTGACCATGGTCTTTGACTTTTTGAACCCCAGATCAATAGGCTTCCTCCATATCCTAAGTGCATGCCATCTACAAAAATTGTTGCAAGTATGTCATATAAAATTAATGCTATTGTGCAGAAATATTTTTTATCCTTTCAGTCACTGTAATCCTGGCCTTTGACCTTTTGACTCTAAAAGTGGTATTTTTTCTTTCTTATTCCATGCATAAGACATCCCCAAAAGATGGTAACTATAGATGATGTAGAACTAAAATTATTGTGCAGAAACCATTTTTCTTCTTTCATTTAGTGATTTTGACTTTCACTCCAATTTTCCTTACCCTAGGTGCAAGTCATCTCTACAGGGTTTGGTAACCATAGATGGTGGAGAACTCAATTTGTTGAGCAGATATCATTTTTATTCAAAGTCATACTTACCTTGGCATCTAACCTCAAAATTGTTTGAAGTTTTTCCATGTACAAGTGCAAGCCAGTCACAAATTTTGGCAGCTGTAGATGGTAATGAACTCAAGTCATTGTGCATAAGCCATGTTTCTTTCAGTCACAGTGACCTTGACCTTTAATCATATAATCAACAGGGGTTTCAGCAATGTTCAGAGCTTTACAATATGGAGGAGGGGGAACAAATAGTCTGAGCATAGCAATAAGTGCAACTGGAAATGAATGCTTTATGTTCATTTTCATAAGACAATGATCAAACAGTTTGGGCATTTAATGTTGGTTGGCACATCTGTCAGATTAAAGGTAACAAAAGATGTGCCTTATTCATTTTCTTTTCTGCACCACTTTTAGCACATCAGTATTTTTTTTTGTTGATTCGGTGTTCACTTTTGTGCAAAAAAAATGCCACAATGTCATATCCTCACTAAAACACCGCATACTATATAGTTTTATCATGAAAACCCCATGTCAAAATGATTTTCCAGTAATGAAAACTGGTGATAAGATTTTCAGGATGGCCATATCAGGTGTCAAATCAGCACCATGTTTGTTATGGACAAACTAGACATCACAAGAAGTCTTCTTATGAAACCCTATATCAATGTCACTTTCTTTTTTCACAGAAGTATAGTGACAAGATTTTCAACATGGTTGCCTTGGTGGCCATATAGTATGTCATATTGGGACCATTTTTATCTGGGACCAACAAAACATAAGAAGTCTTTAAGTAAAACTCCATGTTGATATGACCAGCCATTCTGAAGGAGTAGCTTATAAAACAAGACATTCAAGATGATTGCTGTGGTAGCCATTAGAGTGCATAGTATGCTGGTTTACTGCAGTATTTTTATCCAGTGGTACATACCATGATACTTTTTCACTGTACTGGTACTTCAGCAGTTTCCTTTAGTAAGGAATGTAAATAAATTCCTGAGTAATCTTGTTATTACTTTAAACATATTCACAGTGTGTGTTCATTATTCACGACAAAATAATTACAAAATGAGCATGTATGTATGTATGTATGTATGTATGTATGTATGTATGTACGTACGTATGTACGTACGTACGTAGGTATGTATGTATATTGTACAAAGATTTTGAAATAGTGAGTTCAGTTCATCCTATGCCGCAAATGTGAAGTGCTTTTGATGGGAAGAACCAAATACTTCCAGTGCACAGACAATGTGTTGCAGCATTGTCTGTGTATAAATACCTCACCGTAAGACTAAATCTTTACATTACGGAGGAACATCTTGTCAGCTGTAGAGGTATGTGAGTTATTAATTTCTTGTGCATAAGTTATGACTATTATACTACCACATTTATTTCTGTATATTTCCTATGTAGCTTTGGCTTACATAGTATCATGCAAATATTTTCTATTCGTTTATGACTTAGCAGGAGATTTATATTAGCATTATATAAAGTTGCGATTTTAAGAAACATTTAGTACCATAGAATTCTTGTCGGGCATGGTTAGGTTCACTTCTGAACTTGTGTATTGTTTTGTAATTATTGTGCCGATAATGTAATCTGTGTAGCTTAAGATATATAACGTCATTATGTTTTATTTTATATGCCCATGTCATGCATAGTACATGGCGTTAGATGTATTTTCAGCTGACCAGAGTGACCAGAGTGATTGGAATCACAGCTGTATAGCTGACCAGAGTGATCAGAGTTATCAGAGTGATCGGAGTTGACATGGTACCAGCTGGAGAGCTAACCATAGCAGTTGATCATATCAGCTGTGAAGCTGAACCATAGCAGCTGTAGAGCTGAGTAAACAGTGTTGCTGGTCGAGTAGCAGGTGATCGGGCATTGCTGACTGAGACTGGTGGGCGCTTATTACTTGATTGACCAACCTGGAATACTGACTGCTTGACTGACCAGTGTGATTGGTAGCCAAGTGTGCTGGTGACAGAGTGTGTAACTCCATACATGTAAAAAGTTGGGAAGAACCACAGTACTAAGAAATAGGCAAGGGATCAAGGGGGCTGCCTCAGCCCCCTTGTGGGTCCAGGGCAAAGCCCTGGTGTGGGGTCTAGGTGGGCTAACCCTCCCTGAAGCTAAAAAAGTAGTAATTTTGATACTACATTTCTGCATGAAAATTGTAACTGAACAATCCAAAATTCTGATTCTTTAATATGATGCATGCATCCAATGAATCATTAATACATAAATTTCTCATTGTACAGTTGGGGGGAAAAAATGCTTCCTTTATCTGAACACAATTGTTCCATTATTATTCTATAAATGTGA
Organism: Sinohyriopsis cumingii; assembly: GCA_028554795.2. Classification (NCBI taxonomy): domain Eukaryota; kingdom Metazoa; phylum Mollusca; class Bivalvia; order Unionida; family Unionidae; genus Sinohyriopsis; species Sinohyriopsis cumingii. The sequence goes on from CM068825.1 coordinate 128,263,850, forward strand.
AAATCCAGGAGCTGAACATAAAATTAAAATGGAAATATTTGATACATTATAAATCAGGATTTTGCTTCAAATCTTTGAGTCTCTTTCGGATAATAATTATGACACTTGCTTACTCTAAAATGCTGATATTAAACAAATTCATTCACTTAGTCAACAAATAATATTTTTTCAGTCTTAAATCTATTAGGATGCACTGCTTTTATAAGTTGATTGCCTTATATGTATCAAAGTAATTTTCCTGTTCTCACCATGAAGGTTGGCCAGCATATACATTGTATAAAGCTGCTAATATAGACAACACATTTTCCTCCATAAAGGACCAGCTTTGAAGTTTCAATTCAGGAAAAAGAAGCATACACTTCTCTTATGCATTTGTAACTCTAATGAAGTGGAGAGTAGGAAAAAAATATACAGTTACTGTCTGTGAATTTAGCATGGGCTAAACTCCAATTGTCCTGACTGGTGGTTTACCAAGCAAAGATAATTTTTTTATTTAAAAAATTAATCTGTCTTTGAAGCAAAGGGGGGTGGAATACAGAAAACAACAGTAGAATGACATACATGGAGGTAAAGAATCAGCTGAGGTGTCTCACTCAAATAAGTCAGTGCTCTCTATCCACTATCATTCCTATGAGGCAAATGTAGGAATTGAATAGTAGTGGAATATAATGACTAAGTTATTTGTAAACAATTTAATGACTGAGTTTCTTGGGTTTCCATAGAGTGCATAGAGCTACGGAGTGAAGTATGAACTTCATGATTCAGCAGAACACATCCGAGGAGCTTCATGTGAATTGAAAACTTCCATTTGTTCACTCAACAGTAAATCAGTTAAAAATTTAGTATTCCTAAGCATTGATGTTTTTGCTACTAAATGCTTTCCAACCACTTTAATCCCCTACCCATAGCCCCTCCCCAAAACTCAACAGATTTGCACAATTTAGAAGATCGACCTGTGGGGACTTTCTAAAGACAGAATTTCCATCACATGATGGAGAACTTTCACCCATGAAGGTGAGAAGGAAGTCTGGGGTAAGCAGGTTACTAATTATTAATTACTTTACATGTAGGACTCAAGACACCTCACTTATATGTTTTAGTCACTAATCTAAAGTGAGGATAAAGTTCTCAGTAATTATCTGAAATTCATTCTGTTTGTTTACAGCCTACATTTTCCCTTGTATTTTATTAGTGCAGATTTATCTCTTATGAACCGCAACAAAGAAAACAATTGTTACATGGAACCACCTTCTCACTTATATCCATGCAACTATGTATTGACCCCCCCACTCCATAATGCTTGATTAGTAAAGCGAATGGTACACATTGTGCTTTGTTATTACAGAGTTATCTCCCATGAGCTACAGAGAAACACAGAAAACAAGTGTTACACAGAACCTGCTGTCTCACCTGTATTCATGTAATCGTGTATCCCCCCCCCCCCCAACAGCTGACTTGCAAATTCTTTAGAAAGAAACCTTCAACCATCACTGCTGAAAGAGTGTTAAGTACATCTCAAAATGCTTACTTGGGTGAAACAAATTTTTGAAGGTATAAATAGTTTTATGTAAAGTCTAACCATCTCTTGGCTTTGACCCATCATTCTTATTTCCATTGCCTCCAGCAATGGCATTGTGTCTTTGACCCTCATCTTGCCTCTGTGTATGGCCTGACCCACTGGTAATCTGTGTTGATCCTGAGGCTGAGGTTGAAACAGATGTTATGCTAGAGGTTCCCTGTGAGGAAGAGGTACAATGCAATTAATATTTTAATTCCTGGCAGACAGAATTATCCCACAATTTTAAAGTAGAAAATCTCACATATCTGGGATGCACTACTATGTAGTTGCACTTGCATTGTTTATGGAAATACAGAATTTCATATAAGACAATTAAATGTAGTATTTTTTATTTTGCTGTGGTTTTTAATTGCTGTCCTATATTCTGTGTAGTAACAAAACGTAGGCGGGAATTCATGGATTTTACTAAACACTGAGTTATCAGTTCCTAATTATACTAAGGGCTTTATCAGCATCCTAAGTAATAAAACTACAGGCAGGAATACACAGACTTTGCTGAACATCAGGTAGAGTGAGAAAACCATCCCATGACACATTCTCTTTTGCAAATTAAATATGAAGTATAACCAAATAATTTGCCTATATCAGAAATAAAAGTTGCCAAAATATTCACATATAAAAGCTGACACATCCCATACATACACAACACAGGAAATGAGAGACATCTGTTGAAAGTATACCTAAATTTAAAATAATTAGCTTTGGTGATCAATTTTCCTGTCATATCACTATGATGTCTGCAGTGTGGCAGTTTATAGTGATGTCTAGCACTGGGGCACTATGCCACATACATGTAGCATCATGTCCTACCTGGTCACATTATCTTGCCATCAGGCTGACCTGTCCTAACACTAACCTTAATGCTGAGCACCAAGCAAGGCAGCTCTTAGTACCATTTTTATAAGTCTTTGGTACGACTTTGGATGGGGTTCGAACCCACAACCTCCCCCATCCAAGGTGGATGCTCTAACCACTTAGGCCACCAGTGCGTCAAGAGAGATGTGTTAATTGGATGCCATTGAATGAGAGAGAGTTGATCTTAAGCAGTTGCTGAAAACTCCTGCAGCTAAAGAACACAGAGTTGCAGGTAATGGGTATGTTCTTTATATTAAACTAACCACAATTTTACATAAAATTAAACAATAATGCAGAGAGAATAAATAGCAAAAGTTATGGATTAAAGATGGGTGGCTCCATGAGTGGATATGCATAGTCTCAACATCACAAAATGTGACTACATTAACTAGGAATTTAATCATCAGCTATTCAGTTAAATGAAAATAATCTTTAAATTCCTTTACGCAAGATTCTCCACCTTCAAAAGAAATAACTCCACAAGTTTGCAAGGTGCTAATGTGGAGCTGTTTTCCTTAGTTTTCTCCACCCCCACCATGAGCAATGACAAATCACATGAGCTCTACTGTATCCCCAATCATAATGTATGGAAATTATCAGCATTCAAGTAGGCTTCACCAATACATTACCTTTTAAACTTAAGTTTCTCATCATGAGAAAAAAACCTTATATATAAGTATAAAGAAAATGTGTTAGAGAGGATTAAAACTACAAGATATTAATACTAAATTTACTGTGAATATTGTACTGTACTCTTATAAATTAAGATATTTAAATTATAAATAATTATTTCTCAGAGAGGATCAATGGGCATAAATCAACAGTGCACCAGATTCCATTGTAAAGAGGTAGTCCACTCTGGCTAAGGCAAAATTAAAATCCTAAATGTGTCTCCTTAATTTTAATTCCTAACTAGAAATAGAACAGTATTGTCAATAGAAATACGCTGTCTAGAAATAGAACAGTATTGTCAATAGAAATACACTGTCTAGAAATAGAACTGTATTGTCAATAGAAATACATTGTCTAGAAACAGAACAGTACTATCAATAGAAATACACTGTCTAGAAATAGAACAGTACTGTCAATAGAAATACACTGTCTAGAAATAGAACAGTATTGTCAATAGAAATACACTGTCTAGAAATAGAACATTATTGTCAATAGAAATATGATGTCTAGAAATAGAACAGTACTATCAATAGAAATACACTGTCTAGAAACAGAACAGTACTGTCAAACAAAAATCAGTAGCAACGATATAGAGAGGTATCATAAATACTAACTGTTGTTGAGCTGGTTGCCATAGAAACTGAGGTCATCATCATGGCAACTGATGAATTTAGGGAGGATGCTGAAGTCATAATTGCTGCTGATTGCTGCACAGCAGTCTGGGTAACTGCAGGTGAGCCACCTAAGTTAAGACGTTCTATTAAAGTAGGTAGTGCTGGTGGTTGTACATCGCCAGGACGACGGGGTCGGCTGGCTTCCTCTTCTTGTTGTTGTCTCTCAATGTCTTCCTCTTTCCAGATGAATTCAAGGACTTCCAGTGCAGTAATCTCAGCACCAGGTTCTGAAAGTGAAAATATTATATTACCATACATTATGTAATAGATCTCCACACATTCTGCATAAAGAATTTATTGTCAAGCCCTCTAATGTGGTTCATTATGCAATGCAGACATCTTTTATATTGATAAAAATACTGTGCATCTCAAGTACATGACGTTGTATTGTCCACCACCTTCTGATACAGTACTGTGTATTTCATGTCTAATGAGGAGTTTGTGGATTCTTTTTATACAGTACTGTGTATTTCATGTCTAACGAGGAGTTTGTGAATTTTTTTTATACAGTACTGTGTATTTCATGTCTAATAAGGAGTTTGTGGACTCTTTTGATACAGTACTGTAAATTTGTGGATTATTTCAATACAGGACTGAATATTGCATGTCTATTGAGGAATTTGTGAATTCTTTTGATACAGTACTGTGTATTTCATGTCTAATGAGGAGTTTGTGGATTATTTCAATACAGGACTGAATATTGCATGTCTATTTAAGAATTTGTGAATTCTTTTGATACAGTACTGTGTATTTCATGTCTAATGAGGAGTTTGTGGATTCTTTCAATACAGAACTGAATATTGTATGTCTATTGAGGAATTCTTTTGATACAGTACTGTGTATTTCATGCCTAATGAGGAGTTTGTGGATTATTTCAATACAGGACTGAATATTGCATGTCTATTTAGGAATTTGTGAATTCTTTTGATACAGTACTGTGTTATTTCATGTCTAAATGAGGAGTTTGTGGACTCTCTTGATACAGTACTGTGTATTTCATGTCTAATGTGGCATTTGTGGATTCTTTTGATACAGTATTTTATATTTCATGTCTAATGAGAAGGAATTTTGTGGATCTATTGAAGACAATACTCAGTGCAAATGTTAGACGGCACTACAGCATGTTGCACTGCAATCTGAATTCTAAATTTCTAGTGACATAATGTGATCATACTACTGTATATCAAAACGTGAACACACTCGACTCCAAAAGTAGCTGCATCACTTACCTGCAGATCAGTGTCTGTTCTGTTTATTCAATAGGTGATTTCAACTGAACAGTGTATATGAATCCAAGAAATCAGCCCACTCCACAAACATTCCAAAATATATTGGTATACTGGTGGTTTTGGTGTATGATCTCACCTATTCATAAAACACTGCAATTACCTGCATACAGCTTTGTCCTCAGCAAGTAAGTGCACTATCAACAGTTTTTAGACACTTAATGGATTTTCACACATTTGAATTATCGTCAGTTATGGTTATGATGAGATGAGTGGCTTTCTGGCAATCTGTGCAGCAGCTTTCCAAATCAAATTCTATGTATAAACCTTGTAAATTCATATGGAATCAAACAGCCCTTGCACTCATCACCACTCTTAATTATCTGATTATATTTGCGGATATCAACTGTTCCAGCAAATTCAAGCAACCAATTAGACATGACTTTTGCTAATTCAAAATATTTTGGTAGTTTTGATCACGTGACTTTCACAAAACAGGTATATTGTTATGTGATTATTATTAGTTACACAACATGACAAATCACAAAATGGGTTAATTATTTAATTAATTGTAAATTATTAAAAACACTACCAATTAATCCATCAAAGCTTTAATTCCTAGCCCATTTTAAAAATAGAAAATCAGATTAATGCACTGCAATGGAGAAGTATCTAACTATAATGTAACATGTATTTCAAAAACTAGGTTTGTGGGGGTGGGGGTTATTAAAATGTTTTTGGCAGAAGTCTTTTATGAACTTACGCTAGCACTTCTGGGTAGTGAACACATTTTGAACGTATCAATCCAGGATAAAATGTCTCAACTTCTAGTACAATCACTGCCCATATTTTGTGTTATTATTATGTGTAAACTGCAGTAGAATAATTACAATAAACCTGTTTTGAAGATGGTATATTTTTAATTTAGAACTGACATAGTCATAGTATGATTTAACCTTGACTCTGAAAGAAGTTTCAATTGAGACAAAATTTAGAGTCGAGTATGTACTCAAAAGGTTCTATGAAAGTAGGCCTGAAGAAAACAAAGTTTCATCCATAACATAATCTAACCTCTCTGTCTACGGAGGATGAGAATGGAGTTGCGGACTGTGTCTCGTGGATATCCCATCTCCAGGAGTGTGAGAGCTGTAAGTGTCTCCAATGGGTCAGTGCTGCCAATCCCTGCAACAGAAGCCAAAAGTGTTATTAAACAGCATGGCACACAAAGTTTATAAAAAGTAATTATCACACTGCTAAATATGAATGAGACATAAAGAAGACCTTGATAACAGAACAAAGCATTTCTTTAGCCAAGTTTTTAGTTGGCTTTAAACTTAATAATGAGTCAAATATAAGCATGTGAAGCTGCAGTGGTATGCTGTATTTGTACAAATTGCATGAATGACAAAACAAAGATTCAAAATTCCATTATTTTATTAAATATGTAAAATCCACACATTTAAGAAACATTGTTAAATCATGTAAAACAAGTATTATGCCTCAGTGTAGCACACAACATTTGCAATAGGATAAAATAACACAGTAAGAGGACCAAGTGAGCTTAATATCACTCACCTGACTCATATCCACCTAACAGCTAAATAGAAGAGCAGCTGGCCAAGTCATCTTGGTCAGTACATTGCAGTCTGCTGAAATTTCTCCAATGTTAATGACTGCATGTGTTTTAAAAAGATTTACTTCAAGGTTTCTCTAGTTCTTGCATTTTTCACCTATATCTGAACACACCAGAATAATTTGTACAATACTGAAATGTACTGTATCCCAGGATTCAGTGTGTTCAACTGGTCAAATTCTGCTGTGTGTTTTTAAAGTGTTTCTACTCATAGTAATGGCAGACATCTTTGATGATGGAATGTTATCATTTATATAATTCTGGAAGACACCTGAGCTAGGATACCTTCTATCAAATTTGGTTCAAAGTTATTACAATTTTAGTAACAGCAGTCATATTTGGTAGTAGATAGTAATAATTTATATAAATTGAAAAATCATACATACCAGAAAACATTTTAACATTTGATCAGATTCTGTTAATTGGTTTCAGTGAAGAAGTCATTTAAAATCAGTTGCCATATCAGACAGCAGAACAGCATAATTTGTACAAAGGCTTTTATGCCAGGAGTTACTCTCAAGTTTGGTCAAATTATATTCAGGAGTTTTGAAGATCTAGTAGTTTGATGGGTTTTATATTTTTTATAATGGTGGCCATATATTATGGTGGATTGGTATCATTGGTATAAGCTTGAAAATCTTTAAGCAAGGATGATTTCTCTAAAATTTGAACTTTTAGCAGTGTTTGAAGTTAATAAGGGTTTCTGTATTATTAATGTGGTCATATTTGCTGGTAGACCAGCATTAGTTGTGCAAACCTGAAGGATCTTCATGCTAGGACGCTAGATCTGTGCCAAGCTTAATTGAAATGAATCTAGAGATGATGCAGTACACCACACACAGGAGGAATGGCAAGCAAGTAACATAAGCTCACTAGGGCTTATGACCAGATAAGCTAAAATTACTGTGAATGATGTGTTTTGAAACAAATCTTCACAAGACAAAATGAAAAAATGAAGAAGCAATTTTTTTCTTTTGCACTGCAATGCTTCTAATAAGAACAAAATGTCTAATACATTTTACTATTTGATGAACACTGATAGATGTAGCTAGAAAATCTTGTGCAATAAATTCCCCTAATTATCACCAATTAGTGAAAAAATTTCATGGACGCTCGGTTTTCACACAACATTATGTAATGAATACTTTATCTGGTGTAAATTTCTGTTCAGAACTAAAAGTATGTTGATAACAACACAAATATGCCAATATGACACATATACCAATGTGTTCATATGATGCTTATATCAATGTGTTCAAATGACACATACCAATGTGTTCATACAACACACATACCAATGTGCTCATATGACACATACCAATGTGTTCAAATATCACACATACCAGGATGGTGAGGCTAGTATCTGTAATGTGGCAGTGAAGCCATTTCAAACAACAGTGTTTCTATTTCATAGTAGGAAGTCACCTGAAGAAAACTGCAGCAAAACTTTAGCACTTGAAACAACCTACTCCGCAAACTGGTTGGCTCAACCTGGGGTGCCAGTGCTCAGACACTCAAGATTTCAGCAATGGCCCTCTGTTATTTAACAGCCAAGTATTGTGCTCCTGGCTGGGCTCGATCATCCAACAGTAAATTAATTGATGTCCAGCTCAACACAACAATGTGAATGATCTCTGGAACACTAGGTCCTACTCCTTAACCATGGCTGCCTGTATTCAGCAACATTCCTCCTCCACAACTGCATCACCAGGAAGCAACCACAAAAGTGTTGGCTATGGTCTATGCCAGGGAGAAACTTCCACTGTACATGGACATCACCTCACATCCAGCAGTCTGCTTGACTTTGAGATGCCCAATCTAGTTAGGTCCATTGCCGGAGGATATGACAGCTATTTCGGCATGGAGTGTCGAGTGGTCTTCAACAGATGTTGAAAACTGCTCCCTTGTAGCTGAGCCATCTGTCTGCCCTCCTGGCTTCAACCTTCCATGTCATCTTTGAACCACACTGAACCACTTTTGGACAGGACAGGGTTGTTGTGCAGTCAACCTTGTCCAATGAGGCCAGGCCACTAACTCTTCCTGTTGCTGTGGAGCTCTTCAGACCATGTCACACATTGTGGACAACTGACCACTGACAAAGTGCCCCGCTGGACTGCAGGCTCTGCACCTTGCTGATGATGATGTTGCTAAATGGCTGAGCATGCACTGCACAGGATAATAATAATGGTGGGAATTGTTAAATATGGGCGTATAATTCTGGAGAAGGATGAGGAATTATAATGATGTGAATTCTCAACTCCTGGATATGGACCATTACATTGTGTAATGTATACAAGGACATGTGGTTGTGAACCATGTTTAATTTTCTTTGTAACACATGGTTATTTGAACCATACTGAATTTACTTTGTTGCATTTGGTTGTGTGAACCATACTTATTTTTCATTGTTATCATATAGCTGTGTGAACCACTAATTTTTCATTGGTATTATATGGTTGTGTGAACCATACTTGTTTTAGTTTTGCATCATATGATCCTGTGAATCATACTCATGTCTGTTCATTTGTCTTGTATGATTCACTAAATATTCTTTCCATTGTGCACATTGTGAATGTGAGAACCATACTCATATTCTTAATACACATACATGTATCTGTAACATGTTCAGTATAGTAGTAGTGTATGATATGTAGTGGGTGGGTGGGTGAGTCAATTTGTATAAGTGTTAAAGTGAACATTTCTTTGTTCTTCTTTTATTTGTTTCATAAACTTTCATACCCTCAAAGTGTGTTGCATTATCATTCAATCCAAGCATCTATTCAGTTTCAATCTTGTTACACATTCGTATGACTAGAAATAGTTCCATATGACCTGATGCCCTACAAATATGATACATTCAAAAAGTGAAGTTGCAAGTTAATTTAGGAGCCAAACTTTCGTTCAAGATTTGTTGACAAAAGGTGTTCTTTATACTAGGCCTCATATGAAAAATTTGGCTTCAGTGCATTGAGTCCTTTGAAAGTTGTTAAACAGGAATGAAACCAGCAATGGCTGGGATGGAAAGAGAGGGTCAAGTCTTGTTTTTTATATTTTAAAAATTTAAATAATTAAGATATCGATGCAAGTAGCATCAAGTATCTTGTTCAGGAACATTGCAGCTGACTTATGCTTAAGCTAATGGCAGGATCTGAAGTTGCACCATTCTGTTTGCGGTTCTAAGATGCTATAAACACAAAGTCATCAGTAAGGCGGGTCACTTTGTGTTGAATAGTTTTAAACATATATTACCAAATATCCATCCTGAATAGCACTATATGCCCTTTCTACTGATCTGGTAGGGACATAGAAAAACAAGATACCCAAGTGGGCCTGATGTTGTTCATGTGGACTGTTAGGATATGAATGCAAATTTATAGGCTTACTGAAGCTTTGAGGTGGAAAGAAAAGGTTGGTTACTTAGCTACTTCATTTTCATTGTCTATCATATGTCGGTGTTGCTTATCATCTGTTTTAGACCATACATATAAAATCATATGAGGGAATTGGTTAATTTACAAGGGTACAGTAGGCTAACAAAAATTCTGAAATAAGTGTTGTCTTATTGTTATTGGTTGGTCTGAAGACACCTTAAGAAAACAATGATGCAGACAACCAAGGTTGGCATGGGCAGTTATCAAATCAGTAACCCATGGATTACAAAGACAATGCTCCACCATGTGAGCTACTATGGCTTACTGACTGTCACCATATTGCAATCCAAGGAAAATATACAAGAGTGAAACTGACATCTGATCCATCATACCATATTGCAATCCATGTTGCCATATTGCAACCCAAGGAAAATATACAAGAATGCAACTGACATCTGATCCATCATGCATCTCACTGGTACAGTATCACAGATGTAGAAAAAATGTACAATTGATACTGTACAGAATGCACAATTCACAATTATATATTTAAAAGTTACAGTGTATATAAGTTTTACAAACTAGGGAAACATCTTAGGAGCAGTGAATTTGCTTTCCTGATAGGTTGCAATGACACTGATAGACTTATTTCTTAGAAGATCTGGAAAATGTTAACATTTTGAAGAAAAAAAATAACAAAAGCTCTGCCAAAGTTTATTTTCTTGAATAAGAGCTCTAATGACTATGCCAGATTTATTAATGCTCTAGACTACTTGTTCAAACAGAGGTTTTTTTGATCAAATAAATATCTTTACCGCTTAATTTCATTTTATATTCTTACATATTAGTTTTATCATAACTGTTATGCTATGGTCACATCATTTTGTAGCACAAAGTCTCACAATGTGAAATTGTGATGAGAAAAGAAAAAAAATTACACTCTGCTTTTAAAATGTCTGTATTTTAATTTCTGTTGTTTGTCTGCTTTTTCTGTTTCATTTCAAAATACTGCTGAAATAAGGTGTTGACCAGCTTGCCATTTGTTTTGTCCATCCAGCACGTACATCACCATTTTCGGGTTCAAAATCAACACTGATATCTCCAATAATACTTGCCCTGCTCCAATAATCTATGTTTCCTAACTTTAAAAATAGTTGCCTTCATCCCTATGATCAGTCAGTATCTGCTGAATGAAATCATCTTCTAAATGGGGGCCCCGAGTGACCGAGTGGTCTAAAGCGCTCTCCGTTACAGATCACTGCCATCTCACCTCTGTCTGCATGGGTTCTCATCTCAGATTCGGCCAGTGTGGGTATGTGAGAAAGCTTGCCAGTAGCTTCTCGTGGGTCGGTGGTTCTTTTGGGGGTTTTCCCAGGTTCTTCCTCCACCATTAATACTGGCCACCATGTATAGCCTATTGTGTACTAAAAATTGGTGTTAAACCCCACAACAACAACAACAACAACAACAACACCTTCTAAATATGAACCATTCTGGGAATCAGCCATTTTGGGTCTTCTAGATAGCCCATATCCATATTATAAATACACATTTTGTACAACACCACTGATGCAAGGTTCAAACTATGACAGAATGCTTGTTTTGGGGTCCAATGTGCCAATCAAATTTAGTTTAACAGCCACTCATGTCAGCCCGAAGAAACCAGATATGCAATCAGTTATGAAAAAATACAAATTACAACAAGCTCTTCAACATTTCTACTGGCTTGATTTATTGTTGCATTAAAGCACTTTAAGAATGAACAGCTGAATAAAATTGCACAGAGTACATTTTCATATGTGACTTTCAACAATTTGTAGGAGCTCGTGTGCTTCACTACTTTCCAAGTGTGTAAATTCATAAAAATTTTGATGAATCACATAATGTGCACCTTGTGAGCATTTCTGTTTCATATTAAACAAAAGTCGATCAAAGGAACTGAAACTCTGCTGGCTGAAAAGATCATTTCTTCCTTTTAACTGCTGGGTGTTGAAGCTGATGTTCTTCACCAATAACAACATTTTTAAGTTAGCCACTGGTGGATGTCAGATTGGCACCATTTTCATTTATAGGACCAACAAGACATCCTTTAGGTCCAATAAGACATCATAAAAAGTCTTCAGGCATTGACATGATTTTTAAATTGGCTGCCATGGTGGCTATATTGGATATCAAATTGGCACCATTTCCACTTAGGACCAACCAGACATCATAAAAGGTCTTTTGGTGAAAATACAATACTGATAAGACCAAGCGTTCACTCAGGAATACTGATAACAAAAATTTTAAGATGACCTTGGTTGTGGCCATATTGGGTGTCTGGACCAAGTAAAAAAAAAGCATTTCAAGATGTCTACTCTGGTAGCCATACTGCATGTTCCAGTGGCACTGATTTCATTTTGGACCAAACTAGGCATAATAAGATTCCTTCTGGTGAAAACCCTATGGCCAATATTACTGTTTTTTAAGAGGAAGAGTAGCAATAACAAGTTTGAAGATGACCACTTTGATGTGCAATTCAGACTGAAATGCTTGAAAATTCTTGTATTTTCTGAATTAGTTTCTAGTTTCTAATTTTAAGAAAAATTATCGACAACAGTAAAAGAAAATTATATAAAGTTTAATTTCTTTCCACACACCCTCTGCAAATAATTATGATCACCAATATAAAGTACAATATTCACACTATCCAAAAGTTACATTAATTTTTTAAATCTATTTGAAAACTTTCACCCATATGTTATTTGAATAGGTTTGGATGTAGTTTTCTATTGCTTTATTAGTGATATAATCTTCTCTTTAAACATCTGAAAAAGATATTAATAGGTAAATCTCAAAATAAATAAGTAACTGCTTCTACAGTATCATGATAAAACCTGTAAAATAACACTAAACATAAGAAGCCTTTTAATGAATATCCCAATTTTATATAACCATTCATTCTGGATAAGTCATCTCATAACAAGATTGTCAATATTGGATGTTCTAGTGCCATCATTCTCATTCTGAAACAGTTAGACCATGGGGTGAATATGTGTGTACATTTTCATCGCAATAATACAAGTAGTTTAGGAGGATTAGTAATAACTGGTCTGATGGATGATGGACAGGCCATGAATGATGGATAACAGACCATGGGTGAATGACAGATCATGGATGTTGGAGATCAGACCACAGATGATGGACAAACCATGCATGATGGACAACAGACCATAGATGATGAATAAACCATGGATAATGGACAACGGACCATGAATGATGAACAACAGACCATAGATGATAAATAGACCATGGATGATGAACAGACCATGAATGATGGAAAACAACCATGGATGACGAACAGACCATAGATGATGAATAGACCATGGACGATGGTTAGACCATGGATGATGGACAACAGACCGTGAATGATGGACAAGAGACCAAAGACGATGGTTAGACCATGGATGATGGACAAACCATAGATGATGAACAACAGACCATCCAGTAAGCTCCCTTGGACTATGACTAGTAGATAACAAGTGCCAAATAAAACTTGAACCAAGTACTTTAATAAACTGAGTCCCCAGTGTACTTGCCAACCATATGGCACCAAATGAGGGCAGAACCCAGAGTTCAGAGTTGGTTTTGTTGTAGTGTTTAACACCATTTTCAGCACAATATAGGCTTTACATGGTGGCCAGTATAACTGGTGGAGGAAGAACCCTGGAAAACCATGGGAAGAACCACCGACCCACGAGAAGCTACTAGCAAGCTTTCTCACATACCCACATTGGCCGAGCCTGAGACTCGAACCCTCACAGACAGTGGTAAGATGGCAATGATCCAGAACAGTGAGCACCCTATACCACTTGGCCACTCAGGGACCCCAGAGTTAGAGTAATATTAAGAGAAGATGAGTATGTGATGATACTATACTACAATCGTGAAGTGCATTAGGAATGGGTTGATGGAAATATATCTTATGGAAAAAAATTGAACCAAATGTTGAACTAAAATGTGTCCCCAATGTAAATTTTGGCCCCATGGCCCTGCTAAGACAAAACCCAGGTGGAGGAATGATACTAAGAAAAGGGGGAGTAAATGATACTGTTATGATCCAAACATGAAGTGAATTCATGAAAGGTGTAAATGTTAGTGGTGAAACAATATTTTAACTAAATCTTAAGAAAAATGCACCCCCCATTATAATACATGATTTCTTCCACCCCCCACCCCCCACCCCGAGTGGGAGGTATAGTACTGAACAGAAGGGGAGTAAGTGATGACATTATATTCAAATCTGAAGTAAATCAAAAATATTTGGTTACAGAATACTGGAGATAAAAAACATTAATGAAAACCTGTTCCAATATAACTCTTGAAAACATAGCCCAACTAGGGTCAACAGATAGAAAGGGAGTATGTGATACTCAGTATTGATAGAAAGGGAGTATGTGATGCTAGGGTCAACAGCAGTATTGATAGAAAGGGAGTATGTGATGCTAGGGTCAACAGCAGTATTGATAGAAAGGGAGTATGTGATGCTAGGGTCAACAGCAGTATTGATAGAAAGGGAGTATGTGATGCTAGGGTCAACAGTAGTATTGATAGAAAGGGAGTATGTGATGCTAGGGTCAACAGCAGTATTGATAGAAAGGGAGTATGTGATGCTACTACAGTAGAAATATGAAGTGGATCTAGTAAAGACTTGCCGAGACAGAAACACTGGAAAAAATTGCATATACACACACAAATATGCACATCAATAATTGGACAAACCAAGTGCTAGATGTCTCCATTACTGGGGTATACAATTATCATGCATACCATACTGTGCTTTCCTTCTGCTCTCTGCACGCTGGGTTGATAGCTAGAAGAAAAGAAAGAAAACCAAATTAAATAAAAAGCCAACTCCATTTATCACAGTTTATCTCTAAGTTTACAGGAACAAAACACAGAAATGCCAACCTATTACCTAACTGAATCTGAATATGCAAATTTTCATGCAACAATTAATTTTATACATGAATTAAGCCTTACTGATTCAAAAGTCTTTATTTGGTTTAAACGTGCTTCTTATAATTATCTTTTGATTAATGGGAATGGGTAACTTCACCTGCAAATACTGCTATAGACGTAGAGCTTTCCATACATGTAATCCTACCAGCAGTAGAACAAATATACCATTTTAAAAGATGTCTGCCACACATACAATTTTATAGTAGAAATCTACCACTTTTGAATTTGGTTGACAAAATGAGGGATCTGGATTAAAAAAAACTATTTTTATGCATTCTATTCACACATTACAGAAACTATAGTCAGAACCAGTAGTTTGGTGACTGGAACTGTTCAACCAGTGCAATGATGCATGTTGAGTAATCTGATTATGACTCATTACACAATGGCTAACATATGTACATAAGAATCTGTAAATTTATTACTTTATTGTTGTTATTCGGAGAAGAATGTACGATATTTATGCTGGCAAGAAACTTGTAGGTTCTTTCTACCTACTCTAGAATATACAATCATTTCTTCTTATTTATTAACAAAGACTACCATTGTGGAAAATCAGACAAATACCTTTTCTTTGAATTGTGAACCCTTTGCAAAAATGCAAAACTCCAGAGTGGAACCCTAATTAAATAATAATAATTTAAGTACTAAATAGTACTAGTACTAACATACTGCAGGAATGAAATTAATCTGCATGTAAATGTTCATGACTGTGCTGATGTAATAAGCAAGTAAAAAGGGGATAATTTAGACTCTTGCAAGTGATTTATGCTGATGTAATAAGCAAGCAAAAAGGGGATAATTTAGACTCTTGTAAGTGATTTATATTGATGTAATAAGCAAGTAAAAAGGGGATAATTTAGACTATTGTAAGTGATTTATGTTGACGTAATAAGCAAGCAAAAAGGGGATAATTTAGACTCTTGTAAGTGATTTATGTTGATGTAATAAGCAAGTAAAAAGGGGATAATTTAGACTCTTGTAAGTGATTTATATTGATGTAATAAGCAAGTAAAAAGGGGATAATTTAGACTATTGTAAGTGATTTATGTTGACGTAATAAGCAAGCAAAAAGGGGATAATTTAGACTCTTGTAAGTGATTTATGTTGATGTAATAAGCAAGTAAAAAGGGGATAATTTAGACTCTTGCAAGTGATTTATGCTGATGTAATAAGCAAGTAAAAAGGGGATAATTTAGACTCTTGTAAGTGATTTATGTTGACCGGTGCAATTAAAATATGACCCATTGTGGACTTCCACCTCTGTTATACATTTAATTCTGTAACAGCCTAATATTGTTATTCTAATTGTTCAACCTAAGAGAAATGAACATGCTTTCATACCAGTTCAGCCTGTTTTTTTAGTACAGCATTGATAAATCTCTGGCCTTTGCCTTTTTCAACATGAGGACATGTTGGATACCATCTACAGTGTTCAATCCAGGGATTATCACCTGGCTCCCAATTTCGAAGGCCACCACCACACTGGTAACATCTAGTGTAGTCTTGATTACCTGTACAATAACATTTTACATGTAAAGCAAATTCAGCTGGGAAGCTGTACATATTGTGTATATATTGAAAATGACAAAATATTGGCAAGCATAAAATTTTAGTAAATCTAGCAAGTGAATTAACTTTTATTACAATTTTATTCACAATAATTTTGATGAAAGAAAAAGATTATAATGTCTGTGCTATAAACAATGACAATTATATAGACCAGTGGTTCTTAACCAATGGCTTGCGACCCAAAACTGGGTCACAAGGCTATTTTGAGTGGGTTGCTGAGATCAACCCTTATAATTTGAAATTTCCTACCCAAATGGTTCTTTTAGTGTCTGATGGGTGGAAGGTGATGGGTTGCAAGGTTAACACCACAAACCTAATCTGTGTCACCACCCAAAATAGGTAAGAGCTGCTGATTTAGACAGACAGTTTGGGAATGATAGTTATTATTAATAGCCATCTTGTCATTTTGAAGAAACACTGATATTTTGTCCACTAATATTATTTGACCCTCCCCTATTGTCAGGAGTGATTCGTTTTATTTAAAGTTTGATAATTGCCTTAGTTTCAGGGTTAGAAAAATTCATCGCTCAGTAGCCTGCAATAAAGCTGACCAACCAAGTGACTCAAAGTCATGAGCAACCAAGTGACTCAAAGTTAAAGCCCAGATCATGATATGGACAACACTTTTTAAATTAAGGTTTTCTTATATTCACTATCAATAGTGGCTATATTTAGCAATAGTACAGCATTATTTTCACGAACTTGAAAAGACCAAATTCCAGGATGTAAATTATTCAGTCTGGTCCAGTTCATCAAGCCCTTTTGTGAAAATGTGTGTGTGTGGGGGGGGTAAGCCAGTTTTAAGTGTAAGGTTCTAAAGTGAATTTTCACTTAATAGTTCATAAGGGTTTTTTGACAAATTATACAAAGCAAGTTAGTCCATCTCAGCATCAGTGAGAGAGATACTGGTCTCTGCAACTCAAAATACTTGATGAGATCAGAAATATGAGGGTCTGATCCAATGGATGGAACCTTAGAGAACTTAAGAAAGTTCACATCCTTTGTCCATTTTGTTTGTAACATTTTGCTTTAGACTATGAGAAAGAAGATGCTTAGAATTATTTTTAGTCATTTTGTAAGTTATTGGGGTTGCTGTTCAAGTGCAATTGTATTCAACTGAAAAAAGAAAGAAAAAAGGCCAAATTTAGAGCAATAAAATGATATTATCAAGTTTTATAAGAATTACTGACAAGGTATGGCATGCCTACATCATTATTAATCAACTGTTAACATACCTGCATATAATTATCATTTAACAATCTAGTAGACTTAGCATCAACAGTAATGTTTAGTTTTTAAGAGTTTGTTGCTTTGCAGCTTGTAGACTGGAAAAATAAATAATAATTCATCATGTACACACAGAAGATGTAATAATTATTACTATTTGATCTCTTAGTGAAGTGGAGTGAATGAAGAAATAAAGGAAGAAAATGGATTCACAGAAGAGAAAAAGTGCAGACAGTGAAGGTTCAGCTTCTTCGAAAAGAAGAGTCAGATATACATTTATCATTTTGCAGGATCAAACTGTGAATCATTCACATTTTTATCCTAAACAAAAGATCCAGAAAACAAAGTGAGGAAATTTCAAGGGATATGTACACGAAGGATGACTCAGCCTATGGGTTCTGGGTAAATTTAGTATGGAGGATAATTGTCAACATGTACTTGAAGATTGCACAGAGAGCACAGATATCACTGCGACTGTTGCCAGAAATTTACAATGAATACGTCAAAATTGAAAAATCATTATCTGTCTTGTTAGAATATACCACATTTGCACCTGAAACTCCATGCTGATCTTTTGATGAATCTGATAAGATTCTTTTTCAAACCTGACTGCATTATTTGCAACAAAGAAAGATGAAATCAAATAAAACAGAATGGATTATGGACAACAGATGTTGACTGCACAGATCATCATCATTTCTACTAACTTGTAAGGCCTTGTGCAATATGGTGCTTTTTCACAATTTTGGGTTACACTAATTGTGTATTTTTTGTCAAGTATAAGTTGAAGATAACAAATGTTGACGGACAATGCATGATGGATGCAGGAACATACCACATTCTCATTTGTCTTAAGGGCCAGGGGAACTAAAAATGAAACATAGTCACAAGTGCAAGATGTAATACTACATATGTGACCTATTTTTTGAAAGCATGACTTTCTGAAGATAATAGCCCTACCAAGCTTTATAATCATAAAAGCAACATTGTCAGGCAAATACAATTAATACAGGACCAAATGTGATCACATGAGTGTAATAAGTGTGTCACAGTGACCTACATATACTTTTGTTAGAAATGACAGCAGAAAGGCTTCAGAAAGCTGATACCAATATATCTTCCAAGCTTTGTGGGCAAAATCTTTGACAGAAAGGCAAATTTAAATAACCTGTGAAAAAGAATCCTGCTTCTGCCATTTGCTGTGGAGTCTGATCCAGATATGGAGGCCACCCATGATTAAAAGTTGCAATCCGACTGGGAAGTGAGACATGTTCTGGAAACTTAGGCCTGTTACATGCTTCCGATTGTGCTGATTCCTCCACTGGATGGGACTGCACTCTTGGAGTTGTCTCCCCTGATCCTGACTTCTGTTGTTGCTGCAATATCAACAGTGAGAACCAAGTAGGAATGACTATTGGATATGTAGTGTGACCTCTCATAATGGCCATCCATTTAAAAAACCTTGCATGTCCAACCAGGTTTTCATTTTCCCATCTTTTCAATGTACCTGCATAAAGTTATCACCAGTGATAGTCTTAATAGACTAGTCAAATTTGTTAATACTTAGAAATAAATGAAAAATATTTTCCCATACATGTCATCAATAAGGATGCACATTATGAAGATTCTGAAATCATATACAGTGAGATAAGTAATATTATGTCATCCAGCTTTGTGAGCTAGCTAGATATATATGGGGTAGACAAAACCATTGCCTGCCTGGAGCCAGAGTCAGCCAAAGTTAAGTTTTTGGCAACCATTAGCATATCAGTCACAGCCCAGCTGGGCAACTAGATTTTGATGGCTACTGCTTATAATGAATCTAATTACTTTTATGAAAAAATCAAATTGTATGGCAACCTATGAGTCTGTCAGCTGTTATTTATGTCAGGTGTTAATATTTACTAAATATTTGTTACACCTACCCGGAGGAGTCAACCATGTCAACTATGTGCAAAAAATCATCATTATTTCCTATTGTCATCTAGTGAAGAAAATGCCAACTAATACCAGATGTTTAATCTCACTGTAACAGGCATAATTATAATCTGGTGCTCAGTAGCAACAAAACGACAGCTACCCAAAGAGGAAACACAAAAAACAAATCTTTACACAGCTAAATGTATTCTCTTGAGCCACCGTTCTTACATATCCACATGCTGAAATTGTAATTGTTCCTCCACGTCATGCAAAGCACCTTTATCTCAAGTGATTACAAATGAAGGAATTATAAAGGTATATATACATACATTACCAGATGAGACCACCCCAGTGGCCTAAGTGGTTAGAGCATCTGCCTCAAATAGGTGAGGTTGTGTATTCAACACCAGTTGAGTCATACCAAAGACTTAAAAAATTGTACTAACAGGTGCCTTGTTTGGTGCACAGCATTAAGAGTTAGTGTTATAGAACTGGTCAGTCTCACGTCACTGCTTTGGATATGATGCTAAATGTGCTACACACCAATATAAACTGCCACACTGCAGACATCATAACAATATGACTCAAATTGTTAAAGCTGATAAAAATCAAAATCATACACACACAAATTTTACCAGATAATGATTGGTAAGGAAAATAGGTAGGAGGTAGAAAATGGCCCTAGCATTGGTATCTATAGCATTTTCAATTCTTGTATGATATACTGGTTAAGACAACACAGACTAATAAAAAGAAAGATGGAAAATTTGTTTAGCAACCTGGATTATGAAGCTGCTGAGTGACCTGGGAAGGTAGTCTGTTAACTTGCTGATATAGGCCCTACCAGGTCAAACTGAGCCCTTTGAGATGAAAGATCTCTCAGGGAGAAGATGGAGAAGGTTGAATTAGATCTCCATCCTTCAACTTCATTAATGTCAGCCAGCAAATAGTTTTACTTAAATGCTAGGCTGGCTTAGACAGCTAGCAGCTGCTCTGACTTCATGTGCTAATATGTGCAAGAAATTGATATGGTCTAATGGTTAATTCCTTGTAGGCTGAGTTGATCACCCATCCTTTCCACAGAACCTATGCAGAAATATTGTTCTTCTCTTTTTGAGTGACAAGAGCAAGGAAGACCTCCATCTTCTGACTAGCTCAGTACATTGCAGGCAAAACTTCAATGAACTGATGGGTCCTGAAGAAGGTCTTGCACTGAATGTTATACTGAAGACAAAGGTTTCAAAATGAAAGACTGCTTTCCCACTGATGGAAGCCTGTACTTATCAAAATCAGGAACCATTATCAAAGAAACAAAACCAACATGGAGGTAGTACAAGAAGTTCAGTCAGACAGGAATTTCACTGATTCCACTACTAAATATAGTGATCAAAAGAAGATCTTGTGTAAAAGGTGAGTCAGAATTCTGTTGGGTAGTTATTCAAGGGTAACTGTTTAGTCATATGCAGGTTCCATTTCTAACTGAGGGCCAAGACCTTTGGTTGAGACATGATGAAACTGGCTAGAAGGTCAGTGAGGTCTTCATGGCAGGCTGCTATCCTCCATTCTGTGATTACAGAATATTTTGGGAATTATGGAACAGTGGGATTGACCAAGATTGGAGCTAAATTCTCTTGAGAATGTCAAAGAATAAGTTGGCAATTTGCAGTATAGAGGAGTTATGCTGCTCTGCTTGCATTATGTGGAAAGGACTCTCTATTTTCCCTTTTTGACTTTCCAGGTAGTGGCTTGTAGTGTGATAAGGGGCATTTTAGGTTTGGGGTATTTATATAGGTCACAACCTACTATCCCCCATGACTTTGGTTTCATCATCATCATCATCAGTCCCATAGTCTGGAAGACCATTGGGGCACTGCACAAGACCGAACAACCCGCTTCCTCCATAACTCTCGATTTTCCGTCTTTCTCAGTGAGTCACTCAATGTCAAGCCTGTGCACTCTCGAATGTTATCTTCCTGCCTTTTTCTTTGCCTGCTTCTCTTTCTTCTTCCTTGTACAGTGCCTTACAGGAATGTCTTGGCGAGTCCTGATGATTGTGAGACATGCCCATACCACTGCAGTTTACGTTTTTTCACTGTGATCAGGAGATCATCGTGAGGCCCAATGGCTTGTCTTATCCTTTGCTGTATTTCTTCATTGGTGACATGGTCTTTGTATGTGACGCCAAGGATCTTTCAGAAACATCTCATCTCTGTGACCTGTATCCTTTTCTCTAAGTCAGCTGTTATGGTTCATGATTCCCAGGCTTCAAGACATATGGAGATCACCTTTTAACTGAGTACAATGTTCTTGTCCTTCCAGATGGGCTTCAGTTTTGTCAGTGCTGCTGTTGTCTGTGCAATCCTGGAGAGTACTTCAGGCTTCAATCCTTCATCTATTGCAGTTGTCCCCAAATAATTGAAGCTGTGGACTGTTTCTAACTTCATACCTTGGACCCTGATGTTAGTGCTGATGCCCTTGGTGTTGTTGGTCATCATTTTGGTCTTCTCTGCACTAATATCCATGATGTAGGCTGCAGAGGTTTTGTCTACTAAGCCAGCTAAGTCTTGCTCATTTCCTGCTAGTCCATCAATGTCGTCGGCAAAACATAAGTTGGTGACTGTTCTGTCTCCGATGTTGACCGTCCCTTCATTCTTTTTAAGTGTGTCAGCCATGATTCTCTCCAGAAAGATGTTGAATAGTGTTGGAGAGAGCAGACAGCCTTGTCTGACTCTGACTGTCATTCTGAACCAGTCCCCTTTGCTGCCGTTGAAGTATACTGCACTGATGGCCTTGTCACAGAGGTGCTCTATTACTGTGATGAGGTTGGCATTGATGCTGTACAGTCTCCTGGTTGCCCACAAGGCTGCATGCCCTACCCTGTCAAATGCCTTCTTGAAATCCACAAAGACAGGGAACAGATCTTGCTGGTATTGGAGGTACTTCCCACATAATATCCTGAGGTTAAAGATCTGCTCTGTTGTGCTGTGCCCTGCTCTGAACCCTGCCTGCTCCACAGCAATGATCTTTTCAGCCTGTGGCTTTTGTCTGTTCAGCAGTATCCTTAACATGACTTTGTTTGGATGGCTTTTAAGACTGATTGTACGGTGGTTTTGACACCGTTGCAAGTTGCCTTTCTTGGGGAGGGTGATGATCAGTGATTGGGTCCATGGCAATGGCCATACTCCTGTTTGCCAGATCTTGTTGCAGATGTTTGTGAGGGTGCTAATCATTGCTTCTCCCCCAGCTTGGATCAGTTCTGCTGGGATGTTGTCCACTCCTGCTGACTTACACTTTTTCTGTGATCTCACTGCAGCTTCTACTTCTTCACGTAGGATAGGGTGGTTGTCGTTGTTAGTTGCTGAAGGGACATTCAGTACCTCTGGATTTATAATAGGGCCTAACCGAGTAGATAATTTTCACCGCGTACCAAATCCAAGTATTTGGATGTACTATTTGCCAGATCCAGGCACGAACCAAGTAGTAGGTGTGACTCCGGAGAGTACCGTTTGTTTCATTATCGTATGCGAAGCTTAAACTTTTCGTGTACCGTATATATCGCCTCTTTAAATCTTCTTCATCATCTCTCCTTTCTTTTGTGGCTGTCTGTGGATCTGGTGTATTCGTCATACACAGAGTGATGGAAGGATCAAAGGTGATTTATTAGAGTTGAAGTTCCATACGAATGAGCATTTTTGCCGCCTCGTGTTAGCCTTTCATTGCAGTCCTCACAATTTGCCTTTGATTCGTCCACAGCGTTTATAGTGAAAAAATTCCAAATCTTGCTACTTAATTTCGGAGTAGACATTTTTCGATGAGTATTTTAATATATATATTTATTATTTATTAATTTTATTTTGAATATGTAATAATTAAATTTTGTTAAGATTTTTTTACAAATGGCATCTCTACACTCAAATATTTACCGGAAGCAGAAAAGTTATGCCACCTGGGGAATGCTAGTGAAATTACTAAAGGAAATTGAGTTAAATAAATTATCATCAATCATGATTCATGAAGTCCAATGGAATGTTAACTGTTTGTGTAATTATAATTTTTTTTTAACTAAATTATTATGTATTAAAAAACTTTTTAAAAGTTCGATAGTAATTGAATTATTTTACTTGTAACCATTTGTGCGCGTATTATTTGTCGAGGCGAATACTTCCAAATAGTACCAAAAAACGGGATATTCGGCCGAGGTGAATGTCTGAGGCGATTTCCGGTTAGGCCCTAATTTATAATGGCTTGTGGTTTAAAGTTCTGTGCAGTACTCTGTACATCTTTTCAGAAAATCTTTTTCTTCTGTGAGGCAGTTTCTGGCTTTGTCCTGTAAGGAGGTAACCTGCCATTGTTTTGTGCTTGTTAGAGCATGGACCAGTTTGTATGCTTTCCTGCTGTTGTTCCTTTTCAAGTTTCCCTCAATGTCTTTGGGCTGTTCTTCTATCAGTTTTCTTTTGCTTGTTTCAAGCCTTTCTTGACTTCCTGGTTGACTGCCTTGTACTGTTCTGCCCCTTCTGTATCATTCTTTTTCTTCTTCAGTTCCCTCCTCTTGAATAAAATTTGATCTCAAGAAATTGAAGGATCCTGATGTAGCAAAAGCCTTCTGGGCAATGATTGGTGGGAAATTTGCACTGCTCACCATCCTCGATGCTGACAATACTGACATGGACACATTGATCACCACCCTCAATACAGCAACGACCAAAACAGCCAGCGAGATCCTTGGTAGACATCGCCCAGTCAAGAAGCCCTGGGTCACAGCTGAAGTCCTGAACCTGTGTGACAAGAGGAGAGAGGACTTTGGTTTATATTACAATAAATCACACATCAGAGCACCATTATTGTTTGTATGTATTATACTAAAAAATATTTCTCAAACTGATTCACCATTTGTGATCTTCACTACCAAGATTATTATATTCGCTTGATGTTTCAATATTATCATCATCTTTGTACCATACATCCATTTCATTACTTGCACTCCATGTTAGCACTTTATTTTTTCTTCCACAATATAAAATTATTTCGTTTTAGTTTTCTCTGATAATATTGGCCAAGCCTACACTGTTGCTGATCCAAAATAATTCCTATCTTGATTAATTTATCAATATGCTCCAGATATGCCTCAAAAATTCATATACATGTATCATCTTGTTGTCCTCTTTGACAAATCTGTATGATGCATTCAAAACAAAACAACAGTTTAATCTTTTCTGTAATGCTGCACACACTCCGCTGAGCTGAAAAAATAATGCCATAATTAGATATCTCCATAAATTGTTCCAAACTACTAAATGTATCTATGAATTTTTTGCCATTTTGGCAATCAATAATCCAGTTTTTGCAGCGGTACTGAAATTTGTAGTATAACCACAATTAATAATACAGGCATGACTGAAAACTTTTACCATGCAGATCATTATCATAATAAAGAATCTCAGAGACTTGTGACATAGTAATGTGACAATCATGATTTTGTCAGTTATTTATATAGGTCACTGCCTAATATATCCCATGAATTTAACCTCTTGTATAGTCACATATTTGCCATTTGCCATTTTCACAGATTACTATTCCTGGGTTCAAATGCATACACATGTGATTTATAGTAACATAAACAAAAGTCATGGGGGATAGAAGGCTATGACCTATATAACTATACAAAATCTGAAACACTCCTTACCATACTACTTGGTTCTTTCATGCCTGAACAATTCTGTCTACCATTTGTTTGCAGTAATGTTACTATCTGAGGACTTGAAAAGCATACAGGTTCAGCATTTGCTAGAACTGGGTAAATTATGCAAACCTGATTCTCAGTGGGGCTGATCTGATCCTGAAGCAGAAGCCATCTGATGGTAGAAACAGGTTCACCTCTTTAGTGGTCTGTTTCCTGATCTCTTCTTTATGGACATGGAATATGAGACTGGAAACCAGACACTGTGATATTAGAGCTGCTTTGTGGTGATCTCTGTACAGTGTATATATTGATAGGAATGTCCCTGATGTGAGAGCTTTGGAACTGGAAAGAGAAGGTTTTTGCTGCTCTGTTTAGAACTCAAGAAATGTGCAAGACTAATTTAGAAGAATGTTTGATGGATGGGGTCTCACATGTCAAACCTCGGCTTGTTGAAAAACTGCCATAGCAACCAGATTAAAAATGGAATCAAAGGCTATGATGCTGTAGACTAGTTGTTCCATGTCTTGGAAAGGGTTCCTGTCCAATGTTTATGGAAGATGGCTTCAGCATGCCCAGCCCTGCAACATCGCTATCAATGGCTGTGCCCTCAATATTGAAAACTGGTGGGTGAGTTTGTAAAATGACAGGATGAAGTTGGAAAGGATGATGTCATTGTGAGAAGAAATGCATACTGATGCTAGAGCCTTAAAGTTGTATCTCAAAGTAGAGCAAGATTTTAAATTTGGGGCCAGACAGGTACTTGCTTGAATGGTTTGGTTGGTTTTGTAGGTTTTACACCATTTTTCAGCACATGATAGGCTATACACAATGACCAGTATATCTAGAAAAAAAATCCAAACCTTAGAAGAACTACCGACCCACTGGAAGCTACTGGCAAGCTTTCTCACAAACTGACATTGGCTGAGCTGAGACAAAAACACACTTTGACAGAGGCGAGATATCAGTAATCTGTAAAGGTGAGTACTTTAGACCACTCTGCCTTCTGAGGCCCCAGTAATCACTTTAACATGTGAAGACGTGTTGTGTGTGATTTGGATTTTTAACATCACTTTAACAGTTTTTCAGTCATATCACTATGATGTCTGCAGCGTGGCAGTTCATAGTGATGTCAAGAACTGGGGCATGATGCTGCAGACATATACCATCCTAACATCAGGCTGACCAGTCCAAACACTAACCTCTTAATGATGAGTGCCAAGAGAGGTAGCTGCTAGTATCATTTTTATAAGTCTTATATAAATAATGCTGAAGTGCTTACCAAAATGTTAAAACAGGTGCACAGTTTAAAATAATGAAAACAATGCTTCTAAACTGAAATGACTAAAACCTCAACCTTTCTTCCTATCTACCCTCTAGGCTTACTGAACAACTATTGTAATATGTATGCTGTACTTCATTCAACTTGTGTTTTGTTGAATATATCTGAAAATTTCAATAAAACATCCCTTGGATTGTAGTAATATTGCTTCCTACAGTTACACACACACACACACACACTCCCATCCCCACCCACAAGTGAACTTGAAAATAGTACTGGACGTTCTACCTGGACGTGTGCATGGGATGCTTCTGTAGGGTCTACAATAACTTAGAAACTTTGTATTGGCTTAAAAGGTTGAAATGGTGTTTCTTCAAAATAACATGTTACAAATTAAAGGTTCTGTTTACAAACATGTTACATGTGGGTAAATGCTGTAGATTAAAGAAATTAAAAAACTGTTGAGAATAAGTCATTTAAACATTTCTCTGTTTTTAACAATGGCAGCAACATTTTCAGCAATGTTTGGCATATCTATCTCATTTGTAAACAAGAATGGCATACTATATGCCTGCCAAGTGTTTAAAAATCCTGTCCAGATCACTGAACTGTTTATGCTGAAACTATTCTTCTATCAGTCAGTGACCTTGACCTTTGATATTTAACACTAAAACTGATAGGCTTTTTGCTTACCATAAATAAAAGGCATCCATGAAATTTGGTCCATGTGTGTGAATCAGAACTGATATTACTATACGGAAACAATTTTACTTCTTTCAGTCTTCTGACCTTGGCCTTTAATCTTTTGACCCCCAAATAAATTATCTTTTCCCTTACCCCAAATACAAGCTATCCACAAAGGTTGGCTGAGGTATGTCATGTAGAATTGATGTTGTTGTGAAGAAACCATTTTTTCTTTTTGTCACAATGGCCTTGACCTTTTACAGCAAAATTAAATGTGGTTCTTCCCCACCCCAAGCTGAAGCCATGCACACAGCTTGGTAGCTGTAGATGATGGAGAAGTCAAGTTATTGTGTGAAAACCATTTTTTCCTCTTTCAGTCAAAGTGATCTTGACCTCAGAAAATTTGAGCCTGAAACTGGTGGCAAATGGTGGATGACTGGAGTTACTGTGAAGAAACCAAATGGGTAAAAGACTGATGTATATATCAACAACACTGTAACACAAGACAAACAGCCCTATGGTGGGTGGGTGTACAAAAATGAAAATCCCTTTAGGCCAGAATACTTTTTAAAAAATTGCTCAAATTCTGTTGAGTGTGGGTCTTGATACAAAGTCATTTAAAGGTGTTTCTATTTTTAGCAGGCCCAATGGGGCAGTGTCATGGGGGCCATATGGACAGGGTATCAGCCCCTAAGGGGCCTAGGATTGTGCCAGTTAATTTTGGATCTTTTAAATACTCTTGTTGTGTGCTTAGTTATCATTTGAATCTTATATAGTAACTTATATGATCTTGTTTTGGCATTGATTCATTTCCAACTTCTGAACGGTTTTATTAATTAGTAAAAGCAGCCATACATGTATTTGATGGTGGATCAACATCAACTGTTTAAATTTAAATGCCCTTAATGCCAGAATGCTTCTATCAAATTTGGTCAAATGCTGAGGAGTGGTGTTTGAGACATCATTTAATGTAGTCATATTTGATGACAAATGAGCATTTTTTGTTGAAACTTAAAAGTTCTGTGTGCCATGACGCTCAGACTTTGACAAATGTTTTTGAAATAAATCCAGTGTCCTTTTTTAAAATTAGAAGTATAAAATAGCAATTGTTTACAGATGAGTTGCATGAGACAAAACATATGATGGACACAGAATGATTCCATTAACTCACATGTTTTTTCTGCCAAGAGAGTTAATATAAAAATAAATACCATTTTATTTGAATTTTGAATTTGAATTTTGGCAGTTTTCATTCACACTACTAATCAACTCATTGCAAAGTTACATATACTGCTGCAATCATACACATGATATGAGGAAATATCCATGTTGTCTTATTTTCACAACTACTGTAGACACATAAAAAAATCTGGAAAATTTAACCTTCAAAGATTTAGTGTGCAAAAACTTTTTATGCAAAAAATAAATTTTGAGAAATTTCAATGATTGTAAAATTTGCAAAACATTAACAATTTAGAACTTTCTTCATAGACCATGATTCCTTATGGAAGCCTAAGCACCTGAGCTTACCCCAAAAGTACCATCCTCATCTTTAATTTTGGAAGCTCTTGGTATTCCTCTAGGTTCAGATCTGCCTCTTACAATCTGACTCTGACCTGTATCTGACTCAAATGGAAGAGATGAAATTAAATCTCTATCTGTCCTGCGAACATCTCCACTTCCATCAGGATTCATGGGGATGTTTCTATGCCCTTCTTGTCTCCCATTTAAAAAGGGACAATTGGGAGACAATCTCCGATGAACTTCATGGGGATTGTCAAAATAATTCCATTCTCCATGTGACACTCCACAGGAAAAGCATCTGGTCTGTGTCCCCTGTCCTGTATAAAAGAATCCTTCTCTGGCAAGACGGACTGGGCTACCATGAGCTATAACAGGGTAATTCTGGAAAGTCTGCAATCGCATCCATTCCACTGACATGCATTCCTCAGCACTAGGAGGAGATTCTCTGCTTTCACAGTTAAAAAACTCATTCAAATTGGTAAATGGATAGTTCAGAATTGATTGCAATCTCTGTACAGCTTGTATTGTTACAGGTCGTAACTGAAACAACCATTTTAATGATCCGCCAAATGATAAAGCTGTCATGAGGGTAAAACATAACTGCATCACTTGACGCCAATAGTAAACTCTGTTCTGCACATTAGTGTGCCATTGTATTCTTTCACAAAAGACCTCTGGTCTTATTAAGTATGGTTTTTCATGGACATTAATTTCAGTGGTGGCCATATTAAATCTTCCAGTCTCATGATGATCTTCAAATGCACTCTCCTCAAAAGTCACTTTAGACTTATGCAATACATCTGCATTGGTAGTGTTAAAGAATGCAAAGTCACATGATTTATTAGGCACATGGTCTGGAATCACTGATTGAATCTCAGACAATTTTTGGCCAAAGGGTGAAAAACAATGGCTGGCTGAGATGGACTCTGTCTTACTGTCAGACTGTAGCAATATTTTTGGCATGTCATATGCAGTCTTTCGTGAGCTTTCATACAAGGAAGCCTCAAGTTGGATTGAATGACCAAATTCTCTTAGACTGGAAATCTCTAACTGCTCAGAGATGGCTAACTCTGACTCTTCTGTGCATTCAATAGGGGATGAATTTAACTCAGCTGAATAGGGACCCTTTTCTAGCCAGCCATCATGAGAAAACTCTGGCTGTAGTGAAACCTGAGACTCACTCCAATCTTCACAAGAGACTGCATCAAACTCTTTTGTGCAATAACATGGGGATGACGTGTACTCAGATTGTATGATATGGATAGACTTGTTCTGGTTTTGCAGTAAGACTTCTGGTAGTTCAGACTGTGCTGAATAAAATGGGTCTTCAATACTGTAAGACCTGCATGACATGTACAGTGGCTGTGTTGAACTTACAGACTCTCCATCCATGCCCAACAATACTAATCCATACATTGAGGAATACACAGACTCACTGGAGATTTCACAATGAGCTGAATTTATTCCAGAGTTAAACTGCACAGATTTAAAATGTCTGGAATTATTACACAGTTCTAACTTGGTGTTATTTGTGTCTGTACTTAATGAATCTGTTTGTTTGTTGATACTGCTGTATTTGTCAGAAAATGATGAAAACCCTCCAGACTCCTCAGGTTGTAAAGAATTACCACAATCACTACTATATTGGTAATTAGGGCTTCCAAAGTCTATATGTATGTCAATCTCAGCATTACTGAAGTTTAGATCACTGGAAACATCATCTCCAAATTCTTCTGAAACTTCTATTGGTTGATTGGTTGTTTTTAATGAAAAATGTTTACCTGGGTTGAGGTTAGGATAAATGCCACACAATGAATTACTACCATTCCCTTCATATCCACAGTTATTAGCAGATGTTCTGTCATTTCTTGGACATGAAGTATCCTGACTGTCAGACCATACAAGAGGATCCTCCAACGCCGTATCCAGATAGTTTTCATCATGCTTTTCTTCAACTTGTGCAACCTGATCAGAAGTTAATGACTGGACGTCCTCTGTAAAATGGAGTTCTTCAAATTATGAACAGCTCATTAACTTTATTAGCTATTTTGAAACTGAACCTGAAATGTTCTTGAAATTATTTTCGTTGTTGCTGTTCCTTAACTACAATTCTTGAACAAGTCAAGAATAACTTAAACATTATTTAAAAAAATTAAGAACTGTTCCTGAAAATATCTCAAGAACAATTAAAGAACTAAAATGGTCATTAAGAATTGCATGAAAAATTTATAAAACTAGAAAATAATCAGGAATAATTTAAGAGGTCAAAAATGGCACATGAAATAATTGAAAACTAAATGAAAATGTATGATCATCTGATTTCAAATGCATCACTGAATCAGTGAAAGAATTTATTTCTGTCATAACTTAACCTTTTAACTTCAAACTCACTCCCTGTTTTCAATATCACTTAAAAGAAAACTTGTTCTAGGCAATTATTAAATTAGAATGTCAGAAAAGGATGACAACTGGAATAGATATATTACATGCAATTCTCTATGACCTTAAAGTTAACAAAACATTGAAAGATGAAGTATTATTATGCTTATCTCATTAAGCCTATATTTGCTGAGTATAAGCGAAACATAAGTTCATGGACATTGTCAGTTTCTGACTTGCCTGTAAAGAACAAAGCAGTGTGTGTGTGTGTGTGTGTACGCTGCCAAATGGAGACATGAGTGGCCATACACAACCCCACTTTTTGGACATAACTTGTAAACAAAGACTTTTTTAGAATCCAACAATAATAAACTATTTTCCATAATTTCATTTAAAACAACATAATTTTACTGTTGGATACTGAAACAATTTTTGAAATCAAAAGTATGTTTCAATGGCAAACATTTGGAGCCCAAAATATTTCTGGGGAAAATGCTATCATAATTTAGACATGGTCTCAGTTCCTTTTCCTGTTTCTGGAATTTGCTGACAATCAAATCTGGGACAGGCTTTATTTAACAGCTTGACTAAAAGTAAAAACCTGCTTTCAAATATAGCTGTAGTGGCCTACGAGCTGATGATGGATTCTGTGTAAAATGTGTTTTAGAAAGAAAAATTTATTAATTAATTGGAATAAACTATATTTATGGTTGTCACTTTGTTTTATTGCAGATAAAAATTTCATATTGATTAAGGCATTTCAAATCTGGAAAGTCAAAGAAGGAGGAATCATTTCACAAATGACCATTTATTTAATAAATGGAAATGTATGAAATTTCTTTAAGGGACTCAGAACTTTATGAACCTGATGACTTGAATTTATATAAGAACACAATTTCATGATTGGGGATGGGTATGAGCAGCTTTTTAACAACTGATTTATACTGTTTTAAGTTTCTTTCTTGCTCTTTCTTTAAATGTAATTTCCTCTCAAGCCCTGTCAATTTTTTATGCTCATCTTAAATTTTCTGTACCATAAGCACTCAGACTATTTCTGAACTGTCTGCTGGGTAACTATTCTGTACATGTTTTGAAATTCTTGACAAAGGTATTATTACCTTTCCTCAGTTCCAAATATTTCACCTTTGATGTAGGTTTTAATGCTTGACCTGGAGTCTGTGTGACCATATATACAACAACAAGCACACTCACCTTGCTCATTTCTTGCTTTTTCCTTACAAGACTTGTAATGTGTTGATTCCATGCTGAAGTTTGTTTTGATTCTTGGATGCAAGTGACTCAAATGTCAATTTGTAGAGAGGATTATTTGAAGTTTTCTTGCAGCATCATCCACCATTAAAATTTAATAATGGCATTGTGGCAGCAGCGCTGACAAGTGCATTGAAACTTTGTTATATGAAGGAATCGCTGCAAAACAATGGAACAGTGCTGATCCATGTCTGATTGTCTGTTACATGTGTTTTGAAATGTGAGGAGATACCCTGAACTAATGGAAACTTCACAAAATGTCGTTAGTACCTACATCCATGACTGTCATTTAGGATTTGTGAAGTGACCAGTCACATGACCTATGGGTCATCTCATGGGGTCCTGAAGGGAAGTCATAAGGTTCAATCAAAATAATCCTCAAAATCAGGTCCGTGGGAATCAATGCTACGGCAGCTGAAAAAAGAAGTTATCATAAAAATAACTTCAAAAAATTATACAAATCAACAAACATGTAAAATGACATATGCTCAATTAAAATTCTTACATACAAAACAAGTATCAAGTTAAATGTCAAATAATCCATAAGTGACCTTGAAGTCAACAAGATATTCTTCAGAAACTCCAGCATACCAAATTAGGTGCAAAATATTTTCTTATACGACAGCATGTTTGAGCTTATATGTTCAATACGTATAAGCTGCATAAAATTCTTATGTGTGACCTCTGACCTTGAACTCATGCTGTGGACATAAGATAATTTAACTCTTCTGATTGTGAAGTAATTAATATCCACCTGCTACATACACGTTTCATTCCACCATAGAATACTTGCTATATACTTTTTGGCAGGCTAAGTTGCTGCTACTGATTAGCCAGAGTCCCAGCCAGAATACAAATTAAGTTATCAGCTGTAATATTATGGGAGTTACTCCCATAATATTATAAACCAGTTATAGCCAGCATATTATTGTATTCTTTATTACTGGTGTCAGCAAAATGTTCACTTCAAGTAGGTCTAAAAGGTGGATTGATTTAGCAATATGATCTTTATCAGAGAAATGTAACCATCCTTGCAAGTTCTTGTTTTAGTTGTAACGTTCAAGAAATGTTTAATTAGAGACGGTCACATTTTTTGGGATTTATCCAGGAATGGGCTTGTATTATGAAATATTCCCAGTCATTCTGGATATATACCGGTCATATTGTGACCTCCAACAGGTTCAGGAATGCAGAATATGCCATATATGCCCTCTTTTGATGTTGTTAAAGGCAACTAATGGTGGCAATAATTTTGCCCTGGGATGCATCATGTTCCATCTAGGTCAGAGGTGGGCAAACTTTCCAGTGCAAGTGCCGCATACACAAATTTACACCTTGTCATGGGCCGCATAGTTCATTAAGTAAAATAAGTAATATTTAAAATAGCAAAAAACAAAAGATTTTTCTAAATAACATCATAATTAATTTTCAGTTGTTAATATGTTGTTAATATTTGAAAACTTAAACTTCAAAAGAAGCACATTTATTTGATAAACAGAGTAACATAAACAGAGTCAGTGCGAATGATGACTTGTTCCTAGGCCACATGAAAACCCTTGGCAGGCCGCATGAAAGCCCTTGGCGGGCCGCATGCGGCTCATGGACCATAGTTTGCCCACCTCTGATCTAGGTCTTGAACTTTCTATTTCAAGGATTTGGCTTCATCTCTGCCACCTGTGTCTTTTCAGGATACCTTAACTTATTCATCACTGAACAACCAGGATAATGCTGATATGCTATTATACCCATTACATATATACTGTCATAGCGCAATTTATGATTCTCAGCCCGTTAAAGATGTATGGAAGGGAACTTGTATTTATTCAATTTCCTGGACTGCTTCACTTCCTTACGGTTGTACATGTATTGTAATGTCTCTTCTAAACCACACATCTTAGTTGTGTAAGGTACAAGAAAGTAAAGTCTAAATATCTGAGATGTGTCAGGGGAATTTTAAGAAAAAATAACAAACAAGAGGGATATCACTCACCTGGGTTGCTGATATACAGGTATGTCAACAGGTGACAAATCCAAAATTTACATATGTTTTAAAATTGTAGCAGGAAAGATAAGCTCTGAGCATACACATATATCTGTAAACAGCACTTTCTCATTAATCTCACTGTTCTCTGGGGACTAGGTCCCAAATCAAAGTTTTAAAACTGCTCATAGCCCCACCTTTAAAGTATATGCACTTATTTTAAGAGGAATTAATTTGTGATGTTGCCATGGATACTTAGGTCTGTCCTTATCTCAGGAATCATAACTGGGAAACCATACAGATCCCCATCTTAAAGTAAACTGCAGTGACTCACTGTTTAAGGCACTGGACTGGTGACCAGAAGGTTACGGGTTTAATTCCCACCTTTGATCAGCCTGAAACCATGTTAATATGCATGGATCTTGCGATACAAGATCATATATTCAGTCTGATAAAAATCTGTTTTGAAATCTCTCGTCTCAAGAGTGTTCACAAGCTCAGTCAATCAGATTGTAATGGTGCAAAAGTTTAGTAGATGTTTGTCACAGCAAATTTTGTTGTGGTCAGTGTGACATGTAACCATTAAGATTGAAATATGAGCTAGGCTCACAATAAATTGGTAGCTTGCGATTGTTAACCTCTCTTGTTTGGGGAGAAGCATCAGCGAATTTTAATTAGAGTCCATTCGTATAATATTGAGCGATGTTAAGGTAAGGTCAAAAAGTGAAAAATGACAAAGTTGAGACAAGCCAGAGACAAATTGTGGGAAATTGTAAATGATATTTTCCAGAATAGTTATTAATAAAGGATGACTAGAGAGAAGTATTCTGATTTCCATGGAAGTGTTAAAATTTTAGCAGTTAGATGAAGTTAATTCTGATTGGCTAAGCTAATGGGGAAGGAGTGTTCCCGGACTAAACTCAATGTTTTAAGTAATTTCCCTTGCAAAATTCAGCTGTCCAAGTTTTTCTGCTGAAAGGGAGGTCTGAGGGACTCCAAAGAAATTAACAAATGAGTTTTCTCGTTAAATAAATTGTCCAAGGGACGAGGTCTGGAAGAATTTGAGAGACCCAGAACCAGAAAGAGATTCAATTGAATAGAAAGAGCAAGTCTTGAAAAGTATTGTCTCAAGTGAAAGAAAGAGCGAGTCTTGAAAGGTATTGTCTCAGTTGCATACAATATGTTCATGACTTAAGTTTGTAATTATTTGTTGAATTTGTTTTAAATTCATACTTCAGTTTTCCTTGAGTTCAGATATTAATTTACATATACGATTCATGTATTGTAAGAATGTCATACAGTATTTTACTTACATGAATTTGATTGGATTTAGTGGTTTCTATATAATAGAAATCTGAATGAAACAATAGCTCCATACACCTGTACTACATAGTGAGATGGAGTGCAGACTACAACCAAGGTGAGAGAGAGAGAGAGAGAGAGAGCAACAGTGACTTGGAAAGGACCGGAAAAAACCTGGTTATGCTGACATGCCAGTAATTTGCGTTTGATCATTCACTCGATTCTATTAAGAAATTTTTTTATTGGTATAACAGAATGGCTAAACTCATTTGGCATAAAGTTTGTAATTCTGTTTCTAAGAGAAACTGTATCATTTAAACGTCAT
Organism: Sinohyriopsis cumingii; assembly: GCA_028554795.2. Classification (NCBI taxonomy): domain Eukaryota; kingdom Metazoa; phylum Mollusca; class Bivalvia; order Unionida; family Unionidae; genus Sinohyriopsis; species Sinohyriopsis cumingii. Next base: position 128,300,003 of record CM068825.1, read on the forward strand.
GTTCAAATTCAGAGAAAAAAATGGAAATTTTTGATTAAATGAAGACAACTAGTCTGAGATACACATGTATATTGACAACTTACATTTGTGCAGTACACTCACCAATGTGTTAAATAATATACATGCATGTAAAAAATCCATGAATTCGAATGTTCGAAAATTCATGTATCTGTCAAATTCTGTTAGAAAACACAACTAAAACGTATGTATTAAAAACGGTAGTCCTCGTTTAATCTTAGTCCCATTGTCAACAAACACATTTCACGAAACAATTCACTCTCATATTTATTATCCAAGTAGCGCGTGGCTGTACAGTTGTTTATATGCAACATGTACATTTTGGTCAACCAGAGACAATCACCATGATGCCGAGGCTACCAAGGAGATGAGGCTATTCATAGGAAAATGAAAACATGTGAATCAATTAAAAAGTTTTAACATTCTTGCGAGATGTCCCACCTTCATTTAACTCGGTAGCCAGATATGTATTGTTTCGAAATATTGGAACATTAATTTGAGTTTTAAATCGACATTGGTAGTAATCTTAATCATGAACTTTTTTTGTTGCAAACAGGAAACTTTCATGGCACAATAAATATGTTCAATCACTATGAAAAATGAAACAATGCTTTTATTTAAGTTTGTTGCCGACTTTCTTTCATCAAAGGTCTTCGGCTTGCTTTGATGAAGGTTCGTGTGTTTGAAGGCACCGCTAAAGGCGCTCTTTGAAGCACCAAACAAATGTCTATTTGTTATTGCTGCGGCAACATCAAATAATTGTAAAATATTGACGGAGACAGAATTTTTTTTTTCATCTGCTTAGTATATATGCAGAACGATCGATTCTTCAAAGGTAATCAGTTTTCTTTGAAGTTTCAGCAAAACTATTGTTTCTGGCACATTTTTCAAAAAGGACAAAAATTGCCATCGTTGGTAGTCTTTCCCGTTTCCGTCTTCAGAGACGGTCGAATGTAGCTAGTCAGGTAGCATGACTATTTGGATTATATTACAGCACCGAGTACTAAGGCCAGACATTCGATATAACAATGTTGTGTTAGGGTGGTTTGTCAATATGAACAAGGGATTTGTTTATGTAACAATACAAGTCCAGAGCAATTCTGTATCCAAGTCTGCGGCTTCCTGTCATGGTGCCTTTGAATTTCTTAACTGCAAACCCAAGACTGTATATACAATTTTTAACAGCGAAAAATGTTGTGGCCAAAAAGATCGCCAGATGGTATATTTTGTCGCCAATAAGGAAATATATTGTAATTTGCGACAATGGCGAAGCCCAGCGCGATCCCTGAATTGACCTCGAGTGTGTTCACAATTCAGCCAATCAGAGTGCATCATAACCTCATTAATATGTATGGATTTCATTCATAATTGATCTCATCGAATATCATGTAATATAAACTTGAATACAAAATCTGATCAGAAATATACGGTATTCTGAATATTTAAAAAATCGTCCAATTTGATGTATGATTACCTCATAATATGTGGATGTCAATGATAATCAAACTCATCCTATGTCTTAACGATAAAAGCTTAGATATAAAATCTAATTTAAAAAAAATATGGCCTCTAGAGTGTTCTCAAGATAAATCAATCAGAATGGATGGATAACAATCATGACTGAATTCATGCACGATCTTGTAGAATTGATGATAATTTCTCTAACATCACACCAAACTCATGAAAATCACAGAATCCCTTCTTTTATTTCTTAAATACATCACTCCTTTATTTAGAAAATTCCTCTAAGGGATTTTCCTCAAATGCGGAGATGATTTAACCCAAAGTTTTCAGTTCTAAAATAGACCCTGATAATAAACATACTAATCCTGATCAAAATCTGGTCAGAAATGAGGTCTGTAGGTTATTAACAAGTATGTGTTGGTGGATATAGGATTGGTGGCGAACGCTAGGCCATACAACAGGCTGGTTTCACCTTTGATCAGTTGAACCAAAAATGCAAGTATGGTGTTAAGGATATGCAAAGAAGTTTAGAGAGTTCATTTTAAAAGTATTTTTTCATATCTACTGTGCCCCAACATTTGTGATCTGGAATTAAAAAGTACCTGCATGATTGTTCTTGTTCATTTTACCTAATATAAGGAATCTAAAATACAATCAGTTTAAACAGATCTTATTTTTAAAACATCACAACATTTTTAATAGCTGAACAAAGAGGGAGTGAGCATCAGATTTCCAAAATGTCTGGTATTTCTTTTTAGCATATTTTAATACTGTTTTGAACTCAGCTTGTCATAGACAAGAAAAGCTTAAGGGATGGTCCATTGTCCATCATCCGTCCGTTAGTTAGCACGATTTTGTTATCATTACTTCTACTAAACTACTTAGAGGATTGCTTCAAACACTTTACAAGCACATTCATTCCATAGTCTAGTTGGACCTAAATGAAAATGGTGTTGTTTGGATATCCAATAAGGCCACCATAATAGCCATTTAGAAAATCTTCTTAGAGCTATTCCACCTAACTGGAGAGTCATTATTAACATTTGATTTTCAATAAAAGACAACTTATGATGCCTAGATGCTCCAAGTGAACAAGGTGCCGATCTAATTTTCAATATGGGAGTCATATTGAAAATCTTTTTATCGCTATTCCTCCTGAATGGGTGGTCATGTCAACGTTGGTCTTCACTAAAAGACTACAAGAACAGAAACTCATATCGATGTGGGGTTTTCACCAATATATTTCTTATGATGTCCACTTTTATCTAAATGAAAATGGTGCCTATCTAATGCCCAATACGGCTGTCACAGCAGTCAGCTTTAACATTTTGTTACCTCTACTCCTCCCAAATCAATGGTTATACCGACACGGGATTTTCACTAAAAGACTTGTGACGTCTAGTTGGTCCTAAATAAATTCTGATATCTATTTGGTTCTAAATAAAAATGGTGCCAATCTGATTTACAATATGGCCATCATAGCAGCTACCTTAAAAATCTAGTTATTGCAACTCCACCTGAATAGAAAGTCATGCTAACGTGGGGTCAAAATTTCCAGTTGGTCTTAAATGAAAAACGAAAATTCAAAATAGCCAACACATTGGCCATCTTGAAAATCTTTTCATCGCTACTCCTCCTGAATATACGTTTGTCTCAACATGAGGTTTTCGCTAGTTAATCCTACATTTTAATGGTGCTGAAAAGATATCCGTTATGACTGCCATATCAGCCACCTACAAAATTTTGGTATTGTTATCACTTTTCCTCCAGAACGGAAAGTTATATTGAAATGGGTTTTCACCAAATCACTTTTCATGATGTGTACTTAGTTCTGAATACAAATGGTGCCAGTCTGATGTATAATATTACGTATATTAATACTATGTTTAACTTTTATCCATGACTCTAGATGCCTTTTTTTTGATAGAGCTATAAATATGCTCTTCATAAATTTTGAGCTCAGCCTGGAAAATGAACCTGTTTACATGTTTGTTGTAATTGTCGGATTGGATGGTTGAGTATTGCAAATTAATTCAAGTGGGCTGAATTTCAGCATAAGTCATGAAGTCTGAAATAAGTTACATAAAGAATAATTGCAATATAGAATCGCAATAGAGACTGTGAAATTTATTTAAAGAGATAATTGAATAATGATTTATATTTCTAATTCCTACTATTATTCTTGTTTTAGTATCAGTTTGCATGTGTATTTAATGCTGTTTTCAGATCTGATTTGGGGAATCATTCAGATAAATTATTTATTGGAATTACAAAGTGCTCATATGACGGTCTGGAGTAAACAATTATTTTGAGAGTGTTGTGATTTCATTCAAAAACATTCTTAACAATACCGTTTTGATATATACAAGACTGTTGCACTTCCAAACATTCTAGGCTATCAGTAAGCCAGTCCATTCAGGATCTGGAATTCATTTTGGAACACTCTACTCTTTTGAAATTTAATTTAATTTCGTTTCAGAATTGTCGTATTCCCTGGTATTTTGATTTCAAATATTCATTAATCTTTAGTTTTAAAAAAAAACCCACAAGCTTTCACTGTGACATCTAAAGTTAGAAACTTAATCCTACCCAGGAAGGATTAGAAAACGAACGAGTTGCTTGAGTTTGCCAGACATAACTCTACTTCAGAATTAAAAGCAACTTTGGAAAACGGGAAATACACCATATTTGATACAGTACTTGGTGGAAAAGACATTTTTTGATATAATTGCTTTGGGTTTGATTGTCTTTATCTGGTTCTGAAATGAAATTAAAACAATCGCTATTAAAAAACAAGATGGACACAGTTCAGAAAGCTTCAGCTTAAAATAAATTATAGAAACCCAAAATTAGAAAGAGGAAAGAGAAAATGTAAATAACGAAAGAAGAAAGAGAAAGAAAAGAGAGGCAAATGCAAATCAAAATCAAAATTCAAAAAGAGAAAAGATAAAGAAATGCAAATGCAAGGAGAAAAAAGAAGAAAAGGAAATGCAATATAAATTAAAAGAATTAAAACTGGCAAGCAGCAAAACTTGCTTACCTTACTGTCAAGTTCAGGTTCTGAATTTACCAAATATATTAAGATAGTACCCCCTTTGAAAGATAATAATGTAGATCAATACTTTCCTCATTTTGAGAACAGTTCTGATATTTGCAATGGTCAAGACAGCATTGAATTTTATTATTAGAGACCGTACTCATTGGCAAAACTTACGAAATGTACACTTCACTGTCGGTACAAGAAAGCGCTAAATAGGACCTGGTTCAGGAGTGCATTTTGAAGGGTTATAAGTTGGTACCTGAGGCATATCGACAGAGGTTTAGGAATTGTAGAAACGAAAATGGGCAAACCGTGTATAATTTGCCACGAAAAGAACAAATATCAGTAGTAGGGTTTTTGCTCCACTGACTAACTTTATGCCAGCCTTTTCAACCATCCTCGCCCCTACCAACCATGACAATTTATTCCCCATGTAAGAATCGTCCGTGGTTCACTCTGAATTTTGATCGTGTACACAGGCAAACAGACATGTGATTTCTTCATGGTGGGTAGACATCTGTCCGAATGGAAATACTGACAAAGTGTGCCAGTGGGGCGAAATACCAGCATATCTTACTAGTCTAGTCTGTAGTGATTGTGGAAATGAAAATCCTGCGGAGAGAGTGAGTGATGACATACTCAGACAGGCAAGTCTGTGGTAGAGATCAATAGACACACGCTCTTCCTCGAATTGTACTGTCTGCAAATGTGTCTTATTTGTTCTGGAGTTATGTGTGAGCTTTCATTTCCGCTAGCTGTCTCGAACTCGGCCACACTGATTTCTTTTATCCTCGATTGCAACCAATTATAATATACTGATCAAAATGAGATTGCTATGTGTGGCCTCAAGCAATTTGGAATAGACGCGTACTCGGGAATGGAGTCATATCGAAATTAATTTACTCGCACCACCAGAGAGAAAGGTTACTATCGATATAGCCCCGACAACAATACCGACTGGTGCACCTACAATGGTGGATGTTGTGGTAATTCTAGCCACACCAAGGCCAAACAGTTTCTGCTGCAGCAAGCCCACAAATAGAATCTACGATCAAACACGAACGTTTGTATCTTACAATCAACGCCGTTCTCTTGGCGATTTCATTTCGTAGCTGTTTTTCCTCTTCGATTATTTTTTCACGCCGGTAAGACTGAGGGTCTGTCAAAGTTCCTCTATCATTAATATAATCGTGTAATTTAACTGCACGACAGGAAGATCTTGCCTGGTCTCATCATGGATAGATGTAACATGCACTCGCACATGTAACCACCTATTTTTATTTACTGGCACAATTGTCATGCAGTTATATATATATATATATATATATATATATATATATATATATATATATATATATATATATATATATATATATATATATATATATATATAAACTCTACCTCGCGGACCTTAAATCTCTGGCAATGTTGCGTTCTGGTGGTTTGGCACCCCTCTCATACAAAAACACAGCGATTACACCAGAACCTATGACATCTAACGATCATTTTTGCCCAATAACTGAAACTCGAACAAGTGCGTCCTTTCCTTGTTGAATAACAGTCGAGACCTTTCTTTTCTCAGCTGTGTCAGTGTTTTGGTTTAAAATATTCAATTGTAAGCGTGACTGGGATGGATACATCGGTGAATTACACTTTCCCATTGCAGAAACAATCCCGGAGAGGTTTTGTATCTGCTGCTACAGTTAGAGAGTTATATATTGAGCATTTTCCTGTGCACGCGCGAGGATTCCAAACGGGCCTCGAGTTGGCTGTGGTACATCTGGGTGATTCTAAATGGCAATTTCTACTTGATCCTTAACATAATTAAATGACAGTTCATAACATCACTTTAAAGCAGATATTCCTCGAGAAGTGGAGCAAAATGGTTATCGATGTTACCATATGTTTCCAGTTCGTGCAACACCCCGTTTATAGTTAATTCAGCAACTTCATCACCGCATTCAGATTCCATGATAATAATGATATAAATCTAATCGTAAACACAAACACCAAAGAGGGTTAATCATCCATCCGTATCAATGTCCAGTGCTTCGAACTGAATTTCATATCTGGTGACTAACGATGCTGTTTGTGCAACTGTGTAAGAATTTAAATTATTACTGTCAGGCCTCGGAATTCGTGTTATTATTGGTACAAAATCATGACCGAGTTGCTGCTTATCATCGACCCTACATACCTTTACTTCCAATTATGATAAACAAATATGTTCCGGACTCGCGCATCTTTAAAATGTGACATTTCCATTCCTTGCAGCGATTCCAGTGCATGAAAACACCACGAAAATGTTTGATCGATCTTGCCATCGCCAATAAATCAAGATTGGTCAACGGCATGATCTTCTGCAACCGGGTAATCGAAGACCTCTGCTTGAGGGTATTCGACGACTCGTTCCTGGTAATTGAATGCATCAAAGTCATTCTTGATGCAGTTCCGACAGCACCTAACGTTGCATCTTTTGCAACCGATGGAGCCACTGCTGAAATCAACGCTGGAATTGCAGCCAGGAATGGAAATATTCCACCAGACTTTTGCATTTGTGCCACATCTCACTTGGATAATTTTAATATTACTTAAGTGTTTTTGTGTTTGGCCGCATTAAGCTGAGCGAGCTGTGATTGGGTCAGCCACACGGCGACATTTCCAGTTAATTTTGCTGCCAGCAGTATCAGTGTGACCCCACACTTGTTTTTGATTGCGTGTTTGATTTTTCCTAGCTGACTTTGAGTAAGTCCGACCTTCAGTTTGTGATAGAACATCATCGTTCGAATAAGAAACACGTTCAATTATAAATTTTGAACAGGTGCATTGATCATCCGCATTTGAACACCAGCACCATCGAGCAACAGCGTCTTGTCAGAAGTATCACAGCATAGTACCTATAATTAGAACCATCGGGATTTACACGTGCATGTAAATACATGTCAACGACGGACTGTCTGAACAACTCCAGATGTTCCAGTGAAAAACAATTCATCTGAAACAGCGTACGAAAATCATGTTGAGAAATTTGCAGACCCGTGTCGACGTTTTGATGCCGGTCCATGTATGACCACAGATTTTGATATGCACGTTCATCACGAGGAGTGGCTTCTGAATAGTTAAGCCGAATTTCTACCTAAGGTTCCTGATGCCCATTTAACCGCAATGAAACTTCAGTCATTCCCATGATGTCAAATATCATTTTACTATGAGTTTGGCTATTATCTCTAACTACTTTTTGTAATGACATGAACGCGTGTTTTGGTGCAGCAAGACCACGCTGGATACTTACTTGCCAAGTAAATTGTCCCACAATACAAGTAGGTGGGTGTGCGTCTGTGGTATGCGCGAGAAATGACAACGATGAAGTGGTTCCTGACTGCATAAACGAGTGTGATTCTGTACTCAGTGAAGGGGATAACACAGGCATCCACAATGTTAACGTTTCTAATATAAATTTACCAGCAGCGGTACCTACAGTACGCGAAATGGCGTCGCTGTTTGGCTCCATATATCACTTTGCAAACATCTCTACAAAACTCAAAGATGTGACTGGGAGGAATTGCGCACGGAAATCTCAGCGAGTCACCAATGAATTGTGATCGACGCTGTCCAAATCCAAGATTAAAACTTGGTTTAGAAACATTCACCAAAGGGGCGGCGGTAGCTATTTTTCTAAAATTTTAAACAAACACTAGAAAAATTATTCCACACTCAAAAAGGAATGCATGGATTTGATATTAGCTTTGCAACACTTTCAACTGTATATTAGCTCAGCTCCTTCTCCGATTATTGTCAGAGATCGTTAAGTGGGAGTTTGATGTTGCAGGAAGACAAGATTGGCATTGGGCATATCAAGGGAAAAGATAATCTGATTGCAGGTTGACTTTCACGTGTGTAGAAGTACTATATTGCTTTATTTAGCAGATATTTTGTGCAATTTATAAGACATCTTCTTATGTAGTTAACATTATTATAGTATCTTTTGCATGTTTGACTAATAAATTTCTAGTATAAATCTTCCTTTATCTTTGAGTCGAGGTGTATCTATATCTTGTTTACTTTTTGTCCATAAGTGTAGATTGTAATGAGCATTTGTAAACAATATTAAATAGCAAATATTTGTCTATGAATGTAGATTCCATTTTAAGATAATGAGCTATAAATGGGTTATTTACTTTGGTTTGATTTCTAGGGAATGGCCTTAGAAGGTTCTGAAAAAAGAACCTGTGTACAGTGTGGAATAATTGGATGGTTGAAGTATTGCGACATAGATCAGGTGACTATGTACTTAAAAATAGATGAAATAGAAGAGGTGACGATATGTTACGATACAGAGTCGTGGAGATGAGTATAATGAGAGAAATGAACAGTTATTGCTATTCCTATTACTGTTCTTGTTTTATTTTCAGTTTGCAAATATATTTAATGTTATGTTTAGATCTGAGAGGAATCATTTTGTTTCAATTATTTTCTGGAATCATAAAGTGCTGGTATGACTGTTTTGGATTTAAGCAATATATTGGGATTATTGTGAATTCATTCAAAAACATTTTCGACAATGCCATTGTGATACATCAAGACTGTTAGTATATCAGCACATTCTTAAACCTGGAATTCATTCGGGACACATTATTTTTTGGACTGGTGATAGAACTTTAACGATTATTTTAAATTTAATTCATAATACTGTAAGTTCCTCTTAAATTTCCATATCATCACTTCGAGAATTAAATTACTTGCTTTGTTTTCCAAAACTTGTTGAATGTTCTTATTTCTGTTACTTAGTTTAAGACCATAGAGTCGTAACATGTATACTTTTTCATTCCTTCGTTTGTTTAATTTAATGATAGCAATTTACGTTTGTATACGGTACAGTGTAATGCCAGGTTCTTGTATAATTTGTTTTGTTGGGAATGGAGATGCTGTTTTACTTGCAGAGAACTATACATTATTCCTAGTGGTCGTTCTTGGGACTGAAGATAATTCTTGACTATGTTATTCTTGTGGTTTATTATTTTAATGTTGTTGTGGGGGTAAACATCATTATATATTTACGTGTATGATGTTTAAACTTAACATTCTATTTACTGAAACTATTCTTTGAAAGTGTGATATTATAAATTCCTAAGAATTAAATCCTGATATTATTAAAATAATAAAAACATGTATTTTTCATTTTCCTTACTATCCTTTTGAGAGTAAGGGACTCCCAAGTCTACGCCAGGTACTTCCAAATAAAAGCTAGGGCTCCAAAGCTCCACAAGTGAAAAGTGCATAGCTCCTCATCCTGAATTTATGTTGATAGCCTGACCGTGCTCACTGTAGTGTTGAGTTTGATCTCAAAGTTTTTACTGACATATGAAATGTAGGTTCATATGCACCTTTCCTGTGAAATCAATTTTAAGAATGTACATCTGGCAGCAGCGTTTCCTGAAAAAGTATACAGTATTGGACGTAATGTCCGCACATAATCACATACACTTTAACAAGGCCTATTGCATTATTGCTGTAGCAACATTCCCATCCAAGCTGTAAAATATACAGGTAAAGTTGTCATGCCAGAACCAAACTAGTCTCAATAATACTAATATTTTGTAGGTTTGTTCAAAGTATTGCTTTGTAAGGAGGTTAGTGTCTAAAAATATCAAACTGCTGATTTGAATATTAAGATATTTCTCATATTTATGAGCATGATTTAGTCTTAACTGCTTTACTCCATCTTCATTTACAGCTTGTACTCGCCATGAGCACTTTACAACCAGGAGACTTCTGGAGACAAAGCTCGTCTAAACTTCCCGCTGACAACCTCAAAGAAGACGTAGAGGCTGAAATAAAGGCACTAAAGAAAGTGACGTCAGCTGGGGTAGATAATATATCAGCACTGTTTGTTCAAGCAGGAGGAATTTCCGTGATATATGTTCTCCCAACAATATGCAACAAAATCTGGCAACTAGAAAAATGGCCCACTCCAAGGACCCAGTCCCTGATCATAACTCTCTCTAAGAAAGGGAATCTGCAGCTGTTCCAGAACTACCGAACAGTCAGTCTCATCAGTCAAACAAGCAATGTTATGCTTAAGATCATCCTCAAGAGACGGAAACCCAAAGCAGAGCACACCATTGCTGAAGAACAGGATAGTTTCAGAGCAGGAAGTAGCACTATATAGCAGATCTTGAACCTGAGAATCATCTATGGAAAGTATCTGCAGCATCAACAGGACCTGTATCGTGTCTTTATTGACTTCAAGAAGGATTTCGACAAGGTATGGCATGGAGCTTTGTGGGCCACCATGCGGATATACATGGTAAACACAAACTAATCAACACCATCGAAGACACTGTATGAAAACACAACTAGCGCAGTTCTGGTCAATGGCAATACAGTATATGAGACTGGTTCAGAACCACAGTCTGAATCAGATGGGCGCATCTTCTCGCCAACTCTCTTCAACATCTACATGGAAAGGATTATGCCCGATGCCTTGGAAGTCCATGAGCGCAGTGTCAGTGTTTGAGGCAGAACACTTACCAACCTGCACCGATGATATTGATGGTTTAGCAGGAGATGAACAAGAACTGGAAACCTTAGTGAACCGTCTCAACCAAGCATCACTAAGGTATGGGATGTAGATCAGCGATGAAAAGACCAAGCTAATCATAAACAACCCGAGAAGCATCCTAAAGGAACTAAAAGTGAATGGACAGAAGATAGGCACATTAATATGATTCAAGTACCTAGGTGATATCGCCTCTGATGAAGGTTTCAAACCCGATGTTCCTTCCAGTACTGCTCAGACAACAGATGCACTGACTAGGCTGAAACCTATTTGGAAGGTCAGCTACACCACGCTTGGGTTCAAAATCAAGTTTATGCACTCTCTCCGTTATGTCCATATTCTTGTCTGCATGTAAGACATGAACCCTCATAGCAAAACTAGAGAGAAGAATCCACGTCTTAAAGATAAGATGTTATCGAAGGATCCTGAACATCTCATACTTAGACCACGTTTCTAATGAGAAGGTAAGCATTAGAATAGAAAGTCCGATTGAATCATATGAAGATCTTCTCACCACTGTAAAGAAACGCAAACTAAGATGGTAGGGTGACGTGTCATTTCGTCTTACCTGTCAAAGAGAATTCTAAGGGCACAGTGAGAGGAAAGAGAAAACGAGGCTGAGAGAAGAAGAGACGGGAAGATAACATCAAAGAGTGGAGAGGTATGGACTTCGCAAGGTCCCAAAGAGCAGTGGAGAACATGTCAAAATGGAGAGAGATTGTCGCAAAGTCATCAGTGCTGCCTCTGCGAACAGCCAGGTTACAGGAGAAATGGATGAAATGAAAAATGATTATGTGTTATGTTGAATATTTCTGACCCTATAACTCTTTAGAAATTGCAGATGTAAATTTATTTGGAAGTTGTGGTAATTTCGCAAAGAGAGTACATGCTACATTAGTGAAGTTATCAAAATTATCTGAAGCATCACAGGGACTATGGCAGTTTTTATCATCAATAGTCAACCACTATTAAATTGTCTTGTGGTTAATAACTGTAACTAAGCGACTTCAACTGCTTTCCAAAGTCTCTTTGGGTTATTTTTACTCTCTTCAATTTTTTTTACAAATATAATTAAATTTTGACTCTCTAACATTCTTCTGCACCGGACTTCTAACTGTACAAAATGATATAAATAAAGCATCATAATTCTTTCGGAATGTTCATTAAAAGCAAACGTGTAATGCATTTAATCATAAATTCGTGAGTGATATCTAAACATTTTTTATTTATTTGTGCAAATCAAAATTAATTTTATCTTTCAAGTTTCAAAATTTAACTTGCATAAAAACTTAAAGATTTGTATCACATAGTCGGCAAACTTTGCCTACAGAGTGTGCAGTTTCATATTTTTGATGTTATATATGTGAACATATCACTTTATGTGATTCTGATTGGTCCAAATAAGCCCATGAAATTACTGTGCAGTATTCTCTTTACTGATTGGCTGCGATCGTGGGAAAACTTTTAACCCCGCTTTCTGGAATTTTTGGTTTTCATTGAACAATTTTGGCCGCCATTTTTTTTATTCGACTCGCGAAAAGGAATTGGAAAAAAAAAACTGGTCTCGTCTGTTTTAATATTGCGAATTTACTCCCACAGAGGTTTGTTACGTCATGTATAACATATCATAACATGCAAAATGGCACAACCCTCAAGACAAGAACAATAACAACAAGTAAAACTACCGGTATTGCTTAGATGATAACGAGGTGGGGGTGGAGATGAATGGGCGGTATATCTGCAGAATGGAATCCACCATATATACAAGCTTGGTATAAATGTTAACTTACTGAAGTAAAATAAACTCACCTTTGTTCACAGAAGAATATAAACATAAACCGGTCTTCCCAACTAAAAGAGCTTTATCCAGCCACACCATATTTACGCGGTAAATTGAGATGCAAGTCCGACTCAAAAAGAGATTTGTTTACGTCTTCTGTATAATCCAACGTTCCAAATGAAATACTGCAAATATCCAGTCACAAATACATTACAGTAAATATATGCATTCCTGCATCCAGTAAATATCGCAACAATGCAATGTTTAGTTGTGATGTAGAATTTGAACGTAAATACTGTCACTGTGTTGTGTAGGCCAACTCAAACCAGTACTATGCGCTATCAAACAATGTGACATCAAACGCATTTGACATTTTGCCTTGACAAATATTTTGTCTTTGTAAAATATTATGTTTATTAGGATGGACAATTATTCTTTATTTATATTTATCAAAAATGTATAACATACGTTAGTAGTGAAAGTGGATACCCTACGGACAATGGAAATCTCGATTAAACAGGTCGTGGGAACGTTTATGGACAAGTTTTTTCAGAACCACAGGGGAACATTTACGGACAATGGAAATTAACATGGGAAATATCGGGACTATATACGGAGAACAGGTGAGGTGACGTCACGATACTGAAGATTGGTAACAATGTTGCAAGAACTGACCTCAATCGGGACCAAAGAGCGGAAAAAAACCTAGAACGTTTGGTGGGACAGAGACATGTATAACATATACATCATACAAGATACATTCACAAACAACTCTACAACCGACTAAAAATAAATTTAGGCAAGAAAGCAAATCTTTTCGAGGCATATGAGTGACCCTGAAAAGGGCCTTTCGGTTTTTGTTAACACCATTTAGTTAACATAGAGGGCATCGCATAGGTCCTCTTCTCTTCCTCAAACTTCTTCTGACTTCTGGTCCGTAGATAAAGACTCTCTTCAAACAGCCTTGTCTCTCCACATAAATTCTTCTTTTCCAAACGCTTGTATCGGTGATCCGGATAATTGTCCATGATGATCACACATACATGGGTAAGTCTGTACGGAACAGCATCGACGATACGAGGGTAGACGATTTTACGTTTCTCCATATCTTGTGACGAGAACAGGTGAAGGGAATGAAATGAACGGGGTAATTTATAGTGGAAGAGCGGATCGAAACGGATAGAGCTTTTTCAACAATCCCAATATGCGTTACAAAATTCAGTCACAGTGCGGAGTCTGTCTTCCAATCTGAAGAGAGTTGCCTGTGACGTCACATTCCCCATATACATGCGTTTTCAAACATGACGGTAACTAAGAAGATGATGAATTGGGATGCACCGGCCGTGGAGACGAGAAGGGATGGCATAGCAGCGGCTTCGAAAGTGAACACATTCCTACTTCCAGAAGAGATTGATTTTAATTGGGATTTAGTGGATTTTCTCTCTTTGCAAGAATTTGTTCTGGTAGCAGCACCTTCACCACCTTCTCATTCTTTACCACAAGCAGAGGATTTTAAACAGAGACAGAAAGAAGAATTGGAGAAATTTTTACAACAGCAGAAAGAAGCAGAACAAGCTTTTCTCCTTCAACAGCAACAGCGAGAAGAAGAGGCAAGAAGAAGGAAACGACAGAAAGAAGAAGAAGCAGAGAAGAAATAAGGTCTAGGAGAGAAGGAGGACAGTGAAAGCCAAACGATGACGGTACTCTTAGATATTTTAGCAGAGTTACGTAGTCTGAAACAAATATATCAGACTTCTTTAATACGAACCAAGAGAGAAAGACCTTCCCGAGCCAAACAACCCAACCCTGTTACTACGCCTTCGATACCACTCCTAGTGATTTCTACCAAATCACCATCGACAGGAGCAAGTTCAGAAGTAGGCATTGGCCGTGGCAAAGGCTTAAGGCAGTTAAAGCTGATTACGTCCTATTCCTGAGTTTAAAAACAAAAAAAACAAAAAAACAAAAACCAACGGTCCTTTTCAAGGCCACTCACTTCTCTCGAAAAGAGATAACATTCATTATTCCAAAATCAATAAAAACTCAAAATCCTTTTTTCTCCCTATAATGTACGTGTGTGTTTATGTATGTATGTGAGTGAGTGTGAGAGTTTAGATCCATATTCTAAAGAATAAAAACCAAGAGACACTTACGTTTTCTATCTGGTCTATTCTGGAAAAAATTTTACAATCCAATTCACAACACAACACAAAACTTTAAAAAGTTCATAGACTTCTGTTTCGTTGTTCACTCTGTTTTTTGAATTTCTTCACTTTCACAGGTTTTCCTCCTCTTCGTCCTCAATTTCTCCTCGTCTTTTTTCTTCTCTCTTTTCTCTTTCTGCACGTCTCTGGGTTCTTCCCTTGGGGAGGGTACCTCCTCTTCTTCTTGTTCGGAACCCCTCTAGTCCTCTTGCTCCTGTTGTTTCTTAGGGCATTCTGAAGACCATTGTCCTTTTTCTTGACAACGATAACAGGAATCTTGACTTTTGTCTCTTCTGACACCTGTTTGCTTTTTAACGGTCTGGACACTGAAGATCAATGTCCTTTCTTCTTACAGATATAGCAAGTACCTTGACTTTTATTTCGAAAGGAGGGGGAGTAGTCCGTCGGCTTGTCTGAAGAAAACTTTTGTCTGACAACTCGCAAAGCTCTGATCAGAAGTTCGATCTGTGTGGACTCTTCCATCGTTCTGGTCGGCTAGAGAGTGAAATGAATACTAGAAGGGACGAAACTGACCCTTTATATATACACTGGTCTGACATAGATATAAAGGGACCCATAGCGTTTAAAATATATTCATTTGACATCTACAGTCAAGATGAAACGATCTCATCATTTCGTGGAGAAAGGAGAAGAAAGTAAGAGGCAGAAACGTGTTTTATCGCCTCGCACAGTAGCTGAATTCTAGGCTCACATTCATGCCAGTGATTTTGAAGATGACATGAGTAAGCCAGAATGAATACCCAGAGAGTCTACGTCAAATCCAAGTCCACAACCAGTAACCCGTGAAAGTACTATCACATTCGAGAGACGGAAAAGCACTCCTCCAGAAACTTTAGAACTACGGCTTACACGTACACGGTGATGTTTAAAGATGTCAAGTTCGAAGTACCCTTGGAGAAATCAGAGGGGTTATCTCCAATGTGTGGAATTCTATGTTCACCACAAAGAAACGGCAAAGTGAAGCCAAAGAAGACGATCGCTTGAGACTTTCCATTCATCACGACAGTTTGAAGTCCCCCGTTTGGATCGAGTTTAGCAGCCCAGCAGAATTGACACCTTCCCAGGTCATCGACAAGATTCAACACGTACAACAATCCAACGACAAGTTTCACATCACTGATGTCACTGATGTCACTATTCATGACCCACGTGTCTCTTCCTCAAGGGACATGACGCAAAAAGGTGTTATTGGTGGACAAACTTCGCAGCACTAAACATAGTCTCGTCCTAATTAACAACCCTCAAGACAAGATGTGTTTAGCCTGTGCCATCGTGGTGGGACGAACGTATGTCGACAAGAACGACACGGTAGAATGGAGAAGACCTTGGCAACCAATTCAAAAATCGAAACGAGCCAAAAGAACGAAGAGAAAAGGAACCACTGTTACAGCAAGCGGGTTATCCAAAAACACACCCTGTGGCATTCCTGAAATGCAAATATTGCAAGACGTCTTAGCTCCACACTACACCTTGAAAGTGCACCCTCAAGAAGTGCGTGGACCTCTGTTGTTTCGTGGCAAATATATCAAAGACGGAAAATACATTCACGTCTATCATCACAATGAACATTTCGATACCATCACCACATCACTGCATTCCTGGGATACAGTTATTACTGAGAGAAATATGATTTTGGCTGTAACAATCGTGAGCAACACAAGCATTGTGGATTGAAATGTGACGGATGTTTGGCTTCTAAACCATGTCTTGACGAAGGACAAGAACGAGTGCATTGCCCTGCTTGTCAGCGCACTTTTCTCGGCCCTGCCTGTTAACAACATCATGTACAGACGCAAGGTCACAGAAGAAAGTGCTTGTCAACTCATGAGATTGTGCCCTACTTGTGGACAAGCCATACCTAACAACAGTGCCAAAGGAGACGTATGTTCGGGAAAGAAACGATGTCACATTTGTCACCAAATCGTAGACTTGGAACACAAATGCTACATTCAAAAGTACCATTCCAATCATGAAGAGGAAGACGATGACCGGAAGAAGAAGGTAATTTCATCTTTTTCGATTTCGAATGCATGCAAGAGACCAGCATTCACATTCCTAATTTCTGTGTCGCTCATCGAGCGTGCGAGAAGTGCATCCAAGAGATTATCTTTAGTCATTGCCCTCACTGCAGAAAGATTCCTGGAGGACGTGAAAAAATCTTTCGGGGACCGAACACAATATGCGATTTCGCGCAATGGATCTTAGATCCCATCGATCAGACGTGGAGTCAAGAGGACATCGAACATTACGGAGATTGTCATCGCCATGCCACGGTGATGGTTCACAATTTCTCGTGATACGATGGGCAATTTCTTCTCAGATACTATACAGAACAAAGTACCGAACGTCCGAAAGTGACTTTGAACGGAGCCATAATCATTTCCATGCATGTGGGACAAGTGCATTTTAAAGATTCGATGAGTTACTTGGCTACGCATTTGAGTCAAATGCCTAAAACGTTTGGAATGACAGAAATGGCCAAAGGCTATTTTCCGCACTTTTTCAATACCAAACCAATCAACACGCCGTTCTATCCCATTTGCCTGAGGCGCACTACTACGACCCCGACAACATGCGTACCAAATAACGAGAAGCTTTCTACGCTTGGTACCACACTCACGCCTCGGACCCTTTCGACTTTCAGGAAGAAATGTTAAACTATTGTCGTTCCGACGTGGACATTTTACGGCATTGCTGTGGAAAATTTCGAGAATTATTCATGGAACACGGAGTGATCGATCCTTTGAAAGAACCCTGCACCATTCCCAAAGCGTGTTCCTTAGTGTACCGACAAAAATTCATGCCTGAAAACACCCTGGCTGTCATCAACCCTCAAACCATCAACTTTGTCAAACGTCAATACTCGGTCGAAGCCCTACGCTGGCTACATAACTTGTGCGACTAGGAGCACAAATGTATCCAACACGCCTACAACGGAGGAGGCGAAAAGACCATCGGAATGTATTAGACGGATGGCTGAGACTTAGAAAACCCTTAGATCGTGTACGAGTTTAAGGGATGCTTATTTCACGGATGTCCCCTTTGCTACCCTCAGCGTGGCAATAAAAATCAGTTTTACAACGGACCATGGAAGATTTGTACCTGGCCACTTGTCAGGGGAGTTTGAAGATAGAACAGTAAGCATACCAAGTGGTGAAAATGTGGGAACACGAGTAATATCACCGTCTGAAAACCGATCCCGAGTTTAAACGCGTCGTGGAAAATTACAAGCTGGTGAACCCTTTGAACCCACGGGACAATTTGTACGGAGGACGGACGAATTCCACCTGTTTGCTGTACTACGCTGACGAAGAGAAAGGAGAAGAAATCAAATACCTGGACGTGTGTTTGCTGTATCCATACGTGGGCAAATATTGTCGATTTATGCAGGTTATCCGTAATTGCTGACGGCACACATCAACCTGAACAACATTCGACAATACGAAGGCTTGATTAATGTAAAGTCTTGCCTCCCACGTACTTGTACCATCCTGTTTTACCTCACCATTGCCAGGGAAAACAGATGCATCCCTTGTGGCGTACTTGTGCCGAAACGTGTAACCAACACCGACCTTGTCAGCACACCCAGGAAGAACACGCCTTGACGGGAACGTGGGTCAGCGTAGAATTGTTCAAAGCTCTGGACGTGGGATACCAACTGTTAGACGTGTACGAAATTTACCACTTTCCGAAGACAGAAAAACCCCACAAGAGTGACGAGACTCAGAAAGGCATTTTCGCAGACTACATGGATGAGTTTTGGAAACTGAAACAAGAAGCCAGTGGATATACTTCCTAGTGCCACACTCCCGAAGACCAAAAGAAATTCAACGACAAATACTGGGAGAAGGAAGATATAACTTTAGACCACGTGGAGAAAAACGAAGGAAGGCGATCGTTTACCAAAGATATGCTAAATTGCTTGTAGGCTAAAATGGCACACAAACCGTGTTTACCCAAGATGATGGAGTATTTGACAGAACCTTCCATATACTTTCAGATGATTCACGACAAAACCAAATACATCAAACACGTGGATGTCGTTCGTGAGGACTTTATCTTAGTCAATTACTAAGAAGAACTGAACTTTGTAGAAGTTGGTGAATTTGGAAATGTCATCATTGCGGCTTACTTGACAGCCCATGCTCGGTTAAAGTTGTACGAAGCTTTAAAACTGTTAAGAGATTGCGTCCTGTACGTTGACACGGACAGTTGCGTCTACATAGATCGCCTGGGTCAACGTCACCCTGACATCGAAGGAGACCGTTTAGGAGCCTGGACAGATGAACACCCCGACGACAAGATTCTAAGTTTTGCTAGTGGCGGTCCAAAAAATTACTGCAACGAATACCGAGACAAACAAGAAGAAGTGCATACGTGGTGTAAAGTGAAATGATTGACTCTCAATTATCGCACAAAGTCAAGTGGTGAACTTTGGCGTCCTGAAAGAAGCTTTACAGTCTGGACAGGATGGAAACTTTAAAGTGACCACATATGAGCCGTACAAGATTGTACGTTTACCCACAAACCAGGTTGTCAGTCGACCCTTGGAAAAAGTGTATCATATCGTGTACCAGAAGAAAGTGCGACTTCCCAACCACTTCACTTTACCGTACGGACACGTCGATATTGGTCGGCATATAAAAAGGGACAACGTCCAAGACCAATAGTTCATTGTCACAACCAAGACCAAGCCAGAAATATGAATGCTTTAAACAGACATCATTCAAGTTCGGGGATTCTCAAGTGGAGTGCGATGCTGTGCCGTGAGATGAGAGCGATGCCGACCGCTGTGACCTCAGCGATGCAGTACCACATCATGAGAACTTTGTTATGACTACTACTACTACCACTACATCTGCCGTGGAAAGTGATTATCTGCGTGTCAAACCTGACGGATGCGAAAGCGATGACAATCGTTATCGTGGACCCTTTACAGGTTTTCACGGTCATTGTTATCCTCCACGCGAGACCATGCAGCTACCACTTCACATATTTCATCCAAAAATGAGCAAACTGCCGCGATTTCACCGTACCCTCATTATAATGAACCCCATGAAAGACGAATATTCGTTCCCTGTGCGTTTGCCTGAATACTGCAACTTTGAAAGTCGATTCCAAACCTTCCAAAGAAAATGGCCTAAATATCTAGGAGGACCTACCCCCGAAGAATTAGTCACATCCGGATTTTTCTACTTGGGCGAAGACGATAAAGTCAAGTGCTTCAATTGCGGTGTGTCACTACACATGTGGGAGCAGAAAGATTCGGTTTATCTGGAACATGCTCGATCGTCTCCGGATTGTCACTACCTACTTTTAGTGGGACGACCTCAGTAATCTGTGGATGGATACTGTATAAAAGAACATTCGTGATTTGCCTGTGGAGCTGAGAGAACAGATTTACGGAGAACCGGTCAAAATACAAGATCAACGCAAAGAACAATTGCATCCGTCACGTCACCGATTATGGAACCGCTGGTACCTGAAGGGTGTAAGAGCATTGATTCATTTCAAAGTGTTCCATTGGTCAGACATTGATGAATCGTGTGAGATTCATAACGTTTTGGAGGCCACTCATTATACTTACATGGTGAACCTAGTACACCGAATTCCAACGGATGAGTTAGAGGATTACCAAAATCTTTTACACCAAGAAATCTTGGTTCAAGAGCAAACGTCAATACGACGTGTGGTGTGTAAGTTAGTGACCAAACAATTTCGGTACGGAACTAAAATAAAACCGATGCTGTTAAAAAATTACACTTACCTCATTATACCAAAGAGGGTATAGGAACTTGCTACCATGCCACGACCTCTATCACTCGTGATACAACGGATTCCGTAGAAGGAAATAAATGACACTATTCAGACAGTGGACGTCTCGTGGGTCGGTGGTTCTTTCCGGGGTTTTTTCCGGTGACAGCACGTCAATTAATGCAAGGCATTATTTACATTCCTCATCAAACCAAACGCTTTTTTGAGAGAAACAAAGTAGCCTTGACGCAACTGGCCGATCCTCGCATCGACACTCAAACCAAAAAGCAAATTATTTTGAAACCTGGAGGTAGCGATTCAATAGGAGGTGTCATCCTTCGTTCCCTCTTAAAATGGGATCCTAATGCCCCCAAAGTCCTCCAAAAGAAAAAAGCCACTCAGAAAAAGCCAAACGAGCCCAAAAGAAGAAAAAGAGCAGCGGTGTCAAGACCAGGTCACAGCCCCAGAAAAAGAAAAGCCCACAGAAAAAGAAAAAGAAAAGTCCACAGAAAAGAGCTACTACCCGCAAGACAAGTACTTCGACCAGGAAAAACCTTACATTCGCAAATCAACCCCAATTTGACACCCGTTCTTCCTCATTTGATCAAGCAACGGAAACCCACGTCTCCAAGAACTTCTCCTTCAGCGGTGACACCCTCCTCCTCTTTAGCTGCAGTGGCAGCTGCTCACAAAGTATCAGCTCCCAAAGTCAATGTCCAAGAGAGATCGGGCATGTTACAGAGTTTACTGGATTTGTCCAAGCAAGAACTGTCCCGATTTAGTCCGTTGCGAACCCCTCGACGACTCGTAATGTCTGTCATCAAGTTGATACGACGCAAAGACAATCAGTGGCGACGCGTTCCAGTATGAAAAAGACCTAAGACAAAGAATGAGAATCAGACTTTTTGTGCTCCTGAACACCCAAAAATGTCACCCCCCAGAAGTCAACCCTATTCTAACCCCAAAGGAAAGAAAATGAAAGAGCTGCATCCTCGTTTAGTCAAACATGAGGACATGTTGTCCGTCCTGTCCAAAGCCTCCAAAGACGTTATAGATACCGTATGTAAATGTTATCTGAACGTCTTGAAAGATATGATACCTTTGTCTAAACACCAGAAAAAAATATTTAGCCAAACATCGTCATATTCTTCGCCAAACGGTTCAAAAGAAAATACCCATTCGTCAAAAGAAAAAGATGTTGGAACAACGCGGAGGAATTTTGCCCCTGTTGTTAGGAACCTGGCTGAAAGGAGTATTGGGAACAATGCTGGGAGGACTCGTGGTAACAAGATAAAAAAGGACCAAGAAGATAAAACGGACCTCTGGAGTCCACTGATCTCAGATGTGACCATTGAAATCGAATGGATGGACGAACACTGACCTTAGTGCCTTACAAACGATGGATGGAATACCATCGTTGGCGAGAACAACGGACCCCTCATTTGCCTCCCAATCCGAATTTGACCGAGATATCCCAGTTACAACACGAACTGCAATCGTTGATGGATCGCAACGATTTGTCCGAAACAGAAAAAATCGCAAAAGTACGGTCATTTCTTGCAACGACTACAACTCTTTCATCAGAAAGCTTTAGACGAAACAACTCTGTCCACTCTGAATGATTTTAAAGCCTTGATGAAAAGTCCAACACAATCACCATCACCCCACTCCCCCCAGCGGTCAAGACAGACACAGCCCCACAAATGCATGAGAAAGAAGAGGTACGAGAAGTCTTTCAAAACACCGTCAGCATCTCCCATTATTAGTAAGATTGCAGCGCCCTTGTTGACCCTTCCCCACTCCTAAATGAGAAGAACCTAAAGCTTGGGTTAAAAAGATGATGTCCACTCCTCCTTCGACAGAAGTGAAAAAGAAAGAAGGGAAACCAGACGCGAAAAAAGAAAAGAAGACCAAAGCCATCTCATTACCATCTCAACCACCGCCACCAATAATTTTGACTTCTACTCCCGTGACACATCGGACACGTAAAGCCGTTCACAAGCCACCATTTGGCCCCATCTAAAGTAACATCAGCGAAGAGTGGATGACTTATTAAAAACGGAGAAGGTGTTAGCCAGCATTTACTACGATCCATCCCATCCTGCAGGTTACGGAGGAGTTCATAAATTGCATTGTCTGCCAAAACCAGTCTGAAGACTCTCCGTTTACCTCAAGTGCTATGATAGTTACAAGAACAAGCCACGTACACTTTACACAAACCCATTCGTCGAAAATTTTCCAGAAGTCGCACACAAGTGGAGGGCATCTGTCATCAATAGCAAGCCGATTTAACCGATGTCTCTCATTTGGCCACCTACGATCGTGGTTTCGAATATTTGTTTTGTGTCATCGACGTCTTTTCCAAATTTGCCTGGTTTGTGCCATTGACTTCCAAATCGAGCAGTGAATTAGTGCGAGCCCTCCAACTGGTGTTGAACAAAGCGGTCGTCACCCTCTTCGATGGCAAACTGACAAAGGCACCATATTTCTGAACCAAGCTTACCAAAAAGAATTAAAGAAACGTAAGATTCATGTTTTTTACCACCGAGAATCCCGAAACCAAAACCAGCATCGTGGAACGTTTTCAACGCACTTTGAAAGATAGCACGTGGAAATATTTTACGCATCAACACACTCTCAAGTAGAATGACATCTTATCGCATTTGCTTCAAGCGTACAACTAATCTTACCATCGGAGCATTGTATGTGCCCCCCAAAAAGTGACTCCCAACAACGAAGTGATCATTTTTAAGCGCCTGTTTGGTACGTCCCCGACGGCGGCTATCCCGAAGAAAAGTGGAGTGTTTGCAGTAGGAGATTGGGTGCGCATTGGCAAAACAAAACACACTTTCGACAAAGGTTACTTACCCAACTTGTCCACCGAATTGTTTCATGTCACTGGACGAGTGCGTGGACGTCATCCTGCTGTCTATAATTTGAAAGACATGAACGGAGATATGTTAAAAGGAACGTTTTACTTGCTCGAGTCACAACGCGTAACCAAAAACGAAGACGAAGTGTACGACATCGAAAGCATTCTCGAACAAAGAACTCGTAAAGTGGGAAAACGACGTGTGAAAGAAGTCAAAGTACGTTGGAAAGGATATCCTCCCAGTTTTGATTCTTGGATCGACGCTTCGCAAGTCATCGACTATAAAGAGAAGTGAGCATCATGCCGTTCCACACAACCTCAGCTACTGCTACCACCACAGTGATCAATCCTTCACCCAGTTCTTCTCTGCAAGATCTACAAAAGCAACCCTTGCGGATGTGGTGTGGAGAACGTGTGCCTAAAACGCAAATCGTCTTTTTCTGCCAAATCTTTGTGGTGTATTGTGTCATCGGTGCGGCCATTGCCAATTTGAGTTTGCAATAAGGAGACCAACAATTGCGGACCATTTTACTGAGCATTTGCATCGGTTACATTCTTCTCAATCCTTCCCTGAAATACTCCTCGAACGGGAACAACGGGAGCCTTGCGTCCAACGTCAGTCACAATCCAACAACAACCACCACAGCAATCCTCTTTTAGACACCCCTCTGACTTCCAGTGACCCCTCGGACAGCAGAACTCTGGAATTATGAACAACAACAACCAATTTTACTTTACGCTCCCCAGTGACAGTTCAATGGAGGTGTTTCTCAAAACACTTTATGCTGTTACACGGCCAAATTACCTCAGTCCATCCAGTTGAATATCAAAGCCCGTTGGGAAGTGGCTTTGGTGGTAATGATTCACCCTAAACAAATTCAAAACATCATTGAAACTCAAAACACTTTTCACGTTGAAATCCAGAACGAACAATTGCAACAAAAGATGGATAAAATCAAGTTTTCAGGTATCATAAATCCGACAAAAACCAATCCAACATTAAGTATCTACACTGTGAAAATTGCGTCAGGCTATTATTTTAGCGGTCAACATTTGGTGGACACAATTGCTGACAGGTTCGAGGACGCGTTTGGCAAAGCGCTGAACAGAGCCAAAAAAAGTGTTAAGATTGAGTACCATAAAATGGCTCGTCGCCTAATGATGATATTTTCGTATATCGAAACATTGGCCATTACTTTTAATGGTAGTTTATTTGAAATTTTGGGTGGACGTAGAGAGATGGTAACAGGGAATTTGAGCCCGAAGATCAACAGCAATATGGATTTTTACAGGGCTTTTGGATCCCCGGTAGAACTGAACGAAGGACTCAATTTGATCTTTGTGTACTCCGATGTGGTGGAGTACAATGTGGTGGTACACACCTCTGTACCGTTACTGCGTGTCATTCCTTTCAAAGAAGATTCTGCCACGGTCACTGAAGAGGAAGATGGAAACAACTATCACGTTCACCGTGACTTTGTACATCCTCATTATTTGCCTGTCAGTAAGTCGTATTTTGACACTATCAACATTGCTATAAAAGGAGATCTGGGACAAAATATGCCATTCTCGAAAGGAAAAGTCACGGTGAAACTCCATTTTTGAAAACGATTGTCTAACGACTAGTAAGTCATGTATACAGTGTACCGAGGCGTCGCTCGACAGCGAGGACATGGTTTAGGAGATATGTTGAAATAGGCCTTTCGTTCTGTGGTGCCCGTGTTGAAACCGATGGTGACACGAGGATTGCACGCCTTGGAAGACGCTGCATTGACGCACGGCAAAGAATTTCTCCAAAATGTCATCATCGACAAACAAAACCCTAAAGAAGCTTTCCTGAGAGCAGGCAAAAATATCTTGCTTCAAATGGGCAAAGACAGTTTGGGTCGACGAGAAACTCCTATAAATGCAGTGGGCGCTACCGAGTCAGGCATTCCTGCTTCCCTGACACCACAGCAAGGACAAGGCAGAAAGAGACGACGAAGACACCCTTCCAGAGGACTTCGCACTCATAAAGCTAGAAAGACTAAGAAAAGAAGAACAGTCCGAGACTTCAACGTTTTTGATTATTAAAAAATCACAGAGAGAAAAATAACGAAAGAAAAAATCATAAAGACAACAAAAATGATGCACCGAGAGTCTTGCGCCTGTTCCAAGTCGGAACTGGGTCTGTTCGCCATGCCTCCTACTATGATGACGATGCAAGAATCCCAATGGGCAGAATTGCATCCCGTCTCCTCTTTGACGGATTCTGCTCCCGTCGCGTTTGAAATCAAAGTACAACCCGAAAATTACATCGATCTGAATAACAGTTACTTGTACTTGAAAGTCAAAGTTGTTGATCCGACTGGAGGTTCTATAGACGACACTGCGAATGTAGCTCCGTCAACAATTTCATGCATTCCTTGTTCAGCTCAGTGGATTTGTATTTGAATAACAAACTAATCAGTAGCAGCATGGATACTTACCCTTACCGAGCGTACCTGGAAAGTCTCTTGACTTACGAAAAAGAAGCCAAGAACACTCATCTGGATGCTTGCGTGGTATGGAAACCTGACACACCAGGCCATTTTGACAAAACTGAAGTGGACCCAAAGAGAGATCCAAACAATATGGGATTTATAGAACTACGAAACAAAATCATAGGAGACAAGAGTTTAGAATTGACGGATCGTTTGCATTTGAACATGTGGTTGCAAATAAAGTATTTGTTGAACAGTGTGGATGTCCGCCTCAGACTGAATTGTAACACTGCCGCATTCCATTTCAAAGCTGAAACTGATGTCGTAAACACTTACAAAACTATCATCCAAGAAGCCCGAATCTACGTGCGACGCGTGGAAGTGTTACCTAAAGTGGGAAACTATATCAGTCACACTTTGAGCAGAACGACTGACAAGTATCCGATACGACGCGTGGAAGTGATAACTTTCACCGTTCCCAAGGGTCAGCGATCCATGATCGAAGACCATCTGTTCCAAGAACAGTTACCCAAGAGATTAATCCTTGGTATCGTCGAAAATGAAGCCTTCAATGGAACCCACAAGGAAAATCATTTCAACTTACATCACTTTGGCGTGTCAAAATCGAAGTCAGTCGCGATGGCAAGACCTGTGTACCAGACCCTTCGAACCCAAGTTTGAAAAGAAGAATTACTTGAGGTGGTACTCGTCCCTGTACGAAGCTACCGGACACCTAGAAACCAACACCAGTCACGGCATTACGTACGAGAATTATGCTGGAGGTTATGCTTTGTGGGCTTCTGCTTTTACTCCAGTGCAAGGTAGCGACGAGGGACATTTCCACCCTATAAAATCCGGCCAGATTGATGTGGAAATTCAGTTTCCAAACCGAGACCCTGAAGAAATAGTGAACGTCATCTTGTATGTTGAATTTGATAATGCCATATAAATCAACAGTTTGAGAGAAGTCATTCTAGACTATTAGAAACTACTGAAGACTTTTATCCCTCTTTGAATAGTGGAGAATCCTTAGAATTGGCCTGGGAAGATACCGTGAAAGGAGAACCCAAAGACAAAGACGAAAAGGACATAGTGATGAAGTCCAGATGACCAGAACAAGAACAACATTTAGTCTACTGTTTTGCCAAATACCTGGCAGAAAAATAACGGAATTGATCAAGGAAGGTTGCTATGGATGTCAAAACGATCATCCCAGTCAAATTCAACACGATAAATGTCTGATGCTGAGTCAAGAAGAAAAATTGGACGATTATATGGACGAAGCTTGGAGTCTCATCTCGGAAGAAGCCGTGTTGCATCAGTGGTATAAAGACTTGCGTGATCATTCCTCTCATCTACTGATGACTCTCGAGACCAATCACATCGACGCTCTCTTGACTCAGAGTGCTGAGACTTAGCGAAGAAATGGTTACTTTTCAGAGTTACTTGACTACTTTTCAAACAAAAAGTCAGGATTGAATTGATGACTTATCATTACCTGTGAAGAAAACAAGAAAAAACAACAAAACAACATAAAAAAATGGATACCTGGGAACTTTATTACCTTTGAACCACAGTTCGTACACTGCTTCTTGGAATCCTATCGTGTGTGATAAAGATGAACTTTCTCATCGCAAACTTCAAGACCATCAAGCTTATGTCATCAACACGGACGACAGTCATCTCCCAGGAACCCACTGGGTAGCTGTCTACTTTGCTAAAGAAGGTTGTGTGGAGTATTTTAATTCGTATGAATTGGCACCTTTGGAAGACAACATAATCGACTGTATGAGAAGAAATGCCCAGACGACACGATTCAATAATGTGAAATTACAAGGCACAGATTCTATGGTGTATGGACAATATTATGTGTATTTTCTTCATCAACGCAGTCTTTGATATTCTTTAGAACATTTAGTGACTTATTTTGATCGTCACTCTTCTAGAAACGATGACAAAGTAGATCGATGGTTTTTCGACCATTATGGTTATCTTTTGTCTTTAGCTACAACGCGTAGTGTACATCAATGGCCCAATGACTTCCATCAGTGGAAGTCTAGCTTCACTTCACAACGTTGTCAACCTTGTCAAAAATAGTTTGTTATTTGAAAAATGTTTGTTTGTTTGAAAAAAATTGTTAATTGTTGGTTGTCAGTTGTTTGGAAAAGTTTGTCTTTGTTTTCAATTTTTATCATGATATATGCCCTTTGACTTCTCTCTATCCCTCACACTCAGATCAAACTATCCTAGCGTTCCGACTCTAAACAGTGTAGGGATTTTTTCCATCGCGTCCGCCCATATAAATCTAGGCAGTCTCCAGTGTGACCATCCACTGTTGACTCATCCTCCTATGAAGATGTGCTCAACACTAGCCAAGCTGAACAAAGCTTACATGAATTTACATCGTGTCAGGTAGAGCCTGATACCGTATCCTGAAGAGAAAAAGAATGCCAGAATGTTGAAAGTGACCGAAGACCTGATAGAAGAGCTCTTCAGAGAGGAAATCAAGAAAGAAAAAGAAGAATGGACGGAGAAGTACAGACGTCAGAAGCAGAGAGAGCAGAGAGAATAGCAGCAGCAACAACAGCAGCAGGAACCACAAAGGTTTTGTCCACTGTCGCGTGGACACGAAAAAGAGTTCTCCTTTTCTTTCCAAAGAAGCAGATCTTATCCTGTGGGAAAGCCTGTCGCCAGACGGGGACACAATCTTAGACTACAAAAGATAGCCATAACTCCTCGTCCACAAAAAATAGCCCTTTTCAGGGCTACCTCAATTGCCAAATGTATGTTAGTAAGTTGAAAATTAAAAGTGAGTCTACAAGCACTTAATTCTTTAACTTTGTTAGAAGTGTGTCTATATGCACCTCGTTTCGGTAGCTTGTCAAATAGTCCATGAGTTCGTGTTAGTAGTTAGCGTTTGTAAGTAAACAAGTGAGTGTTTCTTTTAAATCCGCTCGTTCCATGTTTCCTTGGGTAATGATATTGGCAATGTAAGTTCTGTTGACAGGGGATGTTTCCTTTCACGTCCGCGCTTGACAGTTATAAAGGGAAATGCTCATCAGTCTGACTAACAGACACCATAAACTGCATTCACTCAAACAAAAATATCTAGAGCAAATAATGGAAACGAACCAACAAATGCTTGCCAAAATGACTTAACCCTCCCCCCCCCCATTCAAGAAACAACTTAAATGACCACGTACCATAATGATAACACAACTAAACGTAACTTAATAATATGGCAATGGAACTCAAGAGGAATAACAACTAACATTAACGAACTAAAAATAAAACTGCAAGATCAAGTTCCAATGCCCGATACCATTTGCATCCAAGAAAGCAAGATATCTGATAAAACTAGATAATTACCAAAAATACCAGGTTACTCCCCAGGTTACTTTAAAAATCGCAATAAAGGACAGGGAGGAGGCCTCGCCATTTTTATCATAGACAACCTGCCAAATATAATACCAGTTGATATAACACCAACACCAGGTAGCAATGAGGCATTCGAAATTCAGTCCTTAATAGTTCAAACGGGAAAAGGTAATATTCAAATCTTTAATATATACGACCCGGGGGCAACACTAATGTATCCAATATGGCCACCTATAGACAAATTACTAAGCACAAATTAGAAGACCATATTGTCATCTGCGGAGACTTCAATGCTCACAACAAGTTGTGGGGTGGGGGATTGTAGGACAGACAAAAGAGGCGGGTTGGTTAAGGCATGGCCTGCCGAATCCAACCTGACCATCCTTAATGATGGGACACGTCTCAATCTGGTGGATGGAACTCTGTCTGCCACCGACCTAACCATATGCTCGCCAAATTTAGCACAGATGACTGAATGGGGGGTGGGGGTGGATCAAACTGGCTCGCTTGGCAGTGATCACTTTCCAATCGTTATCACTCTGCAGATGACAGTCCAACACAACCCCGTCAAAAAACATCCACTATGGAAATACGACAGTGCTGATTGGGGAACATTTAAGGAACAACTAACAAAGATAAAAACCAACAGCTTAGAAAATGATGATATTAATACTTTTATGAAAATATGATTAGTGCTATACAAATAGCAGTAACTACAAGCATACCCAAAACTAGTAACACAAAAACTAAACAAACAGTACCCTGGTGGAACCATCTATGCAGACAGTCTCAAAAAGAAAAAAGACAGGCACTTAAAAAATTTAAACGATCGGGCAATTCCATAGACTTTACAACTTATAAGGAAAAGGAAAGAAACTTGAAGAAGAAAAAACCAATTAAGCAGGCCAAAGAAAAAACTTGGTAAAATTACTGCTTAAAATCAATATTAGGACCAATTCTAAACAAGTATGGGATAAGAACAGATCAATTAGAGAAAAACAGTTAATACCACTCCCAAAATAGCAGGTGCACTCACAAATAAGGAAAAGGCAGACCAACTAGCCAAACATTTCTCAGCTATGAGTAGCAATCTAAACCACACCCCAGCCTTTGAACAACACAGGGATAAAGTGGAAATAACATATATACACCTTTTTGAAGATCTAGGCCCTAAAGAATCCAACTTAAATAGCGAAATAACATTATATGAATGGAAGAAAGCACTGATATAAAAAAGGAAACATCCCCAGATATATATATATATATATATATATATATATATATATATATATATATATATATATATATATATATATATATATATATATATATATATATATATATAAACTTGCCTGAAAACATTACATATACCATAATAAAGCTGGGTAACAAGATCTGGGGTGTAGGCAAACTACCTGACAAATGGAAACATGCAATAGCAATCCCAATCCCCAAACAAGGTAAAGACCCAATGACATAACTTCTTATAGACCCATCTCCCTGACTAATGATACTGCAAAATTATGAAAACAATAACAACTAATCGACTTAAATACCACTTGGAAAGTAACAACTTAATATCTGAAAACCAATGCGGATTTAGAAACAAAAGCTCCACTACGGACCAACTCCTACGATTGGAATCAGCGATTAAGCTAGCATTTAACTCCAAACGAACGATGGACAGAAACCTAATTGCAGTATTCATAGACTTAGAAAAAGCATTCGACTTCGTTTGGACAAAAGGTTTATCAGTCAAACTAAACCACTTCGGAATCACTGGACGATTGTTCAACTTCATCGAGAACTTCTTAACTGACCGCAGAATTGTAACTAGAGTTGGGGACACTTTGATATATACTCACTCGATAATGGTACCCCACAAGGGAGCATACTCATCCCCACACTCTTTAACATTATGATTAATGACTTGGATCAAAAAATAACTTCAAACCTAGTTGAAATGTCACAATTAGCAGGTGACAGTGGAATATGGAGAGCAGGAAAACCCTACAATTCACGAAGTCATCAGTGAAATCCAAGATAGTTTAAACAATATAGGGAGATGGGCAGATAAATGGGGATTTAAACTATCACATGAAAAAACTATTGCAGTCCTTTTTATAACCAAACGTAGTTATAAATTCAAGTACCCCAAACTTACCGTACAAAATAATATCATTAAATTCGTAAAAGTAGCACGATTCCTGGACATGTATTATGATGAACATCTTAACTGGGGACACCACATACACGACCTAGTAAATAGATTCAATAAAGACATAAACCTATTAAGGAACCTTAAAGGGACCACATGGGGATCCAATCAAGAAACACTTTTAACACTATGCAGGGCATTAATAAGGTCCAAATTGGAGTATGGGTGTCAAATATATAATTCAGCTCCAAATAGACACCTAAAAAAATTAGATCTGATACAAAGAAAAGCGCTAATCACCTGCACGGGTGCTCTGTCGTCTGTATCCCTTGCTGAACTCTAAATACTAACTGGAGAAGTGCCACCTAAGAAGGCAGGAGTTAACCTTCAGATATGCAAGTAGAGTAACTATTCACCCTAACACCCGCGCCCCCATCCGTATAACCATCAATAAATGCAACAAGCCATTCAGTAATAAACGAGTATCTACCGTCCCTGCAGGAAAACTTATACATCAATTAATTAATCAACTACCAACTGACGATTATCAGGCTGAAATAGCAACAAATTATGACACAACGCCATGGACTAATATCAAACCATCAATCAACACACAAAACACAGAATTTGGCAATAAAAAAGAACAGGAACTCAAACTTAAAGCAATGATCACAACGGAAATCATGACAAAATACCCTAATTCAATTAAAATTCAGTTAAAATATACACTGATGGATCCAAAATATCAGAGCCCCCCCCCCCCACCAATAACAGCAGCAGAACTGAACATTAAAATGGGCAAAAGGCTACCTAACCACTGCTCTCTTTATACAGCAGAATTCTGGGCCATCCTAGAAGCCCTCAGATGGATTAAGGACAACAACGTAACAAAAGCAGTGATTATAAGTGACTCGCTGAGCGTCATATCATCTATACTAAATAAGAGAAAATTTCCTCAGGCAAACATATTTATCAGTTAAAGAATTATATAACAACAAAAGGACAAATCGAATTCATGTGGATACCATCCCACATCAACATTCAAGGAAACGAGTTAGCTGACCAAACAGCGAAACAAAAACTAAATGAACCAACTCATATATCCTTTAATTACAGTGTCAGCGAACTTCAAAGATAACGAAAAACTGTATTGATAGCAAATGGCAGGAATGCTGGAACCAAAACACCAAAGGCAGGAAACTATACTCCATTCTAAAAGATATTAACAGGAATAAGAAACCACCTAAAATCAACAACATTGATCAAAAAAGCATAACTATTATCTATACCGGAAAAAGTAAATTGGCCAGCAGCTTTGGGCACTACATAGGACCCCAACCCCACAACCCAAATTGCTACCACTGCCGGGTCCAAGAAGACCTAATACATATATTCAACACCTGCCACAAACAAAAGAAAGAAAGAACTAAACTGAAAATGGAGCAAAATAAGACTGGATCCCCGGAAACATACCCAGAGTTGTTAATGAATAACTATTCCAGCCTTAATATCACATATATAAATATAATTACCTTTATACATTAATATGGGCTACAAAATAAATATAAAACTAAAATGCCATAATTAAGCCACCCGAAATACAGTTGGTCATCCACCACCGGACTCCCCTCCTGGTGTAACTGGGTGGGGAATTGGGGGAGGGGAGCATACGGTTTAACACCCAAAATGGGGAGTGTACAGCCAAGCGCAGCTGATGCTGCACCTGCACATATCACCCACTGCAGCACGCTGGGGCATCCGGATGTATGACCCGCTAAACAATAAATAAATACCATTAAATTAATTACAACTAGGAGACAGGCTAACAAACTAAATGTAAGGAACAATAAGATCAGATGTCTTTGACAAGTCTTAGCGACCGGAATATTCGGCAAAGATAAGTCTTATCAAAATAGATTTAGTCTGAAAATATCATCACATAAAACACATCTATCTACAAGATAGGAAAATAATCAAAACAAAATATGTCCAGGCTTACCATAACTAGTACACAGGCTAACAAACTTAAAATTAGTGAATAAATAAGATCAGATGTCTTTGACAAGTCTTAGCGACCCAAGTATTCGGCAACGATATCTGTCTTAACCAAACAGACTTAGCCTGAAAATAAAAACACCAAATTTAACCTGATATAAAATAACACCTGATAAATAATGCAACTAGGAACATAAATGGGGAGGGAGGGGGGAAAGGGGGGATTTATTGTTTTTCTCTTTTTCTTCGAAAAAGGAGAGAGAACGAAAATAAATTTTTTTACCAATTTTTTTATATATACTTACTTCTCCCGTATACCATCAAACTAACCCCTCCTCTACCCTCTTTCTCTGAACTCTAACTAATAGCCCAGCATGTATGTAGCACCATTAATACCTCTGAGAAACTAACACTCTAGCCGAAGATGACAGTCATATCTATAGCACGAGCCATTCTAGGTCCCTAAAATTAGGGCATATAAGGTGGTCCAACACCCAAGACCATCAGGGCCCGCCGCTCAAAGTGGCAAACCAATAAATAACTTTAGGAAAGTAAGACCTTAAATTAGCTTCTATAAGGTAGTCAAAAACACCAACAACCATCAGGCCCAGCAGCACAAGGCCGCAAATAAGACCAAAATAATTTAGACACGCAGGACCCTAAAAACCTAATCCAACATATAAGTTGGTCTCATCAGTCCAAGGCCATCAGGATCAGTCACATAAGGTGGCAAACTTTACTAAAAACTGTCACCTAAGATACCTGTCCTTAGCAAAACTGAAACTTAAAACAGCAAAACTGTGTAGGACGACAATTTAGACCCGATACACTGGAGTCTAGGAACACCGACCTGTGACCTTGGATCCGCCTTTCCGCCCTCTCCTCCCTTGCTATTGCCGGACATAAAAAACAAACAGCGTGCAGTGCACGCCTTAATGCCACTCAAAATTCAGTACAGAACATATGAGTGTGTGATGGGTCCATTCCCACTCATACATACCTAAATGCAGCTAAGTAATACCGACTGAATAAATTGAGTGTGTGCTGGGTCTATTCACACTCGCCTTCAAGCCCTCCATTCAGACAGTTAGGACCTCTATTAGGTCCACTGCCTGACGGCTTTAATTAAAAAGTGCTGCTTGAGCGCATAAATGTCTGGGGGAAGTGGCTCCATTTCCTTCCCCTAGGAGCAATTAAATAGCCTACAGTGTAGGCACAAATCGGAGGTACATGCTCGGAAGAGTGCAAACCTCTATAATCCAACATAGATAGATAGATAGATAGATAGATAGATAGATGTGTGTGTGTGTGTGATTTCCATTTTTAACGTAGCTTTAAAAAAATTTCAGTCATATCGCTACGATGTCTGCCGTGTGGCAGTTTAAAGTGATGCTTAGCACTGGGGCATCATGCCGCAGACATGTAGCATGATGTCCCACCCAGTCACATTATCCTGACACCAGGCCGACCAGTCCTAACACTAACCTCTTAATGCTGAGCGCAAAGCGAGGCAGCTGTTAGTACCATTTTTGTAAGTCTTTGGTATGACTCGGCCGGGGATCGAACCCACGACCTCCCGCATCCGAGGCGGACGCTCTAACCACTGGGCCACGGAGAGGTTAGATAGATAGATAATTGTTGTTGTTGTTGTTATAGGGTTTAGCGCCATTTTTCAGCACAAGATAGGCTATACATGGCGGCCAGTATTAATGGTGGAGGAAGAACCCGGGAAAACCCCAGAAAGAACCAACGACCCACGAGAAGCTACTGGCAAGCTTTCTCACATATCCACATTGGCCAAGCCAGAGACTCGAACCCACGCAGACAGAGGTGACATGGCAGTGATCCGTGACGGAGAGCGCTTTAGACCACTCGCCACTCGGGGCCCCGATAGATAGATAGATAGATAGATAGATAGATAGATAGATAGATAGATAATAGATAGATCGATAGATAATAGATAGATAGATAGAAAGATATATAGATAGATAGACAGATAGTCTGGCTACCCATCGTTGAAGCATCAACTAAAGAAGATGAGCAACAAAATTGCAAAATTGCTTAAACTCCAAATACACCTGGAGTATGCCACGCGTATCCTGGATGAACTGGCTACGGAGGCCATAGACGAAGAGGCCAGGATAAAGAAGGAGGAGTAGAAGAGAGAAAAGAAAGAAGAGGAGGAAAACAAAATACCTATTCTACCCCACCTGATGCTAAGACCTGTGTGTGAGGTGAAGCCAATGGTCAGTACACCTCCGCAGGCAATAGCAGCACCACACTCACTACCAGTACCGCAGCCTCTGCCAGCACCACAACCAGTACCAGTACAGCTGCGTGCACAGGATATAAGGAGGCCACAACATCCAAGAGTGTGGAATAGGAGAAGACAGAGGGAAGTCTTCACTATACCTGATCATTGAATTAAATATGTTACGGTGGCAAGGTTCCTAGGAATGTATTTCGACAACCACCTAACATGGAACCACCACTTAGACCAACGTATCAAAAGCTGCAGCAAAGATAGAAACTTATCACGAAATCTTAAAGGAACAACATGGGGATCTAATCAAGAAACCTTGCTCACGATCTATAAATTCCTTATAAGATCCAAGCTGGACTATGGCTGTCAAGTCTACAACTCGGCAAAACAACCGCTCTTACAAAAACTAAACACCATCCAACGAAAAGCACTAATCGTGTGCACTAGAGCACTACCGTCTACCTCACTAGACGAGCTTCAAATTCTCACTGGGGAAATGCCACTATATCTAAGAAGACAAAAAATGCTCCTCAGATACTTAACTTGATTAAACAACCATCCAAATACACACCCCTCCAAAATAGCCATAAGCAGATGTA
This sequence comes from Sinohyriopsis cumingii, assembly GCA_028554795.2. Classification (NCBI taxonomy): domain Eukaryota; kingdom Metazoa; phylum Mollusca; class Bivalvia; order Unionida; family Unionidae; genus Sinohyriopsis; species Sinohyriopsis cumingii. The sequence continues at coordinate 128,336,570 of CM068825.1, forward strand.
ATATCACTTTTAGACACAAACTAGTACCGAATATACCAGGAGGCAATCTAATCCTGGAGCTAAGGGAAAAACTCCCAATCCTTGAGCAACAGGAAGAATACACCAGACCATCATAAGTGGCAGGAACACTGGAATTCCACCTATAAAGGTGGGACATTGCATACAATCCTAAAAACAGTAGACTGATCCATCAAAAGACCAAAAGGCAACAGTGTTGAACACAAAATCATTAAACGAATAACGACAGGGAAAACCAGATTAGCAGGCAGTTTTGGTAAATACATAAGTCCAAAACCAGTAAACATAAAGTGTCACAATTGTCACACTACTGAAGACCTAAACCATATATTCAATGACTGCACTAAATTCAGGATAGTAAGAAACAACTTCCAAAGAGCTCAAAAAGAAATTAGATGCCCTTAACAGGAAATCAAGCAAACAACAATAAATCAAAACATTAGGAAAGAAACTAGACACTCAAGCCAAACTCCTGGACCATCTGGGATAATAACAGCAAGGGAACCACCAACCTATGGGAACAAATCCAATGAATTAGACACTACAAAACGACCCAGCAGCATCACTAATATGGCAACCCAAAGACCCCAAACAACCCAAAACACATACCTAGGTAATGGCAAGGGCCCGCTAAAACCCCAAAACAACCCAAAAAAACCCACAAGTAAGCTTAACTCAAAACAGGAAATAAAACAACAACATAACCCCCAAAACAAAATGTACAGTTATCATTCCATCGAACATACCATATACATAAGCAGCAGGTGCAACAGAATTACTAGTCTAAGTACCAATAGTATTATGACAGCACTGGCCAAAATTCACACTGGACAATTCAAACTGATAAGACGAAGGCGAAACTACCTCATTGTCCAATGCAGCACAATTCAACAGGTGGAAAAATTCATCCAAATTGAAACTATAGGCCCAATAAAGATCAAAGTAGAGAGACACCATAGCACTCAGAGGAAACCACGAGTCACTTCGAACTCCAAACACAGTGAAACCACAACTAATATGGCTGAACCCACTAAAACCACTATCTTTAAAAAAGTAATAGCACTAAACGGATACAACAAGGACATAAGCAATGAACTCCTACTTCATAAACTCACAGCAAATGGAACACAGACCACCAAAGTATATCGTCTTAAAAATCACATGGGACAAGGAACAAACAAAGCAGTTATAGAGGCTACCGAGCCAATACCCTCAATAATAAAACTAGGACAGTCAGGAGTGTACCATAAGCTGGAAAACTACATAAATAGGCCAAGATTTTGCACCAAATGCCTGCACTGGGGACACTATGCCCTCAGATGTAGATTCAAACCAAGATGTAAGTACTGCGGAGGTCAACACAAAGGAGAATGCCACACAATTAATCAAAAATGTGCTAACTGTAAAGAAAATCATTATCCTAGATCGGCAGAATGCAAATTTGCAATAAAAGAGAAACAAATAGTGGACTTAATGAACGAAAAACACCTCACCTACCATTCTGCCAAAAACATTATTTGTAAAAACAACTCCAACACACCAAAATCTACCTCTGAAACAATCAATGAGCACCAAAACTCTCCACGCAGAATCAGAAGGGAAAACATTGCACCACAAAACATACCCTCGAATCAGGAAACAAAAGAACCAAAAACTACAACCCACATTGTAACAAACCATGACCACCCTGATAACACTCCAGATACAAACAAAACTGTCACCCCAAACATCCCCAAATCTAACACACACACTAACACAGAATTAATACAGGAAGTAATGAACCTAACAACACGAACCATAATGCAAGATCTCAGTAGCATAATCAGAACCCTCAAAACCATTTTCACCATACTAGCTGATTGGACCACAAGACTAACAGATAAAGACAACGTCAAAAATGAATAGTACAAAAAATAATAAAATCACCATCTGGCAATGGAACTGCAGAGGAATCTTTAAAAACCTATCAGAACTGCAGAACAAACTGAATAATACGGCCATAAAACCAGACGTAATCTGCCTACAGGAAACCCTCATAACACAAGAACACAAACGCCTGCCCAAACTACAAGGCTATACCCAGGGAATCTTTAAAAACAGACCCATGGGGCAGAAAGGGGGTGGACTAGCAATTTTTTTAATAGATACACTAATCTACTATGAAGTAATAGAAGTACCCCCTAACCTAAACATCAATAATAACATCGAAATAATGTCAGTAATGATAAATATAGGAACCACAAACATTCAAATAATAAACGCATACGACCCAGGTGGTACCTTCTGCCCTACCAACCTAATCTCATTAAAGGCAATCACTAATAACAACAACAACAATCTAATGATCTGTGGCGACTTCAACGCACACAGTGAATTATGGGGAGGTAAAAAGAAAGATCAAAGAGGAAAAATGGTTGAAAAATGGATAACTGAGAACAATCTGGTCATCTTAAATGACGGGTCGAACACTAGATTAAACCCTGAGAATGGCTCTCTCTCAGCCATAGACCTAACCATCACTACCCCAAAATTGGCTCAAATCACAAATTGGTGGGTGGATCAGGAAGATACGTTAGGAAGTGACCATTTTCCCATCACAATCAATATTCAAACAAAAACTCAATACATTCCTAACGAAACCCCACCTAAATGGAGGTACCAACAGGCAGACTGGGACCAATTCCAATTATTACTAGCTAGAGTAAATCTAGATAACTTAGAAAGCCCAAGTATTGACATGTATTATGATAACATAACAGACACAATTATAGAAGTAGCTAGCCGATGCATACCAAAGACAACTAATATCCAAAATAAAAACCCTGTACCACGGTGGACTAAACAGTGCACTATAGCACATAAAGACAAAAAGAGGACCTTAAATAAATATAAACGCACCAAAAATTCTATCTACTTCCAGCAATATAAAGATAAAGAAAAAGCACTAAAACAAACTATAAAAACTGCTAAAATTAATCTATGGCAAACCTTTTGCTCTAAACTGAGTCTAAAATCAAACTCAAAACAAATATGGGACAAGATAAAAGCCATAAAAGGGAAAGCAACTACCTCAGCCACAAAAATTAAAAATGCCATAACAAATAAAGATAAGGCAGACCTCCTAGCGAAGCATTTTTCGAACATGAGTAGCAACAATAATCACTCCAAAAGCTTTCAAGAACACAAAAAACTAATGGAGGGAACCCAACCTACAATGTTTCAAGACCAAGGAACAAAAGAATCTCACCTAAATAGCGACATCACAGTACATGAATGGAAGATAGCCCTACGATCCAAAAACGAAACATCCCCTGGTAAGGATCAGTTAGGTTACATTATCTACAAAAAACTACCTATCAATATAACAATAGCCATAATCAAACTCTTTAATAGGATATGGGATAAAGGCCAACTACCCACCAAATGGAAACAGGCCATAGTAATACCAATCCCCAAGCTAGGTAAAGATCCCAACAACATAAATTCGTACCGACCCATCTCCCTTACAAACAATATTTGCAAAATAATGGAGACAATAATTGCAAATAGGTTAAAACACCACCTAGAAACCAATAACCTACTCTCCATAAATCAATGTGGCTTTCGGAACAAACGGTCCACAACTGACCAACTTCTCAGATTGGAAACAGACATCAAACTCGCTTTTAACGCACATAGGAAAACCGATCGCAACCTCATAGCGGTTTTTTTAGACCTAGAAAAAGCGTTCGACCTAGTATGGACCAACGGACTAATGGCCAAATTAAACCAATTTGGAATAACTGGACGCTTGTTCAGCTGGATTGGCGATTTCCTCACAGGCCGGAAAATTACCACAAGAATAGGCAACACCCATTCGGAAGAATTTTCACTTGAAAATGGAACACCGCAAGGCAGTGTAATAAGTCCGTTACTATTTAACCTAATGGTAAACGACCTTGACCTCAATGTAGCCTCCAGAAAAATAAACTTGTCACAATTTGCAGATGATAGTGGCATATGGAGGAATGGAAATCCTGCTAATAACACAGTAGTTAAAGAAATCCAGCAGAGCCTAGACATCATATGGAGATGGGCGGACAAATGGGGTTTCAAAATATCTCATGAAAAAACTGTGGCAATCATATTCACCCCCAAACCAAATAACAACCTAGTCTATCCAAACTTCTATATACAAAATCAATTAATCAAATACGTAACAGTAGTAAATTTCCTAGGAATGTTCTTTGACAACCACCTCACATGGAAACAGCACATTGAACAACTCACCCAGAATTGTAACAAAGATCTCAATTTACTCAGGAACATCACAGGGACTGACTGGGGATCCAACCAGGAAACCCTCCTCACGATATATAAAAGCCTAATTAGATCAAAACTGGATTACGGTTGCCAAGCATATAACTCGGTTAAGCAGCCTGTACTACAAAAACTTGACACTATCCAGAGAAAAGCCTTGCTATTATGCACAGGAACACTCCCTTCAACATCATTAGAAGAACTACAAACACTAACAGGAGAACTACCCTTAAAATTACGTAGGCAAGAACTGCTCCTCCGATACTCCATTCGATTAGATACCCACCCAGACAACCATCCCACCAAAATAGCTATAAACAAGTGTAAAGTTCTCTTCAAACTCAAAATCATACCCAACAAACCAAGTGGCAAAGTCATCCCTGAACTAAGAGAAAAGATACCGCTACTAAAAAAACAGGTAACAAACAATACAGACCAGAACAAATCACCATGGTTACAAAAACCACCAAGGATTAACATTGAAGCTACCAAATTAGGCAATAAAGAAGGATAAGAAAACTTACAAAAACCTGTACTGGTAAACGAAATCAACCAAAAATACCCGGACTATGTTAAAATATATACCGATGGATCAAAAACAAACAACCCACCAAGAACAGCAGCAGCAATAGTCATCCCTGAATTCAATATACAAACGGGATCCAGATTACCTGACTATTGCTCCATTTACACCACTGAATTCTGGGCTATACTTGAATCACTACAATGGATCAAAGACAACCAAATACCTAAAGCAGTCATTATAAGCGATTCCCTAAGCGTTATCAAATCGATCCAAAATCGCAATACACACTCTAGGGAACAATTCCTCGACAGAGCATGCCAATTAATCGACGATATCACCACAGCACATCAATTAGTCGAGCTCATGTGGATACCCTCGCACATTGGAATCTCTGGCAACGAAACAGCAGACAAAGTTGCAAAAACCAAACTAGGAGATCAAAACTCTATCAAGCTTAACTATAGCTCTACAGATGCAATAAGCTTCGCACATACATATATAGACCAAACATGGCAAGATTTTTGGAACTCCTCCACAAAAGGGAAAAATCACCATGAAACCCAAAAAAACGTAGATAGGAACATACAGCTACCTAAGGGTACCTATTTAGAACAGAAAACCATAAACAGGATAATAACTGGAAAAACTAAACTAGCAAGCAGTTTTGGAAGGTTTATAGGACCCAAACCAGCAACCATTAACTGCTTTAACTGCCACACCACCGAAGATCTACACCACGTATTCAATATATGCCCAAAATATCAACTCGCTCGGAAAATATTTATCAAAAACCAAAAAGAGATTGGATTACCACACACATACCCAGAGTTACTTATGGACTCTAATAAAAATAAACAATCAGCATATAAAAATATAAATCAATTCATAGACTCAGCAGGACTTAGGAACAAAATATAATTACTATCCCCACAAAACCAAAAGACCCAGTAACTAGCTAAATAAATGTAGAAGCCACCACATAAAAAACCATAACATATCATTCAATTTTATAAAAGTATTAATAAATAATTCACTTACGAAGCACCTATAAAAAACTAAGGAAACCGCAAAATCGGATGCCCTAGATGTCCTTAACGAACCGAGTAATCAGCTAGGATTCCTGTCCTAGATGTCCTTAACGAACCGTGTAATCGGCTAGGACTCAGGTCTCTTGCTAAATAAAGTATAAATAGCATTCAATCTCTAAAAACATCAATTAATAAATAACTTAAAGATGTAATATATAAAAACTTATAAATAACATAACGTAGGAAACACACCCTAAACACCTCGACTAGTAATACCATAATAATCTTGAAAATCTCTCTTCATACATGATATCTACTACGAAACTCTATAAACAGCATAGAACATCCCCCCTCCTTTTAGGACATTTTGAAGAGAAAAAAAAAAAAAAAAAAAATCTCGAAAAAAAAAAAAAGGCAATCGCAACAAGAAACCAGCGATGTAAAGCAAGCAGGACCGTTCCCGAGCTCTCCTTCCCACTAATGACAGCCAACCATTCAACTGTAGGGACCTTTATGGACCCACAGATTGAGGCCAAACTATCAGGGTTCCTTGAATCCATAAAAGCCTGGGGGAGGTGGCACCATCCCCTTCCCCAGGAACAACTAGCAGGCTGCGGTGCAGTCAGAAAAAAGTGGCACATGCACAATTGTGCGAACGCTACTATAATTAAACTCAACAACAAAAGATGCCCTTATACATACTCAGACTTTCTATATGCAGCTAAACGGAACAAACACCTAACAAATCAAAACATATTAAAATTCCTTGAAAAAACAGGACTCAAAAATAAGATATAATCAACAACAAATAACCCAATCAGGTAACCATTCAAGGCGGGCGACTTTGATATGTCTTGAGTGACCTGCAAAGAAACCCGTCTTTCCCTAAATATGCCTGTACCCCCCTCCCCCCAATAAAATCCAAGCAAACAATCAGGCAAAACAGTTAGATCGGGCGACTTTGATACTTCTTCAGTGACCTGAGTATTCAGCAAAGAAACCCCCCTAACCAAAAATTACAAAATTACCAGTAACCCCCCCCCATCAAACCCCCACCAAATAATACTATTTAAATTTATTTTATTTTATTTTTTAAATTTCTCTCTTCTATCACTCTAACTAACCTACAAAACAGCACATAATAGCATCAGGTTCTCTTTTTGGCACCATATCTCTTAATCAAAATTCAAATATACCTTGGGACACCAACCTGGATCCAGCGGACACCTACTGTGGACAGACAACGGCCTTAACGCGCCTTTCCTCCCTTGCCTCGGACGGACACCAAATTCCTGCGTGCAATGCGCGCACAAAGAGTGAGTGTAGGTACCATTCCCACTCATCCAATCAAGTAAAACAGAACTAATTAAACATTAGACATGAGTGCGTGTTGGGTTTATTCCCACTCGTGTCAACCTTCCATTCAGCTAACACGAAACATCACGTTTCGCTAGCTGACGGCTAAATTAACAGCACTCTTTGAGGGCATAAAAGCCTGGGGGATGAGGCACTGATTCCTTCCCTCAGGATCAATTATCATCCTGCGGTGCAGGAATAAACCAGGGGCACATGCACTTTTGTGCGCAAGCCTTTATAATGCAATTAACTAACTAAACCGGATATAATTTACCTACAAGAAACCCATCTATCCAAAAACCATATACTCCTACCTAAGACACCAGGGTACTCCCCATGCATATTTAAACATCGCACCAATGGAAAGAAAGGAGGAAGCCTGGCAATTTTTCTACTTGAAACCCTCCCCTACTCAGAAACTCTAACAGTTCCTACGTCCAACGACAATAACTCCACCCTTGAAAGCCAATCAATTCTTGTAAACACTGGTTCAACTAATACTCAGATTGTTATCATATATGACCCAGGAGGCAATGATAACCCAACCAACATATATTCTTATGACCAACTCTCCCAAATTTCAGCAAACAACTTTATCATCTGTGGCGACTTCAGTGCTCATAATAAATTATGGGGGGGGGGGGATAGGGTAGATAGAAGGGGCAAATTAGTAGAAGAATGGACAGCTGAATCCAATAGGATCATACTCAATGACGGATCTTAACCAGATTAAATCCGGAGGATGGTTCCCTCTCAGCTATTGACTTTACCATATGCAACCCCAAACTAGCACAAATAACTAATTGGTGGGTGGATCAAGATAACTCACTAGGCAGTGACCACTTTCCCATTATCATTACTATCCAAATGTCAGTACAACATAACCCCCTTGAAGCTCCACCTAGATGGAAATATGATAAAGCAGATTTGGATAAATTCAGAAAAATCTTAATAAACAACAAAACCAAGAATTTAGAAAATGCAGATATTAATCTCTTCTATAATAATATAGTTCAAACTATTCAAGATGCAGCCATATTAAGCATTCCAAAAACCGCCAGTACACAAACTAAACAATCAGTACCCTGGTGGAACGACCTATGCCAAAAAGCACGTAAAGATAAAAAGAGCCCTAAATAAATTTAAGCATACAGGAAACTCCCAAGATTTTATCCATTATAAAGAAAAAGAAAAAAAAAACTTAAAATAACTATAAAGCAAGCTAAAGAAAAATCACGGCAATATGTCTGCTCTAAACTAAACTTAAAATCAAATTCTAAACAAGTCTGGGATAAGATAAAAACCATCTGTGGAAAAACAACTCATCTAACCCCTAAACTGAGAGGCTCTAAAACCAATCACGACAAAGCTAATATGCTCGCCAGTCACTTCACTGACATGAGCAGCAATAAGAACCATACAAAATTTTTTTCAAGAACATAGATGTAAAGTAGAAAACTCTCATCAGCACCTCTTTAAAGATTTAGGAACCAGGAACTCAGATTTAAATAGCAAAATCACCTTGTATGAATGGGAGATAGCATTAGGGAAAAAGAAAAAAAAAAACATCCCCATGAAAAAGATCAAATTGGGTATGTGATTTATAAAACCCTCCACTATAATATAACAACAACCAAACTCAAACTACTCAATTTAATCTCGTTTAGCGGAAAAATACCTGAAAGTTGGAAATACTCCATTGTTATCCCCATCCCTAAACCTGGCAAAGACCCAAATAATGTAAATTCGTACCTACCCATTTCACTCACCATTAATATCTGCAAGCTCGTGGAAACTACACTTGCAAACAGATTAAAACACCATCTCGAAAGTAACAACCTACTATCAGAAAACCAATGTGGCTTTCGAAACAAGCGTTCCACCACTGACACCTCATAACCGTCTTCCTTGACCTCGAAAAAGCCTTTGACCTAGTTTGGACTAAAGGATTGATTGCGAAATTTAACCATATTGGCATTACTGGGCGCATGTTTAACTGGATTGAAAACTTTATATCAGATCGTAAAATTCTCACCAGAGTATGGAACACTCTCTCAAAGGAATACTCCCTTGAAAACGGCACTCCACAAGGAAGCGTGCTCAGCCCCACGCTCTTCAACATTATGATCAACGACCTTGACCTTATCCTTGCCTCCAAAAAAGTTAATATCTCGCAATTCGCCGACGATAGCGGCATCTTGAGGGCAGGAAATCCCGCCAGCAATCTAGTCATATCTGAAACCCAGCAAAGTTTAGATAACTTAGGGAAATGGGCGGATAAATGGGGATTTAAAATTTCACACGAAAAAACTGTAAAAATCATTTTCTCCCCAAAACGAATAAATCATCTAACTCTCGTTAACTCTATATCCAAAATCAAATCATCAAATATGTTAAAGTGGTATGGTTCCTATGTATGCATTTTAATAACCACTTGTCCTGGAAACACCTATCGATCTCTTAATACAAAGCTGTAACAAAGACATCAACTTCTTAAGAAACCTCAAATGGACTACATGGGGATCCAATCAAGAAACTATGCTCAAAATCTATAGAGCACTCATCAGATCGAAACCAGTTTATGGTTGCCAAGTTTATAACTCTGCAAATCAAACACTCCTGAAATAGCTTGATGCTATCCAAAGAAAAGCCCTAATCGTATGCACCGGCACCTCAACATCACTGGAGAGCTACCACTAAAACAGAGAAGACAGGAAATGCTACTCAGATATGCAATACGATTGGCCAAATACCCCAATACGCATCCCACCAAAATTGCCATTGACAAATGTAACACCAAATTTTAGTCAGAAACTAGTTCCAAACCCTCCAGGTGAAAAACAAATCTTAGAACTTAAAAGACTCTTGCCAGTCCTAGAACAACAGAAGGAATTCACAAAACTACCTATCCAACCCCCTGGCTACAACACAAACTAAGGATAAACACCTAAGCAACCGAATACGGGAACAAATCGGAACAAGAAATTATGCTAAAATCTATCATTGCAAAGGATATTCAGGACACCTATGTTGGTTTCGTAAAAATATTCACAGACGGATCAAAAACAGCTGAACTCCCAGAACAGCAGCTGCAGTAGTTATCCCCGAATACGGTATCCAAATGGGAACAAGACTACCAGATCATTGCTCTGTATTCACTACCGAGTTCTGGGCAATTATTGAATCGTTACAATGGATCAAATAAAACAACATCCAAAAAGCTGTAATTATCAGGGACTCCTTTAGCGTAATAAACTCAATCAAGTCTCATAATACTAAATCAAGAGAACTGTTCCTTGCCAGGACCTACTACGCTCTTAGAGAATTATCCACAAAAAATCAGATAGTCGATTTTATGTGGAGTCCTTCGCACATAGGAATTCCTGGCAATGAACAAGCTGACCAAGTCGCCAAAAGCATGTTAGGAGACCTCGATCCTGCCCCACTTAAATATAGCATTACAGAAGCACAAAGCTTCGCAAAAACATATACTGAAAACAAATGGCAGGATAATTGGAATTCCACCCCAAAGGAAGAAAACTTTACTCCATTCTAAAAACAGACAACAGGTCCATTAAATCACCCAAAGTTGAAAGTGCGGACAAAAATTAATCAATCGGATAATGACAGGAAAAACAAAATTAGCTGCCAGTTTTGGTAAACTCTTAGGACCCCAACCAGCTAACATCAACTGTTTTCATTGTCATGCAATTGAGAACCTACAACACCTATTCAATAATTGTGCTAAATATCACCTGGCAAGAGCAAAATTCATTAACGCTCAAAAAGCAATTGGAACCCCTTGTACCTACCCAGACATACTAGACAATAGCAATCCCAATTTAAATTTAACATTTCGCAACATCATAAGTTACAAGAAACAACAGGACTAAAAAATAAAATATAAAACCCCAACATTCCCTGTCAGGCATCTATCATCTTAAAACATATATCAAATTACTAAACTACCCTCCCTGCCCCCCCCCCATTAAATTAGGTTTTGTCTTCTCAAACAATCACTAGAATACCCTCCCCCCCCCAATTAAAACATCATACAGCTGGTCAATAAAATCAAGACAATAAATTCCATTCAATTAATTATACCTAGGGGACAGGCCAAGAAACTAAATTTTAAGGAACCATAAGATCAGATGTCTTTCACATGTCTTAGCGACTCGAGAATTCGGCAAAAAATATCTGTCTTAACTAAACAGATTGAGCCTGAAAATAAAATAACCCTACATTAATAACTTAAAAACAAGAAAGGAAAATAATCAAAATAAATTAGGAGCAGGATAACACAAAAAAAATTATTCAGGCAGGGATATCTGTCTTAACAAATAGATTTAGCCGGAAAAGCACACCAAAAAAACCCAAATAAAAACACCCTATAAATAAGGCAACTAGGAACATAAATGGGGGGGGGAGGAAGGTAAAAAAAGTATATATATATATATATATATATATATATATATATATATATATATATATATATATATATATATATATATATATATATATATATATAAACAAAATAAATATACCTGGTACTAATACTAGAACCTACCCTATTTCCTCTCTCATTGCATTAAACAGGACAGAGCCTCTCTCGCTCTCAATTCAGCAAATATTCAGAACCTTTCGGAATTAAGTTCAATCATTCTAAATTCAAAATTCGTGCAAGACGACAACTTTAGATCAACACCCTGGACTCGTCAACTGACGCCTTCCTGCGGATCGGCGTCTGCCCTCCCGCCCACCTTCTCTCATGCCAAGGCCGGACATCAACTAAACAGCGTGAAATGCGCGCATTAATTTTTACCAATAAAAATCATGATTGAGTGTCGGTTACAACCCCACTCATCCACACAATTGGTACTAGCTTACTTAAACATGAGTGCATGTTGGGTCCATTCCCACCCATGACAGCCCACCATTCAGATAGCATGAGACAATATGTCTCGCTAACTGACGGCTTAATTATCAGCACTCATTGAGTGCTTAAATGCCTGCGGGATGTGGCTCCATTTCCTTTACCCAGGAAAAATTAGCATCCTGCTGTGCAGGAATAAACCAGAGGCACATGCACTCCGTGCGAACGCCTCTATAATCTAAATAATCAATCAATCAATCGTTCGCGCCTCATTCATTCACGTTTGACCGAGCAAGACAGCAGAACAGTGATGGAAACCAATACTGCGACACAAAGCGTGCAAGGCGTGGTTCCAAGATGGCTACCAGCTATCGCAGTAATATCCGCTCTAACACTAAGGGGCATTAAGGCTCTTGGTAAAAATCAAGCTTCTAGTTGGAATTTAAGGGCAGGAGCAAAAAGAACAACATTATTACCTGTCTGGGACTCTAACACTGAGGGTGCAGACATTAATATCGGAGAGGGAGACTACTGTATTGCCAAAAGGAAGAAAACAGGAAAAGTAACCAGAGAAGGAAACCTGCCCAGAACGAGGTGGCTAGCCTTCTGTTACTCCGGCTACTAACTTAGGCAGCATACAAGGGCCACCAACACCCGGTAAAGGAGCCCCAAATGATTAGAACTTCATCTATTTCCACCCAGACTAGAGTCCAGCATCCCCCCAAAAAAGAAGGATGCTGAAACGCAGATGGACATATCCATAAGGGAAGCTACCACTATGACTGAGAAACCGCTACAAATTGAGAAAGATAAGCACCTATGGTAGGAGCGGAAGTAGGGAAGGACAAGGATGGAGAAGGAGCTACAGTTGAGCAATGCGCTACGATGTTGGGTTGTCAAGATACTCTGACACCCGAAAGGCCAAAAACTTCATCAGCTCTATCAAATATATAGCCTGGAGATCTACTCAACCAATGAAGCAGCCCAACACACAACAATGGCTATTTACTCAGCGTACACTTAAGCACTATCCAAAAACCTGTGATAATTGCCCGCTTACCACCCTTGTGAAACTTGCCACTGGGTTGTCAATCATCCGTTGGTATGAGGCATTTCCCACATAATAATACGAGGACAAACACACTCCGGCTGACACCTGGGACTACGGGAACCGTAGGGACACTTTCAGGCTGCGGACATAAAAAAGCCCTTCTCAGGGCTCCAAATTGTCTCTTATTTTAAGGGAACCATTTTGGCTTGATATCCCATTTTGATAAAACTCTTATCTACACAAACTTGATCGTTTGGACCGCCACATCAAAACTTAAAACCTTTACGACCTAATAGTGACCAAACTTTTCATATGTCGCTCAGACATATTAGTTAAATAGGGAACATTAGGGCAATTATTATGTACACTATGTACTAGAATTATATAGATTTGTTAAGAAGTAGGAAAATGTTTGGACTTGTTGGATTTGATCTAATTGCACAGGTGGTTTACACATTATTGGGATTTTTTATCGTCCATTAGTAATAACCGGACTAGATTTGAAATAAGAACGGGCTGACTTTTCTGGGAGTACACAACATCCATGGCCGGCTTGTCGAGTTCCTTGCCTCTCCTGCCTCTCTCAGACATTCGTACATAGACGGAAGTGTGGAACAATTTCCACCCGTCCAAAGCTTGGTGTCCCAATGTGACGTCATAGTGACAACCAGTCGCTACTGGCGTCACATACTGCTTTGGTTGACACCCTTCCTCAGTTGTGGCAGACTGAAATCCATCTTTCTACATGAGTGCGTGTTGGGTTCATTCCCACTCATGATAGCCCTTCATTCAGGTCGTTAGAGACTAAATAGTCCTACGATCTGACGGCTCAGTCAAACAGTGTTCTGTGAACACATAAATGCCTGGGTGACGAGACACTAATTCCTTCCCACAGGATTAATCAAACAGCCAGCCGTGCTGGCAGAAAGCGTGATCATGCACAGATGTGCGAAAGTCACGTAAAATCCTAATAGTCAAGTCGTACGCGCCTTAGGGAATAAATAAGATTAGATGTATTTGACATGTCTTAGCGACCCGAGTATTTAGCAAAGCTATGTCTTAACCAAATAGACTTAGCCTGAAACTAAAATAACACCAAACTAATCTAACCTGACATAAAATAACACCTGATAAATAACGCAAATAGGAACATAAATGGGGGAGGGGGGAAAATTTATGTTTCCATCCTCTTTTTTTTATTTAAAAAAGGAAAAGGGAGGGAAAAAAATTCTTTACAAAAAAAATTATTTTATATTTTCATTATACCTCTTTAGCCTTATCTATTCTTTGTTTTACTTTGAACAACCCCTTCTTCTCTAACAACCACCAACAGCATGTGCACTAATAACTCAATAACTCGGTAACACTCTAACCAAAAGGTGACAGATTTAATATTATAAAGGATACTCAACCACGTAGTAACAGCGAATAAGACCCGACAAATATCTCATGTAAGGTGGTCCAACACCCAAGACCATCAGGTCCCGTCACATAACGTGGCAAACCATTTACACCACTAGGAAAGTAAGGCCATAAATTATCACTTATAAGGTAGTTTAAACACGAAAGACCATCAGGACCGGCAGCACAAGGCTGCAATCAAAATAGATGACACCAGATAATATGACCCCCAAATTTAATCCAACAGCAAAGGTGGTCTTAAAAATTCAAAGACCATCAGGAACAGCTGCACAAGGCGGCAATCATCTCAATAAAGCTATCACCCTAGGTACCTCTCTTTGTTTTAACTCTCAACAAAAACAGCACAGAGTTTTTTCCAAATTGTGTAAGACGCAAATTCAGAATAAAATACCATGGAGTCTAGAAGCAACGACCTGTGACTTTGGACCTGACCTTCCCGCCCTCTCGTCATTTTCCACGGCCAGACATCAAAACCCATCAGCGTGCAGTGCACGCTCTTTGCGCTGCCTTCATAAGTATGAGTGCGTGAGGGGTCCATTCCCACTCATACACACCTTAGGCAATTCAATATTTGCGGACTGAAAAGTTGAGGGTGTATTGGGTCTATTCCCACTCTCCTCAAAGCCCAACATTCAGACAGTAAGGGCTAATCTTAGTCCCACTGCCTGACGGCTTCAATTAAACAGTGCTCATTGAGCACATAAAAGCCTAGGGGAAGTGGCTCGAATTCCTTTTCCCAGGAGTAATTAAACAGCCTGCTGTGCAGGCATAAAACAGTGGTACATGCACGGCTGTGCGAAAACCAATTTAATCCAAAGTAAGTAAGTCGTTCGCGCCGTTCAACATTGAATAAACGAAGATGGCAATAGATCTGTTCAACAAATTGAAGGACAGTTGGTACTGGATGATGGATGCAGCCTATGTGGTGGAAAGGCTCGAACATGAATGGAGGTGTCCAGTTACCAAAGACTTTGTGACAAGTCAAGTGACCAGCCTGAAAGTAGCCAGGGATCTGGTAAAATGCATGAAAGAAGAGGAAGTAGAAAAGCTAAGAGGTTTCATTAAAACAAAATATGTAAGAGTGGGAACCTTGAAGGAGGCACTTGATAATGTCATCAAAGTAGGTGATTACTATAAGACATATTTAATTTGAAAGAGTGGTCATTTGTGAAGTGGGGACCGGACCAACTAAAGAAAGGAGAAGAAATGATGAGAACTGCTGGAAGAAGAGGTGAGAAGATTAAAGATAACTGGGCTAAAGAAAGAAAGGACAGAAAGAAAACAGAAAGAAAAAGGAGGAGTTTTAAAGACCGAATGAAAACTGGATGAAGATACAGGAAAATTTAAATTGTTGGGACATCCTGACTGGATTCAAGAGACGGAAAAGAAGAAGACAGGAATTATTGAGAAAGTGAGGAGATGGTAGAAGAACTGCAGAAAATAGAAGAAGAAGAAGAAGAACCCAAAGACCCTTTTTGGGCCATTCATATGCCTCGACAAGATTTGCTTTCTTGCCTAAATTTTTTTTAGTCGGTTGTAGAGTTGTTTGTGTGTGATAGATTGATTTTCATCAATCTATGTATGTTGTATGTTGTACATGTTATATATGTCTCTGTCCCGTCAAACGTTCTAGGTTTTTTTCCCGCACGTTGGTCCCGACTGACATAACCTCACATTGTTACCAATCTTCAATACTGTGACGTCACCTCACCTATTCCTATATTGTTCAACATTGTTACCAATCTTCAGTACCATGACGTCACCTCACCTGTTCCATTCCTATTGTCCTTATACAACAACACCAACCTTTTGTCCGTATATAGTCCCAGTATCCCCCATGTTAATTATCATTGTCCGTAAACGTTCCCCGGGGAGGGGGGTCTGGAAAAAAACTTGTCCGTAAACGTTCCCACGACCTTATTGACTGTGATTTCCATTGTAGGTAGGGTATCCCCATTCACTACTCGCGTTTACTATTTCAGCTTTGTTTGGGACTACATTTTTAGCACAAGAAATAAAAGGTACAGCGTCTGTCAGAATGAACGAAATTATTCGTTCTTTCTATCTAAATAATTCTACTGATATAAAACTATGTGATAAAAAAGAATTTCAAAAGGGTAATGATGTGATATTAAATTTATGAAACTCGTTAAATAATGTCGAGCTTTTGCTCGCTAACGCTCTCAAAAGCTGGATATTATTCAACTCGTTTCATAAATTCAATACTGGATCATTACCCATTTGAGATCCTTTATTTATCATTACTGACGTAATTACAAAAGGCACTGAAAGGGATTTGAATACACAAATCGATATTCGTATCATTTTCATATGTAACATTGGAATAGACACTTTCTTCAAATTCATAAGTGTAACTTGCAAACCTTTCCCTGTTATTTTTTTATTTTATTATTTGATCATGTACTCTATGCAATATATATAGAAACTTCATATTAATAGCCACTGATACAAGTTGCACACTTAAATACATGTACTTAGAAGATATTTTGCAAGACTTAACTTCACATCCTGTCTTGAATTTCACAAGAAACTGACGAAAGTGAAGAAACTTACTTACCATGTGCTATAATTTTGATAGCTTCGCCGAAGAATTGTTTTATCTTCAGGTCTTCAATCAAGAACATAAAATACATTGATCAAATAAGTACTAGTCATCGATTTATTATTTGTTTCATTACTAATATATATTTTCCAGCAAAATAAATAGAGAACTTCCTCCAACGCAAAACCGGCCAATCCTTCTATTATTCACGCACATTCTAGAAAATGGGTGTAACAAGTCGGATATCTGTAGTAGCGTGTAATACCTCGACGATGCTATTTATATTCTATAAATAACATGTGACACGTCTTACATTGTAGGACTAGGATATACGAAGTGTGGCCTTACTGGATGAACTCGCCCTCTAAATGGCGCAACCGGGTGTAATTGACGCATTTCGGTCACTCACTTAGCGATCTGCTTTCCGTCATATTACGAGGTGAAAACAATCTCTTAATAATAAATGGGGACGACGGAAGAAGGCGCTGGGGATCAATATTTAGATTTTCTCAAAATGTCATGGTTATTATTCTTGATATTTTCACAGGAGTCTGACGTTTTAAGAATAAAGTCTCTTGATAAGACGAAATCACCTTATCGGTACTATAAATCGCAGGTGTTCGATGCGAGCTTGATATTGAGAAGAAGAAGAAAAAAAAAAGAGTGTCACTCTGTATGATTTTTTTCCTTCAGATTATTGTTTTTTTTTCCCTCAACATCAAGCTCGCGTCGAGCACCTGTGCTATAAATTAACACACCGATAAGGTTATTTCGCATTGTCAGAGATTTCATCGTACTTTATTGATAAAACGTCAGACTCCTGTGGTATTTTCTCCGATTTCCTATGTAAAAGAGCTGACATTATTACATACGAATATAGTCATGGTTTAAAGATCAACAGTCTATATTTAGTGTATATGACATTGGGCCTTTTGTACATATTCGGCGGAAATAAACGAGAATATAATTTTTCAAAATGCAGTAAAACTAAATAAATGAATATATACGCTGACTACGACTACTTTTCAAATACTTTGATGAGCATTTTACAAAAATAATGCTTCAAAATGTGAGGGTATTTACGTAAAACCCCCGAATTACGTCTTTTAATAGGTCACCTATGCTAGCAAGAACAGTAACTCTTCTCGGCACGTGGGTCATTAAAAATGTAAATAATGGCAACAACGCGGCGTAATTTGCGTTAAAAAACACACAAAAACTAATTTTATGACAAAGCGGACATTTATACCAAGGAATCAACAGATTTTCAATGGCCTCACTTGGTGTTATTTTTATTGTTCTATGTTTTGTGTTATGATAGTGTGAAACAATATGCTGCAAAGTGTCAACATATCTACTTGTATTTTTTATGTACAGTGTTTATAAATGTTTTCCTTTAGTGTCCGATTAAATCTTTCAAGAACTACACTTTTGCCTTCATTTCATGTTGTGTACATTATAATATTATTTTTCTTCAGATGCTCTTCCAATTGCCTGTTAGAAGATTCTGCTCCATGATCAATCGAAGTTTTATTTCGTTTTCTTTCTGATGACGAAATAATACTATTAAATGCTGTAGATATTGTATTTCCTGTTTTATCATTGATTGGTACACTCAGGGCCAGCCTTAGGCCGATTGAACCTATTTGGTCCAATTGGGGGCGGGTTTGTAATTTTTAAAAATCTATCTATAGAGAGAAAGAAATTTGAAAGCGATGGAAACAAATTTTAAGTTCAATATTATATAAAACTTGTTTAAAAATGCCATGCCAAAATGATCCAAATCAGACCCCGCGTTTGCTAAGGCCGTTCCTGGTACCATACCACCAAACGAAAATTTGCTAAAAATATCAACCACATTTAACAAGAACGTATTGCCAACATGTTCGTCCAAAACTGGTGACATATCTGCTAAATCAGCAGTCCAGATTTCGTCTACACTGTTCGTAACAGTTTTTCTCCGCATAATTTTTGGGGGTTTGTGAAGTTCTGTGGCAAGTGAATCAGCTACGCCGGCAGAGCTTTGCTCTGCTGCGCTTGGGCTGTGCCCAAGCTGAGCTTATGTTTAGCGTCTATAATTCCCTGGACAAATCTTCTATCAATAATTTCTCGTAAAGTTTGCGGTTTCATTGTGGACAGCTCATATAGCATAATCGTATCACATCTGGTTCTATCATTCTCATCATACCGGTAACAAATATCATGTCTCACTGCTATTGCATCAGCTTGATTTAATGATTCTTGTCCTGGCAGTGGGTTGTCGTTCTCATCAAGTTGTTAATGAAGTGGGCTTCAAGGCCCAATAATTTATGACCTGGCAATATCCAGCCTTGTTTTTGGTTTGGTAACTTACCTATTAATATGTGAACATCAACAGGGCCGCCGATAACTTCTTACCTTTAATTTTAGCAGTATTTTTTGGACCAGCAGCTTTTCCTGCTGCGGATGCAGCTCCTGTTGCAAAACCCTTTGTAGCATTAACGGCAACTGAAGCATGGTTTTGAACAGTGCATGGAATTTTTTAAAAACTAATTTAGTAAAAATATTTAATAAAAATTCTCCAATTACTTTCTTTTGTAAATTCTTCTTTGCCTCATTACTGATTAAATCTATGTAATCTTTATTATACCTTATGAAGGTGTAGGTAGTACGTCACTTGTTCATTATTGAGATATATTTGGCCACCAAATTGATCAGTTACAGTCATTGTGATAGCTAATATTTTCTGCAAGATTAATCGGATAATAAATCATTTGCCTCGGTTGTATTTGTAATAATGATCCAGGTGGGACATAGGAGAAAATGAGTAAATTGTTTGTCTTTTATTTCCTTTAGCAGTATACGAATCTTCTGCGATTGATCCATGTATTAAGATGGAACTCACGTCCGTAATGTTAACATGTGTTTCACCTTCAAACGTTGCTGATACTTCACGTGGTCCATATTTTTTTTAGCAAAGCCCAGCAAAGACCCAGTTGTAGTTGCTGTAGAAATATTTAGAGAAAGAAAGAAGAAAAAAACAACTTATTTTAGTATCATTCTGGGGAATAACGAGTTACAGTTAAGTTCAAGAGCAAACTTTTCTGAATTAGCACCAATATCTGCTAAAATCTGCTTTTTTGCAGTATATAAATCAGTAACATTATAAGCGCCAGATTTTATTTTAACATATGTCCAAACAGTGTAGCCAGAGATATAACAATCGAGAAGATAAGTAAATTCATCATTAAGATCAGATTTTTCTTTAAACATACTATGCCAAAGTGTAACTGAAATAAATCCAATTTCATATTATTCTTCTGGGTCAGGTTGTAGTGGTGGTGTGTATGTAACAGAAAAATTAGCTCTGTCCATAGTTGTCTGCGCCGAGTCAAAAAGTAACGTAGCCGATTACATTATATTTTTAAGTTCGATAAAATTAAGTCTTGGCGAAGAACAGAATACTCATCTGATGTAGTGCTACCATTACTCCTTAGATGATCTAAGATCTCAATGATTTCATTATCAATTTCTGTCCTGTATTTTCTGCCTCTTTTGATGAGATTAATAACATTAGTCTGCCAATTAACTCAGCCTGTGATTTGTAAAGTTTTACGCTAGACCCAATTTTAAGTCCTTCTCCAAGAATTTCATAAAGTTTACGAAGAGGTTTTCTAAATCCCTTTTTGCAATATCTTTAACAAGTCGTCTAGTGGACCAAATATAATCTCTTGTTAGCATTTATTTTACCTGCTTTGTAGAGGGCTATGACATTACGTAATTTATGCTATTCAACTTTAATATCTCCTTCAGTCATACTTTTAATATCTTCTTTATTCATCATTTTACTTTCAACTATTATTCCATTATTTATTATAGCCATTAACTTGGTAAAAGAAAATATTTTTTTTCACTGACAATGAATTCATTAAATCTTTTTTCTTACATTGAAATCAATATGTTCATCAATGTCAAAAGAATTAAGCTCATCATCTTCAGCAGCCCAGGTAAATATTTCTAAAAGACTTTGTCTTTTAAAAGTGTTTGTTCACTTATTTTAGTATCATCTACACTATTTGCCATTGCCTATCTTATTTAATTCCTGATATTACTTCATCAATTTTTGCAATTGTTCTTACTGTTATTATTTTTGTTGCTCAAGTTTTTCTATTACTTTGTTCTGTGCGGCATCTATCGCGCCGTTTAAACCTCTTTCGCTTTTACTTTTAGGCTCTTCTGATGTTAATTTTGTTTCATCAGTTTTTCCAAGAACAGCCTCTGTTACAGGTTAAAATAATTTTGCCGATTCTTGCTCAGCCAATTGTTTGCTCAAACCAGCATGTATAAGGGATTCTTTGAGAATTCATCTCTCTTCAGTAGGTTTCTCTAATATCCATTTTATTCAATCACATTTATGTATCAAGGCCGCAACAAAACATTTTTTCTATCAGGTGAAAATTTATCAAATAAAAGAAAATCATGTTTGCTTTGTGTGACCTCATGATAGTTCTTTGCAAATTTGTCCTCAGTTACCTCACCGAATTGTTCTCTAGCTATATTTTGAATATCAGTGTTACCAAGGCCAGTAAATGAAATAAAACTATTATTTCTTATAATAAATCTATCGACGTTGTAAAATCCCTGAGCAAGGTACATAGTAGTACAGCGCTTGTAACGTGCTAAAGAAAAGAAAGATTTAATTTTTTTGTAGTTCTGGTGTTCCAGTGGAATGTCATCAAGTACAACTATTTTACTAGTGTAACCTGATCTGGTTCTTTAATGATACAAAAGTCACGATCAGCACCTAATTTGGTTTCACTTGCTGAATGTTATCATAAGAACATACATTTCCATTCAACTGATACTTTTCACATCTAGTGCATTACAAAGTCGTTGCTTCCTTGCATATGGTGCTCTGTGTGTATGTGTGTGTGTGTGTGATGTTGTTATTATCTGTTTGGAATGGGGTGTATGTGAGAGAGAGAGACGTGAAGAAAGATAAAACATTACTTATGAGAAATTAAAGTTTTATATAAGGAGGTTGTTCTATTAATTTTCAATGTAATTCAGACTCATGGTTTGCTAGCATTAATTGGTGCCACTTGTACTTTGCAAAAGTAACATTTTTCAGTAGAATAAACAGCAACTCCTTTCAAGTATTACATTTTTTATTGAATCACATTACATCTTTTTTTTTGTTCATCATACTGACTTTGAAATTAAATAAATCACCCCATCTCTCTCTGTCTGTCTCTCTCTCTCCCTCTCTGTCTCTGTCTCTCTCTCTCTCTTGTCTGAGGTTGGTACAGTAAAACAGGAATTATGGGACAAGTTTGCCGAGACCATCTGTCATTTAAGACCATGTTTTACGTGCATGGATCAGTTTTATTATGTGGCAACCTCTGTTGAGAGATAACTTGTCTCAGAAGCTTATAATTTCTTGTCAGATTGGTTAGTCTCAAAATATAATTTTTACTGTACTGAAACAATTTCCATGAACAATTCTCCAAATTTTACAAAGAGGGTCCAGGCACAATGGTCTTTCACATTGGTTTCAAATGATGCCAATCCACTATCAAATATGGCCAGATAAAAATACAAAAAGAAACACTCTTAAATGACTCAATTTAAAAATTCACTCATTAGATTTTAATGAATCTGACAAAAAGTATACTAGCATAGCCAGCTTTCATTTTGGTACAAATGGTGTTGATCTGCTACCAATTATGGACACCATTACTAAATAAAAACTAAACAAATCCACTATCAGACATTGACCAAATTTGAATGAAGTTTAACAAATTTGTTTAGATAATGCTGATCTGTCATTAAATATGGACACTGTTGCTAAAAATATAAAAATCTTTAAATAGCTTTTTGTTTTGTTATTTGTGACAGGTGGCTAGTGCAACTAATTTTTTGACTGGAAAGTACAATGTTGATACCTTCTCATTTTTCATATATAATAAATCAAGTTATAATTAATTTTGTCATCTAATTTTTCAATTAAACAATCAATTCATACAAGTGACTTTTTGTCCTGTAATTTTTCATACAATATCAGTCTATACTAGTTAAAAATAATTTTTGTCCTCTAAGTTTTTGTACTAATTAATTCTTTCTTATAAATTTTTGTAAAGTGAAGGCATTTTAAAAAATAATAAGACGGACAATATATTAGATATGGAGCTTTGATTACATAAATGTCAGTTATCCTAAATTCCATATCATCATAATCATTTCCTTGATGCAACAAATGACTTAATTAAAACGAGAATACAACGACATATTTGATAATCTGATATTGAGATATTCTGACCAGGTATATAATTGAGGTTTCAGTGTATTTGTTTTACCTGTATTCTAAATGATCAAATATATAATTCAAGTTTCATTGTATTTATTTTACCTGTATTTTGAATGAACAGGTCAATAATTGAAGTTTTTGTTTGTTTTTCCTTTATTCTGAAGACCAGATAATATGGTTTAAGTGTATTTATTTTACCTGAATTCTGAATGACCAGGTAGATAATTGAGGTTTCAGTGTGTTTGTTTTACTTATATTCTGAACGACCAGGTAGATAATTGAGGTTTCAGTGTATTTATTTTAGCAGTATACTGAATAACATGTGGATAATTGAGGTTTCAGTGTATTTGTTTTACTTGTAATCTGAATGACAATGTGTGCCAGATATCTTCAGAATCTCTCAACCAAATCATGATACAAGTTTACAGAGTAAAGATCTTGTCAATGGTCAATTTTGGACTGGTTCTCAATTGGCCAAGGAGTGAGACAAGGGGGGGGTGGGGGTGTTTTGTCTACCTGGATGTACACAATATTTACAAATGACTTGCTGCTACAGTTAGAAGATAGTGGATTTGGAGCAATGATTGCATCCTTAGCTATGGAAAATCCAACCCTAGCTGATGACATTTCACTTTTTGCTATATACCCTAGCAATCTGCAAAAGCTGTTAGATATATCATACACCTACAGTAATAAGTGGCGATTCGTGCTTAGTGTCACAAAGTCATACATTATCATTTTCGGTCCTCAATACAAGAATTGTCAACATGAAATGGTATCTTGGCCCGTCATGTTTGCCGGTTACTGATTCGGCAACACACCTGCGTCACCGGATTAACTCAAATCTGACGTCGCATGACGCAATACTCGATGCATGCAAGAATGGAAAAAAATCTTTTCGCGGTCTGTTTGGTATTGGCATTAAACCTAATGGTTTAAATCGTTTGGCTGCTGCAAATGTAATCAAAAAGGTAATCAATGTTTTATGGAAGTGAATTATGGTGTAACATTTAAAACAGTGACCTTTCTTCATTGGATAAAACTCTGAGGTGTTTTGCCAAACATTTACAAGGCTTCCCAACACATACAAAATCAGACATCGCCCTGGGAATGCTAGGATGGACATCAGCGCAGTCCGAAATTAATATTAAAAAAAAGAAAATTGATGTTTTTACACATATTGTGTTTGATGCCTAATAACGTACATACTATACGTGTGTTTAACATCGCGTTATTTCACTTCCTTTTGAGCAAATACGTGTCAAGCTACGGGTTAAGTTCAAATTTATATTATACGTTAAAGAAGTTTGACTTGCTCGAGTATCTAACTGATTATTTGCAGCATTCCGAAATTCCAGATAAACAAAATTGGAAAGAAATTGTAAGGTCAAAAATTGCTGGTCTTGAAAATAGCCTCTGGAGAGTTCGTATATCTAATCAAGCAGATTTTGATAGATTCTCTTCGATACACGAATACTTACGACCTGTCTCAGTGTGGCATTCGGCTAAAACCCGACAGCACACTAAGTTATTTACATATGTAGCTAAACTATGGGCTGCTGTTCCTAAAACACAGCTCGATATCTGTATTAGATGTGGGAATGTTCATACAGACTTGATACTTCATTGTTGTGCTGCTTGTCCTTGTATGTCGAATTTCAGAAACTCTTTCTGGGATTTCCTTACTATAAATTTCCACTGAGCCTGCACATTACATTATTTAATGCAAAAGATGAGCTGCAACTGCAGTATCTTCTAGGTAAATGGTTACCAGCAGGTGTAATAGACAAAGAAAACTCCAAGCTATTCGCCCTGTATGCAGCATACTTCTGCAAATAAGGTACTGAAACTTGCAACTTCTGCAGTTGACGAACACTTTGTTGATTGATATACTGCAAGAACTTGTATTCTGGTATTCAATTTTATTTGGGGGGTTATATTTTTTTTAAATTCTTATTTATTGATTGTATTCAGATGATTTATTGTTATATCATGCAATCTTCTATGGAAGGTAATAAAGATGATGATGATGAACAAAAGCCAAACAGCAAACTAGTCTTTCAGAAGCAACCTATGTGAAAAGGATATATTAGCACTTCGAAATAAAAACATTAATGTTCTACTCAGCATGGTATCGGATTTTAAGATGCAGGACAAATTCTAAATCATCTCAAGTTCTCTCCTTAAAGTTACTATGAATCTGAATACTTCGGAAAACCAACTGAAACACCAGAAACTTTCTGATTTTGGATTTAAGTTTTTTCATGTAATTTATGCTGAAACTTTATACAAATGAAGCCTGTTGTCTAAATAATACAATTAAAGATGTTAGCTATTCTTTTCTTCAATTTTGTGTTATTTGGTTAAATTTTGCCTGTCATAAAATTTTATCTGAGTTCTGTAGAATTGATTTGGTAAGAATTACCTTTGCTACTGATACGCTGCTACATATATGCTGGTCCATTTATTTGGAAATGATCTGGTAGGCATTACTACTGGTCCATTTCTGGTAAGAATGACTTCTTTAGCTGGTATGTTGGTCTAGTTATGTGGAGATGATCTGGTAAGAATGACCTCTGAGGCTGGTATGCTGGTCCACTTATGTGGAGATGATCTGGTAAGAATGACCTCGACAACTGGTATGCTGGTCCACTTATGTGGAGATGATCTGGTAAGAATGACCTCTACAACTGGTGTGCAGGTCCACTTATCTGGAGATGATCTGGTAAGAATGACCTCTACAACTGGTATGCTGGTCCACTTATGTGGAGATGATCTGGTAAGAATGACCTCGACAACTGGTATGCTGGTCCACTTATGTGGAGATGATCTGGTAAGAATGACCTCTATAACTGGCATGCAAGTCCACTTATGTAGAGATGATCTGGTAAGAATGACCTCTACAACTGGTATGCAGGTCCACTTATGTGGAGATGATCTGGTAAGAATGACCTCTACAACTGGTATGCTGGTCCACTTATGTGGAGATGATCTGGTAAGAATGACCTCTACAACTGGTATGCTGGTCCACTTATGTGGAGATGATCTGGTAAGAATGACCTCTACAACTGGTATGCTGGTCCACTTATCTGGAGGTGATCTGGTAAGAATGACCTCTACAACTGGTATGCTGGTCCACTTATCTGGAGGTGATCTGGTAAGAATGACCTCTACAACTGGTATGCAGGTCCACTTATCTGGAGATGATCTGGTAAGAATGACCTCTACAACTGGCATGCTGGTCCACTTATGTGGAGATGATCTGGTAAGAATGACCTCGACAACTGGTATGCAGGTCCACTTATGTGGAGATGATCTGGTAAGAATGACCTCTACAACTGGTATGCTGGTCCACTTATCTGGAGGTGATCTGGTAAGAATGACCTCTACAACTGGCATGCTGGTCCACTTATGTGGAGATGATCTGGTAAGAATGACCTCGACAACTGGTATGCAGGTCCACTTATGTGGAGATGATCTGGTAAGAATGACCTCTACAACTGGTATGCTGGTCCACTTATCTGGAGGTGATCTGGTAAGAATGACCTCTACAACTGGTATGCAGGTCCACTTATCTGGAGATGATCTGGTAAGAATGACCTCTACAACTGGTATGCTGGTCCACTTATGTGGAGATGATCTGGTAAGAATGACCTCTACAACTGGTATGCTGGTCCACTTATCTGGAGATGATCTGGTAAGAATGGCCTCTACAACTGGTATGCTAGTCCACTTATGTGGAGATGATCTGGTAAGAATGACCTCTACAATTGGTATGCTGGTCCACTTATCTGGAGATGATCTGGTCAGAATGATCTCTACAACTGGTATGCAGGTCCACTTATCTGGAGATGATCTGGTAAGAATGACCTCTACAACTGGTATGCTGGTCCACTTATCTGGAGATGATCTGGTAAGAATGACCTCTACAACTGGTATGCTGGTCCACTTATGTGGAGATGATCTGGTAAGAATGGCCTCTACAACTGGTATGCTGGTCTTTAAGGCCATTGTACATACCATCATTAGATGCCTTCACAGATTACAATCTTTCTGTCTAAAACAGAAATAGTGTACTCAACACAACTACTTGGTTAAGGATTATTTTCATTTTACAGAATAAACTAGGTTATTACACTTATTTTCTTTTAGCAGTTCAATACATTTATATAAATTTATATTTTCCATGTAACTGATGTAGGATATCATGTTTGCAAGATGTCTTTAAAACTGTTCATCCATTGGTTTGCAGATTGTCTAAACACTTCACGAAGAATCTGGGCATTAGCCTTATTTACTTTCATGGCTGTTATTATGTTGTAGGTTTGTCACCAAGTACAATCTAAAGTGTAATTTCATTATAACTGATTATCAACTTCCACATCAATTTAAAGTTTATGATTGAAAACATACTTGCTAGTAGTGATGTGAATGAGAGTTCTAGGTCAGAAGGTAACTACTAACTATTGTCAAGTCAAATCTAAAGTGTAATTGCTTATAATTTATTATCAATTTCAACAATAATTTAAAGTTTATGATTGAAATTGTACTTTATCAGTAGTAAGTAGAACAAAAGTTATTGTTCACAATGTAACTTTTAACTGGTATTAATTTTTTTCACAGCAGCATCATAGTTCCTCTGCTCACTCCTCTGCCATTCCACAGCATGCAGATGCACTGCTCACTTTTCTGCACTTGTTAAAAACACAAAAACTCAATTTACTAAATGCATAGTATCAACTGTCCAGAAACTGATCATAATTGTTACATACATTATTGCAAACCAATTATCAGTAAAAATGGATGAAAAACAATGTTTAATATGTAATATAAAAGAAGGATGGGGTTGGCAGAAACCTAATCATCCTGAGAAAATGTAAGTAATATGTGGAATGCATTATGTCAACAATATTCTGGTTGAAAGAGTCCTTTAATTAGAAAGGGTATGATAACATAGAATGGCAAAGTTACATTATAACTGTTTACATGCCTTTTCTAAATAAGCATTATATGATGCAAATTCTTTGCAGAATACTGTCTAAACAATCAACAAATCACTTGTGACCCTATTACAGACCAATATCAATTCTACCTGTATTGTCAAAACTATTTGAAAAACATGTAGCCATTCAGGTCTATAAATTTTTCGAAACATACTCTCTATTTCATAAAGCGCAATCAGGATTTAGAAAGTATCACTCGTGCCAAACAGAACTTACCAAATTAATTGATCTTTGGCTGAAGGAAATGGATAATGGACATATGACTGGGATTGTTTTCCTTGACTCCAAGAAAGCCTTTGATCTTGTTGATCATGAAATTCTGCTGCTAAAGTTGAACTGTTACAGGTTTGACAATCATTCTTTAAACTGGTTTAGATCATACCTAAACCAAAGGTCTCAACAAGTAAGCATTGGCAATATTAGCTCTCAAACTCGCACTATTCATTCAGGAGTCCCTCAAGGCTCAGTTTTGGGCCCTCTCCTCTTCCTTGTCTATATCAATGATCTACCATTAAATAATGAATCCACAAATACAGATTTGTTTGCAGATGATGTAACCTTGTATACATCTAGTTCTCATACTGAAGTTATCCGAATGAGATTAAATTCAGACCTTATTAGAGTCCAAAACTGGGCACAACAAAATAGGATGGTAATTATTGAAGGTAAAACAAAATGTATGATTTTGGGGACATCACAAAGCTACACAAGTCAGGGAACCCAAAACTATCTCTTGCAATAAATAATCATCCATTAGAAAATATCAAACATGAAAGGCTTGTAGATGTGTCTGTAGATAATAATTTATTATGGAATGACCATATTGATAAGCTTTGTAAAACACTGTCATCCAAAATTGCCCTTCTCAGCAGAATTAAGAAATATTTACCTATGGATACTCGCAATCTATACTACAAGTCATATATTCTTCCAACAATGGATTATTGTTCTAATGTATGGGGAAACTGTGCTAAATCTGAGCTTGACAGGATTTATAAACTTCAGAAAGGAGCAGCACGTGTAATTTTAGATGCATCTGTTGATCATCCCTCAAAAGCATTATTTACAGAACTCAAATGGTTCACTATATACGACAGGATAGATTTTCACAAGGCAGTTCTTTTATATAAATGTCTACATGGAACTGCACCAGAGTATCTTCAGGACTTATTCAGGCCTTTTTCAACACAATACCAGTTGAGATCAATATCACATGGAAACCTTCTAATACCAAAACCAAGAACAGAGCAATTTAAAAAGAGTTTTCAATACTCTGGTACAGTTCTGTGGAATAAGCTTCCACTACATATAAAATCTGCTGAAAATATTAGAGTATTTAAGAAAAGATATCATGAGCATGTATGTGTTTCTAATAGACAATGGAATTTAGTATTTTAATACTAAACATGTTAAAATAAACACTAATTATTGCTATCTCATATAATGTGCATTGTCATACTCTCCTTAAGAGGGCCTCAAGGGAGAATAGTCCTTGACTAATGAGTCACCCGCTATAAATAAAGCATTATTATATATATTATTATTGTTATTAATATTATTATTATTATTATTATTATTATTATTACCTTTATTACACATTTTGACCATGAATGAAAAAGTTTTAGTTGCTGCTATGGGGTTTAATGAACTTTTTCAGCACACGATAGGCTATGCATGGCAGCCAGTATAACTGGTGTAGGATGAACCTGGGAAAACCGCCAGTAAGAACTTCCAACCCATGGAAAGCTACTAGCAAGCTTCCTCACATATCCACATTGGCTGAACCTGAGACTCGAACTCACATGCAAAGGACAGAGGTAAGATGGCAGTGATAAGTAAAGGCAAGTGGTTTAGACCACTTGGCCACTTGGGTACCCAAAGCTCCAGTCTAGATAATCAGCATGTAAAGTGTGAAACTATTACCCTTATTACACTTTGTTGACTTAGAACTGCAAAGTTTTAGTCTGAACAAAGGTACCATATTAAATATGCTAAAGAAGTACAATCCCATCGTGTACGAAAATTGATTAATAGTATGCTAAAGAAGTCCAAATTGAAACAGGTCACGTCTTCAGTTATGTGTTTATGGTTCATTGAAAAAATTAATTCATTAAATGAAATGGGATCATTACAAATGCAAATATTGTCTCCTAAAACCCTGCATGGGGAAAGATAAAATAAAAACAGGCACAAGATAATTTTTCTAACAGTGACTTGTTCACCCGTAGATACTATGGAACATAATTCTACTCTTTTGTTTTAGTGTTTATTGTTGGGTTTTTTAATTCACTTGCATTTTCTAATGTTTTCTTTTCTAGCAATATGTTGCTTAGCTGAATTAAATTCATCCACCGGATATTCAATGTCTTCAAATAAGTTTAACCATGCTTTACCTGCAGGTACTCATAATAAAATCGAGATTTTCTTAAGAGATTTCTTATATCTTGGTCTTAAATAATACTAGTCCTAAATAATAGTGGTGTGATCACTGGTGGGCATCTTGAAAATCTTGTCATCACTATTCCTCATGAACGGATAGTTGTAATGAAATGTGGTTTTCAACAGTACTTCTCAAAATATGTGATTGATTCAAAATAAATTATGCCAATGTGGTCTCCAAACTTTGACAAATCTTGTAACAGCTAACTAACCTGAACAGACGGCCACACCAGCATTTTAAAAATAAATACTGGTATATCTTACAATATTTATAAGTTACTGCATTTCCCCCACCAGAACTGCCTACCCTTCTGCACATGATATTCTCACGCGAGATATAACTCAGGTTAGTCTCATGTGCATTTTAACATGCAAATTAGGTAGAACTCACGTGAGCAAATTGATTCTAATAAGAAAGTCACATGTACAGGAGTTAATGTATTGGAAAATATGAATGGTTTCTTTCTAAGTAATACTGCACAACCTGGGGACGATTTTCAAATAGATGAAACAGCTTGTTTAGTTCATCCACAAATTAAATAAACCAAAAGCTAATTAATGTGCTAAACGAGTGTACACTGTCTACAAAGTGGTTCTTAATGCACTATACTATTTTTATGAACACATGCCATGCAGTATGAAAAATATGGAAAAATACTGCACAATTCTGACAGTGTAGAGTTAATGGTAAAAACAAATTGAACATGTTATAGTTATTCCTACATAAATAAAATGCTGAAAACACCTCAAAAATAGCTGCTTTAACGGCCATCAAGAAAATCTTTTTATGGCTACTTCTCATGAATGGAATCGATGGTCTTATTAATATGGTGTTTTCACTTTTATCAGAATATAGTAATATACGACCTTAAACATAGCACAATAGTGGTCATCTCAAAAACCTTATTATCACTACTCTCCTTGGATGGAAAGTGACAATAACACAGGGTTTTCACAAAAATGTTTCATGCTATTTTAGCTCTGATGGAATAATGTTACAGATCACGACACCAAGATATTCACAATATTGTGAAGGAGTTTTGAAAACCAGACTTAACTGACCTTGGGATCAAATCAAATAGCACTGCTTGCATTTTTGTTTGTACATCATTGAACATATGACAACAGTGACTTGTACAATACACCCTACATCATTAGCATGAGTGATGTTCATAAAGTTTTCCTATACCCATCTATTTTCATCTTTGCTTACCCATCTGTAGATTTTCACTGGCATATATTGGTATATAACCTGATAAACTGAAGTTGTTATGATTGAGATAAATGATGAGAAAAGATTTGGGTTTACATCATCATACTCGTGATAATTTTTAATCTTAACATCTTTGCCTGTATATAATTAATTTTTCCATTTTGAGTGTCTTTGAAATATGAGAATTGTAACTCCTCATATTCCATTTTGTAATCATTAAAAACTTGTTATCATTAGAATCCTGACATGATCAAGGTTCAGGTTCATCACCTGATACTTTTAAAAGATGGCATCAGCTAAACCAGGTTTGAATTCAATATACAATCTGTAATAGTAAGCATGATTTGACTTGTGTTCTTTATACAAACATTCCTGAAATCATCATATATGTCACAGTGAATCCTTACTGAAGTAATAGTACTGGAAATCAACTTGCTGAAATGTTTTGTGACTTCCTTAAAATACTTTCGTCATTAACCATTTTAAGATTTCAGTGAATTTTCATTGTTCAAATTCTTACACAGTAGTTCTAGGGACTGGTCCATGAATTAATAGCTGTCTACAAACCAGATTGTCCTTTGAACAGTTACTTATTTTCCTTCTTTCACGAATCTTTCAATTTCACAATTACGTGTATATCAACTTCATGACTATCAAATTCATGAATCTATAAAATATATTTATCATCATTGTTAGGTATCATTGTTGCCTCCTGGTCAGGATTACATATCACAAACCCCATTCAGAGGCGAGTTTTAAAAACTAAAATTTAAAATATTACGCTTGTCATGAGCAGCACCTTCTTATTTTCCAGATAAGTGAACATGGTGTCTAACTTTTATTTCAATGTGACAAATGTTATTTGAGGTAAAATATTTTGCATCTATGGCTTCGATTGGTTTCATATCTTTAAACTATAGATAAACAAGATGCGCAAATTTATCCAATTTATCTTAAAATAATTAAATACAATCTGTACCTCTGCAAACAACTGGCTTCTATTCACTGCATTTTGATTTAAGGTAAATAAATCCTCCGAGACTGTTTATATATCTGTTTCATTGCACAACTTTTATTTGGTCCGTATGATTTTGTATTATTTTTGGTAGTCTTTTTCAAAGTCATTGTAACTGAGAAAGGAAATGACAAATAAAAGTTAACCTTAGCTGATGTGTACAATTACTGTGTTGATTTTGTATTTATACTGCATCACTCACAAACGCCTACTGTATCTACTGTTTCATAATGATCAAGAGATACTAAATCCATTTTTAATGTATCATTCTCTTCTGTAAAAAGTGTACCAGGTTACCAATGATTTTATTTTCCTGTGATATGTACCATGGTACTTTTGCACTTCACCTGTACATTGGTAGTTTCCATCATTAAGGAATGTATGGAAATCTTGTTATGAATTTAATCATGTTACCAGCATTTTTTCATTGTTCATGACAAAGTAATTTTTAAAATTATTGTGTTTTTTTACAAGAGTTTTATTTGTCACAAATCAGTTTTGAATATTACAAATATAATTATATTTATGATCCTTTAATGACATGTTTGACAATAAGGTGGCCAAATGGGATATTATGAAGACATTCTGGCCAAATCTGATATTTTTTTATAAAAAAAAAACTGGGGGGTCTTTCTATTTATTGGCGTATGTTAAGGTGTCAGGTATGTGTATTCCTTTGTAAAACTGTGAATTATCTTAATATTTTAGAAGAGTCGTTTTCATTGGAATTTTAAATTATTCCCATGTCCCCTGAGCTATTCTTATTTGTTGAGTAATGTGTTTCATGTTAACTGGATATTTACTTGCCATCTCTGATAAATATCTTGCCCCGATGTTGAAATCCTACTCAAACTTTTCCTGCCTATTATATCAATAATGTAGCTAGTTAACTGTAGGCACAGTGACAACACTTCCTATTTTTATCATTATTCTCTCTAATGTATTTACAACATCTTTCACAGGGTGTCAGCTATTGTGTAAGCTTACTCATCCCACTTTAGTTAGCATTTTTAGATTATAATTTATACAGCGATTAGCATACACATACTACAAGGGACAAATCCTATAATTAGGTGGGTTGGTAACTGTAATTTTCTTTTCGACAAAGATATTTTATTTTATTTTATCTTAAGATACATAATTTGTTTATAGAAAATGTGAATTGTCACTTTAGGTCAATTAGAGTACAATATAATCTTGTTACTGGACAAAATTATTCATTCTTGCTTGAAGATCTAGCAAAGTCAATTGTATTATTGCTGTATACACCAGTTCATTTGGGCTGGAATTTATTTCTTCAAATTATTTAATTCAATTTATTTTTCTCTTTAATTAAAGAGTGCTCATAAAAAAATCTTGGACAGAGACATTCGCTGTGATTTATAGTGAATTCAAACCTGAAATTATATTACTGTGATTCCTTAATTATATACTACTGTCTATAATTCTAGGATTATTTGGAATTTAATTCGCAATACCGTAAATTCCTTTTTTATGTTTTCACTTTGTATTTCATGGAAATAAATTATTTATTGAATTTTACAAAGCTTGTTGCTTCTTACTTTTTCATAATACTTATTTCAAGACCATAGCGTTGTAATATATATTGTTTCTTGTGAACCTTAATAGCTGCATTTCAAACAGACTCAACTGCATTGAGGACCACTCTAATATCCCAATTTTAGCATTGCTGCAAGTTTTCATTAAAAGATCATTATAAACCAATCAAGTAATTCAGTGTTGAATATTTCCAACTTATTAATGCATGTAGTCAATTATTCTTTTATCTAAATCCCACAACATAGTATCAGTAATCTTCTGTTCAACTAGAGTGCTGACGTCGTCAAAAAGGGCACATAACATTGTATCCATCTCAGTTTTGTTAGATAGTTACTTCATATTTATTGAAAAGTTAAATTTCTTTACTTCATTATTGATATCCCCATATTTGCTAGTGATCATTAGAGAAAACTGAATGAGTACTGAATGAAATATTGTAAGTTTACTTTTAACAATTATTTTTATGGGAGATTCAACCAGACAGGAAATACAGAGCTTCTCATTACTGCCTGAAAATTTATCATTAATCTCATTCCTAAACAATGTTGTCCTTTCAGTCTCAATTTGATGACTTCTACATTGTCTTTATTGTGCTATTTGTTTCAACATCATTGTCTCTTCATTGTCCTAAAACTATAACTCTATTATCTTCTTTCTAAGCAAGCCAAGCTTTTGTATCACGTTCCTCATTTTTGATTCTGCTTCCTTCCATCAAACTCTTGTTGTATTCTCTCTGCTGCTGCTGTATTCCGGTAATCCTTCTGTCACTTTCATGCACCCTTCATCAGCGAAGAGTTTTCAACCTTTGGCTTATATTCATTATAGGCAAACATAATCATACAATTTACATTCGAAACAATCTTCCAATATTTGTATGCTAGAATATTTTCATTGTTCAATCAAATTTTTGTAGTATATATTATTTTTTAACAATAATTTATTTCACTAATTGTTTGCTTTCATGTTTTATAGTTGATTCATACTTTCCATAAATAAAACACCGCTATATTTATAAAGCAATATTTTCAGTAATATTTATCAGCTAGAACTTTTCTAGTATCCAATCTAATTTTCCACTCATAAAAATCTTCCAACACAATGAAAAATTAGACAAATATAAAAGTTTGAGATACTTATGTTACAAGAGAGAGACAATGATGAAACTGGTAGATATAGAATAAATTTATGGAATTTTAGAACAAACAAAAGAATTAAACATAAAGAGCAAAAAGAGGACAACATTCATTTGGAACAGTTTCTGTTGCGAACGTATTCTTGTATGTTTATATCGACTACATCGTGTATAAATTAGAAATGTGTCCAAAACATCAAACTGTTCAACGTGGTGTACCCAGTGGTTCATCACGAAGAACAAAAGGATAGATTAAACCAACTGTTTATGAAAGCATCAGCTATGAT
This sequence comes from Sinohyriopsis cumingii, assembly GCA_028554795.2. Classification (NCBI taxonomy): domain Eukaryota; kingdom Metazoa; phylum Mollusca; class Bivalvia; order Unionida; family Unionidae; genus Sinohyriopsis; species Sinohyriopsis cumingii. Next base: position 128,372,641 of record CM068825.1, read on the forward strand.
GTCCATGAAAAGTTGAAGCAATTGTCCTCACGTTTTGTGTCTGAATATTTTTCTACAATAAATGTAACATTTGATATCCTGTAAAATATTACAAGCGTTTCATTTTTCCATGTGGTAAATAAGAAATTTCACTTTTGAACTGTCTTCATCGAATAGTAATTTGTAATATCACCTGAAACAATTGCAATTTTTATCCAAATTTCTGTAAAGTATACAAATAAATTTAAGTATAAATTAAAGCTATTTATTAATGATAAAGCCAAGATGACTGAAAAGAAAACAAACAAACATCATAAAAATTAACAAAATAGGAAAATACAACCAAGGACGATGGCACATATGAGTAAACAGTAAACTGTTAGAAAAATGATCAATTTGTGTTTGCTTATTATTTAGCGGTTCTCCCTTCACAATTTTAGCAGACAATATACAAGTTTTGGAAGGATTATTCTCTGTTTACTGAACAGGTTTGCCCATGCAAACATTTCATGACTTTGACTATTTAACTATTTTTGTACACTATTCTTGATTTTCGTACCTGATAGGATTGTACATAATTAGGACTGAGATTGCCTCTGTGAGGGCTAAAGCATTGTTGGTCATCAAAGCATAACAGAGGTAATAGTGTCACATTGACTACTTGATTTTGTATTATGAATATCTGTCTTGAAATATTCTTTTCAGAATATAAAGTTGAAAAATTCTATCACATCTGCTTAATGTAACTTCTCCATTCTGTGATAACCTATTCTCATTAGAGGACTGTTTTGGACCATTATATGGTTGACCTCCTTGTGCCCAGCATAGTACTTAAATTTCCCAACATTTAATTTTGTTTAACAAGTTCTTCAAAATACATATTATTGGCTTAGCATACATTTTTACTAATAAAATGTATGTTGCAGTAATTCATGTAGTGCACAGAATGAGAGTTTCTGAACAAATGTTATTGTGAATTTATTAAATTGCTTTTATTTCTTTTGTATTTTAATAGACTTAGTGTAGCGAGTATTGAAATAGCAGTAAATTGATTATAAATAGTGGTCCAAATATTTCATTGTACATACTACTTTCGTTGAAAATGCATTTCAGATCATATTCGGGATACAAGCCTAGCTTTAGCGTCTTTTGATGAATCTCTTACAAAATATCAGAACGAAATGTCCACAGTAGATATTCGAAACTCGTAAGGATTTCTTTGTTATTTTTTAATCTGAGACTGACATGTTGGTGTTATACTGTTCCTGTTTAAATAATGCGCAAGTTTGTAATTTTGTTTGTTGCCAATCTAAATTTTCTAGACATTAACATGTTTATTTTATCTGTAATAATAATAATAATAATAATAAAGTTATTATAGCCCTCCGGAACCAATTCCCTCTTGTACTCTTGTATGCATTCTGAACCTCAGCTGTTTCTGCGAGACCAAAACATGCTCCGTATGATTGACCCTGAAGTTGCCAATGTTATAGGTGTCACTCTACAGTTTTTTTTATTTCGAATAATAATAATAATAATAATAATAATAGAGGACTTTGTATAACGCCTAATCTTTAGAAGCTCTAAGCGCTTTACAACATTAGACAACACCTATAACACAAAAAACATGTATAATGATATGATTATAAAAAACAAACACCATGAAATTAGAAAACATAAAAAAACTTGCTGAAAATATTTAAGGTAGGAAACATTATTAGGTCTCTAAGTTTGTTCTTGCAGTGGAAATAAGTGAGTTTTAAGAGCACTCTTGAATGGGATCACTGTGTCTTTGTGTCTAAGTTCAGTGGGCAATTCATTCCACGTTGCTGGGCCCCGGTATGCAAAAGAACGTTGTCCATATGACTTTGTTTGCATAGTGGGAATAATGAGTATACGACTGTCAGAAGAGGAGCGTTAGTATCTTGCTAGTGTGTACACATGATGAGGTCGGATAGGTATGTTGGACTGGAGTCCGTCAGTGAAACGTAGCACAGAAAACAAATTTTGTGTTTGATTCTGGATCGAATGTATGGCCAGTGTAGGGTAAAAGCAGCGTGACGGTGTACTCTGATCGTGGTACTCTAAGTATGATCCGAGCAGCTATGTTTTGAAGTTTCTGGAGTAGATATTAAGATGAACCAGACAGATTTGAGTTACAATAGTCCAGTCTTGAAAGTACTAATGAACAAACAAGTGTGTTGGATATTTAAAGAAAACTAATTTTCTAGGTTTTTCTAACTAGTTATACTGGTTAAATAAAAAGAACATTGCATATTTTACGTATAGTTAAAAAAAAACTTTTCATTACCTTCATTTGGTGCATGATTGTGGGTGTAATTTGGGTTAGAGAGTATACAATTCGGACTTACTTAGGTGTGCATTTGTTAAAAAGTTGCTAGCTCCACTGGGTCATTTTCGCTTCCTGGACTTCTGAGGTAGATTGGAGGGAAAAAATCCGATAACAATGTCTTACTTTTTGTATATTCTGTAATTGATTCTTTGCACTTTCAGAAGCTGATATTATTTAGTTTGACAAAATTTGCTTTCCTTATTTTAATAAATGCTAAAGATAATGTACTTCAGACTAATTCAGGCTGATTTTTTCGCGCATATAGGAGCAGACATTTTAGTTGTGTGCTTTAGCCTTAGATCATGTACATTTTCCACAAGAACACTATCCAAAGATAGTTCAGCCAATGTACATGAAAGTTAGAGGTATGCCAACTAGAGTCCTTCTAAACACCGCAAAGACACACAAAGATAGTGCAAAGACGGGTAAATGCACGCAAAGACATGGCATAGTCGGCAAATGGACATTTTAAACTGACAATAGTGGTAAATACGTGAACGCTGATTCCAATTTTATAAAAATAGAAATGTTTTTATTGTCATTATATTGTTTTGTTTTTAATGTACATTTGCACTCAAGAGTTGTAATGAATTATGGTAAATACTGAGAAATATCTTTTATCAATAAAACTGGAATCTTCTTTTCTTTATAGACTGTTTGCACTCACGTTGTTCACAATTTTTGTAAACGTTCAAAAATGTCTTTTGTCTACAAAACAGGATCTTTTTATCATTATTCGTAATACGTTTTATCCGATGTAATAATGATGCAGTAAATTTTGCGGGACACATTTTTAATAAATGTAGTAAGCATTGGGAAAAACAACGCGCACAAAGACATTTTAAAACCTGACTTAACTAAAACTTTCGAATTACTGATATATTTTTCATCAAAAGAAATATAAGGAATATGTATGTAATCAAAAAGTCGATAGTTTTATAGCCAGAATACTCCACCACGACATGCAAAGACAGGGAAAGACACGCAAATACATGACAAAAAAGACAGGGGAACGTTTTAAACTGACAATACTGGTAAATACTGAATGTTAATTATAATTTTACAACAATAAAAATGATTCTATTGTCCACATATTTTTTAAATGTGCATTTGCTCACAAGAGTTGTAATGAATTAGGTAAATATTCAGAAGTATATTTTTTCAACAAAATGGAATCTTCTCATCATTATTTGTAACACAGTTTCCTTAAATTAATCATGATGCATTCAATTCCGTGGGCGTATATATTTTTAATATGCGCATGATAAGTACTGGGGGAAAAAAGAACCATGCAAAAACATTTAAAACTAAAATATTTAATGTTACTGGTACATGTTTTATCTAAAGAAACATAAGATATATGTATATAATTTATGTGTTGATAGTAGATACACCACAGACGGACATAGAACATTCAAAAACATTTCAGGCTCTTTTAGTCTTATTATCCCACGCACCGCAGTTGCCGAAATATTTAAGTATTTTCATTTTTGCTAATTGATAATGTTCTTCTTGTTATTCTAGAAGATAAAAACGTTTTCCTTTTTTTCTCCAGCAAGTACTTTTTCTTGCGGAGAAACTCTACAACAATAATATATAGTATGTCCGCTGGCAACAAAGGTTTCTGGCACTCAAACACATGTATTTTCCAATCATGAATGTCTTTTTCTTCAGTTTGCCAATTCTGAATTGACTGACATGTTTGAGTTGATGGACAAATAACATTCATTGCTTGAAATGTTACACTCCGTTTCATACAGTGGATACGATTCTGTATTCGTGTTTGAAAACAACAGGTATTGCAGGAGTCCATTGTTCATGATTGGTCAGTGTATTGTCATTCACTTTCTCATCCATGGTTGTTTGTTTCATGGGAGTGTTTGTGTCCTACCGTGAAAGGTCGAAATCTGTATTTGCGTTGTCATTTACTTTGATTAATTGAACAAAATTGAAAATAAAAATAAAAATATTGTCATTCTGTAATTAATAATGATCTCGAACACAACAACCTCCTCTTTTTCCTACTAGTACAATTACTAATATTGAAATTTAATAATAATAATAATAGAACGTCATATTATTATTCAAATGCTCTGCTCTGTACGTAAGTAAATTAATTTATCTGGTATACATTAATATGTTTAATTTATGACTATTTTATTATGCACAACATATACAATAATTTATACAATTCAGATTTTGAAGCAATTAAAACAAATCACTTTCTCAGTAAATGTAATGAATTCGAATTTACAAGTATGTCAGTGATGTCAATAAATGGAAATGAACTAACAGATACAATCTATACATAAGGGACCACTCCAGTGGCGTGTTTGACTTTTTAAGTCTGGATGCAAAGCATTTGAATAATCGAATAGTCAGGGCCGGACCTAGGCAGAGCCGGATTAAACCTAGTGTAGACCCTTAGGCAGTCGAAATCTTGGGGCCCCTCTTAAACAAATTAACTATTTATGTTATTAAACAAAAATTATTAAATAATTATTGTCGCGGGGCCCCTAAAAAGCATGGGGCCCGTAGGCTGATGCCTACTCTGCCTATTAGGTAATCCAGCACTGGCCCTAGTGCAAGGCGAACGATGCAACCGCCCTGGGCCCCGCTACTCCACAATGGATTATTTTTATACTTGTATATATATATATATATATATATATATATATATATATATATATATATATATATATATATATAGGTACACAGTAAATTTGATCTGACTTTACAAAAACACAGTTGGAATTCAATAGAAATATAGGAGGAAAAAATCCTCATCACAGATAAATAAACATATATTGTATAATAAAAAAAATTTGAAACTGTCCTTGCATTGCCGCAATATTAACTAAGTTAATGGTAGCGTGTGTAAACTCTGCTACTAGTGATTTAACGCGTGATGGCAAGTGTTAATCGGACAAAGCAGACATTTCTAACACTTATATACTTTAATTTTGTATCAACAAATATTTTCAAATACTGTCAGCATCAACGAATTGTTTCAAGTTCTGATTCTTTCCACCATCAACAATTGCAGAAGCTCTTGACTTGGTATTTCACATGCCCTTTGGGGGCGGGGGGGGGGCACCAGACAGATGCCCCCCTCCACAAAATTAAAGTATTTTATGTTTGTGTGTTTCCCCCTCAGATGTGTTGTATGTTTTATTTAAAACAAAATTTTATACCAAAAATTTAGTTTTTAGAATTTTTGATGTGGTATTTATGTTTTCTTAGTGTTATCTAAAGGGTTGTTCGTCCGAGCCTGGTTTCCCTCACCTTGCTCGAAGTACCTTCCTTTGAAATTGTGTGACCTTTGCTATAGGTCGCCTAGGTCTCAGTGTTTGCTATATGTAGTGGTGCTATATTGTGTGTATGCTATATTTTCTGTATGTTTGAGACAGCAAGTATAAATCAAATATCTTTCCCAGTTGTATTTCTTCCTAATTTGGATTTAAGATCCGTTAATGATATATTATCTTTTATCTTTTAATTTGTTTTATGGTTTTCGAATTTTGACGATGGAACGGTGTACTATTTAGATTTTGTTTTAAAAAAAAAATCCTATTGTATTATTCGAGTGATAATATGTCGTTCCTCGTAATAGTTTTTAAAGATGTTGATAGGTAGGTTACTCTCGATCCAAGGTCCGCACTTCTTTTATTCTCTATGTGTTTCTCCTGGGTCGAGTTAGTCCTCCTTTATTTAGTATATCTGATTATTCTTTATTGAAAGATCCAAAATTGTTTAATGATACCACATTTTTGTATAGTAGTCAACCATACAGTGCGGGAGCTGTATGGCTTTTAAGATACAGAAGAAGTTAGTAGGGTTTTAAACTAAGTGTTATACAGTATGTATTCGTGTCTCTGTTTTGTCTGTTCATGTTCTACATGGGGTGTTTTCAAAGATTCTTTCATGGGCCTGTCCACTTCGCGCAGCGCCATGTGACTTAGCCCCATGATGTCATCGCCTTTTACTTCCCCCATATAGTTTCTACGTATCTCTTACTATATATGTCTTTAGAATTTTCTTTCAGGAGAAAAAAAAACTTTCCTTTTCATTTCTTTCTTCCCGTTTTTTTTTTTTTTTTTTTTTTTTTTTTTTGTAAAAAAAAAAAGGTAATTTTTTTTTTAATATTTGAAATATAATTTGAATTTTCTTTGAAATATGGCTGTTGTGGGGTGAGAGGAGGGGGTATGTGTATGGCATCGGCTCGCATTTGCGCTACTCGACCCTTCGGTCTGTAATACCAATTCCTCCCTCCCCCTCTCTCACCCAATTCCAACATAAATTGCGTTATATCAGCCTGACGGTAAGTATCTGTTCGTCGTAAGACGTACTGAGTTCTTATTGTGGTTAATATTCTTATTTGTACCACTTATTTAAAAATCTTTATCACCTGTCCACAGGACATCATCGTAGTTACTATATAGTCTATAATGTTTAGAACGATTTTGTTTTCGTAGTCTACATCTATGAATAAAATGTTATTTTTGTTATACTTATATTTTTTGCATATTTCCATTATTAACTTTATCCTATCATGTTTAGTTTTATCACATTGGGCAATCGTATGTAGTTTGGTGAAGTTCGCTGTTTTACATAAAGGGCATTTCGGCATTACCCTGATCATACGACGTTTGACTGCTTCTTCGCCTGTTAGCCCAATTTTTCCAAGTTATTTATTTCTATTTTCCATAACTCTGCTTTGTCCCTATATTTTAAAATTAGTTCTCTTATTTGTTTAAATTTGCGTGGCACTTCGACCTTTATTTTAATTAATTTGTTATTTTTGTATATCTCTGGTCGGTTTCTCAAGGTGAAACCGAACCAGTAGATGTACAGTGCTTCCCACGCTGTAGCCGGGTCTGACTGTAATTTTTTAATCAGCAGCAGAGGGGGCGAACAGACCGACTTTGGAAGCGTCCAAAAACCGAAATAAGCCCTCCTAAAAAAAAGGATTAATAACTTTAAAAATCAAAATAACTAACTACAGAGGCTCTCTACAAGAGTCCCTAGAGTCCCTAGGTTAGTCCACGTTATTTCTCCAACTAAAAACTTGTTAATGGCGAGTATATTACAAAAAACGAACCAACTTGAGGTCCCGCCCCCTCTGCTGCTATTAATTTATCCAAATATTTTATCAAGTCCAATACGATATCTTGTTCTAGGATCGTACAAAGTTATTGTTATAAATCCATGCGGAGTAGCTTGCGCTCGTGAAAAGAAATTTCTGAATTTAATTATATCCATGTCACCGCTGCACCAAGTTTGATGAATATTTCGCAACGTATGTGTATCAACTCCATTAAACACAACTAAAATATTACAGTTATCTCTGATCACTTTTGGTATTTGTGTGTATCGTTGAGTAACATAAATGACATCGGTGTTTTTATGTCTACCTCGAGAAAAAATCCTAGCTGGATTTGATTGTTTGTCCAGCATCACATCATCGTGTACAACTAAATTATTAATGAATCCGTCTATGGAATGAACTGATGGTGCTTCATCAATATCGGTTATAAACTCGATAACATCGTTATCTTTATCTATTCGCGCGTTTTCATTAAAATCCTTGAGCACATCATAACATCGTTGATCACCAACTGACGGGGCTACCAAACACAATTTATCCTACTTTAACCATCTCATTATAAGATTAAGTAACAACTGTGTCTTTCCACTTCCAGATGGTCCTATTATTATCATTCTGATGGAATTTGGTAACAAAGGATGGTGCTTGACAGGTTCTCGTTTTCTTGTCGCTGAAAAATCAATTATATCCATGCTGTATAAAATATCCATGGATTTATATTGTGTGAAGTGCAGGACGCGTACCCCGACGGATACACTAACAACTATTACCACAAAAAAATAACACATCAGCGGTTACGGGTAAGTGTACGCGGTGTGGTACAAAGAAATTTAAATTTATTCCCGATGATAATTCAGGGACAAAGTCAGCGTTAAAAAAAAAAAAACATAAAAAACGAGGAGGTGATATTGCAGCAAAATTAACAAAATTACCCGGGACTCCGTCGGCTAAATACCCAGGAGAAAAACACCTACCAGGATATAATTATTGCGGTCCTGGTACTCGACTCGATATCAGGCTTGATAATCAGGATCAACCAAAACCAGGCGAGGAACCAATAAAGGGTATTGATAAAGCATACTATGCTCATGATGTTGCGTATAAAAGCAATGACCTACAACTTAGGCATATTGCAGATGTGAAATTAATTAATGCGCTAGATTCTATAAAAAATAAAAATATCAAAGAAAAATTAGCTAATTGGTTAGTAAGATCCGCGATGAAGGTAAATTAGCGCTTGGGGCTGGTAATATATAAATGGAATCGATTTATTATTTCCCAGTTGGATACTGGAAGGGTAAAGCAGCAGTTAGTAAATTTACTGATGCAGCAGCGGTTAAACATTCTACTGCTAAAGCGTGGTTATCCAAACAGGCAATATGGCAAATTTACCTACCGCCACCTAAGCAAATTCGATTTGCACATTTCAGTGTCAGTGTTCCTAATGAAGTTCATCAAGCTGATATTCTGTTTTTACCACATGATACTGTACGTAGAAAAACTTATAAATACGCGCTAACCGTTGTTGATGTTGCAAGTAGATATAAAGATGCAGAACCGCTATCAACGAAAACAGTATCTGAGGTAGCCGATGCTTTTAAACGAATTTATCAACGAGGTGGTCTACGATGGCCACAGCTGTTACAAGCTGACCATGGCAAGGAATTTCTTGGTCCAGTATCATCGTTAATGAAGCAACATAATGTCAAAATACGACGAGGACATACTGCAATTCATCGTGATCAGGCAATTGTTGAACGATTTAATCGAACACTTGCTGAGCGGTTATTTGGATATCAATACGCGAAGGAATTGATTCAAGATAAAAGATTTCGTGAATGGGTGGCAAGATTACCAAATGTGATAACTGCATTAAATAATGAGATTACTCGAACAACCAACATGAAACCTATTCATGCAATTACAAGCGTGCATATACCAATACAACGACGTGATCTTTCAGCGCAACCATTATTAGGTAATATCACTGTAAGATATTTATATGAGCCCGGTGAACTTGAAGGTGGTAAAAAAAGAGCGACTGATCCTATTTGGAGCATTACGACGCACAAGATATCCACCGTGACAAGATCCACTGGTAGACCCGCAATCTACAGACTGGATTCAACTGCTCCTCAACGTGGATTTGTACGTGAACAATTACAAGTAATTCCCGAGGATACACAATTACCACCGCGATCACTTAACTAGCACCTCTACGTCGGTTACATTCAAAACAGGTCAACATGATATTTTCTCGTGCTTGACCAAGATTGTTATTTTTTCTATCTACGGTAAATTGTCTTGGATCATTTTTCAGATACCGCCATAACATTACACAATTACAACTTGCACAATTATTATTCTGTTGTTGTTACAGCGCATTAATAAAATCAACATCAAGATCAAAATCGCGTTTGGTTTTTTTTTGTCACTTTGTTTATAACCAGATAATTTTTTCTTATTATATCATTTTGACATTCGTCAATATCATCGTTGAGATCACTGACGAGTCCATGACGATTCTCCGCAGTTGAGATATTTTTCTAACTAGAGACACTGCAAGATAAACTAGGTTCGACCATTCGATACGATCATCAACGATCCAAACAACTGTATCAGTAATAGTTAATCCCTGAGATGAATGAATCGTCATCGTGTATCCAAGCGTCCACGGGGATTTATCAGCACATAGAGCATCTTCAACAACATCAACTGCAACAACATCATTCAATACAAGATTCTGTTTCTTTGACTCTGTCAAGTGTCCTGGTATATGAACGTCAATATTTTGCCGTCGCGTATCTGCTGGTCGATAACATAACGGAACTGGCAACGTTGGAAACTTTTCTCGTTGTAACTGAAACAACTCCTGTCGAAGTGTATCAAGAACTATCTTTCTACTTGCAACTATCAAATCGTTTGGTCTCCACGTTTGCAGAAAGTCTTTCATGGGTGTTTCTGAAATTATCTCGCGCATTACTTCACACTGAATTTTATTCGGTTGTAGTCTGATTAATTTTTTAATTTCCTTCAACGTTGCATCAAGTGCTCTATGATCATCAGTTATTTCTTCATAGTAATCAACGAAATGTTTCAGCCAATCATGTGGAGATGGTCCAACTACGGGTGGTGGTTGACCGTGATCGCCGCACATTATCACAGCAGTATTTCTTGTTAATAACCAATCAAGAAATATTTTTAATGTTTATAGCGGCACAGTGCATATTTCATCCCATATTACGATCCTTGGAATATATTTTTCTCCTATCCTTAAAGATGTCCATGTATCACCCTTCCATCGGAAAAAGCTGTGATAAGTACATGATTGTACTCCTCGTTGTTTCATTTCTCGCGCGAGTCTGTGTGTAGGTGTTAGCACAATCATATCTGAATTCTGAAATAGTTCGATAGCTGGAGTGGTTTTACCAGAACCGCCAGGTCCGTTTAGATAAACTGTTTTGTGTCTAGTTATTGGATCGTATACCGATAGTAACAACGAAGTTGTCAACGATAGTTTTGATGTTTGATATTTTTTACAGTAAATAACTTTAACCGCAACATCAGAGGATTCGGAATAATTAAGTATATTTTCATTTTTTATTCTCCACGAACCCCACGATGCACAAGTGTCTATGTTTAATTTTTCTAACAGTATTGAATATTTTTTACTTATATAAAACGAATCCGTAGCAACTCTGACAGCAAACTTAGAAGCCTTATTTATCATCGATAATAAATTTATCGAAGCGTACGCTAACATTGAAGATCTTAGATGAGTAAACTGCGGTGACTCACCGTCCATGTAGCTCACAATTGTACCTAGTTTATTTCCATTTGGCAAGAAAGCTATTTCTCGACTTATAAACGTGTTCTTATTCGTTGTATCAGCGATTATGACATCTAACTCAGCATCGTCCATGATCAATCTTGTACAATGTCGTTTATGATCATATGATCCTCCTTGGGTGAACTTGCCAATTATTTTTCCACCAAGATCTTTTGTGATCTTATTTTCATAATCAGTTTTATCCGGGTTTTCATCATCAGAATATTCCTTTTGTTGTGGTAACCAAACTTCGGTTTGTTTTCGATATGATATAATTGCTTCGCTGATCGTCAGCGATATTAATATCGCACAATCAAGCATATACCGTAATAGTACTATTGGTGTCCACATTTTTTTCTGAAAAATGTTTTCCAAACCAAACATAACAAATTGGATGAAGTCCTTTAGATATTTTCGAATGACTCGATACAAGCGAATCCACTCAGGTCAAAATCCGGTAATGGTCCATTTATCGATACTCGCGTCATTTCGTGCGTCGGATGCCGAATCTTTTAAAGTATACAGAACAATCTCCCATCCCGAGAAAACTTCCGGGATAACACGCGACCATATCAACTGAAATAACATCTCTGTGATCGTATTTAGTATTCCACAATCTGCCGTGTCCATATTCGACACAACTGGATACTATGTCATCAAGAAAATCAAACCTAGTTGGTTTCCACAAATTTTTCTTTCTAGCAAAATGAGCCGCAACTGACGAAACAGTAAAACAGTTGCTCAATAGTTCGTCAGTATCATCAGTATATTGCAGTGCAAGATTTTTCAATTTCTCGTGAAGAAGATCTGTTCGATAAATAACGCCATTTGGTCTCACAAACTGATCAAATTTATTTTTTTCTTCCATATCTGATTCGTCGTTAGAACTCTGAAATAACCATACTGACAAAGGATCGCTTTTACTTATTTCGTTAATAAAATCAAACATATCTCCATCAGAATTATCTATGGGATAACATTTAACAGTTCGATCTCGTGGAAATATTGTTACTGCGTTAGTCCACGCGTGTGCGTTATGATCAATAATTTCAATCGAAGCTCCTTTTGATCTATATTTAGATTCATACAAAATCTCTCCTGTTATCGTCGCTACGGTTATTGGAAATTTAATCTTTTTCCTAACTCAGCGACATCTTTGATAGACGCACCGGTATCTTTAACCATTTCTCCCCACGTGTTTATTATTTTACGTCTTTTATCCGTTAGACCGTTTCCACGAGTCGAAACGGTAAAATGTTCTGTTACTCGTTCAGCTACAGTTTATTTTTGAAAATTTCATCGGCGCCAGTTTATCAAAGCTAGGTTTTTCATTTATCACATAGATTCCATAAATAACTGCTGTTACAGGATATGCTCGTTCATAATACGGTTTGTCAATACCTGTCAATAGACCTGGTTTGGAATCTTTACTTAGTACGACAGTTTTTTTTTATTATTGTGGACAGGATCATATTTGTCACGGATAATCCAATTATCTGTTTCTGTTAGCACGACAAATTTTATTCTGGAAAGATATTTGCGATTATCAAGATAGTTAATTATAATTGCTGCTCGTTTGTTGTTCATCATATCGTCGATGATATCTTTGTTGCGTATAACCTTGAAAATTGACCAGACATGAGATGCACCATCTGTGCGAAATTCTTTCTTGGCGTCGTGAATTTTATTAATCAAACTTTTATTTTTCGGATCAACCAGATCTTGCATCGGTAGGTCAGGAGATATTCTGTCGAGATTAAAGTTATCTGCGCTCCAGGGCTTTATTCGGGATAATCTATCGAATTCGTTCATATTACACTGGACAACAAATTTTTACAAAAGTCATGTTACTGAAATAAAATTAGTCAATTCTTATCAATTTTTATGTGCTGAACACGAATATGACAGTCAAATTGCAAAATTGGCTCTAGTTTTTTTGTAATCTGCAAGAAATTAATGTTTACATAACGAAATGCATTCCAATAGTAAAAGGTCAACTGTAATAGCCTACCTATAAAAAATCAAGTCATTGACTACATCTTAGATTTCTTCGCCTGTCTCTTGTACAGCTGTTCGGGAGCATCTCTGAGGAGTGTCCAGCAGTAGTCAGCCAGCATTGTAGTGGACCATTTTCCCTGGTATCTTTGTTCCATTGTTGCGATATCTTGATGAAAACGTTCGCCGTGTTCATCACTAACAATACCACAGTTGCTAGGAAAGAAATCCAAATGGGAATGAAGGAAGTGAATCTTTAGAGACATATTGCAGCCAAGTTTCTTATACTTCATCAACATGTCTTCTACTAGTTCCTTATAGTTTTCTGCCCTAACATTTCCGAGGAAGTTTGTAGAAACTAGGCGAAAAGCATTCCATGCTTGTTTCGCGTCACCTTCCAGCAAGTTGTTGAACCGGTCATCTTTGAAAAGCTCTCGAATCTGAGGACCCACAAAAACTCCCTCTTTAATCTTTGCTTCGCTGAGTCGAGGGAATTTTTCATGCAGGTATCGGAATGCTGGCAAAGTCCGGTCAATGGCTTTCACGAAGTTCTTCATCAAACCTAGTTTGATGTGAAGGGGTGGTAGCAAGATTTTCTGAGCCTCAACCAGAGCTGGGTGTTGGATATTCTTCTCTCCAATGGCTACATTCTGCCTGTGAGTCCATTCCTTCCTCATGTAGTGCATTTCCCTTGCTCGGCTATCCCACTCGCATAAGAAACACATGTATTTTGTATATCCTTGCTGCAGTCCCATTAAAAGGGCAACTACCTTCAAATCACCACAGAGGTGCCAGCTGTACTTGTTATACTCAATGGAATTCAGTAGCTGCCTTAAGTTATCGTATGTCTCTTTCATGTGGACAGCATACGCTACTGGAATAGATGGAAGAATGTTTCCATTGTGCAAAAGCACAGCCTTGAGACTCAGTTTCGAAGAGTCCACAAATAGTCTCCATTCTTGTGGGTCATGAGTGATTTTTAAAGCATTCATGAGGCCCTCAATATCGGAACAGAATATCAGATTACTTTCCTTTCTGAAGAAAGGCTCCAATTGCTGGTGGCGCTTTCGATATGCAGTAATTGTGACATCTTCTTCTAGAAGATTCCATTGTTGGAGTCTTGATCCTAGCAATTCTGCCTTGTTCTTTGATAAGTCCAAATCACGAATCAGGTCATTTAGTTCTTCCTGTGTTATTCTGTGTGGGGTTGATGATGCACCACAGTGAAAATCTGGATCACTGCATGCTGATGGACCAGGAGAAGAACAGGTCGACTCACCTTTGTCTTCGTCAGATGAATCAAGAGAATATTCTGCTGGAGGTTCTGGAATAGGAAGTCCCTCACCATGTGGAACTGGTCTCAATGCAGACGGAATGTTTGGGTAGACTATTCTCGACTTCTTTCGCTTCGTTATTCCGCCGGAAAGAGGAGGAACCAAGCAGAAGTAACAGTCATTTAGGTGGTTGCTTGGCTCTCTCCACACCATTGGGACTGCAAACGGCATTGATGACCTTTTGCAATTCAACCACTGTGAAAGCTGTGTTGTACATGTAGCACAGCATATATGCGGAGCCCAAGGCTTGTCTTGGTCACCAACCTTGCATCCGAAGTAAAGATGATATGCCTTCTTCACTTGAGAATTGATACTTTTCTTTTGGTTGGCAAAAGTCACTTCCCCACAAATATAGCAAAAATTGTCCGCGGTATTAACACACTTTCAAGGCATTACTGTTCTTTATTGTACGTAAATGGATAAAATAATAAGTTTTATGTAACAGTAGCTTGAACTGTCTCGCACAACGTCTAAAATATTTTAAATGCTGAACCTATCTGATTGGGCTTTATATAGTACACTGCTTACGTCAGCTTCAGCAGCCGCCTGGCATTAGTATAATAGGCCTACACATGTATAGTACACTGCTGACGTCAACTTACTTCAGCAGCCGCATGGCATTAGTATTGCATTGCATCAGAAAATGATGCAATCAACTGTGGATGATGTGAGCATGATGGTATTATGCAATGTTACATCATTATTCCGGATGTTGCTGCAGTCCTACTGGAGAAATTTACACAGTGAAACATAGAAAATGAGGTATATGAATATCTTCAAAACGAGAGCCAATACAAATTTTTCACGGTTATATTCGTGTTCGGCACACCAAAATACTACAGATTAGGGCCTTTTCAAGTCAGTAATGATTTCACTGTTGACCAGTGTTATATTTCAAACAAATATTTAAATTAAAATATTATGTATACAATCTCTCAATGCAAATGGCTCATGGTGGGTTCATTGACTCGTTGTAATAAATCCTGTGAAAAGGAATTATGCGGACAACACATGCAGAACGTTCACCGTGGAAGCTTAGGACCAATACCATGTCTGCGATGTGGTGCTGGAGTACGAGGAAAAACACAGTTATGTGCAAATAGCACTGGTAAAAAATATCGCGAACTTAAAAGATATTATGACCAAAAAAAAACGACCCTGACAGAGTCAATAACAACGCTATAAAATCAGTGGAGGATTATCTAAGTTTTCAGACAAATTATGATTTAAACAAATGATATTATTGTATAATGGAGCAAAATATGAACCACGAGTTTATAAAGCATCCTACAATAACAAACTATGAATCAAATATTGATGGTATGATCAGAAATTGTCAGAAGAAAGTACCAGTTGGTTTTGTCATTAATACTGGCTATCTGATGTTTGGTGCTGGGAAGAAAAGTTACTTCTGTCATCGATTTGTGTACGAGTGTCACAAAGGGTTGATCAAAGACGGTCTTGTAATCGATCACATCAACGGTGTGAAAACCGACAATAATTTATCCAACCTTCAAGCTGTTACACAGAACGAGAATTCTGCACGGGAAGGGACTGGTAAATATGACAGAACAATTGTAAGGAGGGCGGTAAAATCCACAAACATAGAAACTGGCGAAGAAATTATATTTCAATCAATGTATTCAGCTGCGAAATACTTTGATATTAACTCGCTTGTGGTAAAATACGTCGAAGAAAATATGACCAAATCCACTCTTTCCAGTAAATATAAACAGAAAATTATTTTCCAATATTGTTAATGAGATAAACTGTCATCACTATCAAGTAATTACCTTAAATTGTATATATTAACCATTTATTTTTGGGGGGACCCAGTATTGTGCAAGCGTATACTACTTATTTTTTGACTGATGCGAAAGGGAGATTACTTCTGTAATATAGCTTTCTTCGTAGATTTCTGATTTTTATGGTCGTAATTAGTCAATTAACCATCTACGTCGTAATTAATATCAATAATTATACTAAAGAAAGATATTTATGGTTTTTTAGCTGACAAAATAGAAAAATAAACGTATTTCACATCGTACAATATAGCGAGCTATTTTTAAATCTGTTACGAGAAATCGAAGCAAAACACGCTGTTTTAATGCAGATATTTACACTCTGTTCATAAATACAGAAATATTTAAACCGATCTGTAGGTGGTAAAACGTTTGATGGTGCAGTGGTAGTATGTAAATATATTTTATCAAGACAGAACACGCTGTTAGTGCAAGATATTTACAATCTGTTACGAGAAATCGAGGCAGAACACGCTGCTCATTTACATATTTACAATATATTCAGAAACCGCTGTTTTAATTAACGAAATATTTACAATCTATTCAGAAACCGTTGTTTTAATGCAGAAATATTTACAATCTATTCAGAAACCGATCTGTAGCTATATAATAACTTCTGAAACGTATATTGTTAGATGATTCGATAGCTGTTGATAACGTATCTGGCCGTGATACTCGAGGCCCCAGGATCGAATCCCACGACTGACAACTGTCGGTGATTTACGCATATTAGCGATTTTTATAATTAATTGGGGCACCGCCAGCCCCTCTGCGCTCAACAGAACCCCTCCATCCACACGTCACTAGTGGTTGATACATGTTTTGTATCACCCACGGGCTGATTATTAGGGGGGTGTTCTATTGAGCGTAGAAAATGGCCCCATATATGTTTGTGCCGTCCTTAATTAAGATTTCATTCATTGTATATATTTCATTTCATTCATTCATTGTATATATTTCATTTCATTCATTCATTGTATATATTATAAATACTACGTGTTGTACTGTCATTCATTCATTGTATATATTTCATGTCATTCATTCATTGTATATATTTCATTTCATTCATTCATTGTATATGTTCGTGCCGTCCTTAATTAAGATTGTCATTCATTCATTGTATATATTTCATGTACCTACTGAACTTGCTAAAACACGCGAATAGAGGTTCACATGTGGGGATTGTCATTCATTGTATATATTTCATAAATGTTTGTCCCGTCATTCATTCATTGTATATATTTCATGTACCCACTGAACTTGCTAAAACACTCGAATAGAGGTTCACATGTGGAGATTGTCATTCATCATAGATGTTGTGCTGTGCCCCTTCCTGAACTCGCTAGAACACTCGACTAGGGGTTCATAGGGGATATTTTTTTATTTTAAATATATATATATATATATATATATATATATATATATATATATATATATATATATATATATATATATATATATATACCGTATAATAATGAACTACGAAAATATTAATGATGTAATTTTTGCTATTAAAAAATTGGAAAAGATGTAATTATTATATATCTGATGAACTAAATCCTGAAAAAATAATTTCTGATTTTGAAATTTTACAAGAACGTAAAAACCGAGGAATACACACACAATCATCTGAATACAAGTTCATAAAACCGATTCAGGCGGCGATGTTTCAGTCGCTAGCTACTGTAGAAGATGATCAGGTCAAGGAATTCGTTCCACTCTCTGCCGCAGTAGAAAAAATTAGATCAGAGTTATCCCACGAATACGAGGCAAAGAAAACGATTAGTACTCGTATAAGACAATTAAGAAAAATTATGTTAGATCGTGAAACGATCCAAAGTAACTTCGTTGGTGAAACGACCGAGCACGTGTAATATTTGTTTTATTCTGAAATATTTTATTTATTCTAAAATATTATATATTTATTCTGAAATATTATATATTTATTCTGAAATATTATATTTATTCTGAAATATTATATATTTATTCTGAAATATTATATATTTATTCTGAAATATTATATATTTATTCTATATTTATTCTGAAATATTATATATTTATTCTGAAATATTATATATTTATTCTTAAATATTTTATTCATTTATTCTGAAACATTTTATTTATTCTGAAATATTATATATTTATTCTGAAATATTATATATTTATTCTTAAATATTTTATTTATTCTGAAATATTATATATTTATTCTGAAATATTTTATTTATTCTGAAATATTCCAACATTTTTAGTCAAATTTGTTATTTTTTTAGCTATTTTAGTCGATTTGTCAAGGAAAATTTATGAATTTTCCAATATCATTCGGGTCAAACCTCAAGCGGTTCTCTAATTGATTTATCAATAAATCGTTAAAAATCAGTAAAATTAGCTCAAAAAATGAACTTTTTCATGCGATTTTTGTTAATTTTTCTGGTAATTTTCGAAAAAAATGAGGATTTTTAACGATTGATCGATAAATCAATTAGAGAACCGCTTGAGGTTTGACCTGACGAAAAACTGTAATTTGACGAATTTTCCTTGACAAATCGACTAAAATAGCTGGAAAAAAATAACAAATTTGACTAAAAATGTTGGAATATTTCTGATAAAATAAAATATTTCAGAAAAAATAAAAATATTTCTGATAAAATAAAATATTTCTGCTCAAAGATCTATGATCAAAAAGTCATTACGATAAAAGTATTTCAGACAGAAATCTTAAGATAAAAGTCTTTAAGACGAAGATCTACGATAAAGATCTACGATCTTACATGTAGATTGACAATCAATTCCTCCCCACGCAGGTCAATTAATCGTCCTATGTGGTCTGTGAGTTTGAAATTTATTTGTGACAAATACTGATTATGTGTACGTAGATAAACAGGATTGGTTGGCTCTTGCACGATCAAATCCCCAGGGGGAACTTGTGTTGTGAACGTGTATAAGATATATCCTTGTTCAGCCTGATTTGATTTTCCAAGATCTGTTTGATAGCTGCCATCGATTACGTCACAAACAAGAGTGACTGCGATTGTCGATGTTATATTAACGATTCCCGGAGACACATGTCTACCGCCGCCGTGTGCATCATTATTATATCTAAGAACAGTTGCTGGTGGGGCTATTTTTCTCCACGCATCGAGGATTTTAGGAAAATATTCATCAATGACATCATTGACAGATTTTCTTAATTTATCTGGATTATAATCAGGGAACTTACACGTTGCAATGTCAGCTTCAGGTATTTTGTATTTGGTTGCGAAAAACCTTCTATAATCGCTCTATGATTCAAAAACCAAGTTTACGATTCTATTATGAAAATATTCAATGGTATCAGCTATATGATTTAAAATTTATATTCGTTTAATAATTTCTTCACGCGTAGACGTCAAATCAGACAAACATTCATGAAAAAGAACACGTAAATTATTTAGTTGTTCTTTATGGTCTGAATTTATAATATCAATGACATTTTTAATATTTATATCGTAAAATGAATTATACAGATTATTACCGTCGTCAGTGCTATGTAAAAGCCAATAGTATTCACCAGTTCGCTCGACACGAAATTGATCCCGTTTATCCCATACTCGTTTTTCTATATTCCACCAAAAACTCATATAACCCATTTCAACTCCATGATATAAACTTTTAGTCGATGTAAAATCAGCCCGAGTTGGTTCTGGTATCTGTGCAGGTATTGGTGGTGCTATTTCAGGCCAACCTAGCACGTTTCTGATTGAAGATTGATAAATATCAACGACATAATCAGGAGAGTATTTCGATTGCAGAAGGTAGCGTCGGCTCATGAACATTGATATTTTTGATTCTTTTCCTGTTATTGATTTTATTCTACGCGCAAATTCATCATTGATTTGTTCGATCTCATAACTGCCAGTTGGTATTCCAACAACAACCCAGTCAGGTGTTCCATCGGGTTTATTCTTATTAGCAAATACAAGCGAATTATTTGCTGGTGTACCATTAAATGATCTCGATCTGATATTTGGCCAACTATGGTATACTCGTAACTGCGCTAGTGCAATTTCTTTTACTGGAATTGCAGTTGGAAAATTGATGTTAAAATCAGGATTAATCGAGCTTACCGAGATCATCGTGGTCTTGTGCAGGGTTGTGTTCGTCACGATCTGCTGGAGTAATTCCGTCATTATTAATACTCGTACCTTTAATACCAGCGCAGTTGTATATTTTAATCATCTCTGAAAACTCAAAATCGGATAAAATTCCATCATTGAGACTCGCTGATAACAACGAAGATAACTTCGAGTATGCGACAGTTGCTATGTGTAATTTTATCATGTAATCGGATAATTTTTCATTCGTGCAAGTACATATTTCTTTTGCAATGATATTGAGCACACCTGCAATCGCTGTTGCAGCTGAAATACAAATAGTTACAGTTACTGATGCCATCATTGTCATTGTTGATAATATCACACCGGTTCCAGCAACAACAGCGGACACTGAATAAACGATTACGTCGACGATAACTAGTCGTCGTCGATATTTCTTTACTTTTACTGTATATTGTTCGACTCGATCTTTCAACGCTGCCTGCCATTCACGCGCTTGATTGTACCTATAATGTTGCGATGCAACATCATTTTGAACGTCGATTGAGGTACTCATTATATTTTATGCAGTAACCAATTGAGGTGTTTCAGTTACAAATTCCAAACACCACCAGTAAGATGTAGCGGTTAATTTCTTATCAGCTGCTTCCAGAATAAATATTTCTTCGTTTCCGCTATTTAATATAACAGATACAACCCCGGAAAACTTATCAGTTGAATGACGCCATGGATATGTTGTAAATATTTCAAATTTTGCAGCACTGAACACAGACAGCCTGTACACACCAGTGACTGTTGCGGTATATTGGATAGTTTTATTTTGCTGAGACCATGTTGCGAATCCCGATGATACCGTGTATACGATGTTGGTAATATGCCCGGGAGTAAACCCGCCGAGAATTTTAATCAAACTGGTTTTATTACGATCTCAGGAATCCCCGCTACGATCTTTTGCTGTGTTTGTTTGATCGTGTCGATGTTCGTCTTGATATCAACGAGTTTTACGTCAACGGTGTGCGGATTACCAAAAATTTCCTCTGCGGTTTCATTAATTTTTCTAAAGTTTCTGCGGAGATTTGTAAACGCGTTTACGTGAACGTCATACTCGGCCCGCAACGTGGATAATTTACCATCTACGGTGTTGTAGTTGACGTCAACGTATTTTTTTGTTGCGGCATCTTCGTCGGATGTTGGCTCCCTCAGAACTACTATCTTATTCCCTTTCATACTGAATTCTCCCGCCATTGTGTCACCGATATTTTTCACGCGATTAGCAACACTTGCTGTAATTTGATCTCTGATGGTTGTAAACGATACACTTGAATCCCTGATTTTTCCACTGTCAGTAAACACAGGGATATTATCCGTAACTGCGCCAAGTACTCGTCGAATTATATCATTCCATTTGATATTGCTGGTTTTTAGTTTACCATATCGATCCTGAAAAATAACAACCTCATCTGGGTCAACTCCAGCCAGGTTCATAATATCGGCGAGTTCATCTTTAGTCGCGTACTTCGACAGATCAATGTCATCGGACTCTTTCTTAACGCCGGAAGAAGATCTTCTTCCGTAAATATCAACCATTATATAAGATCTAAGATCTGTTTAAAAAGAATTGGTTGCTTGTATAATCATGCACGACTTTATGTGGCGGTTTGGATGATTTTGATATAGCGTTAAGTACATTAATTACTTCACGGCCGCATATTGGCGGATCTGTCATTGTTTGAGTGGGTAGCGTTGAATACCAAACTTGCGCGTGAAGTGGCGCGACATACTTGATAAACTCACGCGGTGGAACTAACCCGTATGAATCAAAATAAACGATTCCACGTAGATCAACCGCGTATGATACCCAATGAGTACCAGGTCCTGAATTCGAGTCAAGATTAATAATACTTGTTTCGAGTTCGTTCGGTTGTTTCGTTAATTGATCTCGCATAAAAACACCTCTGAGGTTTTTTATTTTTAATCGTTTAGCAGCATCAAGTAAATCAAAATTTGATGCTGCAGCATCTAACGAAGTGATCCTGGAAGCCTCAGACCTCTTCCCCAACGAGATCCCGGTAATCTTAGGCCGCGTCCCTGTTTTTATATCCATTTCCTGTTGCTTTCTTTAGAGCCATTCCAGCAACGGTTCCAACAGCACCTAACGCGGCTGCTTTTGCTGTGGCTGGAGCTTCAGCAGCTATTAACGCTTGAATAGCCGCGAGAAGTGGAAAAATACCACCGGTTTTAACTGAGTCCTTAATCGCACCCGCAGAGAGACTAAGTTTGACTCCTGTTTTTCATTGTTTTGCGCCGTTGAAATGTTTAAGTGGACGTTCTGATAATGACAATTTATTTTGACCACCCGTGATCTGATCTCGCTTTAGTGATATTTTCATTCCGCAGTATTTTGCTGAATTTGAATGAAGGTTTTTAATCTGACGAGGAGTCAGACTGACACTAACGTGATGATATGGCATTTTATGATAAATACTTGCCACGCTCCAAATAATGATTAAAGATTTTCCACTGGTGCATCAATGACTCTCATTCGACCACTACCACCTTCAAGTAACAGTAACATGGCTTTATCGCTGAGTATAACCGCGATTGCTCTGTAATCAACACCACCTGTATTTAACGTTGCTTTAAGATGTATATCAACGACAGATTGTTTTGATAGATCAAGATGCTCCAGTGAAAAATAATAAATCGGATACAAAGTTCTGAAATCATATTGTGATATTTGCAACCCAGTATCTACATTTTGATCACGTCCCATGAATGACATCAAACGATGATATGCACGTCCTATATGATTTTGTTCATAATTTAGTTGTAAATTTTCTGTTGGTTCTTGTTGTCCGTTTATCCGTCAAGAAATATCTGTGATACCTAGTTTATCAAATATCATATGAGTACGTTCTTGATTACCTAAACGATCATAGTTTTGAAACGCAATAAAAATATGCCGTGGTGCAGAAATACCTTGTTGTGATACTATATGCCATGTAAACTGACCGTTAACGTCAGTTTGTATACTATCTGTGCTTGTTGTTAACCATGACAACAAGGATTTACCACCTGTGTCCATGAAAGAAATCAATTTTTGTTCTTCTGCGATCTTTGGAGTCATTACCGGCATCCACAGTGAAAGTTTCGATAATACTACTTTACCAGCATCACCAGCAGGTCTCCACAGAGCATCGTTATCATCACCCTTTCTTATAAAAACAACCGTGTATCGAGCTCCAAAAATAACCTTTTTAATATTCCTACAAAATCCAAAAATATGCGACAGTGGAATTGTACAAGAAAAACTTATATTGGCTCCTAGCAACATATTTTTACGCGTTGCAAATCCCAAGTTGAAATTTAGGTTAGCACCATGAACCACTGGCCACACATCAGCATCAGTGTTATTGGCATCGTTTCTTGGTCGTCTTATAATATACTGATCGCTTTCAGGGTGACCAGAATTATCTTTTACAAACATCATTGTGGGACCTGCTGATTTTGTATAATCATCAGAATATCTTGCTAGACCAATTATTGTTATAGCAACGTCGACATTATTCTGAATCGATTCGATATTTTTTCCATTGATCATATAAGTGGCGCTATCAAATAATGCCATGATCCCGTTGTTGACAAAACCAACTTTTACTGCATCTGCGTAATTAGCATTGTTTGTTCTTACAATTGTACCTTCTACCTCAATAAAAGCCTCAGCGGGTAAAAAGTATCTACTTGTGTCATGAACTTGTAGTTCAATTCTTCCTCCACGTTGATCTGGTGTTCGTGCGTCATAAGAATAAAACTGATAATCACGTACCGATTCATCTTTAAGGACAGGTGCTTCCATGTCAAATGCTGTGTCGGACATGCGCTTGAATATTTTATTGTAATTATTTTCGTCTAACACGTTGATTACCGCGTTCGGGAAATTCCACCTCGGGAAGTTCCACTTCCTGATATTAAACTTGAAATATTATTTCCCGATTCACCGAGTCCTTGATCTGCTAACGCTGCTAGTTTTTGATTTGCAGCTTGATTTATTATTTTGCTGAC
The DNA here is from genome assembly GCA_028554795.2 of Sinohyriopsis cumingii. Lineage (NCBI taxonomy): Eukaryota > Metazoa > Mollusca > Bivalvia > Unionida > Unionidae > Sinohyriopsis > Sinohyriopsis cumingii. The sequence continues at coordinate 128,397,193 of CM068825.1, forward strand.
ATCTGCGGGGATAATTTCAGTACTTGGTAATTTTACTGGTTGTCGTTTTCGTCTTATTAATCGTGCTAGTCTATCTTTGATCGCCGAGAACAGCTTACCAGCAACACTGACAATTGCACCAGGAGCTTTTTCACGAACTATATCAATAGCTTTCATCGATAATTGTTTTGCAATAGGCGCTGCTTTTGGGGCTAACCTTGTAAATAATCCCTGAATAACACCACCAAGTCCATCTCCGTAAATTGCTCTATAGATTGGTAATCGTGAGTTTACCGCTCTGACCTGTACGGATTTACGATGATTATTGTGTACGATCATCTTATTTTATTTACCATTTATCTAATCGCGGTGACTAATCATCAACGAGCTCATCAATACGTTCCCGGTAAACGCCAATATCCATGATACCACCTTGAAATAATCGCCGACAAATATCAGCTGCTTCATTGGTTATTTCTGGTGAGTTATTTCCGGCACGTTTTCCCCCATGAGAACTTCTAACCGTGACACGTCATTGAGGATATTATCAGGACAAACAAAATTATTTCCCAGACCACTCCCCGTTGCTCCTTCTTCTGTTGCTTTCTTAAATAGTCTTAAGGGTGATTTTTTTTTTTTACTTTTTTAAGTAGCTCCTCAGACCTCTCAAGTTCCGACATCAACCTTTGCTGCGGTGAAAAAGATTGTTGTTGTTCTATTTGTTGCAGAGGTGGAGGAAGTTGATATGAAGGTTCCTGCTGGGAGAGTTGTTCTTGTTCTAGTTGTTTTATTCTCTCTCTATAAAGTCTTTTTACTATTTATTAAATATACCAAATAATATTGTTTCGGGTAATTTTTCTCTTTTAGTATTTCTAATATCTTCGACAAACCCTTTCCTAAATCTTGCAATCAATTCTACGTTTTCTTCTACTGGTTTGGGTTCAGATGCAAGTTCTTTTCTCACGTCGGCGACTTCAGTACTAAGTTTTCCAATATTTTCAAGTATTTCTTCATCGACAGGTGGAGGTTGAGCTGCAGCAATATAAGTTGGAAGATCTTGTAAAATCTTTTTTGTTTGTTTGGTTCTTCTTGCTATTTTTTCAGTCTGTGCTGTAGTTTGTTCTAATACTGGAAAAATACCCTCTTTCCTCTTCTCATCTTCCTCCTTAATATCTCCCCATATATTTTTTTTCAACAGCCGCTGCAGCTTTCTTAGTAGCTGCAGTGACGGGTTTAAATAGTTTTTTATGTCTTCTTCGTACTCAACTTGTGCTTCCTGCTGCGCTTGTAGTTTTTTTCTGAATGAATCTCTAACAGGAAGAAATTTTTTGATTGCTTCTAATCGTTCTCGAGCTATCCTTGCAGCATGAGATTCCGGACGTACCATTTTATTATAACATGATTATTTAATTATAGCAGCAGAGGGGGCGGGACCTCAAGTTGGTTCGTTTTTTGCAATATACTCGCCATTAACAAGTTTTTAGTTGGAGAAATAACGTGGACTAACCTAGGGACTCTAGGGACTCTTGGGGAGAGCCTCTATAGTTAGTTATTTTGATTTTTAAAGTTATTAATCCTTTTTTAGGAGGGCTTATTTCGGATTTTGGACGCTTCCAAAGTCGGTCTGTTCGCCCCCTCGGCTGCTTAATCTATTATGTTAGTTAATTTTAGTAGTAGGGGGCTCGGCAACCCTAAGCCCCCCTCTACTTTTGGCCCTATATAATGTCTCTTTTTTTTTACATAATGCATTTTATGATTCCATATATAATCTATTATTCCATTGTCTATTTTGTTTAAAGTTTATTATCCATATCTATGGATTTAATTATATAGTTAATATTTGAGTATAAATAAGGCTTGGCCACTTGGGCCCGCTCCATGATACATAATAGCTGAATGACCCAGATTTTCACACTTTCTCTTATTTTGTTGATAATATGTTTATAGTTTTCTACAGCTTCTTTTTTTTTTATTTTAACCAAAGTAAACCCCTAGAGCCTTTACCGTGTCTCTCAGTAGGTGGTGGTGGGGGGGAGTAATCCAGGGTGCACGAGCTACGAGCTTTCCAACATTTCATTCTAATACAGTACTTAGGCCTACAACGTAAGACGCATCACCCAATATTTTGTTGGGGGGGGGGTGACGTAGCACTAAAACATAAATAACATGTTCCGTCTTTGCCTGTCTTTGCGCGACTCTGTGGTGTTTAGAATGACCGAGCCAACATTTTCTCCATTGTACATGTTGTAAATGCAAACAACTTCACCGTAAATCTGCCATTCTCTCGGAAATACATGATGTCTGCATCGCACTCTGTATAGTTAGACTGGTACCTTTATCAGTGTTTACCGAAAGTTATTTTTATGACTATATCTATCAGCACAGGGAACCAGGTTAACGTAGAGCCAGTTTTAGACTGGTAGACTTGGACCCTAAGATTGATTGATCTACACAGCGAAATGGCAGATGAAAACGTTGATGTCATTGTAATCGGAGCAGGGATATCAGGGTTGACAGCTGCCTACTCCCTCCTGCAGAAAGACCCCAACCTGAGCGTGCTTGTCCTGGAAGCTAAAGGTAAGACAATTTCTTATCCTCCTCCTCCCCCCCCCCATTCTCTCTCTCTCTCTCTCTCTCTCTCAGATATGACAGAGACAAAATAAATTTGTTTTGTGTTTAGAATCTGCAAGACTTCAAGTTGGCATCATCTGCAAGAAAACGCCACAGGGGCTCGTATCGCGGCTTACAATTCGCATTTAGGGTAACATGGTTAGGCAGTGCCGGATTAACCTCATAGCAAAAGTAGCACTTTCAAGGGCCTCGCGCTAAATGCTTTCAGGCTATCAATTACCACCATGTAAATAATATTACTGAAATGTCAGATATATTTGTCGTATTATCTGGCTGAATAGCAAACGAAAAAACACTTTACAGTTTACTATTCAAGTCAAAAATGTATGTGTTTTAATATTTATATTTTTTATATATATTTTTTAGGGCCTCTTTATAACACTAGCTTAATCCGGTAATTCCGACCGTAGATGTACGTCTGCTGTTTACAGCAAATATATAGAGGATCTCAAATGGATAACGATTTAGTATTGATCCCATATTTCAATTCTATGCTTAAAAAACTCTCAATAAAACTGGAACTCAATTCAAACATGGAAATATAGTTTAGCAGTCAAATTTCTGACGTTTTCTGGAACAGATTAAGTGTAATTAGCAGGTACTGTAGTTGGCTTACCTGTGAGACAAAGACCTGGAAAATGCCCCAAAGGCATCTGAGGTTAAACCAATACTTGAAGAGCATGCCAACACAAATTAATTCAGGTCCAGTAGAAAATAAACTTGATTTTGGACAATGTTAAGTCCAACATACAATATTACATTACAATAGCATAAAACAAAATTTTAAAAAATTTAAAAAAATGAACAAACAAACAATGCAAATTAAATGTACATAACAATCATAACAAAACATAATGTTACAGTTATATTGTTCTTTTTGGCAAGAAGTATTTAGTGATTTTGCTTCGTTCAATAATTTGGTACAATTGTTCAAGAGTAATGTGAAGACCATTTCTTTACATATTTAGAAGTTTGTTTTAACCTATGCCATTATTTCCCTTTGCACTTTTTTCATTGTGCTTCATGACAGATGTAAATACCATTTTAAATGTTGAGTGATCTTTCTTTATTTTAGACCGTGTTGGAGGAAGAACATTAACAGTTGATCTGAAAACTAAAAATGGAAGTGACAGATGGGATCTTGGTGGGCAGTGGGTTGGCAGGTAAAAGAACATTAACAAGTAGGTCTGAAAAGTAAAGATGAATTTGACATTTGGGATCTGGGTGGGCAGTGGGTTGGCAGGTAAGAGAATATGAAGTTGAATTAGTTTTGCATTCTTGAGATCATGGGAATTCTTTTTCTTAGCTGCATATTTACACCTGCATACATGTGAATGTTGTGATCATTGGCCATATTAGTGTGAAAATCATTGCACCAGTTGCACTGTTTGCATATTGGTACTTACTATTCAGAGTCAAAGATAGGCTGAAAATATTGACCCATGTATTTCAAGGACTGTAATTTCCTTTGATAAACTTACTAACAGCCTGATAAATCATCATAGTTTTCTATCTTCGAAAACTGATGTTGCAGACATTTGTGATATGATTTGAACACCTTAGAAGGACAATAATCAGTTTGCTCTACAAACCACACTTTCTTTCCTGAGATAAATAATGTATTCTTTCATGCTGATTTCTCACTTAAACCAATGTTTTAAAGTTGTCTTTCTCTATTTCACTTCGCCTTTGTTCCGTTTTTCACAAAAGATGTCCTCAGGGTAAAATAGTCATTGTACTAAATTAGGTACCAGTACTCGTGATAAATAAAGAAGTATATTATTATTATTATTATTATTATTATTGAAACTAAGAATTGACCAAACTCCTCTGAATAAGAATTGCTCAGTCATCTATACATTCCAGTGTGATAATTGTGGAAAAGACCACTAATCTGAGAAACTGCTAGAAGCCTTGAAATAAAAGTTAAAGAACACTTGTGTACCAACAGAGAATCCCTGACAGCAGTTGGTGAACATTGCAAAGAATCAGGACATATTTCTTGGGATAACATCAGAGTACTTGGCATAGAGAAAAATACCCTGAGGGGGAAAATAAGAGAAACCATTGAAATCATGGAAGGGGAAGAGTATTGAACCATGATTCTGGATTGGAACTTATGCCATTGTACAGAAGGGTTTTGTCACATGGTCAACATTTAGTTGATCACGTGACTCTAGTCCAGAAGTCATTCCTGTGATGAAGGCCTTGTGATAAAGTCAAAAGCTAATGAGTCATAACCTGTTATACTATAGAAAGGTATATATTCTTAGTTTCACTGACTGCAAATAGCAGTAGCTGGTAACAGTATTCATTGTTGTTGTTGTTGTTATTATTATTATTATTATTACCAAAAATACTCACTTATATGCAAGTCAAGTCTAACTGCAAACTGCACAGACCCTGCATTACATCACAGCAGATCTGGGTCTGTGCATTTTGTTTGGAGTAATCAGTAAAACAAATAACACATATCCTGGTCTGCAGGTGTGTTTTGCTTTGGCAGATCAGGAATTTTGTTGTTTGCAGTTTGACATGAATTATAAGCAAGTATATAGAGTATTTCTCAGACTTTTGACTACAGATTAAGATTGAATAATGGAAGTCCATTCAAGTCAGAAGATGAAGCATGGTACTACTGTAGAACTAGATTTTTTCAAACATTTTTATCACTACTTACGGTCTGATCTCATTTCTGATCGAAGTGAGACCAGTCTATTGTTCCTTATTCTTAAGGCAAGTCATGTACAAGCCTTTTAGACTGTTCCCAATGTACAAAATGCAGACTAAAACTTTCACGTAGAAGTCCTAGCAGTTGGATGTTATTGTTGCTAATTGTTTACTCTTCAGGTGCCAGACCCATATTATGGACCTCCTAAAAGAGCTTGACTTGGAAACGTATCCTCAGTATATCACAGGCATCAAGTTTATGCAGCTTGGGGACAACAAAGTGAGGACCTATTTGGCTGATATCCCCTCGCTTTCACTTGGAGCTCTTCTAGATCTACATATGTTCATGAGAAAGGTGAGGTTTCCATCTCGTTGAAAATGAACAAGTTTACAAGGTATTTAATCATAGTTTCATTTGTCTAAAGCCATTATTCATAAACAATTTAAAGTACCATTACCAATTGCTTTTTTTACTTGTGAAGATCAGATAGCAGCTTTATTTTTAAACTTGTGTGACAAAAAGATGTTTCAAATTCCATGTAAACAGGCAACTTGGGGTGGGGATGAGGACAAAGGCACACCAGCATTAAGTTAGACATTTTAATTACCTTGCAGTACTTCTGTATTTCTCATCTCTAATGAAAATAACAAGCTTTTTGTGATATCAATTATGTATCAAAGTTATCATATGTACTAGTAAATTAAGTAACCAACCAATTTATATTAATGGCTTTTTCGATGCCAGTGAGTCTGACCTTTAATTGAAGAGTGCAACTAGGTTTACGGAGTTTGTAAACATTCTTCAATCCTTCTTTTTAAAAACTTGAACGGAATAGACTAATATCTTTCATGACTCTGCACAGGTTGATAGGTTATATAAGGAGGTCAGCATTAGGGACCCTTATGCTTGTCCTCATGGAGCATCATGGGATTCCATGACCTTTGCCACTTTCCTGCATGAGAATATGTGGACTCAAGGTGAGTATAATCGTCATAATTAAGGCATGTCAAACATATTAATTAAGGCATGTCAAACATATTCACATTAGAACAGTGATCACAGCTCAGTTAAATTAGCTTTTTCTACGAAAAATGTGTTACGAGTTATGGTTTTATGTTGCAAAATTATTTGGATTAAATTTTGCATCTGAAATTTATTTCTCCTTCTGTTTTTATGCTAGAATCATCTAACTATATGATAGTATGCATCTCTTTAGTACCACACTCTTAAAATTAAAGGTCACTGTGACCTAAGGCTACAATGGTAACCAAAATTTCTACAGTAACATTTAAAGCAGTGCCATTTAATCAGAATTATTAGAAACTCAACCGATCCCCTATTTATCCATTAGTCTTACTGAACAGCTGACAGCTGTTACAATGTGCATGCCATACCTGGCTCAACTTGCAATTGTTACATTTGCTGTACATCTTTGTTTCATATTATGATAGGATTTTGTTTGTAAGATATGTATTCATGGAATGTCAGACAGTTTTAGTAAAACAGTAGGATTATCGTGATATTTTTTCCTACTGCTACATTTACGTATGTGATAAAATGTTCAGTGCATCCAGATGTACTGCATGGACATATACATAACATGGTTTTATAGGAATATGGTGACAATGACACTTTTCAGTGTCTCACCAACTTGGAACTATTTATTATTTTAAATAAATGAAAGGTTCTTTTAACAAATATGTTTCAGAGGTCAATAATGTAGTTTAATGAAATTTATATTAGCATTATGAGTGAATCAGTCTGGTGTCTAATGATGTGTATTGTGTACTTCAACCATTTCTCATCAGCTTCTGCTATTTTCTATTAATGTAAACTTCAGAGTGAAAATCATACATACTTTAAAAAATGAATGTAACAGAAAGCAGAGATGTGGAATGATATAATTTAATTGCAATTGATTTATCCTGCATCACTAACAACCACCATGCATGTTTGTTTTAGACATTTATCAAATTTTGTTGTCGTTGTTGTTGTAGGGTTTAACGCCATTTTTCAGCACAAGATAGGCCATACATGGCGGCCAGTATAAATGGTGGAGGAAGAATCTGGGAAAACCCCGGAATGACCCATTAACCCACGAGAAGCTACTGACAAGCTTTCTCACATAACCACATTAGCTGAATCCGAGACTTGAACCCACACAGACAAGCTTTCTCACATAACCACATTAGCTGAATCCGAGACTTGAACCCACACAGACAGAGGTGAGATGGCAGTGCTCCATAATGGTTAGCACTTTATACCACTTTGCCACTCGGGGCCCCATCTATTTTGTAAACAGGCAGTAAACAAAGCCATTTACACATGCAAACATTGCAGTCTTTCTGTGGATTATTTTTCTGTGGCTTTTATTTACTAAGATTAATCTTTTTTTGCATTTCATAGTAAATTGTTTGTACAAACTATATTTATTCCACAGGACTTGAGGTTTGATGGTATTTGCATTTTTCTGAACCAAACCCAATGTACACTAAACTATACATCTGTTAGTACTACGCCTTTACAACCAAGAAGGTTACTGTGACCTAACTTTTATCTTTTCCTAATATAGCTGATGTACTTATGTGTAGTTGATGACCACATATACTGTTCCTTGCTGTATACATCCTAACTTATACAGAAGGCCCATTCTGGTCAATGCATGTGGAAGTATGAATTAAATAATAAACTTACCATTTCAGTGACTATAAATTGTTAAAGAGATTACTTTCTACAGGTTAACTGTGCATTGTGCATTTCTTAATACCATATATACTCACGTATAAGCCGAATAATTTAGGAAAATTTGAAATTAATTGTGGACGATTTTAATGTTAGCTTTACTTTTTTTGTTCTGGTTTATTTTTTTATTTTTGTATTATTGTAGAGGTAAAAAAAATATTAATTTACATAAATAACGTTTAAACTTAACATTCTGTTTAGTGAAGAAGCAAATTCTTTATAAGAAAAATAATTATTTGATCACAACAATAATTCACAGGTGATACAACAGAACATATAGTACTTTTCTTGTTTAGAAGAAGTGAAAATCAAAGACATAATGTAATAATTGGGAGTTCTCTGCAAACATCAGAAAATATTATGAAATTTGGAGGTAGGCATGGAGCGACCAAAAAATCGGGAGAATTTTTTTCCTCCTGACGTGAATGTTTATAGGTATGGTGTATGGTCGCTTACATCAAAGCAAACTACAACTCAACTTTTACGGTATTAGCTTCGAACCGTATTGTTTGTTCATTGTGTTGTCATACTGGGATTACATTTTAATGAGTTAGGTATTTACAATTTCAAAGCAAATTAAAAACGTAATTACCGGTGCACTGATATAAAATGTCCAATGCAATAATGCATAAACAAACAATAATCGAGTCAGAAGGGATAGGTAGTGTTACAGCAACTCACAAATGCTAAATTCTTGTCATTGTTTGATCAAATTATACACAAATCTAAATTAGGCAGAAACAATGAAAAAACAAAATATAATAAATTACTTTTCAAACAAGTTTATACCATTTCTTTTTAATAATCATGCACGCCAACCTCGAGATAAATGTACATGTAATTTTTTAAAATATAACTTTGCCTAAATAAATGCATTTAGAACTTACCTTGTGCATCTTGAGATGTCTAGGAGTTGTAGGTCGGCTTATACGCGGGTCATGCACATTTTAGTGTTTATACCTGTTCAGTTTGGTGGTCAGCTTATAAGAGAATGGGTTTATACATGAGTATATACGGTAAATTGTTTGTACAAACTAGATTTATTCCACAGGAGCTTGAGGTTTGATAGTGTTTGCATTTTTCTCACCCAATGTATATTAAAAGCTATACATCTGTTAGTACTACACCCTTACAACCAAAGAACAGTGACCTCAGTTTTATCCTTTCCTAATATAGGTGAAGTATTTTTGTTTAGATGATGACCACATAGATTTGTCCATGCTGTATACATCGTAACTTACACAGAAGGCCCATTCTGGTCAGTACATGCGCAAGTATGAATTAAATGGTAAACTTTCCATGTCATTGACTCAATTGTTCTACAGGTTAATTGTGCATGTGAGAGAGTAGGCATGGAAACAATGGTCTGAATACTTTTCATGTAATGCCTCAGTTACTCTAGCTAATCAAGGTAATAACCAGTGCATGAACTATCTTCTAATAATGTGCATGCTGGTTGTTGACCCAAGGTTACTCAAAGCCTGTGACTTTCACCCGATAAAATCTTACTTTAAGGGGTGATCCATGATAATAGTTTTTGGTACCTTTGTATTGAAACCTATTAATTGCTCTTGCTAGGCTTATGAAGTGCTTCTCTCCATTTATTTACCAAGGTGGTACCTTGGCAGTGAAGCCCATCCCTATCACCTCTACCTCAGTTTATGAATTGATTCTCTCCATTCTATTAGCAAGGTAGTTTTAATGCAGTGAAATCCATCACTAACACCTCTACTTCAACTTATGAGTTGTTTTTCTCTCTTTATTTAGCAGTGTAGTACCCTGCCAGTGAAGCCCATCATTAGCATCTCTACCTCAGTTTATAAATTGATTCTCTCCCTTCATTTAGCAATGCAGTGCCTTGGCAGTGGAGTCCATCTCTAACTGCTCTACCTCAACTTATGAACTGATTTTCTCTCTTCTTTTAGCAAGGCAATATCAATGCAGTGAAATCCATCATAAACAGCACTACCTCATCTTATGAATTCTCTCCCTTCTTTTAGCAAGGCAATCTCATTACAGAGAAATCTAACACAAACAGCTGTACTTCAGCTTATGAGTTGTCTCCCTTCTTTTAGCAAGGCAGTCTCGTTGCAGTGAAATCTAACATGAACAACTAGCTCTAGCTCAGTTAGAAATTTCATTTCAAATTAATATTCATGCAAGAACCCCTACAGATTTAGAATCGTTGGGGCATGGTGATGACAGTTCAAGATATTTGTATACATTATATGTCATATAATTACACAGGTGCCAAAGAGACAGTGGAGGCAGCTGCCAGATGCATGTTGGGAATGGAGCCTTCCCAGTTTTCTGTGCTGTACTACCTGATGTATCTGGCTGCAGCTGGGGGGCTCAAGAACCTTGTTGAAGCCAAAGACTTTGCAGCTCAGGAGTTCAGAATCAAGGTAATCTACAGAGATATACTGATATACTTGTCATTGTTTATGCCTTTTATGCTTCAAGAGATGGGTTATAATGGGTTGGTGATAATGGATTCACTTTGTTCTTCTGTCCATTTGTATATGAGTGTACATCCATGTATCCATCTAGCCTCCTGTCCTAACTGTAACTTTTAATTTAATACATCTGTTGATATGGAAAATTTGCAGCATGCATTCCACAGTAGAAGATATGACAGGTCGAGTTCACTGTTGCCAGCTTTCCAGTATCTAATGTTTTAAAATTTTGAGTGTACTCCATTTGTATTACCTTCCCATCTTTTTCTATGAAAGTTACAATGTTGGTGCATCTTCAATTGGACATGTAACCAACTAAAACTTGGTCATCATGACCAACTTTTCTTGGGTTTAAGTGAGGGATACTATGGTTTGATTTACATTTGTATTTTTAAAGTTATCAATATTCATGATTTTGTTATTAAAAAAGATGAAATGTTTATGGTTTTTTAAACTCATGGATTTGTCTGTGTCAGAGTTTGCATATTTATAGGAATTTTCTTTTTTGGATTAATCTGAATAATTTCCCAAACTAAAGAATATAAAACAACTAATATGCTGACAGTGAATGGTGTTACATAAATGCTTAAAACATTACTACCAACAGTATCAAACACCTGTCAAGGTCAGTTCCTTACAATGTTTTATCATCTGAGTGCTGAATGTAAAATTTAACCAGACAGCTCCAGTGGCCTAAGTGGTTAGAGTGTCCCCTTCAAATACTGAAGATCATGGGTTCAAACCCCAGCTGAGTCATAACAGAGACTTATAGAAATGGTACTAGTAGCTGCCGGGCTTGCTGCTCAGCATTTTGAAGTTAGTAGTAATGTGACTGGGTGGGACATTATGCTACATGTCTGTGACACACACAGTAAATTTGGTATGACCTTGGAGGACAGATTGCTCTTGAACATGTCCTGCAGTCATCTGCATCAAAACTGCTAATGCTCACTTTTTCCATCAATAATTATTAGAATATCATTTCAGGAAAGAAAAGCTTTTTATAAAACCAAAATAAAATGTTTAAAACAAATTACTAAAATAGTAACTTATCAAAAATGGTGGGAAAGTGGAGTCTGTACACCCCTAGAAGGAGATATCTTTTGACATAGCAGATTTTTTTTTACATATGAGTGCCTTGACCATAGGATAAGCTGAATGTTGTTTGCAATAATACATTATTAGATACAGCACCAGATACCATTCATGATGCCATTAAAAATCTATAGTGTCAATAGCTAATTACAGTGAAATAAGGTTAGTAAGGTTTGTGACAAAACAGCACGATGTGTCCTATGCAATTTTATGTGATTTGAAATTGAACCACTACTAAATGAAGAATCAGCTTAAATCACAGACCAATGCAAATATTTATACTTCTAATTACAGGCTGACAACTTTCCTGTGCAAGTGTACATTAAATACAATATAGTTAGATTAATTCAGTACTTAAGGTCACAATTCACTTTTTTTCAAAGAAAAGCACTGAAGTAAATTGTGTCAATAAAAGTCTCCTGGTACACACAAACACTGGTCACATAAATAATTATATTACACAATTACACAAGTCCAGCTTTCTCACAGCCACAGATAATAAGGACCAATCTCTAAGACTTTTTATCATGAGCTGCTTTTCTCTAGTACACATCCAAAAAGGTTGCTACAGCCTGCTACCTGTATTGAGGAAGAGGCAGTTGGTGACATGTTCCATTCACATATGGAATGATGACATTATTGACATAATACGATCATCAGAACAATGAGATTGTGCTGTTTTATGAACAGTACTTTAAGTAAAATATCATATAGATATGTTTCAGTAACTTGATGTTATCTGTGTTGGGTGTGTGTGTGTGTGTGTGATTTGTAATTTTAACATTGCTTTAACAATTTTTTCAGAATGAAAGCCTTGAAAAACTTTAAATTTGACAGCATAGTAATATCCAAAGTCTTACAGAAACTGGATTTGCTCACATGATCCAGGAAAAGTATTATGTATTGATGGCTGGTCATATTTGTACAGGGTGCTGAAAGGGCAGATAAAGCAGCCAAATGTGATATGCATTCAAATGTGTGTAATGGAAGATTCTATATACTAACTATAAAAATATTATATAATTTGCCATGTTCTGTATAATTAATGTGTGGAATGGAACTCTGCAAACAAACTTTGAATCATCAAGCTCATCATTGGCAATATCATAATGCCAACCATTATGCTTTTGGCATAATCATTACACTTTTTTTCATCAGATTATGTTTTACACTGGCTTGTATATGGATTATGCTTTTTGGTACATTAAGAAATTAAAAAAATAAAAATAAAGCAATAAAAAGTTATGTCATTTTTTATTATTATCTCTTTAATTCAACTCATATAAATTTGAGAATATTCATAAAAAGATGACTACTGCATAAAAAAGGTTAAGAGTACTTAATTTATTTGCTATTTAAAGCTTCTGTATATGACCATTTCCAAGGAAACAGGTTTCTTCAAATATTAACTTTGCCTCACAGATTAATTAAATTAATAAGATTGTTAGTTAATGGACTAATGTATACTTGACATTGTTGCCAGATGTTTAATGAAATGCTTTACAGTGTCAGTTGTGGATGTTATATGATGGACAGTGTTAGAGCAGATGGTTCTTTTCAAACTTCAAAACATGTCAGGTCACTAAAAAGGACAAATAGCACAGCTTTATAAACTTTAAAAGAAGAATATGAAAGTAATGTAATACACACTCAGAGCACATGATCATGCTCATTGCAGAATTCCAGTTCACGATCATTCAGTGAAAGTTACACATCATTTAAGTGAGTGCTGAATATAAATAATTTTTCAGCATATTTTGTGTTTGCATTCTGGTTCTAATCCATATTGATTTTGCTCTTTGTGACAAAAATTTTGACCAGCTGCAGAGACGGGTTAGTAGCCAAATAATGTCTCATTTTTTTATATGCTGTACTTTAGCACAGTGGCGTCACTCGGGTTGGTGTCACCCAGTGTGGTAGCTCATGGTGTCACCCCCATGGTCCTCCTTCTGTAACAGACCATACAGAATCCTTAGTAATGTCATTTTGGTGTCACCCCCACTGATGGTGTCACCCGGTGCAGTCCACATCCCCCTAGCGACACCACTGCTGTGCCTGCTAGTCATGTATTTAACTATGATCGGTTATCCGCTTATGAAATCCGACTAGACCGAGCAGTGTGTGCTCTGTAAAATTTGCAATTTTTCATTTTGGTGTCACCCCTCGGAGATGGTGTCACCCGGTGCGGTCCGCACCCGCCTATCGACGCCACTGCTTTAGCATGTAAATTATAAACTAGGCAGAGATGGGGTGTTATGGTGCAGATCACATAAAGGACATACATACATGACTCATGCATACCTCTTGAAGTGTGAACCTTGGCCAGAGTGATTGTGTCCACTGAAACACATTCTTGTGTACTCACATCCCACCAGAGAAAATCTCAGACTTGTTGAAGGAATGTTACATACACAATTTTGACCCAATATTTATGGGATTTTATAACTTGTATTTTTTTATATATCTTTTACAGAATTTTAGCATCATTACCTTTTGTCTTTTAGTAGTCCATGTTTACTTTTACTTTTTTGAAGGTTTATCTTCCTTAAACTTTTTTTATAATTCTTTTTATTTACATGTTAGAACTTCTAGACAGCGCCACATAACCAGTATTGTGCTTACATGCTGTTAAATACAAATACAAAACCAACCCATTTCACACGATTTTTATGTAATGATTAGGGTAAATAATGCTGGCAGCTAGAAGACAAAATGAATTTACTCCCGATGTCACACAACATTCATATGTTATTTTGTTTAAATACCTGCCCAGTAAAGGTGACACTTGATTTACTCCATTTCTGTTTACTTGCTTTCATTTTAATACCATCTATAATGAGGAAATAACATTCAATTTGCAACATGTTCTTGTTTTTTCTTCATTGCTGGCACCTTATGCTGTTACTTGCACATAGCTCACATAATTTATTGAAAATTATGCATAAATAATCATTACTTGAAAAAGTTGTAATTTGCTCAAGAATTTCCTTAATATACAAGTATCCTATTTGAAAATTACTTCTGATTTATGTCAAATTCAGGAAGCTCATGAATGCAACTATGATGTAAATCAAGCATCACCTGTATAACCTCATGCTGGATCTCCATATGATTCACCTGTATAACCTCATGCTGGATCTCCGTATGATTCACCTGTATAGCCTCATGCTTGATCTCCATATGATTCACCTGTATAGCCTCATGCTTGATCTCCATATGATTCACCTGTATAGCCTCATGTTGGATTTCCCTATGATTCACCTGTATAACCTCATGCTGGATCTCCATATGATTCACCTGTATAGCCACATGTTGGATCTCCATATAATTTACCTGTATAACCTCATGCTGGATCTCCATATGATTAACCTGCATAGCCTCATGCTTGATCTCCATATGATTCACCTGTATAGCCTCATGTTGGATCTCCATGTGATTCACCTGTATAACCTCATGCTTGATCTCCATATGATTCACCTGTATAGCCTCATGCTTGATCTCCATATGATTCACCTGTATAGCCTCATGTTGGATCTCCATATGATTCACCTGTATAACCTCATGCTTGATCTCCATATGATTCACCTGTATAGCCTCATGCTTGATGTCCATATTATTCACCTGTATAACCTCATGCTGGATCTCCATATGATTCACCTGTATATCCTCATGCTTGATCTCCATATGATTCACCTGTATATCCTCATGCTTGATCTACATATGATTCACCTGTATAACCTCATGCTGGATCTCCATATGATTCACCTGTATAGCCTCATGTTGGATCTCCATATGATTCACCAGTATAACCTCATGCTGGATCTCCATATGATTCACCTGTATAGCCTCATGCTTGACCTCCATATGATTCACCTGTATAGCCTCATGCTTGATCTACATATGATTTACCTGTATAACCTCATGCTGGATCTCCATATGATTCACCTGTATATCCTCATGCTTGATCTACATATGATTCACCTGTATAACCTCATGCTGGATCTCCCTATGATTCACCTGTATAGCCTCATGTTGGATCTGCATATGATTCACTTGTATAACCTCATGCTGGATCTCCTTCACCTGTATAACCTCATGCTGGATCTCCATATGATTCACCTGGAACAAAGATTATAATATTATGGTTAGAATCATGGTACCCAAATTTACATTTGTTTTCTGTTGCAGGATGGAGCCCAGGGAGTGTCAAAAGCTTTGTCTGATAAGATAGGCCAAGATAAGATCCTTTTGGGAAAGCCTGCAGCAGCAATACAACAAGTTAGTAAATTGGAGTCAGTAGGTTCAAATGAAAAGTGATAATTAAGTTTGTAAATGATGTATTGCCAGTGTAAAATCAATTATTGAAGTATGAGCAAGTAATATTTACCATTAATACATTAAATAAGTAGAAAAAATCCCAATTAGGCATATCTGCGTATACATGGATTTTGTCTCAAATCTGCATATCATGATGGACAACATGATATGCAGATTTAAAGAAAAAGATCATAAATTGGGAGGAACAGAATTGTAAGAAATTTAACTCGGTGACCAGAAAGTTATTTTATTGAGAGACATTCACAGGTGGTAATTTCCTTTTTTTGTATCTGAGAGTAAAACAAAGGCTTTGTCTGTTTGCAGACTGATGATGGTGTGTTGGTTACTACAGTGTCTGGTGAGAAGTATCGAAGCAGTAAACTAATTTTATCCACACCTCCACCACAGACTGGTATACAGAATTAATCTTCTTTGCTTATTTTGTGTTTATTACTCTGTAAATGTTGTTACTCTTATTTCATTAATCTGTAAAAGATTAGTAAAGAATACATATATTTTTGGACATCATGTTTCTTTACTCCTTCATCAAACAAATATTTGCTTCAGTTTGCTATAGTTGATCTTCTTGTTTATTAATTTGTACAGTTTGTATATTAATTTGTACAGTTTGTATATTTGTACAGTTATTGCATTTACTCCTTCTGAAACAGTTATCTGCTGACTCAGGACTACTATATAGTCATAGTTCCTTATATGCTAAATTGAAGTTTACTGTCATTTCAGGTATTAAATTTTAGAAAAAAATCCACTTTGACCCCCCTATCTGCCACTCAGCATTTTGTGGATTGTATTTTGAGAAAAGATCCACTTTTATCCCTTTGTCATTTAATGTATTACATTTTCAGAAAAGATCCACTTTGATCCACCTCTGCCACTCAGTAAGATAGAATTTATCAAGAGAATGCCTTTTAGCTCCATGATTAAGGTCATCGTCACCTACGAGCAGGTAAATATGACTCAGAGAAGCCTAACTGGGCTTGGAAAGACTTGGTTTTCAAAGTGTTTACAGTTTTTATGAACTGTTCTACCTGGTCTTGCAACAGTATTGCTCATAACTTTAAGTGTGACAATTCTAGTGAACTCGAATATTCATGGCTGCCTTGCAAGAAAAATACAAGATGTAAAATAGTTCCTATAAGATTTGTGTTGAACATACTAAAGTAATTTCATGCCTAGCTAAATTGATTTTGTCACACAGTAGAACATTTTTTCTAGTCAATCATTGAGACATATTCATTTATTCAATTTTGGTCATCGAGTCTGTTATTTGGATACCACCGTAATTTCTCTACCTTCATGCATGATATCAGAATTAAAATGCCCTTGTTGAACTCACTTGCTTTATTTTTCAAATGTTACTTGATGGTGTGTATGTCAGACATTCTGGAGGCAAGCTGGTCAGTCAGGAGAAGTGGTGACTAACGGAGGTGAGAGCACCTGCAGTGAGTGTGACAGAGGGCCACTTTGTGTGGTATATGATGGGACCACGTGTAGGGGTAGTCCAGCCCTTATAGGGTTCATTGGTGGTCAGCAAGCCATACAATGGGGACAGCAGGAGGTATTATTGTACATCTTGTATATATTGGTTGTTTCTTTATTTGATAAAAGATATTGACTTTGCATATATGACACACTTTGTTGATACCTCCCAAAAGTGCATTGTGCAATAATTCAATTCAGAGCTGTGCAAGTATTTTAAGCACTTTTTTGAGAAACTTAAAATAAATTAGTATTTTTAAATTTTGAACCAAATTGGGTTCAAAATGGCATGCTGGTGGTAGGGGATGACATAATTATGTGTAATGTTACATTTAATGTCCTTTTGAATTTGACTTTATGCCGGATGCTAGAACTGGAAAATGGTCCATGTGAAAGGTCATCGGATTAAAACTGTTCATATTATCCATTATTTACAGTAGTAAGGTTTGTAGTATTGTTCTTTACTTTGATTGAGATTAGAGATTATTGGATCAATTAATACCAGTCTTCAATTAGACAAGATTATGTATAGAACTTTTGAAACATTATTCATCATATCAGACAGTGTTGGTGCAATCAGCATTTCTGCACAATATAATATTAACAAAGAAACTTTCTTTACCAGCCACTTTAAGAATGGAATAAATTAGGTTGCTTTAGGCAAGTGAATGTATAAGGGATGTAGAAAGAGAGAAGAAAATAAATCCTGGTGAAATCAGGCACTGGCTTGGTATGCGAGTTAATGTTGAAGAGAGGTGACATTCATCAGAGGTGTTACATACATCTAATAACTTGCTCCAATCTCTCCAGGCTTCCCATCGAAGGTCTGCTGTCCTGAAGTCCCTCTCAGAGTTTTTTGGGGACCAGGTGTTCAAGTATGTTGATTACAGAGAGAAGAACTGGAATGAGGAGCCATACACAGAGGGGGGACCAGTCTGCTGTGTAGGACCTGGGGCAATGAGGAACTTTAATTCAGGGCTCAGGAACCAGTTTGGCAGGTACTACGCCCAGAAGGGTAATTCTGGGGCCAGCAGCTAATGAATGACTTTAGATAGGAGCCACTTAGTTGGATGGATGGCAATGAAGAATTTCAGTTAGGCTATAGTAGCCGATTTGGATGATCTGTTGCATGACCCATAATGTCCTAGATAGAGTTATCATGGAACTTTAGCCCTTCCAAGTTGGGAACAGGGATTATTTTGTATGGGGTCAAGAATTTTAGCATTTTAATGTAATTAATGGGCCAGCGGAAGTGATGACTGCAATTTAGAACTACTGTGTGGGACTGCAATTTAGAACTACTCTTTGGGACTGCAATTTAGAAATACTGTGTGGGGCTTAGACCAATAAGAATGAAAGGTTGAATGCTAGTTTTAAGTATGGCACAACGTCATCTTGTTATTCAGTGATTAAGTCATATTGAGGAAATTAGTTTGGTGGCCTTTATTCCAAAATTGATTTATGTAAGGTCATGCATCATGATTTTGCAGTTTGGAAGGAAACCACAGAGAAAGGTATATTTACAATCATTTTGGTGAGTCTTAGAGAAATAAAAGTAATGTGCATTTCCCCATAATTAGCATAATTGCATACACTGGATCAAAAGATCATATGTATGAATCCACTCTGGTTAGTTCTTTTTATGCCCTCTCACAAGTTACTCAACTTTATTTACCTCAGTGGACCTAGCCAAGGATGTGTAATAGTAATTTCCATCTCTTGTTTTGGATGCTTGACACTTGCCAAAAGTCTGTGATGTTACAAAACCATTTATTAGTATTTGCATGGTACAAATACATTGGATTGTGTATTCATTTGCCATATAGCAACTAAATAGACCAGTGAGTCAGGCTTTTTTTTAAAAAACTAAGCTATCCATGTCATGTTTTCACATATCCACACAGTTTTGTATTTTTATGAGACAATAAACTGTGCTCAGTCTCAATTTCATAATGTGCAAAGAAATCGTGTTTGGGATTTCTTGGTGGTTTGTCTTGTTGTAGGGATTCCATTGTATAAAGAAACATCCCTATCTGAGCAGCTTGGAAACCTGTAACCATTTATTATTATTGTAGACCTTAATGCAAACATAGAGCATATAAAATAAGTTTAAAGGTCAGCATCTAGCATAAAGGCATCCTTAGTTAGTCAACCTATCTGTATATGTATAGAGTTTTTGGCATCTGTTCACTGCGTCCATTTTCATGCATATGTAGGAAATACAAAATTTCATTAGTAAAACTAGCATTGTGGCTAGTAATGCTATACCATGCTTTTGTTTTATAGCTATTTGAAGTCTTTTGAAATTTTAGAAATATATATCTAAATGTCAGATAAACTTTGTTTCATTGTGCATATCTTCACAATGTACTGTTTTTCCTGATCTCTACAATTTAAATACCATCCCACAGGGTCCACTTTGCAGGAACAGAATCTGCCATGGTGTGGTGTGGCTACATGAGTGGAGCAGTACAGGCAGGCAAGAGAGCTGCTATAGAAATTTTATATGATCTTCGTCCCCATCTGGTATCAAGTGGTGATCTTGCCAATCTAGAAAGTCCATTTGGGCAGCCCCAGACCTCGAGTGGGAACAAGAGACCAATCTCATATGCTATATTCAGGTGGACACTGGGGTTGGGGATTCTTGCAGTCATAGCTGTAGTTGCCAGAAAGTCTTTTATCAAGTCAAGTGTGTGATGGACATTCCAGTTACTTACCAAGACAGAGGAAATAAGAATCAGAAAGAGAGCTTTGATTCTTGCGACATCATTCCCTTTGTCAATTACATGCTCATGTGAAGGATCCTCATGTAGAAATCCAATAATGTGAATTTTTTAGAAAAGCAAAACAAGGACATGTTGGTCAAATTTTTTTTGTTTATTATCCCCATGAAATACAACTGCTCATCAGAGAGTCACTCTGAGACTATTTAAAATTAATTTCTTCAGATGAATTGTTTCTTATTTTCTCTTCCTGTTACAGCCATTAGTTCAGAGAGGACACAAGATTTAGGCCTTTAATTACTCTGTTGTCTTGTTCGTCTGAAATTATGGTCATATCGACATGGAAATTTCACATTAACACTTCTTACAATCAGTTGTTTTTCCTACACAAACATGGTTTTCAATCTGACTTCTGCAAAGGCCATCATGAAAATCTTGTTATCGCTAATCTTCCTGCATTGATGTTGGATTTTCAGTTAAACACTTTCAGCAGTATGTACTTGGTCCTGAATTAAACTGATGTTGATCCAGTCTCCAAAATGGCTGCCTTGATGACCATCTTTTACAAAATTTTGTGGTTACTTCTCCTGAAGAGTTGATTACATTAATGTCAGCTTTTCACATAAATATATTGTAAATTAGTTTGAAAATCAGACATATCTGACCTTGGGGTCAGGTAAAAAACAGTCATAATGACCATTTAAAAAAAATATCTCGGCACTATTCCTCTTGAAGGAATGGTGGCATTGCATTGTGTGTTCACTTAGATACTTCTTTAATTGGCCCAGAATGGAAATGGATAACCAGTACTATTTGGAGTAAGTTTGAAAACCAGACCAAGTCACTGCTAGCATTTTTGTACTTCAGTAAGCTTATGCAGATTAATTTTTATTAGATTTTGTATTCATTTATTAATTTCAGTTTCAAAAAGGTTGATAGTAAGCATTCTGACATTGATTTCAGACTCCAGTTTCTATCTATATTGGCTTGTGAACATGATAACATTGTGAATTATTTTTATCACAAAGAGGATACATTTTACATGTAGTGTGTGCAATTTTTTTTATTTTTATATGTCAGCATGTTAGTATATTTCTATATGTTCCATGGAGCTCTAGTCTCTTGGTCATACCTGTTTGTTTGCCTTTGTTTCATGGGCCCTTTTCTCCTGGTCATACCTGTTTGTCTGCCAATGTTACATGGAGTCCTTGTCTTCTAATCATGCCTGTTTGTTTGCCAATGTTCCATGCAGTCCCATGTCTCTTGGTCATACTCGTTTGTTTGTTAATGTTCCATGGAGCCCCTTGTCTCCTAGTCATACCTGTTTGTTTGCCAATGTACTGTGGAGCCCCTTGTCTCCTGGTCATACCTGTTTGCCAATGTTCTATGGGGCCCATTTCTCCTGGTCATACCTGTTTGTTGGCCAATATGGTATGGAACCCCTTTTATTTTGGTCATACCTGTTTGCAAGCTACATTCTGCTTTTACATAATCTTTTAATTTTTTTGCTGGTTTTGTTCCTTCTATCATGTCAAACCAATGAGACAGAATATCCGTGGTCATAAATACTTGTGACCTTTGCATATCTGCTATGCAGGTCTCAATGTTATCTCAGTGTCCCTGTTAGCATTTACCTCAGCATAGCACTCACTTGTATATTAAATCAGGCATATTTTAATCATCTAAACAGGACTTGCTATCTGTTCACCTATGCAGACTGCATGACAAAGTTAAAGGCAGTTATTGGTAGTGTACCATTTGGTGACTCAAAAATGCAGGTGTATGCTTGAGCAAGCTGTATTTCTGTAGATAAATATCTGCTTTCAATGAAGTACTTTTTCATAACTCATAAGGACATTCTTTCATATTTTCATATCAAAGTCTTGCTTTTCAGCTGTGATATTTTTTTACTGATTGTCTCTTAAGTTTTTGCCTTTAATATTATACAATTATAAATAGTACTTTATTTTCATATAAATGCTATTTGTCATTCGCAACAATTGTTCACCTTGTGATCCAGTTTTCATATATTACAATTGTTAGAATCAGCTTGCCTTGCTAAGACATTGTTAATGTGCCCTACTGAGACATTGTTAATGTGCCCTACTGAGACATTGTTAATGTGCCCTACTTAGACATTATTAATGTGCCCTACTGAGACATTGTTAATATACCCTACTTAGACATTATTAATGTGCCCTACTGAGACATTGTTAATATACCCTACTTAGACATTATTAATGTGCCCTACTGAGACATTGTTAATGTGCCCTACTGAGACATTGTTAATGTACCCTACTGAGAAATGGTTAACGTGCCTTGCTGAGACATTGTTAATGTGCCACTTGCAAAGTCTCTTAATCTTCAAAGGATGAATGAAAATATCAACGGCTTTAATTATTGTATTTCTAAACTTAAAATGAGTTTATTTTTTAGATCAGCTTAGAGATCACATATACACCATCATGACCATTGTATTTCTATAGGTTACTAATGTATGCAGTAACTTATGTGCATACATAAATGCTAAAAATGTGTAACTGTTAACTTCTCTTGTTTATTTGAGTTAAGTTAACTGATATACGTGTGTATTGAACTTTACAATAGTTATAGTTTTTGATGAACCCATACATTTTGTTGACTACAATTTTATAATAACCAGGCAATAAACAGGAATAAATTACATCATCAGTTGTTGTGTATTTTATTCTGTCCATAAATATTGAGCAGGTTTACAAATTATTAGGTACAATTCAAAAAACAGAATATCATACACATACATATGTATTATAGAAACCACTCTTTCTCTCTCTCTCTCTCTCTCTCTCTCTCTCTATATATATATATATATATATATATATATATATATAATCAAATACATTAAAAATAACATGGCTGTTAAAGTGTTGGGATCAGCAATTTGATAAACCAATAGTATTGGTATATCAAATTGTGATCTGCCCATGGTGCAGTAATACATGTATATAAAAATTCTTGCAACTATGTGCTGCTGATTCTTGGCCTATAGATCAACGATAAATTTATGCTTACTAATCAATAGTGATGTATGAAAATAATGATAAAAATTATTAATAATCCCCATTTTCCAAGTGAATTGTTGTTGTTTCTTTAACCTATTATTATGTTGTAAAAATGTATTATTATAATTAAATATGAAAATATCCAAAGGCTGCCCCCCTCCCCTTTTTGCATTCTCTAGACCATCATTGCAAGATACAAGCAAAAATCCATGAAAAAACAAGTATAGAGGATTTTCACTCATGTCATACGACAATGTCTCTGGATCTATGAATGAGGATAAAAGTTAAGTCAAACCAACCAAAGGAAGTGAATGAGAGATAGAGAAACAGTTTTATGGTTGGTAGTTATGTTTATTAAAGCAGGATAATGACTTTGATCAGCTGTAAATATATTAAAATATTGTAATTGCCTCTTTTTGGTTCATTTTTTCATTTAGTGTCTATGCCACACTTATTTCCATGCGCAATAAATGAATTGCTGAGAATTCAAGAATCTAGCCATTTGTTTGTAGTGCTCTACTTTCTTCATTAAAACCATCTTTCAGTGTTTAAATCATAAGTGTGTCTTATATTGAATTAATCAATGTGAATAAAAATAGAAACTCGAATAAGAAAACATGACTTTTAATTAAATATTTATACATCTCATGTTATATATCACTGATACAGCATACACATACACACACACATAAACATACATACATACATACATACATACACACACACATACATACATACCTACAGACATACACACACATCAAAGGCTTGGCTAGCGTGGGTACATGGGAAAGCCTGCCAGTAGCTTCTCATGGGTCGGTGGTTCTTCCCTGGGTTTTTCCAGGGTTCTTCCTCCACCAATTATACTGGCCGCGATGTATAGCCTATCTTGTGCTGAAAAATGGCGTTAAACCCTAGAACAACAACATACATACATACATAGTGGTGTCCAAAATTTGTTCATTTAGTTGAATCTGAATGTCAGTTTACCTTGGTTGAAGCGTTAACCAGCATGAAATTGTACATGGAAGAAGCAGTGTTATTTCTTAGACTAGTCTCTTTTTCATTTACTCAAAATTCATGTGGGTATTAATTTTTTAGGTATCAGATTTTAAATAACAAAAACTTACATGGGAATGAAAAAAAAGTTTCTTGTTTTAATGGAATTTTTACCTCCAATCAGAGTAAATAATCTCTCTCTCTCTCTTGTGCATACAACACAGAGGCATAAGTTTGTGGCATTTATCTCTTCCAATGAATACTTTATTCAGAATTCAGTGGTAAATCTAACATATCAGTATGTGTTCATTTACAACCATTGTAGGTAGCTTGGAATAGCAGCATACATACATGTACTTCTTTTTCATGTAACTTGGTGTAATATACCAGCCTGTGGACATCGATATGCATTGTATGTTACTTAGTGTGACATACCAGCCAGTATACATATGCATCCTTTTGTATTTAACTTGGTGTGACATACCAACATTATAGATGTACACTTTTTTGTATCAAACTTGGTGTGACATACCAGCATGTATACATATACACCCTTTGTATGTAACTTGGTGTGATATACCAGCATACATGTATATACATATACACCCTTTGTATGTAATTTGGTGTGACATACCAACATGCATACATACACACACCTTGTATGTAACTTGGTGTGACATACCAGCATGTATGTAAATTGGTTGAAATACAAGAATATACATATACATATATCCACCCTTTGAAACAGAGGTCAGAGGTCACTTAAACAGCATGCTAAATGCAAATGTATGGCATTTGATTCAGATTATTTGTTGCATAACAAAAATTAAAAAAACATTGTACAGTACTGATGTAACTAACTATAAAGAATGTATCTGCTAGTTGTATTACAGCCAATATAAATGAAATTGGAAGTTGATAAACATTGGAAAGAGTTGTACAAACACACACACACAAACATACTCACAAAAGTTGATCTTTTATATCTTCTTTTTGGTAAAAACAAACTATTTAGATTACTTTTAATCAGACATAAAGATGAAAAACAAAATTGGTCCTTTACATTGTGTGATGTAGGAAAATCTTTTATTTTTTACAAGAATTTAAAGGGGGGGGGGTACTCAGAAATTGTGGTATGCTTTTTGTAACCTTAATGCAAACAATTGCAGATAGAACTATAAAAAGGAAATGATAGTGCAAACACTAATAGAAGGAATTAATGAGTTAAGGAATTCAGATGTGAGTTTATATAAGCGTCAAAATATACTCTGGATGCAAAGAAAAGAAAAATTACATAGCTACCATTATACAACAGAATACACAAATATTTTATTATATTAAAGGAGGAAAATACAATAATCAACACAAATGCATTTGTATTAAATACAATAAAGTGTAGATAAGTTTGAGGAACAAACCATACTCACTGCATTCACAAAACGTTCTTTCAGACAGAAGTCTGACATTCCTTGGATGAATAATAAATAGATGCTTTGTTTAATCTCATGAAAGTTATATTTATATAAATGAATTTACATATTTACAACTTGTGTAAGTAAATGTCAGAAACCAATTTATTATTCCTTGAATCGATGATGTTCGTCAGTTGTGCAAATTTATTTTAACATGATCAGAGTGATCCCAGCATTATTCTCTTTATTCTGAAAGGAATTGGGTCACATCCAGTAACTTTCCAAGAAACAGAGTCAAATACAATAAACCAGCAATATTTGTAATTTCCTTTACTGCCATTTATCAAATGTCAATCCCCAAAGTCTCTGGTTCACTCTGAAAAAGTAATAAAAACATGTATTTGTAAATTTATAAGTTCTGAACTGATTAAAAATATGAATGTTCAGCAGATCATTGTATATTTCCACAAGCAGTCAAAACCTTGGAGTAAAATGTTTCTTTGATAATGCCTTATCATAATACCTTAGGTGTATGACCACTATCTTGCAAATCCAGCCCTCCTAGCTAAAAAATGTAGCTATAAAAATAGTTAAAATTTGTCTGTTCCCTTATGTGCGAATCAGGCAAGAGTAACCTCCCCTTGGATAACGGGATAGGTGCCAATCCCATCTAAACTTTACTTACTAATAGAGCAGAATGCATGCTCTGCCAGGAGTGGAGAACTTTGGAATGTGTATTCGTATTAAGATAGGTAAGTATTATGAAAGAAACCTATTTTACTCATACAAACACATAAATATGAAAAGGCCCATCTCCAGTCCTCTAGGGTATATGAGGAAGATAAAGTTTTTGAGATATAACTAGACTGGAGTAGTGACTACATATGACTTGACATGGCTGACTGAGAAAAAATGTTTCCTATTGCAGATTAAGTGGAAGTCGTACAGTTTATGAATGAGAAGCTGCTTAAGTCACACCAGGTCAAACTGAGTCATCTGGGATGAAAGATCTTGGAGGTAAAGCTAGAGAAAGTTATCTCTGACATCCATCCCACTGTTTGCATAATATCAGGAAATGGTTGTGCTAGATGTAATGATGGTGGGGACTGCCCTAACCTCATGAGATAAAATGTTCAATCATTTGATCATGTGTTAATTCTCTGTATAAAGAAAGAATAACCCATCTTACCTAGGACAATACAGCCTCAACTGAGCAGTTAATCTTTTCCTCTTTCAACGGTACTAATAGTTGAGGTCTCCCTCTTTGCACTGGCTATGTTCATTTTATTTACCACTTCAAAATTGGGGCCCCAAGTGGCAGAGTGGTCTAAAGCCCTCACCATTATGGATCACTGCCATCTCACCTCTGTCTGTGTGGGTTCGAGCCTCAAGCTCAGCCAATGTTGGTAGGTGAGAAAGCTTGTCAATAGCTTCTCGTGGGTCAGTGGTTCTTTCCAGGGTTTTCCCGGGTTCTTCCTCCACCATTTATACTGGCCGCCATGTATAGGCTGTCTTGTGCTGAAAAATGGTGTTAAATCCTATAACAACAACAACAACCACTTCAAAATCTGTCACCAAATCCTGTTGATGGCCCAGTGTTCAAGGAAACAACCTGGAAAAAGTATTCACACAAACGACTGAATGCTGATGAGTAGGATCCTGTTCCTGGCAACAAAAGTGGGGGACTATCACAGGTGAAACAGAACTATCCTGACAGAACTATACATAGTATGGGTTAACCAATAAGACATGTAATTTACTGATCCTGCTGGCTAGAGCTAGGATGACAAGGAAGCAGGTCTTGTACTGGAGATGAACCAATGATGCTCTAGACAGAGATTCAAATTTATGTTTTAAGTGAGAGAATGTGTCCTTGCTTATACCCTATGAGAAAATCCTCCACTTTCCATCAAATGCTTTCAAAGTGGTGGGCCTCCTCATCCAAGTGATTCTCTCCCATACTTGTTCCAAGAACTATTTGCCCCTGAGGGCTTGTTTGATAAGCAGATTCAATAGATATAGGTTAGAATGAAACACCTGTTGTTGAGGTTGCTTGAGCATGTGAGGAATAGACATGATTTCCTTGGAATACTCATTGCTCAATTTAACAAGTTGTTTATTCATGATTTCTTTCCCTTACCTGAGGGGACCGCTCTAGTGGTTAGAGCATCCACCTCAGATGTGGGAGGTTGTGGCTTGGAGCTCAGCATTAAGAGATTAGTGTTAGGACTGGTTGGCCTGGTGTCAGGATAATGTGACTGGGTAGGACATCATGCTACATGTCTGCAGCATGATGCCCCAGTGCTAGACATCACTATAAACTGTCACACTGCAGACATCGTAGCAATATGACTGAAAATATGTTAAAGCTAAGTTAAAAGTTAAAATCACACACACACACTTATCTGAGGGGAGCAATCAGGAAAAGAGCTTTCCAATTCCTTCACTTTCTGCAAGACTTTTGGATGAAAGGTGTTGGAGGATAAGAGATCTCCATACACTTCTGATCTCTGAAAAGTGTCTACTGCCCCGGATTTTCGAGTCAGAACTAGAGGAACAAAGGAAGGGAACATGCATTCCACCTTGTCGAGAAATAGATCCTAAAGTGGTCACAGGAGCAAAGAACATGGTCTGGATACTTAAAAGTTTAATATTTAGCCTTTTGCCAATAAAGTTGGAATGGGATTTTGCATTTTGCTTACTGATTCAGATGCTCATATGTGCATTTAGGCCTTCGTCTGCTTGTTCATAATGCTATTTATATCTTTGAACTGGCTTTACCTAAACTCAGAATTTGGTATGTGAATGAATGTCAGAAAGTCTAACTCATCCATACCGTAACCATGTCACTATTACCTAATTTTCATCCTTGAGTGACATTTTTATTTTTGGCCATTTGTTCATTACACCTGCAATATCTTAGACCCTATTTTACCAGTATGTTGATGCATCTCAGACAGATTAACTCTGACATTCTAAAAGTAGGTCACGGTAATGCAATTTTTATTCATTTGTTGTGCCCTAAATATGTTAGACACCATTTCATCTTCACTCAAGAAAACTGGCATATGGATGTAACTCAAGGTAATGAAGTAATACCAAAGCTAGATAACAGTGGCCTGAAATTCTCACACTTGAGTGAATATTTTGAACTATTCATTTTGTCATGTCCTTAGTATCATGTACTCTTTTTAACCTTCTACAGCACAAGTCACATGGGACATTTATGCACATTTATTCTTTTAAATTAAATATAAATTGTTTGTTTACAATTTAACAGTAATTTTCTTTAACCAAAGTCTATTCAATCCTGATTACTGAATGCTCTGCACCTTAACTGTCTCTATGAAACTTCCAGATGAAAATTATCTATTGCTATGGACTTTTACAATGGTGGCCATATACTAAACTTGGGTCAAAATATATTATGAAGAAATTAATGCAAGCATGGCCTTTAAAATCTTCTGAAAATATATTTAAAAACTGCTTTCAGCGATTCTGTTCTTAAGACTGGTATTTACATATTGATGTTTG
The DNA here is from genome assembly GCA_028554795.2 of Sinohyriopsis cumingii. NCBI lineage: Eukaryota > Metazoa > Mollusca > Bivalvia > Unionida > Unionidae > Sinohyriopsis > Sinohyriopsis cumingii. The sequence continues at coordinate 128,426,290 of CM068825.1, forward strand.
AAGTTTCAAAACACAAGTTGGAACATTTTCACCATGACATGAAAACAAACAATAACTTGGCAGAAATTTGGCAGTGATAACAAATGATATCTTGAATAACTTGTAGAAATAATAACATGTGGGGAGGGAAGGGTTTAAATGTAAGTCTGAATATATTTTCAGCTATGCTAAATGTCACCCCACTTCTAAAAGGATGTGTTTTTGAGTAAACCCCTTTTTTTATTCAAAATGTGCTAGACACATCTTTTCCAATAATGTAGGCTTGGATAGCTAGTTATAAAATGTTCTTTTATAAACCTTTTGAGTGAAGATTGCTAAAATGATTTTTAAATGCTAAAATATGATGATTTAATTACAGGATGGATCTGAGTAAACATAACTAGATGATAATTTACCTGTAGTTCCATAAAGACATGTGGTATATGGAGAGTTGTATCCCTTTGCTGCACTACAAGGTAACCTCGTCTCGGAGATGGCCCAATAACATTGACTTGTTCTCCTTTAGACAGCTTTCTTCCATCAGCAGGATTTGCTGAAGAGTTTTTAAAAAAATTGCCAGCACAAGGTTGAAAAGCAGATGTGCAAAAACAACTTGGCATTTGCTAGCATTTGCTAATTGAGAAATGTATTAAGTATATACATGTAATTAGAGGATTTGAGAATTCTTCAGTAAACAACCAGAAGTGAAGCATGGTTAAATTCATTAAACATTTGTGATCTGAATACTTAAACAGTTTTTGAAAGAAAAAAAACAAGCCAGTTGACTGAAAAATATATGAGAAAAAAAATCCTTCTATATGTGAGCAGCTATGGTACATCATGCTAAAGAATTCCACATTCAATGGTACATCAGGCAAAAGAATTCCACATTCAATGGTACATCAGGCAAAAGAATTCCACATTCAATGGTACATCAGGCAAAAGAATTCCACATTCAGTGGTACATCATGCAAAAGAATTCCACATTCAATGGTACATCAGGCAAAAGAATTCCACATTCAATAGTACATCATGCAAAAGAATTCCACATTCAATGGTACATCATGCTAAAGAATTCTGCATTCAGTGGTACATCATGCTAAAGAATTCAACATTCAGTGGTACATCATGCTAAATTCAACATTCAATGGTACATCAGGCAAAAGAATTCAAGATTCAATGGTACATCATGCTAAAGAACTCCACATTCAATGGTACATCAGGCAAAAGAATTCCACATTCAATGGTACATCATGCTAAAGAATTCAACATTCAATGGTACATCAGGCAAAAGAATTCCACATTCAGTGGTACATCATGCTAAAGTATTCAATATTCAATGGTACATCATGCTAAAGAATTCAATATTCAACGGTAACATCATGCAAAAAGAATTCAAGATTCAATGGTACATCATGCAAAAGAATTCCACATTCAATGGTACATCAGGCAAAAGAATTCAAGATTCAATGGTACATCATGCTAAAGAATTCAACATTCAGTGGTACATCAGGCTAAAGAATTTGACATTCAATGGTACATCATGCTAAAGAATTCCACATTCAGTGGTACATCAGGATAAGAATTCAACAATCAGTGGTACATCATGCTAAAGAATTCTGCATTCAGTGGTACATCATGCTAAAGAATTCAACATTCCATGGTACATCATGCTAAATTCAACATTCAATGGTACATCAGGCAAAAGAATTCCACATTCAATGGTACATCATGCTAAAGAATTCCACATTCAATGGTACATCAGGCAAAAGAATTCCACATTCAGTGGTACATCATGCTAAAGTATTCAATATTCAATGGTACATCATGCTAAAGAATTCAATATTCAACGGTACATCATGCAAAAAGAATTCAAGATTCAATGGTACATCATGCAAAAGAATTCCACATTCAATGGTACATCAGGCAAAAGAATTCAAGATTCAATGGTACATCATGCTAAAGAATTCAACATTCAGTGGTACATCAGGCTAAAGAATTTGACATTCAGTGGTACATCATGCTAAAGAATTCCACATTCAGTGGTACATCAGGATAAGAATTCAACAATCAGTGGTACATCATGCTAAAGAATTCTGCATTCAGTGGTACATCATGCTAAAGAATTCAACATTCCATGGTACATCATGCTAAATTCAACATTCAATGGTACATCAGGCAAAAGAATTCAAGATTCAATGGTACATCATGCTAAAGAACTCCACATTCAATGGTACATCAGGCAAAAGAATTCCACATTCAGTGGTACATCATGCTAAAGAATTCAACATTCAATGGTACATCAGGCAAAAGAATTCCACATTCAATGGTACATCAGGCAAAAGAATTCCACATTCAGTGGTACATCATGCTAAAGTATTCAATATTCAATGGTACATCATGCTAAAGAATTCAATATTCAACAGTACATCATGCAAAAGAATTCAAGATTCAATGGTACATCATGCAAACGAATTCCACATTCAATGGTACATCAGGCAAAAGAATTCAAGATTCAGTGGTACATCATGCTAAAGAATTCCACATTCAGTGGTACATCAGGCTAAAGAATTCAACAATCAGTGGTACATCATGCTAAAGAATTCTGCATTCAGTGGTACATCATGCTAAAGAATTCAACATTCCATGGTACATCATGCTAAATTCAACATTCAATGGTACATCAGGCAAAAGAATTCAAGATTCAATGGTACATCATGCTAAAGAATTCCAAATTCAATGGTACATCAGGCAAAAGAATTCCACATTCAATGGTACATCATGCAAAAGAATTCAACATTTAATGGTACATCATGCTAAAGAATTCAACATTTAATGGTACATCAGGCAAAAGAATTCCACATTCAATGGTACATCAGGCAAAAGAATTCAACATTCAATGGTACATCATGCTAAAGAATTCAACATTCAATGGTACATCATGCTAAAGAGTTCAATATTCAATGGTACATCAGGCAAAAGAATTCCACATTCAATGGTACATCAGGCAAAAGAATTCAACATTCAGTGGTACATCAGGCAAAAGAATTCCACATTCAATGGTACATCAGGCAAAAGAATTCAACATTCAGTGGTACATCAGGCAAAAGAATTCCACATTCAATGGTACATCAGGCAAAAGAATTCAACATTCAATGGTACATCATTTTAAGAATTCGATATTCAATGGTACATCAGGCAAAAGAATTCCACATTCAAGTTACATCAGGCAAAAGAATTCAACATTCAGTGGTACATCAGGCAAAAGAATTCAATATTCATTGGTACATCAGGCAAAAGAATTCCACATTCAATGGTACATCATGCTAAAGAATTCAACAATCAATGGTACATCATGCTAAAGAATTCAATATTCAGTGGTACATCAGGTTGAAGAATTTGAGATAGATTCAATGGTACATGAAGCTAAAGGTTTCAAGAGTCAACAGCTAATAGATTACATTCAGCTGAGTATTATTTGCCTCTGAAGCTGATTGGATAAAAGAACTCCTTACACATTACATATACATGTAATAATAGCATCTGCAAATATTATATATCATCTCCAATAAAAATAGGAGTTGTCAACCTACCTGGATAATCTTTTTTCATTATTCTCACTTGTGGATACTTTAACTTCATCATGTCAGAGATAGTATAACTTCGAATAGGTGGCAGTCTTGGTGGCTTCCCCTGAAAATTATATAAAATTACTGTTTCTACTCAGTGTATGTTAGATTTCCATTAGGAGCAATCCTGACCAGTTTCATAAATTTCACACTCATCCGAAGAAAAGAGTTTTCCCACAGTGAAAATCAGGCAGGAATTTAAAGGAAAGGAAAAATAAAGCAAGCCAGACTAAAAGCAGCAAACATGTCTGATCATACAAATACTAAGTGGAACTAGGAGTACACACTCTTTACAATTAGAGTCCCTTCAAGTGACGGCTGTTCTATGTGCTGGTTAAGAAGAATATCCAACAATTCAGGATAAGACCATTGCATCCTTTTAACAGCAGGGTGCTGAAGCCATCTTTGATGTTATTGAGTGATAACAAGATTGTCAAATTAGCTGCTGTGGCAAACATACTGGATGTCAACTTGGCACAGTTTTTATTTAGGAGCAACAAGGCATCATAATAAATCTTCTGGTAGAAACTCCATTTTGATATGACCTTCTTTTTAAAGCAGCAATGAAAACAAGATTTTCAAGATGGATATCATGGTGGCCATATTTGATAACAGATTGCAACCATTTCTGTTCAGTACCAGGTAGATATCAAAGAAAGTTTTTGGTAAAAGCACAATGCCAATATGATCAACCATCAAGAAAAAGTAGTAAATAACAAGATTTTCAAGTTGGGTCATTGCAACAATCATATTAGAAGTCAGATTGGCACCATTTTCATTTGCAACCAACTAGTCATTATAGAAATCTTTCTGTGAAAACCCCATCCTGATATGACCATTCAAGAGAAATAGTTATAACAAGATTTTTAAGATGGCAACAGTGGCAGGCATATTGAATGTCTGAATTACACCAATTAGACATCATAAAGAGTTGCTTAGTAGTAACCTCACGTTGATATAATCATACATTCATTAGGGGTAGTGAAAAAAAAATTTTCAAGATGGTCACTGTTTTGGTCACACTGGACATCAGATTGACATGAGTTTTAATTTAGACCTACGATATATACATCATAAGAAGTCTTTTGGTGACAACTCCATGACATTATTACTTTTCAAACAAAATAATTAGCAGCAATACAATTTTCAAGATGGCCACTAAGACAGCCATATCAGACATGTCAGATTGGCAAAATTTAATTTGAGACCAATTAGACATAATAAGAAGTCTTTTGGTGAAAACCCCATGGCAATATTACTTTTCATTCAGAGAGGATTAGCAATAACAAGATTTTCAAGATGGCCACTATAGCAGCAATATTGGGTATCAGATTGGTACAGTTTTCTTGTAGGATCAACTACACATCACAAAAAGTATTTTTGTGAAAACCCTATGTTGATATGACTATCCACTCAGAAAATATAACAAAAAGATGATTTTCAAAAATGACTATGGTGATGGCAATATTGGACATCAAAATTGGCACCATTTTGAGATAGGAACAACTAGACATCATAAGAAGTCATTTAGTGAGTAATGATAACAAGATTTTCAAGATAGCCGCTGCGGAGGCCAAAGTGGATGTCTGAGTGGCACAATATTCATGTATGATCAACATGGGATGAATGTGTTTGAAAAAATCATGGCTGTCCTCCAAGTAGTTTAGGCGGAGTAGCAGTAACACACTCATGCTAATGGAGGGATGGACAATGGACAGCATACTACCCTATAAAGCTCTATGACCAGTGAGAAAAATTATGACAACTTAGCTGAGTATTTATGCACCATTCAAAGCAAAGAAATGAGCTTAAATAACAATCTGTAAGGTAGCGGAACTTCTTAAATTTGTGTACACCAAACCATACATACCAGATCAATCTTGTACAGCTGAGATGCCTTTTGAAGAAGATGGTAGTTTTCTATATTTTCTCTCTCATTATTTGGAGTGGATCTAGTAAAGAAAAAAATCTGTGTGACACCAGCACAGAATCAGACTTTTCAAAGTCATTAATAAACCATACAAATTTGATTTAATGCACATGAAATTAAACAAGAATATTCTGGAAAAGAGTGACAAACAAAATGCTGGAGACTTATAATGTGTTTCAAAGTCGCATCTTTTTTTCAGCCACTTAATGCTTTCCAGGCATTTTGTGATGGTGGCTCAATAAAAAGACTCTGTTGCTAATAACCCAGCCTTGCTTGACAGAAACACAAGGTTAACTGAAAGAGTGTGCATGTGTTCATTGCATCATGTGAACGAGACACTATGCACAACATCTGATTATCTTCCATTGATTCTGATAATGGCAGAATGGCTGGCAAATGACAGAAAAATCAAATTGTTCTTCCAATAATCTCATAGCATCAAAAAAATTGTTCAAAAGGTAAATTTTCCATCATATTTAATTTTAAGCAAAATCTCTCAAATTCAAGGACTTTTAATGACCAGGGTAAAAAAATCTATGACTTTTGAGGCCATGAAATGAGGTGTTCATTTCTCTGTGACTTCAGTGACTGTACCAACCATGTATTGTATTGCTTAGTAACTAAGGTTAAAAAAATGTATCAATATGCCACTTAAAATTTGGTTAATTGCAATGATTCCAGTTTGTACTAAAATGGACTCTTCATCCGTAATTCACTATATATTTTTTTCCTGGGGTTCCATTGTTTCATCATACATGCCATCACCTCTACATGTCAGAATATTTTAATGACTTAGTATGCATGTTATGTATAATTTTAATAGATAGTGAATGGACAGATAAAAGTCTTCTATACATTCTCTCTTTCTCTCTTCATTTCCATGAGCCAAATCATTTAATTTTCATAAATACTGAGCCATGATCAACAAGAATCATGGGTGAAAGCACAGTGGTTTTATATAAACATCAAAACCTGTAACCATAGAACCACAGAAAACTAAAACTTGTACTCAAATTTTAATAGAAATCCTCTAATGGAAGAATTGATAATCATGTATGCCAAGCTTCACTGAGGGAGCAATCATTTAGCAGAGAAGTGATTGATATGGACAGTGTAAACTAGTACATGTATTGGCATAGGATCAAGCAGAAAAGATGTCTTGTATATTGTTCAATAGATGTTTAAGAGAATATATGTCATGTATAGTGTTTGACTGAGATTTCGGTGAATAAAAACTTTGTATAGTGTTGACAGAGGTTTAATAGCATAGATATACAATACTGTATAGTGTTGATAGAAATCTACTATAGGTGTATTGCATAGTGTTAGAGATTTAGTACATAATAGATGTTTTCATTGTATGGCATCTGAAATAGAATTAGTACTATAGATGTCTTGAATATCATATGATAGAGATATGTATCCTGTGTAGTGTTTGACAGATATTTGGTAGTATAGATGTCTTGTAAAGTGTTTGATAGAGATCTGGTAGTATAGATATCTTGCATAGTGTTGATAGAAAATTAGGAGTATAGATGTCTGGTATAGTGTTGCTACATATTTAGCACTATAGATGTCTTGCATAGTGTTGCTAGATATTTAGCACTATAGATGTCTTGCATAGTGTTGCTAGATATTTAGCACTATAGATGTCTTGCATAGTTTTGCTAGATATTTAGCACTATAGATGTCTTGCATAGTGTTGCTAGATATTTAGCACTATAGATGTCTTGCATAGTGTTGCTAGATATTTAGTAGTATAAATGTCTGGTATAGTGTTAGAAAGAGATTTAGCTGTATAGATATCTTCACTGAATGGTCTCTGAAATAGACTTAGATGTCCTGTGTAGTGTTTGAATGATATTTAGTAGTATAGATGTCTTGTAAAGTGTTTGATAGAGAATTAGTAGTATAAATGTCTGGTATTATGTTGATAAATATTTAGTAGAACAGATGTCTTGTATAGTGTTGATAGAGAATTAGTAGTAGTTATATCTTGTATAGCTTTATGTAGATATTTGGTAATTTAGTATTCTTGTATAGTTTTTGAGAGCCTGTGATTTGGTAGTATAGATGTCTTGTATAGATGTCTTGTATGATGTTTGATAGAGATCTGGTAGTATGGATGCCTGGTATAGTGTTTGATAGAGATGTAATAATATAGATGTCTTGTATAGTGTTTGATAGAGATCTAATAAATAAATATAGATGTCTTGTATAGTGTAAGATAGAGATGTAAAAATATAGATGTCTTGTATAGTGTTTGATAGAAATCTAATAATATAGATGTCTTGTTTAGTATTTGATAGAGATGTAGTAATATAGATGTCTTGTATAATGTTTGATAGAGATGTAGTAATATAGATGTCTTTAATTGTGTAGTGTTTGATAGAGGTTTTGTATAGTAATCCTTCATTACCTAATATAGGTTGTATAATTAATAAATATTATAGTCTCCTAAATTTATCAAATAAAACCAGCATAAAATCACATTACAAAAATAAACCAATTCTCGCTTATAGAAGACCCAAGAATTTTCAAGATTTTCTAATTAGAACTAAACAGACAGAAAATAAAAAAGACAATTTTTGTCATCTAAATGTAACAGACACCGGTGCTCTCACTGTACAAACATAAGAGAAAGTACTTCTTTCAGCAGCGCTAATACAAAAGAGGTATTTTCTCTATGTGATAACAGTGAGTGCATATCAACTTATAAAAAATGTAACATGCAATATGTTGGACAAACACTTCAACAAGTTTCTAAGAGAATGAATAATCATCCCTTCCATATAAAAAATTATAGAGATCCTCAGTTTTCCTCTAATATCTCAACACACTTTAACACCAATAATCACTCTCTACTCGATTTTTTTTTCATGCCAGTAGATATTGTGTATGGTGACATGAATAGACTCATAACAATTTTTTTAAATATTATTTTTAATTGATATATTGTATATCCTTTATAACAATATAATTATATGTATGACTGTTTGTCTCTAATATATTTTAATATTTTACTGATTCAGGTTTCATAAGAGGCTCGTTTATCTTTTAGATCCTGTCTGATGATACATTTTTTATATTAAATTTGCCTTATTGTTCTGTGTTAGTTAGAAAGAGATATAAATCATAATCAGATTTGAATGCAAGATACATTATTGATTTTTTTAAAACAGTGTAGAAATTACACAAACTATTGGTATAAAGTAGCATCCTTATGCAACTACAATATGAATTCCTTTCAGATTCCTTCTAATTTCTTGTACCGGTACTTTAAAAATGCTCATCACTAAGCGGTAAGAATTTGAACCACAACATCACTTTTCGAACTAAACCACTTACTGATTTTTAAATGTTCAGAAAAGAAGATCAGTAGTAAATTTTGTTACAACAAAAAGAATCATGACTCTCCCACACTATATCAGTTTTTTTATTCTTTGGGATAATTTTCTAAACATTCTAATTTAAACATTAAAAATAAAAGATTTTGTGTTTTCAGCATTTTTAGATGGCTTAAACCAAGGGGTGAATCTAGTGAGTATATCATGTTTTTCAATGTTTCATTAGAATTTACAAACATGTATGTATCTGCTGAGTTTGACAAATTTCAGAGGAGATATCCTTTACTGGGTCAAATCTTAACAGAACAATAGCAGTATTTTTGGTAAAGACATTCTACATTGGGGAATATTACTACTAGCTGGTAGCAAGCACTGAATCTATAAAAATGTATGCCAGCAATGCATTTAACATGGATATTATAATTCCTAACTGGTAGCAATTACTACTTTAAATATATAAAAATTGGTACCAGTCACACAGACATTTTACATTGGGTATTATTATTTCTATTTGGTAGCAAACACTAAATCTAAAAAATTGGTATCAGTAAAGTAAATGTCCAGTGTTTTTATGCATTAAGGCCTACTACACACTACAGGGATATCATCTATATCAAACTAAGAAGCAGTTGGATTGCTACTGCTTGTGACATAAACATGCAGTGCAATTAAAACCTGTACATCTATGTACCTGAAATTTTGTCCATTAGATGGCATTGTTTTCATCCGCTTTAAGTGTTGGTCATACAGCTGCTGTTTAAGGACTGGCCATGTCTTACAACAGATGTGTCCCTTCCACCGACTCTTGATGAGGGTTGCATAGTGATGCAGTTGCTCCCACCTAAGGGCCTCCAGATGCTGGCGAGTGCTTTCACTGTAACCAAAACAACTTCACTAGAAGTTAAACACACCCATAATTGTAACTAAAGGTTAAGTCCCATGTTCACAAATTTTATACATTTGTGTGAATTTACCACACTGTATAACAGTAAAAAATAAACCATCCATATTTTACCACAGCCAAATGATATGAATCATTCAGCTTGTTTCGTAAATGTTTCATTTGAAATTAACTGTCATATAGGATCCTCTACATGTCTATGAAAATATAGATGATACAGTGTTATACATTTTTCCAACAGTGACAGAAGATACAGTGGTATACATATTTCCAATAAAAGATACAGTGGTATACATATTTCCTATGGACTATATGGTGGTATTCATAATTCCTATAGAAGATACAGTGGCATACATATTTCCTATAAAAGATACAGTGGTATACATATTTCCTATGGACTATACGGTGGTATTCATAATTCCTATAGAAGATACAGTGGCATACATATTTCCTATAAAAGATACAGTGGTATACATATTTCCTATAAAAGATACAGTGATATACATATTTCCTAATGAAGATAATACACATTTCAATAGAAGATACAGTGGTATACATATTTCCTATAGCAGATACTGTGGTATACATATTTCCCATGGAAGATACAGTGGTATAGATATTTCCTAAAGAAGATACATTGGTATACATATTTTTTATAAAAGATACAGGGTATACACATTATCTAAAAATGTTACATTATTAAACCTTTCCTGATTTATTTTTGTAAACATCAAAGTCATAATGCATAGAGAGGTGTACTTGGCCTAAAAATAGCACATATTAGACACTCTTTGTTGTGGTTACTAAAACAATCACAAATTTACAAAGACCACATCAGAGCATAATGGGATTTATCATACCTGAAGAAAATGTACTTCTTGCCCAGTGTCCACTGTGTACTGACATAGGGAAGATGACTACTGTCCATAGACTTCAAAAAACTGTCCAAAATAGCCTAAAAGACACAAAATCACATTTAAAATACTGCTGCTTGATAGCTGAAATAATGAAACTCCATCATTTTTCAAAATTTAACTGTAGATCTTACCTGACTCCATAGCAATTATTGGCCATTTTTTTAATGAAGGCATACATTTTCTAAGAACACTTTTTTTTATTGCCACCACCATTTGTATGGAGAGAGCATATATTTGTTCCAAATTTCGTATAAGGCTTTACATTAAGAAGATCTTGGTCAAATTCTATTATGACCGTTTCCAACAAGATTTAATGGAGTTATGGCCCCTGTTGACTTTGCCCTTCTATTGCATCATATTGGTGTGGGCATCCATGTTGTATTTAGACACATCTAGTTTTATATTAGAATGGCACCATTCTTATATCAACTTGTTCTTAACTAGAATGCTCCAGTTATTGATTATATATACTGTATTTTCTCCAGTCACAAGGATTCAAACTGATACTTGATACATACTAGTGTGCACTGTATCATGTCCTTTGTCGGATCCAAATACTTACACAGTTAAATTGTTTCAGCCTGAATAAAAAGTGGCAATAAACAGGATTTTTGTCCAAAAGCCAAAAGTACACATTCACAGATATTCCTGAGTGTGCTGACCATTGTTACTATAGTGATAGAACAGCAAGCATGGTACATCACACTCAGCATGTTCCACCATCTTTTTTCATATTGTCCGCTTCTACTTTAGAGACAGTGTCAATTTTAAACTCTGGAATAATTTTTGCAAACAATGTTATTCTTTAGGGCGAGAATAGACATGAGAAGATTCATGTCAAACACACCCAATGAATAAATCCTGTAGTGTCTTCAACATTGTGACAGAAGAGAAATTAAGAATTTAAGTTGGTTTTAAAAGTTGTCTCATTCTAAATTTGGGTTTGTATATGCACGTATGAGTTTATCTACTGTAAATGTGAAAATCTCTTTTAAACCATCATACTTGAATTTGGATGAAACATATGATAGAATTGATTTGCATGTATTAAAATAAAAATTTTTAAAGTGTACATGAGAAATTTTATTTGTATCAGAGGACAATTACCTCCAAGATCTAAAAAAAAAATGAACTCTTTGTCGCAATTAATCCTCAGCTGGTAATAATTAAACCAAACAAGATTTAAGATTAAATTATGATGTGGCTTTTTTTAATTTATTTTTAGGGTAGGTTACTCTCTGACCTTGCACTCTTCAACAGTGGACTCTGATTTGTATGAATCCCTGTGTTTGAGGAATAGACTGTACCTCTTCTTAAACGCCTTGTACCTCATCCAGTGTGGTAAGCCTTGTAAATGGTAAACAGATAATTAATTACAGGGTATGACACAATAACCATATGAAAAAGGAAGTATTTCATATCCCTCAAAAATGTATGAAAATATGCTCTATTCTGTATTTGAATGGAGGGTAATAAATACTGCAACATATAAGTAACCCTACTTATTAAAATAAGAAAGAAGTACAAGACTGGTGGGTGCAGAACCCGTGAATTTTCTTTATGCAAATGTTGTGTGATTTACATGAAATAAGAGTACAGCAAGAAGCTTACAAAGTTATTGACTGGTTGACATCCAGTGAAAGGAAGTGTTTACCAGGTTGAGTTCTTTTTCTAACAATCTGCAGACAAATATTTCAGATAAGATCCTACCGCTGAGGAGAAAAATAGCTCCCTATAGCCCTTTAGTACCGATACATGAATAATATCCAAATATGGCACTTGCTGAAACTGATATCAGCTATCATGTATATTTATAATATTTTTCAAAGAATATAAAAGCTGCATCCTACAATTGACTTCTGTATGTATGAAACATTATCAATCCCAGTTCAAGACAAAGTTGCTCTTAACTTTTTTTTATTTTATATTTAAAAGCAAACAGCCTTTTTGGTTGGTACTTAAATTTGTGACTGCATCAGGAGTGAATAGTTTTTTCAAAAGTGGAACATCTTTTATTGGGTTTCAAGCAATCACAATATCCATTTTCATTGCCACACAAAATCCATGTTAACTGGTATATAAAATCCATTTTAATTGGTACACCAGGTCACTGTGAACTGGTACACAAAATTAACATTAATTGCTGCACAAAATAAATTTTATATGTTGCACAAAATCCATGTTAACTGCTACACAATAAATAAAAGTAAATTCACAGAATGTAAACCAGATTATATCTCTGTCTTGTCAATAAAAAGAAAATTGCATACCTCCTGCCATGAGATGGACTGTCTCCAGAACCTGCAGTGATTTCAACTGACGAATCATGGTCTCTCTATCAAATACGAAACTTTCTCCCTGGTCATTTGTCTTCAAATTAAAATAAATTATATCGATATGAATTACGGTACAAAATAATCATAAAACATACAAGATATATGAATATAAAAATGTAATACATTCATTCATGCAGTACCCTTTCACAAATTATCTTAAAATCACATCATGCCATATTGAATAAGATGAAACTATAAAACAACAGTACTGACTGACATGTGTACCCAGCCCATGTTTAATAGTACTCTATGAAGGCAGAGTAGGAATCATTGGTCTCAGTGATATTGACTAGGGCAGAGTAGGAATCATTGGTCTCAGTGATATTGACTAGGGCAGAGTAGGAATCATTGGTCTCAGTGATATTGACTAGGGCAGAATAGGAATCATTGGTCTCAGTGATATTGACTAGGGCAGAATAGGAATCATTGGTCTCAGTGATATTGACTAGGGCAGAGTAGGAATCATTGGTCTCAGTGATATTGACTAGGGCAGAGTAGGAATCATTGGTCTCAGTGATATTGACTTTGAGAGGTATGCAACCTTGAATTATACTTCTTTTTAGACTTATTACAAACCATGACTATTCAAGATAAGACCCCAAAATGTATAGGTTTCTTTTTTATCCAAAAGTACAAATTATCTACAAAGTTTGGCTAAGAAATTTAACTTAGGATACCTTAAGTACAAGCCATTCACAAACCTTGGTTTCAGTACATCGTCTAGAACTAAGTTATCTTGCAAAAAACATTTTTCTTTTTTCAGTCACAGTGACCTTTTTTTTATTTACTCCAGAACCAGTAGGCTTATCCCTTACCTAAAGCCTAAGACTTCCACAAACTCTGGTCAAGGCATATGATCAGAAGTGAAATTTATATGCAGAAACTAATTTTTTCCCCAGTTACCTTGACCTTTGACCCCTAAATTAATAGGTTTCTGCATTACTTCAAAGTGCAATAATTCCATAATGTTTAGTTTAGATCTATGACATATAACTAAACTTACTGTGTGAAAACCATATTTTTTTCTTACAGTCACAGTGATTTTGATCTTTTTGACCAAAGATTGTGAGGCTGGTTCCTTCACTCAAGTGCAAGTGTATTCCAAATCTTTAAAATTAATGTTATTGTGCAAAAAACATTCTTATTCTTTTGGTTACAGTAACCTTGACCTTTGACCCCCTAAACTGATGGGCTTCTTCCTTACCCTAAATGCCAGCTATTTGCATACTTTTGTTTTGTGCAAGGTGTTGGTCAGTTTATTATGCAGAAATGTAGTAAGGAACAAATGGATACAGACTGAGGACTTCTTGAAGTCATAACAAAATATATTCCATGGCAAGCATAGGAAAAGATATATATATATATATATATATATATATATATATATATATATATATATATATAAGATTTGAAATTTGAATGGTCAAGGTCCATACTTATGTAAGCAATCAGAACAAAGAGACCTAAACTTCAAACTATAAACTTAAAAACACAGTATACTCACATTCTGAGAAGTATCTACTGGGTATGCTATACTACTTAAAACCACCAGCCCATAAAATTAACCAAAGAGTGTACTGTACCAACAACAACAAAAATGTTCTAAATAGATCATGCACTCACTGTGGCAAGCTGCATCTGTTTGTCATTAAGGCAGAAATTTTAAAAGAAATAGAATCTAAAGAGGGTTTTTGCTTGTATTGAGTGAATAATGAATATATTTCATTGAGTGGGTGAAAAACTCTGTATTTTCACGAGTGGAAAAGCCACAAGTGAAATACTTGAGTTTTTTTTTTTATCCAGGAGTTGAAATATATGTCCTATAATCAGAACAGGCATATTTTCTTTTCATGTTTTGCTCAAATGTATTTGGCTAGGAATTATGCAAAATATACTGAAGTAACAGATTTTGTATGGTATCATATGGGATAATGTCAGCTGTTTACTGTTCATGTTCTGTCATGTTTTGTTTATATTTTGCACAGAATATATCAGTAGAAGCTATATTTTTATAGGAAAATATGATGACTCACAAATACTTATCCAGTCATAATCCCTAAGGAGAACTACTATTATACAGCCCTCCCAAATAACACTTTTAACTAAAAAGAGCTAAAATTCATCTGCCCACCTGGGCACCAGTTAGGCAGTGAAATAGGATTGATGGCAAAACCCATGAATATCTCATTTACTACTGGAGCAGAAGGCATGCTCTATATGGATGTAACTGTGGGGAGGCTGAAAGGGTATATGTGTATTATGATTGGGTAAGTATTCACAAAGAAACGTAGTTTACCAGAACAAAATTAGTTTCTTCTTTAAAGATGTTACCCAGTTTTAATACCTTAGGAGAATAGGTAAGAGGTGGAAGGAGGTACATCCCCCTTACCCTGTAGATGCCATCTCCAGTCCCCTTAGGTATGTGAGACAGTTTCTAGGTAACCTGAATGGAGAAGAATCCATCTCTCAGGAGAAGCTTCCAAAATGAAAAATGTTCCTCCCACAAATCCAGCAGAAGACATGAAACCAGGTTTTATGAAGCTGTCAACCTGGAATGGTGACCTGTGTTGCACATGGCTATGGGTCTCATCAGATCATGTTGATCCATTTTGGATGAAACATCTTGGGGGTAAAAACTGGAGAATGTGGACTCTGAACTCCATCCCACTGCATGGATAATATCAGAGAAAAGTTCTGGTCAAAGGCGATGCTTGTAGCAACTGCTGTAACTTTGTCACCTGAAATGCATAACAAATTCATTGGAGCTGGAGTTATTTCTTGATATGCAGAGCCCACTTCATCCAGGACAAAATGGTCTTTATCATCCTGTCCAAGTTTGAGAGGTAAAAATAAGTGTGATCTCCCTCTGTCATTTTAAGAGGCCACTAAAAAGCTCATACTGGGTCTTCTAGGTCTCCTTGAATGGAAGTGTCCGGAGTAGACAATGATTTCATTACAAAGGTCTTGTTACCCATGGACAGGAGCCTGTTAATGGTGATGAAAGAGGGAACTGTCGTAAGTGAAACTGATCCATCTTGTTTGAATTGCATGTAATTAGGGTCCCCTGATAGGCATGTATTTCACAGATTCTGCCTGCCATTGCTAACGTGATTAGGAAGCAGAACTTGTATAAAAAATGGAATGTGGTTCTAATGGTGTTAGTATCCATGATAGGTTCTACTTTGGGCACAGAGCCACTGTTTTTGGCCAAGTAAATCAAAGTTGGAGTGAAGGTCAAATAAGTCTTTGTTTTTTCTGATATCCTCTCTTCCATGATGACAAAAGGTGTCAGTGATCGTGGAACAGTAACCTTTGATTGTGCTTCATGCTAACTTTTTCTCATCAAAGAGCCAGAGGAGGAAGTTAGTTCTTTCAGATATTGATGCCTGCAATGATAGAATGTGTTCTTGTGTACACTGCTGTGTACAAATTTTCCATTTGCCTTCATATGCTTTCAGAGTGGAGAGCCTTCTTGCTTGAGTATTCTCTCAATGACTGGTTGTGAGAAATGTTTATTTTTTAGAACCTCTTTAATATGATTTAGATGCACATGTTCAGTAGCTCCTGGATGAGGAGTAAAACTGTTGTCACAGTTTTTTGTGTAGATGGCAATTCTCTATTTTCTGTGGAATTTCCATTGCAAGATTGATGAGGTCTTTGATCCATGACTTCTCCTATCTGAGTGGTGCAATGAGGATGTCAGAGGTGTTGGAGGGCAGGCATATGCATCCAGACCATTCCAATGTATGGATAGCATGTTAATTGCTCAGGTTTTAGGATCCAGAATTGGTGATACAAAGGTTGGGAGCTTGGTATTCCACCTTGTTACAAACAGGTCCACCAATGGTTGGCCTCACTGGGTACATATCTGAGTGAAAACTGAGGGGTGGAGAGACCATTTCATCTGATTAGGTATATGTTGATTTTGTTCTGGGACAAAGAATCTGCTATTATATTTAGTCATCCAGGAATATTATGAACTTGGTCATGGATCTGTTGTACATGACACTGCTTCAGAAAGACCCACAACAGTTTGCAAAGGTCTGGGGACTTAGTTCCACCTTACTGTCTAAGAAAAGTCAGCACCATAGAGTTGTTGGACAGAATGAGGACTCCCTTTCCATTTACAAATTCCTGCCACCAGTGAAAGGCTTTCAAAATGACCTCAATCTTTAGTTTATTGATATGTAGAAGCTGGTCCTGGGGAAAGCAAACTCCACTGGCTTTCTGAAATGTAGTTGATATGCTCCCCAGCCAGTTGTACTTGCATAGATATTCATGTGGTAAGCTATGTTAGGTTGCTCCAAGTCTGTAGATAGTACCTCATAGTTGTGCGTATAGAGAGAGGTTGGTCCATTGGGCAAACTTTTGGCCTCCATTGGCAAAAAAACAAACAATTGTAACTTGTGCATATAAAGGTGACCTAGGATGACGAGGACTCTACTGTATTGAGCAAGCCTAGAAGGCAAAGTAATTTCTGTACAGAGAGACTCACTCAAGAGTAACAAAGCCACCATGGTCCTGACTTCAATGCCTTTTCCTGAGGGAAATGTATTCTGTTCACCTGATGTTGAATTCCATACCTAGATGAACAAAATTGCTGAGATGGTATTAGGTTGGATTGGTCCCTATTGATCAGGAAACTTGAATTTGTAAGCAGTGTAACAAGGGTTATCATATTGTGTTCTAGTATGTAACTCAACTGAGGATCTTTTCCAGGTAACTTGAAGTCACCACCTTGGAGATGGTCCAGACTTGATTTATCAGATGAGTGAAGACCCAGGGACTGATGTTGAGTCCAAAAATGGGAGCAGTCCAAATTGATAAAATGATATAAATGTAGGAGGCCTTGTGAATAGGGACATGAAGATAAAAGTGCATCTTTTAAGTCCATGCTGACTGCAAAATCTCACTCTTAAATGGTATTCAGAATGTACTATGGTGTTTCCACTTAGAACCAAGGAGCATGAATGAATTGATTGAGGGCACTTACATCAAAGACAGAGTGCAGAGTGCTGTTTGCCATTGGGACTAAGAAAAGTCTTGAACCCAGGGAATTTTTATTTCAAAAAATTTCCACCATCCTTTTCTGGAGAAGGTTGTTTATTTCTCACTGAAGGTGTTGACTTTGAATGGGTCTGTTGGAATGTGGTAGCTGATGGGACTCTGGACAGAGGAGGAGGTGTTTAGAAAGTGATGCAGAGTCTCTCAGAAACTACTCAAGTCCAATGACTTGTTGCAAATCTTTTCCCATTTAACAGCAAATAATTGAAGCCTTCCTCCTACTGTGGTAAGAGCGGTATGGAGATGATGTCATTCTTTTAGAGATGGAGGCAGTTGTGTAGAGAAACTTTGGTGGAAGTAAATGCCACTTCTATGTCTTTTGTCCATGTGGTTCACAAGAATCATGGTTTTCAACGACAGGAACTAAATATAATAGGATAACTTGTCAGAGGTTTGTGTTTGACTTGTGTCCTTTGGTTCCTTTTGGTGATTTCCCAAAATGCCCCTGTATCGGTGTTGCAGTTGAGGGACAGAAATATTTGTCTCCTTTGTGGCTTATTTGCATACTTCATCAATTGGGCCATTAAAAAGCAGATTAGAGAATGTGGTTGTGATGATAGCTTGGCCTTATGATGTTCCCTAAGAAAGGTGGAGGTAGAGAACAGTACATCTCATTCTGCCAATTGCAAATTTGCAGCTGCTGTGATGGCATTGGCTAAGGTATGTTGATCAGCTATTCAAAATCTGGGCCACTCTGGAGACCAACTCCCACGGATGTAATGTGGAATTCAAAGTAGGAGAAGATTAACTCTGTTCTGCCTGTTGAAAGGTAGCCATTGATACCAAATCCAACACAGAGACCACAGCTACTACAGTGCAGACCAATTGCTGAGCATCATTGAAACATGTTCGATCAATATGAATAGAGCATGGTTTTCTTATCTCCATAGCTGCAGTGTCCTAGTCAACTGTTGGGGTGTCCAATGAAAAACTGGTGCATTGCAATAGTAGAAGCACCGATGAAAACTTGATGGAAGGCGCTTTTGTGAGTAAAAGAAAAGGTTGATGCTAGGATTTTGTAATTGATGATGTAAACAGTTCAAAATATATGTGATTCAGGCAGACTGGACAAGTAATCAGAAGCTGGATTCTTCATTTTTTGTGATAAGATCAACAGATGCTGGAACTCTGATCCAGGCAGTTAATAGAGGAGGAGGAGGAGGGCAGAACTCTGAAGGTAAAAGCTCTGAAGGCTGAGTCTTCCTGCAACATCATGTAGTCAAAAAGTGATGAAGGAGCCTGAAAGCAAGCATCATCATCTCTGCCAGCATAAGGTGAGGCTGATGTCTCTTGAGTTGCCTGAGAAGGAACTGGAAATGAGTGTCAAGGTACATTGTATTATGACTGGGTAATGTATTTAAAACACATAAGCACTTGGTTCTCTTTTGTGAGGTGGTCAAACTTATACTTATCTCCATTAATTATAACATGATGTGCATACTGATTAGCCTACTTTATGTTTTATTAATATTCTAATTTTGTCACTACTGGTAATTAAGGTGTAAGTGTTTACGCTAATTTTGTTTCAAAACATACATTTGTACTTTTAATTAAATTTATGTGTTTTCATAAAATGATACATCCTGGTAAATATGAGAGAGCATGGTTGAAAAATTGTTCAATTGCTCGTCTTTTTTAGATCTCATGTTAAAAGTGAGTGCATAAGCCTTGTTGACTGAGGAGCATTTATGCATCTAGACTTGGCCATAGATAATCAGCACATAAACAGTATCTTTTGATTGCACAAACACCGTCACCTTGTTACAATCAATTAACTTTAAAACCTGCCACTTTAGCCAGGCGTAAAGCTTCCAGATTAGCCTATTGGTTACACTGGCTATAATCTGCGCTAGTGTATTGTGTACCAGGATTTTTTTTCTTCATGCATGACCCAAAGCTATTTCTAGACTGGGACCTGGCAACTACCTGACCAAATCTTGAGTAATATAGATTTTATGGGGTTCATTTTAATGGTAAATTTAAATTTGGGTCATAAAATTTATTTAGTTTACTTGGTCCAGAAAAATGTTTTAGTTTCATGAGTATTTTGGCTTAGTGAAATTTCAGTTTTTGGAGATTTTGCTGTCATAGGTTATTCACCAACAAATGACATCCAATTATGTTAAAGAGTTGCAGAGATATGATGGTTACAAAAAAATGTGAATGGATGGACAGATGGATGGATGGAAAAGTTGCTTAATATAGGACTCCAGCATCTTGATAATGGATCCTAATATTGCATCAAAGAAAATTCACCTTAATACACCTGATAAAATGAGGTCTGGCTTCGACCACAATTTTCAGAAGGTTGTTGAGCCTCATCTGGGAGTCCTGTGCTGAAGAACCAACATACTCAGATGATCTGAAAAGTAATGGGCAAATTATTCCAGCAAATAATAAATGCCTAAAATTCTATATAAAATTATAATGATTGACATTAAATGAAAATAAAAAACTTAAAAAAAGAATTACATGATACTAATGAAAGCATTGAATGCTCCTTTCTTGATATAACATTTGGTACAAAGTTCATATCAATTAGGGTTCACAGCTTTGTCCAGCAAAGCTAACATATTATTATTATTATTATTATTATTATTATTATTATTATTATTATTATTATTTATATAAGATTAATTTCTGGTACATGTAGCAAAATGACACAGCAAAATATATAAAACCAAGAAATGTGTTCAAAGAACACAAATACCAACTCAGATCCTCCTTGCCAAACTACCTGAATGTCAAACTTGACCAAAGTCACTGGAGCATGAGATAATGGTTACACATATCTAATTTTGGTTGATGGGTTTTGCAATTGCATTGAGACATCCAAATATAAAACTATATTACATGTATCTTTGATCAAACAATGACTAAAACACAAGTTGTAATGGATAGACAAATATGGAAACACAGTAGCAATACTAAATGCCCCTTATGTATTCCTTGTGGGGGCTTAAAAAACCTCCAAAATCTGGTCAACCTTGAACCTTGATACAAATTACCCTAAATTTAAAAAATTATACTATTTCTATATCAAACTAGTCACGTGACTAAAAATACCATCTTACACTGATTTGTCCACAAAACTGCATGGTAGAATTCTGTGCTTCATTCCTAGCAGTCTGCCACCTATCTCTGAAATATATATACTCATATGTCAGTCAGACCCAACTGCAAAAAAAGTAAGACCCTGATCTGCAATCACATAATGCTCAAGCAAACCATGGTCTGTGTTGTTTGTTTATGACTAGTCCTAACCAACTGCAAACGTCTAAATCATTATGTGCTGGCAGACCATGGCCTATGTTGTTTGTTTATGACTAGTCCTAACCAACTGCAAACATCTAAATCATTATGTCCTGGCAGATATGGGTCGATGTTGTTTGTATATGACTAGTCCTAACCAACTGCAAAGGTCTAAATCATTGTGTGCTGGCAGACCATGCTCTATGTTGTTTGTTTATGACTAGTCCTAACCAACTGCAAACGTCTAAATCATTGTGTGCTGGCAGATATGGGTCAATGTTGATGGAGAGTATACATGATTCATGATTACAAAGTCTACAAGGGTATGTGATGAATTCATTTGAACCTCATTCACTGTTCTTGTAACATACTGTAAATATACATTTTCATTGATTATATGACTGTTACAAACTTATAACCTTCCAGACAGTGTTAATTTTTTGGAGACTGAAAAAGTGCATTGTGGTCTCAAGAAGTTAGTCCATGCATGTCACCTAAAAAAGTGACATTTAACAGTTGTGAATAAATTATCTACTCATTTAAACCTATTGTATATACTTGTTTACAAGTCAAGTCAAACTGCAAACAATATAGATCATGATCTGCTGTAGCATAATACACCTGCCAATCAGGGTCTATGTTGTTTGTTCTACAGCTTACTCAATACAGAATGTAGAGACCCAGATCTGCTAGCACATTATGTTATGGTAGATCAGGGTCTGTGCATTTTGCATTTGGATTTCTAAGTGAGTACATATGGTATGCAAAATTACTGGAAATTATAATTTGAATTAAAGAAAATTAAATATCTTTTTTCTTTTAAGTATTTAATGCACTTCGTTTAAAAAAAATTAGTAAACTGAGAATTGTCACATAGACATTAAATTAAAAACAAAAATACACCATTGTTGTCTTTAAAATCCATTGGACAGTTGAATATGTTTTTTGCTGAATGCCAGTGCTACTGTTCTCAAATACTTTTTATGTTTGCACTCATTAGAGACAAAATGTTACTGTTATTCAAACTTCCCTGAAGATCTTGTTGAATTTTTCTCAGCACTGAAAATTGTTATTTTTACATCTACATTGCTGTGAGAGAGTGTCACACATGCAGTTAGAATGTTGAATGTTGAATCTTGTATGTTTTTTATCTGTCAGTTGCTCATGATCACATGGTGTTTTTAAGTATGTGCAATAAAAAATATGCCTGCCTTGCTAATGCACTTCTCCAAGTCAGATTCAGTCAACCAAGATTTCGGAAATTTAGTTTTGCTGGGCTTAAATTTCTCACTTTGGTGATGGTTCTTCTTTCTATGAATCATGGTTGTATTGGGCATTTTACTTTCATAAACAAATCAATGCACTTCCACACTATTCCAGCTTAAGCAAAATAATTAAATTTTGCATTTTATATACAAAGTAAAATCCAACTTCTAGAAATATTACTGCTTGTCAGAAAGAAGAAAACAGTCTTTAGTAAAGATGGCCTAAACTTTCCCATTGAAGGCAACAAAGTGTTATAACTTTTGTTTCTTCAACATGCAGCTCCTTGATTTACCTAAAAGCCAGAAAAGTCTTTGTGAAGGGTCACTTCGACCTTTCTTCTTCCCCCCCCCATGTAAGTGTTAAATTTGAAAGGCTAGAATTTATGACTGGGTGAGATTTGATCAAGGGCATTGCTATGCTGTCCTGAGAATGTAAACATTTGAGCTACCGACCATAACCACTTGATAGGAACCCATGTCAAATTATCATTTTCAAAGGGAAATTGATATACCCAATAGTTCACAGATTATGTGCTGTCTAAATCTGACTGAAGAAATTATTATCTTGTGGAAAATTTATCACATCAGCTATTACAAAACCATTTATGTTTCAAAGCAGATTATCACCTCTACTACTACAAAAACATGTATATTTCAAGGGAGATTACCATATATGCTATTACAAAAACATTATGTATCTGCAAGACAAGGGAATGAAAACAAACTTTAACATTTCATGACTTGAAAAGTGAAATATGAATAAATTTACATCTAAACACATACAGAATAATATTTTCAGTTTTATACATATGTGTAATTTGTCCAAAAATAGTTTCTTGTAAGTTTACCCTGTTATGGTATAGGCTGTTGATACACATAAACCATAGAACAGAGTTCAGTGTGTTATAAATAGAACCCATTCCCCGTTACCTAAAGGATTCTATGTCAATAGGCCTGCCTGTAAAATTTATAGTAGTGTAGCGCATGTTAAATTCAACAAAAATTTAACTGTTTTACTTTTTTTGTAAATATCTGTTATCTACAGATAGATTTAAGAGTAAAATCTTATCTTTATAGCGGTATATTTTAGTTTTCATTGAAGAATTTGCATGTGCTTTAAAATCTTGAAAACTCACTCAATGTTAAGGCAGTAAAGATGTGTGACCAACAGAAGTTGATATTTCTCAACCTCTAAATCTACCATTTATTGTATACATCTATACCACTAAATCATCCAAAAGCAATAAATTATCAAAAATCTGCTTTGCCTACATCAATATAAGGCCCTAGCATTCATAGTCATAATTCTAATCATCCAAACTCAAGAAAGTGGTGAATGAAATCCAGATATGTGGATAGTGATGAATCCAACCCAGTTACTTTAAATAAAATTTTTTTGACTTTATCTTAAAGAGTAAGCACATGATGCAATGTTATGGTCATTTAGCTCAACGCCTGTATTTTCTCATAAGGGGTTTTCTCTTAAATTGCCTACAAAAACCAGCTCAAAATGACTGATGTTTACTGTCGGCATCAAAATGTGCTGCCATGCAGACAATATACAGGCATTCAAACACTTGCATATAAATTGAATGGAGGCATCCAGTAGTACTGCCATCAGAATGTTGTAGGGACATCCAGAAGTGTTTATATGATGTAAAGGATTAATCCATATCAAGAAATATATTTATAAAAACAAAACAGTACATGTGACATACATGGGACTTCTGCTATAAATACATTTTTCTGTAATTCTGATAATGCAGTGCTCAAAGGAATGTCTTATTGTAGGAAGAAGTTTGTGTGACATGAGAGGAATCTAATTTTGTGTCTGGTTTATTGTTAGAAATTCACCAACATAAGAAATCCTGAAAAATATTAGGTATAAAGGTACCAGTCACATTACAGCAGGGTCAACAAAGTTACTCAAATATGAATAAACACATAAAATACACTTATATTAAAAAAACAATCATTTATATGCTTATGATCCTGTTTTTAAGGTACCATATATATTTCATCATGAGTCCATTTGCAAACTGCACAGACCCAGATCGGCCATCACATAATGCACTGGCAGATCTTGGTCTGTGCAATTTGTTAGGAGTAATCAGTGAAAAAAAACAAAATAGACCCTGATCTGAAGATGCATTATGCTACAGCAGATCATGATCTTTGTTGTATGCAATTTGACTTGACTTATAAGTAAGTACATGTATATATGGTCCTTTTCCTTTCTTTACTTACCATTGCTTTGTATTATTTCATGGGAGAAGAGGTGGGAGGCAAATCCAAAGTTGCAAAACTGTTTGGAGAAAATGGCCACTATAGCATCAGATATTTCATCCCTGTTGATGGGAATAAAGTTTGTTGCATCATATACCACTTTGCCAGCAAAATGGCAGATGCCAAATAAGTTTTCTTCTTTATGGAGAGGCTCAAAGAAACTGCCAAAGGTAAATAAAAATGGGTGAATTCATTTTCAAATGACTGCTGGATAAAAAATTAACTATGAGGAATATTAGAAAAGTTATGATTATTTGGTTGTAACTTTTTTTGTTCTTTGAACCTTTTAATAAATATAATGCCAATTAGTAGAAAAAATGACATTGTCAAAAATGATCTGCAGTTGAATAAGCAGCAAACTGAGTAATAGAAAAGAGCAAAAACCAACATGTTTTGTAAAATTCAACAAATAATTTATTTCTCTAGAATACAAAGTGAAAATTTAAAAAGACATTACAGTAATGTGACTTAAATACCAAATAGTCCAAACAATTTTACCAGTCCTAATGAATTAAGTTCTAATTAAATTCCACTGGTATTCCAAAAAAGATCCAGTGCTGAAGGTGTTGATGTGTCTGTACTCTTGAACATACTAATGTAACAATGGCCTGAAGTGCAATGATGTGCCAATAGTCTTTTGATTCATCACAATAATATAATCCAAAATATCCTTCTCTGAATTCACTATGATTCCAAATTAATGTTTCAGTCCAAGAATATTATTGAGCACCAGTTTGTAATTCTAGAGAATAATAATTTGAATAAATAATTCCAGCCCAGATAAAATACTGATAGAACAATAAACAGATTTCTGCTGCAGATGTTATTGCAGGAATGAGTGCTTTCTCAGATAACCAAGATTATAAAGCCCTATACTTGACCTAGGTCACAATTAGCATTTTCTAACAAAAACTATTATATAATGGAAACTTCCATTCTGAAGATTTGTTTACTAACATTATAATATAGAATGTGGTAAACATCAGGTAGGCTATTTTTATGGAGGAATTCCAATAACATGACTCAGACCCTAATAAATATATTCACTTCCATTGATAATGATCTTAACATTTAACCCACACTCCTAAAGAAAATATTAATTATGCATTATTTGTTTACAAAAATAAAAGAACTTTATTTTGGACAAGGTTTAGTGCAAAATCAAATTATAACTTATAATCATAGAGAAAAATCTAACAAATACAAATTAAACACACATAACAATATATTTGTGTAACATAACATAGGCAAATGATGGCAACTTAAAACTGTTGGCAGAAGAAAATATTCTGCTACTAAGCTAAGAGCATACTGTAAAATCTGGGCTTTCTTACGGTACTCTCCAGGATCAAATTTATGGATACAACTTTATGTAACTGTCATATCATGCAATTTTGAGGTGGTTCCATTGTTTTAAAGATATTCACAAATCCATGGAAGATGACCGACATTTTGAGTGAGAAGTGGCTGCTGTGAAGGAAGCAATTTTTTAAGATACTTGATGTACTTTCAAAGATATTTCTATTATTATGGGCATTAATTCATCAAATGTTTTTGATATATTTCTATTATCATGGCCATTAATTCATCAACTGTCTTGATATATTTCTATTATCATGAGCATTAATTCATCAACTGTCTTTGATATATTTCTATTATCATGGCCATTAATTCATCAACTGTCTTGGATATATTTCTATTATCATGGCCATTAATCATCATCTGTCTTTGATATATTTCTATTATCATGAGCATTAATTCATCAACTGTCTTTGATATATTTCTATTATCATGGCCATTAATTCATCAACTGTCTTTGATATATTTCTATTATCATGGCCATTAATCATCATCTGTCTTTGATATATTTCTATTATCATGAGCATTAATTCATCAACTGAATTTCATATATTTCTATTATTGTGGGCAATAATTAATCAGCTGTCTTTGATATATTTCTATTATCATGAGAATTAATTCATCAACTATCTTTGATATATTTCTATTATCATGGCCATTAATTCATCAACTGTCTTGATATATTTCTATTATCATGGCCATTAATTCATCAGCTATCTTTGATATATTTCTATTATCATGAGCATTAATTCATCAATTGTCTTTGATATATTTCTATTATCATGGCCATTAATTCTTCAACTGTCTTGATATATTTCTATTATTATGGCCATTAATTCATCAACTGTCTTTGATATATTTCTATTTTACTGGTTCTTTAAAAGGAATATTAAACAAAAGATACAGGTAAAGATATCCAAAATCTTTAAAAGGTATATCAAACAAAAGATAAAGGTTGTTGTTGTTGTTGTTGTAGGGTTTAACGCCATTTTTCAGCACACGATAGGCTATACATGGCAGCCAGTATTAATGGTGGAGGAAGAACCTGGGAAATCCCCGGAAAGAACCACCGACCCTCGAGAAGACTGGCAAGCTTTCTCACATACCCACATAGGCCAAATCCGAGACTCAAACCTACGCAAACAGAGGTGAGATGGCAGTGATCTGTAACGGAGAGCGCTTTAGACCACTCGGCCACTTGGGGCCACAAAGATAAAGGTAGAAAAGTCCATAAAATACAACGTCCAATTCTCTGGTGGCACATCATTATAAAACAAATGAATTGAGTTCACATAAAAAACGTTGGTCGATTCACAGGATGAAAGTCAATACACTTCACAAGAAGACACTGGCAGGGTATGCACTCTCATTAAGGTTCATCCTTCAGGAGATACACATGAGTTGAGTATGTGTGTCTTATACATGATCAGCACAATGCCACCTCATTTCTGTGACATGTTCCATATGAGCAATGCTACTTTCCCATCATGGGTTTTGTGTCCTGTAGCTTGTTTGTGAAGTTTTCATTCAGATTATGGAATCTTCCATTAAGAAATGGGTGAGCCAGATCATCATAAGCTGCATTATCCTCACTACAAATGTGACTAGGCCACCAACACTACAGTGTACTTTTACAAGATTGTATAAACAAGTCATATTTATATAAGATTTGGGATATTAAAGGGTTGTTAAGTTTGAAGTTTTGCAAGACTTTTGGTGCATATTGAGAATCGGAAAAAGATTAAACTTTTCTGGGGGAGAGGTTTCATTAGAGACTGGCTGTTCAATATGGTGCCATCAGTGTTGCAATGGAACATTTTCTCCTTCCTCTGAACTATAAGTATACTGAGTGACACAAGGCCAGGATCTTATTTCCTTGAAGTCACTATACAAAATTAAATGATTGCTTCAGGATGTTTTCAAATGTCAAAAATCTAATATGGGGGGGGGAGGGGTGATAACAAAGGTGGTGGTTTTGGAACATAGAATTTGCAATTTTGTCAAGAATTATTAGAATTTGCACTATTGTCAAGACTTATTAGAATTTGCAATATTGTCAAGACTGATTTGAACTGCTTCTAGATGAGAATGAATTCATATGCCAAAAGGTGGAATGAAATTTTGTTTCTAAGGATACTAAGTTTTGTATTTGGTCCCAATGATTCCATCATAGGTGGGATTTGATGGATTTGAGGATTGTTTGTAGTCTACTGAAGTGCCAAATTTATTTGTCTGAGATAAATTGAAGGGGGAGGTCACTTGCATCAACATATACTTACGGAATAACAATAATTTGACATGATATTAGAAACATGCATGATTATATTGCAATTGAAGGTGACAATAAAAAATGTGCCATCTTGGAATAGGTTCACAACTTATAATTATATCAGTTTTAGCAGATGGTTCTCAGTAACTTTTGTTTTGGAATGATTCTTTAGCATTGTTAAAGCTGACCTCCAGCATTTTTAAAGCTGACCTCCAGCATTTTTAAAGCTGACATTCAGTATTTATAAAGCTGACATTCAGTATTTTTAAAGCTGACCTCCAGCATTTTTAAAGCTGACATTCAGCATTTTTATGCTGACATTCAGCATTGTTAAAGCTGACCTCCAGCATTTTTAAAGCTGACCTCCAGCATTTTTAAAGTTGACATTCAGCATTTTTAATGCTGACATTCATCATTGTTAAAGCTGACCTCCAGCATTTTTAAAGCTGACCTCCAGCATTTTTAAGCTGACCTCCAGCATTTTAAAGCTGACCTCCAGCATTTTTAAAGCTGACCTCCAGCATTTTTAAGCTGACCTCCAGCATTTTTAAAGCTGACATTCAGCATTTTTAAGCTGACCTCCAGCATTTTTAAAGCTGACATTCAGTATTTTTAAAGCTGACATTCAGTATTTTTAAAGCTGACCTCCAGTATTTTTTAAGATGACATTCAATATTTTTAAAGCTGACATTCAGTATTTTTAAAGCTGACATTCAGTATTTTTAAAGCTGACCTCCAGCATTTTTAAGCTGACCTCCAGCATTTTCTAAGCTGACCTCCAGCATTTTTAAAGCTGACATTCAGCATTTTTAAGCTGACCTCCAGCAATTTTAAAGCTGACCTCCAGCATTTTTAAAGCTGACATTCAGCATTTTTAAGCTGACCTGCAGCATTTTTAAAGTTGACATTCAGCATTTTTAAAGCTGACCTCCACCATTTTTAAAGCTGACATTCAGCATTTTTAAGCTGACATTCAATATTTTTAAAGCTGACATTCAGTATTTTTAAGCTGACCTCCAGCAATTTTAAAGCTGACCTCCAGCATTTTTAAAGCTGACATTCAGCATTTTTAAGCTGACCTGCAGCATTTTTAAAGTTGACATTCAGCATTTCAAAAGCTGACCTCCAGCATTTTTAAAGCTGACATTCAGCATTTTTAAAGCTGACATTCAGCATTTTTAAGCTGACATTCAATATTTTTAAAGCTGACATTCAATATTTTTAAAGCTGACATTCAGTATTTTTAAGATGACATTCAATATTTTTAAAGCTGACATTCAGCATTTTTAAGCTGACATTCAATATTTTTAAAGCTGACATTCAGTATTTTAAAGCTGACATTCAATATTTTTAAAGCTGACATTCAATATTTTTAGACATTCAATATTTTTAAAGCTGACATTCAATATTTTTAGACATTCAATATTTTTAAAGCCGACATTCAATATTTTTAAAGCTGACATTCAGCATTTTTAAGCTGACATTCAATATTTTTAAAGCTGACATTCAATATTTTTAGACATTCAATATTTTTAAAGCTGACATTCAATATTTTTAGACATTCAATATTTTTAAAGCTGACATTCAATATTTTTAAAGCTGACATTCAGTATTTTTAAGATGACATTCAATATTTTTAAAGCTGACATTCAGTATTTTTAAGCTGACATTCAATATTTTTAAAGCTGACATTCAGTATTTTTAAGATGACATTCAATATTTTTAAAGCTGACATTCAATATTTTTAAAGCTGACATTCAGCATTTTTGAGCTGACATTCAGTATTTTTAAGCTGACATTCAATATTTTTAAAGCTGACATTCAGTATTTTTAAAGCTGACATTCAGTATTTTTAAGCTGACATTCAATATTTTTAAAGCTGACATTCAGTATTTTTAAGATGACATTCAGTATTTTTAAGATGACATTCAATATTTTTAAAGCTGACATTCAGTATTTTTAAAGCTGACATTCAGTATTTTTAAGATGACATTCAGTATTTTGAAAGCTGACATTCAGTATTTTTAAGCTGACATTCAATATTTTTAAAGCTGACATTCAGTATTTTTAAGATGACATTCAATATTTTTAAAGCTGACATTCAGTATTTTTAAGCTGACATTCAATATTTTTAAAGCTGACATTCAGTATTTTTAAGATGACATTCAGTATTTTTAAGATGACATTCAATATTTTTAAAGCTGACATTCAGTATTTTTAAAGCTGACATTCAGTATTTTTAAGATGACATTCAGTATTTTTAAAGATGACATTCAGTATTTTTAAGATGACATTCAGTATTTTTAAAGATGACATTCAGTATTTTGAAAGCTGACATTCAGTATTTTTAAGATGAAATTCAGTATTTTTAAGAATGACATTCAGTATTTTTAAAGCTGAAATTTGGCATTTTAATTCAGAGCTAATAACACATATGTACCTTGCATACTCACTTATAAGTCAGGCCGAACTGCAAACAGCAATGACCCTGATCTGCTGTCAAATAATACACTGGCAGATAAGGGTTTTAGGTTGCAACAGCTTATAAGTGAGCATATATAGTACCTTTTTTGCTTGTGAATGCAAAGGATATCATTATTTAATGTTCTCCCTTCATTCACTATAAATCTTAATTGGATGGGCATAGTCATAAATATTATAATACCAGTTATTGATCTTGTGGTGTGACTTTATCTTTAACACAAGGCTCCCAGCTGTGCATTTTGGTACTGAGCATTCTGTCTCTATCAGACTCAAAACACCACCTCTCTGAAAAAGAAAACAAAAATGTCAAGCAATAGAACTAATACAAAAATCCTGTTTATTTAAGTTTTCTTATCTGTAACTGAACTGTGCCCTGATGAATATTTTACTGAGGATTATGACAGATTATGCAAAGTTAAATATTTACAGATTGTCAGTTCCATCAAGATGCCATTTTAATCACAGTTTATTTCATTATTATGAGTATATAAATAAAGAATAGGTATTTTTTTAGAAGAAATAAGAACATACTGAACAAATTATTTTCATGTCCCAATGAATTGCAGATGACACTTCGTTTGATACAAATAAATTACAAACTGGACATCATGATCACAAAAATGTATAAGACTGTCATATTTATTTTCAATGGAGATATGCAGACTCAGTTAATGGCAGATTTTACCTTGGATGAAAGAAGTTCCAGGATGGGATCATTATCAAAGTAGACAAAATCTCCATTTAACTCAATACCATCCTCACGTAGAGCCTCCTGAGTGGACTTAAATATGTGGGTGTTGTAAAATGCTTGCATTGTCTCTGCATGCAGGTTTATACACAGCTGCTCCAAACCATTAACCTGTATGGGACCAAAATAGAAATTTTTGAGAATGTAAAGATTGTTGAGATGCTTATGCTATCATTGTAGGTAAATTATTTGCATTATATGTATTTGTTGGTAAACTAATTGCATTATATATATTTGTAGGTAAACTATGTGCATCATTTGTATTTGTAGGTAAACTATGTGCATTATATGTATTTGTAGGTAAACTATTTGCATTATATGTATTTGTCGGTAAACTAATTGAATTATATGTATTTGTAGGTAACTAATTGTATTATAGATGTATTTGTTAATGTATTTCCACTTTTCCTAAACAAACAGTATGCTCTTCTGCCAAGTTTGAAATGGAGGACTTCTTGAATCAAAGGCAGGCACACATACAATTACACTAAGCTGGTAAGTTAGTGTACATGAGCTAAAAGAACCTAAATGTTATTTGCCCTCCTAGATTGCAGTCAGGCAGAGTGATCTTCCCTTAGGTACATATAAGGATTGGCCCCAAAGCTAGTGGATATCTTAGCATAAGACATGCTCTCTGTGTGAATGTAACTGTGTAGAGGATGGGAGGGTGTATGTGTATTATGACTGGGTAAGTATGCTTGAAAATAAAATATACATTTTACTAGAAAACAATTGGTTTCTTCATTAAATACTTCACACAATCATAATACCAAAGACTCCATCTGTCAGGGAGCAGTTTTGAACGGGAAAAATTTGCCCTCCTGCAAATCCAGTGAAATTCATGAAGCCATGTCTGTATGAAGCTGTCGAATGATCTGGAAGGGTAATCATTGTGCCACAGGTAAAGGTTCATCCAGATCAGCCTAAGCCATTTGGATGACAGATCTCTGATACAGCTGGAGAACTGTACTTGGATCTCCATCACATGGCATGTATAATGATAGAGTTTCACTCATACGCAATGACTGTGCTGACTGTCTTAACTTTGTGAGCCAATATGTAGACCAAATTCATTGCTGGGGGTTTAGTCCTATATGCACAACAAATAGCCCACTTTATTCAGGACAAAAATGTCTATCTTGATATATCATCTTTACTCTCCTCAAAGGTAAAAGGTGGCATGGTCTCCCTCACTGCGGCAGCTCAATATTCCTGAAATACCACTTCAGAACTTGCACTAGATCCTGACAATGACCTTAACTTGAAGTGTCCAGTGTCCACATGAATGGAAGCCTGTTCTTGGTAATGAAAGCAGGGGACTTCATCAGAGATATTGATCCATCATGCAGGTAAGTTGGGTCCACCAATAAGAAAGGTATTGCTGATTTTGCCTGCTGACTGCCAAAGTAGTGAGGAAGCAGGACTAAGATAGTTGAATGAAGTAAATGATTGAGAGCAATTAATAAGGTGCCTAACGCAGTGCTCTGCCTGGTTAATACCCATGACAACTTACACATGGGCAAGGTCCAATGTCATTGGCCAGGTGGAATCAAAATGAACAGATCAGACAGGTCTTAGTTTGTTTGATATCCTCTCTTTCATGATAACACAGTAGGTCAGTGATCATGGAATGGTAGGGTTAACTGTGATTGGTGTTAACTGTTTCTCATCGAAGAGTCAAAGGAAGTTAGCTATTGAGATATGGGTGCCTACACTGGAATAAGGTGTTTTGTGTACTCCACTGAGATTATATTGACCATTGTCTTCATATGCCTCTAAGGTGGATAGTTATCACGCCTATCTCACTTGAGGATACTCCACCATTTGTTGTTAAAAAGTGTTTGTTCTGAAAAGTACATTTCATAAGATGGTGTCATGCAGCTTCAGTAACTCTCTGTTGGGGTGAAACACCTGCCAAATTAGTGGTTTCTTAAGTCAGATGAGGAATTATCAAAATTCTGGTAATTCTGTTGTTGATGAGTTTGCTCCAATATTTCCCATCTGAGTGTAGAAATCAGGATGAGGAAACAAATAGATTTGTCAGATTTGCTGAATCCTCTATCTCCTTTAAGATCAGAGGTGTTGGAGAAATTTATACATTTCGCCGTACAAATCTATAGAAAGAGTATTGATTATTCAGGCCTTTTGTATCCAGGGCTGGCTTGAGGTTTTGGCATTCCACCTTGTCACCAATAGGTCCATAATAGGGAGATCCCATAAAGTGTTGAGTGAGTGAAAACTGAGGGATGAAGAGACTATTCTGTTTGTATTATTTCCTTCTTGCAGAGTCTGCCTATACATTAGCATGCTTAAACATATAATTGTCAATGCGGATACCACTTTAGAACATCCCAAACAAGAATACAAAGGTCTGAGTACTTGTTCTACTTCTGGATTTGCAAGGCAGTAGTAGTTCTCCTATAGTATGATGACTGGGTAATGTATTTAAAGAAGAAATGGAGACAATCATGCACTTCATGTCACTTCATATTATAGAAAGAGAGACAGTCAATGCACTCTGTCATTGGATGCCATGGAAACAGACAATCAATGCACTCTATGTCATTGCATGCCATGGAAACAGACAATCAGTGCACTCTGTCACTTCATGCCATGGGAACATAGGCAATCAATGCACCCTATATTATTGCATACCATTGAAACGGACAATCAATGTACTCTCAGTCATTTCATACCACGGAAACAGACAATCAATACACTCTATATCACTTCATACCAAGGAAACATAGGCAATCAATGCACCCTATGTTATTGCATGCCATTGAAATAGACAATCAATGCACTCTATGTCACTTCATACCATGGAAACAGACAATCAATGCACTCTTTGTCACTTCATACCATGGAAACTGACAATCAGTGCACTCTCTGTCACTTCATACCATGGAAACAGAGACAATCAATGCATCCTATGTCATTGCATGCCATTGAAACAGACAATCAATGCACTCTGTGTCACTTCATACCATGGAAACAGACAATCAATACACTCTCTGTCACTTCATAACACGGAAGCAGACTGAATGTGCTGATTTAATATTCATGACTCATAGGCCCAGAAAAAAAAATTGCACTCAAAAATTTGTAACTGACCTCAGCTGTTTCAAATCCAAAGAAGTCAAGGATACTGATGACCCCCTTGTTTCTGGTCATGTGACTTGATTGATGACTGTGTATCAAAGTGAGAGAATACTGAGAGCTCAGGCCTCCAGCTACAATGGTGTCTGTGTATATACACAAAAACTTTTAGTTAACCCTCATCTCAATCAAATAATTCAGTGTTTTATAGGGGACAGAAAGATAAATGCTACATTAAATGACATTGGGTAGCATGACTAAGGTTCTCAAAACAATAGTATTAAGAAAGTGAATAAAGTGTATATTCAGGTAATTTAGGTATCTAGTTTAGTACTTTAAAAATATATTTAGGTTTTAATTTCTATTAGCCTTCTTGGATTACTTGATTCTTACTTATTTTTGTAGAGGAGATGTATCTAAAAGCAAATTGTGATATATTAGTCATATATGTATAGCAAGTAAAAGTGTACTATTGTGAATATAACAGCAGTGTTTACCTTGACTAGAATCTTGGCTTTCAGGACTCAGTGTAGGATTTATACATTTCATATTATTTGCTTTGCGCAATATTGTCACTATTGTCCTACAGTACAGGGCCTTGGCAAGTGCATCTTTTGTATGATTGGCCTTAGAAAATACAAAAAAAATGAAAACTGTTCATAAATGTTATAACTCTATGGCCTTAAACAATGTAACAGAAAAAAGTAAAACCAACAAGTTTCATAAAATTCAACAAATAATTTAATTCTACAATTTATAACACAAAAATTGAAGAGGAACTTACAGTATTGTGAATTCAATCCCAAATAATCATTAAAGCTCTATCACAAGTTCAAAAGTATAGAGTATTCTACATGAATTCTGAGCTTTAATGTTCTGATGTACCGTTATATTCTTGAATGTTCTGAGGAACTATAGTCTTGATGTATCACACTGATACAATCCACAACATCTTTGAATGAATACACAATAATTCTAAAATAGTTTTCAGTCAAAAAGCACTTTGTAATTCCAATAAATAATTTCTCTCAATGACCAATGCTAAGATAAGAAATAATAATTTTATTGATTACAATCCTAATATTAAAAAAACTAAGACCAGGATGTAGGTAATTTTTCCATGAAAATTGGAAACAAGTTCTCTTTCTCGAACCTTCTAAGGTCAAAGGCCATGTAAACATGTTCACAAATATACTTAAAGTTCAGACCACAATCATGTACAAAAGTTAGGTATGTAATAAATTGTTTACAATCTATAATCATGGACAAGAGCTAAACACACAATATAGATATACATAACAGTAAAACAATTCTTTTCTATCATCATGCACAGATAATATTAATAAAAATATGTCCCAGCATAGCTGTAGCACATCCTAAGAAACCAATGTTTCCTAGCAAAATATGTTTCTTCTAGAATACTTACCCAATCATAATACCTTATGAGAACTACTACTACCTCAAAAATTCAGCCCTCCCAGATACTACTTTTAACTAAAGAGAGCTAAAAATTGTCTACTGATGTAAGTGGCATTCAGGCAAAGTAACCTCCCCTTAGGGAAGTGGAAGGCATGCTTTCTATGGATGTAACTGCGGGGAGTCTGAGAGGTGTATGTGTACATGTATTATGACTGAGTAATAATTATTGAAGATACCTATTTTACTATAAAAAATTGCTTTTTTCTTTAACTGCAATATCCAGTCATAATATCTTAGGAGAAAAGGTAAGAGGTGGAGGGAGTTAAATCTCCTTACTATGGAGATGTCATCTCCAGTCCCCTACAGTATGTAAGACAGCTTCTAGGTAACCCGACTGGAGGGGACTCCATCTGTCAGGGCATGGCATCAAATTGGGAAAATTCCACAACCCCCTGTAAATCAAGTGGAAGTTATGAAGCCGCATCTTAAGAAGATGTCAATCGACTTGGAGTGGGGGACCTGTTCAATGTCAATTGACTTGGAGCGGGGGACCAGTTCAGCTGCAGATATAGATTATAGATTCCACCAGATCAAGCTGGGCCCTTTGGGATGACAGATCTTGGAGATAAAAGCTAAAGAATGTGGACTCCAATCTCCATCCCACAGCTTGAAAGATGTTGGCTAGAGAACAGTTCCAGATGAATGCTAGGCAGGTGGCAACTGCACTAACCTTGTGAGCCGAATTGCTAATAAGTTTATTTGAGATGGTGTTATTTTTCATTATGCAGAGTGAATAACCTATTTAATCCAGAACAAGATAGTCTGTGTTGATATATCCTCCTGTTCGTCTTGAGAGGTAAAAATAGGTATGATCTCCCTTGACTCAGTGGCTCTGTTCTATTAAGGTACCACTTGAAAGCCCAAACTGGGACTTGTAGGTGGTCTTAAGCTGATAAGTCCAGACTGAACATAGGTTTCATGACAAAAGTCTGGTTATTAGTGGAAGGCAGACTCTGTTCTTGGTAATGACAGAGGATGCCATCATGAGTAAGACTGACCTGTCTTGTTGGAATTGCATGTAATTTGGGTCTGCTGATAGGGCATTATTCAATATTTCTACCCACTGTCACTAGTGCCATGAGGAAGCAGGTCTTGTATGAAAGGCACCAGGAATGCTTTTGAGAGTGGTTCAAAAATTTGTCTTGTTGAGCCAGGTTAATACCCAAGATAGGTTCCATTTTGGGCAAAGGGCTAATGTTTTTGGTTTTGTATACTGAAAGATGGAGAGAAGGTTGGATAAGTCCTTTTGTCTGATATTCTCTCTTCTATGGTGACAACTTTGGTGTCAGTGATCATGGAGCAGTAACCTTTTATCGTATTCAATGTGAACTTTCTCTCTTCAAAGAGCCAGAGGAAGTTAGCTATTTGTGGTATAGATGCCTGGAGAGGTTGGATGTATTCATTTGTGCACGACTTTGTGACACACAAAAATCTTCACCTAAAAGGGAACCGATCCACCATTATAGATACTTACAAAGTAGGTCCAACAATATCCATTATGAAGCTATTACTGTAGGGAAAAAGGCCCACAGACTACTGATTCAAGTAAAATCATTGAAGTTTGGCACCTGGACACTACAAATGCCTTGAAATAGAAACTCATGGATATGTACCCGTTTGTAATGGAATTAAACATATATTAGGAGTTTTATAAGCGTTAGAGACTTGCATGTACATAAAATAATTATAGCCCATACCTACTGTGAAGCTGCTTAGGCTCATTGTGCAAGTACCTATATGTGTCATGACAACAAAGTATTAGCAAACTGTAAAGGCAGAACATTATTGGCATAGAAATAGAAAAAGTTGGAAATATAGTTGGAATATACTTTCCTTCAAAGTGAAAAACTCCTCCAATTTGTAATGGTATATCTTCCAGGTAGATTCTGGTTTTTACAATTTCTTTTTTGACCAGTTCATGCTTCTTGGCATGAGCTAAAGTAGTATGTGACAGATTCATGGGTTTTGTTGCCAAGCCTTGAATCTAAAGGGAGATCACTCTGCCTGACCACCACCACCTTGGTTTGGCAGACAACTTTTACCTCCCATTATCTAAAAGTACTATCTGGGAGGGCTGGATTTGCAAAATAGTAGTAGTTCTCCAAAGGTTTTATGATTGGGTAACATATTTAACGAAGAAACTGGTACATACCACATGTACTCATTTTTAAGTCAAGTCCAGCTGTAAACTGCACAGAACCAGGTATGCCATCACACCGATGTGATGGCTGCTCTTGGTCTATGCCATTGTTAACAACAATTACTATAACAAATAATATAGCCCCTTATCTGTTAGCACACTGTATATATATATATATATATATATATATATATATATATATATATATATATATATATATATATATATATATATATATCAGAAATCTATTCCTTTAAAATCTTTACAAAAGCTGTGTATTTTCACAAAATTTAAAAATGGAAAAATTAACAAATAAACAAAAGATGTTGTACATCATAATTTACCTTAAAACTTCATAAATGTATCAATATGATTTAAAAAATTAAGCCTCTGGTAAATAAAGTCATGGGGAATTTCATTACACCCTGAGTTTTGGATAGCAAGTTATTCATTTTGATATACTGGACAAAATATTATGCATTAAGTAAGTACAACTTCAACAATCATTTTATTTTCCAAGGCTATTTTTTTTCATCTCAAACAGTAAAATGTATTGGACTTACAGTATATACATCAGTGATGGATTGATAGATCTCCCCTCTGTTTTTTCTAGTTTGAGTAGTGAATCCTCGATAAAGTGACACTCCCGATACACCCAGTAATGCTGCAACCGCTTTTAACTCTGCATATACAATTGAAATATTTTGTTAAGTAAAGAAACCTCCATTAAACTCAAGGAAACTGATGTACCTAATCTTTTTTATGAGGACCAAATTCTGGGCCAGTTTAACTACTAGGTGAACACAGCAGCTGTCTAAGGCATCAAGATTGGTGGGGGGGCACCAAAAACCAATGCCCCCCACTTTTTCTTGGACATTATTGCTTCAGCGACTAAATGTTGGCATCCTGCTGCCTAGTGCTAATGATAAAGCTTAATGCTGTAGTGCCCATCAAGCAATCTGACCCAACCATGTAGCATGACTGTGTGAGGTTACTTATACTAATACAGCTGCCATAGCAGAGGCATTAATCTTCTGACATATGAAGCTGCTCATCGCTCACAGTGCCCTATTTTCTATGTGCTTATTTGGATTAGAAATTGAATCTTCAAACCTATTTACTTAATTGCTTATTATTAGATTATTAGTAAAAGGAAAGTGAATGAAACTTTACAATTAATGAATCCAGGGATTAAAGAACAAATATTGTAGATTAAATAATGAAATGAATAAATTATCAAGCTGAACATTGATTAATACTAACGAGTAATGCCACATTATGCAACATGGATTAATACTAACGAGTAATGCCACATTATGCAACATGGATTAATACTAACGAGTAATGCCACATTATGCAACATGGATTAATACTAACGAGCAATGCCACATTATGCAACATGGATTAATACTAACAAGTGATGCCACATTATCCAACATGGATTAATACTAACGACTAATGCCACATTATGCAACATGGATTAATACACATTATGCAACATGGATTAATACTAACGAGTAATGCCACATTATGCAACATGGATTAATACTAACGAGTAATGCCACATTATGCAACATGAATTAATACTAACAAGTAATGCCACATTATGCAACATGGATTAATACTAACGAGTAATGCCACATTATGCAACATGAATTAATACTAACAAGTAATGCCACATTATGCAACATGGATTAATACTAACGAGCAATGCCACATTATGCAACATGGATTAATACTAACGAGTAATGCCACATTATGCAGTATTCATTTTTGAAAGATAATAATAAATGATGCCTCAAGGGGGGGATGCACAATATGGAAATGTTTGCCTAAGGTGCAAAATACCCTTGTACCGGCCTGGAACTAATCTCCATCCCTGATAAGCTAGAATTGTGATTAAATCCACCTGATGCCTTATTTAAAAGTAGTCTTTTACCAAGAACCATTGGCTGGGGTACAGAGATGGGGCAAAAAGTGAAATGCACAAGCTGAATCCACCAGTGAACAAGTTTACATCATTTGTTATGCAAAGCATGCAACTGTCAACTTCAACATTATGTAATTTCAGATACAGTTGTAGTCTTTCTCTATCTCAAGGTAACAAAATACAGGAGTGCATATGGTACACCTGAGGTTCCCTGGCTACCATTTTCCAAATTACCCAAGCAAAATTAACCCATCATGTCAAAAAAATTGAGAATGAAGCCCACAAGCAATAACATGAGCTGAAAAAAAAAACAAACAGAAATTAACCAAGTTAATAGTGAATTACAAGTACCCAATTAATGGACAGTACCACGCACATTTCAAACACAGTCGCTGAACATTTCTGCCTGTAGTAAACTGTCATCGATGTACACAGCATTACAATTTATGTGGGTATGGAAAAGCTTTGTGAATTTTACACAAGCAGAGAAAAAACCATCTGGAAATTAAGTGAATTCATTGACTGTTTATCCAAGAAAATCTTAAGCAAGGTCTGTTGAAAGCAATGTTGTATGGGATATGAACTGCATGTCTCTTTAGAAAAAAATGGCAAACCAGTAGCCTTTCTCAGATGATTTATGGCAGAATCTAAAGTTTCCAATTTTAAAATAATTTATATTGATTCCAGTGTTTGAGATTATGAATTATTCTGTCTGTGCAATCCTTCATCAGTTTTAAAATTATACCAAAAAGAAATTTAGCTTGCAATATTTTTGATGGGTTAACAACTTGTTTCAAAAGCAGCAGTCAACTTCCCATGTTAATAAACTAAATATTTTGTCAATGAAGTTATTTTGGGTAAAGTGTTCTGCTCAGAAACTTAAGGTCAGCAAGGAAGAATGATTATGGACAACACTGTTGAATAAAATGTGAGACAGGGAAAACTACTACCTTGAGAAAGTCAGTGATTTAGGGAATTGCAATCTCTAGCTGCAGTTTCTAAACTTTCCTTGAAATTTCCTTCATACAAATTAATTTTGCTTCTTGTCCTACTTTCTTGGCAAAATCTCTGAAATTTCACTAAATTTTGGTGACATTTTTTTGGTGAAATAAGGATATTTCAATGAAATTTCAGTGAATCATTCTCACTAGAGAGCTGAAACTAGCAAGTTAACTTTGCAATGAAAAATTTTGTTTCTCCATGAAACTACTAAAAAATAATACAAAGTTGAATTAAATCTTCAGTACTATAATAGAATAAATCATTAATTTTGTTTTCTTTGTATTTCTTTTTCTTGTGGAATACACTGTTATATTTGATTTTTTTACAATTCTTTTGAAGACTTTTGTTTGAAATCCTGTAAATTTTACAATCTGACTGCAAAAATGTAGGAACCCATGTGATCATTCTACTTTAATGTATAAACTTGAAACCTTAAAACTTCTAAGTTAAAAATCCATCTCCCTTCTGTCAGCAAGTTTTCTAGGTTCACATTTACATGTCTAGATCATGAATAAATTGCCTTTTGTTGCTAAAACCCATTCTAATTCCACGTCATGAGCAGGAGTTTTACACAAGTGGCGGAATCCTGCTCACGGTCAAACACCAGGAATCCGTGCTTAAATTATATATCTTGCTCATGTACAACTGGGTTTATGATTTTATTTTAAGATCAACATGGATTCCTTGTAAAAACAATGCTATAGCCAGGCAGATTCCTGTTCATTACTTCGCATGTGATTCCTTGTTCTCTTGCATTTCTTTGCTGAATGTTTTATGATTTACGAAGCCCCGTAAATTGCTTTTTTTCTGTACTCTATTTCAGAATACATTCTATTAAACATTTTGTGGGGTTCTTATAAGTGTATGAAAGGTTAGATGAAATTAAAAAATTAAGTGATACATACAAAGCTGAGGTTTAATAATAATTTCATTAAACATGTAGTACCCTTACAGATTACGCACCCACTCTCTCTCTCTCTCTCTCTCTCTTTCTCATCATGTAACCTGTGACCTCCATAAAGATGGACCAGTCATGTGACTTATGCATCATTATATGTGATCCCTGATTACCAGGTACAGTAGCATGTGCTTTAGTTGATATATTCATATTGCAAACACAAGGGACCATATTCATGGTTCATACAATCCTGAATAATTTATGAATTTTCAAGTACTTTTAGAAGTTTTCTATTGTATTTTGTATTAGGGAAATGTAAGCTTCTCCATTTCTTACCAGTGTTGTGTATCATTTAATCTACCCAATTTTATCCCATTTTATTTATGTATTTATTATTTGGGAATATAGGAATATAAATATATCCCAAAAAATTCTACATTTCAAACTGGATTAAATTTTAGTGTTTTATATTCCCTTGGATTAAACCATGGTGGTTTTAGTAAAATTCAAGGATCATTTTCTGACAAATTTCAAGGATTTTTCATGGAAAAAGCCAACTCATTCTAAATTAGAGGAATTTTCAAGGTAACTTCCTCTAACCATTCCATATGAGGAAGCGTAAAACTTAGACTTCCATATATTCAGCAGACATTTGATCTACAAAACAAAATTATCACACGACTGAGAGTTGCTCATTGTGTACAGCACTCCACATTGTATTATATCCATGACATATGTGAATTAATGACTTAAATACAAAATATGCACATAAAAATTGATGTCAAGAGAAAGTGGAAAGTGAGCCAGATATAACATAAACCTCTAAGCAAATGAATGAACAAAATACCAGTCAGAATAAAAACAGATGAGAAAAAGAATCAGCTACTAAGATGGGGAAAGGAAAAAAAAAATTGGTAATAAGAAAGAGAAGAAAAGTCCATCCAGCATGAAAGCTGAAAAACTGAGGTGTGAAAGAAAAACTATATAAGATTTACATCTGCTTAAGTTATTGAAAGCTGCATTACAGTTTTAAGTGACCAGCTTACATGTCAATCACCTTCTGACCCTTTATCAGATGCAGGTGATGGAAGCATTGTTACTGAAGTACTATTAACTTAAATGATGAATGTGTACACAAACCGGCAGTACTTGTACTTTGAATGACCAAGGTACACAAGGTACCACTACCGTGGCAACTGCATTCATCAAGTCCACATCCCTCAGAGAGACATGGAGGATATGCCAAGGAAGAGACCATTTTGGCATACCTGGTGTAGTTCTTTGTCTAGAAAGAGAAATTTGGCATACCTGGAGCAATTCTTTGCCAAGAAAGACAAAATATTGGTGTACCTAGTGAGGTTCTTAGCCAAGGAAAAGAAAGTTAACCATCAATTCAATTGACTTGGGTATTCTTCAGCTACCATCATGCATATCAGGGCCAATGTCTTACACTGTAAGACTGGAGATAACCGACCTTGCAAAATAAGCTATCATTGTAAATATTTACATTGACCATTATCAATGTATGACCTAGCTTGATCCTATCAATTGTGTAAACATCATTTAATTACATTAAATTTTCAAATAAACATGATTGTATGAAATAAACTATGATTTCATGCAAATGGTACACACCATTATTTCCTACTAAATCCAGTTCCAGACCTGTTCCCTCCACAAACTCCACATTACCCAGCAGCAAGATGGCTGCCATTATCCGCATTACATCATAGAATGAAATGCCAAGAACTGTCAGGCAACTCTGCAACAAATAATTTATAATGAAATTATTATCCAAATTTATTGCTATTTCATTTTGAATTTACCCTAAAATGTCTTCATGTAAGCTTGGGCATGGAGATTAAAATTAACAGTAAATTGCAGATTACATCACAAAATAAAAACTTGCAAGACTTTTATAAATAATTGTTTTAAAATACACATCAATTTATTCACTGAAACATGATCATCATAAAGTAAGTACACATAACACACATTTTTGAACACTTCTTATGATGACTCCAAAACTCTACCCTTACTGAGAAAATCATATGCCATATATACTTATTTGTAATGTCATTACACAATGTGCCAGCATGTCCAAGTCCATGATGGCTTGAGAAGTAAATAAAACAAAAAAACAACACAGACCCTGATCTGCCAACACATTATGTGATAGCAGATCAAGGTCTGTGTTGTTTACAATTGGACCAACTTACAAGTTGATATTTCACACAAATGATTTGTTACATAATATATATTTCATACAACTGATTTTTTACATATATTCATACAACTGATTTGTTGGATATTTAATGCAACTGATTTGTTGGATATTTCATGC
The DNA here is from genome assembly GCA_028554795.2 of Sinohyriopsis cumingii. Lineage (NCBI taxonomy): Eukaryota > Metazoa > Mollusca > Bivalvia > Unionida > Unionidae > Sinohyriopsis > Sinohyriopsis cumingii. Next base: position 128,470,948 of record CM068825.1, read on the forward strand.
AGCTGACTTGTTGGATACTTCATACAACTGATTTATTGGTTATTTCATGCAAATGATTTGTTGGAGATTTCATACAACTGATTTGTTGGATATTCTATACAACTGATTTGTTAGATATTTCATGCAACTGATTTGTTGGATATTTCATACAAATGATTTGTTAGATATTTCATGCAACTGATTTGTTGGATGTTTCATACAACTGATTTATTGGATATTTCATACAACTGATTTGTTGGATATTGTATGCAACTGATTTGTTACATATTTCATACAACTGATTTGCTGGCTATTTCATGCAATGGATTTGTTTATACATTTCATACTTCAGATTTGTCAAATTTTTTATACATCGATTTTGCTTTTCTGAGAAACATATTCTCACTTATACATAACATTTTTATCTGTTTGATTGCTTGAAAAAATGTTGTTGAATGGAGCATCAAGTATGATTTTACTAGTCCTTTGTTGTAACTATAACAGTATTTGTAGATTTGTACTGGTAGAAGTACCCCATATAATATTGCTGTAGTCAAGAAATGAATGAACAAAGCTTTGTTAGAACATAATGCAATGTTTCAAAGGAACATGAAATTGAGAGTATTTGGGTGGAAATTTCTCAAAATAATGCAAAATCATTCCTAGTTGGTTTCATTTATAGGCCACCTTCCTCCAAAGCAATTTGGAATGATAACTTTTTTAAACAAATGGAAACTGTTCTTGCACAGGGAAAAAAATCATATATACTCAGTGATATAAATAAGGACCTTCTCAATACTCAGATAAGGAACAACTGGATGGAATTGATTGAATCATTAGTCCTAATCCAGCTGGTAAATGGGCCCACAAGGGTATCAGAAAAATCAACCACTCTTATTGATCATATTTATACCAATATACCAGACAATGTGGCTTGTGTTAATGTACCAAATTTTGGTCTTAGTGACTACAATCCAACTTTTTTGACAAGAAAGGTTAAATGCAAGAGAAATAAGGAAAATACACACAAAACTATCACTTATGGATCATTCAAAATTCTTCATGAAGAACAATTTCTCAATAATCTATATAAAGTTCCATGGAATATGATTCATAATTTAGATGACATAGATGAAGCTGAGGGTATGGACTTATTTATGGATGCAGTCTCTAAGCATGCACCACTGAAAGTACATCGAGCAAAGAATGAAATCCAACCTAACTGGCTTACTACTGAAATCCTAGATGCTATGGAAACATGAGACCAATTCAAGGCTATGGGAAACCATGCACAATATAAAGTTTGGAAAAATAAAATAACAAGTATGATTAAAAAAGCTAAAAAAAATTATTATCAATCATTGCTTGAAAACAAAAAGAGCAACACAAACTCCATTTGGAAAGTCTTCAATGAACTCACTGGAGAAACACACAAAGATCAGCCAAATAAAATTCACGCACTTCTGGTAAATGACACCATTATCACTGATGACACTGACATTGCAAATGTTTTCAATGATTTTTTCACCAACATTACCACAAAGTTAAAAGAACAAGTGATAGAAAACAACTTTAATGAACTGAAAAAGTTCTGCTGCAGCAAAATATCTAAGGAGGTATGTTTCTCTATCCCACCAGCATCAAAAAACTTTGTTAAAAAATGTCTCAGTGAACTTGATACCAAGAAAGCTACAGGACTTGATCAGATTGGTTCATGACTCATTAAGTCTTTTGCCTCTGCTATTGTAGATAGCATAACATTCATAATCCATTTAAGTATTGCAACCTCATCTATCCCCAAAATATGGAAAACTGAAAAAGTAATGCCTATTCACAAATCTGGTTCTAAGGATGATGCTGATAACTACCAACCAATCTCAATACTACCAAACTTGTCAAAAACATGTCCATGACTCATTCATGTCATATTTAACCAAACACTTGCTGTAACACCCTAAATCAATCAGGCTTTAGACAGAACCATTCCTGTGAGACTGCCTTGATTTCCCTAAATGATAAATGGCTTCAAGCACTTGATCAATGTAGAATAATAGGATCTGTATTTGTAGATTTCATGAAAGCTTCTGACATGGTGGATCATTAAATCCTTTTGAAGAAACTGAAAATTTACAGATTTGATGAAGGCACAATTAGGTTTGCTTCATGCTTAAGAGAGAAAACACAACATGTTTATATAAATAACAATAACATTCTGTCTGAACCTGGAACAATTATATATGGAGTACCAAAAGGCTCAATTCTAGGTCCATTACTAACTCCCTAACTGATAAATTGCTACAAACACTTGACCAAGGTATAATAATAGGATCTGTATTTGTAGATTTCAGGAAAGCTTTTGACATTGTGGATCACGAAATCCTTTTGAAGAAACTGAAAATCTACCAATGTGATGAAGGAACAGTAATTAAGTGAGAGAACACAACATGTTTATATAAAAATGTTCTGTCTGAACCTGGAACAATTAAATATGGAGTACCACAAGGCTCAATTCTGGGTCCATTACTATTTATTTCATTTATTAATGACCTACCACTTTTACTAAGAGACTCAACATCATCTACATTGTCAGACATCCAAAACAGAAGGCATGAACTCTAAATTTCTTTACAGAATGCCCTAAACAAACTGGACAACAGGTGCACATGCAATGGCATGGTGGTAAATACTGGTAAAACTAAAATATTACTTATCTCATCACAGCAAAATAGGACAAATCTTGATAGTGATGAACTATGTCTGACATGGAAGGATAAAAATTTGCAAATGGTCTGTAATGATAGACTGCTTGGTGTTCTGGTAGATAATAACTTATCATGGACTGAACACATCAAACATATCAGTAAAAAGGTCAATTCAAGTTTATGGCTTCTCAGTAGGATAAGACATTTTCTCCCTGAAAGGCACAGAAAACTATTTTATAAGAGTTACAGACAACCCTAGCTGTAATACAGAATGGGATAATTCAAATGATAAAAACATAGCAAAGCTGGCACATCTTCAAAAAGAGCATTTGGGCTAATATCAATCCAGAAAGAAAGCAAGGAAAATTTAGCTGGTATGTTAAAAATATTACCTATTAATGACCAAATCTGTTTGCAAAAAGCCAAATTATTGTACAGGATATCCAATCATAGTGCTCCTGAATATTTACAATCACTATTCTAGTACAGGCTACTTGGTAATACTCCCCACCTGCGATCCATGTCTACCAAACAGTATAAAATTCCCAAACCAAATAAGGAATTATTTTTAAAAGTTTCCAAAACTCTGGAACTTTGCTCTGGAATAGTATTCCAGTTGAGATTAGAAAGGCCCACTCTATTTCCTTCTTCCAAACCCAATATATCCAGTGGCTTCAGAGATGCAGCTAAAATAAATTCCTTTGTATTAGTGCCTCAAGATATATTAGTTCTTAGCTAATTGTGTTACCCTATTTAAATTAGGTCATTATTATTTTTTTTTTTTAATTATTATTATTATTATTACAGTGATAGATTTTACTGTTCCAACCAATTTTCCATCATCTAAAGCCTTCAACTGCCTGTCTACCATTGAAAGTAAGGCAGTTTTGCAAGAGTGGTTTTGTCTGGAACCTGGTTAGTTTTCATGAGAGGTTTGTGTTTTTGTACAAACAAAATTACATCATAATGCACAAGGAAGGAAAGAAGGAGGATGGAAATGGATCTGTAATTGTTGGTTTCAACCTTAATTCCAGTTTTGAAAAGTGCATCACTTTAGCTAGTGTCCACGATTTATGAAACTGACCAGTCTTTATAATAATAATAATAATAATAATAATAATAATAATAACAATAATAATAAAAATAATAATAATGATAATAATAATAATAATAATAATAATAACTTTATTTAGAGAAGGTAACTCAATTAGTTACAAAACTAATCTACCTTGAGGCCTTCTATCTGTTATGTACAATATATACAGTATATACAACATGATGTGATGAATCTGGCTTGACACTAAATAATTAAGTGATTTTAAAATTCAAAGTATCAAGCCTAGAACACATGCACAGGCATCTATGAAAACATAAACATATATAAAATATAAAATACCATCCTGCATTGAAAAATTAAACAGAGAAAATGATGCAAAATTACAAAACAGTAGGCAGTATTTATTGTACTAGAATTGTTCAATTGTCTAAAGATTTCATCCATGTGAGACACTGATTATGAAAAGAAGAAATACTAAGAGCCTGCCTTATGTCACTGGGAATGTTGTTCCATACCAGTGGACCAATATACTTAAAACTTTTTTTTAAACAATTCCTTCTGTGGCCTTGGTATAATGTAATTTTTACTTCTTATGGACCTTAAATTTGGAGTACCATCAGCATCTCTTTGGTGAAAGATATTGCTTAGATAGACAGGAATGGCTTTTCTGGATACTTTATACATCAATGTGGCCTTTCTAAGAAATATTCTTTAATGTATTGTTAAAATCTTTATATTATTGATTGTATCCTATAAATTGTCTATACACTGATCTAGAATTAAATGGCAAGCCCTCTTTTGGAGTCTTAAAAGTGTTGTTATGTTTGAATTAGAGGTATTACCGCAAATGACATTACAATAGTCCAGATATGGCTTAATATAACTTTTATAAAAGATGACCCAATACTGAAGAGGAATGTATTTATACTAAGACTGCATAGTAAAGTAACACTCTCAGCAATCATTGGAGCAACTGCCTTTAAAATCCCAGGTCTAATAGATATTTTTTTTCATCTATTCACTGGAGAAAATTTAAGAACACCGTCACAGCTCATTGGGGTGGATATCAAAGTTGAACTCACTTGCAAGCCTGTCAGAACAGAAGTCATGACAATACTGAAGGATTCTATAATAGGTTTCTTAATGTGGGAAGCTATATTGGTGAAGAACATCATTTAAACTATTTGCCATTTTACTAAGATTTTCAAAAGTATTTGATTTCAGTGATATAACATCATATGATTGTTTCTTAATGCATCAAAAGACTTTAGAAAGCATCAGTTGTTCAATTATAGGATCAGTAGATTCATTTTCAGATATCCATGTTTATTTATATCATGTTTATTTATGTAGAAATGTGTTTAATACTTTGGGTAATGCTGACTTCTCATCTGATGGATGTAAACTTTTGTCAAAAGTTTCAAAATAACAGTTGAAGTAGATACGATGCTGTGTAAAAAAAATGTCTTGCACAATTTGTCAGTAATTCTAAAATATGGTAAAAATTGTATAAAAGAACATTTGTTAGATCACCTTCCAAGATTCAAATCTCTCCTTGTCTACAGCCTCATTCTGCTGTGATACACCTGGAGAAAGGTAACATAAGTTGTGTGCGGAATAGCCACTCAAGTGCAGTTTAACTGAAATAAACAATACATACAGGGCATTCAATATTTTAACAATAGGTATGCTGAAGGGACAGTCAGTACTGTAAACTTATATTAAAATCCTTTATAAATTATTCCACTTAACACAAAATATAAATTTCATGATCAATTTTGCTGTATTGTGTGGAAGAAAAACTGTCACATTTACTGCATAACACTTTATCTTGAAATAGTAGTGCCAAATTTAGCAATTTTCTAATATGGCCATAATGGTGAGATTTAATTTTGGCATGGCAATGTTTGAAAGTTTGCTAAACTATATATATATGTTAATGTACTTTTGATAAAGAACTCTGTCGTATTTGAAAATGAAAACTTGGGGCCACATTTCTGTGAAAACGTTCCAGTAGCAGTTAAAAGAAAATGCTTAGCCAGCATTTGATAATGAGAGTCTTGGATTAGAAAAAGAAGGTTCTGGAAGCAGTATTCCTCACTCATAGGAGCTTTGATTGGCAGTGTTCAACTTTGTGCTGATTGCATTTTCCACCAATATACTATATATACTCGTTTATATGTCACATGCACATACCCAGATGTGTCATATGTTGTTTGCAGTTGGACCCTGGACTCGACTCATAAGCAAGTATATACGGAAGCCAAAATTAAACCTTTGTCAAATATAAACACTTATCAAAATACTGCCTCCATAAAAATAACTTTAAACCGTGCCATACCAGGACCAATTTTATAAAAGATATCACCCTTATAGATGATCATTAAAGCATTGGTCCTAGTGAATGTAACTACCATATAACTTGGGTCCAACTACAAACAACATACACCCTAATCTGCTGTCACATGATGTGCCAGCAGATAAGGGTGTATGTTGTCTGTTTTACTGATTACTGCTAACAAACAACACAGAGTCAGATCTGCTGATGTGATAGCCGATTATGGGTCATGTTGTTTGCAGCTGCACCCAATTTATAAGTGGGTATATACAGTAAGTGCTGAAACTTTTTTGTAAGGAGGTTCAAAAATATTCAGTGTAAAACCAGAACAAAACTATAATGAAACAATCAATTACATTTTGATAAAATTTAATATGGAAATTGGATGTAGCTGACAATGTCCAAATATAAAAGCATGAGAGAGATGGACAGATTTACAACATGTGTAGAAGCCTAACTTTATGTTCCAAAGATTGACAAAGTTTAAAAGCCCATGAATTTCATGCATTTACCTTTTTCCTCTGCAGTAAGTCCTGCTAGCATCTGATAAAATATGTGGAAGTTCTTCTCATGTTTTCCAATATTGACTAGTCTTTCCTGAAATATTTGTGACCACTCAAAGAAGTTGTTCAGAATTATTGTAAAAATGTCAGTTATTTGGTACTGTGTAGAATCATCTACTCTGTTGAATAACATTCTTGTCACTTTGCCTTTGTTACCATATATACTTGCTTATAAGACAAGTCCAACTGCAAACTGCACAGAACCAGATATGCCATTGCATAATGTGCCAGCAGATCTGGGTCTGTGCAGCTTGTTAGGAGTAATCAGTAGAACAAACAACATAGACCCTGATCTGCAGGCACATTATGCTAAGGCAGATCAGGATCTATGTTGTTTGCAGTTGACTTGACTCATTTGCAAGCTTAGATGATACATTTAAAGAACTTGAGCATTGGGTATGTGATACAAGCATATTTGTAAGCTGTTTCAGTCACTGACTACTGAATGTTATTAGTACCATTCACATAATATGAAGATGATTTTTTCACACAAACTTTCATCACATACATAGTTTATCTAATTTTACAATCTTATAATTAAAATTCTGAAGCAATTATATTTTTGAAAACAAATGCTAAAAAATGAGTTTTTAACACATAATTTGATGACTGTATGTATTTAAAAAGTTGGAGTTGTTTGCGTGCAAGAGTTCACAAGATACACCACCATCAGTATGTTCAAAAGTGTTCAATATACCATGGAAATCAGGTCACACTAACCCTGTTTTAATGTGACAACATTAATCCCAATACTCTACAATACACATTTGATGGCAACAGGTTTAGAGTTAGATTTTAGAATAGATACCAGCTTTAAGTAATGTTGAAAATCCTTGAAAAGAGGTCATATGGTATTTGAATTACAAACTGGATATAAATTTTTAACTAATCCTATTCAATCTGGAAAAATAGGACACAGTGACCGATTTTAGGTTTATGACGCTTGTTAATCCTAGAGTTTTGTCCCTACTGGAACAAAAATTTTGAATAAATCCCACTGATTGTAGACCCAGCAACCCAAAGTCCACTTACAGTAGACCCAACAAACCAAAGCCTACTGAAAGTAGGCCAGCAACCCAAAACCCACAGATAGTACATGTAGGCCCAGCAGCCCAAATTCCACTCACAGTAGACCCAGCAGGCCAAAGCCCACTGATAGTAGGCCCAGCAACCCAAAGCCCACTGATAGTAGGTCAGCAGCCCAAAGCCCACCAATTGTAGGCCTAGCATCTCAAATCCCACTTACAGTAGGCCCAGCAGGCCAAAGCCCACTGATAGTAGGCCCAGCAACCCAAAGCCCACTGATAGTAGGTCAGCAGCCCAAAGCCCACCAATTGTAGGCCTAGCATCTCAAATCCCACTTACAGTAGGCCCAGCAAACCAAAGCCCACTGACAGTGGGCCAGCAACCCAAATCCCACTTACAGCAGGCCTAACAAGCCAAAGCCCACTGACAGTAAACCCAGCAACCTGGAGCTCTCTGTTATTAAGTCTAGCAAGCCAAAGCCCACTGATAGTAGACCTAACAACACAAAGCCCACTAAAGTAGACCCAGCAACCTTAAGCCCATTGATAGTAGGCCCAACAACCCAAAGCCCACTGATAATAGGCCAGCAACCCAAATCCCACTGATAGTAGGCCCAACAACCTGAATCCCACTAATAGCAGACCCATCAACCCAAATCCCATTGACAGCAGGCCAGGCATGCCATGTTCATCATATGTTCATCATAAGATGCTCCTTTTACAATTTGTCATACATTTTAAGCAAATCCTAAATAATGCCACAGGGGCCTCTTGTTTGTCTTTAATGTGAATTTTTATTACAACATGATTTTTTGTATGCTTGAATGTGTTGACAGATACATGTGTGTAAGGGCTTAAATACAAAAGTTCCTAAATGGTACATTCCAAAATGACTAAAAGTTTATCAGATAGTGTAGCATACTGTATATAAATCATGGAGGGCATCAAGGGTCTTGTAACTGTATAATAATAACTCAGAGTTACCCCCCCACCCAACCCCCCACCACCATCATCATCATCATCATTATATTTTGTTATGCATGAGCATATACAAAGATGCAGGGACAGAAAGATGGATGGACAAAGTGAGTGTTGCATATTATTCACTTCTATCAGTGCAAGCTTATTAAACAAAACACCAATAAACAATATCTTTTAGGGTTAGTATATGTCTATAATATGACACCAGGTAGAATATATTTGTATTGCCACTGTGTTGTTGATTGAAAGAGTAAGCTGCCATTACTGATTTGGTTACCTATAGGTCAACAAGCTACTTCCTGGAAAAGAGGATCCTACCTAGATTGCAATAATCATATTCACTGCGGTGATGGTTTAAACATTAGATGACTGCTAGATTAAAGCAGCTACAAGACAGTGATATATCATATGCTGTGAAATTTCGAAAGGGTTCAAATTCAGTACCTTTAGCAAACTGACCACAAATCATAAAAAATAAAAATTAAACCTCGTAAAAGAGCAAATTGAAAATATTAAACAGCTAATATTTCCAATTTCATTAGTTTGCAAAAATGCAACATGCTAAAAAAAACTCTTAATCATGGAAAGGGAGTATAATATTAACGGAAATAAATTTCATGTTAAAGTTTTTGTTGACTACCTTGTTCTATTCTGCTGTTACAGTTAGCTAGGAGAAAAGCAATTGAAATCAACCATATATACTTGTGTACAATAAATCTACCATATATACATGTGTACAATAAATCTACCATAAAGATATATACATGTGTACAATAAATCTACCATATATACATGTGTACAATAAATCTACCATAAAGATATATACTTGTGTACAATAAATCTACCATATATACATGTGTACAATAAATCTACCATAAAGATATATACTTATGTACAATAAATCTACCATAAAGATATATACTTGTGTACCATAAATCTACCATATATACATGTGTACAATAAATTTACCATAAAGATATATACTTGTGTACAATAAATCTACCATATATACATGTGTACAATAAATCTACCATATATACATGTGTACAATAAATCTACCATAAAGATATATATTTGTCTACCATAAATCTACCATATATATATCTATACAATAAATCTACCATAAAGATATATACTTGTGTACAATAAATCTACCATATATACACGTGTACAATAAATCTACCATAAAGATATCTACTTATGTGCTGGCAGATCCGAGGCTATATTCTTTGGAGCTGGATTTATATATGAGTATATATGGTACTTCAAGTACGACTAAACCATATTTTTTAGTTTCAGGGACAACTATTAGTAACCAGTATTTCACCTTTTCTAAAAGGTAACAGTGGATTTTAGTTCTGTAGATGACAGCATCACTGATGTAATTCTCAATGAAGTAACCCTGAAAAAAATAAATGAATATGACACAGTTAAGAAAACAATATTTTCTCTTAAACTAAATAAAAGGTATGAAAAATACTAATCATTAAACTTGCAAAGGAGTTTTGTCTTAAGAGTAATATCATCTGTTATTGGATGGGTGTATTTTTTACAATGTGTTTTTTCTTAATATTACAGACTTTTGATACATCTTTTAAAAATCATTTGAGGAAACAAGTCAAATCTTATTTCACAGAATGAACATTCAGTTACCATTCTGGTATTGTATTATTGTCCATACATCATGATTACAAAAAGAAACTGCATTTGTAGATGTTTCTTCCAAAGCTGATGTATGTCTGATCATCTGTCTGCCTTTCTATTATTAATGATAGTGTCTTTAACTCTGCTAAATCTGGTTCATGAGGAATGTCTTTAAAGTTCAAGGTTATAATGTAACGGGAGAAACATGGCAGTTCAATGATTAGCACGACAGACTCACAACCATAAGGGTGTATTTTCAAATCCTACAATTGGATAAGCCTGTTTCAGCTACTGTGGTGAATCCTTGGGCAAGGCACTTTATTCCTATTGCCTTGGCACTAAATAACCTACATGTGTTGATGTGCTGTAAAGGGTCAAACCAAATCATGCAATGTAATCATCACTTTCTTAATCAAAAGTCTCTCATATGCAGCCATAATACGATGTTCCCTTCTCTTTATTTCATCTACACATTCTACCTCATCATAACTGCCACCTCTAATGACCAGGGAACAGTAATCTGTCTAAGACCATGTGTGTCAGTAATATCGGTCTATGTGCCTGTGTGTCAGTAATATCTGTGTATGTGCCTGTGTGTCAGTAATATCGATCTATGTGTCTGTGTGTCAGTAATATCTGTCTATGTGCCCGTGTGTCAGCAATATCAGTCTATGTGCCTGTGTGTCAGTAATATCTGTCTATGTACCTGTGTGTCAGTAATATTGGTCTATGTGTCTGTGTGTCAGTAATATCTGTCTATGTGCCCGTGTGTCAGTAATATCTGTCTATGTACCTGTATTTCAGAGTGGTGACATATGGTCACTGTATATAACCATAGAACTGATTAAAGTTGTTGTAATAAATCTAGTAAATGATCTGTTGTGAATGATGTACTGACCACTCTGCTACTGTCTGGATTGGTGATGGTAGCTGCAGAACATAGGGACTGGAGGACCGTAAGTGAGGCTGACAGGTGTTTGAAAGCATCTGTTTCTGGACCACCACCTGCCATGTCAAAAAGTTGCCACAGTAACTGTCTCGCATAGTGAGTCTTTCCACTTCCACTCTCACCACTGTAATAATTAGTCAATTCACTTTTATCTGGTATGATTTACATGATTCATACAGCCCTTGAAAATATGTTTTCTTCGACTTTTCAAGGAATTAATGTTTTCAAGAAGTATTTTGTCTTATTCTTCTCCATGTGTTACTGTATCAAGTACTATTATTGTGTGTCATTCTTTTCATGTGTTACTGTCTTGAATACCAGTGTTGTGTGTCAATGTTTCCAAAGTGTTACTTTATTAGGTACCTGAGTGTTGTGTGTAATCCTTCTCAATGTGTTACTTTATTGACTATGATTGTTGTGTCATCATTCTCAATGTGCTACTTTATTGACTACCAGTGTTGTGTGTAATCCTTCTCAATGTGTTACTTTATTGGCTACCAGTGTTGCATCATCATTCTCAATGTGATACTTTATTCACTACCAGTGTTGTGTGTCATCCTTCTGAATGTGTTACTTTATTGACTACCAGTGTTGTGTGTCATTCTTTTCAATATGTTACTTTATTGAATACCATTGTTGTGTGTCAATCTATTCAATGTGTTATTTAATTGAATACCAGTGTTGTGTGTCATTCTTTTCAGTGTGTTAGTTTACTGAATACCAGTGCTGTGTCATCCTTCTCAATGTGCTACTTTTTTGACTACCAGTATTGTGTGTTATCCTTCTCAATGTGTTACTTTATTAAATAACAGTGTTGTGTGTCTTTTGAATCATGAATGTTAGACACTGCAGATGAAATATTTTATTTTGTATTTCCAACAAGTATCATATTCTCCAAATGTAATATGAGTACTATACACATATCTATACTTATATGACTCGTTTATTAGAAAACAGTATCTAATTTTTTTTAAAATGTGTTTTATTATATACACATTTATTATAAATCAATCTGTGCATCTTATACTTGGAAAAAAAATTGATAATAAAATTATGCAGATGAGTTTGGTGAAGAAGCCTACCTGACTATAAGAACTTGTGAGTGCCTTGTATCAAAATGGCTGGCAAGTGCCTCTGACACTAATCTCTGCAAGAGTGGGCTACCCTTAACTGGGTCTGACAGAGACTTGGGGGTCATTTGTTTCTGATTGGGATTCAGACATAGCAGAACTGTTCCAACTCTGGTCTGCAAGAATCAAAACTGAAATAGTGACAATGTCAAGACAAAAAGTCCTCTCGTTTTCACTTTATTGATATGTATAATTTTTTGTGGTTTCATGAATAACCAAGCTGATGTCAGATACAGTGTGTAGCTTTAAAAACAGATAGTGTGTAGCTTTGAAAACTCAAAGTGATGTGTGCCAAAATGTTGCATGCATTTTAGAGTTGTCTGTTCGACTGAGCTATGAGTTTTTCAAAGCTGCAGGCAACTTAAGTGCTAACAATGGGAATAAGCATGTCCTTTGAGTTATGCCAAATATTTCATTGATTGATGTTTCAGTAATTATCAAATGTTTCACTGTATATGCATTTGCCACACAAAATGCACTACTCTCTCACTATAATGGCTGTACATGCATTTGGCATACATATTATAGCATTGTTATGCATAATTAATTTCTATTGTTTGTTGGCTTTTCTCCATGATTATATGTTATGTATATCTGTATTTTGTAACTGACCTAAGTCCAAAATCAAGTTAATGGTCTACCTGACTAGTGACATGTATTTTGTAAACAACATAATACATAGCTAATATTTCTCTATGATTATATATTAAATACTGAGATTATTATTATTTGAGGTAAACATGTTTTTTAGAATCTTAGTCAAGGACATTAGTTTTTTTATTTGGAAATTTCTAAACTTTTTGACAATTTAGAATGTTTTAGAAAGGAGACTGACCTACATCCTGGCTCTATTATTGTGTTTTAGCTTGTTATATCAATGTTGTTTACTTGAAAACTTACTCATTTCTATCTTAACATCCAAAGTGGAAGCAATCTTTTTGTTATGTTCAGTTTTTAGTTGGGGTGGATTTATTTATTTAAATTACTCAATGGATTTTACAAAAAGTTCATCACTACTTCTTGGACTAAATCATTCATCTGGAATTAGTGTGAAATCATTCAAGGACTTTTTGGATTATATTATTGTGTTACATCAAGACTGTTAACACATCACCACATTCCAGGCACATTAGCACATTCAAAACTACAGACACATCAACACATTCAATATTAGAATTTATTTGGAATGCCACTGGAAATCAGTTCAAACTCTAGACATTTGGACTTTTAGGACTATTTAGGATTTAATTCACATTACTGTAAGTTATTTTTAAATTTTCACTTTGCATTCTAAGGAAATAATTTATGTGCTGAGTTTTACAAAACTTGTTGGTTTTCATTCTTTTCTTTTACATAGTTTAAGACAATAAAATCATAACATTATTCACTCACTTTGATGGCTGTCCATGCATTAGGCATATAAATTGCACTATTCACTCACTATAATGACTGTACATGCATTTGGCATACACAATACAGTACTCTTACTATGATGGCTGTACATACATTTGATATACACAATACAGTATTCCCTCAATATAATGACTGTACATTTAGCATACACAATAAAGTGCCCTTACTATAATGACTGTTCATACATTTGACATACACAATACAGTATTCCCTCATTATAATGATATTCATTGGAGACATAAAGGTGGATCACCTTACATGTGAGGATGCCTTATATTGAGGTATTTTATACATAGTATTACTAACAATTAAATGAGATCCATGACTACTGAGAATGTCCATCATATAAAAGGGACTACCTTATACTGAATCACCATAACATGAGGGAGAACAGTATCATCATATAGTGCATGTGGTTTGTGTTTAATTCTTTTTAAGATGTTTATGTTTTACCTCAATGATGTTGATCATAGTGACTTTTCAATTCAACTTGTCATGGTTTGTTACATACTGCAATTACAAAATTATTACAGACTTGCCTCTGTGACACTTGGACTATGATCACTAGGGATGTAAACCTGTGACAATCAGACTATGGTCCAATATAGTTATGCTGCTGTGACAACCAGATTTTGATCCAATATGCTGTTATGGCAATCAGACTATGAACCAATATAGTTATGATGTTACAATCAGACTATGACCAATATGGTTATGCTGTTGTGACAATCAGACTATGACCCAATATGGTTATGCCTTTGTGGCAATCAGACCATGACCCAATTAGGTTATGCAGTTGTGACAATCAGACTATGACCCAAATAGGTTATGCTGTTGTGACAATCAGACTATGACCCAATATGATTATGTTGTTGTGACAATCAGACTATGATCCAACAAAGATGCCTCATGACCAACAGACCATTGCCCATTTGTGTTATGCTGATGTGACAATAAGACTATGACATAGAAGAAATGACTTGAGACTATTATGCTATGAATCAACAGGCATATGCCCCTGTGACAATCAGACTATGACCCTTTAGAAATACCTTATAGACCATTGGACTATTCCCAGTAGGGATATTCCCATGACAATCAGACTATGACCCTATAGAAATATAGACCATTAGACTATTCCCAGTAGGGATATTCCCCAGTGACAATCAGACTATGACCCTATAGAAATACCTTACAGATCATTAGACTATGACCAGTAGGGGTATTTCCCTGTGACAATCAGACTTTGGCCCTATATAAGTATAGACCATTAGACTATTCCCAGTAGGGATATTCCCCTGTGACAATCAAACTATGACCTTAGAGAAATGCTTTATGACCATCAGACTATTCCCAGTAGGGATATTCCCCTGTGACAATCAGACTATGACCTTATATAAGTATAGACCATTAGACTATTCCTGGTGGGATATTCCCCAGTGACAATCAGACTATGGCCCTTTAGAAATATAGACCATTAGACTATTCCCATTAGGGATATACCCCTGTGACAATCAAGCTATGACTCAATAGGACTATGACTCAGAAGGAGTGTGCTCTGTGAACATCAGACTGACTCAATAGGAATGTGCTCTGTGAACATCAGACTGACTCAATAGGAGTGTGTCCTGTGACAATCAGACTGACTCATTAGGAGTGTGCCCTGTAACAATTAGACTGACTCAATAGGAGTGTGCCATGTAATAATCAGACTGAGTAATATGAGTGTGCCCTGTGATAATCAGACTGACTCGATAGGAGTGTGCCCTGTGACAATTAGACTGCTTACTCAATAGGAGCATACCCTGTGACAATCAGACTGACTCAATAGGAATGTATCCTATGACAGACTGACTCAATAGGAATGTGCTCTATGAACATCAGACTGACTCAACTGGAGTGTACCTTGTGACAATCAGACTGACTCATTAGGCGTGTGCCCTGTAACAATTAGACTGACTCAATAGGAGTGTGCCATGTAATAATCAGACTGACTCAATATGAGTTTGCCCTGTGACAATCAGACTGACTCAATAGGAGTGTGCCATGTGACAATTAGACTGCTTACTCAATAGGAGCATGATAATCAGACTGCTTACTCAATAGGTGCATACTCTGTGACAATCAGACTGACTCAATAGGAATGCATCCTGTTACAATCAGAATGACTCAATAGAAGTGTGCTTTGTGACAATCAGAATGACTCAATAGGAGTGTGCCTTGTGACAATCAGAGTATAACCTGATAAATGAATAGAGATGTCCCTATTGTGAACATGGCATTATTACAATATTAATCCCAATAAAAATGGGGTGGGGTGGAAAAAGGGGCCTAAATATTTTGGTGCAGTGAGAGATTGCCAAAATTGTTCCTACAGTGAGGGTTGTTACCATTGTGCTATAACCCTTCAGGACATCCCTTTTATTCCCACTGTGCTATAACACTAAAGGCATACCCATGTGTTACAATAATGTGCTATAGAACTAAAGGCTTACCCATTTGTTAATATTCTTCTGTAACCCTAAAGAGATGCCTCTTTGTTAGCATTGTATTATAACACTAAAAAGATGAACATATATTACCATTGTGGTATAACATTAAAGGTATGCCCTTTTGTTACCATTATTCTATAACTATGAATGGGTGCCTATTTGTTACAGTTGGGCTATAAAACTTATATGGATACCTATTTGTTAGCATTGTGCTATAACTCCAAAGTTATGTCCCTTTGTTACCATTTGTGATATATCCCCAAAGTTATGCCCCTTTGTTACCTCTGTGCTATATCTCCAAAGTTACGTTCCTTTGTAACCATTGGGCTATCACCCTAGTGTAGCTGACTTATAAGTGAGTATATATGATGCTCTACTTGCTCCTCAGTCCTACCACAATGCCTTTTTCTGACTTTGCCCTTTCAAAGCAAACAAAAAAAATTTGAAAAAATAGTCTAACATTCAACCAAGAAATTATGTTGGCCTTCAGAATTATGAATGATTAAGTTTGTATTGCTATTAATATGATTTCAAAATAAAACAATCTTCTAATTAATTTTGCCTTCACAGTTCATGAAATCAATTTGCATTTATGATCTCTGACAAACCAGCCGTCAGTTGTGTCTTCACCTGGTATTTCCCTGCAAAGAAGTGTGCCTGGAGACAGTTGAGTAAGGTATTCTCTGTCAGTGGTCCAACCAGATGTGTTAAATCCTCCAGATCAGCATACATTCTGATGTCAACTGGATCACTCCACACGACAAGCCATGGCTAAAAATAAACTACCATGTTTCCTCACTTATAAGATAAGTCCAACTGCAAACTACACAGACTCAGATCTGCTTTTGCATAATGCACTGGCAGATCTGGGTCTGTGCAGTTAGTTAGGAGTAATCTGTATATCAATGAACATGGACCCTGATCTGCAGTTACATTATGCTATGGCATATCAGGATCTTTGTTGTTTGCAGTTTGACTCAGCTTATATGTAAGTATATATGGAGAAGTACTTTTCACTCCCATTCAGAAATGAAAAGTCACACTTTTAATATTGGTCTTTATCTTTTTGATCTGTAAGTATTAAGTATAGACGAAACTATGGCAATCAATCAGCTATCAATGGATAAAAAGTTCAATGTAAGTGAGATCATTAAGTCTCCAATTAAGTGTAACATTGTAACCAGTTACAATAAATAAATGGCAATAGTGACATAAGTAAACCTATGAAAAGTTTCTTCACATAAACAGTGGCATTTTATATGGATATGTACAGTGTGGATAAACATTACATCTGCTTGAATCACTGGTTTTGAACAAAATTACCTATACAGTAAAATCACTGATTTTGAACAAAATTACCTATACAGTGAAATCACTGATTTTGAACAAAATTACCTATACAGTAAAATCACTGATTTTGAACAAAAT
Organism: Sinohyriopsis cumingii; assembly: GCA_028554795.2. Taxonomy (NCBI): domain Eukaryota; kingdom Metazoa; phylum Mollusca; class Bivalvia; order Unionida; family Unionidae; genus Sinohyriopsis; species Sinohyriopsis cumingii. The sequence continues at coordinate 128,488,649 of CM068825.1, forward strand.
TATATACAGATATGCTCTTAAATCACTGGTTTTGAGCAAATTTAATCATGCAGAGAAATGACTGGTTTTGAACTAAATTAATTATCCAGTGATATCACTGATTCTGAATAAAAATAACTATGCAGTGAAATTGCTGGTTTCGAACAAAACTTAATTCTGCCCAAAAATTTGTGATTGACAGTTAGTGCTGAGAAAGGGTTCCCCAACAAGAATATGAATGTCTATTGACGCAAAGTATGGAAAAATAATCCAGCTTAAAGTAAACAGTACTGTCATTATATAGATACTTCAAAATATGAGATTTAACATTTCATTATTTAAATGAGATAAAGTTTCACCATTTAAATGAGATAAAATTTCATTATTTAAATGAGTTGTAAAATGTCACTATTTAAATGAGTTATATGTCACTTATTAAATGTGTGTGTCTGTGTGTGATTAGGATTTTTAACGTAGCTTTAACAATTTTTCAGTCATATTGCTATAACGTCTGCAGCATGGCAGTTTATAGTGATGTCTAGCACTGGGGCATCATGCTGCAGACATGTAGCATGATGTCCCACAGGGTCACATTATTCTGGCACCAGGCTGACCAGGCCTAACACAAACTTCTTAATGCTGAGTGCCAAGCGAGGCAGCTGTAAGTACCATTTTTGTAAGTCTTTGGTATGACTCGGTCGAGGATCGAACCCATGACCTCCCACTTCGAAGGCGCACTATTTAAATGAGATAAAATTTCACTATTTAAATGATATCAAATTTCACTATTTAAATGAGGTAAAATTTCCCTATTTAAATGAGATAAATTTCACTGTTTAACCGAGATGAAATTTCACCATTTAAATGAAATAAAATTTTACCATTTTATAGATTATATTTTGTCTATCAGCAAATCACAAACTTCATTCTTTTCTGGAGAGGATTAATATTTGGTAATGCCATGGAGAATGATGACATAGAACAATGTTGCTTTAAACCTCACCAATATAAAGTACATTTATATATGCTGTGTTTGAAATTACAACATGGCTATGCTAGTCCTATTATTTTGATTATTGTTTCTCATGGTTCATACCATATCTACTCACTTATAATTCAAGTCAAACTGCAAAAAACAATGATTCTGATCTGTCATATCATAATGCACCTGCAGATCAGGGTCTATGTTCTTTGTTCTACTGATTATTCCCAACAAATTGCAGACCCAGATGTGCTGTGGCATTATACGATGGTAGATCTGGGTCTGTGCAGTTTGCAGTTGGACTTGTCTTATAAGCTATTATATACGGTAACTCAGCTTTCATTTATGGCTGCAAATTAACCTTGCATTTGTCATGTCAACTCACCAGCGGACACATTCACTGAATTTGGTTGATTGGCTGCCTAATTTTCAATGGCATTTTCAGCACATTACAGGCTATATCATAGATAGGAAGAATGAGCTTAGTGCAGGCAGCTAGCAAGTACTGGCTTGGATGGGTATACAACCCTTGGATTCATTCTGCATCTAAGCATCACCTATTAGCTAAGTTCTAATGAAATTATTTTTATGATTTTCTATTTCAAATCCTATTGAATTAACACTAATAATATAATTCTGTATTCTACATGCAGTTACAAATTCTCAGTAAAGTTGCAGCAATAACACCTTGCTGTACTCAGTGTATTATACAGTTTTAAAAGTAATAACAGAATATTGTGTTCAGTGTAATATACAATTATAACAATAATAACAATATTCTGTGATCAGTGTAATATAAAATTATAACACTAATAATATCATGTTGTGCTCAGTGTAATATACAATTATAACAGTAATAACATCATTCTGTATTCAGTGTTGCATACAATTATAACACTAAAAATATTATGCTGTGCTCAGTGCAATATGCAATTATGACAATAATAACCCCATGCTGCACCCAGTGCAATATACAATTATAACACTAATAATACCATTTTGAATTTATTCAATCACAACATGCAGCCAAATGTGAAGGGGGTAGATCCCAAAATGGCACACCATAAAATGTTAGCATGTCATGGTCAAGGTCAATTTATTTATTCCAAAGCATGGATGATAAGCCTGAAATTTATACAAATGCATGTGTAAGTCTGGTGTGTTTGATGTGCACTTTATACAAATGCATGTCAAGTCAGGTGTGTTTGATGTGCACTTTATATAAATAAAGGTCAAGTCAGGTGTGCTTTATGTGCACTTTATATAAATACAGGTCAAGTTGGGTGTGCTTTATGTGAACTTTATATAAATACAGGTCAAGTCAGGTGTGTTTGAAGTGCACTTTATATAAATACAGGTCAAGTCCAGTGTGCTTGATGTGCACTTTATATAAACTCTGGTCAAATCGGGTGTGCTTGATGTGCACTTGATATAAATACAGGTCAAGTCAGGTGTGCTTAATGTACACTTTATATAAATACAGGTCAGGTAAGGTGTGCTTGATGTGCACTTTATATAAATACAAGTCAAGTCAGGTGTGCTTGATGCTCACTTTATATAAATACAGGTCAAGTCTGGTGTGCTTAATGTACACTTTAAATAAATACAGGTCAAGTCAGGTGTGCTTTATGCTCACTTGATATAAATACAGATCAAGTCAGGTGTGCTTAATGTACACTTTATATAAATACAGGTCAGGTGAGGTGTACTTGATGTGCACTTTATATAAATACAGGTCAAGTCAGGTGTGCTTGATGCTCACTTTATATAAATACAGGTCAAGTCAGGTGTGCCTAATGTACACTTTAAATACAGGTCAGGTGAGGTGTGCTTGATGTGCACTTTATATAAATACAGGTCAGGTGAGGTGTGCTTGATGTACACTTTATATAAATACAGGTCAAGTCAGGTGTGCTTAATGTACACTTTATATAAATACAGGTCAAGTCAGGTGTGCTTTATGTTCACTTGATATAAATACAGGTCAAGTCAGGTGTGCTTAATGTACACTTTATATAAATACAGGTCAGGTGAGGTGTGCTTGATGTGCACTTTATATAAATACAGGTCAAGTCAGGTGTGCTTGATGCTTGCTTTATATAAACACAAGTCAAGTCAGGTGTGCTTAATGTACACTTTAAATACAGGTCAGGTGAGGTGTGCTTGATGTGCACTTTATATAAATACAGGTCAAGTCAGGTGTGCTTAATGTACACTTTAAATACAGGTCAGGTGAGGTGTGCTTGATGTGCACTTTATATAAATACAGGTCAAGTCAGGTGTGCTTGATGCTCACTTTATATAAATGCAGGTCAAGTCAGGTGTGCTTAATGTACACTTTATATAAATACAGGTCTTGAGGTGTGCTTGATGTGCACTTTATATAAATATAGGTCAAGTCAGGTGTGCTTAATGAACACTTTATATAAATACATGTCAGGTGTGAGATGTGCTTGATGTGCACTTTATATAAATACAGGTTAAGTCAGGTGTGCTTGATGTGCACTTTATATAAATACAGGTCAAGTCAGGTGTGCTTAATGTACACTTTATACAAATACAGGTCAAGTCAGGTTTGCTTAATGTACACTTTATATAAATACAGGTCATGTGAGGTGTGCTTGTTGTGCATTTTATATAAATTCAGGTCAAGTCAGGTATGTTCGATGTGCACTTTATATAAATACAAGTCAAGTCAGGTGTGCTTGATGTGCACTTTATATCAATACAGGTCAAGTTGGGTGTGTTTGATGTGCACTTTATCCAAATACAGGTCAAGTCGGGTGTGCTTGATGTGCACTTTATAAAAATATGTGTCAAGTCAGGTGTGCTTGATGTGCACTTTATATAAATACAGGTCAAGTTAGGTGTGTTTGATGTGCATTTTATCCAAATACAGGTCAAGTCGGGTGTGCTTGATGTGCACTTTATAAAAATATGTGTCAAGTCAGCTGTGCTTGATGTGCACTTTATATAAATACAGGTCAAGTTAGGTGTGTTTGATATGCACTTTATCCAAATGCAGGTCAAGTCGGGTGTGTTTGATATGCACTTTATACAAAATACAGGTCAAGTCAGGTGTGCTTTATGTTCACTTTATACAAATACGTGTCTAGTCAGGTGAGGTTGATGTGCACTTTATATAAATACAGGTCAAGTCAGGTGTGTTCGATGTGCATTTTTTATTAATACAGGTCAAGTCAGGTGTGCTTTATGTGCGCTTTATATAAATACAGGTCAAGTCTGGTGTGCTTGATGTGCACTTTATATAAATTCAGGTCAAGTCAGGTGTGTTTGATGTGCATTTTATATAAATACAGGTCAAGTCAGGTGTGTTTGATGTGCACTTTATATAAATACAGGTCAAGTCAGGAGTGCTTGATGTGTACTTTATATAAATACAGGTCAAGTTGGGTGTGTTTGATGTGCACTTTATCCAAATACAGGTCAAGTCAGGTGTGCTTGATGTGCACTTTATATAAATACAGGTCAAGTTGGGTTCATATATAGTTCATGTTAGATGTGTAAGGAAATGGCACTTTTAGCACATTATTGGCTATATCATGCTGAGGAAATGGGAACTAAATGCCATTCCCAAAGGCACATGAAGGTAACCAACCTGGACTGGATTACAATTTTGAGTGTGTGTGTGTGTGTGAGTGTGTAGAGGTGTGTGGGGGTGTGATTTGGATTTTTAATGTAGCTTTAAAAAAACTTCAGTCATACTGCTATGATGTCTGCAGTGGATTACAATTTTGATGCTCAGATCTACCAACTAAGCTACAGCAGTTCCTTAAAACAGTTGTATCGTTATGCAAACTTAGACTCCAGACACTGTTTCATAAAATGTAGGCAAAAATTCAAGCAAACAACAGACACTGTTTTATAAGTTTTAGGCATGCTACAAATAGACATCAGACTGTTTTATAAGCTGTAAGCAAAGAAGCAGATACCAGACACTGTTTTATAAGCTATTGCCAAACTACTGGTAGACACCAGACACATTTTCTTAAGCTACAGGAAAATGACCAGTAGGCATCAGTTTCGTAAGCTTTAGGCAAACTACTAATAGACACCAGACACAGTTTCATAAGCTATAAGAAAATAACCAATAGACACAAGACACTTTTCTATAAGCAAACTACAAGTAGACACAGATACTGCTTTATAAGCTGTAGGCAAAAAAATAGATACTGTGCACTTTTTTTATAAGCTATAGGAAAACTACTGGTAGACACCAGACATAGTTTTACAATCTAAAGGAAAATAACCAGTAGACACCAGTTTCATAAGCTATAGGCAAACTACAAGTAGACACTAAACACAGTTTCACAAGTTATAGGAAAATAACCAGTAGACACCAGACACTGTTTCATAAGCTATGGCAAACTACTGGTAGTTGAAAATATACGTAATTTTTTAATTAGAACTTTCACATCACTATGACACATGTATGTTGAAATTAACTGCTGCAAATTCAAGCATTGAGCATTATTCTGTAAGCATATTTTTAAACATATATTGTATAAATTTTGTCACATGTTAAATAGCTATTATATACATGGTTTGTGAAGCAATACTTATAGATATATAGATTCCTTTCCTTCATACACAGCGATACAGTACATCAAACAATGACACAGAACTCAGTATCTCATACAAGGCAACAATATACCATGACAGGTTCTTTCCTGTAGAAATAAAAATATACAGTACAAAATAGAAGCTCCAGCAATTTGTAAATCAATCATGCATCCCACACAGAATAGAACTTGACTAAATTGTAAATCAATCATAGATTCTACCAGAATAGGACTTGCCTCATTGGAAATCAATCATGGATTCTACAAGGAATATAGAACTTGACCTAATTGTAATTCAATCATGGATTCTACAAAGAACAGGGCTTGGCTCAATTGGAAATCAATCATGGATTCTACAAGGAATATAGAACTTGTCTCAATTGGAAGTCAATCATGGATTCTACGAGGAATAGGACTTTCCTTTTTAATAAATCAATCATGGATTCTGCATAGAACATAGAACTTGCCTCAATTGTAAATCAATCATGGATTCTGCATAAAATATAGAACTTGCTTCAATTGTAAATCAATCATGGATTCTCTATAGAATATGGAACTTGTCTCAATTGTAAATCAATCATGGATTATGTATAGAATATGGAACTTGTCTCAGTTGTAAATCAATCATGGATACTACAAGTAATATAGAACTTGCCTCAATTGCAAATCAGTCATAGATTCAACATGGAATAGAAACTGTCTCATTGAAAATCAATCATGGATTCAACAAGGAATAGCATTTGTCTCAGTATATTTGATTCTCCACAGTTTAAGTCCAAATTTCATTCAATTTGTAAAATGAAAAATAAAAATTGAATGTCTTCAAGCTTTTGGAAATTACAAAGCAAACTAAAGCTCTTATGTAATATATATTATATGCTCATTTTTTCCTCCGTAAGCTTTACATTGTCAGAATCATGCAATATTACCCGATACTAAACTTGCACACAAATACACATGTTGCATTCATGTGCATAAAGGAACTACTTTCTATTGTAAACAAACAATGGACGCAGACCCCAGCACTTTTGATTTGTAAACAAATCATGTACACTCACATAGTGGGCACTTTACATTGTGGTTGTTTAAATTTGTTTCTGAATGAACTAAAGCAGATGTTTCATGGACTGCCACATGCCAGCTGTGTTGGCACATTCTGCATTAACTTTGTTGATACAATGTTTTGATTTAGGCTAATTACAGGATACAACAGATGCAATAAAGGGTCCTTACAAATAACATACAAGTGACAAGTCATATACTGTCTTCTTTGGATGGTTATAAGAATGACAAAAAATATACTAAAAGTTTTACATCCTGAATTTCCTCAAAATGTACTTTCTTAGTTATGCAAATCCGAATTACATGAGCCATGTCATATGTTCTCAATCTTGATTACACATTTCGAAATTGTACTCTAATTTTGAATATAAGTGCAATTACATACTCCTTACTGCACTCAAAATAAAATAAGCATTAAATTCCATAGTGTCTTTTTTATAATTGCAATTGAAAGACTTCATATTTTCCCACATTATGATTTCAAAAATTCAGTGACAGAAACAGAAACACATTTGCAGATGTCAACACACTTCTCCCTCGCTTCTTCAATCTGATGTATTTCATGCGGAATTGTCACATATAAATCCAGTCCATAATCATGAAATTTCATAGAATCGAAAAAAATACCAAAATCTATTCATTCCAGATCAAATGGAAAAGTTGTTGAAATGCGCATTCATTCACAATATGACTCCAAATTTCAATTTTAACTAAACACGCCATTTTCTTTCTAAAGTTAGGTTGTGCAGTATTTCCATTTGAAAAACTCTTTCATATTTTCCCATACAAATGCAGTAACTTATAATTTTTAACAATTACGGATGAAAAGCTATACTGGGTAAGCCACTTACCTGGGTGCTTTGTACATATTATTACATATGAAAAATAAGTCACTTACCTGGATGCTTTGTAAATATTATTACATATGAAAAGTAAGTCGCTTACCTGGGTGCTTTGTACATATTATTACATATGAAAAGTAAGACACTTACCTGGATGCTTTGTAAATATTATTACATATTTAAAGTAAGTTGCTTACCTGGGTGCTTTGTACATATTATTACATATGAAAAGTAAGTCACTTACCTGGATGTTCTGCACATATTATTACATACACAGCGTGAGTTAAGTCAGGATCCGGGTTTCAATACAAAGATGAAATACAAACACCCCACGACCATGCACCCTTAACAATAAAAATACTGTTTTTACCATTAGATTATATGGTTCTCTACCTGTTCAATACAAACACCCCAGGACTATGTATCCTTAATAATAATCATGTTTACCATTAGATGGCAAATTGGCTCTCTACTTAATCAATATGCCCAGTATTCAGCCTGTCATTCAACTCACAAGCCATATACAGCCTTTGTTACAAATCTATTTGTGGAAGATATGACTGTAAATGACTAATTGCAGTCTATCTGTGGTTGATTATTTGTTATTCCTGTTTAAGTGTGGTATCAAATGACAGTATCAGAGATAAAATCGGCTACTGATTATTGTTATACCTATTCGAGTGTGGTATCAAAAGACAGTACCAGACATAATATCGACTACTAAATCAGAATATATCAACCAAAAAAGGTGTAGATCCTATCATCATAAAATATATATTGGCTTGTTAAGGGTTAATGATGTTTATTTAAAAAGTAAATGATCCAAAAATGAACACAAGGTTCTCAGTTGCAAATTAAGGTCATTTTTTGGACCATCTGAACCATCTTAATTACATGTACATAGACATTAGTATGGGGCAGATCAGCATTTTGGTACCCCATAGAGTGTCAAATAACTGATCATCAGGCTTGATTCTGATTGGTTTATGACTTGGATCAGCATTTTTATATCCCATAGAGTGTCATATAACTGATCATCAGGCTTGATTCTGATTGGTTTATGACTTGGATCAGCATTTTGATATCCCATAGAGTGTCATATAACTGATCATCAGGCTTGATTCTGATTGGTTTATGACTTGGATCAGCATTTTGATATCCCATAGAGTGTCATATAACTGATCATCAGGCTTGATTCTGATTGGTTTATGACTTGGATCAGCATTCTGATCTCCAATAGAGTGTTATATAACTGATCATCAGGCCTTGATTCTGATTAGTTTATAATAATAATAATAATAATAATAAGAAGAAGAAGAAGAAGAAGAAGAATGCTTTATTTGTAGAGATGGCTCATTAGTCAAGGACTATTCTCCCTTGAGGCAATGCACATTATATGAAGATAGCAATAATTACAGTTTATTTTAATATGTTTAGTATTAAAATACTAAATTCCATTATCTATTAGAAACACATACATGCTCATGATATCTCTTTTTAAATACTCTAACATTTTCAGCAGATTTTATATGTAGTGGAAGCTTGTTCCATAGAACTGTACCAGAGTATTTGAAGCTCTTTTTAAATTGCTCTGTTCTTGGTTTTGGTGCTAGGTTTCCATGTGATATTGATCCCACTTGTATTGTGTTGAAAGACGCCTTAATAAGTCCTGAAGATACTCTGGTGCAGTTCCATGTAGACATTTATATAAAAGAACTGCCTTGTGAAAATCTATCCTGTCATATATTGTGAACCATTTGAGTTCTGTAAATAATGCTTTTGAGGGATGATCAATAGATGCATCTAAGTTTATGAGTGCTGCTTGTTTCTTAAGTTTATAAATCCTGTCAAGCTCAGATTTAACACAGTTTTCCCATACATTTGAACAATAATCCATTGACAGAAAAATATATGACTTGTAGTATAGATTTCAAGTTTCCATAGGTAAATATTTCTTGATTCTGCTGACCAGTTTTGGATGACAGTGTTTTACAAAGCTTATCAATATGGTCATCCCATAATAAATTATTATCTACGGTCACACCTACAAGCGTTTCATGTTTGACATTTTCTAATGGATGATTATTTATTGCAAGAGATAGTTCTGGGTTCCCCAACTTGTGTAGCTTTTGTGATGTCCCCAAAATCATATATTTTGTTTTACCTTCATTAATTACCATCCTATTTTGTTGTGTCCAGTTTTGGACTCTAATAAGGTCCGAGTTTAATCTCATTTGAACAACTTCATTATCAGAACTAGATGTATACAAGGTTGCATCGTCTGCAAACAAATCTGTATTTGTGGATTCATTATTTAAAGGTAGATCATTGATATAGATCAGGAAGAGGAGAGGACCCAAAACTGAGCCTTGTGGGACCCCTGAATGAATAATGCGACTTTGAGAGCTAATATTGCCAATGCTTACATGTTGAGACCTTTGGTTTAGGTAGCTTAAAGAAGGATTGTCAAACCTGTAACAGTTCAACTTTTGCAGCAGAATTTCATGATCAACAAGATCAAAGGCTTACTTGAAGTCAAGGAAAACAATCCCAGTCATATGTCCATTACCCATTTCCTTCAGCCAAAGTAGTACTTTCTAAATCCTGATTGCGCTTTATGAAATAGAAAGTATGTTTCCAAAAATGTATAGACCTGAATGGCTACCTGCTTTTCAAATCATTTTGACAATACACGTAGAATTATGACTTGGATCAGCATTTTGGTACCCCATAGAGTGTCATATAACTGAACATCAGGCCTTGATTCTGATTGGTTTATGACTTGGATCAGCAATTTGGTACCCCATAGAGTGTTATGTAACTGATCATAAGGCCTTGATTCTGATTGGTTTATGACTTGGATCAGCATTTTGATCTCCCACAGAGTGTTATATAACTGATCATCATGCCTTGATTCTGATTGGTTTATGACTTGGATCAGCAATTTGATACCCCATAGAGTGTCATATAACTGATCATCGCACCTTGATTCTGATTGGTTTATGACTTGGATCAGCATTTTGATATCCCATAGAGTGTCATATAACTGATCATCAGGCCTTGAATCTGATTGGTTTATGACTTGGATCACCAATTTGATACCCCATTGAGTGTCATATAACTGATCATCAGGCCTTGATTCTGTTTGGTTTATGACTTGGATCAGCATTTTGATGTCCTATAGAGTGTCATATAACTGATCATCAGGCCTTGATTCTGATTGGTTTATGACTTGGATCAGCATTTTGATATCCCATAGAGTGTCATATAACTGATCATCAGGCCTTGATTCTGATTGGTTTATGACTTGGATCAGCATTTTGATACCCCATAGAGTGTCATATAACTGATCATCAGGCCTTGATTCTGATTAGCTTATGACTTGGATCAACATAAAAAAAAGATCTGATATACTACACTTTATTTATCTCTCATGGTATCTGTGCACCCTGTCTTTTTATCATACGTAGTCACTTATAAGTCAAGTCAAACTGCAAACAAAAAAAGATTTTGATCTGCCATAGAATAATGCACCAGCAGATCAGGATCTATGGTATTTGTTCTTCTGATAACTCCTATGCATTATGTGACAGACTAGATGAAAATGCTATTATAGTTGATAGACTATTTGGAAATACTATTATAATGTACTCCAAAGACTGTAGATAAGAATGTTAACACAATAGATGGAAATGCTATTATAGTAGACAGACTAGATGGAAATACTATTACAGTTAACAGACTAGATGGAAATGCTATTACAGTTAACAGACTAAATGGAAATGCTATTATAAAGCACAATAAAGACTATAGATATGAAAGTTGATAAATTAGAATTCTAAAGTTTAGTGCTCCAAGGATGAACTTGTCTTATTGGTTTCCAGTTCTCACTTCTCCTTCTGTACCGTCTCCTGTCCCATTTTCTTTGCTTGCTTTCTTTTTTGCTGTGTCAAGTTATCCCTCAGGAAAAACTAAATTATATCAGTGTCAATTAAAGAAAACTGCTACAAAAAGTGCACTCATGATTAGTGATATGCCATCTGATGATGGAATGTCATCTTTTCTGTAACTGACACTAAAAGTCTTTGCATACTATATAATACATGCCATATATACTCACTTATAAAACTGTAAACTTCAAACAACAAAAAGATGCTGATTTACCACAGCATAGTGCCCCTGCAGATCAGGGTTTAGATTATTTGTTCCAATGATTGCTCCTTGAAACTTGGACAGATCCAGATCGTATGGCACATTATGCAACAGCAGATCTGGGCCTGTGCAGTTTGCAGTTGGACCTGTCTTATAAGTGAGTATGCATGGTATATCTATATTTTTCTAACTTTATTTAGAAATAATTGTAGCATTCTACCGATGTACTGTACTACTGGAATTAGTCCTATGTCCCATGGATGGCAATGGTACATGGAAAATTTAACAATAATGTGACCTTATCTATGTTTAATACATGAAAATACTGAATAGTAACAATAAAGCAAAATGAATGGAAACTGGTTTAATGTATATAATAAATATATTTACTATCTAATATTCAGTAGTTTATACATTAAATTATTAATCAGCAAGACCTGACATCTTGATATGGCATAAATTTTTGCATGGCTAATATTTACACCAATTTTTGCTGTCAACGTCATCAAATACTGGACAACGGTCAACATCAACATTAATATTGTCATTATTATTCATTATACCCATAATTTAGGAAACCACAAAACAGACATTCAAGACAACGGCATCCAGCATATACATCTATAAATTAAATGAATTATGGCGCCACACAAGTTGTGACATTTATAATGCTGATAGTGATACAACTAACTGGTTCCTAATGATCCTGTTATGAATGAAACAAGAAAAAAGAAGGCAATTAGTTTTACAATTGAATTACTGCTGAATAAGTTAGACTACTCAACATTGATGAAAACATACAGATAAAACCCATTATAATGTGATGCTCTGGGTCCAAAGAATAATATCACAGTATAAGCAGGATTCTGCTAACAAATTTTTCGAAAAACTTCACCGTAGAAAATGTGCATTGAAATTTCAATGTCATCAGTTTTAACTAACCTCTTGATCAGAGATCGTTTGTTTTGGTTGCCAAGTTTCATCAAACATAAAATATACTTCAAAGAGAGGTCACCTTAAATTAAAAAATGTGAGCCATGCTGCCATTGGAATAAAAGAAAAATCACATCATAACAAATTGCGTTATAACGGGTTTTACCTGTATCTAATCATCCTGTGTTGATGCACCATAAAGCGCAAATCCAGCCAACCCAATCTGATTTGCATGTGTTATTACTATTCAAAGAGCTGGAAGAATATGCTGTACAAACAAAGAAAGAGATAGAAAGAGCAAAAGAGATGACAGGTTTCACAAAATTGAAGACTATGGGCAGCAGTTAATGAAGCAAATCAACTGAACTTTACAATTAAGACCTCTCATGCCTGGATTGGCACAAGTAATACATCAGAAAAGCAAGGAATTACTTTTAAGAATCAATTACTAATTAGTAGGGTCTCTTTGTCCAGAAGCAACATGTCAACTTCCTCATTACAACTTTGATATTAATTTGTTATTCAGGTAGCTTAATCTAATATGAAATTAGCACTAAATTAAATAAAGATTTGGTAAAAATAAATAACTGATGTGAGCACAATGGTATGAAGATAAATGCAGTCAAATCAAAAGCCAGGTAGTCAAGCAAGGTGAGAATAATGATTTCTAAGTAATGATCAATTGAATGGATATACAACGGTCTGAAAATGAAAAACAACTTGGCATCATGATAGACCATATCTTGTGCTGGATAATACAAGTTGATAAGGTCATTAATAAAGTTAACTCACAGCTTTATCTCTTGAACATAATACAATTTTATCTCCCTCAAAACAGAAAAATATTTTATAAATACATATATCATGCCATACCTAGAATATTGTTGTTCCATCTGGGGTAATAGTGGTATAGAAAATCAGGAAAGATTCCCGAAATTTCATAAAAGATAAGCTAAAGTTATTCTTTATGCTGATTTAAATACACCATCAACAGATCTTTTTAAAACCCTTTTTCCATTTCAGCACAGAACTCAGTTTCAAAAGGGTTTACTGGTCTAGATATGCATGGACTGGCACTCAATTATAACTTTAAATTTATCGAAAATGTACATATGTATGAACTAAGATCCACCTCACACAACAAGTTATAGTTACCTAAACCAAATTTAGAGTTTTATAAGAAGAGGTTTGCTTTTCTGGAGCCAAACTATGAAATTCCATACCACCTTAAAAGGTTTTACTCTTTAACATGTTGTTATATCATGTATTCACCTTTAATATTTCAGACAGGATCGCTACTACTGTTTGCATGAATCCTATATGTATTCATCCTTAAAGCCTTGTGCACATTTTATTGCAGTAGTAGATCAATTGTCTAACTGTCTAGTTTTTTGAAAGCATTCATTGTCTAAAGACACCTTATCTTGTAAAATATTGTGCATTATATATAGGCCGTGCAGGTGTATGGTTGGTGGATATTTGGCAGGTTGTGAGATCTGTGGTCTTGCATTGATTAAAGTAAAAGTTATGTTTAGAATGGACACGTTGGGCTTTCTAATTTACAACTGAAGTTGTATGAAAGTCTTTGGAAATTTGGGGTAAACTTATGATGTTTAGTGAGAATCGCGCCAGGTTTTGACACCACTTGGTCAAGTAAAGAGAACTGGCTTGTAACTATATATATATATATATATATATATATATATATATATATATATATATATATATATATATATATATATATATATATATATATAATGTATTTGTGCAAATGTAATTGTAGAAGGCCTCATGGAAGATTGGTCAGTTGACCAAATCAGTGTCTTCTTTAAATAAAGTCATTATTATTAGTAGTATTAGTATTATTAGTAGTAGTAGTAATAGTAGTATACTGCAGACTTCCTTTGAACTGTTCAATACAAGATTTTGGTACTTCAATAATTCTGTTCAAGTTCAATCATAGGTTATAGGGATAAGTCATTTTGTAGAATAACTTAGTCACATACTCTGGAACATCTTTGACACATTTAAAAGCCAGCACTGCTTTCAACAAATTTATTCTCTCATCTATTTTCAGTCATTTTAATTCTGCATGTGAACACATCTGACAATGATGCATTCAGATAATGGGGACATAAAGAATCTGCAGAACTGCTCATTTTTGAAGCTTGTGAATTTTGTCTAGTTGTTGAACTAGTAGAATTTTTCATATTGTTGAACAGTAGTCAATTATTGGAAGTACATAAGCATTATAGCAAAGAATTCTGGAGTCCTTTGTCAGGTATATAAGCATTATAGCAAAGAATTCTGGAGTCTTTCGTCAGGTATACAGGCATTATAGCAAAGAATTCTGGAGTCCTTTGTCAGGTATATAAGCATTATAGCAAAGAATTCTGGAGTCCTTTGTCAGGTATATAAGCATTATAGTAAAGAATTCTGGAGTCCTTTGTCAGATATATAAGCAATATAGCAAAAAAATTCTGGAGTCCTTTGTCAGGTATATAAGCATTATAGCAAATAAATCTGGAGTCTTTTGTCAGGTATACAGGCATTATAGCAAAGAATTCTGGAGTCCTTTGTCAGGTATATAAGCAATATAGCAAAGAATTCTGGAGTCCTTTGTCAGGTACTTTTATATTCTACTAAGCAATCAAATTTTAGACGCGAGTGACTTACATACATTGACTACTTGTTTTTTCACTTAAGACTTCTGTCAAAAATTACACCTAAGCACTTATCATTTACGTTTTCAACTGCCTTATTATTAATGTACAGTAATATGTCTTTCTTCTTTAGCTTATTAAGTTTTTTTAGATATCCCCATAAGCATGCATTTTGTCTTAGATTCACCTATTATCATCTTATTTTGTTTTGACCACTTGTCAATTACATAATGTATGAACTTAGTTTGCATTCAAGGGTGTAGACATTGCTACTGGATGACTAAATTAATTGTTGCATCATCTGCAAACATGTCAGTATTTGTATGTTGAGTACAGAGTGGAGATTTTTAACATAGCTTTAACAATTTGAGTCATATCACTACAATGTATGCAGTGTGGCAGTTTATAGTTATGTCTATCATTTGGGTATCATGCTGTAGACATGGGGCATCATGTCCCACTAAGTCACATTATCCCAACACCAGGATGACCAGTCCTAACACTTTACCACTGAATGCTCAACACCAAGCCAGGCAACTTTCAATACCATTTTTCTAAGTCTCTGCTATGACTCAGCTGGGGTTCAAACCTGTGACCTCCTGCATCTGACACAGAGGCTCTAACCACTTAGGCTACCAGAGCAGTAGAGTACAGAATAGTAGGTCATTGATAAATAAAAGAAAGAAAAGGGGACCTAGTAAAGAGCCTTGTGGAATACCTTGCTTTATATAACAGGGGGTAGAGTGGATATTTCCATTGAGACTTGTTGATTCCTATCACACAAATATGAATTAAATGAATTTCTTGTATGTTGGTGAAATCTGTAACAATGTAGCTTACTTAGGAGATTGTCACTTAAACAAGATCAAAGGCATTCTTGCAATTAAGAAATATTGTGCCATTATTCATTTATTCCAGCCATTGATTAGTTTTGTAAGAGATGATTGACATGAATGCTCTGAGTTATAGAAAAGGGGAAAGGTATTAAAGTAGTTATTGGCCTGTTTCTCTACATGTTTTTCAAACATCTTTGATAAAGTTTAGAAACGGGTCTAAAATTTCCATGATCATCTCTACATCTTTATTTTAAAAATTGGAGTAATTTTAGCACACTTTAGTTAATTTGGTAAGACACCTGAATACTGAGGTTAATCAAGTAACAACAGACCATGCTATAACTGGTGCTGATAGCTGTAGGACCTTTGGCCCCACATCATCTGTACCACGTGATGTTTTTGTGCTGATTTTGTTAAGAGTAGAGAATGTCACTTTCACTCACAATATCATCAGGAAGTTTTTACAATAGTAAGGATGGGTTCAAGTCAGGAATACAACCATTTTGTTCACTGTGAGAATATATATACTTTCTATATTGGTACAGAATTTGTTAAACATGTCAGCTATATCATGTATTGTAGATTCAACACTCATTTTAACTTAACAGTAGGATTGGAGTGCTTTTTAGATGGATTGGCCTATGGATTTAGATACTGCCACAAGGAACTAGAATGTTTGATTCTTTAATATTAGTTAAATAGTAATTTTTCTTAGATTTATTTATTAAAAGTTTACTTTATTTTGCCATTTTCTATAGCTTCTACAGTATTAAGAACCAGAGACATAAAGGGGGGGGGGTGTGGCAGTTCAGATAATAGTGACTGAAATAATAACAATGGCTTTATTTAGAGAGAGTAACACAATTAGCTGAAGAACTAATCTACCTTGAGGCACTCATACAAAGGAATTTATTTATTTTAGCTTCATCTCTGAAGCCACTAGATATAATGGGTTTGGAAGAAGGAAATAGAGTGGGCATTTCTAATGTCAACTGGAATACTATTCGATAGCAAAGTTCCAGAGTATTGGAAACTTTTTTTGAAGAATCCCTTATTTGGTTTGGTAATTTTATACTGTTTGTTAGACATGGATTGCCGGTGGGGAGTATTACCAGGTAGCATATAAAGAATAATGATTGTAAATATTCAGGAGCACTATTATTGGTTATCCTGTACATTAATTTGGCTTTTCTCAATGGATTTGGTCTTTAATAGGTAATATATTTAACTTACCAGTTAAACTTCCTTGCTTTCTTTCTGGACTTATATTAGCCCAAATGTTCTTTTTGAAGATGTGCCAGCTTTGCTGTTTTTATCATTTGAATTACCCCATACTGTAGTCTAAATAGGGTTGTATGTAACTGTTATAAAATAGTCTTCTGTGCCATTCAGGGAAAAAAATGTCTTATCCTACTGAGAAGACATAAACTTTACTTTTTTACTGACATGTTTGATATGTTCAGTCCATGATAGGTTATTATCTACCAGAACACCAAGTAGTCTATGAGAACCATTTGCAAATTTGTATCCTTCAATATCAGACATAGTTCTCTTTACAACCAGACATAGTTCTCTTTACAATTTGATTTTTGCTGCATGTCAACAACAGATACTTTTCATCTACACTATTACAATTAAAATTACAGGATCTTGGGTGCCTAGAAGTTTTATGGCATCATTAAGTTTTAATAAAGTTGATTCAGCTAGAGGCACCTGATGAAACTTATGTGCGTGTGATTAAAAGAAATTCAGTCATATTGCTATGATGTCTGCACTGTAGCAGTTTTGTAGTTATGTATAGCACTGAGGCATCATGCCGCAAACATGTAGCATGATGTTCCACCCAGTCACATTATCCTGACACCAGGCCGACCAGTCCTAACATGAACCTCTTAATGATGAGCACCTAGCCAGGCAGCTGTTAGTACCATTTTTATAAGTCTTTGGTGTGACTCGACTGGGTTTTGAATCTAACATCCTGCATCCGAGGCAGATGCTCTAACTACTAGGCTACTTGAGCGGATCTAAGATGTAATGAAAAATTGCAGTGAAAGTGTAGCCTGTGCTGACTGAGAACACTAATGAATCAACGGCGTACATCAGTGTAAACCACTTTGCTCCATTCTGTCTGTAACTGAAGAATAAAACTTATACTGGTATATTCTATAGGCAGTAAAAAATGTAAAGATATTACTTTTATTTAAATACGTTTTCACTTTATCCATTTTTCCCCATTTAAAAAAGAAATGACAACTCATATTAGGAGATAATTTTGATACCACTTGATTTCATGTAGGTTTATTTTAAAAAATAAACTGTTACAAACGGACTAAGATGTGCAGAAGGGTTACGATTTTATGCTGATGAAAGTGACATTTTGAGTCTGGAATAAGAATGAGGAACCAAAAAACATCCCTTTTTCACAATACCAAATTTCAACTTCAAAAATCTCTTCCATTGGTAATAAAGAGTTGGGTTGTGAGTCCCTGGAGCATGTAACATTTTGTTCCTTTGATTTCAAGTGCTAGTGCAGTGACTGGGGACTTCATTTGTATAACAATTTGGAGCCAAACATTCAAGTAATAAAGCAGTGATTGGGGACTTCATTTGTATATAAACATACATAAAACATATATATCAACAAACATACATTTATAAAAATGTCTTAAATACCAATCCTGTGTAATTTTAGTCCCAATTTGCGCACTAATCTAAAGGAAGGTCTTGGTTACAGATAAATTTCTAATAATGACAGACTGGCTGGACTAGAACTGATTTCAGTAATACTTTGTGCACATTCAAACCAATTCTCCAACACAATATATACGGTACCATGGTTCATAAACTTGCCTAGAGTTTGCAGAAACAAAAGCAAGTTTATCATTTGGGATTGGTGACAAAGGATATTCGGGTACTATATACATTTACCTCCAATGGCAGTACATTTACATATACAGATTACAGTCTGATGACCGCAAGAAAAAACCAAGACAAGAAAATACAAAGAGAAGCTTTTATTGCTTAAGAAAACACTAAAACTTTGTTATGTAATGTTCTTTATTGACAAGATGCAACCTAGCTTACCTAGTCCAACTCTGACTAGTATCGAACTTGCCTGGTGCATTGATACACAAACCTGGCAAAAGAAACATTAATGTTCCAGACAAGATATTCAGGAAAAATATTTTTCATTACAATATAAATGATCTGAATGGAGAGATGTTTGTTTCTAAATGTCCAGACATTAATGATGGTATCTTTTCCTCTGAATATGGTACTCGTTTTTTTTATTTGGAAAATCCTGGCCAGACTTTATCTTGTACATGGAGCAAATGACAAAAACTTTGACCTGTGGTGAGGTTTTAAAATCATGGCCAATAACTAACTACTTACATCAAACATGCAACACTATGGCAAACCATTGTGGAGGAAGCAAAACAAAAATTAATATCATCAGAAAATGATTTTGTATGATAGCAAAATAATTGTGTTGTAAAAGAAAAACATTTTGCAATTAAAAAACAGCAGGGTTGCATCTAGGATTTATTAAATGTGTGCACTTGTCCCATTGAATCTAAATAAGGGTAGGGGCCAATCTAGTGATAAGTGGGAGGGGCCTACTAGCATGGTGTAAAAAATAAAATAAAGATTTAAACAGAGCAATAGAATGTTAAGTGTGTTAAATGTACATCATGTAATCTGTTTATTACAGTACAACACTTAATGCACATGTGTTCTGTTTATTACAGTACAACGTTTAATGCACATCATGTGTTCTGTATATTACAGTATAACACAAGATACATGTGTTCTGTATATTACAGTATAACACAAAATACATGTGTGTTATGTATATTATTGCTAAACACTTAATGCATATAATGTGATCTGTATATTACAGTACAGCACTGCATGGATATCATGTTTTCTGTATCTTGCATTATAATATAATATTTAATGCATATAATGTGATCTGTACATGGCATGTTTACTTTATATTATGGTATAACACCCAATACTTTTGTTCTGTATATTACACTGTAACACCTAATACATATCATGTTCTGTATATTACAGTATAACACCTAATGCACATAACGTGTACTGTACATTATGGTATAACACTAAATATGGGTGTTCTTTTTATTAATTCGTAACACTTAAAACTTAAACCAAAATCTTGTTTTCTAATAGTATTTTTCTATACACTTACGTTTAAAGAATCAAACCATGCAATGCAAATTGTATCACTCCGCTGTCCATTCTTATATCTTAAAAAACTGTCACATATTTACTGTGTGTCACATGATAGTTGTTATGCATGTAGTTTTAACATTACATACAGTTTCAAATCCTGAATCATGTCTGTCAAGGGTTGATGTCCTGAAATTAGTATTTCCAAGTGTGGTGGAAATTTCTTGGCAAAAAACTATCTCACTGTTTCATTTATTTCCAGTCATGGTTACTTTTTTCCCAGTCTGAATTGAAAAAGCATATTTTTTATTAATGTTGGATGGGCCCTCAATTTCAGTGCTGCCATCTTTAGTCAAGTCCTGACTAGCATCGGTTGATATGTGAGTAGCCTGAGGATTTGTATATTCACTGTCACTGTGCCTACTGACATTAATATTATCATTGACAGTTATTAGAAGTATTACACAAAAATAATGAAAAAGTGAATTTTATCTCATATTGCCATTTAAAGCATTGTCCCACCAACCTAGTCTCAGCATCAAACATGATCTCTTGTCCCTTATTAGTAACAAATCAGAATTGTGTATGTGACACAGGAAATATGGGATGTGATTCACAACTACACAAGGACAACAAAGTGACAACTGGGATTTTTACATACAAAATACATATAAAAATAGCATATTCTTCATGAAATAATGTGCACAATTCTTTTTTTGCATGACTTTGCCTGCATAGAATTCAAAATTTTGCAGGAAATGTATTTTTTTTCTCGAGATTTTCATGATAATGCATCCTAAATACAACCCTGAAAAAGTTTTTTTTTACAAATTGCAAAAATGTCCCTAATTTTAAATAATTTAATATGACTTTGTAATATCAGATAATTTTACAGTAAAACCATAAGTCTGTTTTTCATGACATTTCATGGCCTTTAAACTGCATATTATTGAAACCATCTTCAATATTCATGATAAACTTCAGTCTAACAAATTTGGAAACAAAATTATTTTTTACATATTCAAGCTAATATGTTCACAAAATTTCCTGTTAAAGTACAGTACTAATTTCTCAGTAACGGCCTCTGATCTCAGACCTGCAAATGGATTTAAGATCACTGAGCTTGTCACAGAAACTCATTATACGTGCATGCGAAGTTTGGTTAAATTTGTAATTATTATTTTTGGACAAATAGACTTCTGAATGAACTGTGTGCCAAGTTTCATGACATTGTTCAAGGTAGTTCATCAGAAGAAGTGATAACCAATTTATGCAAATGGATGGATGGATGCTAAATGCACAGCAACAGGCCATCACACAAGCTCTTCTTTCACTAAAGATACAAACCACTACATCGGAGACCAACTGTTATATACATGTAAAATGCTGGAGACTATGTAAAAAGTCAAGAGATTTAACAAAATGCTGACTGGAGAATTCGTCATAAATGATTATCTGCCAACAGTGGCCTTTTACATAGAGTATAAGTGGAAATTAAATAAAACAAATCTAAAATGCCATACCCATACTAAAAAGTAAATAAATAATTAAAAAATGCTTGAAATATTGTTTTATATAACAACAGTTGAAACAATGTTTAAAATACTTAAAATATTCTCTCCCTGGAAAGAGGATTGAAAAAAGAATAAATCCTGGAGATGCAATACATAAACTGTCATATAAGACCTGATTTCTAAAACACAAATTAGCTTTGTTATAAAATATGAAACAGCCTTGAGAGACCTCTTTAAAGTGTTCTCTCAAAACGAGTTAAAATGTCAAAATTAAAAGCAAGATTATAAAAACCTGAGTTCTCATTCAGAGCTGTAGTTGTTTGAAGAATATATTCCACATCAATATACATTGGTATAAAATTCATGTTATGTAAAATCATAATTGTATGTGATCCCACTACTGGAGAAAAGTCTGAAATTGTTCTTACAGATTAGACCATAAAAAACTTCTTCATATTAAGCATGATATCAGCTAGCAGGTTTTTGGTTTCCTCCTGGTCTTCACCAAGGGAACTGTACACCCTCCTGATGATTTCCTCTCCATCTTCTCTGCGAAGCATGTCACAGTATACTTCAGCTACAAAGAAAATGCAAATATAAAATAAGATATCCACTGATGAAGATTGAGTTATCACAGCACCTCTTATTATAAAATGACCATACTTTGCAGGAACTGAAATAACTAGTTCAGTTTCTCTGACATTTATGTTGCTAATCTTCATCAAATAACAGTACCACTCCAGTGGCCTAGTCATTAGAGCATATGCCTCGGATGCAGCAGGTTGCAGGTTCAAATCCAGCCAAGTCATTACAAAGACTTACAAAGGTACTCAGCATTATGAGGTTAGTGTTAGGACTGGTCGGCCTTGTGTCAGGATAATGTGCTTGGGTGGGACATCATGCTATATCTGTGGCATGATGCCCCAGTGCTAGACTTCACTAGAAACTGCCTAACAACAGATATCGTAGCAATAGACTGAAAAACTGCTAAAGCTACATTAAAAATCCAAATCACACACACACATAAATATCAACAATTAATTAAAAATAGGCAAAACTTGATTTTCAAGGTTTCATTTCATTTTTCATATCAGTATACATACAAAAAGAATCTAAAGGCGAATTCCCAAAATATAACAGATCATATCCAGTTGTTACAGAATATATAGAAAGAACATTTATTTTACAAATTAGGACGTCACATTAAATTACCATATGACTGTCACATTAAATTACCATATGTACTTGCTTATAATAGTGTAAATGGATCTTTTGATCAATATGGCTGCAACCTTACCATAGAGTTATAATGTCTATCTAAATGAAATATCATGCAAGCATCTTCTTTGGTTCAGTAGCTGCAGTCCATGCATCAAACAGGTCAGTTACATTTTTCTGTGCAGCAACCCTGACCTTTAGGTAGGGACATGACTAGTATACAACACACCATCTACTGATGACATATTTTGGTCAAGTTTAATGAAAAATTCTTCAGTGGTTCAAAAATTGGAGCCTTGACAAGGAATCTGTCAAATGGTTATATTTCCATTGCCATGACTTTGACCTGAACATAGGGAGTTTCTGGTACAAATCACATTTTCTGGTCCTGATGAAATATTTAAGTTTCCAAGAAATAGCTTCTGTGGTTAAAAAATTGCTGTCTGGACATTAATCAGGTAAAAGAGTGTCCACAAGACTGAAGTAGGAAACAGCTGTGGTACATGACACACTACCTATATTTGTCTTGATTTATACCAAAATAAAGTTACAGTTTGTACAAGAAAATGGGTCACAGTGACATTTTCCCTTGCAGTGACCTTGGTTGCTAATGACCCAACAGATACAAGACACACAGTCTGATGATGATATATATCTAAAATGTTGGCCATATTTCTCCCGATTTGAAAGCTATGGCTTGAATAAGCAAATGTTAATGGCTGGAATGAAATGCGGACAATGCCATCATGTGATTCACTCCAAACAGAAAAGACATGCAATAAAATTAAAACTAGCTATTAGGTGAGAAGTGATTACATTTACTAACCATTCACAGTAGTAAGATTGCATAGAATCCAAGCTGCCACATATTGGTTTTCTTCTTTGGGAATAGCCTCATGCTCTAGAAGTGTAAAGATTGGCAGCAGTGAAGTGTAAGAGATTTTTCTTTTTGCCCTAACATCCCATGAAAACATGACTTTCCTGACCTCTGCCAGAACATCAGATGAGGCAATATTTTCATCCTGCCATTTATCCAGTTGGAATGATAACATGTGCAGCAGTATATAAACACAACGGATAGATGTATCGACATTGAGTTTCAAATGACTGTACTTCAGCATAAACCTGGAGTAAGAAACAAATAGAAAAGAAAAGGATATAAATATAATTTTGAATTAAAATATTCCTTTTAACAATTTTGTTAAGTGTAGAAAATGCACATATTATCACGGTTTGAATCTGCATCTACATGGCCCAGGGTCAAATAAGTAGTAAAGTTTTCTTGGGACAGCCATTTTGTACCGAGTCAGGACAAGAACTGTTTTCCTGAACTCTGCATATATGACTTACTATACATTCCTTGATGTACTTACAATGCAGGGTTTGATGCCAATATGTGAGTAATACTTGGATTACAGTTGGGATGGGCTTAGATGGGTGCTGATGGATGAAATGAGGGTATTAAAAGAAATACAACATTGCTATTCCATTGCCACACCCATAGCAGGATGATGGACATTTGAGTGCCTTTTAAGAAGTCAGGTGATGACAACACTACCCAGACTGACCTCACTGCCATGATGAAATCTTTATTCATGAGCTGGGTCCTCTGGCTCTGTACCTCTGACACATTACTCTGTGAAAATAAAGCAAACAGCAATTACTGATGGACTTCATTGTGTGCACCAATAACTGATATCTATAACACTCAATACAAGTCATGAAATGCTGTGAAAATAAAACAACCAGCAATTACTATGGTAATGGAGTTTATTGTGTGCACCAGAAGTTCAGATCCCATTTATAACACTCAATACAAGTCATGAAACACTGGAAATAAAACAACCAGCAATTACTATGGTAATGGACTTTATTGTGTGCACCAAAAATACAGATCCAATTTATAACACTCAATACAAGTCATGAAACGCTGTGAAAATAAAACAACCTGCAATTACTACGGTAATGGACTTTATTGTGTGCACCAAAAATATAGATCCCTTTTATAACTCTCAATACAAGTCATGAAATGCTGTGAAAATAAAACAATCAGCAATTACTATGGTAATGGACTTTATTGTGTGCACCAAAAGTACAGATCCCATTTATAACACTCAATATAAGTCATGAAACGCTGTTAAAATAAAACAACCAGCAATTACTAAGGTAATGGACTTACTGTGTGCACCAAAAATATAGATCCCATTTATAACTCTCAATACAAGTCATGAAATGCTGTCAAAATAAAACAACCAGCAATTACTATGGTAATGGACTTATTGTGTGCACCAAAAACATAGATCCCATTTATGAATGTAACTCATGAAACTAAAGCAAGCAGCTGATAGACTTTATTGCGTGCACCAATAAAAAATAATGTATATCATTAATTTTTTCTTACTCTAATAATGGATTTTTGCAAAAGATGAGATTAAACATATCTTTGCAAGTACCCTAATCTGATAATTGTTCTGCTCTACAGTTATTAAGTATTTCTGAAAGCAGGACTAGTATAAGGTTGTGTGCATTTGTAACAAAGTAAAAGGAGAGATTGATGATGTACCTCCTTTCATGTACTAAAACAGATATTGCTTGATATGTGAAAGTGGCTGCTTCCAACTGTGCAAGAATCCAATGTAAACTAAATTTAGCAATTGATTTGATAAAATAGGGAACATGAATTCTGCATGAGTAGACAACAATAATGTCTGAAAGTGCAATAAATGAATCATAAAATATTTTAAAAAATATATGAAAAAATTGGTTAACTTTTATTTCCCATTTACCTTAAAAATCCAGAAGTGAAAAGGACTAAGTATAGATAGCAGTCTTATGAGAGGTGCATATCTGAATTAAGGCCAAGCTGTATCTTATATAACACAACTCCCAACAATTATATGTCAAAAAAGGGTATTTAATGCTATTTTAATAATAACTAGCATATAAAAGGCTCTTTTAAATAAGCAGGATAACTAGTGAGGAAAACATGGGAAGATGTTTTTCTTTAAAGTTCAAACCTTGTACAAAGTACGAAATTGCAGTGCAGAATCAAAGTCATCCAAAACAGTTAATTTTATGGATGAATGGTGTAGGTGCAGTCTGTAGTTTGAATGCAATGAGTTATGAAGCTGAAATATGGCTATGCTACTTCAAACAGCATGCATCCTGACATTTTAGCAGCAGTGAGGAAGATGTTATAAATATCAAAACAGAAAATGTCATGACTCTCAAAGAAGAGTCACAAAAACACATCAGTGAAATAAGCTGGCTTCTGAAAATAGAACAAAATGCCGAGAGAAAATAATAATTCCAAACCCACCCAGAATATAGGGAAAATCCCTACAGTCCCTCAAACTAAAGTGGAAAACTCTACCACAATGTCACAAATAGCAAAAAGGGTCTTCATATCTCAGGCATAACAGCTTTAGTTTTCATAATACACTGGATTCTACCAAAGACAGAAGAAAACATCAAAGACCAGGATAATTCCCAAAAACACAGTCTCATAATTGGAGACTGTTATTAAATATGTAAATGAAAGAGGTCTGAAACCTTGGGTTCAAGTTAAGTGTTTACCTGGGGCAGAAACTGGGAATATATTTGAGGCCATGAGAAAAATTAACCTTTCTCATTATGACACCATTATAATCAATGTTGGTGGCAATGATGTAAATAACAATGTTCATATTGACCAGATTGAAACCAATATTTATAACATCCTAAACAACATATACCTGGAAAATCCTAACTGCTCTGTCTTTTTAAGCATTGCATGCCCAACAATTGACAGACATTCTGAGTTGAATGCTTTTTTTAAAAACATCTATGTCAGGAGTGGAATCACAAAATGATTGACATTGAACATGGATTTGTGACCAAGTCTGGATTAGTTCTGGAACACTTAATGGCAAAAGACAAAATTCATCTAAATAAGAAGGGTCTGTCCCACTTTCTCAATGCAGTAAATGAGGTTTTCCCAATACTAAAGGACAGCAATGATGCCTCTAAAAGGCATAGAAACATTGATCACAAACATAATTGGGACCATGCAAACTGTTCTAACCATCATCAGAAATCAAGATGTTTCTACTGTTTTGAATGAAGGCATAATGTGCAATTATGCAGACACACAAGTAGAATACAGTGTCATGACTGTCTACAATATGGGCATAAGGCAAAATGCTGCAAAATGTTCCACTCATATGTGCAGTCTTAGGAAAATGGTAATGAAGATGGGGCCAAAGGTTAAAAAACCAAACGCATTTTTCCAGAAACTTCAAAACATCGTGTAAGATCTGCTAAATGTAATTCTCCCTGTGATGACAGAAAGAAAACTGATGATACCCTATTCAGTGATGATGTCCATGAAATTACCTCTGGTACAATCCCATTAAGTTCTTCCATCAATGAAAGTGAAGATAATTTAGTAACTGCTACTGACATAACTGTTGAATGTGCCAAAGAGTCATTGAAAAATCTCCTAAAGAAACAGTTGATAGTCATCAATTTAGGACAATGTATAGAAGAAATTTTGGAGGAATATCACGGTTCATAAATTGATAGTGAAAATATTAATTCAGATACTCCATATCATTCATCTCAAAACCATCAAAACTCAGAATTCTCTCAAAATCAGTGGCTTAAGCAAAAAGCAAAAAAAAACTTATTATTCCACTGAAATATCAGATAGAATCATAGAAAACTCTCGAAAACCTTCAATGACTTGAGAGGCAAATCTGTCAATAACCTATCATTTACATGTATTAGTGATGCAAATTGTGATATCAAGCAAGAACCTCTTTATATTGCAAATGCACTCAATGATTACTTTGTGAATATAAATGAAAAACATGTGGATTTCACAACTCCTAGAAGATTCTCCATTGATGAATTAAATGAATGTATTTCTTCAAAACTTAGCAAAGAAGAGTGTTTCAAAATCCCTAAAATAAGCCTTGAATTAATTTTAAATGAATTAGACCAACTTGATGTCAGAACATGAACAGGTCTAGATAATGTAAGTGCTAAATTCCTAAAACTCTCATCTCAAGTGATTGCACCTTCACTTATGTATATGTTCAATCTAAGTATTTCCACAGGTATTTTTCCAAACAAGCTAAAACTGGCAAAAGTAACTCCAATACATAAGAAGGGCAATCTTTCTGATAATTGAATAACTACAGACCTACATCAGTTTAATCATCACTTTCAAGAATTTTAGAAAGACATGTCTGTAATGAATTTAGACACTACCTGAAATCATTTAGTTTGCTACATTCATGACAATAAGGCATCCATGAAGGACATTCATGCCAGACCACACTAACTAGAATGGCAGATAATTGTTAACAGCAATAGATCAAGACAACCTTGTAGGCACAGTGTTTCTTAACCTTTCAAAGGCTTTTGACCTTGTAAATCACAAAATCCTGCTGGAAAAGCTCAGCATATATCAAGTTAACCATGAAAGCTTAACTTGGTTTCGATCCTATATTGTAAGCAGTCAACAACAAGTGTGTATTTTAAATAAGCTTTCAGATAAGAAACTGATATGGTCATGTGTTCCACAAAGATCAGTTCTTGGATCATTAGTCTTTCTGCTGTACATCAATGATTTACCATATCACAAATGTCATTGTAGAAGGCCTCATGGAAGATTGGTCAGTTGACCAAATGAACTTCTTTAAATAAAGTCATTATTATTATTATCGTTATGTATATATGCATTAGTGAATAACTTTGCTGAGATTGGTACGATTCATGAGTCATACTGTTAGTTAAGAGAGCTGAGCAGACCATTTTTGGTTTAAATATCATTCTTGAATGGCCGAGTGAAATTCATGATTTATATGGAGTGTATTAAAATCTTAAGTAGACCATTGTTGGCGTAAATATCAGTCTTGTTTGGTTGAGTGAAATTCATGAATTATATGGAGTGTATTAAAATCTTAAATAGACCATTGTTGGTGTAAATATCAGTTTTGAATGGCCGAGTGAAATTCATGATTTATATGGAGTGTATTAAAATCTTAAGTAGACCATTGTTGGTGTAAATATCAGTCTTGAATGGTTGAGTGAAATTCATAATTTACATGGAGTGTATTAATATCTTAAATAGACCATTGTTTGCTTAAGTAAAAAAATCTTGCTAGGTTTGGTAAGATTCATAATGTTGCATGGAGTGATATAACATCTATGTTGACTGTTGTTGGCTTAATAAATCTTCTTTGGTTTTGCATCAGTCATGAGTTATATGGAGAATTATAAAATCTATGCAGACCATTCATTGTTGGTTAAAGCATAAATCTAGTTATGTTTGTACAATCCACAAGCTATTGGGTTAGGGTTTAGAATACTGCAAGATCCAAGTAGCCACTGTTGACTTTGCTTATATCTTGTTAGATCTGATACATATTCACAAGTTATATAAAGAGTTATAAAATCTAAGGAAATTATTTTGGCTTATGTATAAATGATATTAAGTTTGGTGCAGTTTCTGAGTTAATGGAGTGTTATAGCATCTATGTAGACAATTGTTAGTTAAAGTATAAATATTATTGTAAGTTTTAGTAAAGTTCACAATTTGCATGGGTAGATACAAAATCATGGAAAGCCATTCTTGGCTTAATTATAAATATTGCTGTGTTTGGTAACATTCACAAGTTGTATGGAATGTTATAAAATCTAACTGACCATTTCTGGCATAAGTATAAATCTTGTTAGGCTTGGTACAGTTCTTGAGCAAATGAAGTGTTATAACAATATTGAAGTCTTCATTATTGGATTATGTATAAATATTATTATGTTTGTTATAAACACAAGTTGTATGGAATGTTACAAAATCTAATAGACCATTTCTGGCATAAGTATAAATCTTGTTAGGCTTGGTACAGTTCTTGAGCAAATGAAGTGTTATAACAATATTGAAGTCTTCATTATTGGATTATGTATAAATATTATTATGTTTGTTATAAACACAAGTTGTATGAAGTGTTATAAAATCTAACTAGACCTTTGGCACAAATAAACATATTGTTAGGTTTAGTGCTATTTATGAATTAATGGAGTTATAAAATCTAAGAAGACCATTTTGGCTTAAGTATAAATCTTGTTAGATTTAGCAGAATCTAAATAGACCATTCTGTAGTATTTGAGTTACATGGCAGGTTATAAAATCTAAGTAGACCATTTCAGCTAAAGTATAAATCTAATGCTTAAGCATAAGTCTTGTTAGGTTTATGTAGTATTTATGAGTTACATGGAGTGTTATAAAATTTAAGAAGACCATTTTGGCTTAAGTATAAATCTTGTTAGGTTTAGTACTATTTATGAGTTACATGGAGTGTTATAAAATTTAAGTAGACCATTTTGGCTTAAGTATAAATCTTGTAAGGTTTAGTACTATTTATGAGTTACATGGAGTGTTATAAAATCTAAGTAAACATTAGTCATATATAATTCTGATGTTTTGTACTACAAGAAACTGACTATGGCCTGCATTCCATTCCCAATCCTACGCTTTGATAATGCAGACATTTTTCATTTATTTCACGTGATAAAGATAAGTGCATGCTGAAGATAGATTATAACAAGAGTTGGATGAAATGGTATCTAAATAAAGTAAAACACTTCAATACAGACATCTATCTGGGGTGTGAACACATGGATGTATGGAAATGTACATGGATGATAAAGTGATCACTATGCTGAACTTTGCAAAGGCAGGCTAGACACATGGATGTATGGAAATGTACATGGATGATAAAGTGATCACTATGCTGAACTTTGCAAAGGCAGGCTAGACACATGGATGTATGGAAATGTACATGTTGTTGTTGTTGTTGTTATAGGGTTAACGCCATTTTTCAGCACAATATAGGCTATACATGGTGGCCAGTATTAATGGTGGAGGAAGAACCCGGGAAAACCCCGGAAAGAACCACCGACCCACGAGAAGCTACCGGCAAGCTTTCTCACATATCCACATTGGTCGAGCCCGAGACTCGGAAATGTACATGAATGATAAAGTTATCACTATGCTGAACTTTGCAAGGCGGGCTAAAAAGGACAAAACAGTGCAGAAATACAGTTGCATGTTTAGAAGAAAGCAATATTAGTTGTGAGATGCAACATAAATAACAGGTTAGACATTATATTATTTGAACTGAAGTAGCCAAAACAGCTTACCTACATTTCCAGTTAAGGACAGAATGGGCATCATGCATGAGAGAGAAAGACAGCTTGACAGAGAGAACACAGGCCATGATGATGAGAGTGAGAAATGTTACCAAAGTTAGTATCATCCCTGCTGCTGTTTTCCTCATATCTTTAGACTAGAAAAAATAAATGAATGAATATTGTTTTGAAAGATTATATGAATCTGCACTTACTTGTAACATGAAACTTCCCCATTCATATTTCAAATTATTTCAAGAAGTCTTCACATTAAAAAGATGAAAATTCACATGCTAAACTTGACATAAAATTGTGTACAGTGACAACCATACCAATATAATCACTACACCATTTTAAGACCATTGTGTTAAAGTAACTGATAATTCAGAGAGCAGACTTTTATCTCTATTGTTTATAAAACCTCATTACTGCATGGTAATGTTAGCCAATATTAAACCAAGGAGTTATAAAAGTTATTGGACCCTCATATTAAAAACACTATGTTTTGCTGTCCATATGTCTCAACTGCATCTGTGTATTTATTCATCACCACTACATCTGAGTCGTTATCACCAATATAAATGTGTATTTATTTATCACCACTACATCTGTGTATTTATTTATCACCACTGCATCTGAGTCATTATCACCAATACAACTGCAGATATGAGTTTCATAGCACCCCTCATGGACTTTATTGTAGACATAATGGGTTTCATGGAACCCCTCACAGATTTTACTGCAGACATAGTGGGTTTCATGGAACCCCTCACAGATTTTATTGTAGACATAATGGGTTCATGGAACCCCTCACAGCTTTTATTGTAGACATAATGGGTTTCATGGAACCCCTCACAGATTTTACTGCAGACATAGTGGGTATCAAGGCAGCCCTCACAGATTTTAATTGCATTCATCCATCAAGTCAACATATTAAACAAGCAGCAGAAACCCCAACCATGGCAGGTGTCATTTTCATATCTTTACCTGTACAAACCATTTTTTGTGACATATATATGATAGACAGCATATGTTTTAATTTCTTAGATATCCCCCCATCCCACCCCATTGCAGAGTGTACATCAGACAATTTGATATGCAACAATGTACATTCAAATACACATGCAGAAAATTTACAATCAGTTTTGCACCAGGCAGTATCTTTTATGTTCTATCTCAGTAAATGCTATCATAAAAGTTCATTATGTATTAATTTGTCATAGATTCCCTTTAATATTGCATATATAAGCAATCTATCATCGCAGCACATAGCTATAACATGTTTAACTAAGTTCTACTACACTACATGCTTTCTTTGTTTAAAAATGAATCTTTAGTTTATTATATGCACAAATGAGAGTGAGATTAAGCATCGTAACATTCCACTGATGCAACCTGTATGTTTTTTGCTAATTCAGAAATGGACACTGATCATTAGCGATCATGCATTTTTTTTAATGTGCTGTAATTATTTGCATTTTAGATTTTGTCTGCTGACATAATTCATAAAAGAATGATGAAACAGTTCTTTATGCAGAATAAGTTACAGATAAAGAAAGCACTGACTAGCAATTCTTGTTCTATTTAAAATAAGAATTTTCGATTTGGTTATTAATATGCTGTTATTATGCTTTTCTTATCTTCTTATTATTTCTTATTTAGTTCTATAGTCCAGTTAGGTCAAAATTAACAAAAAAAGCTTTTGAAATTAATTTAATGGACTGAGGGTCAAATGAGCCAGCATTGCTGCAATAATCAAAATGACGACACTGACAATGTTTGTGATGATTTTAGAATTACTATGAACAATAAACACAAAATACATATAATTGGGATCAACTACCTTTGAAGCCCAAAAGTCGAGGGGGAATGCTTGTTAGAATTCCCGTTTATAAGAGATGTTGTTTGGGGTTTAATGCCATTTTTCAGCACACAAGAGGCTGCACATGGTGGCCAGTTTAACTAGTGGAGGAAGAACAATGTTAAACCCCACTTGGAACCACATAACCATGTGAAGCTTTCTCACATACCTACACTGGCAAAGCTGGAAACTTGAACCCACATGGAAAAAGGTGATTTATACAAGGTGCCAAAAATGCTTGGATACTAATATCAGCAGCAGCCCAAGCTGGCTGTTTGACATGCAAAGCACGAAAGGAAATGTCATAGACAGTAATTCAAGACAAATGTGTATTAAGTCGCCATTAGCTTTTTAAGCAGGTCCTGCATGACATTTGATGGTGGCAACACAGACTACAAACACCAACCATAGGAGTAAAAAAACCACATCTGGCGACTAAAAACAGTACTAATAAGTATCAGTACAAGATGATAATCAGGTGCAGGCAGTGCACAGTGTCCAAATGATACAGTGCGACCACGCCATAACACGCCCTGCAATAACGTGAATTCGGATATAATGAGGTTGTGGCATTTTTGTATATAATAATAATAATAATAATGAGGACTTTGTATAGCGCCTAATCTTTAGAAGCTCTAAGTGCTTTACAACATTAGACAACACCTATAACATAAAAAACATATAATAATATTATTACAAAAACAAACACCATGAAATTAGAAAAAACATTAAAAAATAAAAAACATGCTGAGAATATTTCAGGCAGGAAACATTAGATCTTTAAGTTTGTTCTTGCAGTTGAAATAAGTGAGTTTTGAGAGCCCTCTTGAATGTTATCACTGTGTCTTTGTGTCTAAGTTCAGTGGGCAATTGATTCCACATTGCTGGGCCTTGGTATCCAAAAGAACGCTGTCCATATGACTTTGTTTTCATAGTGGGAATAATGAGTATACGATTGTCAAAGGAGGAGTGCAAGTATCTTGCTGGTGTGTACACATGGGTGAGATCGGATAGGTATGTTGGACTAGAGTCCGACAGTGAAATGTAGCACAGAGAACAAATTTTGTGTTTGATTCTGGATCAAATGGATAGCCAGTGTAGGGTACAGAGCAGCGGGGAGGTGTGCTCTGATTGTGGTACTCTAAGTATCATCCGAGCAGCTGTGTCTTGAACTGTCACGGAATGGTGTAAATGTTGTTAATTAAATACATGTACTCGGGTTTCGTTTCTTTTTCTCTGTACAACGATACCCGAGGGTGATTATAATATGGTCTATGTATTTCGAAATCGTGAGTACGATTCGTCCTGTGCCACACGTGCAAGGTGCCTTTGATAAAGAATAACGAAAATTCTAAAGGTATAAATACGTTACTACATGTAAAGGACCTTTACAATACTAATGGTTTTGTCAGCAAGCGGCCTGCTTAAAGGATTCGCACAACTCCAGCTGTAGGGCTGAGTTTTTGATGGTAGGAATATCCGGGGTGTCCGGTGTTGTCAGAGGGTAGAAACGTCCGTGTGTCCGGAGCGTTTAATGTCTAGCGTCCGGAATGTCAAGAGTGACTAAGGTGACCCAGCTGTAGAGCCGTCAAAGGACCAGGGGGTCCGGAGGGTCTAGTATTTCAAGTATCCGGAGGGTCTAATATTTCAAGTGATCATAGTATTCCGAGGGTCCGGAGTCTATATTGGTTGTGAAATTGATTCGGAGGAGCTGTGGAGCGGATATGGTGCACGGGTGACGGAGTGCATCTCCACACATGTATTTTTAGCTGTATGCTAATTTTGGGTTAGTAAGACCCAGTGTATTATTCAGGACTGGAAGGATAGATTGTATATCCGTTCTTGTTTAGTGACATAATTTCGCTACCTGAGCGAATACATTTTTTTTACTATGTGTAAACACTTACATTGTTTACTATTTGAGTGAACTATATTCATCTTTCCATTATTGAATCATTTGTGAAATCATTTATCCTGTATTTTAGGGTTACTGATCTAAATTTATTTGTATCTTTTTTCCATCTTTGAAACTGTGCGTTTTTTGTTAAATAGATCCAATATTTGGATTATAAATACACACACATCTTCATAATCCACTATTCATATAAATCGCCACATTAAATCATATATATGTGTCGTCAAAACGTGTTCTGTTGTTAATCCGAAATATCCCACCCGGTTATCTTGTTACAAATGGTGTCAGAAGTGGGATCATTTCGGATATAACAGAGCACTGAAATTGTTTTATTATATTTGTATGCTTTCTGTGTGTTTCAGATGCGTTTGACAAAGCACCAAGGTTAGGTAGATACCTAATATTACTTTATTTTTTGTATTTAATATTTTTGTTGCATTTCGTGAAAGAAATACGGTTTGTGGTAATTACGTGGTTTGTATACAACTGCACTTTAAGGTTGGTCACCACCAAACTTTTGAAATGTCTTCTATGAAAGAACTGGTAGAACTGGGGAAACAGTTTGGTTATGAGGGGGAGTCCCTTAGAAATTTCGTTCGTGAAGAACAAGCCCGGGAGAGGGACCAAAGATTAAAGGAGAGGGAATTAGAAAGGGAAAAAATGGAAACCCAGAAGGAAATGATAGAACTAGAGAAACAGGCTGGGAGGGAATTAGAAAGGGAAAAAAGGGAAACCCAGAAGGAAATGATAGAATTAGAGAAGGGTAAGATAGAACTAGAGAAACAGGCTGAGAGGGAAAGGATAGAATGGGAAAGGGAAGCAGACAGGGAGAAGTTAGAAAGGGAAAAACAGGTAAGGTTAGAAACTTTAGAGATGGAAGATAGAAATCGGGAGAGGGAACATCTAAGAAATTCGGAGCTATTGCAAGCTAAAAAAGAGGGGGAACATGATGTTAAACTGAGAGGTGCAAAATTGCCCCCATTTGAAGACGATAAAGATAACATGGATAGTTATCTAAATAGGTTTGAGAGGTATGCTACGGTACAAAAATGGAAGAAAGACGATTGGCCGCTCCATCTTAGCGCGTTATTGAAAGGTAAAGCATTAGACGTGTATTCGCGTTTATCCACGGCCGATTCGCTCAATTACCCCGTGTTGAAAGAGGCACTTCTCAAGAAATATGAACTAACCGAGCAAGGGTTTCGCAAGAAGTTTAAGTATAGTAAACCAGATAGAGGCGAAACATTCACACAGTTCGTCAGTAGGACTTGCAATTATTTGCAGCGATGGGTGGAATGTGGTAAAGTCGTCAAAACATTTGAGGGTCTTGTCGATTTCTTGCTTCGTGACCAGTTGTTAACAACTTGTGGCAAGGAGTTATATTTATTCTTGAAGGAAAGATCCTTCACAAATGTACATGAAATGGCCACACAGGCGGATTTGTTCGCCGAAGCTCGGGGAGGTTCGCAGAATGTCATCACGCGAGATGTCAAAGGTGGGAATCAGGTCAATGACAGAAAACCCAGGGAACCTGAAAAATCTGGTAGGAGTAACCAGGGGAAGCGGAGTGACATGCAATGTTTCATTTGCAAGGAAGTGGGTCATATCTCCCACTATTGTCCTAAGCAGAAGGGACCAGTCCAGAAAGTAGCGGTAGCCATTAGAGGCAGAAGATCGGTAAATGGAAAACTTAATGTTTCCCAGCAAGTTAAGCGGAAAGCGGTGCGTGAACCGGTGGTGCGTTCAGAGACCAGTCGCGATGTGATCCAATCAATCGGCACGTGTATTTTTCCAGAGGCACGGGTGCCGACCGCAAACGGCACTGTTAACGGACAAGAAGTCACCGTTCTACGAGACACGGGATGCACTACTGTAGTCGTGAAACGGAGCTTAGTCTGCGATGATCAATTGCTTGGGGTTAAATCACCTTGCATTTTGCTTGACCAGACAATCGACCACGTTCCAGTTGCAAGGATAATGATAGATACACCTTTTTTGACCGGGACTGTGGAAGCTTTATGCGTAGCCAACCCGATCTATGAACTGACGATTGGCAACGTACTGGGTTCTAGACTCCCAACCATAGCAGATTTCCGATTCCCTATCATCCAGGCAGTGCAAACTAGGGCTCAGGTAAAGGAGGAAAATAAACCTTTGCGTAAGTTAAAAGTACCGGAAGCCATTACTGATATATCCCGCGAAGAATTCCAAAATGAGCAAAAACGTGACGCGTCTTTACGTGCAACCTCTGAGAAGGCATTAACGGGTACCGTGAGAAAGTGTAAGAACTGGGGTTCCTCTAAATTCCTTGTTCGAAAGGGTTTAATGTACAGGGAATACTCTACATCGGATAGGAAGTTCTTGCAATTAGTGGTTCCCCAGAAATTTAGGGCACATGTATTAAAGGTCGCGCACGAGTTGAGTATGGCAGGTCATTTAGGCGTAAAGAAAACAACGGATAGGGTATTAAGAGAATTTTATTGGCCTGGCGTCAATAGCGACATAGCGCGGTTCTGTCGCTCGTGCGACGTTTGCCAGAAGACGATCTCTAAAGGCAGGGTAACTAGAGTACCGTTAGGTCAGATGCCCTTGATAGATACTCCGTTCAAACGAGTAGCCATCGACATTGTAGGACCAATATTTCCGCATACAGATTGGAAAATCCAATACATCTTGACACTGGTAGATTACGCTACCAGATATCCAGAAGCCATAGCTTTGCCATCAATTGAAACCGAACGTGTAGCCGAAGCGCTCGTAGACATGTTCAGCAGGGTCGGAGTACCCGAAGAGGTTCTTACGGATTGTGGAGCGCAATTCACCTCAGATCTTATGGCAGAAATTAATAGGTTGTTGTCCCTTAAACAGTTACGCACAACACCTTACCATCCTATGTGCAATGGATTGGTCGAGAAATTCAACGGCACATTGAAGCAAATGTTGCGGAGAATGTGTGCGGAAAGACCGAAGGATTGGGATAGATATATGAACGCCCTTCTGTTCGCATATCGTGAGGTTCCTCAGGAAAGCTTGGGTTTCTCCCCGTTTGAACTATTGTACGGTAGGACAGTTCGTGGTCCTATGCGCATACTTCGTGAACTGTGGACAGACGAGGTCGCGGACGAAGAAGTTAAGACCACATACCATTACGTAGTTGATTTGCGCGAAAGATTAGAAAGTACTTGTCAAATGGCGCAAGACGAACTCGCGAAATCTAGTCATAGGTACGCCAAGTACTACAACCGAGGAACTCGGAGTAAAAAATTTGATGTAGGCGATCAAGTGTTGGTGCTTCTCCCAACGAATAACAACAAGCTACTAGTCCAATGGAAAGGGCCATATGAAGTCAGACAGGTGAAAGGCGAAATGGATTATATCATTGATATGGAGGGGAAGTCCAAGACATTTCATGCCAATATGCTTAAACTCTACGTAGCGAGACCTGGACAAACGATTGATAAAGGGATTTTGAATGTAGTATGCGTTGCGGTGATAGAGGATAGGTCTGGTGACGAAGCCGAATTCGTCCCCAGCGCAGAAATACCCCTTGAATACCCCATGGACGTTGGTAAAGAAAGTATTGACCAGATAAATATATGCCCTGAGTTATCGGAGGGTCAACGTACACAGATTATGGAGGTTTTGTCCAAATATCCAGATGTGTTCACGGACAGACCAGGCTGTACGGGTCTAATTCGACACGAGATCAAATTGAATACCACTGAGCCTATCAGGATTAAAGGATATCCGATACCCTTTAATGCACGGGAGACAATCAGCGAAGAAGTGATGAAAATGTTAGACCAGGGAGTGATCGAACCTTCAAACTCCCCATACTCGTCCCCCGTGGTGTTAGTCAGAAAGAAAGACGGGACCAACCGGTTTTGCATCGACTTTCGGCAATTAAACAAGATCACCGTATTTGATGCAGAACCAATGCCAGATATGGAAAGTGTATTTTCAAAATTGGCAGGTCATAAATACATTTCCAAATTAGATCTAAGCAAGGGATATTGGCAGATACCCATCGCCGATAATGCCTGCGAGTTAACGGCATTCGCGACTCCCAAAGGACTGTTTCAATTTAAAGTTATGCCTTTCGGTTTAGTCAACGCCGGTGTGTCGTGCGTTCGTCTCATGCGCAAATTATTAAACGGAACGGAAAACGTCGACAGCTTCGTAGACGACATCTTTGTTTACACGCATACATGGGATGAACATGTTAAGGTATTACGGGATCTGTTCGATAGACTTCACATTGCAAATCTTTCAGTTAGGCCTACTAAGTGTAGCATAGGGTATTCCAGTTTGGAATGTTTGGGACATTTGGTAAGTGGACTAGGCCAGTTGCAACCTCATCCAGATAAAATAGGAGCAATCAGGGATGCCCCTAGACCAGAGACAAAAAAACAAGTAAGGTCTTTCCTAGGTCTAATCGGGTTTTATAGGAAATTCGTCCCCAACTTTTCGGCTATTGCCAGCCCATTAACGGATTTGACTAGGAAGGGGCAACCGAATAAAGTTTCATGGGGTGTATGCCAGGAAAAAGCATTTAACACTCTAAAACACAAACTGGTAAGTGCACCAATTTTAAAGTTGCCGGAAATAGATAAACCTTTTGTACTGAGGACTGATGCGTCCGATACGGGTCTTGGGGCTGTTTTGCTACAGGAGCAAGGGGGGATGAAATTGCCCATTGCTTATGCAAGTAGGAAATTGCTCCCTAGAGAGGAAAAGTACTCCGTGATTGAAAAGGAGTGCCTAGGTTTAGTATGGGGAATAGGAAAATTCCATACATATCTTTTTGGGAGGGAGTTTACCTTGCAAACGGACCATCAGCCGCTTTTATATTTGAATAAAGCAAAGGTCACCAATGCAAGATTGATGCGTTGGGCGTTGTCTTTGCAACCATACAGTTTTCGAATCGAGGCAATTCGAGGGTCAGAAAATGTGGGAGCTGATTTTTTAAGTAGGGTGTAATTAGCAAATCATTTCGTTCGGTCTGAAAATTGGAAGTTTTAATAATGATTCATTGTTCACATTCCGTGATTGTTCTAAAAGTGATACCACTTTTTTTTAGGGGGGAGGTATTGTCACGGAATGGTGTAAATGTTGTTAATTAAATACATGTACTCGGGTTTCGTTTCTTTTTCTCTGTACAACGATACCCGAGGGTGATTATAATATGGTCTATGTATTTCGAAATCGTGAGTACGATTCGTCCTGTGCCACACGTGCAAGGTGCCTTTGATAAAGAATAACGAAAATTCTAAAGGTATAAATACGTTACTACATGTAAAGGACCTTTACAATACTAATGGTTTTGTCAGCAAGCGGCCTGCTTAAAGGATTCGCACAACTCCAGCTGTAGGGCTGAGTTTTTGATGGTAGGAATATCCGGGGTGTCCGGTGTTGTCAGAGGGTAGAAACGTCCGTGTGTCCGGAGCGTTTAAGGTGCCGGAGCGTCTAATGTCTAGCGTCCGGAATGTCAAGAGTGACTAAGGTGACCCAGCTGTAGAGCTGTCAAAGGACCAGGGGGTCCGGAGGGTCTAGTATTTCAAGTATCCGGAGGGTCTAATATTTCAAGTGATCATAGTATTCCGAGGGTCTGGAGTCTATATTGGTTGTGAAATTGATTCGGAGGAGCTGTGGAGCGGATATGGTGCACGGGTGACGGAGTGCATCTCCACACATGTATTTTTAGCTGTATGCTAATTTTGGGTTAGTAAGACCCAGTGTATTATTCAGGACTGGAAGGATAGATTGTATATCCGTTCTTGTTTAGTGACATAATTTCGCTACCTGAGCGAATACATTTTTTTTACTATGTGTAAACACTTACATTGTTTACTATTTGAGTGAACTATATTCATCTTTCCATTATTGAATCATTTGTGAAATCATTTATCCTGTATTTTAGGGTTACTGATCTAAATTTATCTGTATCTTTTTTCCATCTTTGAAACTGTGCGTTTTTTGTTAAATAGATCCAATATTTGGATTATAAATACACACACATCTTCATAATCCACTATTCATATAAATCGCCACATTAAATCATATATATGTGTCGTCAAAACGTGTTCTGTTGTTAATCCGAAATATCCCACCTGGTTATCTTGTTACATGAACTTTTTGAAGTTTCTGGAGTAGATATTGAGATGAACCAGACAGAACTGAGTTACAATAGTCCAGTCTTGAAAGTACTAATGAACACAAGTGTTTTAGTGGCATCAGCTGAAAGATATTTGCGAATTGAGCTGATGCATCTCAGCTCAAGATAGGCAGCCTTGCATATGTTCATGATGTGTTGGTGCAATGTGAGAGTACTGTCCAGAGTAACACCTAGGTTTCGTACTGATTCTGTGAATTTAATGTTGGCATTGCTGATATTTATTGTTTGAGGTAAAGGATGTGAATGAGAAAGTCTTTGTGTTGTGATCAGAATGGCCTCAGTTTTATCATCATTCATCTGCAGCTTGTTACATGTCATCCATGATTTCACATCAGAAATGCACCTCTCTACACCTTGGATGGTAGCATCAACTTCAGCTGGGCGGCTAGATTTGTATATTTGGGTGTCATCAGCATACAATTGGTGAGACACTGGATGATAATCTATGACACTTGAGAGCATCTGAGTGTACAGAATGAAGAGAACAGGTCCAAGAACATACCCCTGTGGAACACCACAACATAGATCAACTGGGCTGGAGTGTATTCCATTTGCAGATACAATTTGTGTACAATTTGTGTCCTGTTGACCAAGTAGGACTTGAACCACAGTAAGGCTGTATCATGAATGCCAAATACATGCTGGAGATGGTGAAGTAATATATCATGGTCTATTGTGTCAAATGCTGCAGACAAATCAAGAAGGGTGAGAACTGTAATCTTTCTGCTATCCAACGCAGAGAGAATGTCATTAACTACTTTTAGAAGAGTAGTTTCAGTACTGTGGTATGGGCGATTTGCAGATTGTACATTGCTAAATAGACTGTTTGAATTTAGATGAGATAAAAGCTGGGATAGAACAACCTTTTCTAAGATTTTTTATATGAATTGGAGATTAGAAACTGGGCGGTAGTTTTTTAATTCATTATGGTCTAGTGTTGGTTTCTTCAGCAGCTGAGGCTTTACAATGGCAGTTTTGAAAAATGATGGGAATTCCCCGGATGAGAGAGAGGTATTAATAATATCAGTTAGTGAAGGCAATACTGGATCTAAGCACTCAAGCAGCATTAATGTTGGAATTGGATCAAGTTCACATGACTTTGAAATTGAAAGGGTACGAAATTGTACATGCGTTCAGCATACATTTTTTTAATAAAAGTGATTCGTGACCATTGCAGGCCTACTGCACTTAGTTCTCAGGTTTTACATGTGTATGGTGTTTGCTTGTGAACTCATTATTATTTTCTTATTTTTTTATAAAACTATTTTACTGTTATGGAAAAGCAAGTTCACAAATGCAAGTCATTCTCTGCACTTTGCACAATGATTATTATAGTAGTTTTCACGAATTTCTTTTGATATTCCCAAAATCTGAAGTAAAGTTATATGCACGCTGAAAGCATGAGTTGATTCTGAATTATTCTTGCTGTAGTCATTCAAATGAACAAGTGTTAATTATTGGAAATTTACAATGGATAAATGTATATGGAAACGCATATGAGAAAATTTTAGCAGTATGAAATTTGTACAGACATTCATAAACACTAGAACAAAATGAACCGTACACGTGCTTTGTCTTTCTTAACCTAATTTTGCTTTTAATTTTTTCCACTGAATTCAGACACATAATGATCTGTGACAAAATTATTAAATGGTTTAAATATGTTTGTAATTTTTGCAATGGAATTACACATATTATGGATTAATTGCAAGCCCTGATGGTACGATATCAGATGGCAAGTAACTGGTGTTAATACTCTGTTCATGCTATATATCAGACAATATCAGACAATGATCTGGGACAAAATTACTGAATATTGTAAATCTGTGTGCAATTTTTCAATGGAATTATATGCATTATGGATGAACTACATGCCACGACAGCATGACAGTAAATGGTGTTGATACTATTCATGATATACATTTGCATGAATACACATATATGTGCCAATGAGTTGTTCTCTGAAAAAAGTAAAATACTGTAAAACCCTGCATTAACGCAATCCCGCTATTAATGCAATCCAATTTTTTGGACCCCAATTATCATGTTATAGTGGGGTTCCACTGTACCACATTCAGGGCTTATAGACTGGAGGCATTGTCAGAAATAATGGTGGGAGGAGGCAAGGTAGAGACAGAC
This sequence comes from Sinohyriopsis cumingii, assembly GCA_028554795.2. Taxonomy (NCBI): domain Eukaryota; kingdom Metazoa; phylum Mollusca; class Bivalvia; order Unionida; family Unionidae; genus Sinohyriopsis; species Sinohyriopsis cumingii. The sequence continues at coordinate 128,531,872 of CM068825.1, forward strand.
TAGGAGTGAATAACATAACTCAGACTGAAACTTTGCCTGACTTTTTCATGAGGTCCAGATGACCCTTGGACTTGCCCTCAGGGCCAGCAGCATGTTTTTTATGCTTCACGAATGACCAGAGCACCATGTTTTTTTGGGCACCATGCTGTATTTCATTCTTGAGGGTCATATAATTATTCATCTTGACCACAAAGAAAACTCGTCCTTGGACAGGGAGCTATCCCAGAGAGTGTTGTTGTTGTTGTAGGGTTTAACGCCATTTTTCAGCACAAGATAGGCTATGCATGGCGGCCAGTATTAATGGTGGAGGAAGAACCCGGGAAAATCCCCGGAAAGAACCACCGACCCACGAGAAGCTACTGGCAGGATTTCTCACATACCCATATTGTCCGAATCTGAGACTCGAACCCACGCAGACAGAGGTGAGATGGCAGTCATGCTTATGTGCCGTAACATAAACAGAATGGAAAACATTAACCAGCCAGCAATATTAGCCCACACACAAGCAACAAAATTTCCAGAAGGACTTTGAGATGGGCAGCTACCAAGGTGGCCAGCATGCCAATACCCACAATACTGGACTAATCAGCAATGGTGCTAGATGTCACTGCTACAATGCCAACAACACTCAAATGGCTCACACCTACTTTTAGCAGAGACTGATTTCAGCCAAGAGCTGCACTTCGAGATCACCAATCTTTTCAGGCAAAAGTTGTGGGGTTCGCTTTGGGAATCTAGGCCATAAGTGTGGGATTTATCATTATCTGAGATTTGGAGGAATGTTTAAAATGTTTAAGTTATTACCTCACTAAACTGTCTAACATTAACTGTCAAAAAATCTTCCTGTCATGGTTTGTATCATTCTGATATATGTAACCAGAGGCTGAGGTGACAAGGGCCCTTAGCAGTAATCTTTACCTTTTCATCTGTCACTATTTCTGTTGTAAGCAAGACAATGAAATTTCAAACTCATTACCATCATTAGTATCTTCACTCACGTCAGTGACCCGCCCCAATCTAAGTATGGTATTATGGAGGCTAGGACCCATCACCCAGATTACTCAAAGAAATGTACAGACCATTAATAGTTGCCATTTGATGGTTTCCTTTAGAGTATCCAAGATGACTGAAAACTTTGGGAGTTAATTGGATATCAGCCACTGATGTTAAATAGATTATGAAGCTGTGGGACACACAGACTCATCAATATAAGCCTTAGTAGACCCATTATTGTGGGCACAGAGGTTCACACCCACCCACACCCATGTTATTTTTGTGTGTGTTCATATTTAGGTCTCGCTGCATAGGGCAGCTACATCATCAACACCCTGGCTATTAACGTTCATATGGTCAACTTATGATTTGGTTGCTGCATCTTGGGGGCTTACGGGGTCTGCCACAGAAACAGCCCATATCCAGGGAACCAGCCATGCATTCATTCACCTTGGAGACCTATCCAGAGCATGGCTGTCAGAATAAGATTTTAAATGCTCAGAGTTCATTCGCATAGCTTTTGTTGTCGCATCATGTGGCATTGACACAAAATCTTGAGGCCATAACGAGAGGGCTACCCATGCTGTCACCCACATTAGAGACCCTTCCCAAATCTTGGCAATTTACATATTCATCCCCAGCAGGCCCACTTGGGTACATGCCCTAACTGGTTTCATTCACCATTTTGAAGAGAATGGCACCAGCTAGAAGGTAGCATATATGTTCTTAAATATTCTTACAGTTTCTTACTTTGAAATGTATCTTTCATGTCTTGCGATATACATATTTGTATTCGTGTGAGGCCTGGAGCCTGACAGCAGAACTACAACGAAGAATCCACGTACTTGAAATGAGATGCTACAGAACCATCCTTGGCATATCTTACATGGACCACATCACAAATGAAGAAGTGCATAACACCATCAGGTGCGAAGTAGGCCAATATGAGGAACTCCTCACCACCATCAAAAAGAGAAAGCTGAAATGGTATGGCCATGTCACTAGAGCCTACAGTCTAACCACAACAGTCCTGCAGGGCAGAGTCCAGGGTGGCAGAAGGAGAGATAGACAGAGAAAAAAGTGGACTGACAACATCACAGAATGGACCAGGAAAAGTTTTGCGGAGACACAGGCATTGACACATGATCGAGACAAGTGGAGGAAACTGGCCAGATGTTCAGCAGCACAGTGCCTCGACGACCACACTAGGTCAAGCGACTGATGATGAATGATTAAATATACATATGTCAGCACATTTTAATTGGCAAGTCTCTGAATAAATGGTGCACAACTTAAAAAGCATTTTCTAATGTAGCTCAGCCGATAAGTAATTTTTACACAGTGTAGTGAACATCAACTATTGCATAATTTTATTGCTGCAACTTTCTAACTGGAACAATAAAACTTAACCCATCCACCACAATTCACCAATAAGTCATCCATAATAAACATTATATCCAGTCTGTGACAAATAACAGCATCATCATGACAGATTATTGTCCAGGGTGGAAACATGGATCTTCCATAATCTGCAATGCATGTCCTGTATTACCAAGCTAGACAAAGATATCAAGTTTTATCAAATTATATTCATTTTGTATTCCAACTATGCAATTATAGTTGTAAATTCTAGATCAAGATTAATGACCTTGAACAAAGATCACACAGTAATGGTTATTAAAATCATTGATACATGCCTGTGAATTTACTCAAATACAAACTTTAAACATTTTCCAAATGGATATGTTCAAGTTATTGTTTTCACAAGCTTAATGTGCAACAACTCTAATTAGCGGCATCTGATATTTTGAACTGAGTCATGGAAGGCTTGATATCAAGCTGTATAGACACATTGTAAAGATAAATACAGAGGCCCCATTTAATCCAATCAATTAAAATTTCTTTGAATTGTCAGCTCTGCTGACCAGTATCTACAATGCCCTTAAAGAAAATGGCATGACAAGCTTGTGAATGAAAATTTTTAAATCAAACTTGTATTTTAAATGGGATGCAATTTTAACTAATCAATGCACAAAGTATATATTTCCTTACTTACATCTTCTGCTTTCACGAGACCTAAATTTCCATCATGAAAGATCTGTACAGTCTTTGTGAAAAGAGACACTCCACCATGTGAGCAGAATCTTGCACTGTTTTCAGGTAACTCTTCTTAAAAGTGGATGTAACAAGTAAACAAAAATAGGGTATAATACCAGTAACATGTCTTGCATTTTTGACAGCTATACTAAATATTACAAAATCTAGGGTGTAAAACCTTTGCTGTCATGTCTAGCATTTGTGACACTTATACTAAATATTACAAATCTAGGGTGTAGTACTAGTACCATGTCTTGCATGTGTGACAGGTATACTAAATGTTACAAATCATTGGTGTAAAACCAGTACCATGTCTTGCATGTGTGATAGTTATACTAAATATTACAAAATCTAGGGTGTAATACCTTTGCTATCATGTCTAGCATTTGTGACACTTATACTAAATATTACAAATCTAGAGTGTAATACCTGTACCATGTCTTGCATTTGTGACAGCTGTACTAAATATTACAAATCTAGAGTGTAATACCTGTACCATGTCTTGCATTTGTGACAGCTGTACTAAATATTACAAATCTAGAGTGTAATACCTGTACCATGTCTTGCATGTGTGACAGGTATACTAAATATTACAAATCTAGATTGTAATACATGTACTATGTTTTGCATTTGTGACAGCTGTACTAAATATTACAAATCTGGGGTGTAATACATGTAATGTCATGTCTTGCATTTGTGACAGGTATACTAAATATTACAAATATAGGGTGTAATACCAGTACCATGTCTAGCATTTGTGATAGGTATACTAAATATTACAAAACTAGGATAGAGATAGCAAAATTTTGGTTAATTACTACCAAATATGCCAACCCACATAAGAGGCATAAGCATAATTATTATTAATATACCATATTTACCGTATATGTTGGGATACCGTATTTGTTGGGACACCATAAATTAATTTTAAAAGTAATTTTTTGTGCACTGTATGTTCTGGGACACATAATTTTTTCAAGTCGTAAGTTGTGGGTCACCTTTTAAATCATTCGATAATTACATGTCAGAAATTGCACTCCAACTGAAATTTTATTTTTAAAAATGTACTTGTGATAAAACTCTTTAATCCACTGCAGCTGCATCTCATCAACACAACCCTTCTCCTGCACACGTACGATCTATTCTTTTGGTACATGAATATGTATTTAGCTTTCTCATACTGTGAACAATTGTTAGAGGCAACACACCACCTGAAGGGGAAACTGCAAAGACAAAAGTCAGATTTTTTCAAATCTGCACTAGTCATGCTAATTCTCACACTTTTGACGCCCATCTTATCATCAGTCCTTCCAGGAATGCAATCAAAGTACACTAGAGTTTCATCCATGTTAATGATCATATTGTCAGTGAAATGATCTGTTTCTCTTCTGGCCTTCACAAATTCATCATGTGATTTTATTTTCTCCAAATCTTCTGGGTGATGCTGGGTCATCGATGTTCACTCACGAAGCACTATACTGTGGTACTTTAAAAACTGTTCCATTGTTTCACTTTATTTTCAAAATGTTCGTGAATACTGGTGAGAAGGAACCAAAGTTAGCTTCCATATCTCGGCCGTCTTTGTATATTCAAAGGTAAAAACAAAAAATCAGCACATTTAAAAGAATCCATAGTCGGCTTCCGAGGTCAGCTTGCTTTGCAATAAAATAACCTTTGTATTGATATCCTTTAAAAAAAATTCAGCTTCCGAGTCCAAAGTCAGCTTCCGATGTTGGCTTGCTTTGTAATAAAAATAACCTTTGTCTTTGATGTCCGGCCTAAGTTCAAAGAAGAAGTTTACTGCTGTCTGCCAGTTGTGTTTATTTACCACCAGGGCTTCTATGTGCTTGGCATCTGTAGCAATAATTAATACAAAGGTGCACTGATGTCTGCGGGTAAATAGTAATGATACTTTTGTAACCTGTGCTGGCGAAAAGATTGTCACTTACACTCAAGTGAATGTGTTTTCAAATAATGAGTTTTATTTGTGAGATACTGTCATACAGTAGACCTGGATATAAATTAATCTTGGCTATTTTGCATCTAACACCGTGTCATGAAGCGTGAATGGCAGTTGTCTTCAATACATCGGTTGATTATTTTCTTTTTGTTTGCAAAATCATTTGCTTCTCTTCTGGCCTTCACGAATTCATCACATGATTTTATTTTCTCCAAATATTCTGGGTAATGCTGGGTCATCGACATCTGTGCACAAAGCACTATATTGTGTCACTCACTTCAAAGTTTGTTCCATTGTTTCAATTTATTTTCAAAATTCCCATGAATACAGTTGAAAAGGAACCCAAGTTTGCTTCCATATTTCGGCCGTCTTATTATATTCAAAAAAAAAAAAAAATTGGCTCACTTCACAGAATCCATAGTCAGCTTCCGATGTCAGCTTGCTTTGCAATAAAATAACCTTTGTATTGATATCTTTTGCAAACAAAGGTAACCAAAGTCGGCTTCTGAGATCGGCTTGCTTTGTAATAAAAATAACTTTTTGTCTTTGATGTCCTGTCAGTAGGTTCAAAGAAGGAGTTAACTGCTTGCTGTCAGTCGTGTTTATTCACCACCAAGGCTTCTATGTGCTTGGCATCTGTGGTTACAATTGATACAAAGGATCATTGCTGTCTGCAATAAGGATAATTTTGTAAAGCGAGCTGGTGAAAAGATTGTCACTTGCACTCAAGTGAATGTGTTTTCAAATGATGAATTTTTTTGTGAGATACTGTTAAGTTGTAGACCTGGATATAATTCAATCTTGATTATTTTGCAACCAACACCGTGTCATGCATAAATGACATCTTCAAGATATCGGTTGACTATTTCCCTCTTGTTTGCAATTTTGTTGGCTCCAGTTTTCAGTCGGATAACATGTTCAAACCTTTGAGCACAACCACACACGTGTTTCTCAATGTTCATGTCAATGAACAACGTCGTGTGTGGTATCGGGCATAATTGATACATGCTACAGTATGAATCCTATGCTACTTATACGGATTTTGTGGAAATATTTTATTCTTTAATGCTCATGTTGAAAAAAGGAATCAACGATAACAACTCAAGGTTAGTTTCTTTTTATTATCAATTAAGCGTTTTATTTATCTATTTTATTGCAGCGTGCATGTTGGGGGGAGCACAAATGCAATACAAATTTATTTCATTTCTTAAGTCTTGGGACATACGACCAAAGTGAGAAAATGTTTCACCATAAGTTCAGGGACAGGAAAAAAATAATTATTTTATCGTGTCCCAACATATGCGGTAAATACGGTAAGTTGCAAAAAAGCCTAATCTGAGCATAAAAAGAGCAATCTGTATTTATTATATGCCATAATTACAGAAAACTGTATGGAAAATGTACGTTTATTTTTGCTACTTACCTGGATCTGCAGTTAATTTTTTTTTCTTACAAATCAACTTAAAATCCATGTAAATTAGTAGTTTGTACAAGAGTATAGACAAAAGAAATCGATAAATTTTTTATGCATAACACTCACTTTAACTAGTCTACGTGTCTTCTGTAACTTTCAATAGTCGTAAAGTCCACAAATGATGACTGTCTTATTATTCTCGACCTGGTTTATCCCTTAACGATGATCTGGTGCAATGTGCTTTTAAATTTAACAACATCCCTCTTCTCTAACATTTTTCAGTCATATAACATCCATCAGTCACATTGATAAAACTGTTAAATATTATGATGTCTGGTGTCATTTATTTTCAATTTAGACTGGTCTGATATGTGTGTAGTGTCAAAATAGAATGAATCTATGACATGTGGTTTCACATTCAAGAAACCTGTCTGCTTTCTTGGAACTGTTTCATGTAAAACGTCATGAAATAAATTACCATATTTACATATGTGGTGAACTTGTGCTGTATTTTTTTAATTATTATTAAATAAAGATTTTTTCCCTTATATTTAAATATTTCAGTGAAATATTTCATTCATTGTTTCCTATCATGGTATAAAACATGCCTTTGCCATGGCAAAAATATCCGTATTGGGTTTCCTGCTAATAAAAATGGTCCAGTAAGCGAACATGTGAACAGCCGCTCTGACTTTAACAGCTAACACTTGCTGCAGGGCCACAAAATTGAAGCAAAAATGGCATTAGTTAAACCAGACATTTCTATTGTGCTTTCTTTTATTTGAATTGTAGTATGAACTTAAATTGTCAACCCATTGGACAGTAGGGTTGTTTTGAGGGACAATATATTCAAATGAATTCAAATTTTACCTTAGCTATATCCTCAAATATATCCAACCTCTACCCAATTCCTCTCCAATGTACCCAACCTCTACCCGATTCCTCTCCAATGTAACTAACCTCTACCACATTCCTCTCCATTTTATCCAACCTTTACCATTCTTCTCCAATGCTGAGCCATAATTAGAATTAGAATGAGTATATAGCAATGAAAATATCTCCAGTTGCAAATCAGAAAATGGAATTGATATCACCATAGACAAGAGCAGCTGGCCAAGAAATCTAGCTCAGTAGGATACTCTATGCAGAAATATTTTCAAAAGATGTTAAGTGATGATATTATGAAAATATTTGTTTCAAGGTTTATCTATTTTTGGGTATCCACCTCTATATCTGATGGCACATCAGTAGTATGTGTCCAATATTTAAAGGTCTGTAAGCCAGGACGCTTTCTGTCAAAGTTACAGACCTATTCACTGTGCCTGACATCTATCTGTATTATGTATCTCAAAGTCCAATCCATAATTTTAACCACATGCTTACGTCTAAGGTACAGACCTGTTCACATTGATGACCCAGCATCACCCAGAAGATTTGGACAAAATAAAATCATTTTAAGAATTTGTGAAGAATAATTTTGCCGACAGTATGATCATTAACATGGATGAAATTCTAGTGTACTTTGAACTCATTCCTGTATGGACTGATTGGGTTAAAAGTGTGAGAATTAGCCTGACTGGTGTAGATTTGTAAAAATCTGATTTAAGTCATTGCAGTTTCTGCTTCAGGAGATGTGCTTCCTCTACAAAAATTTTTCACAGCACAAGAAAGCAAAAAAAAAGACTCATGCACCAAAAGAATGAATCATGCATATGTGGGAGAAGGGTTGTGCTGATGAGATGCTGCTGCAGTGGATTAAAGAGTTATCTAAAAAAGTACAGTTTTATATTTTTTTAAATAAAATTTCAGTTGGAGTGAATTTTCTGACATGTAAATTCTGAATGATTTAAAAGATGTCCCACAACTTATGACTCGAAAAAACGATGAGTCCCTAAACATACAGTGCACAAAAAGATTAATTTAAAAATTAATTTATGGTGTCCCAACAAATATGGTGTCCCAACATATATGGTAAATATGGTATACCTCTTAGGGGGTTGACATATATGAGCTTACAATAAAACAGTTCACATTTCATATAATTTCCTTTTGATCAGGTACCTGGGTAAATTATTGACTTTTTATAAAATGTTGAAATAGCAAGATGCCATGGCTGCTAGAGGATTTAACCATTCTGATGAGATGACTTTTATATGAATCTGACAATAAACAACTCCCTCAATAACTCACATCTGGATAAATCACAAACCTGCTTACAATGCAAAACCAGCCAAGTATTCCATTTTTTTAAACTGGAGAATAACCCAAAAGCTAATCCCTATTTGCTGAACATAAAAAAATTTGCAATCAAAATTAGAAATTTAACTTCTATAGATCACTTGTTTTATCATTGAAAACTGTGGTTATACCCAGAAATTTGAATGATCATCATGAAATTAACAACTTGCAATAAGATATATATTGTGTTATTGCATTAAAACATAAGATGAGACACCGTGTTCTAACTATCATTAACTTTAATATATACAAACAACTACTTTGAGGTCTTAGCAGAGTGGTATCAGAGGAAGATGCCTGTAGATAGTACCAGTGGAACTATGACTCATGCACAGAGGGTTCTGATTGGTCAGTTACACATGTATAATGTTACAACACTTATAGACGTAAAAACGTCATGACACATTTGGCAAGACTGCCATACTGCGCATAGCAATGACCAGCTCTTGTTCATTTTCATCATCAATAAGCTGTTATAAATTACTATGACTGTTTTTGTTTTAATTTGCATGCGCATGCTTTCTGATTTTCCAGCATGAAATAAAATAATGGTAAATAAAGACTTCCATAATTCATGGGGCAATTAGAGTTTACCAGGCAACCAGGACTATATACATGTATAGAACAGTAGTTAGACAGTGCAAATTGTATATCCTTGTTTATTCCCAAAAATATTAGATGCAGATTTTGCTTTATTCATCAGTTTTAGCAAATCTCATTCTTCAAAATCACATTTTAAAAAGATGTCGATATTTTATTTATTTTGACCCACACGCTCAAGAGTTACCATTTTTCCAAAATATAAGTAATCTAACAAAATGATGTAAATCATATGAAATGACACACATCTTTAACTATACAAGTTGCATAAACAGCATACAGTAATTCACATAAATGATTATCATTGATACATTTTAGTTTTGTGTTTCGGCTTACTGTAACAAAATTGTTTAACTCTCAGCACAGTATTCATTCCACCTTTGATTTTGGACAGCTGGTTGTTTTGGCATTTCCTTTTGTTTATGATTGGCAGATTTGTCTTTTGTTTACTGACAAGAGACCAAATATTACTGTTTGAACCATGAAACTGACTTGGGAAAAGGGAGATTTTTGTCTGGGAGCAATGTTGGTAACCATTTGTTCTACAACATTAATCAATACAAATTGACTGTTGTAAAATCTTAAGTGTGTTCAGCAGGGTGAGACAATTATTCCCAAAGCAATTATAAAGCAAGTATTCATCATTTAAACAGCTCTGTTACCCCATTCCCCCTTCCCAACAATTTTCTTGAAAGCAGAGATGGCATCCCCGTACAAAATTTATAGGCAGATTCCGCCTGGATTTTAGGTGGATTCAGGGTGTATTTCACTTTAAAATCCCCAATTTCAGATGCGCTTTAGGCGAACTGGTAATATGGCTAAGGTGACAGACTGAATCCATCTTATAGTTAAGCATACTATTTCTCGTATTAATTCCTCCAAGAAGATAACTGTTAGATGGAAATGTTCTGATTGTCCAGTTCATTTTCCTACTGTAAAACGGATTTTGGACTGATTTTAGCAGAAGTGTTAGGCATAATTTTGAACTTGATCAAAAGAACTACAGTAACAAACATAGATGAATTTTTGGACTTAGAACATTTGGTATAAGGCAGATTTTGGACTTGATTTGATTTTTACTCCGAGAAATACTGTTTTTGCTTCAATTTAAAAAATGCTCTACAATAATCATAACCTAGTGAAAATGTGAATTTTCAGTTAAACTCACTAAAATGTCCTTTTTAACCAAAAGTTTGTTACTTCACCAGATTTCGTTGAAATTGCAACGAGATTTTACCAAAATTTCTGAAAATATCAGCGAGAATTTGAGATTTAAACTTCTCTGAGATTTGCCAAAATGTAGGTTTTGTGATTGTAATATCACTGATATATCAAGGAAAATATCACTAAGAAACATTACTTTACCAATACAAAAACTAACTTTTATTCCATTTTAATATAATTTATTTTTTGTTTCTTGTACATTCTGAATGATTTTCAGCAAAATTTATATTTCCTGTTTCTGATAGCTCTAATTTTATAGTTCATTGTGGGAAAAAAAACTTTTTTCCACATCTTTCCTTGTTATTTTTCTTTTTTTTTTTGTTTAACTTGAATCAGATTTAACTGCCCTCAGACAATAAGACTGTTTTCCATATTAAAGCATGATTCCACTTTTCTCAGGACCTGAATCTGATTTTCCTCTATATGGACCTTTGTTTTTCATATTTCAGACACTTCTTTTTGAATAGGATCTGTCCTGTTCCATTTTAAAACAATCCTTATAATAAGTATTTCTTTAGTATATTATTTAACATGGATGAAATTGAACTCATTCCTGTATGGACTGATGGGGTTAAAAGTGTGAGAATTAGCCTGACTGGTGTAGAATCTTTTGTATATTTAACCCTTTACCTCATGCAAGCATCTTTGGATGCCTGTACTCCATTCGCATGCAAGCGGCTTTTGAAGCCTCTACTCCATTTGCATGGAAACGCCTTTTGATGCCTGCTGTAAACATCAGCCATTTTGAGCTGGTTTTCATAGCACCAACTTCGGGGAAAACCCCCCTATTAGACACTACATTCATTTCTGTGAATGACAATTACATCAGATCACGTGGTCACTGTTTATGCACTGGTCGATATCTGCTATTTAAAGTAACTGGGTCGTAATCTCCACTCTCCAAAATGGTGGTCATAGATTTCATTCAGTACTTACGAAGTTTTCATGATTAGAATCACAACTATGAAAGATTCAATAACTTAGGTAAAGGCTCTGATATTGATGTAGGCAGCAATTAGTTTTTATAAATTATCAAATTCAGATGACTTAGTGGTGTAGGCGCAGATGAAAAACATGTAAATTTAGAGTATGGGAAATGGCAGCTACAGCTAGTTACGCGGCCTCGCCAACATGATGGTGAATGAGTTCTCTCAAGATTTTAAAGCACATAAAAAATTCTTTCATGAAAAATAATTACACAGCTATAACAATCGGGCTTTACTCTTAAATTTTTCCACATATAATAGATGTGTACCAAAAATGTAAAATGGTTAAAATTGCTGTTAAACATAACATACACTACACTGCTTAACAGTTCACAGGCAGGCCTATGCGTATGTGGTCGACTAGGTAACAGGTGTTCTATTTATAGCGCACTGCACTTTGTCACTATGCTCTATGAGGTAAAGGGCTAACAGATGATTGCTGTGAAGAGCTTTCTGATTGTTCAAAAGTTTGTACCTGCCCAATGAATCTTCGCGTAATGGAAACTGATGGGAATCAGCATGCTTACCAAGCATTACATTTCAAATTTTCAAACGGGACACAAGTTTGAATAACCAGCTGAAAAATGTGCAGAAATGAGAATGGCTTGAATGCAAAGACCATGGGAACATAACTGGTCAATCTGTAAGAAACTTAACACCAGGACCAGCATTTTGCAATTTCTGCAATAAATATCTCAACTATTTCCAGCTCAATAGTAGCGGCTAACATGTTGAATGAGACAGATCTGAACCAGGATGTAACTCTAAACTGATTCACTTCCAGAATTTAACAAGGGACAATGCATAGATCACCAATAGGAAAGTGTTGATATTGTTGCCAGATATCCATGTCTATCAAAGATGGCCATATCTTTACAGAGAACTTTCAAGGCCCACAATCTTTCACTATCATGAGAGATATGTTTATGTTAGCAAAATATTATTGTTGTATTAGAATTCTGAGTAAAATCAGTGTAATTATATCATGACAAACGTTTGTCACAGCTGCTTATTGCTTGAGGGCTCATTCAAGCAATTACAACAGATCAATTAGCTTGTGCATTCGTAAGTCAAGTCTGCAGTACAACTCCCATATCTTGTGGATGTCATATAACATATTGTTGTTGGATGTCATATACTATAACATTATTATCACTGCTGTATAATTTCGTTTTATTACAGTGGTTAATAAAGAGCTGTATAATTCATAGCCATTATTTTATTTGAAACCTTTTGAAATACTGTAAAAAATTACTGAAACTTCAGTAAAATATTATATAATGGTCAAAACATCTGTGAAATCTCACCAAAGTTTATTAAAATCTCACCCACTTTCAATGAAATTTAAATGAGATCTTGCCAACATTTCAGTTAAAGTTTTGGTCAACATTTCTGTGAAATCTCACAAAATTTTCAGCGAAACTTTAGTGAGATCTCGCTGGAATTTCAGTGAAAGTTTTGGACAAAATATTTGTGAAACCTCACCAAACTTTCATTGAAATGAAAAAGACATAAATGATGAGGACAAGAAAAACCTAAATCTTTTTAGATAATGTTTGTCAAAACAAGTTATGATCCATTTTTAAAATTGTTTTATTTATCATGAATTCCCAATAATTCTTAAGCATCATTAGGTTGTTTAATAGAAATCTAAAGCAGAGTTTTTATAGGATGATTTTTAAGGGAACATTTAAGGCAGCTTTTTTTAAAGGTGGAAACCTCAGGCAGATTTTTATTTCAGGTGGAAATCTCAGGTGGGATTTTATTTCAGGCAGAAATCTCAAACAGGATTTTATTTCAGGTGGATTTTTATTTCAGTTGGAAATCTTAGATGCCTTTTTTTTTTGTTTAAAGTGGAAGCTTAGGACATCTAATTTAAATATTTCACCTAAAATTCTGCTCTAAATGCACCTAAAGTCTGCTTGAAAGTCATCTAAGCTAGATATCCATGTCTATCAAAGATGGCCATATCTTTGCAGAGAACATTAAAGGCCCACTATCTTTCAATGTCATGAGAGATATTATGTTTATATTAGCAAACTATTAATGTTGTATTAGAATTCTGAGTAAAATCAGTGTAATTAAATCATGATGTTTGTAACAGCTTTAATATGAGCAGTTTAGGCAGAAAATGCTTAAAATTTCTGTCTGAAATCTGCCTTAAGTCTGCCTGGAAAATTTGGTATGGGTCCCTTTCTTAATTGTTTTGAGGTCCCTCAGTAACTTGATGCCCTTGCTTAGATTACAGTATATTTGTGTGGTTCCCATTATGCATGAGTTATAGAGGGACAGATGTACCTGAATGCTTGAACACCATTCTACTTTATGACCAACGAAACCTCAGGCTCAAAGTGTCTCCCAGTTTTGTAACTTTTATCAGGATTTAACCAATATCAATCTGTATCAACAGCCACCAGTCTTATATTTCTTGTATATGTATGGTCATCTTTGGAAATATTTCTATGATAGATACCTGTCAGATGAAACAGAATCCACCACAACATGGACAGATATGGAAACATATGGTGTGAAATGTACAAAAGTGGTTGTTGTAACTGCATAAACAAGAAATCTGTCACATTTAATGCATTCTCCAGCAACCTCTGAAAAAAACATGATTTTATCAGTTAAAGTGTTTTAATCGAACAAAAGTAAAAGATGCCTAGAAAAACAGAAAGACATAATCTTCCCTTTTTATGGCTGTTGTCCAATTAATTAATTACTGTTGTTTTATCCTAAGATCAGCCCACACACATCAAATATCTATAATATTCAATCTCATTCATCAACAGGAAATATGCAAAATTTAAAGTTAAATTTATACAGTTTGCTATTTTGTGGGTGAAGTATTTTAGAGTTAATAATTTGCTGATTTTTTAAAATCCTGTTAACAAGACAGTGACATCCCCAAAGTTCAAAAATATATATAAAATACCCTGAAAGAATTGGTATAATGACCTTAAAATTATTTAGGTGATCTACATATGGATACAATGATGCCTACCAAATTTTTTCTAAGTTGGGCAGTTTTTGCCCATTTCATGAAAACAGGATTTCAGTGAAGAAGAAAAAAAGTCCAAACATTTAGCAAGATCAAGTCGTTTTGTGTGTATGCACTAGTATGACATCTTTGTGAAGGAGATTAGTGACCAATTGGTCTCATTGATCTTGACTTTTGTTCAAGGTGTGTCTTGAAATAAACTTACAGTGCAGAAACCATTATTTGCTTACTAGGCTTTCTAGGATCAGGACCTCTGACCTTTAGACCACACAATATATATGGTTCCTTATTAGCGTAAGTGCAAGACATCCACAAGTTTGGTTAAGGAATTCACACCAGAACAGAAGTTATTCCACAAAACCATTCCTATCTGAGCAACATGGTCTTACACTAAAGTTCTAATCCAAAGACGATTTTTCTTCTTTCAGTCAGTGACCTTGACATCTTACCTTTTGACCATTTAAAAAACTAATCAACTTGCTCCTTATGCCAAGTGCAAGCTATCCAGAAGGTTCAATCCAAACATGTGATGTAGAACTAATGTTACAAGTGTAAGACACAAAGTTTCATAATTGTTGATGGCAGACTACCTAATTTATTGTGCAGAACCATTTGTCTTTCCACCAATGACCTTGAACTTTCACCTTAAAATCAATAAGCTTCTTCCTTACCCCAACTATGTGGCATCCACAATTTGGTAACTGTAAATGGTGGGAAACCTGAGTTACTGTGCAGAGACCATTTTTCTTCTTTCAGTCAGTGACCTTTACCTTTTAACTCACCAAATTCTAAAGTGCAAGTCATTCACAAAGTCTGGTAACTCTAGATGGTGGAGAACTCGTTATTGTGTGGAAACTATTGTTCCTATTTCAGTCAGTGGCTCGATCTTTGTCGCTTTGAACCTCCAAATCAATGGGTTTTTCCTTACCTCCAAGTGCAAGTTATCCAAAAAGTTCTGTAACTGTAGATGGTAGACAACCTGAGTTATTGTGCAAAAACCAAAACAAACATTCTTGTTGTCACCTTGACCTTGATTTTGCACATTTGACCAAAGCATTTATAGTCTTCTTTCTTAACCCAAGTACAAGCCATCCACTGAGTTTGTAACTGCAGATGCTGCTGGACAATGTGAATTATTGTGCAGAAATGAAATTGATAAAAGAGAGCTGGAAATCATAACATAATACATTTCATCGTTTGCTGGGGCAGGTCAATAAATAAAAATTTGAATTTACTTGTATGATACCCATTTCTCCCATTTGAATTTTGCAGTCCAATCCAACACAGCAGGCATTGTGAAGTAGTTTAGCTCCACTAACAATGTACTCGCAGCTTCCACCACAGTAAGGGTTCATTAGCCGTAGCAACGTACACAGGGTGTCCACATACTCTTCAAAGCAGTAACTGTATACCTGTGTATTTATACAACAAAAGTAAAAATCTCTACAGTAAAAAATCTTTAAAGGTATTACTAAAAGATTTTAAAAACAATCATGGCTTGCATTGCATATGCTAATGTTAAGGTCATCCAACAAGAACAAGCTAGGAAACTCCAGGTTCTATTTGACAATGTGAGCCCTAATAGGACCTCTCATGATAAAATTCTTAGTGTATTCATAGATAACAATCTTACTTAGGCTATTCACATTAAACATGTTTCAAAACAGGTTAATTCTTATATCTGGCTACTTAAGAAAATCAAAACATACATTCCTCTTCAGTAATAGGGTCATCTTTTATAAAAGTTATATTCAGCCATATCTGGACTACTGTAATGTAATTTGGGGTAATACCTCTAATTCAAACATAACAAACCTTTTAAGACTCCAAAAGAGGGCATGCCATATAATTCTAGATCAATGTATAGACAATATTCAGGATGCAATGAATAATATAAAGATTTTAATAAATGAAAGAATATTTCTTAGAAAGGCCAAATTGATGTATACAGTAGTCAGAAAAGCCATTCCTGTCTATCTAAGCAATATCTTTCGCCAAAGAGATGCTGATGATACTCCAAATTTAAGGTCTGCTTTTCTGTACTTTTGCATCATTTTCACAATTGAATTTTTCCACACATGATGATATTTTATATTTTATATATATTTATGTGTTCACAGATGCCTGTGCATATGTTCCAGGCTTGATATTTTGAATTTTAAAATCACTTATTTATTTAGTGTCAAATATAATTTTTCACATTTGGTATATACTTTACATTATTGTACACAACAGCTAGAATTCAGTTTGTATTTGACATGTCTTGAATGAATATCTCTGACAGTTTGTATTACACATGACTTGGTTGAATATCTCTGTATTACACATGACTTGGTTGAATATCTCTGACAGTTTGTATTATACATGACATGGTTGAATATCTGACAGTTTGTATTACACATGACTCGATTGAATATCTGACAGCATGTATTACACATGACTTGGTGGAATATATCTGACAGTTTGTATTAGACATGTCTTGTTTGAATATCTCTGTATTACACATGACTTGACTGAATATCTCTGACAGTATGTATTACACATGACTTGGTGGAATATAGGGTTTCAAGGGTTGTCATCACCGGGGGCGGATGTGGGAGATAAGCACCCACTTCCCTTGGAAATCTCCCAATGGCTTGCATCTGATAGAGCCTCTGACAACCAAATCCAGCTCCAGGCCTTGACGAGTGGCGGAACCTGTTTAAACTGACTGGAGAAGGGATGACAGGCAAGCTTCTGGCGCCTCAAAACCAGATGCTTCGGGCAGATTGAGCTCGTTAACCTTGGGTGGTTGCCCATCTAGGAGAAGGTAAACTCCGATTTCAAACCTTCGCTGCCTTGTGACTATACCCTCTCATGGGAAAGGCTAAGGGAGTAAACCCCAACTGAAAATCTGGAGACGGAGTCCCTAAGGCGACTTGGCATTGATTTCACTGTCATCTCGGCAACTCCTGTGACGCAGCTGGTGCCATGATGTTTCGGCTTGTCCTTTCCCTTGGATCCATCAGCTGCATGGAGAAGGGGGATCATCTGCATAGGCAACAGTTGATTCTCAATATCACCCTGCCCAGGCTTGTGCCCTGGAGAGGACACTCCAGCTTCGCTCCATAGCGTCGACACAACACGGGAAGCAGCAGTTTACTGGTTATAAGTCACTGCTCGATTGGTGTAGAGCCAGACGCCAGGGGTTGCTTCTGATGGTGGGACAGACCAACATGTTTCACTGGACAGCTACCGCCAGCCCCCAACCAATAAGGTGCCATCCCGCCACAGTTTGCCTGCCTTGCTGGGTGCGTAAGGCTTAAGGTACGCGAGTACCTGACAAGCGGACTGCAACTACTGCACCAAGAAATAACAAAATAAAAATAAAAAAGAAGACTTCAATCCTCAAGCTAGGTACCTGGAATGTCCGGACCATGCTGACTGGGCTTTCAGATGAACTCCAGACAATCAGTGATGTTTGTAAGACTTCAGTCATCAACGATGAACTTGCAAGGCTCCAGGTTGACATCGCCTCACTACAGGAGACATGACTACCAGATTCTGGGTCCCTCAGAGAAAAGAACTACACATTCTTCTGGCAAGGAAAGAGTGCAGATGAAGCCAGAGAGTTTGGTGTTGGATTCGCTGTCAGGAACCTTCTGCTGTGGATGATAGAACCCTGCCAACAAGGAAATGGAAGACTGCTATCCCTCCGCCTCCACACCTCAAACGGGCCTGTCAACCTGATCAGCGTTTACGCTCCCACACTAAGATCCTCCACAGATACCAAGGACGAGTTTTATGATGAGTTAAACTCGCTCATCAACAAAATTCCCAAGGAAGTGAACTTGATTTTAATGGGCGACTTCAATGCTAGGGTGGGTGCCGATCATGACTCTTGGCCCTCTTGTCTTGGCAAGTTTGGCGTTGGGAAGATGAATGAGAATGGGCAGTGCCTTCTAGAGATGTGCTCATAGCATGAACTCAGCATCACCAATTCATTCTTTCAGACAAAGCCACAGTACAAAGTGTCTTGGAGGCATCCCCAGTCTAAACACTGGCACCAGCTGGACTTGATCATTACAAGACGGTCAGCCATGAAGGGTGTGCTTCTTACCCGTACCTTCCACAGTGCTGACTGTGACACTGACCACTTGCTGGTATGCTGCAAAATGAAGCTTCAGCCAAAGAAGATCCACTGTTCTAGGCAAGAGGGTCAACCACGTATTGATGTGAGCAAGACATCATATCCAGACAAGGCTGAGGAATTCACCTATGCTCTTTCCAAGACGTTTGACTCAGAACCCCCCAACGGCAGTGCCAAAGAAAGATGGGATCACATCAGAAAGACTGTATACAGCACAGCCACATGGATCTTTGGTAAGAAGCAATCAAAGAATAAGGGTTTGAGGCTAACTCTGCCACACTCATGCCAGCCATAGAAGAGCATTGCAGTGCTCACGTGCAATACAAGCAATGCCCCTGTCAGAAGACACTACAGGCATACAGGTCTACCAGAAGCAAAGTGCAGAAATTAGCACAGCAGTGTGCCAATGAATACTGGCTTCAGCTCTGTCAGAGTATCCAGTCAGCAGCAGATATTGGAAACATCAGAGGCATGTACGATGGCATAAAGAAAGCAATGGGTCCCACGAAGAAACTGACAGCACCACTGAAGTCTGCCACAGGCGATACCATCCACAACAAGGGCAAGTAGATGGAGCATTGGGTGGAATACTACTCCGAACTGTACTCCAAAGAGAACCACATGACCAATGATGCCCTCAACGCCATTGAAAACCTCCCTCTCATGGCCGAACTGGATAAGAAACCTACTGTAGACGAACTAAAGAAGGCCTTGGAGAAACTGTCCCTAGGTAAAGCCCCAGGGAAGGATGGCATCACAGCAGAACTAATCAAGTGTGGATGTAGCATGCTGCTCACACACCTGCATGACCTCCTCTGCCAGTGCTGGGATGAGGGTGCAGTGCCTCAGGACATGAGAGATGATAACATCATAACCCTGTACAAGAACAAGGGCGACAGAAGAGACTGCAACAACTGCTGGGGCATATCACTTCTCAACATCATGGGTAAAGTTTTCGCACACGTCATCCTGAATAGACTGCAGACGCTTGCTGACAGAGTTTACCCAGAGTCGCAGTGCGGGTTCCACGCAGAGAGGTCCACAATCAACATGATCTTCTCTGTCAGGCAACTGCAGGAAAAATGCAGAGAACAACACAGACCCCTCTTCCTGGCCTTTATAGACCTCACCAAGGCATTCGATCTGGTCAGCAGAGACGGACTCTTCACAATCCTGGTGAAAATTGGTTGCCCTCCAAAGCTGCTAAGCATGATCCAGTCCTTCCACGATGACATGAAAGGCACAGTGCAGTACAATGGCTCAACATCCGACCCCTTTAACATCCGCAGTGGAGTTAAACAGGGCTGTGTTCTTGCCCCCACGCTCTTCGGCATCTTCTTCGCAGTCCTGCTAAAGCACGCCTTTGGAACATCCACAGAAGGGATTTACCTGCACACACGATCAGACGGCAGACTGTTCAACCTGGCACGACTGAAGGCAAAGAGCAAAGTGCATGAAGTAACCATCAGGGACATGCTCTTCGCAGACGATGCTGCTCTAGCCACCCACACAGAAGCTGAGCTTCAGCGCCTGATGGCCCGCTTTGCTAAAGCTTGCGATGAGTTTGGGTTGACCATAAGCCTAAAGAAAACAAATGTGATGGTTCAGGACGCGGACTTCCCAAGCATCATCATCAACAACTACGAACTTGAGGTGGTGAGTCAGTTCATGTACCTCGGCTCTACCATCACCAAAAACCTCTTGCTCAATGCTGAGCTCAACAAGCGGATCGGAAAGGCATCAACAACTCTCTCCAGGTTGTCGCAGAGAGTGTGGAACAACAGCATGCTGACCATGAACACTAAGATCACCGTGTACCGTTCATGCGTGCTAAGCACTCTCATGTACGCCAGTGAAACCTGGACTCTGTATGCCTCACAAGAGAAAAGACTGAGCGCCTTTCACATGCGATGCCTCCGACGCATACTCGGAATCACCTGGAGCAATCGAGTAACAAACAACGAGGTGCTCGAGCGTGCCAAGATTCCCAGCATGATCACACTCCTCCGCCAACGCCGCATCAGATGGCTGGGCCATGTATGTCGGATGTGTGACAGACGGATCCCCAAAGACATTCTTTATTTGGAACTCGCCTCTGGCAAAAGGTCAATCGGATGGCCAGATCTCTGCTTCAAGGATGTCTGTAAGCATGACATGAAAGCCCTTGATATCGATGTCAACACCTGGGAAGAGCTCGCTCTAGACAGATCAAGCTGGCGACATGCTCTGATCACTGGTCTGAAAGCCGGAGAGGACAAGCAACGCTTGCTAGCTGATGAAAGACGATCGCAGAGGAAGAAGAAGCAGGTCCAACCAACACCTGACACAACCTTCAAGTGCAGCAGGGACTGCCACTCCCGCATTGGACCACTTAGCCACAGCAGACGCTGCACAACCACCAACCAGGACATCTCTCATGGGTGCAGTTCCATCGTCTCTTGAGACTAATGGATGCCAACAACGGGTGGAATATCTCTGACAGTTTGTATTACATATATCTTGGTTTAATATCACTGACAGTATATATTACATATGTCTTGGTTGAATATCTCAAGACAGTTTGTATTAGCTATGTCTTGACTGAATATATCTGACAGTTGTATCAGACTTGGTTGAATATATGAGAGTCGGTATTAAACGTCTTGTTTGAATATCTCTGACAGTATCTATTAGAAATATCTTTGTTCAATATATGACAGTATCTATTAGAAATATCTTGGTTGAATATATCTGACAGTTTGTATTACACATGACTTGGTTGAATATCTCTGACAGTTTGTATTACACATGATTTGGTTGAACATCTGTGACAGTTTGTACTACACATGACTTGGTTGAATATCTCTGACAGTTTGTATTACACATGACTTGGTTAAATATCTCTGACAGTTTGTATTACACATGACTTGGTTGAATATCTCTGACAGTTCATATTACACATGACTTGGGTAATATCTGACAGTTTGTATTACACATGACTTGGGTAATATCTGACAGTTTGTATTACACATGACTTGGATAATATCTCTGACAGTTTATATTAGACATATCTTAGTTGAAATTTCTGACAGTTTGTATTGGACATGTCATTTATATATGACAGTTGGTATTACACACCTGGTATTATAGACATGTGGAATATATCTAACAGTTCGTATTACATATATCTTGGTTTAATATCACTGACAGAACGTATTACATATGTCTCATTGAATATTTCAGACAGTTTGTATTAGCTATGTCTTGATTAAATATATCTGACAGTTGTATCAGACTTGGTTGAATATACCAAAGTAGTTATTAAATGTCTTGTTTGAATATCTCTGACAGTTTGTATTAGACATGTCTTTGCTGAATATATCTGACAGTATCTATTAGAAATATCTTGGTTGAACATATCTGACAGTATCTATTAGAAATATCTTGGTTGAATATATCTGACAGTTTGCTGTTGTGTTGTTGCTGTTGGGTTTAATGCCATTTTTCAGCACACAACAGGCTATACATGGCAGCCAGTATTAATGGTGGAGGATGAACCTGGGAAAACCCAGAAAGAACCACTGACCCACAAGAAGCTACTGGCAAGCTTTCTCACATACCCACATTGGCCAAATCCGAGACCTGAACCCATGCAGACAGAGGTGAGAAGGAAGTGATCCATAATGGAGAGTGCTTTAGACCACTCAGCCACTTGGGGCCCCTTTGACAGTTTGTGTTAGACATATCTTATTTGAATTTCTCTGACCGTTTCAGTAAAACATAGGACTGTTCTGATTATGTTTCCAATTGCTAAAGATAAGTACAGTTTGAAAAAATCCATAATGGAACAGAACTACTCACTAACACATGCATAAGATGCTTTTAAAAGAACTACAATAACTGAGAAACTGAAGTGGCTTACAAACTGTAAAAGGTATTTCTTTAAAGAAATATGTGTTACCAGTCAAAGGGTCTGTTAAAAATGCTGTCTGTGGGTATCACTGTAGTTGAAAGAAATTGTTACAAATATTATCAGTAAATCAATCTGACGCTTAATGTTCTGTAATGTACACTATAACCAATACTTGTCAACTTGTGTTGCACTGTCACATTGTAGGCAAAGATGCGAAAATATATCATTTAATTGGAACAGGTAGTTCCTGCATCAATGAGAGTCACATGCCTGTTCATTTACAGGTTTACCTATTCATGAAACCATTAAAGAAGTAAACTAAACTAAGTCATTTACATGTATAAACTCTATATTCTTAGCCAGCTCCTTTTCCCTGAAGTTCATCAGCAATGAATGAAGCTATTTGGGTTATGACAAATTCGGAAATTAATGTATATGTCTTTATATCAATTATTTCCTTGTTGATATAGGCTAATAAGCTTAAGTTGTTTCAAAATTATTATCCACTATTTATGACAGACTGTTTAATTTAAATCCAAAGTTATGATATTAAATTATATTTGACAACTTTTTATTTAGCAGAGTGTATCTAATTTATTTCAACCAAAAATAATGGTTGATGTATTTACAAATTTTCATGATTACAGCTGTAGAGTAATCATGATTTACTTCAAACATGACTTACTGCAGTATGGGCATGACTTACCGCAGTATGGGCAAAAGACCCAGTGTCCAGGGTATAAATCAAATACTTCATCACCTGAAAAAGAAATGCACTATCAAAATTTGCATCAATAAATACAATTATTACTTGCATTTTAATGTTGTCAATTCATGAATGTTTAAAAAAAAAGACATACTTGGGACCCAGGAAAGGCACATATAATATGAAGATATTACCAACAGATGTAATTTTTTGTGCTGTAAAATTTTCATATGAACTCTTTAAGCACTCAGATGATCAAGGCATTAAACTGCCCCAACATTTAAAAGGAACAGCTGTCGGTAAATTGTCTTTGTGATATTTTTGTACCAAAATGAAAGAACACCAAAGAGCAAGAAACGGGTCGGCACCATTACCTGAAAAAGCTTTAATACCCTCCAAAGCTGCTTAGTCAACCACAAGCAAAATCACTTCATTAATATACGTAGATCCTGTTCATTATCCAATGCATTTGTGATCTTGATTGTACAAACCTACATTGATTGTACAAGCCTATATTGATTGTACAAGTCTTAGTATTGATTGTACAAGCCTATTGTACAAGCCTATATTGATTGTACAAGCCTATATTGATTGTACAAGCCTATATTGATTGTACAAGCCTTTATTGATTGTACAAGCCTATACTTGCAGTTTCATCAGATCCAAAATTCCAGAGTGGTAACAAGCTCAGCCAATCAGATGCAAGATCACCTCATTAATGAGTAGCTAGATCATGCTCATTATCAAACTCGTCCAAGGTATACACCCATATTCCAATTTAGATCAAAGATCTAAAGTAGGACTTTAAAAGTGGTAACAAGTTCAGCCATTCAGATGTGAATTCATCTCATTAAAATGCATTGGTTTCTGTCATTATTAAACATACAACATAAAAGCTCACATTTCAAGTTTGATCAAAATCTGATGACAAACATGGTTTCCTTAGTAGCTGCAAACTCATTAGCATCCGTTCATTATCAGACTTGTTCCAGATTTTGATGATATAATTATACATTTCAGATTTGATTAAGTCAGATTTGAAATGTGGCCTTCACAGTAATAACAAGTTCAACCAATCAGATGCAATGTGAGAACCAAATTAAGCTTCAACTGTGTTTTTATCTCCAACTTGTGAAACTATTTGTTGCATTGTTACATTCAATAAATATGAATTATATTATCACATTATTACATCTTTTGCATTAAGTTAAAGTAAGAAGAATAAAAGTGTCCAAAGATATGCAAATCCTACCTGCACAAGAACAAGCAGTCACCGTTGTGTGTCAACTCATTTAAATTGACCAATAGAACAAAAGGTATCCAAATGTTAAGCAGTGGTTTATCTATCTCATTCATGAATGTAACCAAGGCTAGGAAGATAAAGTAAAACACTTGATACATGAAAAGCTTTGGTTCATAGATTGAGTTTAGTAGGAGTTAAAAATTGTGTAAAATTCCTGAACAAACTCCAAGGTTTGCTCAACAAGAATAAATTTTTTGCAATTACTTGAAATGAAATCATAGCATCATAATTTCACTGATCTTACAAAAAAAAAAAGTTCGATGTTTCTAAAATGAATAGGCATTGCTTTTAAAAGAAAATCTAGTTTTGTT
The DNA here is from genome assembly GCA_028554795.2 of Sinohyriopsis cumingii. Classification (NCBI taxonomy): domain Eukaryota; kingdom Metazoa; phylum Mollusca; class Bivalvia; order Unionida; family Unionidae; genus Sinohyriopsis; species Sinohyriopsis cumingii. The sequence goes on from CM068825.1 coordinate 128,556,726, forward strand.
TTGAATCAACAATAACACTAGAATGGCTACATTCACATGCAAAAACCAGTGACATTATACACATTCCTTTCACTGCATGTGAAGCGTACTGAAACATCTAGGAGTAATGTCTTTAACAATCTTTTAGGAATTGTGGCTATCTTGAAAATAAAGATAATTTATACAAATAACTGAAAAACATTCCATAAAGCTATTTATTGACAATTAGTACCAACGCTATTCCAGCATTTGCATCTGCACTCTCCTCTCACTGTTGATGCCTATTCCTTTTTTAATTTTTCTGAGGTTCTTCAGTAACTCACACTCTTGGTAATGCTGTGGTCTGTTTGTGGACCCCATTGTGCGTGAGTAAAAACCAGGGACAGGTGTATAAGTGACTATGTTACAAGTTTGATCAAAGTCAGATCAAAACTATAGTATGCAAAGTGGTAACAAGCTCAGGCAACCATGTGTAAGATCCCCTCCATGTTATGCCTCAATCTCGTTTATTAGCAAACTTGTCTGAAGTTTCAATGATGTAACCCCATATTCCAAGACTGATAAAAAATAGATGATAAATATGGATGGTAATTAAACAACTATTGATAGATAGATTTTACACTCCACATGATGCACAATGGATGCAGGTTGTATCTTATGTTCATTTGGTCTTACAACCTGGTGAACTATAGAGAGACCCAAGTGGACCTGAGAGCACTCACCTGAATTATATATCTAAACAGTTGAATTTTTTAGGCCATGAGTTTCTTTTCTCTTGGTAATTAAATTTTTGTGTGTGTGTGATTTGGAATTTTAACAAAGCTTTAACAATCTTTCAGTCCTATTGATATGATGTCTGCAGTATGGCAGTTTAGAGTGATGTTTAGCACTGGGGCATCATGCCGCAGACATGTGGCATCATGTCCCTCCCAGTCACATTAGCCTGACACTAACCTCTTAATGCTGAACTCCTAGTAAGGCAGCTGTAAGTACCATTTTTATAAGTCTTTGGCATGAATTAAATTTTGGAAGATTAATAATGTAATTAAAATAAAAACTCAAAATTATCACTGCATCAGGGCCATATGTAAGCTCAATATTGTCAGTGGATTACTGATTTGAAAGATTTATCTACTGTTGAAATAAATTGCATCTATTTTTGGATACAATTCAGATGAAAATGTGAGCCAAATATATATATATATATATATATATATATATATATATATATATATATATATATATATATATATATATATATATATATATATATATATATATATATATATATATTATATAATGCTAGCTTTAGACAAAGGAATAAACAATCATAATAAACAATCATAGGAACAAGATCTTCTCACAAAAATGTGTTCTTTGGAAACAAACTATTAGAATAATTCTAAATTACTTGATGAAAAAAGTAGCAGTTGAAAATTATTAGAAAGAAAACATTATGTATTGTAAGAGCTAAAAGAATTAAATCAAACATAAACCTAACAGCATAAAGAAATGGAAAAGTATGCATGGCTTAAATTGTTCATGCAAATGAAAATGGCCAAAAATTTACTCAAGGACTTGTAAAGTCAGTAAAATTACTAAAACTACTTTGGTTGTAGTTTAGATTTACACCAGAATTCTGGCAACACTTTTTTAAAAACAACCTAGATAGCAGATAAATGATCGCTCTTGTTAGAATTCTGTTAGAGAAACCATACAGCTCTAATTTTAGGAAGGAGTAAGAATTTTTTTTAAGCAAGTAATTACCTGGAGTTCCCCAAAAGTTTTAACTAGTATGGTTGTAACATAAAGACAAATTTTACTTGGAAAAGAAATTTTAGACAGCAGTATCGATATTCTACTAAAAGTATAATGCTTGCAGCAAAACTTATACTTTGAAAAATAAAATCTAGAAAATTAAATATATGAGGATTTGTTGAATTTATAACTGTATTTTCACTTATAAGTCAAACTGCAAACATCAAAGCCTCTGATCTGCCATTGCATAATGTGCTTGCATGTCACTGTCTATGTTGTTTGTTCTACTGATTACTCCTAACAAACTGCAAAGACTTGGATATGCAAGCACATTATATGACAGCAGATCTGGGTCTGTTTAGTTTGCACATAACTGTCTATATTGTTTGTTCTACTGATTACTCCTAACAAACTATACGGACTTGGATATGATGGTACATTATATGCCAGCAGGTCTGGGTGTTTATTTTGCAGCTGGACTCGACTTACAAGAAACTAAATACAATAGATGCTTTTATAATATGGAAACATGCTCCACTTCTATGTATGATAAGAAAAGTGATTTTGAGAATTAATGGAGAGATTGGAGACCAATATTGGTTTATGAATGAATGACTTGGTTTATTAGATATATCAACTTTCACAAAAGTATGCAATTTACATTTGCTATATTATATGATAAATATTACTGCTGTTCTGTTACTCATTCCAATGGTACATATTGTTTCCTTTGTAAGAATTTCTTCCCTCATTTTTCTACTGGTACTTCATTCTTTTTTTTCTTTTTTCTCTACTTAAGCACCAGATGTGTTGTTGCCAATCTATTCAACTGAATGTCCTCTGTATCCAAAATAGTTCTGAAGAATATCTTTGAATATACATTGATATGAACATGTTATTTATTGTACATAATTAACCTTGAAATCACACTATCTGGGGCAATACACGTTTCAAATTAAAAGAATATTAAGGTATTTGTATTTATTTTCATAGGTAAAATACAAAATATATATTTGAAATAATTTTTGAGTGATGGTTCTGAACATATGTAAATGCCTTAAAATAATGTACAATAAATTTGATGACATAAATAAAAATTAATAATTTTTTTTAATTTTTCAAGTACTTTAATATGGTATTAGTAGCAAATGTAAAATTGTATTTAAACAAAGCTCTTTAGTAAAAACCTCTTGATCCACAATTATTAACTTAGTGTTAGTTGTTATATTACTATTTCATATTTTCTCAGATTAAAAAACATAATCTCTAACATGCCTTATTTTGTTGTTTTTATATCTTGTTCCATTGAAATTTATGCATCTCATGTTCTGAAATTGCTATTTAAATCTGTCTTTAGTCTTGTAAAAGGAAAGAACTCTGTACAACCCAAACCTGTGATTCTAATTTGTGCTTGTCATATGTTATTTCCCTTGCTTTAGAATAAAATATTTTTAAAAATCTTTAAAGTACCTGTACAATATGCATTAAATGTTTAAATATGAAGCAACTCTGAATAATGTCTCCTGACATTCTGCAAGTTCTATAAAGAATAGTCTAACATATAAAATCTGATACAAATCTGAACACAAATAACATAGGCTTCATGTGTAGTAGCAAGCTCAGACAATCATATACATGACCACCTCATTAATATGCATGGATGATACTGATACAAAAACACATAATAAATCTGACCAAAATCTTATTTTAAATAAAAACATATGGCCTCACAAATGCAGCCAATCAGATGCAAGCTTACCTAATTAATGCGTTAATGTCCCTCATCAAACATCCAAGATCATTTCAATATAATCTTAAATACCAAATCTCATCAAATTATACCAGAAATGTGGCTGAATCTAAAGCATACACAAACTCAACCAATGAGATGAAGGATCACCTCATTTGTATGCAGAATGTCACACATTATCAAACTCATCTCAGATCTTGATAATATAAACTCATATGCTAAACCTGATCAACATCTGATCAGAAATCTAGTCTCTAGTGTGTTCACAAGCATGTGTTCATGGCAGAACAATACTTGATGGAAGACAGAAATGAAGTATCTAGTGTGTTCACAAGTATGTATTCATGGAAGGACAATACTTGATGAACACAGAAATGAAGTCACTAGTGTGTTCACAAGTATGTATTCATGGAAGGACAATACTTGATGGAACACAGAAATGAAGCCGCCTTAGTGTGTTCACAAGCAAGTGTTCATGGCAGGACAATACTTGATGAAGATAGAAATGAAGCCTTAGTGTGTTCACAAGAATGTGTTCATGGCAGGACAATACTTGATGGAAGACAAATGAATTCTCTAGTGTGTTCACAAGCATGTGTTCATGGCAGAACAATACTTGATGGAAGACAGAAATGAAGTCTCTAGTGTGTTCACAAGCATGTGTTCATGGCAGAACAATACTTGATGGAAGACAGAAATAAAGCCTTAGTGTGTTAGAGCATCCACCTCAGAAGCAGGAGGTCATGGGTTCGAACCCAGGCCAAGTCATACCAAAGACTTACAAAAATGGTACTAACAGCTACCTCGCTAGGTGAGCAGAATTAAGAGGTTAGTGTTAGGACTGGTTGGCCTGGTGTCAGGATAATGTGACTGGGTGGGACATCATGCTACATGTCTGCAGCATGATGCCCCAGTGCTAGATGTCCCTAAAAACTGCCACACTGCAGACATCGTAGTGATATGACTGAAAAATTGTTAAAACTACATTAAAAATCCTAATCACAAACACACACTTGGAGACAGAAATGAAGCCTCTAGTGTGTTCACAAGCATGTGTTCATGGCAGGACAAAACTTGATGGAAGACAGAAATGAAGCCTCTAGTTTGTTCACAAGCACGTGTTCATGGCAGGACAATACCTGATGGAAGATAGAAATGAAGCCTCTAGTGTGTTTACAAGCATGTGTTCAATATTTGATGGAAGACAGATGCAGGGTTATACCATGAGCTCATTTGGTCTTTCACCTGGTGAGTTAAAAACTAATTTTCATAAAATTATCTACCAAATGGAAGGGTTCATGGACAGAAGAACATACATGAGGATTCTTATATACACCTGCCAAAGAGGGAGGTATACAAAAATCTCAAAAATGAAAATGAGCTCACTTTGACCTAGTTTTAGTATGACTGAGCTTCTTTCCTTGAAATTCATCAAAATACAAAGTTACACAGGTGTAGTGAAATAGGTTCCAAAATACTAATGGTGTAACAAACATTCATAAAAGTAGTCAATGAAATGTAAAAATAATGTCACAGTGCCCAAGTTTTCATTTAGTTCAGACAACCTCTTCAAGATTGATTGATTGATTGATTGAGTGATTGTATCTTTATAGTGCATCAGCACAATTAGGCTATTTAGCCCCATACAAAAGGTTATATGTAAGATCATTTAAAAGTGGTAAAAGGTTTCATATCGGCCAGCAATATAAAACCAAAGAGTAAAATGACAAGATGGTAACGGTAATAAAAAAGCTTCCCAATCAAAGGGGAATGTAAATGGTGTATATTAATGATGACAGATGAAAAGGTATTGAAAAAAAGGGACGGAATAAAAGTTATAGTTTAGAATAAATGTTTACTTCTTTCAGGAATCCTATAATACAAGTTACATTTATTGTATCAAAAAGTTCCTTCATGTCATGCACATTGTATTACTGATCATGCGTAGGCTGGAGGCCGCAACAGTCATAATGTGCTTAACAGTGAATGGTTCATTGCAAGTAACGCACTCTGGTGGGTCTTCACCATTTAGTATGTGGGAGTGGGTTATGTTAGTATGACCAATTTGAATTCATGCAATGACTATGTCCTCTCTACAGATGGTTCTGTAGGATAGTGTCCATTCTCCTGGGGTTGGCTTGATTGCATGAAGTTTTATTCCTTGATGAATTGGGTCAAGCATCGTCAAATATACCTCCCTAGCTGAACCATAAGCGCAACCACAGTCCTTTTTGGAGTGTTGTTGTTGTTGTTGTTGTAGGGTTTAACGCCATTTTTCAGCACACAATAGGCTATACATGGCGGCCAGTATTAATGGTGGAGGAAGAACCCGGGAAAACCCCCGGAAAGAACCACCGACCCACGAGAAGCTACTGGCAAGCTTTCTCACATACCCACATTGGCTGAATCTGAGACTCGAACCCATGCAGACAGAGGTGAGATGGCAGTGATTCGTAATGGAGAGCGCTTTAGACCACTCGGCCACTCGGGGCCCCTCTGTTTGGAGTGAATAAACATTCTATATAAATTGAGAATGACTTTTCTATCAGCACCACAATCGAGAATGTGAAAAAGTTAGTACTGGCCCAATTTTTAATCTTGTTGATATTTTGTTGTGGTTGTCACTCAATTGTATGCATGTGCTTTGATTGATTACACATTAGAAAATCATCAACGTATAAGGGGCAATCCACACCAGGAGCTAAACACTTAATGATGCTATTGATTTTGATGTTGAACAGTGTCACAGGTAAAATACTACCCTGGGGCACACTCATCTCTTCCTCATGCATTATCAGAGAGTGTGGAGCCCATTCGTATCTTGAATTCTCTGAAAGTTTGATATGAATGAGAGCAGACGGCCTTTTAGACCCAGATCGTGCAAGTCATTTAGTATCCCATAATTCCATGTTGTGTCAATGGCCTTTTCTAAATCAAAGAAAACATCAACTAAATGTTCCTTCTGGATAAATGCATCGCAAATAAATGTTTCCAGTCTAACCAGGTGATCACTGGTGCTCCGGCCATATCAAAACTCACTTAGGAAAGGAGAAATTAAATTGTTAGTTTCCATTGTACCATACAAACCAAGAAATGATCATTTGTTCCATTGTTATGCACATACAGCTCATCAGAGCAATGGGTTGATAGCTGTTAGGATCTGTGCTATCTTTACCTGGTTTGGGAACTGGTATTACTGTTGCTTCTTTCCAAATTTTTGGTACATTACCAGTAATCAATGATTGAAGATTTCCAGAAGGACTGTTAATGACAAAAACTGGTAATGTATTTCGTCAGGAACATTGGATCTATCATGGGCCTTATTCAAAGATTCAATGTGAATTTCAACAGTCTTTTTTCTTGAGTTTTTAATCTTTGGAGTGCTTCTGAATAATTAGACAATGAGGAATCTTTAGAGAAACTATCAGCAAGTATAATAACTATGTCATGTTTGGAATTAAAAATTTTGTTGTTTAGTTTCAGATGTCAGAAAAAATTGTGTTTTCCCTTTCCATTTATTTTGTGAATTGTGCTTCAAACTTTCTTTATAAAGAAATGAGAATTTAAATCTGAAACATATTTTTTCCATGTTGCTCTTCTACTTTCTTTAATCGTGTGGGAGTCTTTGGCCTGAACAATACGGTACTTAGTTAAATTTTCAGGCACTGGACGATTATTAAATTATTTCAGTGCTTCTCTGAATTGTCTAATGGCCTCTTTACGTTCTTTGGTGAACCATGGCTTTTGGGTTCTTTTACAGTTTGGTGAGGACATGGGAATGGATTCTTCTGCAATCTCGATTAAAACAGAAGTAAAATATTGAAAATGGTTATTGTTGTTTAAAATGGTATCTCTCTTAAGCCTAGCTGTGCAAAGTGTTTCAAATTTAGCCCAGTCAGCCTTCTTTAAATTCCATTGTGGAATTGCTTCATCAGTTGTAACATTGGTGTTCTTAAGAGATTGGAAAGTGGTCATTACTGTGAAGGTCATCAGCGACCTTCCAATTTTTATCCAAAAGTAGCAAAAGAGAACAAATTGTCATATTGATACAGGTGTATGTACCCGTTCCTGGGTGTAAATATGCTGGTGATTTGGTGTTATATAGACAGAAGTCGTGACTAGAAATGAAATCAACCTTTTTGACCTTGTTGCTTATGTAGTTTGATCCCAATAAAGTGTTATGGGCATGGCATTAACATCCCCAAGTAGAATGTATGGAGTGGGCAGTTGTTGAACAAGGCTGTCTAAGTCATTTGGTACTAGGTTGGTGTTTGGTGGTATATAAATAGAGCAAAAGGAAATCACTCAATGTAGTGTGATGCTTACAGCAATGGCTTGTAAATTTGTGTTTAAGGGAATGACGCTATCTCAGTAGCCTTATTGTTTACAACAACGGAAACTCCTCCTGCGGCCCTGTCAACAGTTCTGGAGTAGGTGTTAAAGAGTAGTTTTTAAGCAAGATATTCTGTGTTGTTTAAAAAAGTTTCCTGCAGGCATAGTACTGCAGGATCATGTTCATTTAAAAGTGGAAGAATTTCATTGTAGTTGGTTTTAAGTCCTCTGCAATTCCATTGTATGATGCTGTTCTTCATTACGGATCTTTTTAAATCAGAGTGGATGTTAACTAGTTTAGATCTTTCACAGATTAATATGTGGGTTTGTTTCTCTGGAGGAATAACAGGATTAAATTTTGGGGTTATAGGTCTGGGGCCACCCCAAGGACATGGAGAAGTTTCTTCTGCATCCATATCCTCAAAGTCTCCTAACCTGTTGTGCAGTTTTATAAGATTAAACCTCTTTTGCTGCCTATTTGTTTGTGTCTTTTTTCACTGTTTGGTGATTATGGCGGTGGAGTGTTGTTGAATGTTGTTTGAGTCAATATGGAGTTTTTCAAAGGTTAATGTTTGAGCTGGAAGGGGATTCAGGTGGGTGGGTTTTGGTTTAGGCGTTTTTTTGTTGCTTTTGAGTTGTTTTTCACTACAGTTGAGAAGGTCGACTGGGGAGGGAAGTTCTAGCTTGTATAAGCTTCCTGGCCTCTGGATTGGGGATGTTGGAGGTGTACTTAACCCTATGTATTTCCTTCTCATGTTTCCAGGTGTCACAATCTTTGAATTAGCATGGTGCTCCTTTCCACAGCTGATGCTATGCGGAGTGGCTCTTCACTCAGATTCCCAATGAGAAGGGTCTCCACATCGGCCACATATGTGGCAATTCAAGCATCAGTCTTCATGATGGTTGTATTTTTAACATTTGAAGCATTGAAGGGGATTTGGTATATATATCTTAAACTTTACCTGTAAAAATCCAACCTTGACTACTTTAGTTTCTGTAGGTTTGTTAGATGTGAGTATAATGGTGTCGGTGTCCTGCGGATTGTTGTTTCGTTTGATACAAATTCTATGGACTGCAGTGACACCTTCATTTTGCATCCCTTCGATGACTTCATTGTTGCTGACTCCAGCCAAGTCACAGCAACGAATGACGCCTTTTGATGTATTAAGTGATGTGTGTGCAAAACAAGTTACTGGAATGTCATGAAAGGTCTTAATTTTTTGGATGTTCTCAGTATGTGCTTTACATTCTCACTCCACAAGCAGAGCACCCGATTTAAGTTTTTTAACACTTTTGGGTTTGCTGACTAATACAAGTATAGTCTTTTCATCTATAAATGGCGATAGTGTGACAAGTGGTCTAGCTTCATCTTTGGACTGGATGACCATGAAGTGAGGAAAAGATACCATGCCAGATGGCACATCATCAGGGTCTGAAAGTTTTTGTTCTCCTATGTTGACTTTTTGGGGGATTTTCCATTTTTTGTTGTTTTGTTATTTTATCACCCGTGCTTGCCCACCCGCCATGGAGTCCAACAAGGGGATACTTTCCAAGTGCCAGGGATACACAGTGTCATACTCAGTAGGTAAGATTACTTCCCGTTGAGCCACCACCTTCCAAGAAGTCTTATGAGAGTAGGAGAAAGGAAAAATAAAAGGGTAGAAAGTAGGGGCATGGTGGTATCAAAAGAGATATAAGGAGAAAAACAGAGAAAGGGAGCAAGTAAATTAAGACCTCCTAGGGCTTGGCGTGACCAGCCGATTTGTTGCGACCAAGCCCTCAAGATCACCCATCTAGAAGAAGTAGAGGCCAAAGCAGTGCCAAAGTAATGCATTGCATTGGAAAGCCTCTGCTCAACTACCAGGATCCTTTCCTCCCCCCAACACAGGATGCAACCCATGGCAAACAGGTTGCCTCTACTTAGTCGCCTCTTATGACACATAGTGAGTACACGTCTGATCAATTCTAAAACCCCGGACCTGCAGGGGGGAATTTCTTTAAGATGCATCCACATACAAAGCTTTATTAGTGCTAGTAAAACAGGGTCCAGGCCTAGAAATCAAACACTTCTGCTTTCATTTGAACATGAGATTTTGTTTCAACTAATCACAAATGGCATTATTTTGAGAGCTTGTTCCTGACCGGTTGATTATGGAAACTTAGCCTCCAACTTAAGTTCACAATTTATAATCTCCAGTCTAGGATAATAATGGTGTAAAAATTCATACGTGAAAAAAATATTAGACAATAATAATAATAATAATAATAATAATAATAATGCTTTATTTATAGAGGGTGACTCATTAGGCAAGGACTATTCTCCCTTGAGGCCCTCTTAACACATTAACCCCTGGTGATGAGTTTACGAGGCAGGAGGTAGTAGCCTACTGCCGAGCTCTGTAACGTCAAGGTGATGTAAGATACACTAAAGTGGGTGGTATTATAGAAAGGTAGGCTGATGTAACTCTACAATAATACCAAATAATCTGGAAGTTCTAGTTGCACTACAAAATACAGAGGAAAAAACCTCATTTTTTGGACCTGATTTTTTTCCACCCAAAATTCGCCAGCAGTCGGAATCCAATTTTGTGCCTGGATTTTAGACTTTTTGGTCTCAGATCTAAGGCAGACTGGTATGAACTGCAAACAGACAGATGAACCTTTGCAAAATGTTGGATAAGATGGACATTTAGAATAAAGAGTGGTCTCAATACAAAAATAATGGGTCCATTAAGCAAAAAGAAAAAAGAAAAAAGAAAGAACTCCAACTTTTACTTTCTGCCCATACACATGCCAAATAGCCAATGAAAAACAATGTTTCTAACACAACTAGGCATTATGTTATTGGAAAATCACCTGGAAGTTGATTTATTAGGATTAGTTCAGAAATAGCTTTCAAAATGTGTTTCATGTAACTTGAATTTGAGGCGAAAATGACAAAAGCTTCCAGGGGTTAATGTGTTAACGAGAGTATAATAATGCACATCATATGAAGATAGCAGTAATTACTGTTTATTTTAACATGTTTAGTATTAAAATACTCAATTCCATTATCTGTTAGAAACACATACATGCTCATGATATCTCACACAGTAATTCAGTTGTGGTATGGTTGAGTTAACCTTGAGATGCATCCACACAATAGAAATGTTGCCAGGATTACAGAAATGATGCCAGGATTTCATCTGAAGTGAGGATCTCCCCCTTGTCAAATACATGTCAACTTTTCATAAGCCATGTAGGGAGATTGAACAAAAATATAGGGAGATTTGGACCTAAAATCAGGAGGCTTTTTTGCAGCATATTTTAAGCCCGTTTTCACTAAATATTGACCGATCTTTTGTGTCCAATATGTGTGAAATTCTCAAAGGATGTGCCGTTTCTCCCTGTGACATGCCTTATTTTCCCCCAGAACATGCCTTCTTTTCAAATCCTGGTAGCTGTGGCCACACCGCACGATAGTTTAAGGTTACTATTAAGTGGCACAAACAGACAAGAATGCCAGTGTAGCTAATCATTGCAATTGTCTTGTAAAAAGGACTGGCCCTCCAACATATTACGTAAGCACAGCAATTGATTGGCAAATAAACGATGCCTTATTTTGCTGTAACTAACAGTCACATGTGTACACTTGTGTCAACTATTTTTCCCACATATTATATCCCACCTTATTTCCTTATCGTCAACTTGTAAGGCATTTAGCTTTGTTTATTAAATAACATATTTATGACTATTCTAAATTAGTTTTTATGGGTACATATTCTGTGGGGAATTGTTTTTCCCTTCTTTTAACTTAATGTTTTCATATACAGTATAGTAATGCCAGGTATTTTACTTTTCTTTTGTGAGAATGGTGATGCTACAGCATTCTTGTGATCGAAACAAATTGCTAACAATTTTATTGCTGTGGTCTATATTTTGCTGCAGTTTATTTTCTGATTTGAGTATTGTTGTGGGGATAAAAATATTCATAAATTTATGTGAACAATGTTTAAACTATACATTCTATTTACTGAAGAATTATTTCATCACAATATTCTCAGGTGAAATAGAACATGGCTTCTGTGGACTGCATACAATATATATACTCATGTAGAATTATGATTATGAGAAATGAAAATTAATAGACATAATGTAATAGTTGGAAGTTCTCTGCAAAAATTGGGAGATATTATGAAACTGGGAGGTAGGCGTGGAAGGACAACAAAAATTGGGAGTTTTTATCTCCTGGCATGAAAGTTGACAGATCTTTGAATCCCTGATGTTGAGAAACTCCAACAGATCAATTTAACTTGGTATCAAAACTTTTGTTTCTGTCTGAGTTAACATCTTCAAAATATACCCGTCTGATTGGCACCAATTTCATTCAGGACCAACTAGACAACACAAAGTCTCTTAGTTAGAAATCAAATTTCAATATAACCATCCATTCCACAGCAGCAATAACATTTTGAAGCTGACCACTGTAGCAGTCCAACTGACACTATTTTAATTTTGGGTCCACAAGAACTAGGGATGAATGTGTGTGTAAAGTTTCAAGGCAACCCTCAAAGTAGTTATGGAGGTGTAAATAGAACAATCAAGTGCTAATGGACAGATGGACGAAAGACCCATGACCAGAAGAGCTATAAAAAAAAGTTGGGAATTTTCTGCCATTAAGTAAACAAGGTAGGGCTTACAAAAATGATGACTGATTTTCACACATCTGACTGATTTTTCAGTGCAATGTTACTGAAATTGTCTTCGATACTACTCTAAAAATGAAAATAGAGAATGGCAACTTACATTTTTATGTGGATAGATGATTCCTTTGGATACCTGGCCGACTCTCCTGATCTGTTCAATAGCTGGCTGAATTTGTTTGTTGATGATAATCATCATCAACACAAGGATTTCTCTGAAAGTTGTTAAAAATAAAATCACAGGGATAAACTTACTAATGATGATAGTATATTAAATGTAAAAATCCTGTTACATTGGTCTCAGAGTCTGTTTAAAACCAAAGACTTTCATGAACTCTAAACTGCATGTCTTTGCATATAGTTTTATAAAAATGGTATGCCAAAAGACATAAGTGCGCTGTTTTATATAAACAGATATATATAGCAATTACTGTAAATTAAATGTCAAAAATAAAACAATAATCTGTGTATAATGTTGATGATTATGCCTGTCACAATGAGTTTTATACAGGATTCTGATAGGACAATAGTAGTTCAAATTTTGGACAACTGCTTAAAAATTAATGACCAGTTAGGATCTCTTGACTTTTGGTAAGAATACACATTCTTAAGCTGACACTCCCAACTGTTGTAAATCACATTAATCTGATTAAATTTTAAGATTATAAGCAGTGTTGAAAATTTGTGAAACTCCGTAAAAATTAAAGAAATCCAATGTCATTTACACAGAGACATACATACACACATACAGACATACATACATACATACAGACAGACATACATACATATTAATACTGACAATATGTCCACTATGATTAAAATACAAAAAAATATGAACCGAAAACATTTCTTTCAATAAATATGTTGAGACAAATGCTGTTGCATGAAACTCCACAGCTTGAGTGCTCACGCAGAACTAATTGCCTATGTCAAAGGTTTTACAGTTTTCCATTTTTTTAACAAAATAAACCATATATGTTTAAGCAACATCTGTATATAAATGCATTGTTACTTTGAAATCTCTTGTATTTCCATTATTTTATTTATATATGCCATCAAAATTTAAGTGTGTACTCAAATTGGGTTTTGTGAGAATGGGGCCAGAATGTTTCCAAATAATGGCAAAAAAGTTGTGTGGGAAGTGATATTTGAGATATTTACCTGTACTGAATCTGAGGAATGTGCATGTACCATCTGCAAAACAGTTTATAGAAAACCTTCCTGAAAAGGAAAAAAAGATTGTATTTATATCTATATACAGTACTTTATTTTTTTCCATTTCAATTTCCATTGACTTGCTTGGTCATACTCTTACATTTATGTCCATGCATTGATATGCCACATTTAATATTTCATACAAATATGTGTCCTAAAAAATCTTTATACAAATTTACATTCTGTTCCAACTTCAATTTAAGTAAATAATTTGTATAGGTTACATGTTTTAGCCAATTAGCTGACTCTCTTAAAAAGCTGAAGCTGTCCTTGTTGATCAAAAATTTTAAGGAATGAAAGCAGCTGAAGCTTTGTTGTCATTCAGAGAAATGCTGAATGTGTTTTGGGGAAAAGACAACACAGATAACAAATCCCAATAAAGCATAGGTGTATAAACATAGCTAGATAAATCAAATTATAGATGTCTAACCTATTTCTCTCAAAAAGTATGTCTACCCATGGTTATATTTTGTTCTTTGCAGCCTTGAAGTCTCAGTCTCTCTCTTTTTTGAGTATGTTGTTCATTAGAAATATGCAGTATTTTTGGTTGGTTTTTTTTTGGGGGGGGGGGTTGAGGGGGAAAGGGTAAACTAATTTCAAGTAATGTAATAAGCTTACTTCTACTGCATTTCTCAGGGATGCCAAATCTCCAGTCCAATTATGTTAATCCCTTCTCCAATTAGTAATTGGATGCCAATTAAAAAGAACATGATCAGTCTTATTTTGTTCTGTTATGGCAAACATACAAAGCATCTTCCTTTTTTGTCTTGGATGAAGACTATAGGACATAAGTGCAGGGTTGTAGGGGAGAATCATAGCAATAGTAATAGTTAAGCATTACATAATTAAAATTAGTTTAACGCCACCAAAAGATAGCTTTTTAATAGCAGTAATACATGACCGTTTACTACTGCACTGCCAAAACTGCAAAGAATTGAATCATTTTATTACCACTGAACCATAAAAAAACCTTTCCCACTGACAAGGCATGCATTTGTTTCTCAGAGATCCCAAGGAGAACAAGGCAACTGACTTAAGGGCATGGTTTTTGAAGCTTCGCTCAAGGTTGGTAAGGGAGTTTATGTAATGCCCAAAGAACCCATTAAAGATTTGCTATAGGCATTGATGAGAGATACCAGTCTCTGAAGCTCAAAATATCTCAAGATGAGGATCTAACACAATGGCAGAACCCCTAGAGAACTTTAAGAATATTAGAAGTGGCTGCCCTATAAACCTAAATGGCAGAGCCCCTAGAGAACTTAAGAATATTAGAAAGGGCTGCCCTATAAACCTAAATGGCAGAACCCCTAGAGAAATTAAAAATGTTAGAAATTGCTGCCCTATAAACCTAAATGGCAGAACCCCTAGAGAAATTAAGAATGTTAGAAATTGCTGCCCTATAAACCTAAATGGCAGAACCCCTAGAGAAATTAAGAATATCAGACGTGGCTGCCCTATAAACCTAAATGGCAGAACCCCTAGAGAAATTAAGAATATTAGAAAGGGCTGCCCTATAAACCTAAATGGCAGAACCCCTAGAGAATGTAAGAATATTAGAAAGGGCTGCCCAGTATAAACCTAAATGGCAGAACCCCTAGAGAACTTAAGAATATTAGAAAGGGCTGCCCTATAAACCTAAATGGCAGAACCCTTATAGAACTTAAGAATATTAGAAGTGTCTGCCCTATAAACCTAAATGGCAGAACCCCTAGAGAACTTAAGAATATTAGAAAGGGCTGCCCAGTATAAACCTAAATGGCAGAACCCCTAGAGAAATTAAGAATGTTAGAAATTGCTGCCCTATAAACCTAAATGGCAGAATCCCTAGAGAAATTAAGAATGTTAGAAATTGCTGCCCTATAAACCTAAATGGCAGAACCCCTAGAGAAATTAAGAATATCAGACGTGGCTGCCCTATAAACCTAAATGGCAGAACCCCTAGAGAAATTAAGAATATTAGAAAGGGCTGCCCTATAAACCTAAATGGCAGAACCCCTAGAGAATGTAAGAATATTAGAAAGGGCTGCCCAGTATAAACCTAAATGGCAGAACCCCTAGAGAACTTAAGAATATTAGAAAGGGCTGCCCTATAAACCTAAATGGCAGAACCCTTATAGAACTTAAGAATATTAGAAGTGTCTGCCCTATAAACCTAAATGGCAGAACCCCTAGAGAACTTAAGAATATTAGAAAAGGCTTCCCTATAAACCTAAATGGCATAACCCCTAGAGAACTTAAGAATATTAGAAAGGGCTGCCCTATAAACCTAAATGGCAGAACCCCTAGAGAACTGAATATTAGAAGTGGCTGCCCTATAAACCTAAATGGCAGATACTGAACATTATCTTTCCACAAATGGAAGAAAGAAAATCTGCAACTGTGTTTAAAGGGCATAGATAGGATCCAAGCATTTCCTACTGCATCAGTTACAGATGATCCTCCACTTCTGAAGAACTGGTAGATTGCCTCCTAACCTGACAAATATGCTCCAAATCTGATTATTCAAAAAAAAAGCAAGTGTGAAGGGGGATGTAGCAGGTCCTTGGCCTGCCATGTCCGAATACCTTCAAACCAAGGCAGATACATTGACGTCATTGGTGGAAAAGGAGTCTCATTAATGAGCAGTGGGGGCCCTCAAACCCCATAGTGATTAACAGGAACATAGGAAAAGGGGGGAATGCTGATCCAATCCTCTTCCCAAGGCATGCAAGTGAAACCTGGCTCCCTATCCCCATAGGGATTGAGTGGTAGCCTATTAGAAAGGTTGCTGACCCAATTCCTTTTACAGACTATCAATTAAAATCTGATGTCCAGTTGCTTGAAGAGTGTTGCATAGTGCCCGCTGATTGGCAACCAGTGCCTGGTGACCAGTGACTGGTCAAAGACAGGTCCAGTGAAGAAATGAGAGAAAAAATAACTTCAAATCATATCTATAGGAGTAAAAGTGCTGCTATTTCCTATTGACAGGAAGGCGAGGCTCACTCTTACTGGTCACTACTTTACCACCCATAAGAGGGTGCTGCTTATCCCTGCCAGGAGAGCATCATTCACTCATGCACCAGCACTTTTCATCCCTCAGGAGAAGCCAAAGACGTATCCCTAAAATGTTCTGACATCAGAATCTGCAGCTGGGAACCCAAAATGGGTAGGTGATGTTTACCCTGACACTAGTCCTAAGATGAATGGGGGTGAAAAGACTCAGACTCCAAAATGCTGGACACAAAATCAGTCAGCAATGAAGGCATGCCATTGAGCATCCTGATGCATCTGTATGATAATCCAAGAAAAAAGAGGAAGTTATTCGCTGTGTTGGTTATGACTAAGTAATCAGACTGGAAACATATTTTTTCAATTCTTAGCAACCAATTACTAGTTCAAGGAGGGAGTAATTAGCTTCATAGATTGAAGACTGCATTAAGTAAAGGAAAACAATTCAACCATAGCAAGTATAGTATTATTATTATTATTAACACATTTTGTCAGTTTTAATTCTATGCTGTAATTTGATTTGCCATTATATCAGGTTCATCATTCTTTCTTAAAAACAAGCAGTCTTTATTGATAGTACCATAATCACAAGCATTTTTCCTGTTAAGTAAAGGCCAATATAATTTTCATTAACCATATTATAAAAAGTAACATGCCTTTTAGAAACTAAAGTTGTATGCTAACTGTGGTTTGTGTTACTAATTTTGACGCTCGTAAATATTAGACACATATATCATAATTTGGACACACATATTAAACAATCAGGAAATGACACTGTGCATTTAGCCACCATGGGTTTAACTGTCTCGACTGACTTATGTCAAATAAAGGCTGTACGTATGATGATATTATCAACTAATGGTCAATTTGTGCCAGGTTGCCAGGAAACAGAAAGCCATTGTCTGATTGGCTGTATGCAAATTATAGATATTTACTGCTGCAAGAAAAATGTCAGTTAGAATATATTTAATTCTATCATATATTCAAGGAAAATTTAATTATAGGGATCAAGAAATTTTTTCTAAGGTCAGTGAAGTATGAACAAAAAAGACTGAATACATAATTATGATTTGTACTCTCCAGTGCATGCACTTTGCAGATCATACAGTTTTCACATTTGTTTTCATTCATACTTCACTAAACTTAGAGCAATAAAAGGTCAATCCTTAAATGTGTCATAAAATGAGGTCATAAATAGTACAATGCACACTTTTACAAAACACCAAGGAGCATCAAGCAGCAATAATGTTACTGAATAACTCTGAATATAATGTCACTGAGTAACCCTGAATCAAACAGTGTCAGTGAGTAACCCTGAATGCAACAGTGTCAATGAGTAACCCTGAATGTAATAATGTCAATGAGTAACCCTAAAAATGCAATGTCACTGAATAACCTTTAATGAAATAATGTAACTGAGTAACTATAAATGTTACTGAGTGACCCCAAATGCCAGGGAGAAACATTTTTACACAACACCTAGCAACATCAAGCAGCAATAATGTCAATGAGTAACCATGAATGCAATTTCACTAAGTAACCCTGAATAAAATAATGTCACTGAGTAACCCTGAATGCATTAAAGGCACTGAGTATCCCCAAATGCAATAATGTCACTGAGTAACACTGAATGCAAAGTCACTAAGTAACCCAAATACAACAATGTCAATGAGTAACCCTGAATGCAATAATGTCAATGAATAACCCTGAATGCATTGTCACTGTGGAACCCTAAATACAATAATGCAAATAAATAACCCCAAATGCAGTAATGTCACTGAGTAACCCTGAAAGAAATGTCACTGAGAAACCCTGAATGCAATAATGTCACCAAGTAACCCCCAATACCATAGAGAAACACTTTTACATAGCACTTAGCAACATCAAACAGCAACAATGTCAACCTTGAATTCAATAATATTACTAAGTATCCTGGAATGCAATAATGTCACTGAGTAACCCCAAATGAAGAGTCACTGAGTAACCCCAAATGTAATTTCACGGAGTATCCCTGAATGCAATAATTTCACTGAGTAACCCCAAATGCAAGAGTCACGGAGTAACTCCAAATGAAATGTCACTGAGTATCCCTGAAAGCAGTGTCAGTGGGTAACCCTGACTGCAATGTCAATGAGTAACCTAAATGCAATAATGTCACTGAGTAACCTTAAATGTAATAATTCTACTGAGTAACCCTGAATACAATCATGTCACTGAGTAACCCCAAATACCTAGGAAAAACACTTTTAAATAACACACAGTAACATCAAGCAGCAATAATGTCAATGAGTAGTCTTGAATGCAATAACGCCACTGAATAACAGAATGCAATGTCACTGAGTAACCCTGAATGCAATAATGTCACTGATTGACCTTGAATGCAATGTCACTGAGTAACTTTGAATGCAATGTCCCTGAACAATCCTTAATGCAATAACATCACTGAATAACCCTGAATGCACTATCCTCGAGTAACCCTGAATGCATTTGCAACCATGAATACAATATCATTGAGCAACCCTGAATGCAATAATGTCACTGAATAACTCTGAATGCAGTAATGTCAATGAGTAACCCTGAATGCAATAATGTCAATGAGTAACCCTGAATGCAATAATGTAAACGAGTAACCCTGAATGCAATAATGTCAGTGAGTAACCCTGAATGCAATATAAATGTCAATGAGTAACCCTGAATGCAATAATGTCAATAAGTAACCCTGAATGCAGTAATGTCAATGAGTAACCACGAATGCTGGGGATACTCTGATTCAAACTGCCAGAAATATATCAGATCAAGAAATGAAAACGAAAAATCTGCTTAATGATTTTTCTTGCCTGCTTGGGTATAAAAAAGAAACTAATGCAAGAAAAATAGGTGCTTCTGTAGCTTACTCTTTCCATTATGGAAACTGCCCTGTAGAATTTATCCTAACCTACAGTGACTTCCAGAAAGGTCTGAAGTCAACCTTGCATCTCTGGCCTATGTGGAGTAGTCCTCATATTTTTCCCAAGGATGTAAAGTACTAGTGGGACATCATGCCAGGTGGCATGGGGGAATGTGACAATAGCAACATGTAAATATTACATCACTAAAATGAATTTCCCCCCTAAAGAACTACATTTTAATATCAGTAAAATGTACAAGCTATTGCATTAGCTGAATTTGCCAGTTCAGTGGGAGGCTGATGATGCCAAAAACAAATAATTACTCACCCTTACTGCAGAAGTGTCCACTACCGTAGGATGGTGTCTTCTTGGGCCTCATTTTGTGCCACAACTATGGGTCCTAAGGAAAATATGCCTTTGCTCTGGTGTGCCAAAGAATGATGGTGGAAAGAGAGAAGATAGGAGATTGCCAAACCACAGCTTTCATCACAGCCTTCAAAGATGAACGAGTTAGACAGGCCCATGAGGTAGCAAAGGCTCACACAAGGGATTTAATCATCATGAAAGGTCCTTGTCAGTATGGGATTGACAAACTCTTTCAATGGTTAAGAAAATACACTTCAAAACAGTGGAAACCAATACAGTGTAGCCCTTTAGGAGAAATAAAATATGTTTCCTATCCATTCTTCTCCTTTTAAAGGCTGTCAAATGAAAACATAATTCCCTAACTGGGCATACAAGTCAATGTTGATCATCCCTAGCACAGACACAGCTGAGACTGGGGTGGGCATACAAGTCAATGTTGATCATCCCTAGCACAGACACAACTGAGACTGGGGTGGGCATACAAGTCAATGTTGATCATCCCTAGCACAGACACAACTGAGACTGGGGTGGGCAAACAAGTCAATGTTGATCATCCCTAGCACAGACACAACTGAGACTGGGGTGGGCATATAAGTCAATGTTGATCATCCCTAGCACAGACACAACTGAGACTGGGGATCTCTGTAGGGAACAGAGCTGACAGATGCTGATTTCCTTTTTTAGGTGGGGGGTTGCTAAGAAATGTGGCTGGCAAAGTAGAGACACTGATTTGTAGATTCTATTACACCAGAGACAGCACTGTTCTATGAATAGTTCATGAAGCTCACCCCTTCATCATGTGAACACTTAATTTAGAAACCATGTTTAATACATTAGAATACTGTACATACACAACTAAGGCCTCCTCATCTTGGCTCTGCAATGTTCTTAGGCCCAGCTGCACACCCTGAAAAAGAGAAATGGTGCACTACCAGTGGAATATTAACAGCATATGTGTTTAAAGTTAAACCTTTTAAACCAGATACCAGTCAAAAGTAAAAATTTAACTTTTTCAAGATAAATTGTCATATCTGTAAACAAATCTTGCTACAAAGGAAATTTAATCAAAAACACATAAAAGGAATAAATTATTATAATGATTTTCAATGTTAACAAAAGAAAACAGATCTAGTTAAACTGGTCATATAAATGAATCCAACAGCTGACATGTACAATATGGTTCCACAGACATGAAAAACAACAATCTTTTGATCTTTCACTGTTCCAAAGAATGTGAACTGAAGAACTATACAACTATTATATTCTAAAATATTTAGAGAGGCTTCTTTCCAATGTCATCACTCATGCCATAATTTCATACCATTTTTCAAAAGCAGAATTACAGTTTGTTTCTTTTTCAATTTCACTGAAAGGTTTCACAAAGTAGATCATTAAAGAAATTTTCTTCATCAGAGATTTTCAAGTTTCTTTATGTTATTTCAATATGATTTGCCTTTTTATGGCAATCATGGTATGTTTCTAGTGATACATACAAAGTAATGATCACAAAATGAAAAAATTGCTAATTTTATTTCACATATATATTTCGGTTTGCTGGTAAAAATGTAACCTAACAGTGTCTGTGATTTGGGAGATAGTAGATTTGCACAAGAAATTAATTATTATAAACTCTACAGTTCAAAGAGTCTAAAAACTTTCATGGCAGGATCTTCAAGTCAGTATTTAGGTCATCCTGGTCAATACTTAGAGCTTAAGCAATTTTTTAAAAATATATATATATATCCAATTAGCTGCTGAATTTGGAGGTTTGTAGTGTTATGTATATCTATAATGTGTGTTTAATTTTTGGTGCATGACTGTAGATTCAAATAGAGCTATAAATTAGTTGTTGACAAGTTTTAAACTCGATCTATAATGAACATGTTGACAGTTTGGGGTGAATTTCCACTGAATGATTGAGTCAGGTGGGTTGTGTTGCAACAAGCCACTTAGAGCATGTTGCAACATAGTCATAGAAAAGAGTTCAAGGGATGTATATAAGGAGGAAGTAGATATCAATTAATTCATCCCTAATTCCTGTTATTGTTATCACTGTAATATCAGTCTGCCAAGTATTTGATATTGTCTTTATTTTTACTTTGAGAGGAACATTCATTTAATTATTTGTTGAAATTGCAAAGTGCTCATATGACTGTTTGAATTAAAGCAACATTTTGGCATTATTGTGATTTCATTCAAAGATAATCTGAACAATGCCAATGTGATACAGCAAGACTGTTGGCACATCAGCACAATCAAAACTGTTGCCACTTCAACATATTCAAGACTTGGCATTTAATTACATTAAGAATACTGGTAAATCAGCATACTCAGGACTTGGAATTTATCCTGAAACACTCATCTTTTAGACTGGTGATAGAAATTTTAGGATTATTTTGGATTTAGTTCTCAATACTTTAAGCTCCTCCTAAATTTTCATTTTATAACATAGAGAATTAAATTATTTGGTAACATGTCTATGAAAACTTAAAGATTTGAAAACATTGATCACACATCCTCCCTCATGATTCCACCTATCATATCTTTCCAACTAAAATCCATTAATAGGCAGTTTTTCATCTTCAATGAGTATTTAAAATGAAATTTTCAAAGATGCAAAGATGTCAATAACCCTTTATTGAGCATAATGGGCATCAATTTATTAAGTTTTGGAAGGATACCAATGTCTTAATTTATATTTATATAGATTCTCAAGCATTTTCTGCAAGTCCAAAAGTAATGTAGCTATCTGCATTACCAGCTGAATTCATTTCAAGATTTTGCTCTGCATGGAAAGTTGTATCAGTACATGTAATATTATGGAAGTCATTTAAAACTAACGTACAAGTTACAGCATTTTCTTGGAAATTATCATTTTTAGAAAATAAGCATCAGTTCACTATAAGCAAAAATTGTACCTAATCTGTTAAGTTTTATTACAAGTAGTTTGGACTGGTAGACAGATGGAATGAATTAGGCAACACAGTATGAAGGTTACTTAAACAATACAGTATGAATGTTACTTAGAAGACATAGTATGAATGTTACTTAGAAGCACAATATGAATGTTACTTAGAAGCACAATATGAATGTTACTTAGCTGACACACTATGAATGTTACTTGGATGACGGTATGAATGTTAATCAGATGACACAGTATGAATGTTATTTAGATGAAACAGTATGAATGTTAATCAGATGACACAGTATGAATGTTACTTAGATGACACAGTATGAATGTTATTTATTTCATTAGGTTGTCTTTAATCTCATCAACTGTACATTTATTTACACCATCTTTATTTTTAATCCTGAAACTTAAAAAGACTTTGTCTGAACAAGCATTTTTTTGCCTCAAGTGAGTTTAAATTCTGACACTTGCTCCAGTATTATTGTTTATATACAACAACATGGTGTTGAACAGCAGTTATGACAAACTAATACATCTTGAGAATGAAAGCAGTTGAATGTATTTATATCAGAAAATATGCATAATTTAGTGGCATTATCTAAGTCCAGGTTATCTGATTTTAACACTGATCATAGTTTTGTTAATCTGTACTGCAAGATATGGTGCCTGTTTGGATACAATCCACTCCTCCACTAAGTCCAAAAAGGCACTCAGTCTGGCATAGTGAATAAAAATAAAATGGTGCCTCTTTAGATACATTCCAATACTCCACCACATCAAAAACAGGCACCCAGTCTGGCATCACAGATCAACATAAAATGGTGATGAAGTATATAGATCTGCAATTTTTTCATATGTCTGACAGATTTAAGATTCAAAGTTTGCTAAATAACAAAGTGACAAAATTGTCCCAGCGAAAAGGAGATTCTTACCCTCAACATATGGTATGGATTCTTTGGTTCATACAGTTTTATATTCTTGATATGTGCCAGCACATCCTTTAGTAATGGAATGTTGTTCTGGTAAGCATACAGGGCATTGATTATCTGTTCCTCACAAGCTGTCCCTGTGATCTGAAAAAAGGGGACAGTCAAGTCATCACATGTGAGTTTAAAGTTCAACAGAGATATTCTACAAATTAAACACCAGGTTAACCCATAGAAGCTTTAACTCCTATTGAGATATTATACTTCACAATAAACAGCCAAGTCAACCCAGAGAAGCTTTAACTCCTATTGAGATATTATGCTTCACAATAAACAGCCAAGTCAACCCAGAGAAGCTTTAACTCCTATTGAGATATTATGCTTCACAACAGACAGACAAGTCAACCCAGAGAAGCTTTAACTCCTATTGAGATATTATGCTTCACAATAAACAGCCAAGTCAACCCAAAGGAGCTTTAACTCCTATTGAAATATTATGCTTCACAATAAACAGCCAAGTCAACCCAGAGAAGCTTTAACTCCTATTGAGATATTATGCTTCACAATAAACAGCCAAGTCAACCCAGAGAAGCTTTAACTCCTATTGAGATATTATACTTCACAATAAACAGCCAAGTCAACCCAGAGAAGCTTTAACTCCTATTGAGATATTATGCTTCACAATAAACAGCCAAGTCAACCCAGAGAAGCTTTAACTCCTATTGAGATATTATGCTTCACAATAAACAGCCAAGTCAACCCAGAGAAGCTTTAACTCCTATTGAGATATTATGCTTCACAATAGACAGACAAGTCAACCCAGAGAAGCTTTAACTCCTATTGAGATATTATGCTTCACAATAAACAGCCAAGTCAACCCAAAGGAGCTTTAACTCCTATTGAGATATTATGCTTCACAATAAACAGCCAAGTCAACCCAGAGAAGCTTTAACTCCTATTGAGATATTATGCTTCACAATAAACAGCCAAGTCAACCCAGAGAAGCTTTAACTCCTATTGAGATATTATACTTCACAATAAACAGCCAAGTCAACCCAGAGAAGCTTTAACTCCTATTGAGATATTATGCTTCACAATAAACAGCCAAGTCAACCCAGAGAAGCTTTAACTCCTATTGAGATATTATGCTTCACAATAGACAGACAAGTCAACCCAGAGAAGCTTTAACTCCTATTGAGATATTATGCTTCACAATAAGCAGCCAAGTCATCCCAGAGGAGCTTTAACTCTTACTGAGATATTATACATCACAATAAACAGCCAAGTCAACCCAGAGGAGCTTTAACTCTTACTGACATATTATACATCACAATAAACAGCCAAGTCAACCCAGAGGAGTTTCAAGTCCAAATGAAATCTGTCTCAGAATAAAATATCTATAGTGATCTCTTACAATAATGCTGCTGAGGTAAACCATTAACATTGTACAGTTTTGTAAGCGTGGTTGCAGTCCAGTGGGCTATACTCGGCAGGGTCTATTCTAGAAATGACGATTTTTAGGGAAAATTCTCATTCCACCATGATAGAAAGTGGGAGAAATTTTTGAATATTGTTTTGATTTGATGAAAAAAATGAAGATTAGCTTGAAAATATGGCATGCAATTGTTGCACATTTGGTAGATATTTTGGCATGATTGTTTGGAAATTATGATGAATCCCAAAAATGTGCATCCAAGAACTGACCCTGATTCAATATCAACACTGTACTCATCCCATGACTGTGATGCATGACCATACCTGTGCTATAACAGGTACTTTACTTTGGCCATTTATAGTGGAGGACTGCTGTATCTGTAACTGAAAAGTCATTTCTATTTTGATGATCAATTAAGTTCTGCACTGATATAAATAACAAAAATAATTTTAGCACTGTGACATTTTAATGAGGATCAAATAAGTACTGTACCAATATACCAACAGTCAAAATAAGTACTGTACCAATATCCTAATGAGCAAATAAACTGGGGAAAATGGGTTATGTCAATAAGGAAAATTGGTCCATATTATAGGTCATACTAATAAGGAAAACTGGTCCATATTATAGGTCATACTAATAAGGAAAACTGGTCCATATTATAGGTCATACTAATAAGGAAAACTGGCCTATAATAGCTCATACTAACACTGAAAACTGGTCTATATTAAAGGTCATACCAATAAGGAAAACTGGCCTATATTATAGGTCATACTAATAAGGAAAACTGGTCCATATTATAGGTCATACTAATAAGGAAAACTGGCCTATAATAGCTCATACTAACACTGAAAACTGGCCTATATTAAAGGTCATACCAATAAGGAAAACTGACTATATTATAGGCCATATCAATAAGGAAAACTGGGTTATGCCAATATGGAAAATTGGTCCATATTATAAGTCACACCAATAAGGAAAACTGGTCCATATTATATAGGTCATACTAATAGGGAAAACTATATATTAGGTCATACCAACAAGGAAAACTGGTCCATCTTATAGGTCATGCCAATAAAGAAAAACTGGGTTATGCCAGTAAGGAAAGCTGGTCAATATTATAGTCATGTCAATAGGGAAAACTGGTCAATATTATAGGTCAAAGAACTTCTACAATGGAAACCAAATGCAAATAAAGTACAAATTTCATGAAACGCTTAAGAATAAAATATTCTTGCAATTACAGTGGCAAGCAATTAAAATATTTCCAGTCTTCTTTAAGAAGGAAAAAATGATCTATTCCACACTGGAATAAACATACTCTTCAAACTTAATAGACAACAAAATGAATAATCCTGATACTGTAATATAATTAGTAATAAATGATGATTATGGAATAATTTTTCAAGGTCCTTCAGCAGGTATATATGGTAACTGGATATCTTTTATAGGTCAATGCAACAGCTTGAACTTGAACTTTAATGCAAATTTTCTTTGTCACTTTAACCACAATGAAAAATTGCACTTCAACATTATCACAGAATGCAGATGTCGTAGCTTAATAATTAATCAAGCCAAATATTTAGACAATTTATCAAGGAATTTAGGAAATTTACCCCAATGAAAAACTTTAACCACAACCTTAAACTATTTGATGTCGATGCTCAAACCAGAAAAGTGGCTGCTATCTCACTTTCCAACCAGCATGGACTTTATAAAATCTTGTACTCACCTTGTTGGCAGGAATATTCTGGAGCCCACACACTTCAGGAATGACTTGCCAGAGACCCAGAAATTCAAACCATCGTCCCTCCAAGCCTGGTAAAACTGCAATCTCTCCTGGCTCTCCTTCACTGTAAAGAATCAATAGTCTTCATGACCATCCATAAATACAATACATGCATTTAATATCTTTCCTGTGACTGTGTCCTTGTGACCTTAGTAAAATACTACCAAATGCCCAATTACCTTGACCATTTATCACCCACTGCTAGGGTTGTTTCATCTCCTGTTTATGTGTCAACCATGATAACAATGGAACAGTTATGATAACTTCATTACAAATTCAATAATTTACATCAACAATTTATCCTTTTAACTTGACCTATGACCTATTATGTCATTCATAATGTTGTACTATGTAGAGTAATCACTCATAATAAATCCATTCATTATAATGCAGTTGCTCTTATAAGGCAGGTATGGTCACAGATCTCATTTCATTAAGTGGTAGTGTTATGTACATCTATATTATGTGTTTCATTTTTATTCATGATTAAAGATTGTAAAGGGTCATTTTGTAACACATTGCTTTGCTTCAATATTGTGGGTTGTACTTTTAACTGGAGTAATCATGTTATTGTGGCCTTTTGACCTTGGAAGGTGTAGAAGTGATTTTACTGACAATTTTGATGGGATCTGAGTTCAGATCATTGGTTACCCCCTTGAAAATTCTGGGTGACCTAATTTCTGATTGGTTAGTTGCTAAAGGACCTGACTTTGTTGACAATTTGGAATGATCTGTAAATATATATGTGACCCTCATCCTTGTGCTGAAATTGTACCTTTGTTTTTTTAATATAAGGGATGTTTACTTTAGAATTAATAATAATAATAATAATAATCATAATAATAATGACTGTTTAAGAGGGTGACAAAATTAGCTGCATGGAAAAAATCCTCCTTGTGATCCTCTATTATATGCACATTTACATTCAAAGTGCATGCACATAGTTACACACAAATTAACACACACACACAGAAAACATTGATAATAAGCTATATTTATATATGAACATAAACAGGAAATTAACACACACACACACACACACACACACTGATAATAAGCTGTATTTATATATGGACATAAACAGAAAATTTAAATGAAAACATGCTTCAGCTAGGTACATTGTGTATGCACAGTACAAAAGTTGTAAGACAACAAAGTGGAAGGTTTGTTAATTTATACTTTAAGTTGTAATTTATTTGTCAAATTGAACAGGTTTCACTTTTCATCCACTGAATTAAATTATAATTAAATGCATTTATATTTGTACTTTCTCCCAATTCATTTGGAACTCTGTTCCAAATTAGTGATCATGAATAGTGAAAACTTTACTTAAAGATTTCTTTATTTGGTTTTGGGTTGGGTGGTTAGCTGAAACTCTTAAATTTGGAGTGCTGCCTTATTTTCTAGCATGAAATAGTTCATTGAGATATAATGGGGCCATATTGTTTGAAACTTTGTATACTAGCCTAGCCTTTCTCAAAAATATTCATTCACATACTGTTAACATTTTAATATTATTCATTGTCTCTAGGACATTTTCAGAATTATCTAAGATCAGTTTGCAAGCTCTTTTTTGGAAGTGGAATAATTTGTAAATATTCTTGTCAGAAATGTTTCCCCAGATAACACTATAGTAGTCTAGGTATGGTTGTACATAGCATTTGTAATATATTAATCTTTGTTTAGTTGATAGATATGACCTTATCTTGCTAATAACTAGACATGAATTGACTTTATGAGTCTTAGTAGAATCAGCTTTAGTTGCATTCAGATGATTTATTTCAATTATTCACTGAAATTACAAGATGCTCATAAACTTTAGAATTAAGTAACTATTTTGGAATTATTGTGAATTCCTTTAAAGACATTTTGGATTATATCACTTTTATACTTCAAGGCTGTTAGCACATCAAACTATTGCAGACTATAGGACATCATCACAAAATACTGAACTTCATTTAAAACATCACTTGAACTCGTTTGGAATGCTCAATAACTTTTGACTTGTGATAGGACTTGAGGAAAAATCTAGGATTTCACTCACCATACTGTTATTTTTAATTTTTCACTTTGTATTATAGAGAAATAAATTATTTGTTGAATTTTACAAAACTTGTTGGTTTTTGTTGTTTTCTCTTATTTAGTTTAAGACCATAGAGTATTAACAGTAGTAAAATTATGTTTAATGCACTTTATTATAAGGTTGTCACAATCTAAATCTCCTAAGTACAGTGTTATAATGAGGGAGCAATGTATCATGTACTTCATTACATGGTTGTTTCACAATAAGGCAGTATAATGAGGGAGTGTAGTACATGTATTCTGGGGCCAGGCTACCAGGTAAAGTGGGCAACTAAGTCACCAAATAAAAGTAAACTTCCATTTCTTCTAGTAGAAAAGCGAAATTGACAGGAGTGACTTGATTACGTTGTTGAATTACAAACAGGCATCAATACTTAATCAACAGCCATTACGAAAAACAATTTATTGTTTTTACTTTTCAAAATTTCACAAAAAAATTAAAAAATTCACATTAAATTTTGAATTAAGTCCCTAATTGAAGAATCAAAGTTCAGGGGTGGCTGAGTGGTCTAAAACATTTGCCTTTACCAATCATTGCCATCTTATGTAATCATGTGTCGATCTCTGGCTCAGCCAAAGTGGTCATGTAAAAAATCTTGCCAGTAGCTTCCCATGGGTCAATGGTTCTTAACTTCATGGCTTCTTCCCCCACCAGTTATATGGCTGCCAAGTATGGCTTAGCATGGATTGAAATATGGTGTTAAACCCACAACAACATCAACTCATCTGTAACATCAGGGACCACTGGTTTGAATGGATAAATATAAGGTGTGAAGAGACCAATGCATTTGCTCTACAGTACATGTTATAAGGTTTATTTCAAACCAGTTAAGAAATATTTTGTACTGCCTTTTCTACATAATTTCTACTTAAAAAAATCTTTTTTAAGTGAAGTTGATACAGTGCTTTACTATTTGTAATTACAGTGCTTTACTATTTGTAATTACAATGCTTGAATATGGGTAACTACAATGTAGTTTCATCTGTGCTCTTTTGAAGTCATATGGCCAAAATACATTGTATACATATGTACTCTTTTGAAGTCATATGGCCAAAATACATTGCATACATCTGTGCTCATTTGAAATCTTAGCCCAAAATACACTTTAAACATCTGTGCTCTTTTGAAGTTATATGGCCAAAATACATTGTATACATCTGTGCTCTTTTCAAGCCATATGGTCAAAATTCACTGCATACATATGTGCTCATTTGAAATCATATAAACAAAATACATTGTATACATCTGTGCTCTTTTCAAGCCATTTGGCCAAAATACATTGTAAACATCTGTGCTCATTTGAAATAATATGGACAAAATACATTGCAGACATTCTGTGCTCTTTTCAAGCCATATGGCCAAAATACATTGTATACATCTGTGCACTTTTCAAGTCGTATGGCCAATATACATTTTATAATATTTCTCCATCCAAAAACATACACATTTTCAAGTAAGAATACACTAAATATGGATATGATACATTCATATCAATACACAATCTGTTTATACATTAGAACCTGTCTTGAAAGCCCACCCCTTCAGCCAAAATATAATGGACTAGCAAGACAGGTGGTCTCAACACTATATAATCAATAAATCTGTGCATGGAGAACCCAGTCCCTGAAGACAGGCGGTCTCTCCTAGCAAGGGGATCTCAAGACAGATTTTACTGTAACATACATAAAAACACAGAAATTTCTCCTTGACGATAAAATATTGATTAAAACCAATGCTAAATGCAAATGTGCATAATGCAGTTAAAGTATGAGAACCAGTGCACACACACACACACAATATATATATATATATATATATATATATATATATATATATATATATATATATATATATATATAGAGAGAGAGAGAGAGAGAGAGAGAGAGAGAGAGAAAGAGAGAGAGAGATATCATGTATTATATATACTTGCTTATAAGTCCAATTGAAAACAACATAGATCCCGATCTGCTATAGCATAATGTGCCTGCAGAACAGAGTCTATGTTGTTTGTTTTACTGATTACTCATAACAAACTGCACAGGCCTGGATCTGCTGGCACATTATGCCAAGGCATATCTGGGTCTGTGCAGTTTGCAGCTGGACTTACTTTATAACCAAGTATAGATGCTACTCTCAGTTGTCCCATGCAATGGATACTCAAACTAGTTTTGATCATATAAACCACCAAAGTTTTGGCCGTTTTCATCTGTTCAATGATTTGTGCGGGTCTCCTCACAGATATAAAATAGGCCCCTTTCTGAATAAAAACTATTTCAAAATTATGAAGAATTTCCAAAAAAGATAAACCCAGTTCCTAATTCAAACCACCTTAGAAATTTCACCTAATTTCTGGTAATTTAATAGTCTGGTAATTTAATAGTCTTGGTAAATTCATTGCACTGTCAAAAATCTACCCAATATGTTTTCTTATCTGATAATTCACAAAAAAAATTCACAATATAACAAAATGAGCTCATTTCATCGAGTACAAATAATTCCTGTCTTTCTTTCAACAGATACTAATGTGTTCTTCTATAATAATGAGACCCTCTCACACAGTTTTCACTATTGTTAAGACTCTATGGTCTTAAATTAACAGAAAAGAGCAAAAACCAACATTGTAAAGGTCTCGTAGACTACCTTAGGTTGGAGTGGGGTGCTCCCAGTATTATCTTTAATTATTACAGAAGACCCACACTGGTTCGTTTTTGTTAGAAATTGAAGTAGTGATAGAGATGCAAAGCTCTGAGCCCCCAGTCAACGATGCCAACAGCTAAATTACTGAATACACAAAAGGTGAAATTCAAATAAACAACAAATTTAATGCCATTCAATAGCACATAGTCCTTCCTCAAATGAAATTTAATATTCAAAATACTATCACTCGTCTTTCACTCGACCATGTGACGGCCTATTTCATCATCTGACTTAGTGTGACAGATTTTCCTCCTGTCCTGTGTTTCTACTCATCTGTAGTATTACTTGACTGGTACCCAGTACCCCTTCAGTCCAAAACCACGTCCTTCACCCTTCCACTTCCTATACTTCTGTTCTCTCCTTGTCTTGTCTCCCAGAGACTCGGGACCAACTGTACCAGGGTATTTCCCTTCTGTCTCCTACAGCTCCTACGGTCCCTAAAAGCCTCCTGTCCAAAGCTCCTTTGTAATTCCCAGAATAACAATGTTTCCCGCCAATTTTGAATGACGTCAGAGTAGCTTATAACTTCCTTATGTAACTCCCGCAAGATGGTTTAGCGACTACTGACATTTAGTTTCAAGACACTAGATTTAAACTTGCGATTCCAATGGTGGCCATGCCTTGCTCAATTCCGAGTGGATGTTGATTCACCCATGGTCTACATAATTAGCAGACATTGCCCCCTCCCTGGCAGTCTGTCAAGGGTGGATTTACAATTCCCACTTGATGTTCCTTTGAGCCCAACACCGGCAGCCAAATACGGCACCAGTAACAAGTTCCTATGGCCAAGTTATATACAACTGGCTTCCCACCCGTCCTTTTGATGTCGGCTTACACTATCGTAACAAAAGCTGGCTGGCCAGCTGTGTACACATCGCTTTGACACACATGTTGCAATCTGGCTATTGTTCCTTACTTATAATGTGACAAACATGTTTTGCAAAATTCAACAAACAATTTATTTCCCAACAATATAAAGTGAAAATTTATAAAGAACTTATGGTATTGTGAATTAATTCCCAAATAGTCCTAATATTCTATCACAAGTCAAAATGTATGAAGTTCCAATAGAATTCCAGTGGTATTCCAAAAAATTCCAATGTTAAATTTGTTGATGTGCATATAGTTCTTGATGTGCTAATGTGCTCTGTAACCTGGAGTGTGATGATGTGCTGATAGTCTTTTATGAATCACAATAATATAATCCAAACTGTCTTTGTCTGAATTCACTATAATTTCAAATTAAAGTTTGGTCCAAGAGTATTTCTAAGCTCTTTGTATTTCCAGAAAATATTTATTTAAATGAATTAATCCACCCAATCAAAAACTGAACACAACAATAAGATTGACTCTGCTTCAGACGTTAAGGCAAGAATTAGTAATTTTTCAAGTAAACAAGATCATATGCTAAATAACCCTCTACTTGACGTAGGCTGCAATTATCATTTTCTGAAAATACTGGCAACTTATTTGGAAATTTCCATTCAGGAAATATCTAAGATCAGAATCAAGACAGTATCTTTAATTCAAATTGAAGTAAACATGTTTACACTATTAATGATCTGAATGCTTGTATCTATTGCTATTCATTTATCTGGGCACACTGAATGCTTGGATCTACTGCTATCCATTTATCTGGGCACACTGAATGCGAGGAACTACTTCTATCCATTTATCTGGGTACACTGAATGTTTGTATCTATTGCTATCCATGTATCTGGGCACACTGAATGATTGGATCTACTGCTATCCATTTATCTGGGCACACTGAATGCTTGGATCTACTGCTATCCATTTATCTGGGCACACTGAATGTGAGGAACTACTTCTATCCATTTATCTGGGTACACTGAATGCTTGTATCTATCGCTATCCATTTATGTTGGCACACTGAATGCTTAGATCTACTGCTATCCATTTATCTTGGCACACTGAATGCTTGGATCTACTACACACTATCCATTTATCTGGGCACACTGAATGTGAAGAACTACTTCTATCCATTTATCTGGGTACAATGAATGCTTGTATCTATTGCTATCTATTTATCTGGGCACACTGAATGCTTGGATCTACTGCTATCCATTTATCTGGGCACACTGAATGCGAGGAACTACTTCTATCCATTTATCTGGGTACACTGAATGCTTGTATCTATTGCTATCCACATATCTGGGCACACTGAATGCTTGGATCTACTGCTATCCATTTATCTGGGCACACTGAATGCTTGGATCTACTGCTATCCATTTATCTGGGCACACTGAATGCGAGGAACTACTTCTATCCATTTATCTGGGTACACTGAATGCTTGTATCTATTGCTATCCACATATCTGGGCACACTGAATGCTTGGATCTACTGCTATCCATTTATCTTGGCACACTGAATGCTTGGATCTACTGCTATCCATTTATCTGGTCACACTGAATGCTTGGATCTACTGCTATCCATTTATCTGGGCACATTGAATGCTTCGATCTACTACATACTATCCATTTATCTGGCCACACTGAATGCTTGGATCTACTACATACTATCCATTTATATGGCACACTGAATTCTTTGATCTACTGCTATCCATTTATCTGGGCACAATGAATGCTTGGATCTACTGCTATCCATTTATCTGGGCACATTGAATGCTTGGATCTACTGCTATCCATTTATCTGGGCACATTGAATGCTTGGATCTACTACATACGATCCATTTATCTTGGCACACTGAATGCTCAGATCTACTACATACTATCCACTTATCTGGGCACACTGAATGATTGGATCTACTGCTATCCATTTATCTGGGCACACTGAATGCTTTGATCTACTGCTATCCATTTATCTGGGCACAATGAATGCTTGGATTTTCTGCTATCCATTTATCTTGGCACACTGAATGCTTGGATCTACTACATACCTTATTTACCGCATATGTTGGGACACAATAAAATAATTTTTTTCCTGTCCCAGAACTTATGGTGAAACATTTTTTTTCACTTTGGTCATATGTCCCAAGACTTAAGAAACGAAATAAATTTGTATTGCATTTGTGCTCTTCCCCCCCCCCCTCCACTGCACGTCGCAACTGTAGCAAGGCATCTTTGCTGACTTTGTAAATAGTTCCCAAAGCTAGCCTGTTAAGTGATAGAGGTCACACTAGGTCAGTGTGTTTGTCTAATGGTGCCGTAAAGTGGAGAGACGATCTGATAAGGACAGAGGCTGACTGGTGCGTGCTCTCTAGGCAGTGATACTGTTATAGGCTTCAGATGTAAGGTTAATGACCTTGTGATCTTGGAAAAGATTGTAATATGTCACTGTCAGGAACAGTTATAGGGAGGATAGAAAAATCTGAGAAAATCTAGAAGTTAAGTTAGTATAACAGAGTCTATTGTAAGATCTAGACCGGGTTGCATGCTACACAACAAAATAGATAAATAAAACGCTTAATTGATAATAAAAAGAAAGAAACTAACTTTCTGTTGTTATCATTTATTCCTTTTCTCAACATGAGCATTAAAGAATAAAATATTTCCACGAAATTCGTATAAGTAGCGTAGGCTTCCATACTGTAGCGTGTATCAATTATGTCCGATACCACACTCCATGCTGTTCACTGACATGAACACCGAGAAACAATTGTGTGTGGTTGTGCTCAAAGGTTTGAACATGTTATCCGACTGAAAACTGGAGCCAACAAAATCGCATACAAGAGGGAAATAGTCAACTGATATCTTGAAGACGCCATTCACGCATGACACGGTGTTGGGTGCAAAATAATCAAGATTGAATTATATCCAGGTTTACTGTATGACAATATCTCGGCAAATAAAAATCATCATTTGAAAACACATTCACTTGAGTGCAAGTGACAATCTTCTCACCAGCTAGGGTTACATAATTATCCTTACTATACCAAGCACATAGAAGCCCAGGTGGTGAATAAACCTGACTGGCAGCAAGCAGTTAACTCCTTCTTTGAACCTACCGACAGGACATCAAAGACAAAAGGTTATTTTTATTACAAAGCAGGCGATCTCAGAAGCCGACCTCGGTTACTTTATTTTGTAAAGGTTATCAATACAAAGGTTATTTTATTGCAAAGCAGGCCGACATCGGAAGTTGACTACGGATTCTGTGAAGTGAGCCGATTTTTTTTTTTATTTTTTTTTTGAATATACAAAGACGGCCGAGATATGGAAGCATACTTAGGTTCCTTTTCAACTAATTCACGGGAATTTGAAAATAAATTGAAACAATGGAACAAATTTTAAAGTGACACAATATAGTGCTATGTGTACAGATGTCGATGACCCAGCGTCACCCAGAATATTTGGAGGAAATAAAGTCATGTGATGAATTCGTTAAGGCCAGAAGAGAACTATACTGTATGCCAGTATCTCGCAAATAAAAATCATTATTTGAAAACAGATTCACTTGAGTGCAAGTGACAATCTTTTCGCCAGCGCGGGTTAGATAAGTATCATTAATATTTACCTGCAGACATCAGTGCATCTTTGTATTAATTATTACTAAAGATGCCAAGCACATGTAAGCCCTGGTGGTAAATAAACACAACTGGCAGCCACCATTAAACTTCTTTGAACTTACCGACAGGACATCAAAGACAAAGGTTACTTTTATTACAAAGCAAGCCGACGTTGGAAGCCGACTTTGGACTCGGAAGCCAAATTTTTTTTAAAGGATATCAATACAAAGGTTATTTTACTGCAAAGCAAGCTGACCTCAGATGCCGACTACTGGATTCTTTTAAGTGTGCCGATTTATTATTTTATCTTTGAATATACAAAGACGGCCGAGATATGGAAGCTAACTTTGGTTCCTTTTCAACAGTATTTACAAAAAGTTTGACAATAAAGTGAAACAATGGAACAGTTTTTAAAGTTGCACAATATAGTGCTTCGTGCGCGAACATCGATGACTCAGCATCATCGAGAAGATTTGGAGAAAATAAAATCACGTGATGAATTCGTGAAGGCCAGAAGAGAAACAGATCATTTCGCCGACAATATGATCATTAACATGGATGAAACTCTAGTGCACTTTGATCGCATTCCTGGATGGACTGACAATAAGATGGGCATCAAAAGTGTGAGAATTAGCAAGGCTGGTGCAGATTTTTAAAAAAAATCTTCCTTTTGTTCTTGCAGTTTCCACTTCAGGTGGTGTGTTGCCTATAACAATTTTTCACGGTATGAGAAAGTTAAAAAAGTATTCATGTACCAAAATAATAGACCGTACGTGTGCAGGAGAAGGGTTGTGTTGATGAGATGCTGCTGCAGTGGATTAAAGAGTTTTATCTCAAGTACAGTTTTATATTTAAAAAATAAAATTTCAGTTGGAGTGCAATTTCCGACATGTAATTTTCGAATGATTTAAAAGGTGTCCCACAACTTACGACTCGAAATAAACGATGTGTCCCAGAACATAGTGTACAAAAAAATTCCTTTCAAAATTAATTTACGGTGTCACAACAAATATTTTGTCCCAACACATGCGGTAAATACGGTACTATCCATTTATCTGGTCACACTGAATGCTTGGATCTACTGCTATCCATTTATTTTTCAATGTCCTGTGATAGATCACATCTACCGTAAGTGGTCATTTATAACTATTGTATATGTGTACACATTCTACTTACCACTCATCTGTACAATGGGCTATTGTATAACCAAATTATCAGCCAATCAAAAACACTTAACAAAATAACATAGCCAGCATAATTATTTAGCAGTTTTTTAATTGCCTTTTTTATCCTCTTTACACAACCCAGATACTCAAGAACAGATTGACTGCTGCTTCCAATCAAGTCTGTGCAATTAAATCAATTAAAGGCATTTTAATAACATTAGTGTCACTTTTCTCCTTTATAAACTGATTCAATGACAGTAATGCTTCTTTAATTTTTTGTTCATTATACTGAGGATCAAAAGTCCATGTGCAGTACTACATTTAAAATAAAACAAGAAGCAGCTTAAAAGGTAATCTTTACTAAAATGAGTTATTTTTTGCATGTGTGTTTTGGATTTTTAACATAGCTTTAACAATTTTAGTCATATTGCCTACTATCTCTGCAGTGTGGCAGTTTATAGTGACATCTAGCACTGGGGCATCATACTGCAGACATGTAGCATGATATCCCATACAGTTATATTATCCTGACACCAGGTCAACCAGTCCTAACACTAACCTCTTAATGCTGAGTGCCAAGTGAGGCAGCTGCTACTGCTAATTTTATAAGTCTTTGGTATGACTCTGTCAGGGTTTGAACTTTCAACTCCGGTATCCAAGGCGGACACTATAACCACTTAGGCCACCAGAGTGGTTTCATGGTGGTTTTTTTTGCAATGAAGCTAATAAGGAAGATTCAGAGACATAAATGTTCAAATTGAATTCAATTATTCTGAAGGAAGATGTTTTCAGTTATTGCAAACAACATCTAAAACTGGCACTCGTAATTCAACCAGCGTATTTGTCAGTGGATATAACCAATCAAGTCAGTGCCATCGTAATTCAACCAGTGTATTTTTCAGTGGATATAACCAATCAAGTCAGTGCCATCGTAATTCAACCAGTGTATTTGTCAGTGGATATAACCAATCAAGTCATTGCCATTTGTAATTCAACCAGTGTATTTGTCAGTGGATATAACCAATCAAGTCAGTGCCATTTGTAATTCAACCAGTGTATTTGTCAGTGGATATAACCAATCAAGTCTGAAGACATACACAAGGTTTCTCAGAAACACAATATATGCATAAATTGGGGGTTTACTGTACTTCTTTTTGTTCATTTTATGGACTAAAGAACATATATCTCATCTAATCTATGCAAGGTAATGAAATTTGGTACAAGTGAAAAGGTATAAAGGACAAGTGAATTTTAGGGCACTACTTCTCCTTGACAATTGGACGAAAAAGATTTTATATAAAACATACAGCCTTAATTCTGTATAATTCCATACTCTTTAAATTAATTTTCATAAAACAGAGCTCAAGATAGATATCAGTGAACAGGGTATTGTACTCCCTTGTTTTGAACCCCAGTATTTCTTTTAACTAATTGTTTAGCAATTTTGTGAACACTGCAAATACAAACCTACAATACTAAATGGAGTCTTCGTCATCTAGAAGAAGGGTTACATACAAATCTCATTTAGATGAATGCTATCACATTTAATATCATTGCAAACATGGAGCTTCATGAACTTTTCCTGATTGCAAAAGTTTATCCACTGCGCCAGGCTGTGCTTATGCATGGCAAATAAAATCCCAAAATTAGACTCAGTACTCAAAATTAAACTGCTTTGTATCCTTTTAATACATTTCAATATTTTAAAATATTTTTGGTCAATTTATTTCTGTAAAATAGACAATGCACATGGCTCATCAAGAGTAGTTATGGCATCTTTTCAGAGCTTAAATGTATTCCATCATCATTTTTTTCCAAGCTGCTGATTTGAAATGAACAGCTAAGCTAATTAGTGGGCATTTGTATACTGGGTGCAGATTTTAAATTTGGTTTAAACTTACCCTTGTGTTTTCAAACTCTGGATGATTCCTCCAAATCTAGTATATGAAATATCAAGGGACACCAGCTTGGGAAGTCGCTGCACCAAATTCACCAGATGCATGTGACTAGACTCCATATCTTCCCCATCCTCCATGGTACAAAATGACAGATCCAAATGACTTAAATGCAAATTAGACTGAGTATAAGCTTACTGACAGACTTTCATATAATGTCAATTCTTTATAATATTATATGAAAATCACAAAATGCACATGCACACACCCAACTGCATCAACATTTTTTAACTAGTAGCTTCTCAGAGAATATAAATTATGCAATAATGAAAAAAATAGTGCTATTTGTACATATGATCTGTCAATACTGACTTTGATAAACAGATAGGTTAATGTAAATATATCATACAAGAGTATGCAGCTTACCTGTGGAAATGAAAGTGACGACAGACATCTTAATACATTCTGAATTATGGTGAACATTTAAAAATCATTATGATGAAACACTGTACATATAAATAATATCAAATTTTAAAATTCTCAATACCTGCAGTTAGACAGTACATTTTTTTAATCTATAAACATTTACTAATATTTTTATTCAAAATATGCTTACATTAATTGTAAGCCTTCCTAAAAAAACATAATACAAATAAAATGATTGGCACTAAAGATTCATATAAGGCATAAATAAGATATAATTAATTTCCTAGGAAATACAGATTTCATCACGACTAATGAAGTCATGAGTTTTTAGCAAACACACACGTCTAAATATATTTTTGTAAAGGCTGTTTCTCCAAATAATTCCAGAGCCATGGTGTTCTATGCGGCCAAAACAACATGATTAGTGTTTCACATTGCACTGATTTTAAATTATGGTACGAAGGACGATTATTCTTCTTTTTTTAAAAACATTATATATATATTTAATGTGACCGTTCATTTTTTTTATACCATAGATGGAAAAAAGTACACGGGTCTACAATGAGATAGGGATGGTTGGCCAATGGGAATTACACATTTTCTTTTTGGCCTTTCTACCACTAAACATGACTCAAGTCCCTAAACAATAAATCCATTTATGACAAGGACATTTCCATTGTATTACATGACCATGCTGTACACTGCTTTAATGAAGAAAGGTAGTCATCTGGAGACAAACATGTTTCTAAAGTTTAAATAGCGCTGTGAGGAAAAAGAGCAATAAAAAAATTCATTATCATTGCCAAAACAAAGATGTACAATAATTTTTTAAAACTGAATGTTATTGCATTGTGCTGTATTAGACTTTGAAAAAGGTTTAGACAGCTGTCTCACAAAATGTTCAAGGGTAAACTATTTCAATATAAAATTACAGGCAAAACGTGAACGGTCCCAAAGCTGGTTGGTCCCACATAGCGTATGCAGTACCGCAAGGCACACTAGCTGGATCGTATAGTGACAATGTCGTACCCTCGACGTGGTCGAGGTTATGAACTGATCCCATAACATGCAATAGAGATACAAATATCGGTAAAGTCAAAAGAAGTAATTCATTAAAAAATATACCCGATAAGCAGAGTCATACTTTGAAGGAAGTAGGACTTGTGATGAAGGTATTAAGCCAATATAAGATAAAAAGAAATTGTTATGGTTACACTAACACCTTGTCAGCTATAAAAAAAAAGATTCTCGCAGAAACTAGTTTTCCAAATAAGGCATGCTATACCATATATGGATATTCTTACTATACGTTATTCAATACATGCCATTTGCTACATCTGGTTACGTTTCCAAATAAGGATGCAATGTCCTTACATGACACATACAAAAATTAGGCTGAAAACGGAAGCTGTTATTAGATGAACTAATATGGTGGACGATCCAAAAGAAAATATCTGAAGAAGGTAAATGCTATCTGATATTAAATAAAAGGACTATTTTCTTTTTTCAATATTTGTACGAGAAATCTTTTTGACAATAGGCTGAAAAAGCTTCAGGTATGAATCACACCGAATGCTCCATTGATATAAATAGGTTCGTTTTAGTACCTCATCCACGAAGTACGGGGTACTAATATTAATACTAATTAATGACACAGTGATTGAAAATGAATCGGAAATAACCTCTTTACAGATGCATGTGTATGCTATATATCAATCAAAACGGAGTACGATACTAAGAAATTACAAAATATCAATAAACGAGGACAGTCGGCACGAAAATGCGGCATGCGATTCCAACTTTAAAACAAAAATGCAACATATTGCAAATTACAAGAAAGACATTACATAAAAACATTATGACAGTCATTAGAAGGTACCACTTTAGATAATCTCCGTCAAATAAATATTTAGGGGTCACAATTCTACGTGATATGACATATAACCTTCAAATTCAAGAAGTAGGCACCAAAGTAACTCGTACTTTGGGCCTATTTAGAGGTAATTTATCATCTTGCCCAACATAATGCGAAATAATTAGCTTTCACCTATTTACTTAGCCCTATTTTTGTATGTGTTTGTACAGTTTGGGACATTAAAAGATGAAATGAAACAAAATCCAAATGCAAGCAGCCATTTTTTAATTCCAATTATTACTATACTCCAGTAAATATGACCTTAATGTTAAATAAGTAGTATTGGAATCCATTAAAAACGAAGACTGGAGAATAAATTAATATGCATCGACTTTTTTCATATAAAAAGAAGCAAAATTGCCCTGCCAGAATTAATCCAAAAAAAAAAAAAAACAGTAGAAAGCAACATAATATAGCACGCACGAATGCCTAGTTACGAGTTCAGCCTTTTCCCAAAAAACGAATGCTGGCTAAATTGGACCAAATTATGGTCCTAATTCGGACCATACTGTCACTTCCTGCGGGCTTAAACAATGTAAGAAAAGGTAAGATCCAAAATATAAATTTATTTCACTGAAATGCAAATACAGAAAGTAAAAGAATTAGAAATAACTTACAGTATAGTATGAATTCCCAGTGGTGTCACTAGGGTAGGTGTCACCCAATGCGGTAACTCATAGTGTCACCCCCATGAACCTACTTCCGTAACAGACCATAGAAAATTTTTATAGACAGTCATTTTGATGTCACCCCCTCTGATGGTGTTATCCGGTGCGGTCCGCACCCCACCCCCAGTGACGCCACTGTGAATGCCTAGAAATTCTAAATGTACTATCGTTTCCACAGCAATCCATAAACGATTATGAAATTATTACGAATGATACTTATAATGTGATTATGTGCTAGCACCACAAAGAAATAATGTTCTAATATCCAAAGTTTTTACTTCAAGGTAAATCCTTTGAGAGTTGAATGTCTTGTTCTTGAATTTTTCACTGTAATCAAGTATGGTACTGTCTGTTTAGAATAAATGTTTCAAACTCTGCAAACAAAATAAATAAAGCTGAATCCTCTAATTCTTACAATACTGAAGAATAGCTGTAGAATGATACGCTGCGTGTCTAATTAATTTATGTCACCACTTTATACTCATCAAATTGACAGCCCGAAATCACTAAAATATACATTTTATATGTTTTATTTTACTGTACTGCGAAATATCTTAACGGACATTTTAATTTACTTTTTTTAAATTTAGCCAATCAACAGATGAGGGGGGTCATGACATAAATAGAGTACTGTTACGAGTCTATGTTCTTAAATAAGTAACAGAAAAGAGTTCAGACAGCAAGATTTGTAAAATTTAAAAAATTTATTTCCCAGGAATACAAAGTGAAAAAATGAGAATAAACAACTTACAGTATTGCGAATTAAAACCAAAAATAATCCAAGAATTAAAGATACAAGTCCTAGTAATAAAAAGTCCTGAATAAAACTCAGTTCGAGTCCAAAGAGATCCAACACTGAAGGCGATGACGTGTCTGTTATGGCCTGCGAAGTACTGATGTGTCAACAGTCTCTTGTTGAATCACATAAATATTATTCCAGGTTAGAATTCAGTATAATTTCCAATGAATGTCTTTATCCAATAATTTTATCAGAGCACTTTTGTATTTCCAGAGAAAATAATCACTTGAATTCAATAATTTGAAGAAAATAAAATTTCAGCCCAAACTGATCACAACATATTACAACATAAAGTGCTAGATGTTAAAGCACGACTGGTAAAATCCTCAGTCACAAGATATTTTAGTTCTCTGCTTGACCTTAAGTCACAATTAGCATTTTCGAAGAACAACCATCACCTAATGGAAAATAACTTTCTAGAATGATCTAATGAGCCTTGTTTATTTACAACACAATAACTTACAAGATTCACCTAGGAATCTCCAAAACTCTGTCCCTGATCAATATATTTACGCCTTCTTGTTTACCTGAATAATAATCCTGATAATAAGCTCATACACAGAGAGTAATTAAGCTATTATTAGTTGTTTAAATAAATTAAATTTTTTAAAAAATTTTTAATGTCAGTCAGGTCAAGCAGAAATGAACTCAATTTTGGACACGGTCAAATCCAGCAAACACTGTTACATTACAATAACATGTAATGAAATAAAAACAAAAATTAAAACTAACAGACAATTAAATTGTGCATGTACTTTGCACACGCAAGGTGACCTCGCCTTTAAAGTGCATTTCATGGTGTTAGAAACCGATCATATTGTCATTAACCCAAATGACTTAAATAAAAACTATATTATAAAATAATTATGTCCGTAACAGAATGAAGTCTTATAAGAAAAACAATGGAACACAAAAACCTGATTTCTTTGAGTTACGCTCTCGTCTAACATGGCAAGAGAATGTCAAAGGCTGATTTTAAGCTCTTAAATTTCCACAAGGAAACTTCAAGCTGAAATCAGAGTAAAATAAATATGAACAACATTTTGAAACTTTTCGTAAATCAAGCCAGTAAGTCCGATTTTCAACACCATCAAATAGTAATTTATAACTGACATACAACTTGTACTGATATTTCATGCATATCATATTTTCTTCGCATGACGTTTTCAGGAAGTTTGTTAGCGTTAGTAATT
Source organism: Sinohyriopsis cumingii (assembly GCA_028554795.2). Classification (NCBI taxonomy): domain Eukaryota; kingdom Metazoa; phylum Mollusca; class Bivalvia; order Unionida; family Unionidae; genus Sinohyriopsis; species Sinohyriopsis cumingii. Next base: position 128,601,074 of record CM068825.1, read on the forward strand.
AATAATTATTTCTGAATAAAAATATCCTATTTAAATTTAGCGGTCAAGATAGACATATTACATTAATTCTTTTGATTTTTATGCAGAAAAATACTATATACCGCGTGATGTTGGGATTTACTTTCTTTGAATGCAGTTTTGGACTGCTCAACGTAACGGGCGGGAAAAATTAGCAATATCGTCTTCATGTTGTTGTTATAGGGTTTAACGCCATTTTTCAGCACACGATAGGCTATTCATGGCGCCATTATTAATGGTGGAGGAAGAACCCGGGAAAACCCCGAAAAGAACCACCGACCCACGAGAAGCTACTGGCAAGCTTTCTCACATACCCACATTAGCCGAATCCGAGACTCGAACCCACGCAGACAGAGGTGAAATGGCAGTGATCAGTAACGGAGAGCGCTTTAGACCACTCGGCCACTCGGGGTCCCCAATATCGTCTTGTTGTTGTTGTTTGTTGTAATGGGGTTTAACGCCATTTTTTAGCACAAGATAGGCTATACATGGCGGCCAGTATAACTAGTGGAAGAAGAACCTTAGAAAATCCAGGGAAGAACCACCGACCCACGAGAAGCTACTGGCTAGCTTTCTGACGTACCCACGCTGGCCGAGCCTTCGACTCGAACCCACGCAAACATAGGTGAGATGGCAGTGATCCGGAACGGTGAGCGCTTTAGACCACTCGGCCACTCGGGGCCCCGCGACAGTGCGTAGTGAATACTGAGGCACTGGTGGTGATGCGGTAGTGAAATATGTGACCCAGTGCACGGTGCTTAGTTTGTTGATTATTTCATGCTGATTTCATCACTGGCATTCAACCAATCAAACACCGCGATCTGACTCATTTCAGTAAGTGTTTCGTTGTTTTAGACCTTTCTCTTTCATATTGAAGACAATCATCCTAGCCTGATATTTTCGTTTAAAACTAAATATGGCAGCAGAGGGGGCGAACAGACCGACTTTGGAAGCGTCCAAAAACCGGAATAAGCCTTCCTAAAAAAAGGATTAATAACCTTAAAAATCAAAATAACTAACTACAGAGGCTCCTCTCTCAAAGAGTCCCTAGAGTCCCTAGGTTAGTCCATGTTATTTCTCCAACTAAAAACTTGCGATGGTGAGTATATTACAAAAAACGAACCAACTTGAGGTCATGCCCCCTCTGCTGCTATAATTAAATCATTATGTTATAATAAAATGGTATATCCGGAATTTCATACTGCAAGGATAGCTCGAGAACGATTAGAAGCAATCAAAAAATTTCTTCCTATTAGAGATTCATTCAGAAAAAAAAAACTACAAGCGCAGCAGGAAGCACAAGTTGAGTACGAAGAGGACACTAAAAAACTATTTAAACCCGTCACTGCAGCTACTAAGAAAGCTGCAGCGGCTGTTGAAAAAATTATATGGGGAGATATTGAGGAGGATGATGAGAAGAGGAAAAAGGGTATTTTTCCAGTATTAGAACAAACTGCAGTGCAGACTGCAAAAAAAAAGCAAAAAGAACCAGTATAACAAGGGTTATTGATGCACCAGTGGAAAATCAAGTATGTTGCACCACTTCACGCGCAGGTTTGGTATTACACGCTACCCACACAAACAATGACAGATCCGCCAATATGCGGCCGTGAAGTAATTAATGTACTTAACGCTATATCAAAATTATCCAAACCGCCACATAAAGTTGTGCATGATTATACAAGCAACCAATTCGTTTTAAACAGATCTTAGATCTTATATAATGGTCGATATTTACGAAGAAGATTTTCTTCACGCGTTAAGAAAAAGTCCGATGACATTGATCTGTCGAAGTACGCGACTAAAGATGAACTCGCTGATATGATGAATCTTGCTGGAGTTGACCCAGATGAGGTTGTTATTTTTCAGGACCGATACGGAAAACTAAAAATGAGCAATATCAAATGGAATGATATAATTCGACGAGTACTCGGTGCGGTCACGGATAACATCCCTGTGTTTACTGACAGCGGTAGAATCAGGGATTCAAGTGTATCGTTTACAACCATCAGAGATCAAATTACAGCAAGTATTGCTAATCGCGTGAAAAATACCGGTGACACAATGACAGGTGAACTCAGCATGAACGGGAATAAGATAGTAGTTTTAAGAGATCCAACATCCGACGAAGACGCAGCAACAAAAAAATACGTTGACATCAACTACAACACCGTAGATGGTAAATTATCCACGTTGCAGGCCGAGTATGACGTTCACACAAACGCGTTCACAAATCTCCGTAGAAACTTTAGAAAAGTTAATGAAACCGCAGAGGAATTTTTTGGTAATCCGTTGACCGTTGACGTAAAACTCGTTGATATCAAGACGAACATCGACACGATCAAAGAAACACAGCAAAACATCGTAGCGGGGATTCCTGAGATCGTTAATAAAACCAGTTTGATTAAAATTCTCGGCGGGGTTACTCCCGGGCATATTACCAACATCGTATACACAGTATCATCGGGATTCGCAACATGGTCGCAGCAAAATAAAACTATCAAATATACTGCAACAGTCACTGGCGTGTACAGGCTGTCTGTGTTCAGTGCTGCAAAATTTGAAATATTTACAACGTATCCATGGCGTCATTCAACTGATAAGTTTTCCGGGGTTGTATCTGTTATATTAAATAGCGGAAACGAAGAAATATTTATTCTGGAAGCAGCTGATAAAAAATTAACCGCAACATCTTACTGGTGGTGTTTGGAATTTGTAGCTGAAACACCTCAATTGGTTACTGCATAAAATATAATGAGTACCTCAATCGACGTTCAAAAATTTAGGTATAATCAAGCGCGTGAATGGCAGGCAGCGTTGAAAGATCGAGTCGAACAATATACAGAAAAAGTAAAGAAATATCGACGACGACTAGTTATCGTCGACGTAATCGTTTATTCAGTATCCGCTGTTGTTGCTGGAACCGGCGTGATATTATCAACAATGACAATGATGGCATCAGTAGCTGTAACTATTTGTATTTCAGCTGAAACAACGATTGCAGGTGTGCTCAATATCATTGCAAAAAAGATATGTACTTGCACGAATGAAAAATTATCCGATTACATCCTAAAATTACACATAGCAACTGTCGCATACTCGAAGTTATCTTCGTTGTTATCAGCGAGTCTCAGTGATGGAATTATATCCGATTTTGAGTTTTCAGAGATGATTAAAATATACAACTGCGCTGGTGTTAAAGGTACGAGTATTAATAATGACGGAATTACTCCAGCAGATCGTGACGAACACAACCCCGCACAAGACCACGATGATCTCGGTAAGCTCGATTAATCCTGAATTTAACATCAATTTTCCAACTGCATTTCGCGCAAATGAAATTGCACTAGCGCAATTACGAGTATACCATAGTTGGCCAAATATCAGATCGGGATCATTTAATGGTACACAGGCAAATAATTCGCTTGTATTTGCTAATAAAAACAAACCCGATGGAACACCTGACTGGGTTGTTGTTGGAATACCAACTGGCAGTTATGGGATCGAACAAATCAATGATGAATTTGCACGTAGAATAAAATCAATAACAGGAAAAGAAGCAAAAATATCAATTAATATTCATGAGCCGACGCTATCTTCTGCAATCGAAATAAACTCGCCTGATCATGTCGTTGATATTTATCAGTCCACGATAAGATCCGTGCTAGGATGGCCTGAAATATCACCATCAATACCTGCACAGATACCAGAACCAACTCGGGCCGATTTTACATCGACGAAAAGTTTCATCATAATATTAAAATGAATTATACGAGTTTTTGGTGGAACATAGAAAAACGGGTATGGGATAAACGGGATCAATTTCGTGTCGAGCGAACTGGTGAATATTATTGGCTTTTACACAACGCTGATAACGGTTATAACCTGTATAATTCATGTTACGATATAAATATCAATAATGTCATTAATATCATAAATTTAGACCATAAAGAACAACTAAATAATTTACGTGTTCTTTTTTATCAATATTTGTCTGATTTGACATCTACGCGTGAAGAAATTATTAAACGAATAGAAATTTTAAATCATATAGCTGATACCATTGAATATTTTCATAATAGAATCATAAACTTGGTTTTTGAATCATCGGGCGGTTATAGAAGGTTTCTCGCAACCAAATACAAAATACGCGAAGCTGACATTGCAACGTTTAAGTTCCCTGATTATAATCAAGATAAATTAAGAAAATCTGTCAATGATGTCATTGATGAATATTTTCCTAAAATCGTCGATGCGTGGAGAAAAATAGCTCCACCCGAGCCTATCCTCAGATATAATAATGATCTACACGGCGGAGGCAGACATATATCTCCGGGAATCGTTAATATAACATCGACAATCGCGGTTAATCTAGTTTGTGACGTAATCAATGGCAGTTATCAAATAGATCTTGGAAAATCAAATCAGGCTCAACAAGGACACATTTTATACACGTTCACACCACAAGTTCCCCCTGGGATTTGATCGTGCAAGTACCAACCAATCCTGTTTATCTGCGGTGTCATAATACTATGTTAACACGAATAAATTTTAAACTCACAGACCACATAGGACGATTAATTGACCTACGTGGGGAGGAATTGATTGTCAATCTACATGTAAAATCTTAAATACTTTTATCGTAATGATTTCTGTCTTAAATACTTTTATCGTAATGATTTCTGTCCTAAATACTTATATCGTAATGATTTCTGTCTTAAATACTTTTATCGTAATGAATTTTGATCATAGATCTTTGATCAGAAATATTTTATTTTATTTTATCAGAAATATTTTATTTATTTTATGAGAAATATTTTTATTTTATTTTATCAGAAATATTCCAACACTTTTAGTCAAATTTGTTATTTTTTTCAGCTATTTTAGTCGATTTGTCAAATCACAGTTTTTCGTCAGGTCAAACCTCAAGCGGTTCTCTAATTGATTTATCGATAAATCGTTAAAAATCCTCATTTTTTCGAAAATTACCAGAAACATTAACAAAAATCGCTTGAAAAATCTCATTTTTTGAGCTAATTAGAGAACCGCTTGAGGTTTGACCCGAATGATATTGGAAAATTCATCAATTTTCCTTGACAAATCGACTAAAATAGCTTTAAAAAAATAAATTTCACTAAAAAATATTGGAATATTTTATTTTTTTTCTGAAAATTCGATCATTTTACATAGTTCTGAGTACCAACTAGCCCATCAAAATTACGAAATTGATTGATTTGCATGATTCTGAGTACCAACTAGCTCATCAAAATTACGAAATTGATTGGTTTGCATAGTTCTGAGTACCAACTAGCCCATCAATTTCAGAAAAAATAAAATATTAAGATCAAAGATCTATGATAAAATAAAATATTAGGATCAAAGATCTATGATAAAATAAAATATTAAGATCAAAGATCTATGATAAAATAAAATATTAAGATCAAAGATCTATGATAAAATAAAATATAATATTACACGTGGTCAGCCTTGACAAAGACCCCATTTACCGAAAATTTCATTTTCATTTTCACCAGAATTATTTTGTACTACTTCACCAACGAGGTTATTTTGGATCGTTTCACGATCTAACAATTTTTCGTAATTGTCTTATACGAGTACTAATCGTTTTCTTTGCCTCGTATTCGTGGGATAACTCTGATCTAATTTTTTCTACTGCGGCAGAGAGAGGAACGAATTCCTTCACTTGATCATCTTCTACAGTAGCTAGTGACCGGAACATCGCCACCTGATTCCGTTTTATGAACTTGTATTCAGATGATAGTGTGTGTATTCCTTGGTTTTACGTTCTTGTAAAATTTCAAAATCAGAAACTATTTTTTTTCAGGATTTAGTTCATCGGATATATTAATTCCATCTTTTTCCAATTTTTTAATAGCAACAATTATATTATTAATATTTTCGTAATTCATTATTATACGGTATATATATATATTTAAAATAAAAAAATATCACCTATAAACCCCTATTCGAGTCTTTTAGCAAGTTCAGGAAGGGGCACATATGATGAATGATTGAACCTCTATTCGAGTGTTTTAGCAAGTTCAGTAAGTATGCAATGAACAAATGACAATCTTAATTAAGGACGGCACAATCCAGAACTCGTTGCTTGCCACCGCATTCTACCAAGTTCAACGGGCACACGAAACACTACCCCCTATGAGAGCCCCTGAACCTCTATTCGAGTGTTTTAGCAAGTTCAGTAAGTATACAATGAAATATATGCAATGAATGAATGAAATGAAATATATATAATGAATGAAATAATTAAGGACGGCACAAACATATATGAGGCCATTTTCTACGCTCAACAGAACACCCCCCCCAATACTCAGCCCGTGGGTGATACAAAACATGTATCAACCACCAGTGACGTGTGGTTGGAGGGGTTCTGTTGAGCGGATGGGGGCTGGCGGTGCCCCAATTAATCATAAAATTCGCTAATATGCGTAACCACCGACCAGTTGTCAGGTTTGGGATTCGATCCTGCGGCCTCGAGTATCACGGCCAGATACGTTATCAACTAAGCTATCGAATCATCTAATACTATATGTTTCAAAGGTTATTATATAGCTGAGATCGGTTTAAATATTTCTGCATTAAAACAGCGGTTTCTGAATAGACTGTAAATATTTCTGCATTAAAACAGCGGTTTCTGAATAGATTGTAAATATTTCTGCATTAAAACAGCGGTTTCTGAATATGTAAATGAGAGCAGCGTGTTCTGCCAAGACTTCTCGTAACAGATTGTAAATATCTTGCACTAACAGCGTGTTCTGTCTTGATAAAATATATTTACATACTACCACTGCACCATCAAACGTTTACAGATCGGTTTAAATATTTCTGTATTTTTGAACAGACTGTAAATATCTGCATTAAAAACAGCGTGTTTTGCCTCGATTTCTCATAACAGATCTAAAAATAACTTGCTATATTGTACGATGTGAAATACGTTTATTTTTCTACTTTGTAAGTTAGAAACCATAAATATCTTTCTTTGGTATTATTATTGATATTAATTACGACGTAGATGATTAATTAACCAATTACGACCATAAAAATCGGAAATCTACGAAGAAATGTATATTACAGAATTATCTACCTTTCGCATAATCGAAAAATAAGTAGTATACGATTGTACAATACTTGGTCCCCCCAAAAAATAAATGGTTAATATATACAATTTAAGGTATTGATGATACTTTATCTCATTAACAATATTGGAAGGTGATTTTCTGTTTATATTTACTGGAAAGAGTGGATTTATATACATTTTCCGCGACAAATTGTACTGAAGGCGGTTTGATATAAAAATATTTCGCAGCGGCGTTCATTCATTGAAATATAATTTCTTCGCCAGTTTCTATGTTTGTAGATTTTACCGCCCTCCTTACAATTGTTTTACATCTCCCAGTATTACCACGTGTATTATTCTCGCTCTGTGTAACAGCTCGAAGATTGGATAAACTATTGTCAATTTTCACCCCGTTAATATGATCGATCACAAGACCGTCTTTGATCAACCCCTTGTGACACTGGTATGTGAAACGATGACAGGGATAAGTTTTCTTCCCAACAGTAAACAATAGATAACCATGATTATTAATATAACCAACTGGTACTTTTTTCTGACAATTTCTGATCATGCCATCAATATTTGATTCGTAGTTTGTTATTATAGGATGCTTTATAAACTCGTGGTTCATATTTTGCTCCATTATACAATAATATCATTTGTTTAAATCATAATTTGTCTGAAAACTTAGATAATCCTCCACGGATTTTATAGCGTTGTTATTGACATCATTTTTTTAACATAATATCTTTTAAGCTCTCTGTATCGTTTATTACCACAACACGCACACAACTGTGTTTTTCCTCGTATTCCAGCACCACATCGCAGACATGGTATTGGTCCTAAGCTTCCACGGTGAACGTTTTGCATGTGTTGTCCGCATAATTCCTTTTTACAGGATTTATTACAACGAATCAATGAACCTACCATGAGCCATTTGCACTGAGACATTGTATACATATGTTAATTTAAATATTTGCTTGAAATATAATATGAACGAATTCGATAGATTATCCCGAATAAAGCCCCTGAGCGGAGATAAATTTAATTTCAACAGAATATCTGCTAACCTACCGATGCAAGATCTGGTTGATCCGAAAAACAAAAGTTTGATTAATAAAATTCACGGCGCCAAGAAAGAATTTCGCACAGATGGTGCATCTCATGTCTGGTCAACGTTCAAGATTATACGCAACAAAGATATCATCGACGCTACGATGAATGACAAACGAGCAGCAATTATCATTAACTATCTTGATAATCACAAATATCTTTTCAGAATAAAATTTGTCGTGCTAACAGAAACAGATGATTGGATTATCCATGACAAATATGATCCTGTCCACGGTAATAAAAAAAACTGTCGTACTAAGTAAAGATTCCAAATCAGGTCTATTGACAGGTATTGACAAACCGTATTATGAATGAGCATATCCTGTGACAGCGGTTATTTATGGAATCTATGTGATAAATGAAAATCCTAGCGTTGATAAACTGGCGCCGATGAAATTTTCAAAAATAAACTGTGTAGCCGAGCGAGTAACAGAACATTTTACCGTTTCGACTCGTGGAAACAGTCTAACGGATAAAAGACGTAAAATAATAAACACGTGGGGAGAAATGGTTAAAGATACCGGTGCGTCTATCAAAGATGTCGCTGAGTTAGGAAAAAGATTAAAATTTCCAATAACCGTAGCGACGATAACAGGAGAGATTTTGTATGAATCAAAATATAAATCAAAAGGAGCTTCGATCGAAATTATTGATCATAACGCACACGCGTGGACTAACGCAGTAACAATATTTCCACGAGATCGAACTGTTAAATACTATCGCGGAGATGTGTTTGATTTTATTAACGAAATAAGTAAAAACGATCCTGTGTCAGTATGGCTATTTCAGAGTTCCAACGACCTATCAGATATGGAAGAAAAAAATAAATTTGATCAGTTTGTGAGACAAAATGGCGTTATTTATCGAACAGATCTTCACGAGAAAATGAAAAATCTTGCACTGCAATATACTGATGATACTGACGAATTATTGAGCAACTGTTTTACTGTTTCGTCATTTGCGGCTCATTTTGCTAGAAAGAAAAATTCGTGAAAACCAACTAGGTTTGATTTTCTTGATGACATAGGATCCAGTTGTGTCGAATATGGACACGGCGGATTGTGGAATACTAAATACGATCATAAAGATGTTATTTCAGTTGATATGGTTGCATGTTATCCGGGAAGTTTTCTTGGATACGGAGATTGTTCTGTATACTTTAAAAGATTCGGTCATCCGACGCACGAAATGACGCGAGTATCGATAAATGGACCATTACCGGATTTTGACCTGACTGGATTTGCTCGTATCGAGTCATTCGAAATGTCTAAAGGACTTCATCCAATTTGTTATGTTTGGTTTGGAAAACATTTTTCAGAAAAAATGTGGACACCAATAGTACTATTACGGTATATGCTCGATTGTGCGATGTTAACACGGTTGATTGTAAGTGAAGCAATTATATCATACCGGAAACAAACCGAAGTTTGGTTACCACAACAAAAGGAATATTCGGATATAACCGATTACGAGAATAAGATCACAAAAGATCTTGGTAGAAAAATAATCGGCAAGTTTACCCAAGGAGGAGCATATGATCACAGACGACATTGTACAAGATTGATTATGGCTGATGCCGAGTTAGATTTCATAGTCGCTGATACAACGAACAGAAATACGTTTATAAGTCAAGAAATAGCTTTCTTGTCAAATGGAACTAAACTAGGTACAATTGTGAGCTACATGGACGGTGAGTCACCTCAGTATACTCATTTAAGATCATCGATGCTCGCGTACGTTTCAATAAATCTATTATCGATGATAAATAAGGTTTCTACACTCGCTGTCAGAGTTGCTACTGATTCGTTTTATATAAGTAAAAAAATATTCAATACTGTTAGAAAAATTAAGCATAGGCACTTGTGCATCGTGGGGTTCGTGGAGAATAAAAAAGGAATATATACTCGATTATTCCGAATCCGCTAATGTTGCGGTTAAAGGTATTTACCTGATAAAATCAGGCAGAAATAATCAGATATCTTCTGCACCATCGGTATATGATCCAATAACTAGACACAAAACAGTTTATCCAAACGGACCTGGCGGTTCTGGCAAAACCACTCGAGCTATCGAACTATTTCAGAATTCAGATATGATTGTGCTAACACCTACACACAGACTCGCGCGAGAAATGAAACAACGAGGAGTACAATCATGTACTTATCAGAGTTTTTTCCGATGGAAGGGTGATACATGGACATCTTTAAGGATGGGCGAGAAATATATTCCAAGGATCATAATATGGGATAAAATATGCACTGTGTCGTTGGAAACACTAAAAACATTTCTAGATTGGTTGTTAACAAGAAATACTGCTGTGATAATGTGCGGCGATCACGGTCAACCACCACCCGTTGTTGGACCATCTCCACATGATTGGCTGAAAAATTTCGCTGATTACTATGAGAAAGTGGCTGATGATCATAGAGCACTTGATGCAACGTTGAAGGAATTTAAAAAATTAATCAGACTACAACCGAATAAAATTCAGTGTGAAGTAATGCACGAGATAATTTCGGAAACACCCATGAAAGACTTTCTGCAAACGTGGAGACCAAACGATTTGATAGTTGCAAGTAGAAAGATAGTTCGTGATACACTTCAACGGGAGTTGTTTCAGTTACAACGAGAAAAGTTTCCAACGTTGCCAGTTCCGTTATGTTATCAACCAGCAGATACGCGACGGCAAAATATTGACATTGATATACCAGGACAGCCCGAGTCAAGGAAACAGAATCTTGTGTTGAATGATATTGTTGCAGTTGATGTTGATGTTGTTGAAGATGCTCTACGTGCTGATAAATCCCCGTGGACGCTTGGATACGCGATGACGATTCATTCATCTCAGGGATTAACTATTACTGATACAGTTGTTTGGATCGTTGATGATCGTATCGAATGGTCGAACCTAGTTTATCTTGCAGTGTCTCGAGTTAGAAAAATATCTCAAATGAGACGAATCGTCATGGACTCGTCAGTGACTAGTGATGATATTGACGAATATCGAGGTGATATAATAAGAAAAAAATTATCTGGTTATAAACAAGGTGACCAAAAAAACAAACGCGATTTTGATCTTGATGCTGATTTTATTAATGCGCTGAAACAACAACAGAATAATCATTGTGCAAGTTGTAATTGCATAATGTTATGGCGGTATCTGAAAAATGATCCAAGACAATTTATCGTAGATAGAAAAAATAACAATCTTGGTCATACACGAGAAAATATCATGTTAACCTATCTTGAATGTAACCGACGTAGGGGTGCTAGTTAAGTGATCGCGGTGGTAATTGTGTATCCTTGGGAATTACTTGTAATTGTTCACGTACAAATCCACGTTGAGGAGCAGTCGAATCCAGTCTGTAGATTGCGGGTCTACCAGTGGATCTTGTCACGGTGGATATCTTGTGCGTCGTAATACTCCAAATAGGATCAGTCGCTCTTTTTTACCACCTTCAAGTTCACCGGGCTCATATAAATACCTGACAGTGATATTACGTAATAATGGTTGCGCTAAAAAATCACGTCGTTGTATTGGTATATGCGCTTTTGTAATTGCATGAATAGGTTTCATGTTGGTTGTTCGAATAATCTCATTATTTAATGCAGTTATTACATTTGGTAATCTTGCCACCATTCACGAGATCTTTTATCTTGAATGAATTCCTTCGCGTATTGATACCCAAATAACCGCTCAGCAAGTGTTCGATTAAATCGTTCAACAATCGCCTGATCACGATGAATTATAGTATGTCCTCGTCGTATTTTGACATTATGTTGCTTCATTAGCGATGATACTGGACCAAGAAATTCCTTGCCAGGGTCAGCTTGTAACAGCTGTGGCCATCGTAGACCATCTCGTTGATAAATTCGTTTAAAAGCATCGGCTACCTCAGATGCCGTTTCCGTTGATAGCGGTTCTGCATCTTTATATCTACTTGCAACATCAACAACGGTTAGCGCGTATTTATACGTTTTTCTACGTACAGTATCATGTGGTAAGAACAGAATATCAGCTTGATGAACTTTATTAGCAACACTGACACTGAAATGTGCAAATCGAATTTGCTTAGGTGGCGGTAGGTAAATTTGCCATATTGCCTGTTTGGATAACCACGCTTTAGCAGTAGAATGTTTAACCGCTGCTGCATCAGCAAGTTTACTAACTGCTGCTTTACCCTTCCAGTATCCAACTGGGGAATAATAAATCGATTCCATTTATATACTACCAGCCCCAAGCGCTAATTTGCCTTTCATCGCGGATCTTACTAACCAATTAGCTAATTTTTCTTTGATATTTTTATTTTTTATAGAATCTAGCGCATGAATTAATTTCACATCTGCAATATGCCTATGTTGTAGGTCATTGCTTTTATACGCAACATCATGAGCATGGTATGCTTTATCAATAGCGTTTATTGGTTCCTCGCCTGGTTTTGGTTGATCCTGATTATCAAGCCTGATATCGAGTCGAGTACCAGGACCGCAATAGTTATATCCTGGTAGCTGTTTTTCTCCTGGGTACTTAGCCCACGGAGTCCCGGGTAATTTTGTTAATTTTGCTGCAATATCACCTCCTCGTTGCTTTTTTTTTTAACGCTGACTTTGTCCCTGAATTATCACCGGGAATAAATTTAAATTTGTTTGTACCACACCGCGTACACTTACCAGTAACCGCTGATCTGTTATTTTTTGTGGTAATAGTTGTTAGTGTATCCGTCGGGGTACGCGTCCTGCACTTCACACAATATAAATCCATAGATATTTTATACAGCATGGATATAATTGATTTCTCAGCGACAAGAAAACGAGAACCTGTCAAGCACCATCCCGCGTTACCAAATTCCATCAGAATGATAATAATAGGACCATCTGGAAGTGGAAAGACACAGTTGTTACTTAATCTTATAATGAGATGGTTAAAGTGGGATAAATTGTATTTGGTATCTCCGTCAGTTGATGATCAACGATGTTATGATGTGCTCAAGGATTTTAATGAAAACGCGCGAATAGATAAAGATAACGATGTTATCGAATTTATAACCGATATTGATAAAGCACCATCAGTTGATTCCATAGACGGATTTATTAATAATTTAGTTGTATACGATGATGTGATGCTGGACAAGCAATCAAATCCAGCTAGGATTTTTTCTCGAGGTAGACATAAAAACACTGATGACATTTATGTTACTCAACGATACACACAATTACCAAAAGTGATCAGAGATAACTGTAATATTTTAGTTGTGTTTAATGGAGTTGATACACATACGTTGCGAAATATTCATCAAACTTGGTGCAGCGGTGACATGGATATAATTAAATTCAGAAATTTCTTTTCACGATCGCAAGCTACTCCGCATGGATTTATAACAATAAATTTGCACGATCCTAGAACAAGATATCGTATTGGACTTGATAAAATATTTGGATAAATTAATAGCAGCAGAGGGGGCATGACCTCAAGTTGGTTCGTTTTTTTGTAATATACTCACCATCGCAAGTTTTAGTTGGAGAAATAACATGGACTAACTAGGGACTCTAGGGACTCTGAGAGAGGAGCCTCTGTAGTTAGTTATTTTGATTTTTAAGGTTATTAATCCTTTTTTAGGAAGGCTTATTTCGGTTTTTGGACGCTTCCAAAGTCGGTCTGTTCGCCCCCTCTGCTGCTAATATTGATAACCGAATAGGTTGAAATGTATTCGTACGATTTTCCCCGATTCAATTTGAGAAATTCTATGATGACAAAATTAGACTCTTGTAACTCAGGATGAAGGATAAGACCCTGAGCAAACCAAAAAGTTTTCACCTACTGGATATGAGCGTCAAGCCTTGTTGCAGCCCGTATATAGAAATTATCAATAGTCCAGCATCTTACAAATAAAAAAAATAAAAAAATGCAGGATAATCTATAACAAGAACTCCATCGTGAGTTCATCTCTGAAGGAACTTTAGAATAAGATGATTATCATTTGAACACAATGGAAAGTTCAGTACTGAGAAACAAATTTAGATAATATATAGAAAACTTAATTGATGACTAGAGTCCAACTGATAACCAGCATCCCATTCAGACCACCTCGGCTATTTCTGTTAAACAGAAACATATAATCCGTACAATCGACTAAGAAGCTGCAAATGCCAATTCCGTGCTCTACCTGTGGACCTTTTCCTGTATAGATTTGAATCAAGAAGTAAGACTCACACTGTAAATGTATGTATGTATGTATGTATGTATGTATGTATGTATGTATGTATGTATGCGTGCGTGTGCGTGTAAGTTTGTACATGTGTGTGTGTGTGTGTGTGTGTGTGTGTGTTGTATGGGTTTGCAACGTACCTTAAGTTTTGAAGAGCAGCGAGATATTCGAAAGCATCTGTGTGCATGCTACTTTGTACCAAGCACAGGGAACTTAAATTTGTCAGGTTAGGTAATGACTCGAGAAACGTGCTCGGGATAGGCTCCATGCAAAGATATGGCTGTTCCTGGATGGGTGTAGTTATATAAATTCCACATGATGACAAAGTTTTGTGTTTCCGTAGGACATCTCCAAAAGATGAAATCCTCGAGCAGGGATCGTATGTATGCAAGTACAAAGAAGTCAGATTGGGAAAGATTAACATCTTTTGGCTAGACGAAGGGTGCTGGCTACTGGACTCCAACGTAGTCATTGAAGACAGACGATCCGTCAAATCTGTAAAAACATCTGGTTCTCTGGCTAACGGTTGGAGATGATTTTCCTCCTCAGAAAAGAATATCTGTCTGAGAGTGTCACTTGGAGTATCTGGAATTGTGAGTTTTTTAAGCGAGTTTACCTGACTTCGAATGAGAGAGGTAAAGGCATCCACTTCATTTTCCGATACAGCACAGCGCAATGCGATCTCATTCAGTCGGTGCTCTTTCAAGACGTCCAGTACACCTAATGAGATTAGTGTCTGAATTTTACAGCTATGCAGATCTATCCTATTGATGTCGGCAAAGTTCTTGTTGAAAAATATCCGAATATCTTCAACCTGGTTTCTGTTGAAATATGAACTGTCTGGCAGGCAACAATTGATTAGGTAATCCAGGACTTGATTGCCAAGTGCATGTGACAGTGTAATGTTGCCATTTCTCATTAAGTTGTATGTTGTTGATCCCAGAATCCGTCGTACGTTGTTCACCACATAGAAGACACACAGGTTCTGCAGACTTTCTGGCTTTGTATCTGGCCATTTTACTCGTTCGTTTGCTTCAAAAACCATCCTACAGATATAACACATATCACTATTAAACCATAGTATACATATGAACCTTTTATACCACATGCATATTATTATATCCCATTAAATTCACACAATTTTGTTTGTAACTGCCACTTTATTTCACGTCATGTTAGTTCTTGGCTCGTTACATTTAATTATAATTGTGATTTAACGTAATAGAAAATTCTGTTTATGTTTTGATGCACAGTTAGGACACAGACTAGTTATAACAAACATCAGTGTAAGGCTTCTAATGCACTATGAAGAGGAAACCCTGATAATGTGCCACAAAACATTTTTTCTGTATCCCTTTCAAACAAGCGAAGTTTAGAGATAATATGAAATACCGTCCATACTCGCTTACAAGACGAGTCCAACTTCAAACTGTACAGACTCCGATCTGCCGTCCCATAATGTACCGGCAGTCCTGAATCTGTGAAGTTTGTTAGGAGTACATAGTAGAACAAACAGCAAAGACCCTGATATGCAGGCACATTATGCTACGGCAGATCAAGATCCTTGTTGTTTGCAGTTTGACTCAACTTATAGGCGAGTAACGACGGTATATTTTGAATAGCATCAGATCTAATTATTTATTTCCTGAATCGGTGATATATAAAAGCCAGTATTCTGATCAACGAAGAATAATTCAAACACAAAATGAAACTGCCTTGCATCTATCGTATATACACATGACTTTGAAGTAAAGTCACCAAACACACCCTAAAGCTTAAAACCTCAACGAAATATTTTTGACACAAAATCAAGTATAATGTTGTCACAGGGTTCGAAATAAAGCTACATGACTTCAAATGGCTGACTCTGATTTTATTGCGTGACTTGACCTGCAATAAACCCAACAAAACAAGATTGGTTTTCGTCGCAGCAAAAGACCACATCTTCACTACAACATAGCTCAATAGTAAGATGCCCTGGTGCATATTTTAGACAGAAAAGTATCTAATGAATAATCAAAGGGAAGAAAATTCAATAAGATCTACGAACTTGCCTGTTACCTAATTACATGTTGAAACAGTGTTCTTTAAATATATACATGTTCCCGTTGACAATTGTTCCATTTATGATTAACGCTCATACGACAACCAACAGAGATCGATGTCAAGAAATGTTACAAATAAAAAATATTCTTGGAATACTCATTGATCAAATCTACAATAAAAGGAATAAATCAAACATTATTTGTAGCCACGAAAAAAATTTAAACAACGTACCTGCAGAATGGATCAAATCTTTGATACAATATGGCTGATTGGCAAATGAACAAAACGTAAGTTTTCCCGCCTGCACGTGCATATGGATGGGGTTAACACTCAGGAACTTAACACTTGTCATTTGCTAGGTGACTCATACTAACTATTGGAAGAAAAGAAAATTTCTACTTATATTCGTCTTCTAATCTACATAATTAATATTTCCGAAAGAAATCATCACGTTAAAACCGTAAGAAAGAATTAGTTTTCTCTAAGATTTGTCTGTATGTGACTGCGTTGGGTTATCTAGGAGCATAATTAAAAAGTCAAAACAATACTTTGTGACACTATATAATGCAAACTTGATTTAGAGAACAATGCCCACGCATACACGACTTTGCACGAAATGCTTACCTTATGTGGCGTGATAACGGTAAACCTCGTCATGGCCATCTCAGTAATCAAAATGCGCCAAACAAGAGCACAATTTAAGTATGCTCTTAGATAATGTAAGAAAGAGGAAGTCAAACATAGAACAGACTCGCTAGCACAAAAATTGTACAATTTCGACCAACGTGAATTATGGAAGCAAGTTAAACAAAATACTACGATAGTTTCCAGTAAACTACCAATTTGCATTGATGGGAACCATGGTCAAAATATAATGTGCAACATGGGGAAAAATCATTTTGAGGACTTACTCAGTAGTGTTAAACATGAATCGAATAAGAAGCATGTTCTTTCAGTATTGAGGTAATCACACAGAGATCCAACATGAAATAGCAAGACAAGAAGGAGGTAAATGTCCAGGATCAGATCTTTTTGTGTCGAACATTTTTCATTTACAGATACTATACTTCGTGTGCCTTTGATGATTTTATTTAATTGTATGTTTGTATATAACTTTGTTCCAGATGATTTCACAAAAGTTAAATTATAAAGCTACTGAAAAGTAAAATTGGGAACCTGGCGTACAAAAATAACTATTGACCTAAACTCTTACGACTATTATTTCAAAGATATTTGAAGGCATCATACTACAAAGATGTGAAGTCACAATCTCCGATAATCAGTTTGGTTTTAAAAAAATGAACAGCATTCAACAGATTTATGCATATATGCCTTTAAGGAAACTGCCGGCTATTATGTAGAACATGGCAGCCCAGTGTCTGTATGCTTTTTAGACGCTAGTAAGACATTTGATAGGGTCAGTCATTAGACACTCTTTAAAAAGTTCTTTGATATTAAAATACCTGTTCATATAGTTCATATTTTAGTTAAGTGGTATGACAAACAGTTGTATTATATTCGATGGGGAAGTGTAATAGCCAGCGCTTTCCATGTGACCATGGGGGGGGGGGTCAGGGAGGTCTTCTTTCCCCTTTGTTATTTACGTCGTAAACTGGGTCACTGTTACGTAGGGTTACGTCTGCCACCAAATGTGGTGTTTCTTAATAATTTTAGTTTTGCTGATGATATGTCATTGATAAGTCCTTCTATCGCAAGTTTCAAGAAATTATTAAAGATATGTGAACATAACACATTAGAGAATGATATCATCTATAATACACACAAATCAGTATGTATAGTCTTTCAGCCAACTTCTTTCAAATTATCATCTCCTCTCCCTGTACATCTTAACAGCAATGCTCTTACTTATGTCAACAGTTAAACGTATTTGGGACATATTTCAAAATCCAATCAGTCGGATAATGAAGATATGATGAGACATTACAGATTGTTGTGTACTCGAATAAACATGCTTCTACTTAAATTTAAGAATTGTTCATTGAATATCAAAATTAGATTATTCAAATCTTATTGTCGCACAATGTATTGTGCTCCTCTGTGGACAAACTTGAGTGAATGTATGAAAAGAAACCTAGTTATTGGTTATAATAATAGTCTTCGTTTTCTGTTAGTTCTTCCTAGGTGGAACAGTGCCTCCAACATGTTCGTAAATTATAATGTATTCAGTTTCGATGAAGTAATGATAAAATATGAATTTTCAATGATGACAAAGATATCTAATAGTAAGAACTGTATAATGACATTCATTTAAATTCTCGTAGTAATAGTTCATGGAAGAAATTACTCTTTAAATGTGCTACTTAATTTCATTCCTAACAATGCAGGGCACAGTCCATTGTTGTAGATGTACCTAAATACTTGTACATAAGATATATATATATATATATATATATATATATATATATATATATATATATATATATATATATATATATATATATATGATCTTTTATGTTTGCAATGTTTTTACTCAATATCTATAATTTAATTTAGATGTATGGACTATGTAGTCTGAAATAACGAATTCTTATTCTTATTCTTATAATTATAACGCTGCGGACAATTCAATATGTACAATACAAACAATTCCAAGCAATTGTTGGGGTTCTCTGTAAATCTCGAAATCGCGTATTAAGGGTATAAACGTGCATGCAACGTGTTATGGCGCACGCGAAATGAAATGAGAAATCTACAAATACAAAGGCAATTTCTACTAGATCTGGCAATAAGGATATAAAATGGAATTTATACCATTTATCAACCAAATTAAAGTTATCTCCCTTTACCATCGAATAATCCCCTCTGTAAAGTAACAACACATAATTCAATCCATACTCTCCTTTACCCTCCAGTCTGAAACAAAACTACAATGCCATTTACACAGGGTATGCTCTAAGAGAGAGAGAGAGACAGACAGACAGACAAAGAGAGAGAGAGAGAGAGAGAGAGAGAGAGAGAGAGAGAGTGTCAATCAGATGGAGAAAGAGACAGAGTTCAATAATAAAACCCCTCTAATAAATAAAGTAAAACCATCTTTAATCCCTCTATCATATTCATACCATACCTATTTAAACAAACAAACAAACAAACAAACAAACAAATAAATAAATAAATAAATAAAGAAATAAATAAATAAATAAATAAATAAATAAATAAATAAATAAAACATACCGTACATGTCAAGTCATTTTGTACATCTTCATCTTGACATCGATGTACACTTTGGATAATCATAATGCTCACAACACCACTCTTCTCTTTTATCATCTTCTCTAAACAAGGGACTGGCAGTTTGGCTGCGGGGATTGAGATGTACTGAACACGCATAATAATAAATTACTACACAGTAAGTTTGCAGATTTGCTACCATCTTTTTTTCATACCATATTTTTTTTAAATACTCAAGTCTGAATAATTTACACATTCACACTCATCGATTTAGAATTTTTCGCTGTATCTTTTATTGTACTGCACGGAGGCGAAGAGTACTAAAAACAACGAAGTGTATTTCTATTCAAATTTTTCTACATGGTACAGAACGTTTTAATTATATACAAACACTTCTTTTCAGAACCAGTCTACAATTCAAAATATACATTTTGTTCTTTCTTACTCGTGTACTGTCGAATGACTAAAGCGCCCAGGAATATGCGTCATAATTGTTTTTTTATAAATATTTTAAATGAGTTAAATTAAAACAAACATTTGTAAATAGAATAATGTTTTATTGCATCAATGAAGCTGAATTATCAAATACCTGAACTTCATTGATCGCTAGGAAGGTATTAGCAAGGAAACAGTGTTGGGATTGTGGTCTGCATAACATATGGGTCATATGTTTATGGTTTTCTTATTTCGTTGTACAATAAAACCACAACGACAGCGAAAGATGATACTCCAGGAAAAATAGTGAAACCATGGTGCTGAATAAACACTAAGCTGCCTCACATCACGACACCTCTTAATTAAATATATAGAAAAGTAGGCTACGGCATTCATTATTTGCTATGATTTAAATTTAGTAGATACAAGCTAGACCACCTCATTGAAAATCTTTGATTATCAGTCTGGTATGAAATATTGGTGTCATAAGCTTAGATTCAGAGTTGAATCAAAAGCAAATGAGAAATAAGGTCCTGGTAATTTTAACAAACTGAGCTAATCAGATGCGGAGCACTTCATTAACACAAACTAGGATCTCGTTCATTACTGAACTAGTACGAGATCTTGATTATACAGGTTCATATTTCAGATTGTATCTAGAATGGTAACACGTTCACCCAATCAGAGATCACCGTATCACTATACTTGGATCTCGCCAATTATTTGACACGCTTGATATCTTGATGATATAAGTTCGATCTTGAATGCTCATCAGATAAGAATATGGTCCTTATAGTAGTACTAGGAAATTGATGGCGGACGGACGAAACAAGCTGGAAGACAGATGACGGTCGCAGTCCTAAATGTGTGTGATTTGGCTTTTTAACGTAGCTTTAACAATTTTCCAGTCATATCACTACGATGTCTGCAGTGTGGCAGTTTTTAGTGATGTCTAGCACTGGGGCATCATGTCGCAGACATGTAGCGTGATGTCCAACCCAGTCACATTATCCTGACACCAGGCCGACCAGTCCTAACACTAACCTCGTAATGCTGAGAGCCAAGCGAGGAAGCTGTTAGTACCATTTTTGTAAGTCTCTGATATGACTCGGCCGGGGATCGAACCCACGACCTCCCGCATCTGCGGCGAACACTCTAACCACTAGGCCACCGGAGCGGTCGCAGATCTAAATACATTAACCAAGATCAATAAAACCTGAAATATAGGTCACAGTAATCTTTTGTCGCCATAAAGTTTTAGTATTTACAAAGTTAAATGCAATCGTCATTCTTCTAACATAAACAAACCGCTCCGGTGGCTTAATGGTTAGAGCGTCCGCCTCGGACGCGGGAGGTCGTGGGTTCGATCACCGGCCGAGTCATACCAAAGACTTACAAAAATGGTACTAACAGCTGCATCGCTGTTACCAGTCCTAACACTAACCTAATAATGCTGAGCGCCAAGCGAGGCAGCTGTTAGTACCATTTTTATAAGTCTCTGGAATGACTCGGCCGGGATTCGAACCCACGACCTCCCGTTTCCGAGGCGGACGCTCTAACCACTAGGCCACCGGAGCGGAGAGAGAGAGAGAGAGAGATGAAGAACCAGCTGATATGGTTGTCAGATATGTGCAACCGACTCTAAGGACTCAACATTTTCCACTAAGGCATGATAACTAACGGAAACTCAAAATTGCATCAAGATACTACAAGATACTAATAAGACGTGTACAGTTTCGTACAAATTCAAAATGTATCTCATTTAAATCCAAACTTTCTAACAGTAATCAAAACGTTTAGTCACTTTTAGCCGTCTAACATCTTGCCGCTTAAGGTGGCGCTCTGCAATTTCGTGCTTTCCATAGGGTTACCTCAAATGTTATCCTGTTTATTTGAAAAGGACCTTTTGTATATTATGCAACGTTAAACAAAAAGTTTGAATTACTTTTATGTATGATTAATGGGTGTAATTTGGATTACAGAGTATATATCTTGACCTTACTTCATATGTGCGCTTATAAAAAAAAAATCCTTGACATCGAAGTTATATTGGAAAAATAGCAACCCGGTTACTTTTTAAAAATGTTGTAATTTGTTCATTCCACTTTTAGAGGCTGGTATTGCAAACTCTACAAAATCAGTTTTACGTTTTTCAATGCCTGCTATAGTTAGTGTACTTTGGACTAGTTTACGCTAATTTTTCGAGGACACAGGGCAGCCATTTTGATCATATTTGTGCTTAGATCATGCACGATTTCCACAACTAAAACATGTAAAGAAATTTCAGCCAAAGTACATGAAAGTAGTATATAATTATGTCAGCAGTCTCTCCATTGTGCATGTTGCAAATTCTTTCAACTTCCTCCTACACCTGTCTATAATACGTAATATCTGTGGAACGCTCTCTAACTGGAATGGACTCGAGGACTCGGATCACAACTACTTTTTTCTATGTGGTCTCTACATCTAGTTTTTAGTATTGGACTTTCCACTGTGTCCAAATCGTAATAAATCATATGTTAATCTAAAATACCTTAAAATATGAACTCATGGTGAAGTTCTTGTCATAGGTTATTTGGCATTTCTTGCCGTCCACAATGAAAAACTTCGCGAAAATCGAACATTTCAGAGCCCGTAACTTCAGTTTGGTACAACGCAGAAAAGTCAATAATGGCTTGATGGATAGAAAAATATCTCAGAAGTAAAACAAGCTATATAGTATGGTCGTGTGCCTTTAAAGACGGAAATAGCAGAAGGAAATCGAGGGTCATGGGTGGAGCGATGTATTTGGAAGTTCCGTACCTTCTCTCTTATATATTATGATAGAGAGGGTCCTATGTCAGAACGGGTCATCGGGGTAATCTAAGGTATTTTTGTCACTCTGTATGATTTTTTCCTTTAGATGATTGTTATTTTTTCTTAACATCAAGCTCGCTTCGAGCACTTGTGCCGATTAAGGGGTCAGATTTCACTTCCAGATAGCATCAATGCCTAATTACTCAATGTGTACTGTCGCCGAAATACACACAAACAACCACACCATAATGCTCAAATTCTAAAGAATACACAATTACCATTAAATTAATACAAAAAAGCCTAAATCTAACTCTTGTATTACCATCAAAATGGGTGGGGGAAAATGCTCCAAAAATAGACTGGAACTACATTCGGAAGTAACTATTGTGATCCGTCACAGGAAAGTACAATAACTGCTTTTGCAAGTGAAAAGCTTGCAAACAGACAATCGGAGCATTCTCGGTCTTTCCCGTCAATTCAAGAAGAAAAAAAAAACACGGATGTAATTCGCCGCCATTGAATCCATCCGATACCCTGGATCGTCCGTTCAAACACTAGTGTTTGAACACAATATATACACAAGTGTTTGAACCGAAGACCCAGGGTACCAGGATGCCATTGAATCTTTATATCGGAACTGCTTGTGTTCACATGAAACATATGTCAGTAGGCTGGTACCCTGGCATCCCATGCTGCAACACACTCTAGGCAAGGGACAGATTATTGAAAAATTCAAGATGGCGAAAGTAATGGGGAAACACGGTGGCGATAAGGAAATAATAAATCAGTTTTTTTATAGCTATGTCGTCACCGGCTTTATATTATTCACAACCATTATAGTTAAACAAGTACTGAATGTTTGTTGAAAGTGTCACTATGCAGTAATGTCATTTTCAGCCATTACATTTGAGTTGGGGAGAAGGGGGAGCAGTAAGAAAGTGCTAAATCGTAATGCTGTGTTTTGGGGATCGCACGCGCGTTTGTGTCAGAGATGTTTTATTTTAATTTTAAATAAAATTGTATCAATTCTATTTTACTTTTAGTTTACACAACGTTTCTACATTTTATAGCAAACCGATTTTCATTGAGCATACTTTCGAATGCATTAATGGAACATATAACGGGTCAGTTGGGTGGAATTAAGTTGATAATAAAATATATACCTATTTATGCAATGCACTTTTTGGAAAAAAATACTTGGTTAGAACTTTTGCTGGCAATTATTAACAAGTATTTAAGCAATAAAAATGAATAATAATGCCTTATGTTTTAAAACATCAAACACCTGATTAGATTAATTTTTAATTTCTTTCCTATATAACATACCCCGAAGAGAATAGATCAGTCAAAGATTTCAGAAACCTTACAGATACATTTGGTAGTAACAATGTTTGTTTGAGTTATATATATATATATATATATATATATATATATATATATATATATATATATATATATATATATATATATATATATATATATATATATATATATATATACTCATTTGGCAGAAATGATGCGAATCTGAGCCATCAGATTTTTGCTCATTATTGTTCATTAATTTAGCAGTGGTTCCATAAAAACAAGCTACATGCTGGGTTACTTCAGATTACACATTTATTGTGTAATAAGTCTGTGCATGCTGGGTTACTTCAGATTACACATTTATTGTGTAATAAGTCTGTGCATGCTGGGTTACTTCAGATTACACATTTATTGTTTAACTTTCATTATCGGAGTTTATAAATTTGCACTACGAGGAGCGTATATTCTTTCATGTCTCAGAAAGCTGTAACTGTATTTTGCATATATTTGGTCTGTTTGCAACGTACACTATTTTCCGCTCACAAAATTACACAAAACTGTTGATATTGCTTTAGATCAATTAATATCTATCCTAAAGTCAACATATTGTCAGTGACCGAATCATTAAAAAGTAAACTATTAATAAGTTTTAAGATGGGTTTTATTAAATACATTTATTTTTAAATATCTTAAAATCGTCACTATTAAAAAGCTAGCAGGTAGACTAGCATCTACCTTAAAGCAGATCACATTTTTTGTTCATGTTAGCACTGCCATAGTCTGATAAATCAAATTCACCAATGTATGTTGATTACTAATATCTCCCAGTCAATATTATCACGAGTGTGGGGCTGATTTATCAGTCTAGCATTGCCCACTTAATAGCTACATACACGTTATAATTTCTGGGTCAAAACAAATCCCTGATTTAATTCTGGGTCAAAACAAATCCCTGATTTAATTCTGGGTCAAAATGAATCCCTGATTTAATTCTGGGTCAAAATGAATCCCTGATTTAATTCTGGGTCAAAATGAATCCCTGATTTAAGATACAGATATATTGTCTGAACACGTATTTCATGTAGTACTTGTATCAATACTTGACCTAGCCAGATTTCCTGTCTAATCGTAATTAGCGAAATATTATATTTTGTAAATAAGATAGTTCCAAATTACAATATGTAAAGCTACACAAAAGTACACTGCATAAATAGGTATTTATCACGTTACCAACCTAATCCCACCCACCCACCCCGACCCTGGTTCCAGTCACACATTTTAAAATGCAAGTATGCTTCATCACAGGAAAGTCGGTATATTCAAATATGTTGAAACTTAATTTAAAATAACGGCATAACACAATCATAAACATTTCAATTAAATAACGCATTTCAGGTACAATGACAGCACAAAGAGGCTATCTCTCACAGTAAACACCCAACCCCATGTCACACATAATGACTGAAAAAAAACAGTACTGAATAGTGACACTTTAAACAAATACTCAGTATTTCTTTAATTTACATAGTTGTGACAAATATAGCAAAAGCCGGTGGTGACACAGCTAGAAATAACTTGCCAACGCATTTCTGTATTACTTTCTCCATCTTGAATTTCTCCACTGGTGTCGGACATTCAACAGTAGCCTCGCCAAGTCTGCGGATCATTTTGGAAGATCAGGATACCAGGCAAATATGTCGGCAAAATACAAGTAACCGTCGGAATGAGCTTGGACTTTGCTGTCAAAACATAAGTGGTGCACACCACCAGAGACAATTCGCCAAACACATCAAATATTGATGTATTTTCCTACAATTTCTTCCGATGTTATTTCATGACCTGGTGGATATGGCCGAGCGAAGTTCCAGTGGACAAACATGGTTACATCCAGTGCATCGGGAAAGTAATCGGCTGGAATTGTCCCTTACTGATGTGATAGAAAACAAACCTTTAATAAATACTGAAGGTTTTGCGCATTATTTATTGAATGCAATCTGTTAGTCGCAATCAGTTCGTTTACCGTTGACACACACATAATTTAACAATTGTCAGTAAAGTGTAAAATAGAGCTTGAAGTGACCTACTTTTGTAAAAGCAAAAGATGTATATAAAGATTGATAGCCTCAAGAAGTTTCAGTTATAGATACCGACGCATGTATCGGTGAAATGAGATCAGCGCAGTTTCAGTTATAGATACCGACGCATGTATCGGTGAAATGAGATCAGCGCAAAAACCTAGCTAATGAACTCGTGTAATTACACTCTCTGTTGGAAAATCATAATACCTTTGCCAATCAGGTCTGTAAACAATGCTACAAAATTACAACACGCATCTATGACTATTCCCGTAAAGCAGATTCTCACTAAGAAATATATAAATTGTACAAATGCTATAATCCTTATACATTGATGCTCTTCAGCTCTACCTATGCTATTAACATGATCGCTAATTTTATCAGCCAATCAGATGAAGTCCTATATATTCACTATTGAAGGAGACTGAGCAGTAGGGCTGAAGAGCACCAATGTGTATTGAGTGTGTGTGTGTGTGTGTGTATGTGTGTGTGTGATTAGGATTTTTAAAATAGCTTTAACAATTTTTCAGTCATATCGCTAAGATGTCTGCAGTGTTGCAGTTTATAGTGATGTCCAGCACTGGGGCATCATGCCGCAGATATGTAGCATGATGTCCCACCCAGTCACATTATCCTGACACCAAGCCGACCAGTCCTAACACTAACCTCTTGATGCTGAGCGCCTAGCGAGGCAGCTGTTAGTACCATTTTTGTAAGTCTTTGGTATGACACGGCCGAGGATGGAACACACAGCCTCCCGCTTCCGAGACGGACTCTCTAACCACTAGGCCACCGGAGCGATCCAATGTGTATTGAACGATTTTATTCACTTTCTGATTTCTGAAAACTGTATTTTCGTTGTCTAATTCAGGTGTCATAAGAACATTATCCCCTAAGCGGTCTCTGTCAGAACAGTGGAGATCCGATTTTAATCAGATTGTTCATTCAACCAAGGAATGGCATCCGCCAGGAAAATGTGAAAGTGTAACGTATATTTACAATACTCATAAATTCACTTTCACAAAAACCCAAAAAGAGACAATTTTTTTTAGAGAATTTATAGCAATCCCAGTTTGCAGCGACATATTACTTTGGTATTTATATTTTCTCTTGGACATCGAATATGATTTTCTGTAGAATCCCTGAATCATGACTCGTAGTGCATTTGAAACACCCCACTCTCTGTTACAAACATACTGACAATTGCGGTGTTGGGTTCTTAGTCAGATTTTTAAAGAAATGAATATGTGAACAATAAACATTTGCCTCCTGTGGATTGTTTTATGACTAAAAAGCACGGATAATGATTATGCTTAAGTCCAAAGTATGCAATAATATATAAAAATATCCAGAAAGGTGTCTTTAATAGAACATGGAATATGTATGAACAATTAGCATCTCTTGATATTTAAGTTTGGGTGTAGAAGTGTTACAACTATATGGTGTTAAAGTAAGTAATAGAAAGGAGCGAAACCAATAATTATAAGAAAAGCTAACATAGAGCACACTCAACTAATTTGTTATATCAAGTAAATTTAAATTCTTCTTCTTCTTCTTCTTCTTATTATTATTATTATTATTATCAAACGTGGCATTGGTGCTGCTGTTGTCTTTAATATGATGATATTGTTTTATTATGGTGGTGATAGATAGTAATGGTGATTGTAATGTTATTTGCTATTGAAGAATAACTCCAGTATAGATCTATACATTTTTTTTTTGTTTTTCAAATGTTTTATTCAATAAAATATGTATATATGTCACAATTATCACATGTTCATGCGTGCACTCAGAAAATATATTATGAAAAGGAGAGCGATTGATGCATTACCAATCGATGTGAAAGGTATGTACAGCAAGTACGACTAGAAACGAGATGAAAATAATGTTAGCATATGGTGTATAAGACATGAAATTAATATTCCGTATACATATGATTGAAAAACTCCAAAGTGAAATTAACACTGAAGGAATGGTGTGAAAAAAAACAAATACAAACACATGAAATCAACAGGGAACATTCAGACATGGAGAATACAAGGAGTTATACAGATGCGTATAACGTAATTCAAAGGAGTATGCATTGAATGAATGATGGGATACAAAATATGAGGGTGAGTATTGACCGGTATTGTGAAACAGGTAAAGTATATGCTAGGGACTTATTATTTTTACAGGCTGAGATTAATGACTACTTCAAAGTTATATATGAAGCAGAATAATCCAGGGAAGCACCATTTAACAAAAGTGAACTAGATTCAACCAGTAAAAGTCGGCTCTTATTCTGCATTTTAACCTGGAGTGAAAGAAGGATAACAGTGTAACATTGGATATTTTCTTCTTAATGATAACATGCACGAATACGTTTAATCCATATGGCGTATTTGTATTCAACACACAAATAGTATTTATTAATTACAATACATCGGTACAGTTGTCAAGAGGAGACATGATGGCGGCCGTAGTACTTTTCTCATTGAACGTATATCAAAGAGCAGCTTTTGAAGCAAATCAATTCTAGTCCAGTGCGGAATGTCTGATTACTTCTCTGTCCAGAACAGATGAGTGGTATTTTTAAGACCTGTGAGTTGTAACACTTCATATACACCAAAACTTACAATATCAAAAGATGCTAATTGTTGATACAGGTTCCATGTTGATTTGTTTGAAGATGCTGGCTCTTTGTCGTTTTAAGGACTCATCATATACCACTTTACAAATCAGGAAGTCATCATAGTGATGAAACATATATCGAAAGAAAGACAGCAATGGAACCAGTTTCTTTTCTTCTGTCTGTATTGCCCCACCATGTCTCTGTAATTCTTCTAAAATATTTTCTGTCTTCACAACTTTTTTGGGGTCATCAATCGAATGATTATATTTAGGAAACTTTACAAAGCCATATATAACTGTGACAGTTCCATCTTAATTTTTATGAAAAATGTAGAAAATATGGACAACTATTGAAGAATGAAATTATTTAAGTACCCGATTGGGTCAAACTAGATATTCATATAAAATACAAAGTTATTATTTTGGAACTAGGTTTAATATTTTGCAAGATACAATTATGGCTGATAGAAAAAGATGGACAGAAATATAAACTACAAAAATAATAATTTGACTATTATACCACTTATTTTTTTATTAAAAATGTGGAAAGTGTGGACAACTATTGAAGAATGAAATTATTTAACTACCCGATTGAGTCAAAACTAGAGATATGGACAGAAATTGTTTCACTTGTGCACAAATGCTGTTCGCACAAGGCTCGTGTCAAATTTGATCATAGATGGGATAAAAATGTTTTTTTAACCTTCCATGTTACTAATAACCATAGTCTATATTAATCTTACTTCTAATATACATTTATCCATATATTATTACTAGTCTACTGATCATACATTTTTAATATACATAAACGATAATATCATGCCTTAAGTACTTCTTTCTTTATGTACTTTGATCAGGAAATGACCAACATATGAGAAATAAAACAATATATACACTGTGTTTCTTGATTTGTGAATACGCGTGAAACTGGGAGGATTATATTTTTGGAGACAGTTCTGTTAATGGTTGATTTTAAACCGAGTCATTACTGAAAAGTTAGAAGTTACCATGAGTAATACTAATACTAATACTAATAATAATAACTCATTCTATGTGAGAGAGAGAGAGAGAGAGAGAGAGTGCCGTTACACCAAGGGTTACGTGATATCACTTAGAAATCGTTGATGCTGTTCTTACGTTGTTTTTCCCCACAAACTATGATCAATCTAACAATGATACCTTTTCTTGATATGTTCATACATCACTGCTGAGTTTGGGTATATTCAAGCATGATCTGTGCTTGTTTTCGTCATAAAATAATCTACAATACTATGAATATGACTAAAAACCCACCACCACAATTGTCAATACGTTTTTAATGGAGAGTGGGGTGTTTCACGTGCACCAAGAGTCGTGATTCAGGGATTCTACAAAAATTTATAAACACAGTAATCTGTCGCTGCCAACTGGGATTCAATGGCAATAAAAGAAGAATTGTTTCATATGGAGTATATGTACGGCCAGTAATGTTAGATATGTACAAAAAGTGTCGAGAAAACAAATCTAGTTTAGTCAGGTCATCAAACATGGTAATTACTATTGATCAAATAAAGATTTTTGATGACGTCACCAAATTTTAATATTCCTTATTCCGTATTTAATCACTTGTGCATTGACATTGCACATAAATTAAAAAAATTAGCCATTCCTTCACAATTGTAAAAAAGAATTCAAAACCCTTGTTAATTGATAGATCTAGGTTTGTTGAAGCCTTGGAAGCTCGCGCAGTACAATACGGATAAATGTTAAAAGAATGCACGCACATTCATCAATATGGATCAAGTCACTTTATTCTAATTGGAAAATATTGTTCTTGTTTTTGTCTTAGGAAAGGAAACACCATAGCTCTCCAAGTGTCGTCTGCAAAATCTCACTAGATTTCTATAAATACGTCTCTAGATTATACGTTTGGGCGTGCTGACACCATACGTCATGAGTAACAGCTCCTCCTTTGCATGTTTGGATTTACGCTAGATGATTTGCAGTCTGACCTTACATTGTAGTGCTGTTCCCAGTCAGACCGTTTACTTTCCATACATTTCATTTAATATCATGTCGTTTGAAATCTGAATGCCTCATTCCATTCTGTTCTTCATACCATTTTATTAAATACCAAATCATTTAGAATCTAAATTCATCATTTAATTTATTGGGTTAAATCATTTCATTTTAGACTACATCATTTTATTTAGTACCACGTAATTTGGAAACAGACTTCATCATTTAGTTTTTTTCTTTAAATCATTTAATTTAATACCAGGTTATTTGGGATCTGAATTAATCATTTCATTTGTTGTGTTAAATGATTTGATTTCATGCTACGTAAATTCAATTCATAGCACATCATTTGGAATAAGAATTTATCATTCCGTTGTGTTGTTTAAATCACTGCATTTAATACCACGTCATTTGGGACCTGAATTAATCATTCCATTTGTTGGGTTAAATCTTTAATTTCATACTAAACCATTTCATTTAATACCACGTCATTTGGAATCAGAATTCATCGTTCCGTTTTGCTCCTTAGATCATTTTATTTCATGGTAAGTCATTTAATTTAATACCACGTCATTTGGAATCAGAATTCATCATTCCGTTTTTTTCCTTAGATCATTTTATTTCATGCTAGATCATTTAATATAATACCACGTCATTTGGAATCTGAATTCGTCATTTCATTTGTTGGGTAAATCGCTTCATGTGATACCACACCATTTGGAATCTGTATTGATCATTTCATTCGCATGGTTAAATTCTTTAATTTCATACTACATTATTTGACTAATGTCATCTTGGAGGTGACGGCTGTCCATAGGTACACGGTGAATTAACATCCGATATATATTCTTGGATTCTATTGAAAAGTCGTTGATTTATTAAAACTGTATGATGGGTTAAAGCTTTCAACCCTCTTTGAGTATTGAACTTAATTCCAAATGTCGGGAGAAATTTTCAGGTTCAACATTTTAATTTTTTCCAAGGTGACCACACATTTTGCGAAACATTCCTAGGTTCTGCTTGGGTAAGAAGGTTCGTATTTATTAGTATTAAGGGACATGTGTGTTAGTAATAGTACAACTATAGAGGCATCTCTGATAATATTTCCAATTTCTAAAATGTATTCATGTATAGTGTTTAACGGCGCATCGTAACAATCCTGGAAAGAGTGGTAAAAGGAAAGAGGGTAAAATCCATTAAATGCGAATAAATTTGATATAAACCGCTCTCTTTTCCAAAGCCCAAGACCTTATCAGCGGAACACTATCACGGAACGCATTTCAGGTCACAAATTTTGACTCGGTATGTCGCCTCTTATGACGTGCAGGAAGGCACATCGAGTCTAATCTGCATTCCCTAACACCACAACACCAAAGCGGGAAGAAGAATTCGATTTCTAGAGATTGTTTGATTTAATATATATATATATATATATATATATATATATATATATATATATATATATATATATATATATATATATATATATATATATATATATATATGCAGTACATTCTGGGATCAGTGCGAACCAGTACGGTAAAAAGAGTCAGTGCCGGATCAGGTCTCGTCTTTGGGGTGGGTGGGTCCAAAATTACAAAGGGGCCCTGACTCTTCTTAAAGGGCACCAAAGCAAAAGTCTATGTGACTATTTACTCAAACTATGCATACTACCCAATAAACGTGCGTAGGAATAAAACAATAGTCAAATTTCAAGTGACAAGTGACTGTACATTTGTGTATGTGTATATATTTTTGGGTGAGTGTATCCATGTGCGAGGTCAAGAAAACCCAGACACTCCCCCCCCCCCCACCTCTGATGGACTATGAACAAAATCTGCTCTTTCGAATTATCCGTCCGTATATCCTCAAATATGATTTAAAAATCGGAATATCTGGCACGTGGTCAGCCAGCTACTGCTTACATATATTTATTAAATATGTTATAGCTGTCCTACATGGTGCAAAAAAAAAAAAAAAAAAAAAAGAAGAAAACAAGGGATCAATCTTTGAGGGGATGTTTTTAATATGTTCGCGGTCATCGGTGTTTGGTCATTTTATCGCTTCGTGTCCTAAAAATAACCCACCATTTATGCTTAACCCAGTTGAACAGGAATGATACAACTGAGTCAAACCAGCTGACTGTCTCGTCATTTATAACTTAAACGCATGAATATGTCTACTTAAATTAAGGTCGATAAGCTTTATAATTTTACTTTATAGACAGTTAGAAGCTCTGTGTGTGTGTGTGTGTGTGTGTGTGTGTGTGTGTGTGTGTGAGAGAGAGAGAGAGAGAGAGAGAGGGTGGGGCAACCAGGCATATATCCCCGGGGCCCGAGCCAGTAAAGGGGCCAGGACCGTACAACACTTTTTAATTTTTTTTTATAAATATTTTTTTTAATAAGAACATTGGGAGGCCCAGGTGTTCTTTTTTTTTTAACACCAGGGTCCGTGATAGCTCTTTACGGCCCTCTGTGTGTGTGTGTGTGTGTGTGTGTGTGTGTGTGTGTGAGAGAGAGAGAGAGAGAGACAGAGACAGAGATTTTAATAATTTATAATGTTAGATAAATAGTATAATTCCAGTTTTCAGTACCTTATTACACATCAAATTCACAGATAAATCAAATGTCCAAACAAGTGAAAAGGATGGGGGTGGGGGTGGGGGGTGTCTCAATCTTTAATTACCTTTGATATGAAATATGAATGGAGACACCAGTAATCTAACTATGGGCAAAATCAAGTCGGAAGTCAACCGTTGTGCAAAACTATGGTCAATTCAGATTTCATTAGACCAGGGGCGGATCCAGAAATATCGTGTAGTGGGGGCGTAAAGAAGCAGGCTTGTGGTCTGTGAGATGGAACACCTGGTGGGGGTCCAGTGGCGAAGTCCCTTGAAGCTCTTGCATTTTAAGCGTTTCCAATGCATACTTGTAACCTTGTAACTGTGAAAAAAATTTACTCGAGGAAAGATTCCGGTTGTTATACGCTCACTTTTATCTCTGCTTGCTATATATCAAAAGCTTGTAGAATTGCCTGTTTTCTGTTGTCTTCGTTTGACATCCGTCTGTCCATTGGCACATGTTTGTCATCGCTACTCCTCGTAAACTACTTGGAGGATTCCGGTGAAATGTGTGCCGATCTGACATCAGATATTGCCACAAAAGCACCCATCTTGAAAATATTGCTGTTCCTACTACTCCTGGACAGAGTCGTATCAGCATGAAGGTTTCACCAGAAGGCTTCTTATAGTACCTTGTCTGTCTTAAATAATAATTTAAAAAACATCTGCAGATCTGATGTCCAATACTATTGGTACTCCTCCAAGAAAGAAAATCACATTAACATCGGTTTTCACTAGAAAACTTCTTACAATCAAGGCCGACAAGAGGGGAGGGGCAACCGTGGATATATTCCCGGGGCCCGGGCCCGTAAGATGTCCCGGGCCGAACAACACTTTTTAATTTTATAACATAAAAAATTTGTTTGAACAAGAACTAGGAGAAGCCCGGGTGTTTCTTACCCCAGGGACAGTGATCGCTCTCTACGGCCCTGCTTACAATGTCTAGTTGGTACCAAAATAAAACGGTGCCGATCTGACATCCAGTGTGGCCACCATGAGAGCTAAATCGTGTCATTGCTACGTCTCCTAAATGAAAAGTCATATCAACCAGGGAATTACACATGAATACTCATTATGATATCTAGATGGTCCTGAAGAAAAATAACGCCAACCTGACCTCAATGTGGCTGCCACAACAAACGTTTTAAAAACTGTGTCTGCACATTCTTTTGAGTGGGTGGTCAGATCAACATGGGGTTTTCACTAAAGGTCTTCTAATAGCATCTAATTTGTCCTCAAAGAAAACGGTGCCAATCTTAAATCAGTATGGCTACCACAGATTCTAATTTGAATATCTTATCGATCAAGAATATCAGAGGAGGTTGCAACTCTTAGAAGTTAAAAAGAATTAGCGGTCTTATGCCGAATACCTATAAATACTTTTAGGACAGTCAACTCATAGCTTTTTAGGGGTTCAAACGTTTTTTTCCAATTGCAGTTTACATCCCAAGTTTGAAAGTATTTTCATTGAAAGATACAGTTGCACAGTTATCACGACGAGACGTTTCAAAACATTGCACATTAGCTTTCACACATGTGGAATTACATCATCTACGTGTATTTTACCCGTTAAATGGGGCAGGGAAAATGATCTGTACTGTTGACATATTCTTCGTGTTTAGAGAAGAAAAGAAAAAAATCGCGTCGACATAGCCACGGTTCACGGAGCTTACAGGAAGGTAGGTGGGTTATTTTCTGGCATCGAAGCTCACCCACCCACCCAATCCCCACCAGCCCTTTTCCTTCCTTTTATCTCGTCTTTTCCACAGTATACATGTTGGTTGGACGTCCAGACAAGCCCCTACAACTGGCCTCGGAAAATGGAAAGTAAATAACGTTACCAAAATCGAATCCAAGTGGTCGTGTTTTCAATGGTATCAGTCCACCTTGTTTACAAATCCTAAAATAGAATGAATTATTTTACCAAGGTTCAGCAAAAGATGCAGCTGAATGCATATAAGAAATCTGCAGTTAAGCACCCTCTTTCTTGTCTTTTTATATTATTTAAAACTTATTCATAATCACGATCCAGCCAAATTCCACCCCGGTACCATAAAATCTGATCCTCATGCTCGGAAGTGTCACAGATACGCTTTTCGGCACCCCACCCTCCATGATCAGCAACGTGCATTAGTTTAGACTATACTATCATAGATAATATTCACAGACGTACAACTTTGCAAATATACCATAAAACTTATTATTATTATTATTATTATTAGTAGTAGTAGTAGTAGTAGTAGTAGTAGCAGTAGTAGTAGTAAAAGTAGCAGCAGTAGCACTAGATTTATGTTTGTTAAAGACCAAACAAGTTAAAATAATGAAAAAGTTACAAAAAATGTTAAAAGTTGTTAGAATTTAATTAAAATCTAAACAGGTTATCTACGTATGTATACAAATATACCTACCAAGTTGTATTTGTCTGCATCAAGTGGTTTTACATAATCGTGATTAATAGTTCTGGTAATTAAAAAAAGATAAGCCCTCACCAAAAAAAAATAAAATGACAAAGTAAATAAAATTTAATGTTTCAGATTTTAATATCGTTTTTTTGTGATATTGCACAACATGTATTCGTGGCGAAGGTACAATCGT
Organism: Sinohyriopsis cumingii; assembly: GCA_028554795.2. Taxonomy (NCBI): domain Eukaryota; kingdom Metazoa; phylum Mollusca; class Bivalvia; order Unionida; family Unionidae; genus Sinohyriopsis; species Sinohyriopsis cumingii. The sequence continues at coordinate 128,637,179 of CM068825.1, forward strand.
GCGGATGTAAAACGTAAGGATGTACAGCAGCAAAACAGCATGCCCTTTATGTTATTGCAGTGGGGGCATATAAAATCAATCTATTTTCTTATGACGAAGGATCGAAACCAACAAGAATAAACTTGAGTTTTAATTTTTTGTATACATCGACTCAGTCCAATTGGAAAATTCAAACGTGTGGCTGCCAGTCGATTCTCCCTGACAAACAGTATAATTGGAAAGTTCAAACGTTTGCCTGTCAGTTGATTCCCCACAATGGACACTCACGTATGACGGTTACCCAGCTGAAAACTGCATCGACGTAGATCTGCTGTCGCTTAGTGCGCTGGAAGGTCAGGGTCTGTTACTATTTGTTCAAGCAGTGATTTCGAGCCAAGAGCGTTGATCTTTCGGCGCATGGTACGTTAACAAATCTAATTCTGGGTCAGTGGTGTTCGCAGTTAGATGAGCGTTATGTGCGAGAAATAATGTTATATTTAATTTCAGAGCCCAAGTAATTGCTTTCACATTCATCCGACCTGCACGGTGAATTGTGGCATATATATTTATTACCTCAAATTGAACTTTCCAACTATCACATTGATCTCATCAATTTTGCCATAATGTGATACAAGTATAATTTTCGCGGAATAAACTTTCTGTATACTGTCCTTGACTTAATTTTAATACCGATGGATTAATGACGAGTTTTCTGGGCCTTAGGTTTAAACTGTCTGGTTCATACATATTGATACAGGTAGACATGTAACCCAAATTTTGTCGAAATGGCACCGTTATATTGATCAACCAATGCAAATATACCCTGCGTTTTGAACAGGAATGACAGCAATTAGATTACTAGTACGCTTGTATACTCGTGTCGGAAAATAATGTGTCATCTTTAGAACCTGGAATAGTAGTGTATTTACGAGCGTTCTTGTTTAAATTTTATATCAAGAACTCACCTTTCGTAAGGAATGTTACAAAATCTACTGATTGCATAAAATAAAAAGATACTTTTTCTTCTTTTGTAATAAAACAAAATAAACGTCATAATAAACGTCATATCCCGTAAGTAGACGATATATTCCCAAAGTCTTGTTCAGAGTCAACGGAAAGAAACAGTTTGAGATGGCGTATGGATTAGCTCGAGACATCAGGCCAATTTTTTTTTTTTTTTTTTTGGTTGCTTCGCCTACTAAGAACAAAACACGAATGCTGTTACGTATTTATTAATACGCATTCTTTCTTTGCAGCTTTACGGTGTGAATAAAATTCGAACGAACTGGGATCGATACAAGTTTTTATCTGGTGCATCTAAGAATATCAAACGTTTGTGAAAATACTTCAATAGTTAAAATCTACTTGTGATAATGGTACATCGAACATCTGTATCGAACGCCAGATCAAAGATTTAAAATTAGATGGATATCTTTTGATCTAGCATACTATACCGACTACATAGTGTTTACGGGCACAATTATACATGTGCCAATATGTAAACAGTCGCCAGAACCGAGATAAGCACGCATTACTCATTAGCTTGGCAAATTGTATAAATCTTTATATGTTGACAATTACTCCGTGTGAATTAATGTTAATGTTTTACTACATATTGCGAATTCAATGAAAAATGGTGCAAGAAAACTTTAAATAATAACAATGTGAACTTTTAACCAGCCGCGGTCGGGTTGCTGACGGACATCAGACCTGGATGTTGACAGTATTGGTCGGAGCCTGCATAGGTATCGGCGCGTGTCTGTTTGAGTGATATACAGCGATACGTTAATGCAGTGCTGTCCAACCCGCGGCCCGCGGGCTGATTTTAAATGGCCCGCCAGAGCTCGAGCAGATTTATAGTCGTTGCTTTTCAGTTTTATGCTGCGGCCCTCGGCTTTAAGAAAAACATTTTTCAGTGGCCCATGGTGTCAAAAAGGTTGGACAGCACTGCGTTAATGAATGACTCTCGCTCTGTCTTTAATGCCAGGGTATATAATTTTTGCATATCTTGTCAAACCCTACTTCCATTTGTGTCGAATTTCAGTGAGATAAAGAACTACTTTTTACAAATATCTACCTTGATTAGGACTAAGATGATGCTCTACCTATGAAAACAACTGAAATATTCAGCACTACTCACATAATAGAGGAAGCGTGAAGTAAGCATGCCTATGTTTATTCGTTGAATTACAACTAACCAAATTCACCTACTTCTGTCTTCTCTTCTGTGTTGCATTTGTACGTCCGTCTCTCAGCGGAAGGATGAGACCAAAACTGACCACCTAAATCAGAGACGTCTGTCTGACTCTCACTTCATCTTTTGCGTTCGTCTGCTTTAGTACAGTCTCTTTGCCCAAAGGGTAGGTATATGTTAGACTTCTTGATATCTTTGCCCAAAGAGTATGTAACTGTTAGACCTCTTGATATCTTTGCCCCAAAGGGTAGGAATCTGTTAGACCTCTTGATATCTTTGCCCAAAGGGTAGGTATATGTTAGACCTCTTGATATCTTTGTCCAAAGGGTATGTATCTGTTTGCCCTCTTGATATCTTTACCCAAAGGGTAGGTATCTGTTAGACCTCTTGATATCTTTGCCCGAAAGGTTAGGTATCTCTTAGACCTCTTGATATCTTTGCCCAAAGGGTAGGTATATGTTAGACCTCTTGATATCTTTCTATAACCATATTGGGTGTAGGTCCATTTTCGCTCTTTCCATAACACAACGCTTGTCTTGAATTCGTTGAATATCTCTTCAATGAAAAGCTCTTTGGGATATTTTGTATTAAACATTAGCAACCAAGATGTTAATGTGTGGGTAGTTATACCATCAAAAAGTAAAGTGATTCTAACTACACAGTACTTCTTCATGTCAGTCTTATAATTAAAAAAAAAACAAACAAACAAAACAAAAACAAAACAACGGGGAAAAACCAACCCCAAAACATGGAAAAGGAAACATCTCCAGTCCACATATTCCGCAAATCAAAGTTAGAAACTAAAAAGACACTAACCGTGATATACATTTGTACGGTCGCATCTTTTACAGTCAAACGGTACACTCAGGTGAATGTAGGCTCTCACTGGGATAGGGAAATGGGGAAAATCATCTTCAGTAAAACCTCGATTTCTCAAGCATCAGTCGCTCGAATACCCGGAATAACTCGAATTACTCACGCAGGACCAGTGTAACACATTGTTCATGACCAGGAATAACGCGAAACTATCTAAAACTCGAAAGAAAATTTTGACCCAAATCACTTTAACTTTCTGAACTTTTATTGCTCCTTGGTATAGCATATTTTCTCCACTATCAGCTTTATACGACTTGTATCAAATAAACTTTCAATACATTTTAGTGATTTGTTTTTTCCAAGGTAAAGTTAAAATACGAGCCCCAAATCCTCTCATGGTTCTTTTTGTTTAAACTATGTTAAACCGTAGCCAAAATCCACAAGTGAGAGGGGAAGGGTGGGCAACAAATCAAGGATTATGTTTAAATATGTTTTGCGGCTTTGCGACGTAAATACTCTTGCATTTTGCGGAATTGGAAGAATGATGACTTTATGCCTCAAAATATGTATTTATATAAAAAAAAAAGAAGAAACAAAACGTGAACTAAAAGATTTAACTCCGTTTCACTTTCACTTATCATTGTAAAACATTTGTGATTAAAATATGACAAACGATGGTGTTTTATCATATTTAGCGCAAGCTATTTATTTGTGAATTATTCTGACGTACCCGAACATAAAATGAACTGGCTGCTTCACACATTAATTTATTCGTTAATTATTAATTACTTAATGTTTTTACTTTTCCTACTTACTTTATCAGTTCATTTGTTCAGTGAGTGAATTTAGGAATAAAGTAAGTTAAGGAATGTCCTAATAATTAACTGAGTGAAACTCCAAAGTGAAATTAAAAAGAAAGTGACTTTTTGTAAAAATCTAATCTTGTTGATAATTCAATCAGAAAGATCGGAAATAGACGGAACGTGCCGAGATTTTAATGTGCCATGTGACTGCACGAACTATAAAAGCACACGACGGGAAGAACACAGCTGACAGTTGCATGTAAATAAAAGGGAATAGATAGGACTTCCGGCGATAACCCTTCAGAAGAATTATTTCAGCATGTCAGCAACAGGGTCGCCTCAGCAGCGCGTGGCAGGAAGAGAAATCCCAGTGCGGAGAATTGCCGATTTATCACACCTTCCAAGTGAATATTCGACAACCCCTGGTGGTTCTATATTTTCGACAACTCCAGGAGGTAACGTTTTAGCTTATTATTCATGTGCCACTTTGGTGGCATATCTTCAAATTAATGCAGCTTTCTGCATTTAGAGATGTAGTATTCATAGAACATTTAATTTAGCGTGTTTCACTTAGCCTAGTATCACTTTTTATTAAAAAAATGTAAACAACCTTGAGAATTCAACATGGCGATACGACCATGTGACTTTTGTTTACAGTATTGTCTTTATACTGAGCGTATGCAAATGACATTTAGTTTTGTTTCATTTTGTAAGTTGTGTTACAGACCCAGAAACGGGTAATTTTACCAGCAAAACTAAAATGGAATACAGAACGAATGAAGAACAAATGTAAACGGAATGCAGAATAAGCGTGTAAAAAAAACTTGATGCAGAGGACTGAATTATAAATGAAAAGGGAATGACGTGTGAAACAGTTGCGTACCTTCCATTTCAGAGGAATTTTGCATGATAATTCAGGATCAGATTCTTTACATTTTTTTTTTAAACTCAGTCATACCATGACAAAAATGTTTTCGATGTATACATAAACAGTTGTCAATTGATGTGATAACATCTAAACAAAAAGAAAAATTAAAAAACTTAACAAATACTACACCTATATTTTATATTCCCTGGGTTTATATTTTAACTGTAGATTATGTGATGTTTAGATGTTCACTAAACTTGTAGTAAAATGAGATATGAAAACATTGGTTATCTCCCATTAACACAGCAAAGCAAGACTTAAGGAAATGAATTTCTGTTTCATTACAAACAAGCAGAAATGAAATGATGGAAGTGATGAGCAAGTGTTTAACCCTTAAATGAAAATCCACATGTCACATTTAGATGAAAAGTAAACAGGATTGTGGTATGCAGATGAAATGCAAACAAAGTATAGTTCACTAACTTGTTTCAGGGTTTATATCTTGTACATTTGAAGCACATATCACTGCTTACATCATCTGCATTGAGATTGTCACTAAGGCATTTGTGGTGCTAGCGATTAAAACAAAATACCATTTTTTCATGGCTTAGCATGCTTTTTCAAAGAAAACCTACCCAAGGATCATGTATGAATTTGTGCAAGGCCATAAGAAGGCATTTATAAAGAAAGGAAGTTTAGGATTCAAATTTTGCATTTTTAAAATTACCATACATACATGATTCTCATCCAGTAAATGTTGAATTTTTATGTATGGAATTGGTTTTGTCACTAAATTATTTTCTTCTACAAGTTTGGTGTGACACAAATATCACTTTTCATGCCTGGATTTGATTTAACCATGGTGAACATTTGCATATTTTATAATACGTTATTCATTGCTTGCAGTATTCTGCAATCTGCAAACAAGGTTGCAGTGTTCTTATAAGGTAAACTAAAAAAGAAGACACTCCAACAGAACAATGTGTATGAACAAGATAAATGCTATTTTACTTTTGTTTCTGCATAGAAATTCAACAATACTGGTATTACATAACAAATCTGTTTGATTTGTGTAAGGAAATGTATGCAGTATCTTTAACATTTCTGTTAGTATCCTGAAAAAAATGCTGGGTGCAAATCAGCACCAAAATACTAGATTGATAATGATACATATAGGAACATTTTAATATCCCAACCATGAAGTACTAGAAGCAACTAAGAAGATTGCTTTGGGTCCATAGCATTTACTAGTCTTTAACTTCTTGCTTTCTAGGGAAATCGACAGCTAACTCTGATGCTGTACTGTTTAAGGAATTCTAATAGCATACTTTAAATGGGGTGTAAACAAAATAGGCAAGAGGGTCTGTGGACTGTAATCCCTGGTGGGAAACACAAGCATTGTTAACATATTCAGAGCATAATTTCATCAAATGGTGAAGAAAACTTGCTCTAAGAGTTAGTTTTTAAAAGGGGTACATGCCAACTTCTCCCATCTCCCCTATTTGACCTGCCACTGTGCAAAAAATATGGAATGCTGTATTTTTGCATGCAATGCATCTCAAATCTTCATATATCAAATATGTTATCTACTTTTGAGGGAGGGTCAACACCTGAAAGGAAGATCATTTCAGTGGATTATCTGACCAGTCATATTTGATCTGTGTAGAATATGCAGGGGTGTGGGTTGCTGAAAGTAAATGTCAGTTATGACTTGCACATATAAATCTTAACAAGGTCATGGTTGTTTTAATGAAATTTATGTCGAAGTCTCTGCCGTTCCTGTCAGTAGCCTTCACAATCCTAACGGTTTTGTATGCTGCCATCTTCATAATATTCCTACTTCAAGACTATGGAAAAGGTTTGTTTCATATTTGATGTTTTATGACACAGTTAAAAAACCGTTCAAATCTCACTGATTTTCTTCCATTTTGTGGATTTTTCTGTCGACTCTTACGTTGATGAAATAACCATGTTTTGATTACGCCTGGAGGTGCACAAGTGACAGGATGCAACCATAATGATAGCAAACTTGTTTTCATTGTTTGCAATAGCAGTTGCTGTTGTATGCAGTCCACTGTGTTCTTGACAGTTTCTTTTGTCAATCTCAACACCTGTTCCAGCTTTGCTTTAGGACATGCAGACTGCTCAGTTCCTTCATTTGTATTTATTGGGCCATCTAAATGTCTTTGACAGGCTGATACTAGATGAGGCCAGAGTACAAGGGGAAAAAAGAAAACCAGTTTTCAACAATTAACATTGAACATGTTAGCAGTAGGATCAAACTTAAGATGGCATCATTGTACATTACAAAGCTTATCCTTGCATCTAATTTTTATAAAAATAATTTTTTTATAAAATGCACAAGATTTTTGGATTACACTTCTCTGACTGGTTTATCAAATATTTTTATATTAAAATAGCTTGATTTTTTTAAGCTCTAAGGTGTTATATTTATATTTTGTGCTTAACTTTCATCCATGATTGCAGATTTGAAATTAAGACGAGTGACCATTTGTAAGCAGTCTGCCACATTGACCATCTTGAAAATCTAGTTACCAGTACTTCTCTTGAATGAATAGGCATATCAGCAGACTTCAGATTAATCCTAAGTGAAAATGGTGCCAGTTATATATCCAGTATGGCCACCATTGCAACCATCTTGAAAATAGAAAGTCTTAAGATTTCAACTAGACAACTTTTTATGATTTGCAGGTCCTTAATGAAAATGGTCTCAATCTGACATCCAGTATGTCCAGCACAGTGGCTGATTTGAAAATCTTGTTACTGCAGAAGAATATCAGATGGTTTCAACACTCTGTAGCATTGCTAGACAAATCTGATAGCCCGGCGCCTGGAGCCCCTCTAATTTCAGATCTGGCCTCTCCTGTGTTTGAAGCAAAGTGCTCTAAAAAAAAAGCTAGAATAAAATATCTTGCTTTGATTCATAGCAAAAATAACACCATATTTTTATATCCAATTTATTATTTGAAGCAAATTAATTATCTTGAGATAAAAGGAAATAAAATAATTCGACTCTAAAGAAAATGGTCAATAATTTATAGTAGATGAATTTCCATCATGTATGTTGTTGTCATCTGTAAAACAAGTGAAGTTGAATGATTAAACTTCCATTGCACCTGTCACCTTCTCCAAAACATTATGCTGACTTGGAGAGAGCTTGTTAATAACAATAGATAGTGTTTACATAGCCTACAGCTAACTGCTACATTATTTATACAATTGGCAGGAAAACTTTGAGTGGGAAGTTTACATCAGGATAAGATAATAATCAGAGATGGCCAGTAAACAAAAAACACACTGACTCTTGAAATGAAAAAAAATATTTGTTGGACTAATAAATTCCATACAGTTTCAACAGAAAACAGCTGATCTCCTGAAAATCTTATGATTTGTGGTCTTACAATGGAATGCATGTAATTAACACATTAACATATGCTACCAATAACTACAACAGTGACATTTCCTTTTCCTTTTTTTTATTAGAAACTTTTCCCAAAATTGGATGTTACGTATATTTGATTTTATTTATATTTGATTTAATTTAATTATCTGTAAGTTTCATAGCTGCCAACCCTCACGAATTTGGCGTGAATTTCACAACTTTTTCAGCGATTCACAGGTTCACGCCGCAAGCCAAAATTCATGAATTCTCCAATCCTCAATTATTTTGAATCTTTAATAAAATAACTGATTTCCCGTTAAGCGCTAGTCGTGATATTCACAGTTGCTGAAACGGTCCGTTACTACTGGTCACGATATTAGATCTATAGCTGATTAGTACAGTTGGCCCAGTAGCAAGCATTTTAGCCTATTTTAATCTATATGTATAAGAGTAGTTTTACAAATGCTTTTGAGAGAAACTGGGGCCTGACTGGAATTTTGCTCCGCGCATGCATCACCAACACTGATTTGAGTTATCGTTCAGCATCGCGTGTAAGATCTTGAAAATGTCTTCACCACCAAGGAAAAAGAAATGTATTACTCAAAAAGTGAAGTTTATTTTGGAATATAATAAAAATTGGCCATGCACTCTGCCATTAATGATATTCATCATGCTTTTTGATCGCAGAGATGATGTGAGGAGGCATGTAGGTTGAAAAAAACAGAAGTCTGGAAAATTAAGAATTCGCAGATTTCAGCTCTGGAATATTTTAAGCCATCGGCGGAAGACCTGCAAGCTACCAACGCTGAAGCATTTTTTGTGAGTTTTCTTGTTGAACACAATCTACCTTTATCAGCTGGAGACCATGCTAAACATTTGTTCTGACAAATGTTCCCAGACTTGAAAATCGCTTCCAAATTTTCCTGTGGAAGAACCAAAAATGCTGCAGCTTCTGTGCATTCATCACAACAACAGTGACAGCGAAAAGGTATTTTCTCTAGTGAGCAAAAATAAAACAGACTTTAGGGCCTTCTTAGCTGCAGAAAATTTGTCAGCAATTTTAGTCACCAACATCAACCAGCAGGCAAGAAGTCTGAACTGTTTATAAAACAAATTTACGATCATGCAGTTGAGGAAGGTCAGATCTGTCACAGTATCATGTCTTTATAAATAAATATTTCTGCATATATGCAGTGTTTTAGTTTTATATTGCGATCTTGATATAGTGTAGTATTGACGGTTAGAGAGGATGGAGTTATTGTCATGATATTTTTGACTAATTCATGTCCAAATTCACAACTTTTTATCCCTATTTTCACTAATTGTGAGCCTGGAAGGTTGGCAGCTATGAAGTTTTTTAAAAAATTATTACATGTTAAAGTAATGTCATTTTGTTTACTGGAATTTGATATTTTCTGGAAATTAGTTTGACCTGACTGTTCTGTTGAAAACACCTAAAAATAGAACTTTGTATCTTTTTGCTGACCTAGTTCCTGACCTTGATTGAGAAACAAGTGAACAGCTATTTTAAAATTCGTTCTTAATGTGTGATTGATAATAATGAAATTGAGGCTGACTGGTACTACGTGCCTTTAGACGTAAATAGCTTATACGATGTTATAGAAATTCTGGTTTTACCGGAGGGTTGATCCTCATCTGGGCATCTGTTTTGTGAGTATTCAGGTTTTATACCGATGTCTATAGAGAATTTAGTTGTTGTTGTTGTGGGGTTTAACGCCATTTTTTAGCACACGATAGGCTCTGCATGGCGGCCAGTATTAATGGTGGAGGATGAACCTGGGTAAACCCTTGAAAGAACCACCGACCCACAAGAAGCTACCGGAAAGCTTTCTCACATACCCACACTGGCTGAATCCAAGACTCGAAATGGTGGAGAATTTAGTCAGTTGGGCAATTTACCATTGAGGTGTTTTGTTGTGACCAGTCGAGTCGAAATTTTGTTTTTGGAATTATTAATTCTTTATCCTGGAAATATTTGAGTGCTCATACAGAATTCTTGGACAAAGACATTTCTTTAAATTTTATTCAGAATTCAACACCAGAATATTATTGTCTGTGGAACAACTAAGAACTGTAGACACAACACACTATACTAGCTATAGCATACATCATTGCCTTCCATTTTGGATTTTTATCAGGACTCGAACTCAGATTTCATTAGAACATTTTATTATTAGGACTTCTCTAATTTTTAATTCTTGGAATATTCTCGGATTATTTTTTATTTGATTCTTAAAACCATAAGTTCTTTTCCTCATGTTTACATTGTTTTTCCAGGGAAATAAATTATTTGTTGAATTTTACAAAGCTTGTTGTGTTTAATTTTTCTTTGTTACTGTTTATTAGAGCCTAAACACATAACCATGTGGTCAGAATATCTTTCACAACATCACATTTGGCTACCATGTGAGATAGTGACCTGTAAAAAATTGCAATGAAAGGTCCATAAATATAATTATATTTGTAATATTTGAAATTAATTTGTGACAAATCTATTTTTGTAAAATAAATAATACTTTTTGCAACTATTTTGTCTTGAAAACTGAAAACATGTTTTTAATATCATTAAATTTGTAACAAGATTACTCACATTTCCACCGCTCTGGTGACCTAGTGGTTAGAGCATCTGCCTCAGATGCGGGAGGTTGTGGGTTTGATCCCCGGCTGAGTCATACCAAAGACTTGCAAAAATGGTACTAACAGCTTCCTCGCTTGGCGCTCAGCATTAAGAGGTTAGCGTTAGGACTGGTTGGCCTGGTGTCAGGATAATGTGACTGGGTGGGACATCATGCTACATGTCGGCGGCATGATGCCCCAGTGCTAGACATCACTATAAACTGCCACATTGCAGACATTGTAGCGATATGACTGAAAAATTGTTAAAGCTACGTTAAAAATCCAAATCACATCACCCAAATCACATCACACCTCACATTTCCATACATTCTCTACTGACAGATACTTCTGATGTACTGGTACATTGAAAAAGTACTGTGGTATGTACCACTGTAAACAGTTGATAAAGTAAATAAAATTTTAACATTAATAAAACATTTTAGTGTTATTTTTTAAACTCACATTGGATGTACAGTACCTGCTGCTGGAACATGATTTAAGGACAAGTCATTGTTTAAACTACAACATTTGGTACACATGGGGTGTATGATGGCGAATATGTGTTTTGCACGGTATGTTGAGTTCAAGGCCGCTTTCTTTGACCTAAAATTGAGGTGATATAGACCCTTAATGAGTCATCTACCAAGTCCGCCATGCCCTGCTATTGCCTACAGTGTAATGAATGTATGATGAAGATCGCAACAAGAGCATCGCGATAAAGAAGCTATTGTCAACAAGACGAAACAAATAAAGGACCGGTTGAAACAATGATCACCTTGCCATCCAGTATCTGACAAAATGATGCTTGCCTATACTATTTTTCAAGAAAAAAGTGAATAAAATTAGGCAACAAAAGGTGGCAGTAGAAAGTAATCTTTTAGATATTCTCAGGAAAATTGTGATACACTGGTCAACAGTGAAATCATTACTGACTTGAAAAGGCCCTAATCTGTAGTATTTTGGTGTGCCGAACACGAATATAACCGTGAAAAATTTGTATTGGCTCTCGTTTTGAAGATATTCATATACCTCATTTTCTGTGTTTCACTGTGTAAATTTCTCCAGTAGGACTGCAGCAACATCCGGAATAATGATGTAACATTGCATAATACCATCATGCTCACATCATCCACAGTTGATTGCATCATTTTCTGATGCAATGCAATACTAATGCCATGCGGCTGCTGAAGTAAGTTGACGTCAGCAGTGTACTATACATGTGTAGGCCTATTATACTAATGCCAGGCGGCTGCTGAAGCTGACGTAAGCAGTGTACTATATAAAGCCCAATCAGATAGGTTCAGCATTTAAAATATTTTAGACGTTGTGCGAGACAGTTCAAGCTACTGTTACATAAAACTTATTATTTTATCCATTTACGTACAATAAAGAACAGTAATGCCTCGAAAGTGTGTTAATACCGCGGACAATTTTTGCTATATTTGTGGGGAAGTGACATTTGCCAACCAGAAGAAAAGTATCAATTCTCAAGTGAAGAAGGCATATCATCTTTACTTTGGATGCAAGGTTGGTGACCAAGACAAGCCTTGGGCTCCGCATATATGCTGTGCTACATGTACAACACAGCTTTCACAGTGGTTGAATTGCAAAAGGTCATCAATGCCGTTTGCAGTCCCAATGGTGTGGAGAGAGCCAAGCAACCACCTAAATGACTGTTACTTCTGCTTGGTTCCTCCTCTTTCCGGCGGAATAACGAAGCGAAAGAAGTCGAGAATAGTCTACCCAAACATTCCGTCTGCATTGAGACCAGTTCCACATGGTGAGGGACTTCCTATTCCAGAACCTCCAGCAGAATATTCTCTTGATTCATCTGACGAAGACAAAGGTGAGTCGACCTGTTCTTCTCCTGGTCCATCAGCATGCAGTGATCCAGATTTTCACTGTGGTGCATCATCAACCCCACACAGAATAACACAGGAAGAACTAAATGACCTGATTCGTGATTTGGACTTATCAAAGAACAAGGCAGAATTGCTAGGATCAAGACTCCAACAATGGAATCTTCTAGAAGAAGATGTCACAATTACTGCATATCGAAAGCGCCACCAGCAATTGGAGCCTTTCTTCAGAAAGGAAAGTAATCTGATATTCTGTTCCGATATTGAGGGCCTCATGAATGCTTTAAAAATCACTCATGACCCACAAGAATGGAGACTATTTGTGGACTCTTCGAAACTGAGTCTCAAGGCTGTGCTTTTGCACAATGGAAACATTCTTCCATCTATTCCAGTAGCGTATGCTGTCCACATGAAAGAGACATACGATAACTTAAGGCAGCTACTGAATTCCATTGAGTATAACAAGTACAGCTGGCACCTCTGTGGTGATTTGAAGGTAGTTGCCCTTTTAATGGGACTGCAGCAAGGATATACAAAATACATGTGTTTCTTATGCGAGTGGGATAGCCGAGCAAGGGAAATGCACTACATGAGGAAGGAATGGACTCACAGGCAGAATGTAGCCATTGGAGAGAAGAATATATCCAACACCCAGCTCTGGTTGAGGCTCAGAAAATCTTGCTACCACCCCTTCACATCAAACTAGGTTTGATGAAGAACTTCGTGAAAGCCATTGACCGGACTTTGCCAGCATTCCGATACCTGCATGAAAAATTCCCTCGACTCAGCGAAGCAAAGATTAAAGAGGGAGTTTTTGTGGGTCCTCAGATTCGAGAGCTTTTCAAAGATGACCGGTTCAACAACTTGCTGGAAGGTGACGCGAAACAAGCATGGAATGCTTTTCGCCTAGTTTCTACAAACTTCCTCGGAAATGTTAGGGCAGAAAACTATAAGGAACTAGTAGAAGACATGTTGATGAAGTATAAGAAACTTGGCTGCAATATGTCTCTAAAGATTCACTTCCTTCATTCCCATTTGGATTTCTTTCCTAGCAACTGTGGTATTGTTAGTGATGAACACGGCGAACGTTTTCATCAAGATATCGCAACAATGGAACAAAGATACCAGGGAAAATGGTCCACTACAATGCTGGCTGACTACTGCTGGACACTCCTCAGAGATGCTCCCGAACAGCTGTACAAGAGACAGGCGAAGAAATCTAAGATGTAGTCAATGACTTGATTTTTTATAGGTAGGCTATTACAGTTGACCTTTTACTATTGGAATGCATTTCGTTATGTAAACATTAATTTCTTGCAGATTACAAAAAAAACTAGAGCCAATTTTGCAATTTGACTGTCATATTCGTGTTCAGCACATAAAAATTGATAAGAATTGACTAATTTTATTTCAGTAACATGACTTTTGTAAAAATTTGTTGTCCAGTGTAGTTGGAATATTCTACGCCAAAAACTAGCATTTCAGGAATGTTGTTATGTATTTCACATACCCTCTCGTTTGTACCCCTGTGCCAATTAAAAAAACGTAAAGCAATAAAGATGTAGGAAAACGTAGTCATTTCATTCATCAATTTATAATTTCTAACCTGATTGTTGCCAAGGGATCCCTAAAACTGTCATCTAACTGGCATTTCAAACCAAACAGAAGCATTTTTTATGTTAACAAGCAGACAGACTGCTCACTGTCCTCTTCTGGTTTCTTTAAAAGTTGATGTCACTAAAACTGTCATCTGTATTCAATGTTTTGAATGTCTAGTTTTAATATTTCTGAAATAAGAAATGTAACACTGAAATTTGCTAAATTTTTGAGATTATCAAAGACTGTGAACTACATCAGATCTGTTGATTCAAAACAGACACGCCCATGCAAATATGGTGACCATGTAACTAAACAAACTCACATTTGATTTGAAATGCTGACACCTTGATAGTCAAGTCAGGCAACAAGCCTGGCAACAGTCAGATTAGAAAATATAAATCAGTGAATGAAATGGCAAAGTTTTGTGCATTATTTATATCCTTGATGCTTTTTAGTTTTTAAAATCAGTATTGGGTATAAACAGTAGGGTATGTGAAAACTCTAGTATAAGTTTTCAGTCATGGTGGAATGTATTTGTTGCCATCTCATAGTACAATGATTTTAACAGGATAGTACTACCGTAACTACATGATGGTGACATGTATAATGAAATTCATGAGAATAACTAAATAATGTTTACGTCACTATTACAGTTACTATAAATAATTGTCATTGTGTGTTTTAAACACAAGATATGTTATCTGATATAAAACATTGGAATTTTGAACCACCCACAAAATACTGGATGTTTAATGATAACAAATGATATATTTCACCCAGAAGACAGCTATGCATAGCTATGCAAAGGCCATATAGTACCATATGTACTCACTTTTAAGTCGAGTCAAACTGCAAATTGTTGTTGTTGTAGGGTTTAATGCCATTTTTCAGCACACAATAGGCTATGCATGGTGGCCAGTATTAATGGTGGAGGATGAATCCAGGAAAATCCCAGAAAGAACCACCGACCCACAAGAAGCTACTGGCAAGCTTTCTCACATACCCACATTGGCCAAAACCGAGACTCGAACCCACGCAGACATAGGTGAGATGGCAATGATCTGCAATGGAGAGCACTTTAGACTGCTCGGACATTTGGGGCCCCCTAACTGCAAATAACAAAGACCCTAATCTGCCATAGCATAATGCGCCTGTAGACCAGGGTCTGTATATGTTGTTCTGATTGCCCTGAACAAATTTCACAAGTGAGTATATACTGTAATTGCCTTATCTGTCCATCCACCTATATCTATATACACTTGTGCTCAGCATAGCTCTGCAACCCTTACACATAATAGGATGCTTTGTGGTAGGTGAGTTGTCTATGATATATAAATACCTTTTAAAGGTTTTATCTTTTCAGGTCAAATTTTGATAAGAGTTGATGCCCTTTGTCCATCAGTATGGTGTCTCTAATATGGCAGGTCCTATAAGGTGGCGCTGTACAGTTTCATATTTTGCATAGGGTTAGAATTTTAAAGAAAAAGAATTTCCCCGGCTTTCCTCACTGGTTATACTGGCTATTTAAAAAAGACATTGTATATCTTGGGTATGATTCAGAGAAGCTTTAATTCCCTTTATTTTGGTGTATGATTGATGGGTGTAATATGGGTTATAGAGTATACTGCTTGGCCTTACTCCAGATGTGCACCTTTCAAAAAAGTGCTAGCTCCACTTTGTCATTTTCACTTCCTGAACTTTAGAGGTAAATAGTATAAAAAAGAGCTGATAACTTTTTTTACATTTTATATATTTAGTATTTCATTCATTGTGCTTTCAGAAGCTGGTATTGTCTAGTTTGGCAAAATTCATTTTCCTTATCTTAATAGCTGCTATGGATAGGGTACTTTAGGCTAATTCAGGCTGATTTTTTTTAGCACAAGGGAGCAGTCATTTTAGTTAGCAGTATGCTTAAATCATGTACAATTTCCAAAATTACAATATCCAAGAAATATCATCCACATTACATTAATGTTGCATAGAGGTATGCCAACATTCTCTCCATTGTGCATGTTTTAAATGCAAACAACTTCACCTTACATATGATACTCTCTCAAAAGTACATAATAACTGGTGAGTGCCCCCTAAGCAGCACAACTTGGGACTTGTTCTGCATATTCTTAAGTAATTGGTGTGGACTTTGCCTCAGCCCAACGTGTGTCGTTAAGAGGTTTTGTCTGTCTAGACTATTGTTTGCCCAGGATGATTAAATTGATATCTCCACATGGAATGTTGCTTTTTGCTATGAGGACTTGAAACCATTCTGCATATTAATGGGTAGATTGGTATGAACATTTGCGTTTAGTTTTGCAAATGCCTTTTATTCTTTTTAGTCTTATTTACAAGAGTTGTCCTCTTTGCTTTTCCTCCTGACTGTAGTTAATGTAAGATATCTTCACCAAATTTTGTTTAAGTTTCAAATTTGGCTTGCAACTTTATATTGATTAGACCTTAAATAGACTCTATTTGCAGAATTGTGTAACATTTACAGGAGTCTCCTGATTGCCCATCATTCTGGCTTTCATTTCCATAGCGTCATTGTTCTAAACTATGCAGGATTTTAACCAGATATGACATTCATTGTTATATTGACCTTGAATGATTTTAATTAGCAAATCATATAAGTATTCAGTGCAGACCATTTCAGTAATGGGTGTCATTTTTTAGAATTGTGTTACAAGTACATGTACCTTTAAATGGCAGTTGTTTATTTTATTTGAATCCTCAGAGATCCATATTGTTTTGGAAGGTTATTATTTACAGGTCCAGAGAAATGACAAAAATCAGTGTTAAAGTACCAAAAAAATTTGTGACAAGGTCAACATGAAGGTGTGTGATCTAGTTCAGTTAATTGAATGTTGCATGCAGTTATGCCACATTGAAAGCTGAGACCGCTCCCGTGGCCTAGTGGTTTGAGCGTCTGCCTCGGATGCGGGAGGTCATGGGTTTAATCCCCGGCCAAGTCATACCAAAGACTTGAAAAAATTGTACTAACAGCTGCCTTGCTTGGCGCTCAGCATTAAGAGGTTAGTGTTGGAACTGGTCAGCCTGGTGTCAGGATAATGTGACTGGGTGGGGCATCATGCTACATGTCTGCAGCCTGATGCCCCAGTGCTGGACATCACTATAAACTGCCAAACTGCAGCGATATGACTGAAACATTGTTAAAGCTATGTTGAAGACCAAGTCAGTCACACATGAAAGCTGAGCATGGATAACACGGGAAATCAACAAAAGGACTCAAAGGACACAAACCATCATATCAAAGCGTCATGCAGCGAAAGTCAATGTTCTCATGTACCAAAGGAGATATAGCATCGAAAGGGACCTGTTGTTCGTTCCAGACTTTCTTGGTCCAAAGGCAAGCAGCACTCTGCGTCTGGTCATTGACCTATGCTCCCTCAATCAATTCATCCATGCCTCTTTGTTCTCAATGGTAGTGCCACAGCCCGGATTGAATGCCATTAGTGTGGACTTAAATGGTGCACAACTTTTAAGCCCCTATTCGCATGGCTTCCAGGATGTTCCTGCAATTTGCCTACAACATCATATATCAATTCGGGGCACTCCATTGGGCTCAGCATTGGCCCCTGGGGCTTCACTTGACTGATGATTTGAGTTATGGTGCATGTCCAGACTATTTCTATGGCAGCAATGAGAGTTACCTGGATGACATGTGGCAAAAACATCCAACAAGACCTGATATGCCTTGTTACCAATCTGGACCTCTTGTCAGCAAGGAAAGATCCAACCAAGTACCATCTGAACAATTTGTTTACCTAGATATAGAGTTATATACACTGGCAACATATTTAGTCTCCTTCAAGATCGGGCATTGAAATCTGAACCATGATAGCATCTTTACTTTCAAGGAATTCTATCCACACAGGTTTTCTTTGCCTACTGGCTTGCACAACGTGGCTGCAGACCTCGTGGTCCTAGGTTGCCTTCCTATGTGCCCATTGTAAATGATTCTTCTACCAGAATGGAGTCCTAAAGTTTGCTCACTGGACTATCCCTTAACCATCTGCACACAATTGAGGCTCGATCTGCAGAATTGGGGCAACATAACTTGGCTCACGGCAGGTATACATCTACCAGTACAACCATCCAAGGTTACAGTCTGTATTGATATAAGTACAGAAGTCTGGGTAGCCCACCTGCTACCATTCTTTCTGGAATCCAGTGGTACTTGGAATTATATCTTGAAATTCTGGAGATGACGGCTATTGTGAAAGCCTTTCAGTGGTGGCATGAATATTTGCATGGCAATGGAGTTCACATTCTGTCCATCAACACTACAGTGGTGACTCAAATGACAAGGAGGAACCAAGTCCCAAGACCTTTGCATCCTGGTGTGGGACTTTCTAAAGTGGTGTTGTCAACAACAAATACACCTACAAGTTTGCATCTCATGACATACTAGCCAAAGCTTTGTCTTGGAACATTAAACTAACACAGACAGAATGATCTCTTCATCCCTCAGTTTTTATTAAGTTATTTACCTGATAGGACCAACCGTTGGTGGACCTGTTTGTGATAAGGTGGAATACCAACTCCAAACCTTCGTGTCTCCAGTCCCAAACTCAAAGCCCGGGCAGTTGACGCTACCCTCAAACACCTCCGGTTCCAAAAGGGTGATGCAGAAAGTAAGAGAATCAGAGTTTCGCCTTATCTTCATTGCACCACTCGGATGGGAGAAGTCGTCGATCAATGACCTCATCAGTCTCACAATGGGAACTCAGAGATTTCGCATTTTCCCTCCATCAGCTCAAGCAAAGATGATGGCAGTTGTTTTATTCCTGCTTGTTGCTTCAGAACCTGCCTGACTCGATCATATGAAACAGGCCTTAGAAATAAACAACTCAAAACCAGTCAGGGAGAGAATTGCTCCAGCAAAAAGGTCCTCCACTCTGGAGGCAAATGACACGTTTTCACCCAGTGATGCAGAAACAAACACATCATACCTCTCCAGGCATCTATACCACAAATAGCTAACTTCCTCTGGCTCTTCGTAGAGAGTATAGCTGCCAAGTGTTTCGTTTTTCCCTCCCTTGTCCTGTATTTTGACTGAATACTGTTGTTTTTTAAAAATTAAAAATCCATTTTTGTTTAAATTAAAAAGATTTTATTAAAAAAAATCCTCGCAATTTTCTGTTTATAATGGGCACCTAGTTGCATTCTGAGAGTAAATGTGTCAGATGTAAATTGGGATAGAGAGTTCTAAAATATGATGGGTTCATTCGAAATTGAGGCTACCATGCCAGTCTTTAACCATCATTTTGGATTGTGCCAAGCAGTTGCCCACACAGGGGCTCATTACCAAGACAATTATTTGTACCCGTCAATGAAAAGGGGGCTTTGGAGGGGGTGCATTGTTACAGGTTGGCCCCCTCATGTCCTCTCTTTGCTGATGGATATCATTAACTTTCTTGGTAACGAGTCCCTGTGGTTGCCACTATTACCATTGTCTGATCTTCATAATATTCAACTTCTATTCCTGTAAAAAAGGAAAGCAGATTCAGAATTTCCTCCATTCAAGAAAAGAAAGTAGAACTGGAAGGACAGTTATGCCATCATGTTTAGATTTGTGAAACCATGTAGTAAAGGAGAACGTTTTGCATTTTTAAAATTGTGTTGTTGTTGTAGTGTTTAATGCCATTTTTCAGCACAAGATAGGCTATACATGGCGGACAGTATAATTGGTGGAGGAAGAACCACTGACCCACGAGAAGCTACTGGCAGGCTTTCTCATGTACCAGTGTTAGCCAAGACTGAGACTCATACTCATGCAGACAGAGGTGAGATGGCTGTGATCCGTAACAGTGAGCACTTCAGACCATGCGGTCACTTGAGGCCCTTAAAATTGTGTAATTGTGATTTCGCTGTTGGGCATGGAGGTGCCCATGACATAAAACAGCATGAAAAACTAATAGACATCAGCTTGCTGCTTCATCATCAACAGAACAACCTTAACTTTAAACATTCATAACTACCAAAGAAAACATTGATGTAATTCAATCAGAAGTTCATTTTATGAAAATTTCTTTTCAAAAATGAACCATTCTCTTTAAGTTGCTAGTGTTGCTGGCGATTTATTTCACACTTTCCAGACAGTATAATCACAAAGGATTACTTGTGCTAGAAAGAAAACATGTCATTAAAAAATAATAGCACAAAATTCAGATCATCAGTGAAAAATAGTACACTGGAATTGATAATGATTGAAAAAACAAGTTGTGGAAAAGGCAGCTATAAACAGTCCGAGTCTATGGCATTGGGGGTTACTCTGTGACATCACTGCATTCAGGATTTCTCAGTGGCACTGCATTCACGGTTGGGGCCCCACGTGGCCAAGTGGTCTAAAGTGCTCTCCGTTATGGATCACTGCCATCTCACCTCTGTCTGCATGGGTTCGAGTCGAGGATTCGGCCAGTGCGGGTATGTGAGAAAGCTTGCCAGTAGCTTCTCATGGGTTGGTGGTTCTTCCCGGGTTCTTCCTCCATTAATACTGGCCGCCATGCATAGCCTATTGTATGCTGGGAAATGGCATTAAACCCCACAACAACAACAGTCTGTGTCTGAGTGTAAGTGTGTTACACTCTTGCACATTCTTAATGGGCACCCAAATGGAACAGGGTGCCTGTACAGCAAGAGTGCAACAAATGCATCTTTGACATTAAGTTACTGCCTTCCTTTATTGATGTTTGTAGATGTTGTAAATACTTAACAACTGCATTAAATCAGTATTTATTCCTGAAAATCAGTATTTTTGTCATAAGCAATCAGAATATTGTTCTCCAGGATTGGAAGCTATGAGTGAGAAAGTTTGCACCGAGTACAATAAAATGTTACTGCTCCAGGATCGCTGACATCTTTGATAATAATGGAAGAGAGGATATCAGACAAAACAAAGATTTGTCTGACCTACTTTCCAACTTTGAGTATACATGACCATAAACATTAGCCTTTTGCCCAGTGTGGAACCTATCTTGGTTATTAACTGACTGAACAAGAGATATTTGATCCACTCTTCAATCTCTGGCGCACTTTTCATACAAGACCTGCTTCCTCATGGCATTGGTGAATGCAGACCCAAATTACATGCAGTTCAGACAAGACAGGTCAGTCTTATGACATCAATCATTTTCCTCACCAAGAAATGGCTTTCTTCAATGGGTAACTAGACTTTCATCAGGAAACCTCTTTATAGTTTGGACAAATCTGAAGAAGACCACCAGCAAGACCTGGATTGGGCTTTCAGGTGGTACCTTAATGGATCAGAGCCTTGACATCGTGGGAGGTCGTGCCTCTTTCTTTTCATAAAGCTATTGGAGGATATATCAAAACAGACTATCTCATACTTGATTAAGAGGGGGGTTATTTACTCTGCATATAGAGAAATAACCCCATGTCAGATGAATTTAATATGCATTTCAGCTCGCAAGGTTAGAGCAGTTGCTACCAGCCTAGCATTCAGCTGGAACTGTTTGCTAACTTACATCTTTCAGGCTGTAGAGATCAAGAGCCTACATTGTCTTGCTTTTATCTCTGAGATCTGTCATCCCAAAAGGCCCAGTTCGATCTGTATCTGCAACTCAACAGGACACTTTTCAGGTCAGTCAACAGCTTCTTAAGACATGGCTTCTTGACTTCGCTAGATTTGCAGGAGGAAATTTTTCCCTATTTGAAGCTGTGTTCTAACAGATGGAGTCACCTCCAGTCAGGTTACTTAGCTGTCTCGCATACCTTAGGGGACTGGAGATTGTATCTCTGGGGTAAGGGGATGTACTTCCCTCCAACTCTTAACTATTTTTCTAAGGTATTATGATTGGGTGACATAGTTAAAGAAGAAACCTATTTTTCCTAGTATTATGTTTTTTCGAGAAAACTTAATCATAATACTTGTACACACACACCCCATCCTCCACACAGTACATCCATAGAGAATGTGTCTTCTGTGTCTTACACTTAAAGGGAGATAACTCTGCCCAACCACTACATAGATTGGCAGACAACTTTTAGCTCCCTTTAGCTAAAAGTGGTATTTGGGATGGCTGGATTTGCAAGGTAGTAGTAGTTTTGCTAAGGTATTGTGATTGGGTAAGTATTCTCGAAGAAACAAATTTTACTTGGAAAAATTGGTTTCAGTACAAGTTCTTATATTCAAAGCCCTGCTGAGCATATTTAATGTGTGGGGCTGTCTATTTCTCATTTCTCAGTTTCTCATTATTATTATTATTAGTCAGTTGAATATTATTTAGTCCTTGCAGTTTACTAGATTTTAGATGACTGTTCCATTAGATAAATTGTAAAAATAATATGAAGAGTCTCTTGACACAGTTGAAGAGGTTAAATGTTAACAGCACATATGGCATTGAAAGAAGGGTTTCTGAGATGTAATTATCATTATCATTTCTTTTTTTCAGACCCATTGTGGTCTAAGAGATTTAAAATATTCCAGGGTGTGTCCTTGGGCAAGACATTTTACTCCAGTTGCCTTGGTACTAAATATCTACTATTGTTGATATGCTTGAAACCAAAAAACAAAACACCATATATTTTTTCAGGTTCCAGAATATACTATGATCGCTCCTTCCTGCTTCAGTGTCGTAATTCGCCACTGACAAAGAGCCCACCTCCCAATATGGCGAAGATTCCCGGGGTAACGGTTCCAGAAGGATCAGAAACCAAAGAGAAAAGTGTAGTTGAGGAGAAGAAACCAAGTATGCTGATCATTTCTATCTTTCCCTACATAAATGTTAGAAAGCAATAGTAATAGTCAGGGCTGTCACAAGTTTGCGCTGGATAAAATGGGGTCCCAGACAAACATATAACCCATCCTCACATGAAAAAAATACAGAAAACTCAGAGTGAAATGGCCCTCTGCTGGTTGCCCATATCACCTACTCCATACTACTGGCATGGTAGTAGTAGTAGTAGTAGTTATTGACATGACAATGTTGTAGGACTACAAGATTTAGATAACAAATGAACTTGGAACGTTTGTTTCAAAAAAGAAGAGATAATTGCTTATATTATATTTCCTGTATTTTTGTCTTCTTTTGATTTTAAGAAATAAATAAAAATTCTGTCTGAAATACACAAAATATGCAAGTGTCTGGATACAGATGAACAAAAAATGCAAGCCGGAGCAACCAGACCCACACATAAGATATTAGGCTTTGAGTAGAGCTGAACATTTATCACAGTTTACATGCACTTTTGGGGAAAAAAAATTGCTTAGTGTCCTCTATCTTTCAGTCAACAAGACCATGCAGGTATATTGTAAAACAAACAATAATCCCACTTTAAACGTAAAGCGAAATAATCATTCATTTTTTTTGTCTTTGCTTACTGAACTTGGTACTGGAAAATCTGTATAAACATCACTCAAACTGTTTCCAAATTAAAATAAGGTCAAAATAGGTCTGACATAATGAATCTTGATTTTACATAGTCCAGATAGTCAAAGCAAGTGTTTTTTGGTAGCAGGAGGCAGAGCAGTTGAAGGTCAGTCTTAAATATTGAACAGAACCAATGAACCGATTGCACTTTAAGTGATCAGCTACAGAAATTTGTACAAAACAAATAGTAAATAAAATTGCATTCCAGTACTTATAAATTTATTACAGTGTTTAAAATACATGAGAAGGATATGTTTTGTGCTATGTTAGTCGTTTCCAAAATGTTTTTATCCGATGAAACTGAACAGGACTGGTTGGAATGACTTGGTACTAGTTTCAATATTTTCAGTGGAAGTGTTCAACAAAATTTTATTAAGACTTGAATTTGATTAAAGATGCTATATTCAGTTCTTTTTATGATCAAAATATTTTTTGTCTGCATAAGAGTAATTTAGTGTTAAAAGAATTTATATGCATTAATATCAGTGTCAGTTCTTTAATCAATAGCACGACATGTTTCTCCTAAGTTTTTACAATTTATACACATAACTTGTTGAAGCTATTTCTGATGTTTAATAACCCATTCTTCTACCTTCTAAAAATGGCATTTAGTCTGCCTTTCTTGTTTTCTTGTGGTAGTACTATAAGTGTGTTTTAAAAAAAACATCACCCTGTACAAAAAATTTAAATAAAATGCAAGGTTTGAGACTTACTTTGAGAAAGAAAAAAAAATATTGGTGTCCATATATAACATTGCCTGAAGATATAAAAAAATACGGTATTTATCATTATGGACCATTGTACTGAAAAAGAGTTGGTCAGTAAAACCCATGTAACATTGATTGAGGTCCCAGGTTGGCCCTTTTGTGGACTTGTCCCAGTCTGAGATGGTCCTTTAGTATTGGATTTTTACATGAAAGAAGTTACTATTGTACTTTCATAGATACCATCCAGACAGTTTTCCTTGAATGCTGTTGTCAGTAAACCAATTTGAACTTGACATAGTTTTCCTTGAACGCTGTTATTTGTAAATACGAGTTTGAACCAGACTTAGTTTTCCTTAAATGCTGTTATCTGTGAACTTGTGAAACTTAATGTGTACTGATATTCCTGGTATTACACCTTGAGACCCAGTTTGGGTCAGAGTGACATATTGTGTCTCACCTTGAATAACTTTTTGTTTATGATGTCTGTGAAATATGAGGATGTGGAGAATTCATTTTTGTCTGCCTTGTAAGCATTCTCTTGAACATGTTGAGTCCAACACATACAAATTATTTCCATACCTTTGGATGTAGTGGCCTTTCACATATAATATCAGTATTTTTTTTACTGTCTTGTGTTTAATTAGAGCGTAAAATCATCTGTTCTTCTCTCTGTCTGTCTGTCTCTCTGTGTAACTAATGAGACTTTTGTAATTTTCAGATCCACCAGTCGATCACGATGATCAGTTCCAGATGGAAATATAAGCTACCCATGATGCCTTTCACATCATATGATTTGCACACACTGAGATAAGGTCCACAGAAGGAAACCTATATTAAAGCAGTCATCTTAGTGTGGAAGAACTTTTGTAATTCTGGTTTCGATGAAACACTTATTATAAATCCATGTTGTCATCCAAGATTTTTAGCTCACCTGGCCATGAATGCAAATTATCCTATGCACTGTGTCCAGCATGTATCACCCATCATCTGTCAACAATTGCTATTTTCAGTTCTTAAAATTAATTTCAGCCACATTTGTCCAGAAGCATCCATACATATAGGCCTTTTAGAATTATACAGTTCTTACAGACTGCCTTAGATATGGCCACCTACAAAAAGTGGTGAAATGTGACAGTGTCCTGGCATGAAGTGCTTAAATTTTTTCCAAATGATGCACATCTGCCATCAAATATGGCCACCTTTTCCCCAAAAAAGAAATGCCATGAAAAGACTTCTCAAAAATGCTTGACCAAATTTGACAGAAAAGCATCTTCAAATTTTCATTATGGTTTGTACAAGTGCCATTTCTCTGTCAGACAGCTACCATTACCACAATAGAAAAAGCTTCAGATGACTTTTATGCAGAAACCGCTCAACAGAATTTACCAAATTTGGCAGTATAGATTCTGGCTTGAAAGTCTTTCAAATTATGTTGATTTGCTCTGAATATAAATGCTGTTACTAAAAATGTATTCTTTAAACTTCTCAAAAACCACTTGGTAGAATTTTACCGGATTTGACATAAAGTATTCTGGCGAAACATTTTAGTTTTTAGTTTGCCTGTTTGTAATGCATCATGCATTGTCCATATTGCCTTGTACATCCATCATCAGTTGCTTTTTTCAACTTCTGATTATAAAAAAACAAACCATTTGAACAATTTCAGCCAAACTTGAAAACTGGCCCCAGTTCACTTGTTTGCCTTGTTAATGTTCAACATCATTCTGACAGATATTCATTGTAAGAGTAATTGTTATTACATTAGCCTTGCCTACAAAAGAAAATTAGTTGGTGACAAGAAATTTATTGATGGCGACATTTTTCTGGATCTTTGAGACATTTTAACAGAGTTGTTCAAATTTGACCAAAGGCAAAATAGCTTGAAGGTCATCAGATTTAGATAAATGTGGTTGATTTGCTATCAGATATAACAACTGTTATTAATGTAAGAAAAACATATAAGTAAATAAATGCTTTTACTAACTTTGACAGAAAGAATCTTGGTGGCTAAATACCTTTCAGTATTGGAAAAGTGATCTACTAAATACAGATGAAGATACAAAAAGAGAAAGCCTTGAAATTGTTGTCTTTGTAACGCACTAGAAGAAATTTATACAGAGAGCATCTTTCTGACTCGGATTTCTTGGCCAGCTGCTCTTGCATTTGGCTATGAGCAGATGTCAGCCAGTGAATGATCTCAGGCCCACATTTTCCTCTTGTTAGAAATATGCATCCACACCATCAAACATGGCTACTGTTAGTAAAAACTATAAACTTCTCTAAAACTGCTCAACATATTGTAACTAAATTTCACATAAGGCATACTAGTGCTAAAATATCAAAACTTACTTTTTTAAAAAATTTAAATATTGTTCTCTAGAATTTGATCAGTTCTTAGCAGAAAGCATCCTGGCATAACTGCCTTTCAATGTTTGACAGATGATGCTGATGTGCCATCAAATATGGATGTAGATGCAAAATGTAGAAACACCCTTCTGACTAGATTTCTTGACGAAGTACTCTGTTTGGCAGATGTCAACCAGGTGAGTGATCTCAGGCCCAGATGGGCATCTTGTTTGTTTCTTTGCAATTCTTTATTTCTTAAAAAAAAAAAATGATCATATATAATCCATTCCCTTTGTCCAGGCTTTGTTTTATAATATTGGATCATTCATAATCAATTTTTTTTGGGTCAAGATTTTAGAAGTGCCAGTGTGTTTAGAATATTTGGTCAAGAAGAGCAATTTTCGGATATATAGGATTTATGGAAAAGAAAAGACTACAAAAAAAGTCATAATTTACAGATGATAGCTTCAAATGAGAACTTTGACACGTCTGAAACATTTTTGAAAAAAAAAAAACTTTGCAAAGGAACTAAATCCACTGTGATGTTCAGGAAGAATTTTTCTACAGTGTGTGTAAGATGTTCTTAAATGTTTTAAAATCTTTAATAAAAGATATTGTGGTTCATACGGCAGATTTTTAAAATATGTACGTTCATTTAGAATTACATACTTATAATTTAATGACTTTTGAACATCTATCATAACATAAATGTTGATGAAAAAAAAATGTGCTTTCAGTTTGGGGTTGATGCATAAGTTGTGGACCTGGGGGTTTACTTTGAGTAGGAGTTCACACATAAGCATGCTGGGGACCTTTAGGTGTGCTTTCAGTTCATACATAAGTTGGGGACTTGGAGGTGCTTTCTGTAGGAGTTGATACACAAGCTAGGTGACCATGGGATTTTTCTTCACTAAACAACTGTCTTTTTGCTTGTTTGCAGCCACATTGGAAATCATAAATTTGACTTCCTGAACAGTGGGGAAATTTAATGCCACATAATCTTACTCATGAATTGTCTAATCAAATTACCAAATTAGAAACATTTGAGCAGTTTTCCAAACTTTGGAGAAATATTAAAATTTTACAATGCAGAAACATTTCGTGCATGATATTGTCTGAAACACTTAAGCTACCTCATGTTGTCATAACTTGCATATCTTTCTTGATCCCAGTCTCTTTGTGTGTAATGTCTTGCACAACATTTGCAATGACAAGTATAATCTGTCATTATTATAATCTCTAATCAATGTCTAAAACCAAATTGTGAAGTGAATGAACTGAAATGTAAAATCCCATTGTGAAATTATTTTGTGAATTCTTTTTCTACTGAATGATGAAGATCTGTGTGGTTTTATGAAGGGGCTGTTGGAGAGGTGGCAAGGTGTTCTTTTTAAATTGCAGTCAGATGAATGTGACAAAAATAGTTAATTTGTACTTAATTAATTGTGTAGGGTCTTGATAATTGACAAATGGCTGACTCCATCTGCTTATCAATCAGTTATCATAGTTTAAAAATTTGTGTGGCCCACTGACCAATTTTGCTATGGGCTGTGTATGAATCATTTTCCAATAACATCAAAGGAAATCTTTCCAGTTTGTCAACTAGGTTAAGTTCAAAACTTTCATTGTTTCCAATACATGATGCATACATAATAGGTTTCGATTGTTGTAACATTGCCATTTTTCATCCAAAGATGCACGGGAAATCGTGGTTTAGAGGGCAGAACATTTTCCATGCTTGTATTAGGTTTATTGACATACTAATTACATGAAGGAGGGTAATCATGATGGGCAAGTTGTTTTGAAGTGTTGAATCAGATATATCCCAATTTGTACACTGTACACATTCATTGTGTTTTCCATTCAAAGAACATTTTTGCTTTTGTGCTTTGTAAGGACCTTTTCTACTTGTGTATTTTTGAAATATTTGATTTTTTTATACTGTGGAAATTGAAAATGCAGTTATTGCTGATGATTGTTTTTAGTGTTGCTACCAGATTTAGTAAAAATTTAGTATATTTGCTTGCAGAAATTTTAATATGCACAATATTGATTTGCAGATTCTATATTTTATCTGATTGATGCATTTTACTGTATGTCTATTACACAAGCAAGACTAAAAAATTAATGTTTCAAAAAGGCATTAAAGTATGGGAAGCCCAGAGGGTACTTCTGTTTCATACTGCACTTTATAACTGGATATGCTATATTTAAGGATTGAGACTTGAGATTTGTATGTAAGTGCTAAAGGGTCTTCAGACTTGAGATTTGACCCAAGGAGAACTTCCGACTTCTAAGATTTATATGAAAGTCCAAGGGGAACTTAATATTTATATAACAGCATGAGGGGTACTTCAGATTTGTTTGAAAGCATTGGGGGCTTTTATATTTTAGGTCTTATAGTAGAAACTCTGAAGTATGGAAGGTACTGTTACAAGTTGGCCTGGTGCTTCCATATAAATCTGAAAACTGAAGTGCAAAGTATCAAGTTGGAGGTGTGAAGTATGAAATAACATGTGTAAAGTTCATCCAGACATTTAATTTGCCATGTTTATCAGTTTATAACTAAATGTGCATTTGGCTATAAACAGTGTTAACTTGGATCTGCTGGAGCAGTTTGTTGTGGTAGAACTGGATCAGAGCTATGAGTATTTTAAATTGGGTGTGTGTTATACATAGATAAATCCATTAAAGGCTTATTACACTTAGTTTTAGATACATTAAACGTAAAATCAGAAGGAATGTATATTCTGGAAGAAGACCAAATACAAATTCAATGTTTATCAGAATGACATATTGGGTAAATTACATTTTCACCTTTGTGAGAAAATTTTATGAATTGCAATCAGTTTCTTAAAACTTTATTCTGCCATTAATCATTGCAAGCCATGTGTGACAATTCACTATGCTTCCTTTAATCAGCGAGGTAAGATTTCCTTGTTTCTGATGAATAAGCATTAACCTCCTTAACCAGTCTTTGCACACCATCGTAACATTTCCCCAGAAAGTTTACCAATGACCTAATTACATTGATGATGTACTTTTTGTTTATGCGTATTCGTGGGAAATGATGATACCTTGTCACAGGCAGCCTTGGGTGAACAAAGGTGTCCATGGCTTGCAACGGTGTGTTGAACTGTATAAATTTACTTCTTTTTTTCCTTCTTTTTTACAGTATTCTTAACAGCTACTTTTTCCAGGATAATAGCATCAGTTATTTTTATTACAATACTGTATCTTTTGAGGTATATTTTATTGTAAAACATCTTGATAATTGTTTTTCATTGATAATTAGTCCTTTTCTGCTTCATGATCTGGATGCAAAATCTTTGAGAGCATAGTGAATTTATTTGTGAGTTTCATTTTTCGTGGTTTTGCTTAAATGTTTTGATCAACACTTAAATTCATGGCTTGGGAGTGTGGTCATACTGTTTCCAACAACAGAAATGTTATTCATCAGGTATTTATGATCCTGGATTGAAAATTTTGAATGCCAGTCATATCATGTCAGTGTGCTGTTAAGTCTACTGTGTAATATCTGTATGGTAGTTCCCTCCGAGCTCTTGAACAATTTAACATCTTGATAAAGTATGAAAAGTATCTTGATAATGTATAAACAGTATCTTGATAATGTATGAAAAATGATACAGTACTATGTCCAAGAATAAGTTAAGAATTTGCTAGTCATGTCATCTTACTTGGTCTGTAGATGCAGTGTGAGGAGTTCCACAACATTCAGATATTAAGGTCACTGTGATCTGTATTCAGTGTTTCAGTGACTTGCAATAAATATTTGTTGGGCTTAATTTCTTGGACTGTGCTCTGCAATCCAGCAGTTTGCACTGTTCATTTTTTATTCATATCTCTTCAGACAGAAATTCTCTTCCACGTCAAAGGAGAAGAACCGGTGCTACATCTGTTACATGTAGTATGTGCACGTAAAACTTTTGTAGAAAGTGAATTGTCAACACTTCAGGATGCTATATGTAATGTGATGCAATGGTATTGAATTTTGAGTCCCAATTTTATGGTGCAGATGCTGCTGATATTAAGTCAGTCCAGTCGTGTGCTAAATATATTGGTAGTCAGTAATGGAAGATGCAGGACCAAAGTCTGTTAGAAAAAATGGAGGGCAAGCCTGCTCTGTTCATGTGATTTATTTAATGTCTATGCAAGATGTTTCTGTTAAAGTTGACATTTCCAGCTGCATGTGATTCAAGTATATGACATCATCTGATATGTAATATTTATAACATGATAATTACAAATATAAAAAGTTCCTTGCAAACATAAAAATGTGTAACATATGTTTTGCTTTTCGTTGGTTTGGTCATACCATTGATCAGTACTTTACAGTGTATTCTACAACACTACAGATTGATTTTTTTGTCATTAAATGTACTAATTAGCTGCTACATGAAGACAGGTTTAAGGGATGATAATGCTGGACCTTGCATCCAGGTATGGATTATCTAATCTTTGGTGTAAATATATGGAACATCATATAAATTGAATGATAAATTATTGGCCTACATATATCTCCTATTCCCCCGTTTTGAAACTTTGTCACAAAGTAATGTAGATACGATGCCCTGGACGATTTATTTGTATTGCATTAAAGACAGAAATGTCGAAGAATGTCATTACTCTTTGTTTTCAGGAATGGACCGGGAGAGAGAAAGTTCTTGTGTATTATTACAGCTGTTCAAGAGAAAACTTGATGAGATATATCTTTTATACTTGCAATTTTTCCGATGCAACCATTTTCAATAAATTTTATTTGGAAATGACAGCAAATATTTTCATTTAAGAAAATGAAGCTGTATGCATATATAAAACACATTATATTCAGAATTAAAATGAACAAGATTTGCTACATTTTTCTTTTCATCTGGTCTATTCCAGTAAAACTGACTTGTTTATAAACAAGTCTCTGAATTTTAGAAACTCAGAAATCTAGTTCCTCTGTTACTAGATTAATTTTTAACACATTTTGGGAAAATAGAAGTTTGTAAGTGATAGTTGCATAATCTTTTCAAAATTTATTTTACCTAATGAATTAAATTTTTATTTTTTTAATTCTTTTAATTACCTCACATTTTTGTTTTACATGTATTTAGATTCACCCAGTTTTAGGATTTTACTGTAAAAACAGTAACCAAATAATTCATGGTTTCATTGAGATGTAATGAACCTGTGACAGTATATTACCTTTTATTA
Organism: Sinohyriopsis cumingii; assembly: GCA_028554795.2. Classification (NCBI taxonomy): domain Eukaryota; kingdom Metazoa; phylum Mollusca; class Bivalvia; order Unionida; family Unionidae; genus Sinohyriopsis; species Sinohyriopsis cumingii. The sequence goes on from CM068825.1 coordinate 128,669,017, forward strand.
CCCATAATTGAACCATACTATTTGTTAACACTGGTTGTAGAAATGTATGTAATCACTTAATATGCCTAATTTGGTTACTTTGGCAAAAGAGCCTGAATGTTAGGTATTTGTTCTTTAAAATAGAACAACTTTGGGCACTGACTTAATTGTGTGTAGTTGTATGGTCTACAGTGTTGCAGTGGCACTTTTGAAGTGCTTGGCTGATACTTTTTACTTCTTTTAATCAGGAATGAAATTGTCCATGTATAAAAAAATTTGTCCTTGCATTCCTGCCACCTTTCCTGTTGTCTTAACTTTTTTATAATTATGATAATCAGCATGAAATTTCTTGTCTCGGGACAGTTGTAATGCATACAGAACCTACACTTTTCAGTATGTAAAGTTTTTGAAATAAAGATGGCATTAATGTTTTATTATTTTGACTTAATCTTTTCACTTTGTCCACATAATAAATCAGAGGTTGAGGTTTTTGCAGCACAGCAGTGCTTGGTTGTGTCATACTGAAACAAGCAGAGTAAAGCATCTTTCCAATGTACACACTGTGGTACCTGATCCAATCAGATCTGGTGGAACTTGAACCCATGCCTTTCAGATCATCAGTTCTTTCATATTTTATGTCCTTCAAAATATTTGACTTGCTGTTCTTTTATTTGAATATGCCCACCATAGGCAGTGTTTATAATGTGATGTCTGTTACCAGTTTGCATGTAGTAGCTTTGTTTTCCATCATCTACAGATGGCTTGCGTTTGGAACAATTTTGGACTCAAAATTTAAAGGCCACTGTGACATAAACAAGATAAAAATGATTTTGCTCATTCACTCAAGTTCTCAATTCTGGTTCAAAATGTAAGCTGAATAGTAATCCTTAGCCTTGAAGGTGTCACAGACATGTTAAAATTAAATGAATGTTCTTGTTTCATAAAATTACTCTGGTGCCAGTCTAACAAAATGTTTCAGCAAGCTTGAAAATTTTTGTATAGCAGATCCATTTGCATTGATGGTCATATCAGCATTAATAGGAATTGTGATTTGAAACCAAAATAATCCTGAAAAAGTTCTATTAAAGTCCAAAAGAATGAAAAGTTGCATGTAAATTTCAGATCCACAGATATGCTGGTCTGCCAACAGTCCTGATGTCAAAATAGTGTTGTCCAGAACACCTGTGAATAATTTACAGTAGTCCTAGAATAATATTATAGTCCAATGAGCACTTTCTATTTCCACTGAATAATCCAAGTATTTTTCCTCTAAAAAAATATACAACATAAAATACATCTGCATATTTGATGTTACAAGAACACAAATAAGAATGATAAAACTACCCAGTCCAAGCTACTTGTATACAGATGAAAGGCTAAAACACGCACAATGTCACTGCTATGCCCATTCTATTTACTCCTTCCAAACCGAATATATCCAGTGTCTTCAGACATTCAGTTAAAATAAATTCCTTTGTATGAAGACCTCATGGTATATTAGTTCTAAAGCTGATTTTGTTACCCTCTTTAAATAATAATAAATAATAAAGTCAATATCATGTGACAAATTGGAAATCTTTGACATCGCAAAACAGCTCGAATAATGGAATTAACAACTCGCGTAATGGAACCCACCTAATAAGAAATAACAATTCCTCTAAGAACCCACGTGACCAACATGTCCAATGGCAAAGAGTGAAACTTGCCACTTATTTACTAATGATTGTATTATTAGTAACTATAAAAATGAACACAAGCATCTGTTTATAGATCATACGCAATTTTTACTACTTAACATCTGAAAATAGACCCTATGCGCATGCGCCAAATCCAGCTATAGATAATCACAACAATTTACAGTCGTGAATAAATTTTACAAACATTTTCGACATACGTAACAGATAAAATATGGCTGACATAGACATTTGAAAATCTGTTATCACTGCTTCTCCTGAGTGGTTGGGCATATTGATGTGTTGGGTGGGTGGGGTGTAACTAAAATATTTTGTATGATGTCGAGTTGATTCTAAATGAAGATGGTATAGATATGACCTATAGTATGTCATCTTCATGATCTTGCTATTACAACTCGTCCTGGGTAACATGTTAGGGACCATCCATTCAGTACGTACGTAAAAGTCTGGCAAAGCTTGACCCTTCCCCCCTCCCTGTACACATGCATACTTTTTTAAACCCACCCCCACCTGCATACATATGCTTGACATACCCCCCCCCCCCCCACAAAGAATTCTATAGAACGGTCTATATTTAATCCCACGCAGACACGATCAAGGATTAATAATATTAACCTGTTTAATAAAACAGATAGTCCACCGACGTTAAATGTCTGGCTGCATCAAAGAAATAAGCTGCGTAACTTTAAAACGTTTGTCTAGTGTCCTCTAAAATTCAAACGCCGATTGAACCCAGTCGAACTGATTACGTATTAGATACATTATTATCGAGGTTTCACCCCCTCCCCGTTTCTAAGCGTACGTACATTATCAGTAGACCCTCCCTCCATACGCAAGCGTATGGATTTGGGTTACCCTCTCCCCCTCCATGAGTACATTCTAAATGGACAGCCCCTTATAGAGGACTGGGGTATTGACCAAAAACTCTCTTTTTGGTCCTAAACAAAATTGTGCAGATCTAATATCCAGTAGTGCAGCCATCTTGAAAATCGTGCTATTACTTCCAAATGTAAGGTTGTATGAACATGGGGGTTTTCACCAGAAGATCTTTACGGTGTCTAGTTTGACCTCGATGAAAATGTTGCTGATCTGATATCTAATATATATATCTAATATGACCACCCACGTGGCCAGCTTTTAAAATTATTATCTCATCCTAGATGGAGAGTAATACCAAACGCGGGTTTTTCACTAGAATACTTATATGCTATCTAATTGGCCTAAATGGAAATGATGCTGATCTTACTTCCAAAATGGCTTCCACGACGACCATCTTGAAAATATTGTTATTGCTAATCCATCAGAAGGGATGGCCATATCAGCATTGGGTTTTCACTCAAAAATCATGCTATGTCTAGCTAATTTCAACAATCTGCAGTTAAAAAGAAGAAATGGTCATATTTTTGATTTCTAGAAATTCTTTTTGGCCAGTAGAATGTATCTAATATTGTCCAAAGTTGCGAAAAATGAGTGAATTTAGAATTCCTAACGCATGCATTAACATATGAAATTATTGGGTGAATAAAATAACCTGGGCAACCGGTATTAGAAGGTTTATGTTACGACTAAAATGTAGTGATGTATGGTTACAGAAGTAGGTGAGATCTGACTTGATGTTTATTTGAGCTGGGAATGATGCATGTACTAATTTCCAGAACTGACAATCCGAGATAGTAAGTTACAGTTGTACAAATACGTAAAAACAGGCGTCTGGCAATTACATCCTGTCGAATATGTCATTTAAATTTAGAATCACATTATATTAACTAGGATCTGCAAATAACATGTTGGCCTAGAGGTCGGAAGAAGAAATAATATTTAATGAGGAAATGTGAAAGCTTTATATTGAACCATAACATTTATTCTTCAGTGAGAGGAAATGTATTTTGGATAACGTTGTCATGATGGTATTTACCAGTTGGAAGATGAATTTCATTATCCTATGTCCATTGTATATATATTTAAGGCAAGGTATTTACCAGTTTCAAGACGAATTTCATTATCCTATGTCCATTGTATATAGATTTAAGGTAAGGCATTTACCAGTTTCAAAATGAATTTCATTATCCTATGTCCATTGTATATAGATTTAAGGCAAGGTATTTACCAGTTTCAAGACGAATTTCATTATCCTATGTCCATTGTATATAGATTTAAGGTAAGGCATTTACCAGTTTCAAGATGAATTTCATTATCCTATGTCCATTGTATATAGATTTAAGTCAAAGAATTTACCAGTTTGAAGATGAATTTCATTATCGTATATAGATTTAAGTCAAAATATTTACCAGTTTGAAGATGAATTTCATTATCCTATGTCCATTGTATATAGATTTAAGTCAAAGAATTTACCAGTTTGAAGATGAATTTCATTATCCTATGTCCATTGTATATAGATTTAAGGCAAGATCTTCATTACTACAGTATTTGAATTTCTGAATTACTATCAAAGCAGTGACAGCAGTATATGGAACCATGACAGTTATTCTCAAGGAATTGTAATTGTTTTGTTTTTGTAAGTTGTTGGATTTATTTCTGAAAATTTGTAATCTACTCTCAAAGAAGATAAATGGTTTCCACCCAACATTAGTTTTATATCATGGATCTGGACCCAGTTTTGTTGTGGACGTTTTCACTTTGGATAAGAAGTCTATCAATTTGGGGGTCAAAGATCACTGTGAATGAAGGAAGAAGACTGTATTTTTTTTATATATAATAATTGGTGAAGGGAAAAGGACAAAGCCAATGACTGAAACAGGAAAGATGTTTTTTGCAAAGTATCTTTGGTTCTAGATCACGTACGCTGATCAGTTTGTGTGGCTTGCATTTAATATATGAGAGTGGGTTAATGATTTTTACAGTTAAAATTCAATGGTTTCGGTCATTGTGGCTCAAGGAAAAATGGGGCTTGCAGAATAATTTAAATTAAAGAGTAAGTTAATTGGCCAAACGTTTTGGATGGCTATCATTTAAGGTAATAAGAAATCTATAGGTTCTGGTTCAGAGGCATGGTCATGGTAAGGTCTCTTAAGAAAATAATGGTTTCTGTATGTTAAGTTTAGTTCTTGACCTCATACTTTGAACTCGATACTCAGTATTAGAATGAAAGTAAACCTCCTACAAAGCTACATATAATGACAGGTGATTTCTCCCCAAAATTATGCACAAAAAATTATCACTACACAACATTTATATTCTGAGCCTTTATTGTCAATATATAACGTTAGAAACTGGGAAACGGCCTCTGCCCCGCCCTCCCCACTTCTTCTATCGTTCAGTTTTTATAACATACTCGGCCTTTCACATTATAATCCTAGAGCCTGTTGACAAAGTTATAAAATTGGAAGTTTATTGTAATAATAATATGCAACAATTGAAAATATTCATTATTTAGTTACAATAAATAAATTAATTAATAAATATTCTGAACACCTTGCCTAACTTGTCTAATAACATTACCATACACTTCGTTGATCGCCTCAAGCTTAGGGACATCTTTGACGGATGCTGGAAAGGTGATTCCATTGGTTTTGAGTTTGTCAAAGTGAGGCTTGTAGTTGGAGATGCGATCAACATTGTCCTCTGCAGGATATTACGCTGAGAGGATGGCCCGTCTTCAGAAGCTTTGCTTCTGGGCATCGCTTTGAGGTCTCTTTGGACTCGTTGGATGATCTCATGCAGAACGGCATTGGATTTCGGATAGGGAATCGGAGATCCTGATATCGACTGAGCGATGCAATCACTGCCAGAATCGTCTCCACGTCCTCGTACTCCAAGCCCACTTGCTGACAAAACTTACGCTTGCTTATAGAGTCACACAGAGCTCGATCCCCTCAAAAGCGTTTTCGGGAGACCACTTTGTCCATGCACTCATGATCTTGTTTGTGGGCCTTGTCGTCTTCCTTTCGCCCAAATCTCCGTCGTTTGACATAGCTCATGATTATGATGAGGTCCTCAAGATTTGGATGTAATTCCTGAGTGATATCCTGGACGAGACCCTCGATGGTTTTGGCTAACCGCGCTCGTTACAAAATTTAAAGACAGCCCAGTATCTATCGATGGCCTCCTTCAGATATCCTTGTCGCATGTGTCCAACTGACAAGTGGTACAGTTTCACGTCATGGTGTTTCCACCGCTCGTGAGCCTCTTTTACAGATATTTTACCTGTATTTCTCATATCTTTGATGCTCACATACACTCCAGTCGTCTGCTTAAGCACGTGAGTATCGTTACTGGAGTAGTACGTCTCCTGTCCGTAAGTATCGTCGAACAGTAACTGGTATAGCTCCGTAGCGATGCGCACAATTTCCTCCATGATCTATACTAGATCATCAAGAATAAAAGTCTCCAAAATAACTTAGACCAGGATTGGAGAGCTCAACGGAGAGTGCCACGCTCTTAAAGGCTATGTGTTTGGTAGTCGTGATGGAAACCGAAAATTCCTGCAGTGGCGATCCAATAATGGTGGTCCCAGTGTAAATCGTGTCTACCGTCGCGTCCTGCTTCACAGCATCCGGTATCCACGTGAGTCTTATTTGTGTACCAATGCTCCTTCCATGCAGCTGAATCTTCCAGATCGATACTGGTATGGGTACTTGCAATTGCATCCAAAAATTGGAGCTTACTTTCGCCGTGGCCCACTGGCTACAGTAATCAGATGCGACGAGATGGTGAGTGAAAACCGTCCAGACACGATTCAAGTCTGAAAACAACGCCGAGACTGAAAATCAATATCGATTTCCCGTCGCTGCGAATAATACGAGAATACGATCACTGCTATTTTTTTTACGCGTGATTTTTGGGCGTGGCCTATGTATCGAGAACGGGAGGATAGTCCATGATGATCATCAATCCTGCTCCTGTGGACAAAAACACGTTTCCAGTAATGATATCTCCTCCATTGTTCACCGCACAACTTTTCACATTGCTATAACTTACTGCAGTATCATCGCTCGATGGCGTCGTCGTGGAGAGACCTTTGATGACATTTCCTGACATGGTTATGATTCCAGTCATGGTGCCCCCCCCCCACCTCCGTGGTAGATAATTTTTAGCCTCCAAACGAGTTGAGCTGACCATACAAGATCGCTTGTGTGTTATCACCGATGGACCATAAGGTGGGAAGTTCGTTCAGTTTTTTGACCTTGCATCGACGTGGTCCTGTATCGTTGATATCCAGCAAATAATGGTAACTAACGTTATTGATACTAAATCCTTGGACGGTCTGAGCTGTAATGGATGTATAATTGCCACTTGCATCTCTAACGATCCAAATGGAAAGATCGGAGGTTCTTAAATAATAGACCATAGTCGCTCTGGTATTAAGTCCACAATACACACCCAAACGTCGCGCATTATGTGACGTTGTGCCAGAGGATGGTGATGATATGACTAGATCGCTCGTCACCAGACCTGCTACGGACAACGTTTCAATCACTGACTGTGCCACGTGTTTTATCATATTTTGCAACCGGCTCCACATCCATATCGAAAGCTCTTACAGGCTGAGAAGACTCTGCTGCGGATGCAGGAAGTCCATACAAGCTCATACCGCCAGCGACAATTTGGTCTGAGCGAGTGTATTGACGTGAGACCAGCGTGAGGCATTGTCATCCGGAGGGGTAACTCACGTCTTGCAGATTTGTAAGACTGTAGCCACTCATGTTGAGATGACCCAACATGTTATCCCGCATGTTAGCGACTGACTTTGTCATCATTTGAAGAGCTATTACTTCCAGAGCCAATGAACGTCGCAAAGGAGATGTACGACATTTTTATATAAGCCATGAACATCATTAACTTCGACACGAAGGAAAACACCCTAGAGCATCCAAATGATCGTGGGTCCTACCGGTCGAGGAAAAAACAATCTCCTCATGAGCATGCTTCTCAATAACACAAAGAGCAGTCATGGGTAGTAGAATAGGTAGAAACAGACGAGCTGTCGTGACCTCCAACGGTTATTCTAACCGCGGTTACACAAATAAGAGAAGACGAAGAAAAAAATAGCATTTCATACAGCGTTATCATGTTGTACATTCCAGTGGATGTCATGCTGTCTCCACAGCAGAAAAAAAGTATCCCTGTCCCTGCTACTCATAAAAGACCTGTCTCCATACGATTAAAACCCTCAGCCCTCGCAGGACCCGACTGGCTCGTTCATCGTCAAGCCACTTTTGTCGCTAAAGTAAGGCAGCTCGAAAAGGATTCGTTCTTAACTTGTCCGCGGCTCAACTGTCCAAGCAAGGATGATTTATATGTCCTCTTCTCGCCGGTATCGCTGAAACCTTACTGTCAGGATTGCTTGGCATCGGCAAAGGACTCCAACTGCCAGACACCACACGTGGCAAGGGACTTTTCAGCAGAAAAAAGGTATTAGGCAACTTTGATCTCGACTATCTCTTAAAATCGCCCACTTTTCGAGGCGTCTTCTCCAAAGATCAACTTCCAGAGCAGATCGGACCCAACATGAGCTGAGTTGTGAATCTCCAAATTATTACGATGGTCATGGCACGCACTGGGTCGCTATCCTCAATGATCCTCACCCGAACGATGTCGAGTATTTCGGTTCGTTTGGCTTACCTCCACCCACCCGTTGAAGTCATACGCGCAGCAGATAAGGGAACAGTCTATAACTCATTACAACTTTTAGAGATCGAGGATATCACCTGTGGATGGTACTGCGTGGATTACATACAAGGTAGACGTCAAGGAAAATCTCCGGTCAAAACACTTTTGGATCTAGAACAATAATGTATATAGTACCATGGATTCGTGGTGTCTCAAGTGTAAAGCCAAAAAGGAGAGTGTTGACCCCGTAGAGGTGGTCACCAAAAATAAACGCCTCATGATCCATTCCATGTGCGTTGTGTGTGACCAGCAAGATCACATTTCATAAAATCTGTATAAAACATGCATGATTGCATGTACTGCGATTTCGATCTGAGCTGCGAAGACCTTCGCATAGAAATAAATATGTGCGTGGGAGATTGTAAAGGATGTGGACATCGACAAATTCTTGGTGGAGCTATGGATGCCCATGCTCTCGTCGGAAAACTTCCAAGACCTCGAGGCGGATGGACGTTACCAGTACATAAATACACAGTGCCATGGAAACCTTTAGAACAATAACTGAATGGACACGATCAGCCCCTTCCAGGTTAGGAACCCTACAACGTGTCGATGGTATCGCCATGCATCACGATATCTGTTACAGAGATCATCCCGACAATAAAGTGGGATGTGATCGAATCATCCTGAGGGACTTAAAATAACTCAAACCTAAAAATGTCAGAGAACGTGTAGATAGAGCTCTCGTGCGTGGCGTCATTGACACTAAACATAAGCTGGGCGTGTCAGAAGATATCGCAGATGAACTGCATAATCCGTACGCAAGCATTTTCCACGACGCAGAGTCATTGCTGTAGACGTAGCAGAAACGCAGAGTTATCGCTGTAGACGTAGCCGAAATATAGTCAGCAGATCTCGTTGATATGAGAGATTATAACGTCTAAACGATCGCTTCCATTTTCTCATGACCGTCATCGATATCTTTAGTAAATATGCTTGGGTCTTTCCTCTCAAAAACAAAAATGGAGCTTCTATTGTAGAGAAATTTAATAAAATCACATGAGAACGAAAACCTCGTAAACTGTGGGCAGATCACGAAAGCGAATGTTTTAACAAAACCGTCTCAGACTGACTTAAAAAAAAATAACACCACTCTGTACAGCATTCATAATCCTCTCAAGGCATCTGTCATAGAGCGTTTTAACCGAATTCTCAAAATTCGCATGTCGAAAAATGTCACCAGCGATAATACTAACCGATACTTAGATTTCCTTCCAGACCTCGACGACCACTACAATCATACCTGGCATCGAAGCATTCGAATTACCCCCATGTGAACCTCCTTAAAAAACCCCACAGGGTTTTCATGATCAAACATGCCTTATTTTTTTAGATCCGAATTCAAAGTAGGAGATCGCGTTAGAAGCAGTAGACAAAAATCCAGCTTCGAAAAAGGAAAATCCCAACTGGGCAGAAGTCTTTGTCGTCGATACCGTTTAAAAAAAAACATTCCAATTACCTTCACCCTACATGATTCTTCAGGAGGACCCATCCAAGGGTCATTTTACGAACAGAGCTTTAAAAAAATGAGCCAAGACGTTTTCAGTGTTGAAAACGTTATTTCTACTAAAGGGAAACAAAATCACGCGTCAAGTGGTTTGGCTATTCTGAACAATTCAACTCGTGGATTCCCACCGTTTCCCTGACTAATATAACGCCTCAGAAATAATCTTATCGTACTTTTTCATCAAACTATTCCCAGAAATCTTCTATTTCGTTGCCTGCTCCTGAAGACCCATCTTCTCAAAAATATGTTTGAACGCATACTAACTTTTTTTTAAAAATCACGATCCATTAACTGCACTCAAGTCACCTTATTAAACCAGTAATCAAACTCGCTAGGGCTCCGACAACTTAAAACGCTTCAGCTTATTCCTGATATAATGCCTCTGATTGTATGATGCACAGGACGTTGATGACGGAAACTACGCTTCATCCACTCCTCATCCTCTTCCTCCTCTTAAATCTCCTCATAATAAATATATGGCACATAACTCAGATCCTTATTCGCATGTGCTATCAACTGCTTCGCACGCTTTATCCATTCCTGAGTCTCCTCCTCATTTAATTCCAACTCTGGTTCAGATCTTCTTTCACTCAGACCTAACTTATCCACATGCCAGGGATAACACGAAAGACTCATCTTCACTATGGTACAAGTATTTCTCTAAAACAATGTGAACCAGAACCTTCATCACTCCAAGGTGAACCAGAACCCACTTCGAGCATAGGTGAGCCAGAACACTCATTACCCAGTAATATAGTTCCATGGAGCTCACTCGCTCATCCCTTCATCACGCAGTGATGAAAGTGGGCCAGAACCCGTACATCTGAAGAACAAACGAAAAGGAAAAAAAAAGAATACAACATTTTAAAATTGCAAATAAATGTATTGTACATTTAACAAGAATAATGGAAAACAAGTTCACACATCAAAATGATCTGAAGGCTGTTTTGCTGTTTAGTTTGTGGTCTCAATCTTGAAATGAAAAAGGCTGTCGGTAACGTATTAAAAAAATGTTCTGAATATTAAGTGCACTGTACAAAGAAGTTATGCATTAGTGAACATAACATCAGTGTATCCAGTCAGTGTATTTTACGTGAACCTTTCATACTTTCAAAGTCTCATTTATTAAATGCCCTTTTTTGTATTAACTTTTCGAAATATTGTTCACACACCTAAAAACTGCACTTCCAGTCACATAGCTTCTTTAAAATCACCTGTGCGTCGGCGATTCTTTGATGACGGGATTCGGTCAAAACTCATTCGGGGCTATATCAGGGCGATATGTAAGATGTGGCAAAGTTTAGGAATCTGTCGAAAATGAATGCGAATAGAACTCTCGTAATATTCCGATTCTTTAGTAAACGAATGTACTGCTTTGATCATACCTTCATCCTCTTATTACAGACTGAAGTCCAAGGAAAACAAGATGTATAAGGCGGTTTATAAGCACTTCATTGTGATGATTTTCGTTTAGTGTGGCGTCTGCTACCTTATAGGTTACCGCATTTGTATGGGAAAATAAGAACGACTTTTTCGGAGTAATACTGCACGACCTTGAAGTACACTAATAGGCAGAATTAAAAAAAAAAAACCAGTTCATATTTTCCCATACAAATGCAGTAACCTTTATATACTCATCTTTTTTTCAACCTAAGGCTTAATTATAAGAAGATAACACACATCAAAAACAATTTAATTGAACTTATCCTGAATTCCAAAATAAATACACAAGCGTACATTCATTAATACACAACAATCATATTAATGGGCACATAGTACAGCTCAGAGATCTTCTAACTTCGTCACACGCTTCAAAAAGAATTGACGTTTTGTTCTACTTAAAAGTGAAACTTAGAATCCTATTGTGAACGAATGCACATTGCACAAACTTTCCAGCTGGTCTGGAATGGATGGATTTGTTTATTTTTCATTGTTGTCGATTCAGTATGATACCAGCTTGTATACATATGTAGAGTACATCATCAATTGTGTTGTTAGTTTCATATTGGGTCAATGCTTTCTATACCCCATGACTGTACTACCTTTACCCTAGTCCTCACACGAATTAATCATTTACACACGTGCACACCAACCTGTAGTGAGCCAGTGTGCACACAAGTGAACTTACTATACTAGATACCGTAGTCAGGCCAGTGCTGTGGAAGATATGCTGGCAGACTGTTTAATATACACTAGTAAATATATACTTTATTTTTACTGCCTGCAACTCACTTACATGTTTTTGGTTGCTAGCATCGCGGTTCCGTATCTGTGCGGGGTATTGCCGAAGGTTTTCGATTTCCACCATTTCGAACTCACGCATACTATCTGTATTATCTTCAACAGTCATCGAGTACTATTTACTAATCGTACTCAGACTGCTTTGCGCCACACCAAGAAGTTCTGAGTAAATATGTATTCACTAATGCAGCCGTTACGAAATTATTTTATCAGCGCTGCCAGTCACAGCAGTTACTTATCGATATGGACTGACGTCAAGTTGGTTACTTATTCCTTATTCCCGATTGAATAAGGAATAAGTAACCAGTTACCGATTGAATAAGGAATAAGTAACCAGTTACTTTTTCCCGATTCAACTATTTATACTTACATTTGGTTACTGATTCCTTATTCACAGCCAGCTGGGTATTCATTATTTATTTATAGTTCCATAAATAACTGGTTATAACTTCTTGAAGATTAAAAGCCCTTCAGGGCATGCATTGGTGTTATTCTAACCCAGTTAGAGAAATAAGAGTGCTCTTTGGTGCCAGCTATATACAGCTGACTAAGCTGACTAGAGACAAATCACGGATTATGTGGAGGATGGGGTTAGGATATTGATAGGTATACATAATTACTAATTTGAAATAGGATGAATTAGTTGTGTTAGAAAAAACCTAAGGATTGGGATAGGTATCTGAACGCAATTCTGTTCGCGTATCGTGAGGTTCCTCATAAAGACTTTGGCTTCTCCGCGTTTGAACTATTGTACGGAAGGACAGTTCGTGGTCCTATGCGCATTTTACTCGAACTGTGGTCAAACGAAGTCGCGGACGAAGAAGTCAAGACTACTTAACAATACGCAGTAGATTTGCGCGAGCGTTTAGAGAGTACACGTCGAATGACGCAAGACAAACTCGCGAAATCTAGTCGTAGGTACGCGAAGTACTCCAACCGAGGAACGCGGAGTAAAACGTTTGATGTAGGCAATCAAGTGTTCGTGCATATCCCAACAAATAAAAAATAAGCTGCTATTCCAATGGAAAGGGCAATACGAAGTCAAACAGGTGAAAGGCGAAATGGACTAAATCATTGACGTGGAGGGTAAGTCCAATATATTTCACGCCAATATGCTTGAACTCTACCTAGAAAGACCTAGACAAACAATAGATAAACGGGTCTTGAATGTAGGATGCATTGCGATGATAAAGGATAAGTCGTGTGACGAATCGGAATCGTCTCCAGTACAGAAATACCCCTTGAATACCACATTGACGTAGGGGTAGAAGGTATTGACCAGATCACTGTATGCCCGAATTTATCAGTTGGTCAGCATACACAGATATTGGAGGTTTTGGCCCAATACCCTGACGTGTTTACGGACTAACCGGGCCGTACTGGATTGATTCAACACGAGATCAAGTTGAATACCTCTGAGCCAGTCAGGATTAAAGAATATCCAATACCCTTTAATGCGCGGGAGACAATCAACGAAGAAGTGTCGAAAATGTTAGACAAGGAAGTGATAGAACCTTCCAGTTCCCCGTACTCGTCCCCGTTGTGTTAATCAGAAAGAAAGACGGGAAGAACCGTTTTTGCACTGATTTTCGACAATAGAACAAAATCACCGTGTTCGACGGAGAACAAATGCCAGATATGGAAAGTTTATTTTCGAACTTGGCAGGTCATAAATACATTCCCAAATTAGACCTTACCAAGGGATATTGGCAGATACCAATCGCTGTAATGCTCGCGAGTTAACTGCATTCGCGAATCCGAAAGGTCTTTATCAATTTAAAGTTATGCCTTTCGGTTTAGTCAACACCGGTGCGTCATGCATTCGTCTCATGCGTAAACTGTTAAACGGTATGGAAAACGTCGACAGTTTTGTAGATAATATCTTTGTTTATACACATACCCATGTATGAACATGTTAAGGTATTACGGGATCTGTTCGATAGACTTCACACTGCAAATCTTACAGCCAAGCCCACCAAATGTAGTATTGGGTATTTCAGCCTAGAGAGTTTGGAACATCTTGTGAGTGGATTCGGTCAGTTGAAACCTCGCCCAGATAAAATAGGAGCAATCAAAGATGCACTGAGACCAGAAACTAAAAAACAAGTACGATCTTTCCTAGGTTTGATTGGGTTTTACAGGAAATGTGTCCCCAATTTTGCGGCTATTGCCAGCCCATTAACAGACTAGATTAGGGCAGGGCAACCGAATAAAGTTCCCTGGGGTGTGTCCCAGGATAAAGCATGTAATACTCTAAAACAGAAACTGGTAAGTGCACCAATCTTAAAGTTATCAGAATTGAACAAAATTTTTGTGCTGAGGACTGATGCGTCCGATACGGTTCTTGGGGCTGTTTTACTACAGGAGCAAGAGGGGATGAAATTGCCCATTGCTTATGCAAGTAGAAATTACTCCCTAGGGAGCAAAACTACTCCGTGATTGAGAAGGAGTGCCTATCCTTAGTATAGGGGATAGGAAAATTCCATACGTACCTTTTCGGGAGAGAGTTTACCTTACAAACGGACCATCAGTCGCTCTTATACTTGAACAAAGCAAAGGTCACCAATGCAAGATTGGTGCGTTGGGCGTTGTCTTTGCAATCGTTTAGTCTTCGGATCGAAGCGATTCGAGGATCCGAAAATGTGGATGCTGATTTTTTAAGTAGGGTGTAATTAGCAGATCATTTTCGTTCAGTATTCAAATTAGAAGTTTTAAAAAAAATTTATGGGAGTGTCTGTGTCTGAAGTTACCGGAGTGTCTAATATCCGGGGTGTCCGGAATTTCTCATGTCCAGAGTGTCCGAAGTGTCTGATGTCCGGAGTGTCTAATGTTCGGAGTGTTCCGAGTGTTTCGAAGTGTTCCGAGTGTCCAGAGTCTGTAGCAGCTGTCAAGCTGAACTGTAGCAGCCGTGGAGCTGAAACAAAGTGTACTGATGACGGAATGTCTCCGTACATGTAATTTGTTAGCCGTGGGTTAACTTTTGGGTTCGTAAAACTCAGCGTATCTTTCGGGAATGTACAGATAAGTTGTATATCTGTCTCTGTCGAGGGCTTTTAAACAAGACCACGTAATGTGCATTGAGACTGATGGTGCGATGGGCTTTACTTTGTTGAAACAAATTTTTTAGTGTGTAAATGACACTGGCATTACGATGATGCCCTTTGCGTGTAAACCAAAGTTTAATTTCTTCTTCGTCTTCTCCTAACATGTCGTCGAAAATGACCAAATGGGCTTGACGGGAGTCAGACACGATTGCATCGTCTTCTTTAGGAACGGTTTTGCCTGAACCGCTAGGTCCAGCATTGAGCATGTTAAAGGGATGGCGAAGATACAAAGCCTCCCAGATGGCACGATCTAAGTGTTCGTCGATGACTTTGACAGTGGAGGAAGAGGGAGCAGAGTCAGCAGAGGTAGCCATAGTGTCAGGAATGTCACTTATGGCACGAAAACAGACAAGACAAGAGTTTTTATACTTTTTCAGGACACGGTTACTGAATAATTTAAACATGAATACGAAAGACAAAATACATAAAAGCCAAAGGATTAAGTACAACGATAAAAGGTACATGAAAACGATCAACGCGGAATAGAAACAAATTTCTGTACAACATGTTTTGGGTAATGTTCTGACCAGTTCAAAAGGGGGTAAGGTCACACAAGTGTCCTCCCGAAAGGGCCTTTCCCACATTTCCACCACTTGGTATCCTTGCTGTTCTAACTTTAGGCGTCGCTGACAAGTGGCATGGTACAAGTCTTCCATGGTTCGATGTAAAAACTGATTTTTAGTGTTACGATCAGGGTAACAGATGGGACATCCGTTAAGTATAAACAACCTTTAAACTCGTACATAATCTTGGGATTTTTTAAGTCCCAACCATCGACCAAATACGTTCCGATGGTCTTTTCGCCCCCTTCGTTGCGGGCATGCTGAATCCATTTGTCTTGATTGTCGCACAAGTAATGTAACCAGCGTAGGGTTTTGACCGAGTATTGACGTTTGACATAGTTGGTCGATTGAGGACTGATGACAGCCACGGTGTTTTCAGGCATGAATGTTGTCGTAGACTAATGAACATGCTTTGGCAATGGTGCAAGCATCTTTCAAAGGATTGACCTTGACCCCTCCGTGTTCTATGAACAGTTCTCGAAATTTTCCACAGCAACGTCGTAAAATGTCCACATCGGAACGACAATGCTTTAACATTTCTTCCTGAAAGTCAAAAGGGTCGGAGGCATGGACCTGGCACCAAGTGTAGAAAGCTTCTCGTTCATCGGTACGCATGTTGTCGGGGTCGTAATAGTGAGCCTCAGGCAAATGGGGTAGAACGACATGTTCATTGGCTTCGGTATTGAAAAAGGGGGGAAAATACCCTTTAGTCATTTCTGTCATTCCAAACGTTTTAGGCATTCGACTCAAAGGCATGGCCAAGAAACTCATTGAATCTTTAAACTGTACTTGTCCCACTTGCATGAAAATGATATTGGCTCCGTTTAAAGTGACTTTAAGACGTTCGGTACCTTGTTCCGTATAGTATCTGAGAAGAAACTGTCCATCGTGTCCCGAGTAATCGTGGGCCATCAGTGTGGCATGGCAATGACAATCTCCGTAACGTTCGATGTCCTCTTGGCTCCATGTTTCGTCGATGGGGTCTAAGATCCATTGAGCGAAATCGGCTAGCGTGTTCTGTCCTCAAAAGATTTTTTCACGCCCTCCATGAATATTACTGCAGTGAGGAAAATGACTAAAGATAGGTTTATATATGCACATTTTACACGCTCGGTGTGCCACACAGAAATTAGGAATGTGAATGCCGGTCTCTTGCATGCATTCAAAATCGAAAAAGATGACATTCCCATTTTTCTTGTGGTCCTCATTTTCCTCTTGTTGGGGTTGGTATTTTTGCATGTAGCATTCGTGTTCCAAGTCAACGATTTGGTGACAAATGTGACATCGTTTCTTTCCTCGACATACGTGAAACTTGGCACTATTGGTACGTATGCCTTGTCCACATGTAGGGCACAATCTCAGAAGCTGACATGCACTTTTCTGCTGTGAACCTTGCGTCTTCAGATGTTGATGGTAACAGACTGGACTGACAAAAGTGCACTGACAAGTAGGGCAATGCACTCGTTCTTGTCCTTCGTCCAGACAGGGTGGAGAGGTCAAACATCCTGAGCATTTCGATCCACAATGCTTGTGTTGCTCTTGATTGTTATAGCCATAGTCACATTCTTCACAGTAATAACCGTATCCCAGGAATGAGGTGATACTGGTAATGGTATCGAAATGTTCATCGTGATGATAGAGATGAATGTATTTTCCATCTTTAAAAGTCTTGACCTCGAAACAACAGAGGTCGGCGCACTTCTTGAGTTTTGCATTTCAGGAATGCCACAGGGTGTGTCTTTGGACAGGCCGGCTTGTTGTAACAGGAGTTCTGCTTCACTTCGTTGTTTGGCTCGGTTCGATTTTTGAATAGTTTCCCAGGCTTTTTTCCATTCTGCAGTGTCGTTCTTGTTGGCATAGGTTCGTCCCACCACAACAGCCCTGGCTAAACAAATGTGGTCTTGAGGGTTGTGAATTTGGACGAGACTCTTTCTGGTGCTGCGAAGGTCGTTCACCAATAACAACTTTTTGCGTTGTCCGGTCCCTTGAGGAGGAGAGACTTGTGTCATGTCCAGTGTGGCTTTTCCATCGGTGATGTCAAACTTGTCATTGGATTGTTGCACCTGTTGAATCTTGTCCATGACTTTGGAAGGGGTCAATTCTGCAGGGCTACTAAACTCGATCCAAACAAGGGATTTCAAGCCGTCGTGTTGTATGGAAAGTCTCAAGCGATCGTCTTCTTTGGGTTGACATTGTCGCTTCAGTGTGGTGAGCAAAGAATCCCACATCTCAGTGATGAACTCTTCTGCTTTCTCCAGTGGTACGTCGAACCTGAAATCTTTAAATTTCACCGTGTATTTGTAAGCCGTGGTTCTAAATTTTCTAGAGGTGCGCTTTTCCGTCTCTCGAATGTGATAGTATTTTTCAGGGTTGACTAATTGCGGTGAACTTGGGCTATGTGCAGATTCTCTGGGTTTGGATTCTGGTTCACTCATGTCCTCTTCAAAATGGCTGGCATGAATTTGTGCCAAGACTTCAGCATGGGTACTAGGCGATAGATCATGTTTCTGTCTCTTACGTTCTTCTGCTCCTTTCTTCTCTATTGAATTGAATCGTTTCATCTTGACTGCAAAAAGTCAAATGACTAAAGTTTAAACACCATGGGTTACTTTATATCCATGACAGACCAGCGTATATAAGGGTGTGTGTCTTGCCCTTGCACTATTCATTTCACTCTCAAACCGAGCAGAACATGGACGAGACTAGACAGATCGAACGTTTCATCAGAGCTTTGCGAGGGGTCATCAGAAAATTTTCTTCAGACCAGCCGACGGACTGCTCACACTCCTTTTTCGAGATAAAAGTCAAGATACTTGCTATATCTGTCAAAAGAAAAGGCATTGGTCTTCAGAGTGTCCAGACCGTCAAAAAAACAAAACAAGGGTTAAAAGAGACAAAAGTCAAGATACCTGTTATCATTGTCAAGAAAAAGGAATTGGTCAGTAGATTGCCCTAAGAAACAACAGGGGCAAGAAGAAGAGTGGAGTAAAGAAGAGGAAGAAGAGGAAGAAAGCAGACAGGTGAAGAAACAGAAACAGGAGACATAAAGAAGAAGGGAAGAAAGTGAGAATGAAGAGGAGGAAAAGCTGTGAAAGTGAAGATATTTTTAAAAAAGAGAGAGAGTGAAGAAAGAAAAAGAAGAAGAAGCCTACGAACTTTTTAAAGTGCTGTGTGTTGTTGTGAATTAGATTGTACAATACCGCTCCGGTGGCCTAGTTGTTAGAGCGTCCGCCTCGGATGCGGGAGATCGTGGGTTCGACCCCCGGCCGAGTCATACCAAAGACTTACAAAAACGGCACTAACAGCTGCCTCGCTTGGCGCTCAGCATTAAGAGGTTAGTGTTAGGACTGGTCGGCCCGGTGTCAAGATAATGTGACTGGGTGGGAGATCATGCTACATGTCTGCGGCATGATGCCCCAGTGCTAGACATCACTATAAACTGCCACATTGCAGACATCGTAGCGATATGACTGAAAAATTGTTAAAACTACGTTAAAAATCCAAATCACAACAAATCACAGATTGTACAATTTGTACCAGAATAAACAGTCTTAAAAACGTAAGTGTCTCTTGGTCTTGATTTTTAGAATAAGAATCTACACTCACGCACTCAATCATTCACACGTAGTATAGGGGTAATGAAAGGGATTTTTGAGTTTTAATTGATGTCGGCTATTGAAATTATCTCCTTTCGAGAGATATGGGTGGCCCTAAAAAGGGCCCTTGTGTCTTGGTGAGTTTTAAACAACAAACTTAGGAAGCAATCAACTTTAACTGTCTTAAGCCTTTATCACAGACAAGGCCTACTTCTGGACTGCGTACTGTCGATGATGATGATTTGGTAGAAATTATTAAGGGTGGCATGGTAGGTGTTGTCACAGAGTTGGATTGTTTAGCTCGGGAAGATCTTTTTCTCTTCGGTCGTAATAAAGAATTCTGATACATTTGTTTCAGACTTCTTAACTCTGCTAAAATGACTAACAGTACCATCACGGTTTGACTTTCCCCCTCTTGTTTCTTGGCTGCTTCTTCTTGTTGTTTCTTTCTTACCTCTTCTTCTTGCTGTTGTAGGAGAAAAGCTTGTTCCGCTTCCTATTGCTGTTGTATAAATTTTTTTCTGTCTCTGTTTTAAATTCTCCACGTGTGGTAAAGAAGGAGAAGGTAAAGAAGGTACTGGTTCAGGAACAAATTCTTGCGAAAGAAAATCCACAAAATCCCAGTTCATCTCTTCTGGAAGTAAGTCTGGGTTCACTTGGGTAGTCTCCACGGTCGGTGCACCCCAATTCATTTTCTTCTGAGTTTCCGTCATGTTTATGCTCACTGTGTCGCATGGATTGACTGCGCACAAACGCTAAAGTCTCTATATAGGGAATGTGACGTCACGGACTGCTCTTTTCCGATTTGACGAATGGTGACTGAATTTTGTAACGCGTGTTTGGATTGGTCAGTCAGCTCAATCCGTTTTGATCCTCCCTCTCCCTATAAATACCACTGGACAACAAATTTTTACAAAAGTCATGTTACTGAAATAAAATTAGTCAATTCTTATCAATTTTTATGTGCTGAACACGAATATGACAGTCAAATTGCAAAATTGGCTCTAGTTTTTTTTGTAATCTGCAAGAAATTAATGTTTACATAACGAAATGCATTCCAATAGTAAAAGGTCAACTGTAATAGCCTACCTATAAAAAATCAAGTCATTGACTACATCTTAGATTTCTTCGCCTGTCTCTTGTACAGCTGTTCGGGAGCATCTCTGAGGAGTGTCCAGCAGTAGTCAGCCAGCATTGTAGTGGACCATTTTCCCTGGTATCTTTGTTCCATTGTTGCGATATCTTGATGAAAACGTTCGCCGTGTTCATCACTAACAATACCACAGTTGCTAGGAAAGAAATCCAAATGGGAATGAAGGAAGTGAATCTTTAGAGACATATTGCAGCCAAGTTTCTTATACTTCATCAACATGTCTTCTACTAGTTCCTTATAGTTTTCTGCCCTAACATTTCCGAGGAAGTTTGTAGAAACTAGGCGAAAAGCATTCCATGCTTGTTTCGCGTCACCTTCCAGCAAGTTGTTGAACCGGTCATCTTTGAAAAGCTCTCGAATCTGAGGACCCACAAAAACTCCCTCTTTAATCTTTGCTTCGCTGAGTCGAGGGAATTTTTCATGCAGGTATCGGAATGCTGGCAAAGTCCGGTCAATGGCTTTCACGAAGTTCTTCATCAAACCTAGTTTGATGTGAAGGGGTGGTAGCAAGATTTTCTGAGCCTCAACCAGAGCTGGGTGTTGGATATATTCTTCTCTCCAATGGCTACATTCTGCCTGTGAGTCCATTCCTTCCTCATGTAGTGCATTTCCCTTGCTCGGCTATCCCACTCGCATAAGAAACACATGTATTTTGTATATCCTTGCTGCAGTCCCATTAAAAGGGCAACTACCTTCAAATCACCACAGAGGTGCCAGCTGTACTTGTTATACTCAATGGAATTCAGTAGCTGCCTTAAGTTATCGTATGTCTCTTTCATGTGGACAGCATACGCTACTGGAATAGATGGAAGAATGTTTCCATTGTGCAAAAGCACAGCCTTGAGACTCAGTTTCGAAGAGTCCACAAATAGTCTCCATTCTTGTGGGTCATGAGTGATTTTTAAAGCATTCATGAGGCCCTCAATATCGGAACAGAATATCAGATTACTTTCCTTTCTGAAGAAAGGCTCCAATTGCTGGTGGCGCTTTCGATATGCAGTAATTGTGACATCTTCTTCTAGAAGATTCCATTGTTGGAGTCTTGATCCTAGCAATTCTGCCTTGTTCTTTGATAAGTCCAAATCACGAATCAGGTCATTTAGTTCTTCCTGTGTTATTCTGTGTGGGGTTGATGATGCACCACAGTGAAAATCTGGATCACTGCATGCTGATGGACCAGGAGAAGAACAGGTCGACTCACCTTTGTCTTCGTCAGATGAATCAAGAGAATATTCTGCTGGAGGTTCTGGAATAGGAAGTCCCTCACCATGTGGAACTGGTCTCAATGCAGACGGAATGTTTGGGTAGACTATTCTCGACTTCTTTCGCTTCGTTATTCCGCCGGAAAGAGGAGGAACCAAGCAGAAGTAACAGTCATTTAGGTGGTTGCTTGGCTCTCTCCACACCATTGGGACTGCAAACGGCATTGATGACCTTTTGCAATTCAACCACTGTGAAAGCTGTGTTGTACATGTAGCACAGCATATATGCGGAGCCCAAGGCTTGTCTTGGTCACCAACCTTGCATCCAAAGTAAAGATGATATGCCTTCTTCACTTGAGAATTGATACTTTTCTTCTGGTTGGCAAATGTCACTTCCCCACAAATATAGCAAAAATTGTCCGCGGTATTAACACACTTTCGAGGCATTACTGTTCTTTATTGTACGTAAATGGATAAAATAATAAGTTTTATGTAACAGTAGCTTGAACTGTCTCGCACAACGTCTAAAATATTTTAAATGCTGAACCTATCTGATTGGGCTTTATATAGTACACTGCTTACGTCAGCTTCAGCAGCCGCCTGGCATTAGTATAATAGGCCTACACATGTATAGTACACTGCTGACGTCAACTTACTTCAGCAGCCGCATGGCATTAGTATTGCATTGCATCAGAAAATGATGCAATCAACTGTGGATGATGTGAGCATGATGGTATTATGCAATGTTACATCATTATTCCGGATGTTGCTGCAGTCCTACTGGAGAAATTTACACAGTGAAACATAGAAAATGAGGTATATGAATATCTTCAAAACGAGAGCCAATACAAATTTTTCACGGTTATATTCGTGTTCGGCACACCAAAATACTACAGATTAGGGCCTTTTCAAGTCAGTAATGATTTCACTGTTGACCAGTGTACTCGGAGTTTGCTGCATATCTTCACCTGTTCTCGTCACCAAGATGTGGACAGACGTGGAATCCTCTACCCTTGTGTCTTCAATGATGTTTAGAACGGACTTACCCATGTACGTTCGATCTACGTGGACTATTGTCAAGATGACGGATACCTGTGTGTGGAAAAAAGAATCTACGTAGAAAGACAAGGTTGTTTAAAGAGAGTGATGATCTACGGTCCCGAAGTAAAACAGAGTTTAAGGACAAGAAGGAGACCTAAGCAGTGTCCTCTGTGTTAACGTACAGTATGTTAACATAAAACCAAAGGCCCTTTCCAGGGCCACTCCAATGCCTCGAAAAGAGATTCCCTTTCATGCCTACATTTATTTTTTTTATCTGTCTGTTGTGTTCTTTAAATCTCTCCTGTTCCATAACACTATACAGACTCACCATGTTAAATTTTCCTTGTCGCTATATAGACCCACCATATATTCCCATATTCAATTCCCCTTGTCGCTATACAGGCCCACCATATATTCCCATCTTCAATTCCCTTTGTCGCTATAAGGCATTCAAAATTTTCCCATGTTAACTTTCCATTGTCGCTATAAGACAAGCCCCTTTTTTTAACACTAAATTTCCGTTGTCGCTATTATGCATATCATGTGCTCCCCATGTCAAATTCCCCTTGTCGCTACAATGCCAGTCCTGTATTCCCCATGTTAAATTCCCCTTGTCGCTATAATGCCTATCCTGTACTCCCCATGTTAAATTCCCATTGTCGCCAAAGGGCAAACTCACTATTTTAACATTAAAGTCCCCTTGTCGCTGAATCGTCCCCATATACTACTCATGTGTCTTACTCGACTTTCATCTAGCAGTAGATTTCTCAAAGTCGTCTCGACGAATTTTTATAAATATTAAAAAAACTTTTAGAACGTGTACCTAGTTAGATAATATGCAGGAAACGTTGAAATCAAAATCCTCTTAGCAGGTGTTCAATTAGTACAAACTATCGATGCAGTATATTAATATTTGCGTGTTGTTGTTTTTGTTGGGTTTTTTCGGGGGTGGGGGTGGGGTAATACCAGATACCCATAGGGCGTCCCTTATTATGCTGTTTCTTCTCTACGAAATGCGTTAGGACATTTTTGTGTGGACGGATCTCTATCCCCTAGAGATAAAATGTCAAAGAAGGGTCTATGTTATAACCTTATGGCATGTGTCATACGAGACCTCCGTTATCTAGCTGATTTCTCGAAATCGGCTCAACGAAATGTCTCAGGACTTCATTCGTTACTACACTATCTTCTAGAGATAACATCTCATGAAGGGTCCTCGTCAACTCTTTAATGATGATACTTAACGACCAAACTGTTTAAGTAAGATATCATCTTCTTGCGTCATGTGCTTTACCTGCCCTCCACTCCCCTTTACAACCCCAATTTCTGGAAATCGGTTACAAGTATGCTAAGTTCCCCAGTTCCAAGGACTTCAAAACAATATTCAAGTCAACTGAAGGCTTCTTAAACTCGTAAATACTCCACATAATTCTCTTCTAAGGCCATGACGACCACACACGAGAAATCTCAAAGTTCACACTTGTATGTTTTTTTTTTTGTGGTTTCCCTTTTACTTGAGTTATTAGTAAGCTTTTCGAACTTTCATCTGCATTAACTAATTGGTAACCAATTACACACTGAATTGGGAATAATGAATAAGAAAATTTAAAAAAGTATTAAAATGTGTGTGAAAATATTTGAATCGGGAATAAGCAACTGGTTACTTATTCCTTATTGAATCGGGAATAAGGAATAAGTAACCAACTTGATTTTGCTTCGATATGGCTCACACCAGTTCCGACTGGTGTGCTAATTATCGCTGCCGTATTCACAATTCGGGCAACACCAAGTCCAACAGTAGTCGCGGCGGTGATTCCGCAAATAACATATACAACAACACACGCGCGTTTTATTTCACGAATAGCATTGTTCTCTTAGTGATTTCATCTCGCAGCTGTCAAGTATTGTTTTAACATCGGTACGGTTGAAGTTCTGTCATAGTTTTTCTGTTAATTACGCGAACGCTAAGTATACTTGATCGACATACTGTCATTCTTCACGTACAACAAGCACATGCATTCTAACCAATTATTCATTCTTAATGGTAGAACTCTCATATAATGATAGAAAATATAATTCGGGGAATATTTAGATTGTCGACGAGTATGCGTTCTTGGAGCCTGGCATTACGTTCATATTAAACCATACTTATTTTGTCATTGAATTGTTTTTGAAACAATCGTTCTTGTCTTCATCCAAAACCTGTTATATGGACAGGAGACTCATTGTCAAGTAAGAGTCAAGATTTTCTCTTCTTGCTTGGGTCACCATTGGCACAAAATAATCAACGGGAAATGCAACTGAAGTGGTTTGTAGGTTTTCCACTTCATCGTTGTATTACCAATCCTTGAATGTTTTCGCGCCTGTGGGTGCAGTCACTGACCGGGCATTTTTACGTGTTAATACTATAACATCAAGCTGACATCAAGTTGGTATTGCTACGTCAATGTGATCCCATCCACGGATTTCTACTTGACTCTTAAGAAGATTATACTTCAGTATATACGAGGGTGGTTAACGCCACTCCGATGCTTGTTGACGAATTACAAAACCACCTTCGATGTGGCATCACTAGTCAGTCAGTCAAACATGCCGTTGACAAATTTTGCAATCAGATCATAGATGTCAGAATCCATCACGTTTAGGTTATGATACGTCTTAAACACAATCCACAAAACGGTTAAACACCCCATTAGAAAGACGCCGACTCCATCGAACTTAATTTCTGGTAACCAATAATATTGATACTGCATACGTAAAAAATTCGGGAATATGGTCGTCTTTAATGGCATAAATTACTAATGATCTATGACGCTGGTCCACATTCATTATTTATATCATTGCTCCCAAACCAAATCTAGATCTACTTTAGTTAAAGAATAACGATCCTGACTCGCGAATGATCGTGATGTGATATGTATGTGTATGAAACTCATCCCCGACAGCAATTGAATTAAATCGGCCATTTGCATATTAATTTCTTTTCCTCCTCCATCACTCGTTCATATTCCCCCATCTAGCTGAATCTGCAACCGTAGAGTCGAATAAAACATATAATGTCGTCCACCCCTGGGGTTCAATAATAAAGAACATCAAGCTGTGGTGCACGCCTATAAAATATGTCTAAGCGTTTTCACGTGTACGACCCAATGTGTATCAGGTCCTGTTCGTGAACCTAAGTTAACATTCCCACTTTTACTTGTGCGGAGAGAGGGAGCCTGTGGTGCCGAGTTCATTACACATAAAGACACCTCATACATGCTTAACTGACATTGCTATAGCGGTAAGTCAAGATTGGTCAACGGTTGCATTTGGGTCAACAACACGGAGACAGTGCCTATTAATTTTGTCGGAGAAAGCTCGGCGTGACACCGCAATCGTTTAGTATTGCACTCCTTATTTTCGCAATCTGCTTTGGGCTAAAGCGAACTTTAAATTTCGTGATAGGACATTATTGTTTGGAAACGTAACATGTTTAATGTTTAAATACTGTTGTATGATTCCATGAAATTTCCACAGCCGCGTCGATGACACTTATTCGACGACCAGCGTCATCCAGCAGCATCATCTTGTCGGAGAGGATCATCGCAAAACATTTGTAAAAACGGAAGCCGCATCTAAGCGTGCATGAAACTCTAGATCTTCTGATGAAAAGTAATACATCAGGCACAAAACAAAATGTTGGGAAATTTGAAGACCCATATCAACATTTTTATGCCGGCTCATGCAAGACCATAGAATGTAATATGTACATGCGGCTTGATTGTCTGTGAAGTTAAGCAAATTTACTTCAGAGGATTCCTGATGACCATTTAACCGCAAAGAACTTCAGATACTTCAAGATGGCCAATTGTCATTTTACTGCTCTTGGTCATTTGTCTTGATTCGCACTTTTAAGCGCCACGAGAACGTGTTATGGTGCGATAGGACTATGCTGAGAACGTATTTGGCTTGCCATGTAAACTGTCTCTGAATATGGCTTGTTGGGTACAAGTCTGTAGTGTTGGTGTATTTTTCCAACGTCTCGAGAAGAATCTTTTGAAAGCCTTCGTCGATTTCAGCATTGATAGCCTCGGTGTCTTTAAGGTTCAAGATCATAGTGGGCCACCATCAATCCACGGGTTTGTTATTTTTAATGAAGCTGTCTCACGGTCTGACGTGGTTCGATCGCGAATCCTAATAACGTATGCTTGTCAACTGTTCTTGCACCTCTGGGTATATTTATATTACGCACGCACGCGGATTGTTTAAAAGTGGTGTAATGTTAAAGGTGCTATTATAACCGGTCGTGGGGTGGGTGCGAGGGTTGTTTTACAACTGGCCTTGGTCATTACAAGTTCTAATAAATAAAGTATGCCAGCAGTTCGTATACCGTTTGTTATTCATATCCCGCGCTGAAACTGACTTAGCTAAATCACAGTTGGCATACTGATACATAAGGGAACATTAATGTCTAATTGCAAGTTCTGTCAATACATTTTTATAACATTTTTATTATTCCAGGATCAGAAACTGCAGTCGTTTCAGTTATGGCTATTATTTCATTGACTTCTGTATCTTTTTCCTCAAGAATGTTGACATCGTTGGGTTTTTCCTCAACGCTTTTAAAGTCGCCTGGTGTTTCTACAATATGATCTATATTTGTTGCATTGGCCAGTCATCGTTGGCGCGCACGATAAGATCGGCTTAGTCCGCTGAGCTGATTACGCGAATTTACTCCGATGCCACATTTAAGGCATTGTCGACGACCGAAACCAACACGTAACGCGAGCAAATTCGATTTACAGTATTCGTAAGAGTAGAGTATGTTCACGTGGACAATATATATATATATATATATATATATATATATATATATATATATATATATATATATATATATATATATATATATATATATATATATATATATGTGTGTGTGTGTGTGTGTGTGTGTGTGTCTCTCAGTCTAAAGAGCTCAAACGATTCACCACTAGCTATTGCACCAACTCTAATAAGACCTTTACCAACAGCATCTAACGTCATGGAGTGTTTTCATTGTTTTAATATTTTTTTATTATTAGCCACGTAATTGATTGACCACTGACTCAGGGAACACCATCTCAAGGTCACCTTACAATCAAAACATTTATTGGTATCAGTTAGTCAAAGGACAATAAATAATGCATCAAAAAAGGAAAAGGCACACACACACGCGCGCGCCCGCGAATGCACACACACATCTTGCATGGAATCTATTTTGACACAAATTAGATAGACTGACGCACGTTTGCGGTTTATATGTGACATAAACTTCGCAATATTACAGTATTCGTTCCTGTTTACCGCATGGCACAAAGTTACAAGTTCATGGTGGAGGCTCATTTTTGAAGAAATTTATCCTCTCTTTTGTTTAATTTGGCAGTATATTTTTCAATGTTCTTATGCGATTCAATTATTTGCTGAAAAACATAAATGGAAGGATTTTGCATGTTGAATCTGCAAGTGTATAAATATAATATTTAGCCAAAATAAGCAAGATATTCCACAAAATATCCAATTGTTCACTTCCTAAACATATTTCTTTTCTGGACAAATGGACAATATTTGGACAAAAAGGTACAAAACGTTTAGTAAAAGAGTACCAAAACTTTGAAGTAATATTGCAGTAGTGGAATAGATGTTCAACACTTTTGTTCTCACTCTTACAAACAGTGCATTTTGTCGTCATCTA
Organism: Sinohyriopsis cumingii; assembly: GCA_028554795.2. Classification (NCBI taxonomy): domain Eukaryota; kingdom Metazoa; phylum Mollusca; class Bivalvia; order Unionida; family Unionidae; genus Sinohyriopsis; species Sinohyriopsis cumingii. Next base: position 128,697,440 of record CM068825.1, read on the forward strand.
ATATGTTAAATCTTTTCTAAAAGTTATCAATCCAATTATTCTATGAATTAGTTTAAAATTAAAAGAGATAGATTTTGTATCCGTAGCACAAAGTTTCGACCTTCAAAATATAATAGGACACTCCTCACTACTTATATTTTTATTTATTAATTGCATCCACGTTTCTTGCTTAGCGGTGTGTTGCCTCTTTACCTTTTTTAATAAATATGTGTAAACAAACTTAAATGAGATTTTACACGTTCATTATTTTATCCTGCTGCTTATCAAACATGCTATGAACCAATGGTTTTTGATTGTATCTTTTCAAGAGTCTGGAATTTTGGATATTAATGAAAGGTATTTTTAAAAAATTGTCGCATCCGGTATTTTGTTTTATCGTTTCAAAAGGTATTAAATTACCGTGATCATCAACATAATCATTAAGAATTTCAATGCCGTCATCTATCCATGATTTGTATTCATGGAACTTTGTGATGGAACAAAAATTTAAAAAACTCGTGGATAAATACTCATTTAGATTTTGCAGATCCTCTTTCAAATTCGATAATGCCCAAATTACATCTCTCCAAAAACTGTTTTTAATGAACTTAAAAATTTCTTCTAATTTTCTCCTTCCTAAATTCCAAAGATCTTTTATATTTCTGAATAAAGTTATATTGTGTAGGTTCTGCCATGCTCCATCCTCGTTTTCCAGTAATCTTTTAACCCAACGTATCTTAATATACCTAATGAATGAATAAATGTGTATCGTATTTAAGCCTCACTCACTCTTCGGGGCTACTAGTATATCACGTTTAATTCTCTCTACTTTTCCACCCCATACAAAGTTAAATAAGGTACGATTTAGTCCTGCTTCAATTTTTAGAAGTTCTGAAAAGATGTATTAATAATTGCAAAACAAGAGTTTCTACAACAATTACTTGACCTACTAACGAAAGATGCCTTTAATTTCAGCTTGCCAGAATTCTTTTCGCCTTTATTAGTTTCTTCCTATAATTAATTTCCACCAGTTCTTGTAAGTCTAGATAAAAATTGATGCCATGAAATGTGAAGTTGGAGAGAAGACAGACCAGTTTAGTTCCATATCGGGATATATTATTTCATTAGAAAATTTTTGTTTCCAGTCCAAACAGCATTTTTTCTCCTTTTATGTTACATTTAAGTCCAGATAATAGAAAATGTTTTGCTATATAATCATGGTTGCTTTAAGAGAATGTTGAGTTCCATTGAGAAGGATATAAGCGTCATCAACATTCTGAGCTAATTTATACTCACTGACATAAAAAATTAGACCCCGTATATTCGCATTTTGCTTTAAATTTATAGCTAAAATCTCAACACCGATAATAAACAAATAAGGTGCAAGAGGATCCCTTTGACGACATCCTCCTTCAAGGCTAAAAATGATGGCATTTCCATTATTTATAACACAGCTTTTATAGTTATTACAAAACAGCTTATACCACTTACAAACAGAATCACCAAAGCTTTACAATCTTTTAAGATTGTAAAGCTTATTCCACAATGCTCCAGCTAAATGAGACATGGGCTTTTTAAAAGTCTTTTTAGAATAACAAATCGTACGTATTTCCATTCTCTAGTTGATCCATAATATCATATAGTAGCCTGGTATTTTTTTTCTAATGCATCTACCTTTCATACATCATTTCTGAGTACCCCTGATTATTGATGGAAGAACTGTTTTAATCTTAGATGCAGTAGCTCCCGAAGCTATATTATGGTCAATATTTAGGAGTGATATAGGACTCCAATTTTTTAATATCTTATGTCTTTTTCTTCTGTTGGTGGACATGTGATGACTCCTTGAGTTTTAAAATCTGAACATTTTCCTATATTATATCAATAACTTATTGATTTGCATAGAAATTCCTTAATAGACTTTCAAAAGAATTTATAGAACTCTGCCGTAAAATCCAGCTAAGCCAGGACTTTTCCAATTTTCCATCTGTTTTAGAGACATGTTGTATTCATTCAGTGTAAGTAGACTCTCGCATGATTCTATTTCCTCTTTACTTAATATTATGATTAAAAAGTATTTAGTGTTTTTTTTTATCTCCCAACTTATACCATCGAGCTTTGAATCTTATTATAACACTTTCTATGTATTTTGTCCTAGATTCCTCTAGTTCTGCTTTCTTTTTTTTTCTCCAAATTTTCCAGAGATTCCCCATGTATATAATCCGGCAATCCCCTGTAATTTTCTAAAATTTCCAGTCAATTTTATTTAATTTATCCCGTTTCTCTTTTGTTTTCCGAATATAATAATCTATAGTTTCGGATCTTATTTTTATTATAAAATTTTTAACAAATATTAGATCATTACAGGAAACAGAAACAATATGAGAGTAGTCGTTATTTCCCCTTTATGTAGTGTTCATTTACAGTGTCAAATATAAACTTTTTGACCAAGTCAATATACTTATTATCCCTGAATATTTGAGCATTCAATTTCCGATATCCTTTTCCCGTTGGACACTTGAAAAAGCAACACTCAAAAAGGGAAACTGAATGATCATTCCTATATAATTGTAAGATATATGCATCAGTTGTATTCATATAAATATGATCTGATGAAAGAAAACAATATAATCTACTTTGTTTCAATACATTTTTTCTTCCACGTATATACCTTTAAGTCTTGATTTGAATTTCTCCAGGGTTCAATTAATTCCGGTTCGTTTTTCAGGTCTTGGATTGCTGCTCGAGACTGTTGATGTTTGTCATGTAAAATATTATAAGTATCCAAATCTAGGTATTGAACAGTATTCCAGTCTCCAAACATTATAATTGATGAATTCTCAAATACTAAAATTGCTTCCTTTCGATTTCTTAAAAATGCTAGGGTTATCTTCGTTATACCCATACAATTTTACGAGGGTTATTCTATTTCCATTGATTGTAGTATCTAACATAATTAACCTCCATTCACTATCACACTTTTATAGATAACAAATTCAAAAGTATTTCTTGAGAATATTGAGACTTCAGCACTATTACTAGTATAGTGGCTAAATATACATTTGTATCCCCATTCAGCAGCCCAATATTTATCAACCGTCTTTGTACTATGAGTTTCTTGTATGCATACAATACATTCTTCTGTTTTACCAACTGGAAAATGTCCCTTCGTTTAAGCACTGAACCTTGCAGGCCTCTAACATTCATAGATAAAATTTATATGTTATTATTCATAAATCAGCAGAAATTTTACCTGTACATATTCTTGTGCAGCAATATATAAAGTAGGTGTCACCTTGAATTTATCATACATATGGCACTCACACTCACACAAAATACAAACATCCACCATAAAACCATCAATGGTATCACAGTAAATACTGTAGATTTTGCAGTTAAATATTAATACAAAGTACAATGGACAACAAGCGAAACGAATCCGCCTAAGATCATTCTTAATTGCCTCAAGCCGACCTTTCTGGCACTAAATCAGTTTTGCGCACTAATAAACACAGATAATACGAGTGTAAATTACAAAGTGGAAAAATAAATGAAGGAGGAAATAATAGACGAAAAAGCAAATACAAATGAGTGTGTATATATATATATATATATATATATATATATATATATATATATATATATATATATATATATATATATATATATATATATATATTTGGATGTGGTTGGAGGGAGAAGGAATGGGTCGTACGAATGTACTGAAAATTTGATTGCGGATGTATATTTTTTAAAAAGATTATTAAATGATTAAGCAAATGTATAGATGAATGAAATTTGATTCATGAATTGGTGATCGAACTGAATAAAAAACGATATGACACCATGAATGATGAACAAATGGATCCATGGATTAATGACTGAAAAGATGGAGAAAAGACTGATTAATGAATTAACAAGGAATTAACTAGAAAATAAGTAAGCATATCTCCCACAAAGGACGGCAAAAATATCATTCTCATGAAACAAGCAACAAATATTAAAACATTAATCAAAAACAGTATGCAGCAATATATAACTTCCACACCAGTTTGGCCTATTTTATACGCTCATATCATTGGAAGTTACACTTACATTCTAATTTTCACATCAGTTTCATCATAAATATCAAATTCTATCCTTTTTCCTGATTTGGTTCTGCCATACACAAAACCATTAAAGTACCATGGACTTTCAATCTCAGGGCGTTTGGTTAATTTATTGATAAGTTCAGTGTTCATCCTGGTCACGTCCTCCACCAGTCTAATTACTTTATTTTCCTGGAAATCCTACCGCTTCTCGATCATTTTAATTTTGCAATCCAAACTCCAGAATTTGACAATAACTGGCAGTGGCTGTCCCTGTCGACCCATGGAATGTTTTTATATCCCAGCTATAGTTTTATCTTCATTGGACTTTTAAATTAATTCGGAAAATATCTTTCATTGTTTGCGCCGCTTTGCTTCTGCGGCGCTCTTGATCATGTCTTCACTGGTTTACTCACTACTCGTTTCATTATCAGCACTTGGTGGTCTAGTCAACGTCAGCGATTTATTGTTTTCTTGCGCAATATCATACAATTACTTCTCTGGATTTTTGTTGAAAGCTTCGCCAAGTCTACGTTGTTACTGTTTCGTGATAATTCCCCGTTCAATTAATGAATCAGATTGCTCTGGATACGTATTTTTGTTAAATCATACATTTATGAGCCTCTTAAAAATATAAATATGGTGCACTGAAGCAAAATAACGACTTAATCTTTTCTGTAACATTACATTCACTCCATTTGTCGGATAATCTGATTCATGCGTTGGATATACTCATACATTCATTCAAAATACTATACGCGTCAATCAGTGCGATAATTCTCTAATATTATATATTCTTGCATAATCTCTACGAAATATATTGTATTCGCAAAATGCTCACAAAAATCTCTGTGAAATATATTGTACAGAAATATATCAACAAGAAGTGAACAATATTTTCACAGAAATAATATTCTCCGGGAAATATATTCTGCTCGCTTTATATTCTCACAAAGTGAAAACAATCTCCGCATAAATATTTTATGCAGTATATGATCAATACTCACAGTGGTAGACAGTGGCAACAGTGCATGGGCCTGATTGCGGCATCTTTGTAAAAAAAAAATCACTTGTTTGCACGCTGGGGGAAGGATCACGACACGTTCGTGAGCACTTGCGTGAATCATACACTAGAGCAGTATAAAAATAGTGAAGTCATGGTGCATGGAAAGTGTTGACCTATATCTGTAAGCCGCGTGGAAAACGCCTGTTTCGATACTACTGTACTTTTTAAATTAAGTTAAATTAAAACTACATAGTTAACAGTGGTGTAGTGCTAAATAAAGAAGTGAAAGAACGCAATAAAGAAGTGAGGGAACGCATGTCACTCACATGCGGGGGGTGGTGGGGGGGCGGGGGCGGGGGGCGCAAACAAGTAAGGAAACGCCATTCCCACGTGTTCCACTGCACTACACCTCTGATAATGAATGGTACAGACGTAATATCTTTCTGCATTTATCATTAGGACAACATATTGTTTTAACTTCTTTGAACTTAATTAACTTAAAAGACTTATCCTATTATTTGACACCCGGATTGCATAGACTTGGGAAGATACATTATTATATTGTTTTTTTTTCAACATTTTATCTTTTTCACGAAAAGACTATGTTGAAGAAAGCCCCTATGACTAACTAAAATTTTCAACAGCATTTTATGGCTCTGAGCTAACTTCTTGAAAAATTACTATAAAAACTTTTGTTAGAATTGGCATGGTGAGAACTCGGGATTTCATCACAAGTAACGAATGGGAAAACGTGATCTTTTTCGTTTGCGAAACGTTTGTCTCTTGTTGCGAAAAACGGCTTTTATTCTTCACGCACCGCCAAATTAAAAGGCGATCATCATTGTCAATCTTTATTTCCTCTTTTCAGATGTAAAGAACACAAGAAAGTTCACATAAACGAATAATGCATTAGTTATACATTATACAAGTAAATTAGGTGTCCATAAGAGAAATGTCTTTCAAGCGCAACTTCCTTTTAGGGATTCTGATTTGAGAACACCATGCCTACTAAACGATAAGGCACACTCCTGCACAATTCTCCAATACATAATAATTCTACATGTCATCATTTTTGTTTGTTTTGCAATAAATAATGTTTAATAGATAGTGTCAAAAATAGAAAGCAAAAACACACGACTATAAAGAATTATACCATCCAAATCTTGCAAACCTTGATAATTTAAAAATAGATCATATTACTAAGAAACAAAATCCAGTCATTACAGCTGCAGAGAGCACTGAAGCAGACATTTTGAAAAATTTCTTAGTTTGTCTGGTTCGTCTAAGCCGAGACCTTTGGGAATTTCTCTACCAAGTAGATGCTAAAGAAATTCCTCATCTAATATTTTGTGACGGAACACACAGAGACGAATGTCAATGTTATTTGTGTGTCCAAAATATTTCGGTTTGTCGCACAGTGCTTTGACATAAAATAAAAGCATAGATTATGATATATGTGTAGGAATACATGTAATGTTTACAAACTTTCATGGTACTATTGGGTACCGTTATCAGAACGTTTGCAAGCGTTATAATTAACTCTAACTCTCTTGTTTTGTTTGAAATCTGACACAATAGTGTGGGTTTTATAGAGTTATTAACATTGTTTAATATTTTGTAGGACATGTCCGAATGACACAAGTTTGTAAAGCACTCGTGTTTATAGTGATGAGCAGGAACGGATGAAGGTTTTGGTGGGCTCGAGACATTCAGCTGGTGTGGGGCTTATTTATGTTTTTAACATAGTTTTCAGTCATATCGCTACGATGTCTGCAGTGTGGCAGTTTATAGTGATCTTTGGCACTGGGGCATCATGCCGCAGATATGTTGCGTGATGTCCCACCCATTCACATTATCCTGACACCAAGCCGACCATTCCTAACATGAACCTCTTAATGTTACTAGTTCCATTTTATCTAAGTCTTTTATTTGACTCGGTTGGGGTTAGAACCGTCGACCTCCCGCATACGAGGCGGATGTTCTAGCAATTTAGGCCACAGAAGCGGCCCTCAAGTGGTTGGATGGGCTGGAAACTTCACATATGGATCTACATATGCCACATTGAAAGCGCACCTTAAATTGTCCTTGACATGTGTATATTTATATAGCTATAAATTAGGCCACGTATTAGACTGTTTAGACACATGTGTATCTTTTTCAACAGATGTCATTTTATCCAAGGCAACCTGGATAAAGGGGGTCAGGGGCACGTACATCCCCCTTCGCGCCCCACTTTAAACCGGCACAACTTATGAGTAGCACGTTTTATGATTTGTTTCCATTGTATTTTTCCTGGAAATGATCAAGCTTTAATCTGATAAAAATGTTCTTTACAATTTTACATTTTCACCAAGAAAGTTCGATTCCTTATACGAATTTCCGGTAAAATTCCCTTTACCCTCAGTACACATTCGCTCATTCCTGCTCGTGTGCCGTGAGGAACACCTTGAAAAAAGTTGATAAATTGATACAGAAATACACTGAGCCTTGTTAAATCTTTAACAGTGCCGATCCCTACAAGATAATAAAATTTGATTTTGTACCTTTAGAACAAGACCTGTCTACTTTTGGTAAACATTTCATATTGGAACACACAAGAATTCCAACATGATTGGTAACATTTAAAATAGATATTGTATGATTGCCTATTTTCCATATAAACTTTTCGCATGGTGTTTGTCTGTTATGATTATAACCTATTACACAGTTTTAACGTTAAATGTGAAATTCAACGTTAGAGAGTATCTGTTAGCAGTGAAAGGGGCCACCTTACATACAATGGGAATTAGCATTAAAAACACCCTGGGCCACTTTACGTACAATGGAAATTTAACATGGAGAAAAATCGTATACCACTTTACGTACAAGGGGAATTAACATGGGAATAAATTGTGGCACTTTTACGTACAAGGGGAATTGAACATGGGATTTTTTTTTTAAAAAGGGTAGGCAATTGAAAAGTCATTCTCTTTTCAAGAAATATGGCTGGCCCTGAAAAGGGCCTTTGGCTTTCTTCTTCTATTTCCTCCATTTCCTCATCCATCCCCTAATCTTTCCCCAAATTCCTTTGTTCTTCCTTTTTTCTTTTTCAGGTAACCAGTCTGGGTGACCCATAGCCCTGAACTTCTCTTGTATCTTGATCCAATTGTTGTTGAGTTTGTCAAAGGCCTCTTTTTTCTTTAAGTTTTCCTTATCCTTTCGTTCTTTATTCCACTTGTCTTTGATCTTTTTCACTTCTTCCTCCATTACTTTTCTCATAAGTTGTTCCGATTTCTTATGCTGGTCTAGGCCTTTTTTGGCAAAGGACCACTCTGTCCATTCCATTACGTCTTCCAAAAAGCACCTGACTTCTATCACATTATCCATGGCTTCCTTTAAGTGACCAATCTTTACATACTCTGGATCTGTAAAGCCTCTTAGTCTTTTTACTTCTTCTTCTATCATCTCTTTCACCAGATCCATAGATAATTTTAGGTTGGTCACTTGTCTTCTGACAAAGTCTCGTGTAAGTTCATGCTTCCATTCTCGTTCAATCCTTTCCACTGCATAAGCTCCATCCACCATCCAATACCAAATGTCTTTCAACTGGTTAAACAATTCTGTTACAGCTACCATCTTCCTTGTCTTTATTCCGTAGAATGGTTCCAACGACGAACGTGGTGGGTTCTTATAGTGAAAGTGCGGACGTGAAGGAAAACATCCTTTACTTTCTCATTTCATATAACAAAACCCTAACTATACTCTCCACATACGCTAAGAAACAATAAATGAACCCATAATCTACTATTCACACCAACTTACTTGAACAGTTACTAATACAAACACACAAACACACAAACACATGCACTCGCACTATCAATAAAGAGTTAGTGTTTATATTCACACTACTCTACCTACACACATTGGCAAATGGATCGTTATTTCTTTTCTAGAGTATTGGGGTAGCCCTGAAAAGGGCTGTTTGTTTTTAACTTCAGAAGCCCCTGGTTAATGGTGGCACCTTCCGGGTCTGGCACCACAGACACAACGTCTACTCCAATCATTAGTCCAATTCACATGACTCGTTTGAAGAGCAGACGGTGGGTGAGTGGCTTCACTATCCCACTCCTCCGTTTGCGGAATAGTGAACACTTCTTCTTCTTCCCTCTGTCTTCTTTGTCTTTGTCTTCGTTGTGATTGTAGTTCAGCTACAGGCTGGCGAGATGTCCTTGCCTCAGGTGTCACCTTGCACACAGGGTTCATCATAGGGTGACACCTGATCTCTCTCTTTCTTTCATTCTCTTCTTTCATTTTTCTCTCCTCCTCCTCCTGTTCTATTCTCACTTCTTCCACAAGGGCCTCCGCAGTCAGCTCGTTCAGTAGGTATCTGGCATACTCCAGATGCATCTGAAGTTCCATCAATTTAGTCAGTCTGCTGCTCATTCTACTCCTTTTTACTGTTGAACAATCAACAAGGGTAGCTAGACTGTCCAGCGAGTTTCAATTTATACTGAAAGCGCGGACGTGAAGGAAAACATCCCCCTAAAAAGATAAAATTGATCTTACCTAGATCATGACCAAACAACGCGCGGACCTAAAAGAAACACTCACTCACTTTTTTATACTACCCATTCCTATTCTAAATTTTTTTTCGTTAAACACTTCAATAGACTATCCACATACGCAAAGCAATCCAATCTAACCCCAAATATACACCTCAAACAGCCAAAAAAAAAGCAAACACCATTTTAATCTACTATCCATACCAACGTACTTGAGCATTTACAAACACACAATCTTATACACAAACACATACCCTCACATTTTTTTAAAAAAGAGTTAGTGTTTATATTCACACTACTCTACCTACACACATTGGCAAATCGATGGTTATTTCTTTTCTAGAGCGTTGGGTAGCCCTGAAAAGGGCCGTTTTTTTGTTTGCTATGGCAATCTTTTTTTAGTTTCTAAGAATGCGATGTCCTCTGAGGATAGACTTTCTGGCGATAGGTCTGCTTCTTCGGAAAGAGAAGAAGAACTCTTTGGTGTCGATACGACAATCGACAAAGCCTCTGTCAGCTTCAGGCTGCTGCTGCTGCTGTTGTTGCTGTTGCTGTTGCTGCTGTCTCTGAAGTCTGTACTTCTCTGTCCATTCTTCTTTCTCCCTGTTCACTTCTTCTCTGAAGAGTTCTTCTATCAGGTCTTCAGTGACTTTTAGCATTCTCACATTCTCTATTTCTTCTGGCTTCGGTATCAGACTGTGTCTGACCCTATGCAAATTCACGTAGGCTTCGTTGAGCTTAGCTAGTTTGGAGCACATCTTCGTAGGAGGATGAGTCGACAATGGATGGTTAGACTGGAAACAACCCGGTTCTTAAAGTCAAAGCGCGGACGTGAAGGAAAACATCCCCCACACGGTTTTCGAGCCTCAACGTTCAGTGAGTGTCATGAGAGGGATAGTAAGAAATGAAAGGTCATCAATCCAACATTCTTATAGCTAAACAAACCACAAAGGCATTTTTTCAAAACAACATTCTTTATTCAAAAATCACTTAACACTAAACAACAACTCTAACATTTTTAACAATAATCCAACATGATAACATCAAACATTTTTTTCTTCAAAACATCAAACATTTTTTCTCAATTGACAGTCTACTTTAAACAGGGCTGACAACGTTGTGAATGAAATTGTGATTTCCACTGTTGGAAATCATTAGGCCATTGTTGGACACTACGTTTCCTAGCCTGAGACAAAAGGTAAGCATAATGGTCACAAAACCATCGATCTACTTTCACATCGTTTCTAAAAGAAGAACGAGGATCAAAATGAGTCACTAAATGTTCTAAAGAATAGCCCAGGCTACGATGATGCAGAAAATACACACAGTACTGTCCACACACCAAGGAATCTGTGCCTTGTAATTTCACATTATTGAATCGGGTGGTCTGAGCATTTCTTCTCATAAAGTCAATGATATCGTCTTCCAAAGGAGGCAATCCGTACGAATCGAAATATTCCACACATCCTTCTTGAGGAAAGTAGACGGCTACCCAGTGGGTTCCTGGAAGATGACTGTCGTCCGTGTTGATCACGTAAGCTTGATGGTCTTTAGGTTTGCGATGAGGGAGTTCATCTTTAGCACAGACGACAGGATTCCAAGAAGCCGTATACGAACTGTGGTTCAAAAGATAATAAAGTTCCCAGGTATCCATTGTTTTGTGTGTGGTTTTCTTCTTCTTCACAGGTAATAATAAGTCGTCAATTCGATCCTGACTTTTTGCTTGAAAATGTCTGACAAATAACCGTTTCTTCGTTTCGTCTCCTCACTCTGATTCAGGAGAGCTTCGATACGATGGATCTCTTGAGTGGTTAATGGTGACAAGAATGTTCACGCAAGTCTTTATACCACTGATGCAACACGTCTTTGTCCGAGATGAGACTCCAAGCATCGTCCAGATACTCGTCAAATTTTTCTTCTTGACTCAGCATCAGGCATTTATCATGTTGAATTTGACTGGGATGAGCGTTTTGACATCCATAGCAATCTTTCTTGATCAAATCCGTCATTTTTTCGACCAAGTGTTTGGCAAAATAGGAGACTAAATGGGCTTCTTGTTCTGGCCATCTCGACTTCATCATGATCACTTCTTCTTCTTTTTCCAGGGTCTCCTCACATTTCATCTTTAAAGTTTCTCCACTAGGTAAAAAGGGAGAACAGTCTTCCATGACTTCTAGTAATCTAGAATGACTTCTCTTAAACTGTTGATTTCTATCGTATTATCGAATTCTGCATACAGGATGACGTTCACTGTTGCTGACAGTTTATTTGCAAACTGAAGTTCCACACGAATTTGGCCGGATTTTATAGGGTGGAAGGGTCCCTCGTCGCTGCCTTGGTCTGGAGTGAAATCAAAAGCCCACAAAGCATAGCCTCCGTCATAATCGTCGTACGTAATGCCGTGACTGGTGTTTGTTCCTAACTGTCCCGTGGCTTCGTACAGGGACAAGTTGTTGTGGGGTTTAACGCCATTTTTCAGCACACGATAGGCCATATATGGCGGCCAGTATTAATGGTGGAGGAAGAACCCGGGAAAACCCCGGAAAGAACCACCGACCCACGAGAAGCTACTGGCATGCTTTCTCACATATCTACATTGGCTGAATCTGAGACTCGAACCGGCGCAGACAGAGGTGAGATGGCAGTGATCCGTAACGGCGAACGCTTTAGACCACTCGGCCACTCGGGGCCCACAGGGACAAGTACGATCTCAAGTAATTCTTCTTGTCAAAGTCAGGTTCGAAAGGTCGGGTACACAAGGTCTTGCCATCGCGACTGACTTCGATTTTCTTCACGTCAAAGTGTTGAAAGTTGAAAGGATTTTTAGCGATAGCTCCGTTGAAGGCTTCATTCTCGACGATACCAAGGATTAAACGTTTGGGTAACTGTCCTTGGAACAGATGATCTTCGATCATGGAATGATGGTTAGCGGGAATGGTGAACGTTTTCACTTCCACACGTCGTATGGGATACTTGGCGGTCGTTCTGCTCAACGTTTGACTGATTTCGTTTCCCACTTTAGGTAACACTTCCACGCGTCGTACGTAGAGTTTGGCCTCCTCGATTTTGCTTTTAGGATTGCCACCAGTAGTAGCATCAGCATCAGCCAACAAATGGAAAGCGGCACTGCTACGATTCAGTCTCAAGCGGACATTGACTCCATTCAGCAAATATTTCTCTTGCAACCACATGTCCAAATGCAAACGATCCATCAGTTCTAAACTCTTTCCACCTGTGATTTTGCTTCGTCTTTCCACAAAGCCGTCATTATCTTTTTTTAATGTGTCAAACTCCTTCGCTTCGTCAGGTTCCCATAGCACACAAGCATTGAGATGAGTATTCTTGACATCTATTCCGTACGTCAAGAGATTTTCCAGGTAGGCACGGTAAGGGTATGTATCCATGCTGCTGCTGACCAGTTTGTTGTTCAAGTACAAGTTCACTGAGCTGAACAAGGAATGCATGAAATTGTTGACGGGAGCTATATTCTCAGTGTCTGCTACTTCACCATTATCCTTATCTAGAACTTTGACTTTCAAGTACAAGTAACTGTTATTCAGATCGATGTAATCTTCGGGTTGTCCTTTGATTTCAAACTGGATGGGAGCGGAATCGGCCAATGAGGAGACGGGGTGAAATTCCACCCATTGGGATTCTTGCATGGGCATCATGGTGGGGGGCATGGCAAACAGATCCAGTTCCGTCTTGGAACAAGCGCAAGACTCTCGGTGCATCATTTTTTTTTGTTGCTGTGTCTCAATAATCGAAAACGTCTAAGTCTCGAACGGTTCTTCTTCTTTTCTTAATCTTTCTCGCTTGAAGTCTGGTGAAAGGGTGTTTTCTTCGTCGTCTCTTTCTGCCTTGTCCTTGCGGAATGCCTGATTCGGTAGCGTGCAGGGCATTTATAGGTGTGTCTCGTCGGCCCAAAATGTCTTTGCCCGTTTGCAGCAAGACATTTTTGCCTGCTCTCATGAAGGCTTCTTTCGGGTTTTGTTTGTCGATGATGACATTTTGGAGAAATTCTTTGCCTTGCGTCAGTGCCGCATCTTTCAAGGCGTGCAATCCGCGTGTCACCATCGGTTTCAACACCGGGGCCACCGAACGAAAGGCCGATTTTAACATATCTCCTAAACCGTGTCCTCGCTGTCGTGCAACCCCTCGGTACACTGGATACATGACTTACTTACGAGTCGTGAGAGAACCGTTTTCGAAAATGGAGTTTCACCGTGACTTTTCCTTTGGTGAATGGAATATTTTGTCCCAGATCTCCTTTTATAGCAATGTTGACCGTGTCCAAATACGACTTGCTGACCGACAAATAATGAGGATGGACAAATTCCCGGTGGACGTGATAGGTGTTTCCACCTTCCTGGTCACTGGTTGTGGTACTATCCACTTTGAAAGGAATGACACGCAGTAATGGCACGGAGGTGTGTCCCACCACGTTGTACTCCACCACATCGGAGTACACAAAGATTAAATTAAGTCCTTGGTTCAGTTCTACCGGTTTTCCAAAAGCTCTGTAAAAATCCATATTACTGTTGATCTTGGGGCTCCAATTGTGTGAGACCATTGTTGGATGTCCACCCAAAATTTCAAACAAACTACCATTGAACCTGAAGGACAACGTTTGGGTATCCGGAAATTTCATCAGTAAGCGACGAGCCACTTTATGGTACTCCAGGGTGACACGTTTACTTTGTTTGTTCAGGGCTTTGCCAAAGGCTAACTCGAACCTGTCCGCAATAGTGTCCACCAAATGTTGGCCACTAAAATAAAACCCTCCGGAATTTTCAAGGTGTAGATACTGAAGGCTGGATTGCTGGATGGTCTTATGTCGCCTGAAAACTCGATGTCATTCATGTTGTTTTGTAATTGTTGGTTCAGGATTTCAACCTCAAAAGTGTTTTGCTTTTCGGTGATGTTTTTGATTTGTGTTGGGTGAATCATTTCTACTAAAGCCACTTCCCAATGGGCTTCGTGATCTAAGGGGATGGCCTGAGGTAATTTGGCCGTGTAACAGCACAACGTGTTGTTGGGAAACACCTCCATGGAACTGTCACTGGGTAAGGTTAAGTAAAATTGGTTTTGGTGACTCATAATTCCAGAGTTCTGTGGCTGTCCGAGGGGTTATTACTGGACGTCAGAGGCGTGTCTCCGTCCAAAATGGGGTTCTGATTGTGGTTGGAGTGGTGACTGACACTAGCACTGGACACAAGGTTCCCGTTCGAGGAGAATTTAAGGGAGGGATTGGGAAGCAGGTAATAATAAAATGGTCCACAATTGTTTGTCTCCTTGTTGCAAACTCAAATTGGCAATGGCTGCCCCGATGACACAATACACCACGAAGATTTGGCAGAAAAAGACGATTTGCGTTTTAGGCACACGTTCTCCACACCACACCCACAAGGGTTGTTTTTGTAAATCTTGCACAGAAGAACTAGGTGAAGAAGGCGTGGTCGACGTAGCTGCGTCTGCTGTGTGAAAGGGCATGATGGTCACTTCTTTTTATAGTCGATGACTTGCGAAGCGTCGATCCAAGAATCAAAACTGGGTGGATATCCTTTCCAACGTACTTTGACTTCTTTGACACGTCGTTTGCCCACTTTACGGGTTCTGCGTTCGAGAATGCTTTCGATGTCGTACACGTCGTCTTCTTTTTTGGTCACACGTTGTAACTCGGGCAAATAAAACGTTCCTTTGAGCACTTCTCCGTTCATGTCTTCCAATTTATAGACGGTAGGATGACGGCCATGCACTCGTCCAGTGACGCGAAACAATTCGGTCGTCCAGTTAGGTAAGTAACCTTTGTCGAAAGTGCGTTTGGTTTTGCCAATGCGGACCCAATCTCCTACGGCCAACTCTTCACTTTTCTTGGGGACAGCCCTCGTCGGGGACGTACCAAACAGGCGCTCAAACACCAGCACTTCGTTCTCGGGAGTCACTTCTTGCGGGACACGTCCGATGCTTCGATGGTAAGATTGGTTGTACACTTGCACCAGGTGCGGTAAGATGTCGATGTACTTCAGAGTGTGGTGATGCGTAAAATATTTCCACATGCGTTCTTTCAGAGTGCGTTGAAAACGTTCCACGATGCTGGCTTTGGTTTCGGGATTCTCGGTGGTAAAAAAATGAATGTCAGGTTTCTTTAATTCTTTTTGGAAAGCTTGGTTCAGAAATTCGGTGCCTTTGTCCGTTTGCCATCGAAGAGGATGACGACCGCTTTGTTTCAACACCCGTTGCAGGGCTCGCACTAACTCGCTGCTGGATTTGGAAGTCAAGGGTACGACCCAGGCAAATTTGGAAAAGACGTCGATGACACAAAACAAATATTTGTAGCCACGATTGTAGCTGGCCAAATGAGAGACATCGGCTAAATCGGCTTGCCATTGATGATCGATGCCTTCCACTCGGGTGCGACTTCTGGCAAACTTGCGTCGAATGGGTTTGTATAAAGTGTAGGTAGCTTGTTCTTGTAACCATCGTTGCACTTGAAGTAAACGGAGACTTTTCAGTCGACTTTTGGCAGCACGATACAATTTTTGAACTCCTGCGTAACCTGCAGGATGGGAGGGATCGTAGTAAATGCTGGCTAAGACTTTTTCCATTTTTTGTGTTTGTGTGTTAATAAGTTACCCACTCTTCGGTGATGCTACTTTGGGTCCGACGAAAGGGTGGTTTGGAAACGGATTTACGTGTCCGACGGGCTACGGGAGTAGAAGTCGAAGGTAGTGGTGGTGGTGGAGGTGGCAATGGAATGGCTTTGGTCTTCTTTCTTTTTTCACTTCTGGTTTCCCTTCTTTCTTTTTCACTTCTGTCGAAGGAGGAGTGGACATCATCTTTTTAACCCAAGCTTTCATTTCTTCTCGTTGGGGTGTGGGGGACGGGGTCAACAAGGATGCTGCAATATTACTCGAAATGGGAGCTGCTGACGGTGTTTGAAACACTTCTCGCATCTCTTCTTCCTCAGGTCTTCGTGGGGTAGCATCTCTGGTGACCCCTGGGGATGGTAGTAGTGGTTGTGGTGGTGGTGGTAGTAGTGATGATGGTGCTGGACTTTTCATCAAGGTCTTAAAATCTTTCAAAGTGGGTAGAGCTGTTTCGTCTAAAGCTTTCTGGTGAAAGAGTTGCAGTCGTTGCAAGAGTTGACCGTACTTTTGCGATTTTTCTGTTTCGGACAAATCTTGGCGATCCATCAAGGACTGCAATTCGTGTTGTAACTGGGACATCTCGCTCAAATTGGGATTGGGAGGTAAATGCGGTGTGTGTTGTTCTTGCCACCGATGGTATTCCATCCACATCGTTTGTAAGGCACTAAAGCTAGTTTTCGTCCTTCCATGGGGTTGTCAGGGGTCGATTCTGAGATCTTGGGACTTCAGAGGGCCTTTTTATCTTGCTCCCACCAGTCCTCCCAACATGGTTCCCAAGACTCCTTTCAGTATGGGACCTAACAAGAGAGGCAAAATGCCTCCACGTTGGACCAACATCTTCTTCTTTTGACGAATGGGAATTTTCTTCTGAACCATTTGGCGAAGAACGTGACGATGTTTGCTTAAGCATTGTTTCTGGTGTTTGGACAAAGGGATCGTGCCTTTCAAGACGTTCAAACAACATTCGCACACGGTATTGATGACCTCTTTGGAGGCCGATTGAATGATTTTTTTCCTTGAGGTGGAGAAGCTTTGGACAGGATAGATAACATGTCCCCATGTTTGACTAAATGTGGTGGTAGTCCTTTCCTTTTCTTTCCTTGGGGTTTTCTGGAGGGTGACATCTTTGAGTCTTCAGGAGCACCAAAAAACACTGATACCACCGACTTGGTCACAGGCCATTTTTATACTGGAACGCGTCGCCACTGATTGTCTTTACGTCGTATTAGTTTGAGGACAGGCATGACACGTCGTGCAGGGGTACGTAACGGACTAAATCGAGCCAGTTCTTGCTTGGACAAATCCAGTAAACTGCCCGATCTTTCTTGGACTTTGATTTTGGGAGAAGGTACTTTGTGAGCAGCAGCCACTGCCGCTAAATTGGAGGGTCCTGCCACTGGGGAAGTTCTTTTGGGGGTCATCAACGGAGAAGTTCTTGGTGTAATCAACGTCTCCAAGTACTCTTCAGTTCTTGGTGTCATCAACGGAGAAGTGGATGAACGTGAGGATGCCGGAGACGCAGTCACCGCCGTGGCAGATCGTGGTTTGCGAGTGTAAGGTTGCGTCCTGGCCGAGGTGCCTCTCTTGCGACTAGTTTTCTTCTGTGGACTTTTCTTTTTCTGGGGACTTTTTCTCTGTTTCTTTTTCTGGGGGCTTCTTTTCTTTTTCCGGGGTGGTGTCTGGTCAGAGGAGGGTCCCGCCACTGGAGAAGTTCTCCTTGAGGACCTGGTCTTTTTCTTTTTCTTCTTGGGGCTTCGTTGGACTTTTTTCTTGGGTACAACTTTGGGGGCATTAGGATCCCATCTTAAGAGTGAGCGAATGATGACCCCTCCTAGAGTACCGCTCCCTCCAGGTTTCAAAATGATTTGTTTTTTGGTTTGAGTGTCGATGCGGGGATCGGCCAGTTGGACCAAAGCGACTTTGTTTCGATCGAAAAAGCGTTTGGTTTGATGAGGAATCTGAATGATTCCTTGGAGTATTTGACGTGCCGTCACCGTGAACCATCGTAAGACTTCTTTGAGACTAGCTTCTAAGACATGAGCTCGTGTTTGTGGATTTTTTTCTCGACTGATACCATACAAGGCACGAATCAATTTGACGGGAAGATGCGACTGAAGGGACGTCATGTTGACGTTGTGTGAGACAGACGAAAAAGGGTCTGAGGTTTTTATAGATTTTTTAATGTGGAGTGAAATGAAGTCGAGGACGGAGACGTGTACAGGACAGGACCTCCGTCTTGGCACCAGTGGTGAAACAAGTGGGTACGAAATCGCAAATCCTCGGGGGTGGTAGGTTTCAAATCGACGAGTAAATAGGCGTGTGGAGTTTGAGTGGCATCTTCGTACGCCTGAGTTAGCCAAGGCGTTCCTAACTGTTTGGCTAAGACTTGCACTTGCGATTTATCTCGAGGGCTTTTAAACAAGACCACGTAATGCGCATTGAGACTGATGGTGCGATGGGCTTTACTTTGTTGAAACAAATTTTGGGTGATGTAAACGACACTGGCATTACGGTGATGCCCTTTGCGCGTGAACCACAGTTTAATTTCTTCTTCGTCTTCTCCTAACATGTCGTCAAAAATGACCAAATGGGTTTGACGGGAGTCAGAGACGATGCCGTCGTCTTCTTTAGGAATGCCTTCCACAAACACGATGGAATCGCCTTGACTTTCTCGCAAGAGGCTGTACGCCGATTGCCACTCTTTGTAACACCACACGATCCGCTGAGGGGGTCGATCGATCAAATGATGTTTATGTTCGATCAAACGTTTGACGAATTCGGTTTTGCCTGAACCGCTAGGCCCAGCAATGAGCATGTTAAAGGGATGTCGAAGATACAAAGCCTCCCAACTGGCACGATCTAAGTGTTCGTCGATGACTTTGACAGTAAAGGAAGAGGGAGCAGAGACAGCAGAGGTAGTCATTGTGTGAGAAATGTCACTTGTGACACGAAAACAAACAAGACAAGAGTTTATATACTTTTTCGGAACATGTTTATTGAATGTTTTTTTTTTCAAATATGAATACGAAAGACAAAAATACATAAAAGCCAAAGGCTTAAGTACAAGGATAAAAGGCACATGATAACCATTAACGTGGAATAAACACAAGTGTCTGTACAACAACATGTTTTGGGTAATGTTCTAACCAGTTCTATAGTAGGGGGTAAAGTCACACAAGTGTCCTCCCGAAAGGGTCTTTCAGGCCTGTCCACGACAGTCCCGTCCTGGGTGACGGGTTCTTCTGACACCGTCACCAACACGGGTTGAAAAGTGACTTTTTTCCTTGAACAACTCTCGTGCATACTTGTCCACTTCTTGGGTCCTAGCCTCAAAATCCCATTCTTTCCAGGCACGGACATCAGTCCAATGGGGATGTAAGTCACAAGCTACACACACATCGTCATACACGTCTTGGGTAGCTAAAAGTTGACGAATCTTTTTTTCCCGTAGAGGTCGAGAAGTATCCAGATGAAACCGCAAGGCTTTGAGGAAAAGGAGTTTTTCGTGACCATTTAAGGCCATTGAGGTGGTAAGTACTGATCGTAAAGAGTCCACAAAGAATCGGCTGGTAAACGAAATCCCAGAAAACAAGTCACTAAGACACACACCACTTGTCGACCCAAATTGAATGGATACAGTTCTTGTAATAAACGATGGTAATGATCCACGGTTTGAATATGGTCATTGAGTTCCTTCCACGGAATCTGTTGGATTACATGCGATAAAAGTCGTGGCATGGCAGCCTGTTTTTATAGTCTCTTTGTTTCGGAAACAATACACGTACTTTCTAGCCAGACATCTTCGTTCTCCAGTAGGGAATTTAAATGTTGCATACTGTAACCGAAACGTCAGACTTCGTTTATAAGTTTCCTCTTCCGCTAAGTAGATTCCACGTAAAATATGTCTGTAATCCTTTACCTTGTCTTCCTCAATGTATTGTACTAGGTGAATCTCAAAGCAACCAAAATAATCAACACGTGGATCATCGGGGGCCTGGAAGTATTGAACAAGGTCTGACCACTGAAACAATTTCTGACGAATCAGTTCTCTTATACCATTCAGGTACCAGTGCTTAAAAATCTGGTGACGTAACGGATGCAATTGTTCTTTACGTTTGACTTGTATTTTGACCAGCTCTCCGTAAATGCGTTCTCTCAACTCCACAGGCAAAGCACGAATGTTCTCTAGCAAAGTATCCATGAATAGGTCATACTAAATCCTCTTTGGTCTGACACAAGAAATGTACTGTTTGCACAAACATGGTTTTAATTCATTGTCGAATCTAAATCGTTTCACCACTAATCTACACATTACAATTCGTTCAGAAGTTTCCTCTTTCACCAAGTTGACATTGCTTGAAAGATGTTGGTAATTCGTTAACTCTTCCTCTGGAATTCGATGCAGTACGTTTACAATGTAGTAGATAGAATCGTCAATACCAAACCATTCCTTTTTATAACCACGAGGTCGTTGATCAATGTCTGTCCAATGGAACAGTTTCAACTCAATCAGTCCTTGTATAGCATTCAGGTACCAGTGGTTCAAACACCGGTGACGTAACGGATGCAATTGTTCTTTACGTTTCACTTGTATTTTGACCAGCTCTCGGTAAATGCGTTCTCTCAACTCCACAGGCAAAGCACGAATGTTCTCTTGGAAAGTATCCATGAACAGAAGATTATGGTAAGAAGTTACTTCAATGTCTCGGTCCCACTAAGGGTAAGTAATGACAATTCGGTGACCATCGAGCATGTTCTACGTAGGCCGAATCTTGCGGTTCCCAGTGCTGAAGTGACACACCGCAACTGAAGCACTTGACTTTATCTCCTTCGCCCAAGTAGAAAAATCCGGCTCTGGCTAATTCTTCGAGGGTCGGTCCTCCCAGATACTTAGGCCATTTTCCTTTGAACGATTGAAGACGATTTTCAAAGTCGCAGTATTCCGACACACGCACAGGAAACGAATATTCGTCTTTCACAGGTTGGTTTCGATGAGGGTTGAGTGACATGGGCAGGAGTTTGCTCAGGGCTGGATGACATCCGTAGGGGGGTAGACGTGAAGGTGAACATTCCCCTTTAAAACGAAACCCAGTAAAATGTCCAAGAGGACGAGCGGCATCACTTTCGCATCCCTCAGGTTTGACACGCACAGCATCCCTTTCCATGATAGGGGTAGTGACACTAAAGTTCCCATGATGCTTTACGGCATCGCTAAGGTCACAACGTACAGCATCGTACCCATCGCAAGGCTCACAATCGCATTCCACTTCCGAAGCCTCACACTTGAATTGTGCCTTTCTAAACAAATTGTTCTGTGTTTCTCTGAAAGTATTCATCTTGTTCACTCAGTCTTGGTAGTCCCAATGAACTATCGATCTTGACCATAGCCCCCTTTTTATACTAGTCGCAATGCAGTCTCCAGCTTGTACATCTTTACTTTTTTACGTTTTTTATGTCTTGTTTTGGAAGGTACCGTCTCTAAGGTACCGTCAACATTGTACCGTAGTGTGATGGGTGGAAAAGCCATAGAAAGGTAAGGGCAGTGCGGTGACCATCGAGTATGTTCCAGAATAGCTGAATCTTTATAGATACATAGATCCATTCGTAACTTCAGTCCGCAAGCGAAACACTGTACCTCGTATCCCAATCCTGACTCAGGTCCCAAATAGACAAATCCTGTTCTAGCTAAAACATGCGAAGAAGGTAATCCTTCCCTATCCGTAGGCCATTTCTGAAACGTATCCAATCGACGGGCACAATCACAATAGTCAGGTAAGAAGACTGGAAAATGGTAGGGTTTGAACTTGGAGTTCTCATCGGGTTTCTCACTCGATTCTTGCTGTGGCGAAGTCATCTTTCTGGTGGGTGACTATCCTCTTACAACCAATGTTTTATACCAACGTGTCCATACGGCAAAGTAAAGTGGTTGGGTAGTCGCACTCGCTTCTGGTACACGATTTGATAGACTTTTTCCAAGGGCCGACTGACGATGTGGTGAGTGGGTAAACGTACAATCTTGTTCGGTTGGTAGGTGGTCACTTTAAAGTTTGCATCCTCTCCCGATTGCAAGGCTTCTTTCAATACCCCAAAGTTGACCACTCGACTGGTACGATAATTCAGAGTCAGTCCTTTCACTTTGCACGTCGTGTGCACTTCTCCTTGTTTGTCACGGTATTCGTAGCCGTAATTCTTGGGACCGCCACTGACGAAACTTAGAATCTTGTCGTCGGGATGCTCGTCTGTCCAGGCTCCTAAACGGTCTCCTTCGATGTTAGGGTGCTGTTGACCTGGGTGATGGATGTAAATGCAACTGTCCGTGTCAAAGTACAGGACACGTTCCCCTAACAGTTCTAAAGCTTCGTACAATTTTAAGCGAGCATGAGCTGTCACGTAAGCCGCAATGATGACATTTCCAAAAGGGTCGTCTTGTACAAAGTCCAGATCTTCTTCGTAATTGACCAAGATCAAATTCTCTCCAACGACGTCCACGTGTTTGATGTATTTGGTTTTGTCGTGAATCATCTGGAAGTAGCGGGAAGGTTCTGTCAAATATTCCGTCTTGGGTAAACACGGTCGTTGTGCCATTTTACCCCACAAGCAATTTAACATCACTTTGGCAAACGATCGCCTGCCTTCGTTTTTCTCGATGTGGTCTAAAGAGATACCTTCTTGTTCGTAGTATTTCTCTTTGAATTGTATTTGGTCTTCGGGAGTGTGACACCAGGAAGGATAGCCGCTGGCTTCTTGTTTCAGTTTCAAAAAGGCATCCACGTAGTCAGCGAAAATGCCTTTCTGACTGGGGTCACCCTTGTGCTATTGTTGTGTCTTGGGAAAGTGCCAAATTTCGTACATTTCTAACAGTTGGTATCCCATGTCCAGAGCTTTGAACAATTCTACGCTGACCCAGGTTCCCGTCAAGGCACGTTCTTCCTGGCTGTGATGGCAAGGCTGGTCTTGGTTGCACGTTTCGGCACAAGTACGGCACAAGGGAAACATCAGTTTGCCTTGACAATGGTGAGGTAAGACGGGATGGTATAGGTTCGTGGGAGGCAAAACTTTACACTTGATCAAGCCTTCGTATTGTCGAATGTTTTTCAGGTCGATGTGTTCCGTCAACAATTGCGGGTGCCCTACAGGAAAGCGACAATATTTGCACACGTAGGGATACAGCGAACACACGTCCAAGTATTTGATTTCTTCTCCTTTCTCTTCGTCGGCTTGGTACAGCAAACAGGTGGCATTGGTCCTTCCTCCGTACAAACTATCCCTCGGGTTCAGCGGGTCCATGAACTGGTAACTTTCCACGAGGTGTTTAAACTCGGGATCGGTTTTCATACGGTGATCGTATTCGTGTTCCCACATTTCCACCACTTGGTATCCTTCCTGTTCTAACTTTAGGCGTCGCTGACAAGTGTCCTGGTAAAAGTCTTCCATGGTTCGTTGTAAAAACTGATTTTTAGTGCCACGGTCAGGGTAACAGACGGGACATCCGTGAAATAAGCAACCGTTAAACTCGTACACGATCTTGGGGTTTTCTAAGTCCCAGCCATCGACCGAATACGTTCCGATGTTCTTTTCGCCTCCTCCGTTGCGGGCATGCTGAATCCATTTGTCTTCCTTGTCGCACAAGTAATGTAACCAACGTAGGGCTTTGACCGAGTATTGACGTTTGACATAGTGGGTCGTTTGAGGACTGATGACACGGTCTTTTCAGGCATGAATCGTTGTCGATACACTAAGGAACACGCTTTGGCAATGGTGCAAGCTTCTTTCAAAGGATCGACCCCTCCGTGTTCCATGAACAGTTCTCGAAATTTTCCACAGCAACGCCGTAAAATGTCCACGTCGGAACGACAATACTTTAGCATTTCTTCCTGAAAGTCAAAAGGGTCCGAGGCATGAGCGTGGTACCAAGCGTAGGAAGCTTCTCGTTGTTCGGTACGCATGTTGTCGGGGTCGTAATAGTGAGCCTCAGGTAAATGGGGTAGAACGGCGTGTTGATTGGCTTACGTATTGAAAAAGTGTGGAAAATAACCTTTAGCCATTTCTGTCATTCCAAACGTTTTAGGGATTCGACTCAAAGGCATGGCCAAATAGCTCATCGAATCTTTAAACTGTACTTGTCCCACTTGCATGAAAATGATTTTGGCTCCGTTCAAAGTCACTTTAGGACGTTCAGTGCCATGTTCCGTATAGTATCTGAGAAGAAACTGTCCATCGTATCCGGAGAAATTGTGAACCATCACCGTGGCATGACGATGACAATCTCCGTAACGTTCGATGTCCTCTTGGCTCCACGTCTTGTCGATGTGGTCTAAGGCCCATCGAGAGAAATCGGCTAGCGTGTTCGGTCCCCGAAAGATTTTTTCACGTCCTCCAGGAATCTTGCTGCAGTGAGGGCAGTGACTGAAGATAGGTTCTTGAATGCACTTCTCGCACGCTCGATGAGCCACGCAGAAATTAGGAATGTGAATGCCAGTCTCTTGCATGCATTCGAAATCGAAAAAGATGAAATTGCCTTTCTTCTTGTGACCATCCTCTTTCTCTGGTTGGGGTTGGTATTTTTGCACGTAGCATTGGTGTTCCAAGTCCACGATGTGGTGACAAATGTGACATTTTTTTTTTCCTCGACATACGTGTGCCTTGGCATTATTGGTACGTAGGCCTTGTCCACAGGTAGGGCACAATCTCAGCAGTTGACAAGCACATTTCTTCTGTGAACCTTGTGCTTTCAGATGTTGTTGGTAACAGGTAGGGCTGACAAACGTGCGCAGACAAGTTAAACAAGGCACTGGTTCTTCGCTCAGACAGGGTGGAGAGGCCAAACATCCTGGGCATTTCATTCCACAATGCTTGTGTTGCTCTCGATTGTTATAACCATAATCACATTTCTCACAGTAATATCTGTATCCCAGGAATCCGGTGATGGTGGTAATGGTATCGAAATGGTCATCGTGATAATAAACATGAATGTATTTTCCGTCCTTAAAATCTTGGCCTCGAAACAACAGAGGCCCGCGCATTTCTTGAGGGTGCACTTTCAAGGTGTAGCGTGGAGCTAGGACATCTTGCAATTTTTGCATTTCAGGAATGCCACAGGGTGCGTCTTTGGACAGGCCAGCTTGTTGCAACAGGAGTTCTGCTTCATTTCGTTGTTTGGCTCGATGGGAACGTTGAATAGTGTTCCAGGTTCTTTTCCATTCTACCGTGTCGTTCTTGTCGGCATAGGCTCGTCCCACCACGATGGCACGAGCTAAATACATCTGGTCATGAGGGTTGTTAATTCGGACGAGACTCTTTTTGGTGCTGCGAAGGTCGTCCACCAATAACATCTTTTTGTGTCCAGTTCCTTGATGAGGAGAGACGTGGGTCATGTCCAGTGTGGCTTTACTGATCATTAGATTGTTGTACGTGTTGAATCTTGTCCATGACTTGGAAGCGGTCAATTCTGCAGGGGTGCTAAACTCGATCCAAACAGGGGATTTCAAACCGTCGTGTTGTATGGAAAGTC
This sequence comes from Sinohyriopsis cumingii, assembly GCA_028554795.2. Classification (NCBI taxonomy): domain Eukaryota; kingdom Metazoa; phylum Mollusca; class Bivalvia; order Unionida; family Unionidae; genus Sinohyriopsis; species Sinohyriopsis cumingii. The sequence continues at coordinate 128,723,215 of CM068825.1, forward strand.
TCAAGCGATCGTCTTCTTTGGGTTGACATTGTTGCTTGAGTGCAGTGAGCAAAGAATCCCACACCCCAGTGATAAACACTTCTGCTTTCTCTAACGGCACTTCAGCCTTGAAATCTTTAAACTTCACCGTGTATTTGTAAGCCGTGGTTCTAAAGTTTCTAGAGGAGCGCTTTTCCGTCTCTCGAATGGAATAGTATTTTTCAGGGTTAACTAAGGGTGGTGAACTTGGTTTAGAGGGTTCGGATTCTGGTTCACTCATGTCCTCTTCAAAATCTCTGGCATGAATTTGTGCCAAGACTTCAGCTCTGGTACGAGGCGATAGATCACGTTTCTGCCTCTTACTTTCTTCTTTCTTCTCGAATGAATAGGATCGTTTCATCTTGAGCGAAAAAGTCAAATGACTCAAGTGTAAACACCATAGACTAATTTATAGTCATGGCAGACCAGCGTATATAAAAGGGTGTGTGTCTTGTCCTTTCACTATTCATTTCACTCTCAAGCCGAGCACAACGGTGGAAGAGACTAACCAAATCGAACGTTTCGTCAGAGCTTTGCGAGGGGTCATTAGAAAATTCTCTTCAGACCAGCCGACGGACTACTCTCCTTCCTTTCGAGATAAAAGTCAAGATACTTGCTATATCTGTCAGAAGAAAGGGCATTGGTCTTCAGAGTGTCCAGACCGTCAAAAAAGAACAAAAACAGGGGCTAAAAAAGACAAAAGTCAAGATACCTGTTATTATTGTAAAGAAAAAGGACATTGGTCTCCAGATTGCCCAAAAAAGAAACAAGAGGAGTCAGAAGAAAAGAGGGATTCTTCAGAAGAAGAGAGGGATTGTTCGGAAGAAGAGAGGGATTTTTCAGAGGAAGAAAGCAGACAGGTGAAGAAAAAGAAACAGGAGAAGAAAAGAAGAAGGGAAGAAAGTGAGGAGGAAGAAGAGGAAAAGAGTGTGACGGTGAAGAAATTCAAAAAACAGAGAGACTAAATAAGTCAATGAACTTTTTATTAAAGTGTTCTGTTGTGAATTGTGAATTGGATTGTAACAATGGATAAAAAAATAAATGAATGATATAAGGTAAGTGTCTTTGAGTTTTGATTTTAAAATAAGAAACTACACTCACGCACTCATACACGGACACGTACTATAGGGGGTAAATGTTTTTTTTTTTTTTTTTTTGAGTTATTGGCAAATTGAAAGGCTATCTCTTTTCGAGAGACGTGGGTGGCCCTGAAAAGGGCCTTTTTTGGTGTAGGGGTGAGTTTAAGCAATCAACTTTAACTGCCTTAAGCCTTTGCCACGGCCAAGGCCTACTTCTGGACTGCGTAATGTTGATGATGATGATGATGATTGGGTTGAAATCACTAAGGGTGGTACGGTAGGCTTAGTCACAGGGTTAACGTGTTTAGCTCGGGAAGGTCGTATTCTCTTCGGTCGTAATAAAGAAGTCTGATACATTTGTTTCAGACTTCTTAACTCCGCTAAAATGTCCAACAGTACCGTGACCGTTTGATTTTCACCCTCTTGTTTATTTGCTGCTGCTGCTGCTACTTCTTCTTGCTGTTGTTGCTGTTGTTTTTTTCTTACCTCTTCTTCTTGCTGCTGCTGTAGGAGAAAAGCTTGTTCCGCTTCCTTTTGTCGTTGTATAAATTTCTCCAATTCTTCTTTCTGTCTCTGTCTAAAATTCTCCACTTGCGGTAATGAAGACGGTAACGAAGGTTCCGGAACAAATTCTTGCGAGGTAAGAAAATCCACAAAATCCCAATTCACCTCTTCTGAAAGTAAGTCCGGGTTCCCTTGGGCAGTCTCCCCTGCTGGTGCACCCCAATGGATCGTTTTCTGAGTTTCCGTCATGTTGAATCACTGTCGCATAGACTGACTGCACACAAGCGCTAACGAATCTATATAGACCACTTGACGTCACAGACTGTTCTCTTCGGATTGGATGCGAGCTGACTGAATTTTGTAACGCGTGTTTGGATTGGTGAATGAACTCAATCCGTTTCAATCCTACCTCTACCTATAAATAAGCGCAGTTCACTGCATTGATTCACCTGTTCTCGTCGCTTCAAGATGTGGACCACAGTTGAGTCATCCACCCTTGTGTCTTCCATGATGTTTAGGACGGACATGCTCATGTATGTCCGATCCAAGTGGACCGTTGTCCACAGGACAAACACCAGTCTGTGGATACGTAGGATCTACGTTGAAAGACAAGGATGCCTGAAAAGAGTGCTGATTTACGGGCCAACAGTGAGACGCAGCCTAAGGACAAGAAGAAGACCAATGCGGTGCCCTTTATGTTAATGAATACATTAACATAAACCCAAAGGCCCTTTTCAGGGCCAGCCATATTTCTTGAAAAGAGAATGACTTTTCAATTGCCTACCCTTTTTAAAAAAAATATCCCATGTTCAATTCCCCTTGTACGTAAAAGTGCCACAATTTATTCCCATGTTAATTCCCCTTGTACGTAAAGTGGTATACGATTTTTCTCCATGTTAAATTTCCATTGTACGTAAAGTGGCCCAGGGTGTTTTTTAATGCTAATTCCCATTGTACGTAAGGTGGCCCCTTTCACTACTTCTGTTACATATATCTAGTTGGACTAGACTCGACAACCAGCCCTAATATTGCAATTCCTGTCAAGTGTTATTGATATAAACAAGATATAAAAGTGTTGCTAAAATACCTCCCTGCCGAATGCCCTATTCTATTCGAAAAGGTTCTGATTTTGATCAGTTCATCAGGATAATGATTGGAATATCTGAGTACAATTCCATTATTACATTAAAATATTTTACTGAATGCCTTGTTTTCTGAATTTGAGGAAAAAATCCGTCATGATTCATAGTGCCATCTGAATATCTACGAAAGCAGCAAACACTCAATCCTAGTCCTAAAGTGGAAAATACAACTTCGTGTAAATTGAAAGATGCTGTTATACTAGTATTAAGTCCCTTTTGAAACCATGTTGTTCGGCATTAGGTTAGGATATCTATCTATCTATCTATCTATCTATCTATCTATCTATATATATATATATATATATATATATATATATATATATATATATATATATATATATATAGTGCAATTATGCTGTCTAGAATAAACACATTCATAAAGTTTGTATTACACAGTCGATAGGGAAATAGCTATATCTTTGTCAGAATTACATTTAGATTTCCTCCACCTTTAAGGATGGGCACAATAACACAATAAATCCAACTACTAAGCGACATGACCCCCCACATTGACATATGCTTCGGGCGCCCATGCAATAGACCCGTGTCCGATCAATACATGTCTAACTTGTACAAATTGAAACGATGAAGAACAATCAGTATACCCTTACTTTACTTGATTCACTTACTATTATTATTATTTATTTATTTATTTATTATTATTGTTATTATTATTATTATTATTATTATTATTATTATTATTAGTATTATTATTATTATTATTTAATAAATAAATAAATAAATAAATAAATAAATAAATATTTTTTATGCCATAAAGTGTATCAGCTAGAACCGCACGCGACAGCCTTATGGTGGACCGATGATTTCGTGGTGGCGGTGGTGGTGGTGGCTCTCCAACTATGATATTTTCATTGTGTACGCAACTAATATAATTTGTTCATTTTTCCATGCAAATCCAAGCAAGAGTAATTTTTTTCAAGCTAAAAGGGAAGCAAATATTTCTTTAGTTTATGTTTCAAATTCCACCCATTCCCACCTACCCACACTTCCCGATCAAAATTTAATGATACCTATAATGCATATGCGTGTCTTTTTGGGAAATGTAAAGAAATGACATTGGTTTGCAACAAAGGTGCGTTAAATATGCTCATAATGATAGACCAGAATGTGATCATAAGTTCGATCATGAACAATGAATAGCAAAATAACAAGGTTATTCTAAAAAATACTCTGTCAACTGTGGTGAGGGTGTGCTTTTACTTATCATGCCTCCTTAGCCGCCTTTTTAGGCAAAGGGTGTCGGCCTACAGTTTTCGTTAACAAATCCCCCTTAACCAATTACCGGTACATGATACGATACATGTATAGAGCAGCATATGAATTAAGCCAAAAGCCCCTCCATCCATCTTTCCATCACATCTTAACAATGACCAGTCAAGTGTCAAAAGTGACTATTGATAAGACCTGCATAATTAAGCAGCTGATCATATTTCAGTTCAATTTTCGGAAAAGCAATAACTAAAAAAATCAATGAAAAAATCAATGCTGAATTGTATGAAAGTTATAGGTCAAATCAATGTAATCGGCACTATCATACTTGACAATTTCAGTAACAAATTTTAGCAAATAGAAAGTGAATATGCGAACGAAGTAGATGGAGTTACAAATCAATTGCAAAATAATGAAAGTTATATATTAAGTAATGTGAAGGATAAGACAAACATAAAGTTAGAAAAGATGATTATGGTGGAAATAAAAATGACAAGTGAAAAGAAACATATGAAAAACAGAACCTACACCCATTTAATAAAGCAGAGCATTTGTGTGTGAATTAAGTAAGAGTACCCAAGTATAATATTTGTGGAAGGCGACGTTAAAATTAACTACATATAGAAACAATTTTTTGTTGTTGTGTTTTTTTTTTTTTAGTTTGACCATTGTATTTTAGGGATACAGAATATGAAATAGTATCATGTCTTATGCAATAGTATCATGTCTTATGAAATAGTATCATGTCTGTAAAGAGCTAAATAAAACCTTATGTTGAATTATTTGTTTTAAACCATGCCGACTATAACTAAATCTTCTGGATCTGTCATAATTGGCATATTGCTTACTTTATGAGGAAGTCTTGTTGGATATATTTTAATGTAGACTTTGTAGGGATTATTTGGTAACCTCTATACTAGCCCCACAAGTAGTAGAGAAAGTGTACAAAAATACTATTACCTCGACTAGCAAACAAAGTATCTCCACATTCTTCGATGAAGTTTCGTAATAAGTATTGTCACTAATATTTTGTAGCGTTTTAAAAGATTTCTGAATATGACAGCGTTTCAACGCAAAATTGCCCCTCTCTGTGTAGTTCACATTTAAGTATACAGTTTAAACAGGAAACAGTTTTATTTATTTATTTTTTTATTTGATTCTTTGTATGGGGTACTAGAAGTTCTCCCTGAAATGATTTGGAATGTCTATCCCAACTATTGATCCACTGATATTGCCTCGAAACATTTAAAGTACACATATCTATGTTTACTAATCTATTTAACTACAGCGTCCAAGGTTGAATAATAATCACAACAATAAACCCACCATCAAAACATAATTGAATTAAGACTGGTTATTACATGCTTATGGTTTGGAGTTCATGTTGTAATTATTTAAATAATTAATCATTTAAAGATTCGCTACAAATGCACTAACACACGCATGCACAATGCCATGTCGAGATCTACAGCAGTTGTCTGCTCCTGCGCAGAGAGCTTCATCCGGGACATTGAGAACATTGTAATGGCGGTCAAGGTGGCAACTTAATGATTTCTTATTATAATTTTGCAATTGCCATCTGTTATATTGTCTCTGAAGGACGCCATTAGGAAAGCAGAAATTGTTCGCAATGATGCAGAATGCTGAGCAAAATGAAAGCAATGATTTAAACAGAGAAGTGAAAAAGGTTGAATTGGAACAGGGTAGTCATACGTTTGTCCAGTCATCGACTTCGGATGAAAATGTTATACTTGAGACCCCACAGTCGAATTTTAGTCAAGAAATATCATGTAGTGACGATGAAGAAGTATCAGAGGTATATAATCATAAAAGATGCTTAAGTTTTTCGTTTGAGTCTTTATATGTAATTAGACGAATTTGCAGATGAGCGACAGGAAACTTTCGACCATGTGACCCAGTCATGTTCGATGTTCGGGTCGTTTTGTTTGATTGGTATAAAGCTTATTTGCTTGCACGGACAGTATTTCGTCATACTTAGCAACAGCGAGTAGTGTTTTGATGAAGATTAATTAAAAATCGTATTATATAACAAAGTATAAAAGTGGTGGTTCTTTTGTTTCGTTCTATCATAAGGGTCATTCATATTCTTTTTATACACAATACTGTTCAACCTCCTTTGATTTGAACGAAGTGCATTGCGACTTTTCTTCTTTTTAATTGTCCCTGTTATACAAATTCTCGCACAAATTTATTATTGTCTTTGTTAGTGTGTGTTGTTGTGACAAATTGTTTTTTGTTTTTGTTTTGTCTTTTTTATAATGAGGTAGGTATCAGAGTTTGTCAGTGATTGTGACAATGTCATTACTGTTAATTTTTAAATTATTAATGAAATCATAGATTTTGTGTTAAGTTAAAAAATGTACACCATTATAGCAAGCTACTGAATAGGTCAACAAGTCTGCCATTTAAAAAAAAAATGTTCAGAGTTGATTGCCAGTAGCAGAGAAAAAATCCTCTGTGAAAGCAGAATCGATGATGACTGATCCGCCTTGCGGAAATTGGAATCCTCTGACAGCATGTGAGTAGTAAATAAAATTATTTTAATTGATCTTGTCCATACAGCAAGTTGAATCCCATTTTATTCAGATCATATCACTAAATCTATTTAAACACTCAGTTTGTAGTAGTAATTCTGTCTTCATTGATCACCATGTGTTTAGCAGTTCTGACCTCCAATTCAATTTGTTGCTTCATGCATGGAAAGCAGCTTAACCCAGGTTAAGAGCACCACTCCATCAAGAGAGGCTTACATTAACTGGAACAGATGAATGTAGCTGGAATCTTGTACCATCTTACTACAATAAAAATAAAACTCCATTGCCCAGCAGTCTGGGATAACTAAAGTTTACCTTAAGGAGCCAGGTTTATCAGTCAGTCTGGCAGGGCAACTATATTTTGTTTGCTATGGTTCGTAATGAGTTTGTTTACTGGGATTTATAAATCAGTTTGTATGAGCAACCCATGAGTTTGTTAATTGTTAATTATGCCAGGCATTATTATTTATACTAAAGATTTAATACTACCAGACAGAGTGAGTCATGGGTATAATCCTACTCTCTGCAGTCATATGGTTATACAGCGCTGCTACTGCAACAGGTTAAGCAACATGAATGTTTATTTCCTGGACATTGATTAAGGTATTGCAAAACAACTGTCTAGAGAGGAGACATTTGAAACAAATTTTTACTCCAGTACCTTCGACTGGCTGCCATTCATAAATAGCCACATGCAGAGATGGTAGTAAATTCAGTTTCAAATTGTTTTTTTATGATGATGGAGTTCCTTTGTGCTTCGGGTGCATATGGGGGGTAACTGATGAGTACTAAATATTAAAATCCTGCTTTTGATTAAATCATATTTTGTTGTCATATATTGGGATCATGCTGGGCTTTGTCAATGTTGCAAATTGCAGTTTTTTCCCTTATTTGTGACATAACTATTTTTTTGGTGACAATATTTTTGGCTGTTAAAAATTGTATATACAGTCTTGGGTTTAGAGTTGATAAATTCAAAGCACCATGACAGGAAGCTACAAACTTGAATATAAGATTGCACTAGAATCTGTTGTTACATAAACAAATCCTTTGCTCATATTGACCCTAACATGGCATCATTATATCATTATCTGCTTATGCTGATGTCTGGCCTTAGTACTCGGTGCTATAACATAACCCAAATAGTCATGTTGCCTCACTTGATACAATCTGAAGTTTGGAACGGGTATGACTACAATCTACCGTGGCAGTTCATTTCCTTTTAGAAAACTGGTTACCTTTGAAGCATCAGTCGTTCTGTATATACTAAGCAAATGAAAAAAAAACTGTCTCAATGTTTTACAATTATTTGATGTTGCCGCAGCAGTAACAAGTCGGCATTTGTTTGGTCCTTGAGCCTTTAGCAATGCCTTCAATAACACTTGAATCTTCATCAAAGCAAGCTGAAGACCTTTGATCAAAGGACATCAGCAGCAAACTTAAATAAAAGCACTGTTTCATTTTTCAAAATGATTGGAACATACTGAGCAGTGAAAGTTTCCTGTTTGCAACAAAAATGTTCATGTTTGACAATCACTACCAAAACCCAAATCAAAGTACCAATATTTTGAAACAGTAGATATCTGGCTGATGAGTTAAATGAAGGTGGGACATCTCACAAGAATGTTAAACTTTTTAAATTTGTTTTCATTTTCCTATTATCCTCATGCCCTTGGTAGCCTCTGCATCATGGTAGTTATCTCTGGCTGACCAAAATCTAGGCCAATTTAAGTTCATGTACATGTAGCATATAAACAACTGTGCAGCCACGTGCTACTAGGATAATAAATATCAGAGTGAAATGTGTATGTTGACAGTGGGATAGAGATCAAATGAGGACTACCTTTTTTATATATACGTTTTAGTTGTGTTTTTTCTAACAGGATTTGACTGATAGAAGAATTTTCTAACATGATCGAATACTCAAATTCATAGATGCATATATATTATTTAACCCATTGTGGAGTACTACACAAGTGTAAGTTGTCAACATACAAGAGTATTTCAGATTAGCTGTTTTCATTTAATAAAAATTTCTATTTTCTTTTTCTCTGCATAAATCCTAGTCATTGACAACAGACCATCTCTTAGAAAATTTCACATGTATGTGAAATGTCAATTTATTTTCAGCTCCCACCCCTTACTTATCTAAACCTCTGCTTATGTCGACAATATTATCTTGGTCCTGAGACTGTTAAGATAAATGGATAGTACTGTATTATGGAATTGGTGACATTTTTTGAAAATTGCAGACAAAATATTGAGATAGGCATTTTTTTTTGTGACCGCTATTTTAAAGTCAGTGCCATCCCTGAAAATGAAGTTTATAATTTGCTTCACATTTGCATCAAAAATTGATTTGCTGTGGAATACTCATTTTAAGTGGAATTGCGTGATTAAATTTAAGATATGGGCAACCACATGATTTTACTGGCTACCAGATTTTACAGCCTTCTTGACCATTTGTCAGTCATGCATTTTGAAAGATTCTTTGTGTGTGGAAAAAAAACGAATAATTGTGATTGCTGTAATTTTACTGGCAACCAATTTTTCAAAGCTTCTTGCACGGTGATAACAATGGATTTGTCTACCCCTGTTACTTTACATAATTTATCATTAGATAATATACAAAAGACCAGGCAAAGCTTCAGTTGTTTACTATTTAATTAAGATGTTGGGATCCTTTCACACACACACACACACACATTTAAACACCACGATTCATTTGCATTGAACTTTTGTGACTTGTGCAATTGTATTAATTACAATATTTGTTATTTACAATGGTAATTATAAATATTAATATAGGAACATGTGAACATACATGCCAGTCATTTTTTAAAATACCTTTTATAACATGCTCTATCCATTTCCTTCTGTTCTCATGATTATGGGTTATGCCAGAGGATACTATTGTAAATGACAAAATACATGCATAGGATTGCAGGTCAGGAGTTGCTGATGATACATGTGATCAGATCTGACAGGGATTAGTTAAAAGGTTAATCTTAAAAATCATAAAATGCTGAGTCAACAGAAGAGTCGGAATAGACTTATATGGATTTTGTACATTATTTGCACGCCAACCAAAGAAAAGAATTACTGCAGGGTGGACCATCTGTCATTGATTCAGATTATATATGGTGGTTCTCTGCCACCACCAAAAAAAATGTGGCAGAAAACAATTTAGTATAATTACTAGAACTTTTAAAAGAGAAATCCATTAATAGGATCAAAGGTCACAAGTAAATTGGGTGAAGTGTCTTTTGAGAAGGGGTTGTATGGTGAAGCTGTCCAGTTGCAGCAGAAAAGAAGGAAGACAAATCATTTGTGCCTTTTATCTAGGCTGTATAAAAAAATTGCCCAACCAGGATGATGTATTTTCACCTCTTTTAATCTTTTGGTTGTTGGCATCGGGTGTACATGGCGAGAGCTTTAAAAAATGGGAACTTTAATAGTGTAGACTTTTAATTGATTGGTTGCATTAGTGAAATATAACCAGTTGGGCACATCATAAAAACTAATGAGCATCGTGCTGTAATATTTTGTAACTGCCAGAAGATGAAGTATATCTCACTAAAGCTGTCAACAGGTACCTGAGTACTTGGGGTATATGCTGATTTATAATTACTTGGGTAATAAAATTAGCTTTAGAGTACCTTTTTAGTTATCCTTCATATGCCTTCTACTGATCTTATATATCAGATGTATGCAGCCATTTGGCTATGTTCTTCTAACAGTTTACTTATTTTCCATCTATAGTAGAAGTAGATGACACGTTTTCAAGAAAAAAGATGTTTTTTTAAAAATTTTAAATCATATGTCACTGATTCATTATAGTTTGATACACAGAGTTAGCAGACTGATTTATATTGAAAAACGTGGCAACAAATATTAAGATAAATGGGCGTTATCGATGTGACCTGTGGATGTTGAATGATGGACAAATTTACAGGAGCAGGATTTAGTTAAACTGGAGAACATGTTGCACCATAAAAAGGACAAATGAATATCACTTTACAAATTTTGAAAGAGGAATTTGACAGTTAAGTAATAAAGCATTCACAATTTGGACTTCACAGCCTTTTAGCGAAGATTAAACATTGTCGTCTTCATGTGAAATGGGAAAAACTCAGTCTGACATCTAGTTGAGAAATAGCAACAAGCCATTGAGCTGCATAGGGTTTGGAACTGAAGGTAAATAATATCTGTCTACATATATTTTACAAACTTTTCTGTTGAACATAATGTTTACCGTTCCAGTTTTGCAATGGCAGTTTATGATATTTTGTTATACCTGACTGAAAACTGGTCAGACTTATGGGGAAAAATGAACCGTCTGACTGAGACAGTCTCGTTAGGGTTGGCAGGTCTAGATTCACATTTAATATAATTTCCCTTTGATCAGGTATGCAGGTAACCAATCATTAGGATAGATGAGTACCCAATTGACTTTTCCTATCATTTTGACAGCTTTATATGATGCAGTACTTCAGTATCCAGTAGATATTGCTTCACTTGTTCTCAGGTCTTTGTCACCCAAATTGAGCTTATCTTCTTTTCCTTCATCTGCAGTTTCTCTTTATTTTTTTAAAAAAGAAACATCAGGTTTTATTTATATCTGTAAGATGTATATTATTTTTATCATAATAGTTATGTAATGGTCATTTAGTGAATGGCATTTCTACTACTAATATCCTATGATCTGAGTTTGCAACATAAGATGAGTCGTATATAATGCATACATCTATTTCATTTATAAAGTTCAAATGTTTGTATGTACCTGTAGTTAATATAAACATGCATTATGCTTCAGCAGATTTCTGTCTGTTCTAAGTGCAATTGGATCCCACTTACAAGCATGTTCTTGGGATGATATTATCCTGCCTATACATTTTTGGGCAATATTATATGCTACTTCTCTTTTTAAGGCAAACTTTTTACTGTGGGTATCATGTGAAGGTGGTTCATGCATGTGTAGTATCACTGTTTGCATTGATTAACTTTTCAGTGGATGCAATATTGAAATGTGGGAACCATGGTCTTGTAAAATATTTATAAATTGATTCCCACCATGAGTACTATTGTTTTTCAGGTGGATTCTTTCAGCCTTGATCAGGACCTAGATGAGAGAGATCAAGTACTGGAGCCAGGTTTTCTCTTGACACGGGAAACCATCGAGGGGGCAAATTTACAGACAGTGACAGTTGATCCCGAGACACATGCAAGATTGGAGGCTTTGCTTGAAGCAGCAGGTTTGTTTTCAAGGTTTAAATAGGTTATGCAGCTAATGCTTCAATATCATTATAACTACTACCGAAATTGTTCCATGAATAGCTACTCATACTTGATGATAAGTTAGTCCCTTTTTTTCAACAAAATTATTACGAACATCCTTGATAATAAACCGTCCACTACTTGTTTATTAGTCTGTTCCCTGAGCTTGGGAGAAAGAGTTTAAACATCTTTGATTCTTAGTGTAGGATTGAGCAGTTTACTTTTGATAAGCTTTTCAGTCATTCATTTAAAAACTAAATGATTTTATGCAATTACATGTACCATATTTACCGTTGATCTTGGGATATGATAAAATGTGTGATGTTTTTTCCCCTGTCCTAGAATGTGTGATGTCTTTCTTCTAGGCCATATGTCCCAAAACTTGAGCAAGATAAATTTGTGTTGAATTTGCCATGCCCACCCCCTTCACCAACCTGTTACAATAAAGTAAACAGAACTCTTTCTTGGATAATAAAATGAAAGCAATTAATCTTGTTTTGTTAATAAAAAAATCCTCTTTTTGTATCATGCGCAATTGATTAAAGATAAAATATCCATGAACTCTATATATGGCATGTGTAACCATACTGTAGTGTGTATCACTTATGTCCGATAACACATGACATTGTTCACTGTTGTGAATATAGAGAAACAAATCATGGTTGGTTGTCCTCAGAGGTTTGAATATGTTACCAGACTGAAAACTAGATCCAACAAAATTGCAAACAAGAGCGAGAGAAGGGAGGAGAGGGGATAAAGATGCCATCAGATATCCTGGCACATGGGTACCTGCATGTTGATAATAACCCAGTTAATAACATCAGCCATAGGGTACCATTTACTGTATACAAGTTTTCTGCTAGCACTTGTAAAGGCAGCACCAACTTTGTTTTCAAGTTGTCAATCCTTTGGACTGAGCTGCAAATACATGTATTTTCGCAGTGCGTAGCAGAGGTCTTCCTCATCCAGTAAATAATTGACCTGAATCCCATGTTTTCCCACGTGACTGCTCTTTGATCGAGCTGCCATTGTAGTAAAGTGCAAAATACAGAGGCTTGTTATTTGATCTTGCTGCACAACTGACGTATTCAGTTGCAACCTTGAATTCAGAGCTCCAGCACAGTCTCTAAATAAAGGTCCACTTGACAGTGAGGCCAAGGAAAGGGAGCCAGAAGATATTTATGAAATGACCATGACGATTACTAGATGATGATGGAAGATTTCAGAACTTATCAGATAATGAGAATGAATTCTTGGACTTTATACCAGATGACATTAAGTTGTTGTTGTTGCTGTAGGGTTTAACGCCATTTTTCAGCACATGATAAGGCTATACATTGCGGCCAGTGTTAATGATGGAGGAAGAACCCGGGAAAACCCCTGATATAACCACTGACCCACAAGAAACTACTGTTGAGCTTTCTCATACCCACATTGGCCGAATCTGAGACTCGAACCCATGCAGAGGTGAGATGGCATTGATCTGTAATGGAGAGCGCTTTAGACGACTCTGCCACTCGTGGCCCAGATGACATTAAGTAATATTTATAGGATACTGTGCATTTAAAAAATGTTGGCTTAACTTCATGTTTGTACACATTTAATTTCCCTTTGATTGGGTACCTGGGTAACCAATTGTTAATGTTGACTTGTACCTGGAAATGTTTTCTAAAACTTTGACATATTTAGAGAGGGAGAGATATCAACCAATTGTTTTGTTTCAAGGCTCCTGCCATGCATGTCGTGCATGACACAGTGTAAGGTTATCAAATAAACAGGATTACATTATATCCAGGTTAAGTATATGACATTATCTTGCAAATAAAAATTATGTGAAAATACATTTGCTGAGTGCAAATGACAATCTTTTTACTAGCATGGGTTAAAAAAGGTATTATTAAAGCAAGTTAATGTTGTGTATACTATTTATCCTGCAAACATCAACGCCCATTTGTATCAATTATGATTACAGATAGCAAACAGATAGAAGCTTGGGTGGTGAATATATACAACTCATTGTAGCGAGCAGGATATCAGATACAAAGATTATTTTATTACAAAGCAAGCTGTCCTTGGAAGCCAGTATTGGGTTATTTTAAGTCCGTGTACACACACACAGAGAGTCAGATGACATAAGGAAGCCAACTTTGGTTCCTTTCCACCAGTATTCATGGGAATTTCAAAATGAATTGAAACAATGTTTTTTAGTGATACAATTTGTGCATGGACATTAGGGATGGTTATTGAATTAAAAATTGCAATATATTAAAAAATATGAAGTGAAATAATGCAATATATTGATTTAAAACAGAATGACAGATTACTGATTATTGAAATAAAATGAATGCAAACTGCAAAAAAGCAATTAAAATTATTTAATTACGGAATTAAAAAGAGTGAGAAATTGAATAAAGTGCATTACAATAGTTGCAACCTAACGGAAATAAAATGAGTTCCAGGTGAAGTCTTTTGTCTGAACAGTGAACAGTTTGTGGTTTACTTTTTCATAAATACAAAATGCATAAAACTGCAGATTGTTCTTTTCATTGTCTCGTTACTCAGTAAATTGCCTTTGAAATCGCTTTATGGATTTTCATATATTATTTTAAGAAGATAAGAGCATCAACATGATTTGGTTTATTGGCTGCATGTTGTGCATGGACTATATCTCCTGTAGTGGAAAACACCCTCTCAGAAGGGACACTTGTTGCTTGGAGGCACAATAATGATTTAGCAAGCTTAGCTAATTTGGGATATCTTTGCTCATGAGTTTTCCACCATTGAATAGGATTTGAATTCAAGGGAATCAGTGTATAAGCTAGATAGTTCTTAAGCTCTTCTGGTTGTTCCATTTATGTTTCTGAAGTCTCAACACCAGTTATTTAGACATTACCCAAAAGTTCTTGAATGCTAGAACAACAGGTACCTTTATCTATCGTATCAGTATGACCAATATCTGACTTGAGATTCCTGCAAACTGGTTAATTATCCTCAGCAGCCAAATCAGCAGTCACATAACTGCTCTGGTAGCTGTGGGAAAGATGGCAATTCTGACTACTTACTCTCACCCATGGATGAGTTATCAGTGTCAGGTTCAGCCTTTGCTCTAACAATGATTTCTGGTGCATTCTTTGTGCATCACTGAGGAGAGGTAAGGCTTTAAATTGTGGATCCAAGGCAGTCTGTTAGTTTAGGGACCATTCCATGTATTCTGATGCAGTTTGGTATGTGCATCATCCAAGAGATCTTGATGTACCTTTTGTGGGTTTTGTCTCATCAACTACATTTTTCATAGAGTTGTGGCCATATGACAATTAACTTCCTGTTTTCACATGGGTTTTATTTGTAGCCAGCAAAGCTTTGCAACTCTTGCATATAACTAAATTCCATCTGGTAGGTGAATTGCCTACTACATGCAGAGTTGCTTATTAAAGGTTTTGTCTTTTCATGTCCAATTTGGATATAGTTACTGACCATTTCCCAACGGTATTAAATCTCCACTGCAGCAGATCCTTGTCAGCAGCTTAGCTCAGTAACCTTCCAGTATGTTCTGATGCAGTTCAGTGCAGGCCTGGCCCAAGGGCAAGACAAACAAGGCAACCACCTTGGACCCCGTGTTTTCAGGAAATCAACTATGCAGTGCAGTATTTTTTGCTTGGGGCCATATGCTCATTGCTTGCTGCCTTGGGCCCTGCACATCCTAGGGCCGGGCCTGGCTCATTGTGTATACTGTGTCAAAGATGTAGATTTATCTTTTGGGGGGTTTGTCTTATCAATTCTATCTTGAATGGAGAGTTATCGTCCTTAACAAATAACTTGGTATCTTCACATGGGATGTTACTAGTAACCAGCATAGCTCAAAAACCATTAAATATCTTCTGAACTTTGACACAGAGATTTTCATGTGTCCTAAGTGTATTTGTCACATTTGGAAATGTTACATTCTGATTGCTTGTTCTTTTGACATTGACTTTTGTAAGATAACTTCACAGAACTTTTTGGGATGTTGACCAAATTTGAAATATGGCTTCATATTGAAAAGACATTGAGTGAATTTAATTTCCTGCTGTCCAGAACATTGTTTACAAGAATAATAGCACCCCAGATTGTCTGTGCATCTGATGTTGTTTTCCATAAAATATGGTCCATGTGACTTTGCAACTGGTTGTGTATATAGCTCTACATGAATCATACCTTGAACAAGTTTAATTTAAATTGTGTTTCATATTATCATTTAAAAGAGTTACAGCCTAAGTTGGCATCCTTCAGGATACCTTTTGTCTGGAAAATTGTGTTTGGAGTCAAACATTGTGCACCTTTTATGTTGAACAGACCTTGGATGACTTCACCTGTTCTGACTGGAGAGGTAGTTTCATCCAGATGATAGTGTCCAGGTTGGACCCTGACTTATTATGAGTAAATTTACTTAACAGCAGTGTGTGTCTTTTGTATGGTTAAGATGACCTTTTGGTAAAAAGGAAAAATTAGGCTTCCAATTTAGTAACACATGTAATGGATATAAACAGAATGAGATAACATTTATGGCAAGCAAGATTGACACACTTTCGATTGGTTTATTTGAAGGAGAAAATAATTCATGGGTCACCAATGGAAAATGGGACTGCCACATGGCTCTATAACAGAATCATCAGTGGGTAGCCTTGTCAAGAGGGATGAACTAGATACATGCCCATTATATGATGATCAATTCATTGAAACTTATCATTCTTGTATAATTAAGATTAAGCTCAAGCATTTCAATAACTATCATTTTGATATCCAAATTATAACCTTTATCACCTTCCATTATGGCCTCAAAATGAGCTCTCCATTTCAGGTATAGGGAAGCTATCCACAGCAGATGGTAAAGCCCTAACTGACCCTGATGTTCTGCGCAAACTGACGTCTTCGGTCAGCTGTGCCCTTGACGAGGCAGCCCAGGCCCTGCATAGAATGAGGGCAGAACAGCAGGGCCAGTTAGGGAGCATGGACAGGTATGTATTGCAATTATTGTCTTCCTTGAGGGCCATGAGAGACCTAAATCCATATGCAGATAGGCTGTTATTCCAATTTGAAATATTTTTTATTTGAACAAAATCATTCTTCTTCAAATTTTACTCTCTTGTGGCCAAATTTTTCTCCAAAATTATAACCCAGGCCTTTTTTTTAATCATCCAAGAACTGTTCATCACTGAATTTATCATGGAAAGAATTGGTTTTGTCTTTAAAAAAAATATAATTAATGCAGACATGAAAATGATTTGTTTTCTCATTATTTACATTTCTGTTGCATAAATAAGATCAGCATTTAATTGACTTCTCTTATTTACTTTTAAAGTAAAAAGTCTGAATTCTTTCAAGTGAACAGAACCATTGCCTAATTATTGCACATACAAAAAGAAAAAGGTTACGTGTGTGGGTATACTGGAGTTGGCTTGTTTGGTGCCCTGTAAAGCAGTGAGTTTGACCAACATTTTAAGAGTTATCCCTATTTTATTACAAATTGTATGCTTGTGTCTGTCCAGCATACTATTGATTGGTCAAGATCTCATTGACAGAGATGTCATGACAAGAGATTGTGCATCAGAAAATAGTCCGCTTTGTCACCTTCTTTTCTCAAAATTGGTTTATTTATATTTATATCTTGCATGGGGATATTCTGTAAGTTCTTGCTTACTGACAAATCTAGTGTTTACAACTTTATATTAGGTGGTCTTACACCTTGTCTGTTCAGTTCACATATATTCTCTTTACAGAGTAGTGATAGTAAAGAATGTAAATGGAACTATATTTAACTTTTAAAGGGTAAAGAGAGATAGAGAAAACAAGAGGTCTTGTTATTCTGCTCTACTTCATTTAGAAACATTGAATTAACTGTTGGATAAGGACGATCTTTGAGTAACCTGCATTAGATTGTTCCAGAATGGTGTTGTCAAAGCCATGAAGCTAGAGAAGTGTTACCTTTTTTCCTCACACCAGATGCCACCTCTCTTGGTGGGCCTACTTTTATTTTTGTGTGTGCAGAAATGATGAATTTCTGATGGTATTAAAGGGGGGGGGGCTGCTTTGGTATGAGAAAAGGAAAAAATATTGAATTGACAAGAATTTTGTCTTCATCGTTTGATCTTGCAGTTCCAGGTCTTTAGCTGAAGCCTGCAGTGATGGAGATGTACCAACTGTACGAAAACTGCTGCGAGAGGGAGGAAGTGTTCATGAAACAACTGAGGAGGGGGATTCTCTTTTGTCCTTAGCATGTTCAGCAGGATACTATGAACTGGCTCAGGTAGATTTGTTTATTAAACATGGACCAAAATGTACATGTCTGAAAGGTTTTACAAGCAAGGGATGTTTTTGTAAAAGAACATACATACGCTCAATTATAATATTTCTTTAGCAGGAACATCATCTATGAAACTTGCATTTGTACATGTTTCAGAAGCGTAATACCTCAAGTCATTGTTACATGCACACATACAAACATGAAATAGAAAAAAGTTAATTTCTCCTTACACTGTAGCATAATGGATTATAATTTGACTGAGTTCCATAATTCTTTGTTTTTTGCTTTCTTACAAGACCATGCAATAGGTTATTCCTTTATTGGTCTCCTTGTTGGTTAGTGATTTTTGACATGACCAATCAGCATCATTTCAAGTCTGAATGGGGTGTGAGGATGTTTGCTTTATCTTTGGGTATATTTTTCAGTGTCAGAATGAACAAATAAAAGTAATAAAACAAATAACTGTCTTATCCTTTTATAGTGTATATACACCAGTCCTAGTGAAGATAAACTTCTGTGTATCTAACAAGATTTATTCCCATTACATATAGGTTTTGTTGGCAATGAAGGCAAATGTAGAGGATCGGGGGATAAAAGGAGACTGCACCCCTCTGATGGAAGCTGCCAGTGGAGGTTATGTAGATATAGTCAGACTTCTAATCAACCATGGGGCAGATGTGAATGCACAGTCCTCAGCAGGTAAAGAACTTCTCTTGACATCCGTTTTTATAAGTGATAGTTTCACACTTTGCTCTAAACTCGATGCTTAGTTCCATTTCAAAGTTTTTGCGTGGTCCAGCTTTGGAATTGAATTTACTAACTTTATAATAGTAAGATTCAAAGAAAAACCAGTGCACCAGTCTTGTTTCATAATGAAGTCTACTTTGTATTTTCCTGCCTTAGTCAGGATTGTGCAGGTAATCCCACTAGCTGATCTGTGACATTCACGGTGGACATCAACTAATAGCCTTCAATTCATTTACAACTAATGAGATAATGTAGAACCAAGTTAGGTTTGAAGACTTCACAGAACATTTATTTGTAATTTTGATCATGCAGCATATTTTGATTATGTTACCATTATGGAAACAAATGTTGAGGTAATATGTTGTTATATCTGAACTTGTTGATAGATCTGGGGGTTTTCCCTCATTGATTGGGGAGCAAATTGAGATTGTATAAAAAATTTCATAGACATGATACAGAAATGTGTATTCCATCTTGCAGTAGTTAACTTCGTAAGAAAAATCAATTGTCCTGCATCTTTTGATAGGTTGAACATTTTGGCACGCAATAAATATTTGCTGCCAATTGCTCAGAAGTTTATGAAAAATGTGAGATAAAGTTAATTGTCTCATAAGCCCAGTTCATGCAAGTGGACAATTTTTGGATATATCCTGTTCTGACATGATTAGTATATCAAATTGCTGTATATGATAATTGATGTTGCTTGATTGGTATAAATGTTCTGTTATTTATTTAATTAACAACTAAACTTATCAGGACAGACATTTACTCAGCGTTTTTATTGACAGCATAGGGAAGCCTTTGATTCAGAAATGTGTAAAACAAACAAGATTTGGACTCCCTAGTTTTTAGCTCATCAGGAAATAAGGCAAAGTGAGGTTACGGTCTGTGAAATCTCCATCATATTTGGCCTGTTGTCTGTCAGTATTTATTTTAACTTTTCAAAAACCACTGGTCAGTTTGAACCAAAATTGGCAAACAGCATTCTGGTACAAATAATGTGTATTTGTCATCAAATAACTTCCTCATATAATTATGATAGACAACAAACTTAAATGACTTTTTCAGAATAAATATTGAACAGAGTTAACACCTTTCACTTTTGTAGAAATGATGCCATTCAGACATGGTCACTGATATTATTTTTAGACGTGTTAATTGAACAAGAGCTGGTCACAGCTGTGTGATGTTTGGAAATCTTGCTGATTGTGTCTGTAAGCATTGGGACACCAGAAACGTTGCACGTCTCATGGGGCACAAAATAATAAAAGGGATTTCCAGTCTGAAGACTTGCCATAATTTTAGTATGCTGGAAAGCATCATAGTAACTCAGATTTCTTGACCATCTTTTAGTTGTTTTCGGGGTGTGTGATCACATGCATACTTTGATATAATTAACATTAAAACTTGTGATGGGACTAAAATCCCAAGAAAAACAGTTTCATTAATGAAGTTATTAGCCTTGCTTGCCATTAATAGATGCCAGAACATGGAATTCACTTTTGACCCCACTTTCTTGAACCATTTAAACTTAAGTACAATCTCTGCTCTAATTTTGAGCCTTATTGTTTAGCATTGTTAGCAAACCCAGTAGAAAAAGTGCATTGAAATATTAACAAGCAGATCTTGCCAAGTTGTACTCTTAGGAAGTTTTATGCAAATCTGACTTTTTGAAGATTCTGCATAGGGACATTTTGTTTTTATGTGTGTACTCTTATTTGAATTGTTTTTTGACAGAAAGTCCTGATGGTGCATGTCAGCATTTAGATTTTGTGCTAAAGATTTATTGCTGAAGTTGATGAAATTCACATAGAAAAAGTTGGATGCTGTTACTGTTCATGGACAAAACTGGTATTCTGTAGAATGTGTATTAATTCAGCTTTAAATCTGTAGAGTTGCAGTAGGGTCATACAACTCTCTTTTATCTCTACTTTGTAGGCAACACCCCACTCCACTATGCAGCATGTGGTGGATATGAGGATGTTGTGCAGGTTTTGATTGACAGTGGGGCCAATGTGGAGCAGCACAATGAGAATGGGCACACACCTCTAATGGAAGCTGCCAGTGCTGGCCATGTAAGTGTAGCGAGGTTATTGCTTCAGGCGGGAGCTGGCATAAACACTCATTCCAACGAGTTTAAAGAGAGTGCCCTAACTCTGGCTTGTTACAAAGGTATGTTTAATTATGTCTTTTACAGCTACATTTCAATTACTATTATTGTTTTCATTATATACCCAGTTAAAAAAAATAATTATACATTTGCAAAGAGTAGGGTTGTTTTCATTACCCTGTTGAATACTGTCTGTCTATCTGTCTATAATGAAATTTGTCTTTGCTTCTAGTCCCATTTGTAGTATTTGAATTAAACTTTGTAGGTTAAATTTGCAAATAAAGTAACTTTTTTTCTTGAATAAATTCTTGCGGAAATTTCTTGAAGTCTTGTTCAGAAAAGTGAATTTTAATAGCAGTAATGCATTAATGCATTACCTGCAACTATTGTATTGCTTTTGTTTTCAGTCTAAGCTAATTATTTCATCCTGAAATGAGCATTGGAAGTTATTTGAAATTTACTGCTTCTTATCTCTCTTCCCCCCCTCCCGATGTATGCCCAACACCTTCTGTCACTGAGGTGTAGAAGATTCTATCTAGACAGGAGAGACGTTTTGGGCAGCACCCTGTCTAGATCTATCTTGCTACTGCTTTTGAGACTTTAAGCTAAAGTTTTCACTGGGAAAAGAATTTGCCAGGCAGCAAGAGTGGTAGTGTGTTTCCTCTCCTGTGTGTCAGCCAATGGTTTCTGTCTGCAGCTGTTTAGTCCAATTGCAGTATTGACTTCTTATGACCCTACCCATTGGATTCTGGAGATGTTGGCTGGGGCATATGCTTGCCTCCAGATAAAACTAGAGGCTTTTAAGCTTAATGCCCATACTCGTGATGTTCGCTTGGCATGCCGATCTCTTTTCATCAGCCTCCTTTAGTCTCTTGAAAAAAAAGAAATCATTGTTTCTAGCAGTACTTTAGTGTTTGCTGGAGGCTGCGGTAAAAATGTCACATCCTGTGCTGTTCATGTCATTGGCAGTCTCTGGAGTCTTTAAAGCCAGTCAAAGTCACAGCTCTGGTAGTTCATTTAGCTGATTTATTCAAGACAAACTGAGCAGAAAGAGTGAGATCAGGGCCTTTACGGTCTCCACTGATGTATCAATGAGGACACAAGCAAGCATATTCCTTGTTGTTAGTACGATATATCCTGTTACCATGGCATTTATTTCTGAATTGCTGAGCAACCCAGTTCATGATGGGGCAGCTTCAGGGGAAAACATATTTGGATTGATAGTGAACTCAAGCCAAAGTGTACCATGGAACAATTTTATTTCTTTAAGCAGTGACAATGCTAATGCTATGACTGGGTACAAGAAAGGGATTTTTGTCTTTGTGCAGAGGGAAGATCTGTAAAATGGCGTTAAACCCTACAACAACTAAAACAAGTATTGAAACAAAGAACCAGAAAAAGGAAAAAGACTCGCAAGACTCAAACAAGGATGATGTTCAGACAGAAGGTGTTATTTGAGAATGTCTATATGGATGCATCCTATGCTGAAAAGAAAGTACAAGGAGTCTATGAGTTTGTAAAGTCACCAACAAATGAACTGTATGTTTTATTTCTGAATTACTCAGTTAATATTTATGATGAAATCTTGATCATCCTTCAAGCTGAAGACCCCAATATTCACATGATCAGAAAGTCACAACATGGATTTAAAAAAAAAATATTGGTTTGTTTTATTAACCCAAGTGCTATGACAGGCAAGCTTCTTGAAGATGTTAACATTCGTGCAGAGCAAAATGTTAAGAACAACTCTGAAATAGTAATTGAAGAGGGTGAACATAATGTGTCTGGCAAATAAAAGCAAAAATCATTGGAGAGAGCCAAACATTAAGCAGTCTTATAGTAATGTAGTGAAGTTCTTTCAGTAAGCATGTGATTACTTAAATGCCAAAATGCCATTGAGTGAGCCAATCTTGATGCCTGCAAAGTTCAGCTGCATTCTGAAGTGTCAGGATTAGCCTACTTCTCAGATAGGTTTCCATGCCAGATCAGTGCAGTCATGTCTAAAGGTGTGTTATTTGTGCAGTTTGCATTCTGCCAAATACATGACTTGGTTAGGTATACAAGGGACAGTATGGATGGAAGTTTGAAAGATGAACATGGAAATTTGTTATTTGCTGAATTGGCCAAGGTTATGTTGTTGATTCTTACAATGCCACACACTAGTGCTCATTGTGAAAGAGTGTTCTTTACAGTTAGAAACAACAGAACTGACCAAGAAGTTACTTTAAAGATGAAACATTACAATCCTTAACACATTAAGCCCTGGAGCTTTTTGTCAATTTTGCCTGTAAATCGAGTAGGAAACAGTTTGAAAGCTATTTCTGAATAAACTCGAAAACACCAAATCCCCAGTCATCTTTCAATAACATACTGCTTAGTGGTGTTAGAAACGTCGATTTTTGTTGGCTATTTGACTCGCACATGAGCAGAAGGGTAAAAGTTGGACTTCTTTTTTTTTTTTTTTTGGCTAAACGGAGCCATTATTTTTGTATGGAGACCACTCTTTATTCCAAATGCCCATCTGTCTGTTTGCAGTTCATACCGGTTGGCCTTAGATTTGAGACCAAAAAATTCTAAAATTTGGACACAAAATGGGATTCCGACCACGAGCGAATTTTGGGTTTAAAGAAGTCGGGTCCAAAATAATGAGGTTTTTCTATCTGTATTTTGTAGTGCAACTAGATATTCCAGATTATTTGGTATCATAGTAGAGCTACATCTGTCTACCTTTCTATAATACCACCCACTTTAGTGTATCATGCATGACCATGACGCTAGAAAGCTCGGCAGTAGGCTACTACCTCCTGCCCCGTAAAGTTGTTGCTAGGGGTTAATGTGTTAATGGTACTGGACATCCAGCGGACAGTATAATGTTGAAACTTTGCAGAAGACTTAAAAGGGCTTATTACAATTGTTTGAAGTAACACTTAAATGTAGGTATAATGGTGATTAATTCTTATGATACATGTACAAGCTTTCCATAACATTTGATGACCATCCATAATATAGAGATTTAGTACTTAATGGATACAGTCGTAATTAATAGAAAGAAATGTTGTTTGTTGGAATTGTTGATGCTTTAAAAATTATTTGAGTGTATAATCAAGTTTGTACATTAGAAAGTACATGAACATACAAAAACATTACATTTAATAGCGTATAAAAACATTAGATTTAATGACAGACTTAGTGAATTCATACTGGTAGTATAGGTAAAGTGGTCATGGTTGTTGGAAATGGTGTTTCTTTTGTTGGTAAAAGAAATAAATGATGTATTTTGTCATAAAAGATTAAAAAAATATTTTCTGGGTGAAGATTTTGTTATTGTTGAACCATTAGCTTAGCTTTATAACTATGCTACTAACTGTGGATGAAAACTACCGTCAGTCTTTTTAACTACTGAAGGAGCTGTGAAAAGGTAAATAAGACTGCTTACCATGAATACTGTTTTCTTGCTCTCCTCCCAGGCAGTGAGAAGTAGCGAGTGCAAGACCTGCCAACCCTTACAATTTGACTGCAAGTCTTATGGAAATGACCATTCAGATAATGGCTTATGGAATAATAGCGAAAAATATGGAAATATGATTGTTGCAGAAAAATATGGATTCTTCATGTTTGATTTGTATCCAGGTTTCATATTAGAATCAATGTTGTTGTTACTGTTTGTAGGGTTTAACGCCATTTTTCAGCACAAGGTATGCTACACATTGTGGCCAGTATAACTGGTGGAGGAAGAACCATAGGAAGAACCACCGACCCACGAGAAGCTTCTGGCAAGCTTTCTCACATATCCATGTTAGCCTATCCTGAGACTTGAACCCACACAGACAGAGGCGAGATGGACATGATCCAGAACGGTGAGCACGTTAGACCACTCTGCCACTTCGGTCCCCTCAGAATCAATGTAGTTGTTCAGGGAATAAGAGGAACTTTACCTTGGACTAGAGCTGTGAATGGGTACGTGTGTATAGCAAGTTTTCTTTCAGTACACATTGCCCCTTAATTCCTTGGCTTGTAAAGGCAGCACTCACTTTGTTTTCAAGTTGACAGTCCTTTTGATCTAGCTGTGAATTTAATACATTTACTTGCTTATTGCAAAGTAGAGTTCTACCTCTTCCAGTAAATACTTGACCTTAATCTCTTAGCTTGTTTTCCCATGTGACAAGCCTTTGACTGAGCCGAGTGATACTTGGTTGGTGGCAAGTAATGGGGTGGTTATTTGATCTTGCCACACAATTGAGACATATTCAAGTGCAAGGTTCAACCTTTAATAAATTTCACAAACTGTATGATCAAAGTATTACTAGAGTCCGAGCTCAGTCCCTGCATAAGCACCCACATATGACAGTGAGGCCAAGGAAAGGGAATTATATTTACAGTGACTAGACCACGATGATTTAGTAGATGAGGATGGAGGATTTCAGAACTTTATCAGACACTGAGAATGAATTTTTGGACTTTCTATCAGATAACATTAGGTAGTGACATCTATAGGATACTGGGAATTTCAAAAAATGTGAACTTCATTATTTATTTTGTACAACACATGAAAAAATTAACATATTATGGGAAGATATGAATTAGAATAGTCTGAACAATATTTAAACCACTATGTAACCTATAATTGATTTTATGGATTAGTCATATAAATGGATTTAAAATGACAAGCATTGTAGATGTTAGTGGATTTCATTCAAACAAAATATAATTGTTAATTTGTGACATTACTCTCAATAATACAAGTATATTTTACAGCTTTGTTGTTAATTATTCCATTTTCCTATCCATCCGTCTGGGCTTATTTATTTTTCCAAAATACAACTCTGACTTGCTGATGACAAGTCACTGCTTCAGGTGATCTGACTTGAAAATACACCCCAACTTGTACACTTCGACCACTGAAAAAAATATACTTCTGTATGCCATTTGTGCCAGCAGCAACCCACAACAAAGCAGTTCATATTCGTACACATTTAATAGAATTTCCCTTTGATCGGGTACCCAGGTAACCATTAATTAAGATCGATTGGTACCAGGTAGAATTCTTCTAAAATTTGTAGTTCTTCCTCTGGTGCTTTAAACTGCACACCTTTTTTTTGATAGAATTGTATGAAATTGGCATCCAATAAGTGATACATGTTGAAAACAAAAGGGACAGTAAGCCTCTTAAAAGTTTAAATAACAGGGCAGAATAAAAAAGGAATATTTAGAATTCTTGGGGGGAAAACTGGGAGGGCAACAATTGCATATATTAGACATAAGTTTTTATTTGGGTTTGTCTTGTGACGATTGCAATCACCACATGAAACTGAAGGGGGAAAAAAGCAGTGGGTTACATGAAGTTGAGAGATATCAAACAGAACTTGAGCTGCATAGGGTGTGAAACTGTACTGGAGGTAATTAAGATATATGTGTACTTTATAAGATTTTTTGTTAAATACAATGTTTAGAGTTCTAAATTCTAACTTTCTAACTTTACAATAGCAGTATATGATATTTTGTATTCATTGCTGAAAACTGGTCAAATTTATGGATCTAAATCAACTGCCTTACTGAGAAGGTCTTGGTAAGGTCATCCACCTCATTAAAGCAGTTATTACACAAGACTTGGTTCTTGATAACACTGGCTTCAGCTTCCAGGGTGAGTGAGTTACGTGCACCAGTTAGGATCTGAATACATGCAGTTCTTTTTTGACAGTGTTATTCATGATGCTGCCTGTTTTCATTTTGAAAAACTGGTTATTTTCAATAGTCAGCAAATAAGTAGACTTTCACTGTTCCTAATCAAGCCTTTGAGAGAGGTGAACTGCATTTGACAGTCTGCACTCTTCAACTCTAAAGCACACAGAAAAATATCCCATGAGGTCACCAAAGACTTACTGCCAAAGGCTGGAATGCAGGACCGCACCACTTGGCTTAAGGGCATTATTATATTGGCTCACTGGATCGTGATGATTTCAGGTCACAATATATGAGCATGGCATTTAAATGTAATGTGTTAATTTAAAACATAGTGGAGCCAGTCAGCTGGCATGCATAGTCTACATTCTCTAGCTTTTATTTACATAATATAGTCTAACGAAGAAGAGAGCTTGATTTTGTTGGGCCACTGGTAGCTGAACAGTTACCATGTCCTGTTCATGATAACACACCCTCAGTCCTGGGCATGACCTTGAAACGTTTGCTGGATTCACCTGAGAAACTTGAATCAGAGGCAATAAGGTGCATGATCTCCCTTGTATAAATGCTTAAATTTTGGTTCTGTTCATCTCATGTTGCTAGAAGTTCATCTTTTCAGTGTAGCAGTAATGAGGCTTCTGTACGTTGATGTTGGTAGAGGTTGAATGCTCAAGCATTTCCTCCACTGTTACCTATTTCACGAATGTGTTCAGTAATGCAGTTGACTGAGAAAGACAATTTTATGGTTAATTACTATGAAAATATTTACCTAGTCACATTACTATCATTCCCACCTACCCTTCTCTGCACATGTGAACATCCTGTTAACGGTGTTACTCGAGTATACGTTGACATCTGGGATAAGGGTCACCACCTTGTGGGCATAAGTGGAGGTAATATGTGAAAGTAACTCCTCTTGGGCCATATTGTATATACAGTAGTCCCCCTCTTGAACGGCCCCCCTGACCAGCGGCCACCCGCTCCTTACGGCCAGAATCCGTTGGCACCGACGAGTTTGTGTTCAAAAGTACCCCTCGCGAAAGGCCACCCGGCTAACGCGACCAGCGGCCAGCATATTAGTGCAAAATTATAAAATTTACCCCTCACAAGCGGCCGCATTTTATATGAATATGTATCCAGAACCAGTATTTTATTCATAATGTGTGTTAAGTAATCCGATTTCTGTTTCCCGATGTCAGGTTTTCGTTACTGAAAGAAGTGTTGAGTAAAGTACATTTACCACTAAGGTTAATATTATATCATTTACGCCTCACGAGAAGCCAAATTTATTCCATAAAAACCGAGAAAAACTCAAATTTTAATCCATACAAAAGGGTACGTGCATGTAATCCAATTAGCCTTACTGCTGTGTTATCATAAGATGTCCGGTTTAGTCACTCTGATAATTGTTAAGATTACAATTATCGAACAGTAGTAACAGCTGAGAAGTGGCAGTATCGATGTACAATACCCAAGTCAGCAGGAAAATGGTTTAATAGCCTTTATGGCTTCCCTTAGTAAGATGTTGAGCTTGTTCACTTTGGTAATCAGTGGCTATGACTACTGACAATAATTGTCAAAATTACGAATCCTAGCAGTCGCGAGGTCAAATCTGCGTGATGTTAATGGTACATATCGAAGCCGTTTTGGCTTCTCTCACTTAGTTTCAAGAAATGTATAAAAACAATAGGGTACCAGACTGCGACTAACGAATCACGTGACATGACCACTTCCTTTAAAAACACGGCAATTCGTTTAGATGCATACAAAATTGTTTTATCAGTATTGTAGTTGGCAACATGAATAACTTACTGCAAAAAGATCAACATGTCATCGTGGAAAATAAAAATTCTCAGTTTAGAGGAGAACGTGAAAGTAATTCAACTGATGGGGCGGGGGGGGGCTCGTTGAGGATCCTTGCAGAAAACTAACGTCGGGAAGACTAAGATAAACAATATCGTGAAAGATAATGAAACAATTCTGCAGAAGTGGAAAGGTGAAATGGACGGAGAAAGGAAGATTGTTTGAGCCAGGAGATGTTTGTATTCTGATTTGAAAGACAAGAAAAAGCAAAAAGTTTGTCAGTTGAATTGGGATATGACGACTTTACCTTAAGTAATGGATGGTTGCACCACAGATTTCAAGTGCGACAGTATCAAGTGTTCTGTCATTAGCGGCGAATCAGCTGATGTTAATAATGAAGTTGTCGAAGATTGGAACAAAAGACTAAACAATATATACAGGGGATATGACAGCAAGGATATTTTTAATGTGACGAGACTGGTTTGTTTTTTAGACTGTTACCAACAAAGTGACAGATGATGTGAACTGTAACATAATTATAAAGACAGTTTTAAAACTATATCAATGGTTATTCATAGCATTCTTTTGAAAATGATGACAAAGTTTGTTTTACATTTATTTCACATCATGCATGTGATTTTTTAATTAAAATATTAAATATTTAAAATTAAATGTACTTGTGACTTTTTTCATATGTATTTACTATTCGCATTTGTCATCCCCCTCTAGAAAGGCCACCCGCATTATAAGGCCACTTCCTTGCTGCATTAGGGGTGGCCTTATAAGAGGGGGACTACTGTAGATGTAATTACTTTTTCTGTTGCTCAGGGAAAGTTGGTTTCTGAAGGTAGCAGAAATTAATTCCTAATGTTAATGTAGATTTAGAAATCAGTTAATAAAAGTTTTGCATAGATATTACTTTAAAAAAATAATTTAAATTTCGTTTCGCCAACTATGCACACAGGTCACCTGGAGATGGTGAAGTTTCTGCTGGAGGCAGGGGCAGATCAGGAACACAAGACAGATGAGATGCACACAGCACTCATGGAGGCCTCAATGGATGGACATGTAGAGGTGGCCAGACTCCTGCTTGACAGTGGAGCTCAGGTAACGCTAAGCATTTTGAACTAAAGATTTTTATTGTTAAAAGGCTTAACGTCACCAAAGTTACTAGGCAGATTAACTTGTTAAAATATTTATTAGGGCCTTGTACACCTGAGAAACAGGTGTCAATGTGCACATTTTTTTAATGCGTTTAATGAACACTATATTTTGTCCATATCACAATAATGTATTTACAGCACCATCTATTTTTTTATGTCACTTGTGCTCATGCCCAGCCACAGAGAAGACGTATGCATGATTCTGCTAAGCATCTATGATGCTGGTAGCTGCTATGAAACTGCATCACTTAATCCTTGTTATGCTTTTATAACATTCAAATCTTGTCACCATAGTTGTTATTTTTACCAAACTAACTTTGCAAACAAGAGCCATCTTGTTTCCTAAGCACTTTTCAAAGGATGCAGGTAACTCTGCTTGTGGCTGTATAAAAAAGAAGTCATGGAAGTGTGTGACTTAACAAGTTAAAATGGGGGTAATTCGACAGATGGAGGTAAATGAATGAGCGTGTTGATTTTTCATGCTTGTTCAATCTACATACCATCGGAAGATATCAAGAGAAGTGCCTCTCTTTCAACAATAATAGCATCGGTGATGGTGAAGATGGAAAGGGTTGCTGGCGATGTGAATAGATGAACAGAAACAAAATGCTACTGAGCCATTTACTTGTCCAAGGCCCTTTTTCTGTAAAATGACCTAAATCTAATGAAGGTGATGATTCAACCACAAACTTGTCTGTGTTTTTGCTGAACTGTATTTTTTGCTTTGTTTTTTAATGCTTATATGCACATGTCCTTCTACCAGTACTGTGGGAATAATTGCAGGACTTTATGTATTTTTGCTATAAGTTGTACTTATGATGCATGCATCTTTGATGTTAAGCAGAATATACCTGTAAATTTATCAGTGTGAATGCTAAAGCAGAAATATTTGAAAATAAGTAAGGAAGTGAATGAAATTGTGCAGTGGTTAAAGTCAAAATCTTTTAAATAGGGAAGTCAACAAAATTAAATATTGGTATGTGTCCGTCCCTCATTGGTTCTTGCATATGTATGCATAGATCCTAAACAGATAGGCATTGTGTAAACATGTCTAGCATAGCACTGTATAAGAAACTTGTATTGCATTCTACTGTCTGAATACAATTTTACATCAGAAAGTGTGCATGTTTCAGTGCCTTTTACAGTAGTGAGAGAGAGAGATTGAGATCTGTAATTTAGATAAATAACCCAAAAAAAATACTGGTGCTGATTACCATTTTTATATTAAGTGTAAGTACAAATTTTATTTGCCTGGCTATAATAAAGAAATGAGTTATTTACTGAACTTGTTTTTGTATTTGTCCAAGAGGAATTTTAATGTGAATGGTTTTATTATCAGATGATGTTCTTTTCCAGTACCTGGAATTCTTCCTTTGAAAATTAAGAATTTGGTTTTAACTTTTTTATGGTTAGAGAAGATTTATGTTATTAGTAGTGATCTGTATGTGTTTAGCACTGATAAATCTTTAGATTGAATTAAAAATAAGGATGAATTTTGTTATGATCGCTGCCTGAAGTGGTTCTTAGGCATTTTTTGTAATCCTCAAAAATTCATTGAAAAAGATGCCATCATATTTACAAAAACTTGGTTATGGAAGATAGAAAAATGATCAGTGTTTATTGGTACATACATGCATGAAAGAGTATATTATTCCAAGGCAGTTCTTTGTCCTCTTTTCCAGGGACATGCCTCAGAGGCAGACCTTGCCAGGTCTGTGTAGGGTTCCAACTTGTACCCATCAAGTTATGAGTTGGATACACTAACCACATGGCCACAAACAAATTTATGAATAGTTTTTGCAAAATTTACGTTGTTATGAACATTTGGGAATATTGTCATTTTCAACAAAATTGCAGTTGACAGACTATTGCTGTTACGCTGAGGTGTACTTTATTGTGGAATATTATCCTAAGACCTTCTCTGTTCAGGTGAATATGCCAGCTGACAGCTTTGAATCACCGTTGACCCTGGCAGCATGTGGAGGACATGTGGAACTTGCCAACCTGCTGATCGAAAGGGGTGCAAATCTGGAGGAGGTCAATGATGAGGGATACACACCTCTGATGGAGGCTGCAAGAGAGGGACATGAAGAAATGGTGGCACTACTCTTAGCTCATGGTAAGGAAGAAATGAAATTAATAATGTATTGTCTGTTTCCTTTTACTGAGATATACTATACATATAGCGCCCAAGTGTCCCATTTTTCCCTATTTGTGTTGTATTTTGGACCTGAATATGTGTGTATGTTTTTCTTGTTAAAATCCTTTTTTTTTTTTAAATTAAAACACATTAAATAAAAAATTTCTTTGCAGTTTTCTGTTTAGAATGGGCACCTGGTCCCATTCTGAGAGAAATGTACTGCATATATATAAATACGATTTGTTCATTCAAAATTGAGGTTACCATGCCAGTCTTTAACCAACATATTGGATTGAGCAAAGCAGTTGCTGCTTTCACTGTATCATCTTCGTAATAATCAATTTCTAGTTATGTTGAAAAGAAAATCAGAAGATTCAGAATTTTCTCCAGCAAAGGAAACAAAACAGAACTGGAAGGACAGTTATGCCATCATGTTTAGATTTGTGAAACCATCTAGAAAAGGAGAACACTTTGTGTTCTGCAAATTGTGTAATTGTAATTTTGCTATTTGGCATGAAGGCATCCATGACATAGAAAATCGCATGAAAAGCTAATAAACATCAGCTTGCTGCTTTATGAACAACATCTTAGCCAGAAATTAAGATGTTTATAAAGAAACTAGAAGGAACCTTGATGTAAATTGATCAAAGTTTGGTTTAATAAATTTCTTTAAGAAATGAGTCTTCCTATTTCAATTACTTGTGTTTCTGGTGATTTTTTCACACTTTTTCCAGACAGTAAAATTGCAAAGGATTACTTGTGTGCAAGAACGAAACAGTTCAGTATAAAAATTGTACAGAATTCAGATCATCACTGAAAGATGGTACATTGGAATTGATAATTATTGGGGGGGGGGGGGACAAGGTGTGGAGAAGGCTCCTGTAATCAGCCTATATCTGAGTGTGTTGCACTCTTGCACCTTCAGAATGGGCACCTGAATGGACCATACATTTTTGGCATTAAATAATTAAGTTACTCTCCTACTTAACTGATGGTTATAGATGTTGTAAATAGTTACATATGAATTAAAGTTTTAAAAATCAGTATTTTGTAATAAGCAGAAAGTATTTTTGTACTCATGGGTTTGCAAATATGTGTACATTTATTTTTTTGTTTAAAAGTTTTTAATAGTTTTGCAGAATGTTGCATTTTCTTGTTTGCATTTACGATGTGCAGTTGAAGAATGCCTGCAGAATGTGAAAATGTCACAAAATTGTAGTCTTCTTGCACATACAATTGTTAATGAAATAAGCATTGTTTACAAATTGTTATGAATCCCCTGCACGTTTTTCTAGTTATGCCTAGAAGTGTATGCAGGGTGCGTGTGAAAAATTCAGTACAGCAGTCAGTGATTTAATCATCAAATGCATAGTACAGATTGGTAGTTTTGCCCATGCATGCCTTATGTCCCAGACGAGTCCGTGCCAGAATGGATTAAGAATCCATACTTCATACACTTCATTCTTTTTATGAGATGATTCCCCAAAAGGGACGAAAATTGAAACAGAACTTGAATAAAAGACCAAAAGTAGAATTAATGGAGTTAGCTTTCTGAAGCATGATGATTAGAGGGAATTGGATCGAATTGGTATGCAGTATTGGCTAAAACTGCTTGACTTCTTGACAAAATGAATATTGGACTACAGTTCACTGTTTGGAGCGAGTTTACAGTTTGGCTTGATTGTTTCTTTTACAGAATGCTGACAAACTCTTTAAGTCTACAAATGAATATTTGAATACTGGTTTTCAGATATTCACACAAATATTCCAGTTTGAATTTTCAGTTAATTTTTTTTCAGCTTTAATGCACATTGTGACAGTGAAACTGTTGTATAGGTTTCATTTAAATTAACTGCAACTTTTCATGCACTAGTTATGTTGAAGTTCTATTTTTATGTCAGAATGTCACATTATCATCTCCTTTTTGTGGAACTTGGAATACACATTGGCTTTGTCTATATTTAGCATTCCTTTTGAATTGCCTTGGATTGTGCTTCTAAAGTTGAACATTTTTGCCTGAAAAGGAAATAGTTGTTATAGCTTCTTTACGCAAATTCCATTAGAGTAAACAGAACGTGAACAAAACTAGTTTCGTCAAATTTGATAATAACCAAGTTGGATGAAGCTTTGGTGGCTTAAGTTTTAAGGCATTAGGCTTATTGCCAGAAGGATGCGAGTTTCTATTTCCAAAATAAGTTCAATCCAGATCAGCTACCGTGGTATGTTCTCAGGCATGGTATTTTATTCTGCATGTCTTTGCATGATATAAAATTCAAGCATATAACATCGAACCAAGTCTAGCTATATGTTCTTTATCATTTATTTAGACTTGCTATGTGTGGTTAATGTTTATACATGTGATAAGTATATCTTTTTGAAATCTTTGTATAGTCTTTGCAAAGTAATGTTGAGATTTATGCAGATCCCGAAAATATGCACAATCAGGAATTGTAGTTAGCACAAGAACCAGTATCATTCTAAAAATGACAGATCAGTTATTAACAGTTGTATTGAAAAATTCTCCAATATATTTTTTAATTTAAAATCTGTTTCAGATATTTATGTTGAATTAATAATGTCTTGGTTTGCTTGGCTTGACAGGTGCTGACATCAATGCCCAAACAGAAGAAACCCAGGAGACAGCCCTGACATTGGCCTGCTGTGGAGGTTTTCTGGATGTTGCAGATTTTCTCATCAAAGCAGGTGCTGATATCGAGCTGGGCTGTAGTACACCCCTCATGGAAGCTGCCCAGGAAGGTCACTTAGAGCTAGTCAAGTACCTCTTGAAAGTCCGTAAGTACTGTAATTTTCAGTAATTCTATGATACATACCGCAGGAGTCATTTTTGATTTAAAAAAAGAACACAATTGCCATATTGTTAGATACATATATGGGCTTTGACAACCTCGCAAGACTTCACAACTTATTCATGGTTGGTAGCAACCTTTTATAATTTGTTGACCCCAATGAAATTTCTATGAAGTGGTCAACTGATGATGGTCAGCACGATATTACTTTTGTCACCGTTGTATTATTAAATGATGGCAATGTTTTAGAGAGTAGTAAAGTTTGATTTATTGGACATTATTTGTGGAAGGACTTTGGTTTTGCAGATAATTGCCCACAATGTCAGACCATGGACATGACTCGTGATGCTATTTTAATCAGATAGCATTGGTGGTGTTGTCCTTGTCCAGTACAACCACTGTGCGCTGGCAGTTTCATGTTCTGTTTAGTTTTTGATCAGTTATAAATGAATTCATGTCATCACTATTTGATTCTTCAAATTCATCATTTCAAGAGATATTTTTTTGATAAGTTACCACTAACAGAATTTTTACAACTCTGGCAATTGCACTGAATATACACGCTGTAACTTGGATGCAGCCACACAAAAAAAACCCCCAAGTTTTGGCTTGCTATGGTACTTATGTTTTATGTCTTCATTTCTTGTGGTAAAAATGTTGGAGTATGTGGTGAAAATTCAGGGTTTAATACAAATAAAAACCTAAAATAACTTGCCCTTTTCTTATTTGTTCTTCATTTTTGTTGCTGTTTTTGAAAGAGTTATATGAATGATTGAAACTAAAATCCAGAGTGATCCTTACCTTTTATTTTCTTTCACCCTGACTCATTTTGCCCGGGTCTGTCCAACCTCAAATTTCATTTTACCCCCACTTTCTCTCTTGTTGGATAAAAATTTATCTAGGACATTCAATTACTTACATGCCAACCATTATGCTTTTGGTGTAATCATTACGTTTTTTTTCCCACCAAATTACATGTACACATATGGATTAAGCGATTTCAGTATATCCCCCTCCTCCCCCAAATAATTTGTTTTCTTGTTTTTATTAACATCCCATTAATCCCACAGACCTTATTCCAGAACTGCAAACTCTTACGATTTTGCTGTAAGTCTTAACGAAAATGACTCTTAAAATATGGACTTAATGGCATACAATAAAAAAACTACGGAAAAATGATAGTTGCTGAAAAATCCGGATAATCGATTCATTCGTGTTTGATATATATATCCGGGTGTCATATTAGGATTAGTGAAATAAGTCAGGGAACCAGACTAACTATACAGCAGCACCCCAGATGCTTTAATCTGCACCTGTTTATGTATAGAGTCTGCACGATCAAACTGTTGATTATAACATTTTTTTTAAATGTCGTCCAGAAAGCGACGCATGTTTTGGGCGAAAGGGAAAATAAGCTTCTAAAAAGTTTTAATAATTAACACAAGAATAAAAAGGAGTATTCAGATTCTTATGAATAAAAGCTGGAAAGAACACAATTGTATTTATTGGACATCATGTACCAATTTGAGTATGTTACATGGCGGGAGATATGATTGCCATTGTCATGTGAAATGGAAGAAGAATTTCCAAGAATTATGGCAAGTTGAGAGATAGCAACAAGCCATTGAGTTGCATAGGGTTCGGAACTAAAGTTTGTGCAACTGTACTAGTGGTAAATAAAGTCTGCGTACTTTACAATCTTTTCAGTTGAACATATTGTTTATTGTCGCTGCATCAAACTTTTAATTACATTTTCCAGCTTTACAATAACAGTTATTGATATTTTGTTACACCTTGCTGAAAACTTTCAATCTTATGGGAAAAAAATCAACTGCCTTCCTGAGGTGGACTCATCAGGGTTTGCAGGTCTGTGTATTCTAGAAAAGATGGCTTCTACATAACTACGAAATAATAGTACGCTTGTCTGTAGACTTGCATATGCTGTCCTAACAGTATTGTGTTCTGTTTATAGCGGCTGTCATATTTCCAAGAAACATGCTGGTTTCATGGGATGGGTATTGAAAATAAAATGATTGCAATATTAAGCGAAATATTGCAATATATTGATTTAAGAAAGAATTACTTAAAATTATTTAATTACATAAATAAAATACAGTAGAGAAAATGAATAAAATACAGTACAGTAGTTGCAATCTAACACAGAAATAAGGAGTTACAATTTAAGTCTTTTGTCTGAACAGTTCAGTTTGTGGTTTACTTTTTGATAAACTTAAAATGCATAAAACTGCAGATTGGTCTCTTCATTGTCACTTTACCCCATGTAGTTCAAACTGAACTGCTTTGAAAATCACATGATGGAACATACTTCATATTTTTTTTAAGAAGATAAGAGTGTCAACATGATTTGGTTTTAGGGCTGAACGTTGTGCATTTACTATATCTCCAGAAGTGGAGAACACCCTCTCAGAAGGGACACTTGTTGCTGGGATGCACAATAAGGATTTAGCAAGCTTAGGTTATCTAGGAAATCTCTGCTCATGATTTTTCCGCCATTAAAGAGGATTTGAATACAAGGGAATCGACGGAAACACTCTATAGTTATTAAGCTCTTCTTCTAGTTCTTCCATTTGTGTTTTTGAAGTCTCAACACCAGTTATGTAGACATCACCAAGAAGTTCCTGATAGACCAAACATATTTTTCAGACAGTTTCACAGATGGATTAAATAAAGACAAGACGAAAAACTGATTTAGAGATGAATACATAAATTGCATAACACAGTGTTCCATTCTAGGGCAGATTCATGCCCATTGCAGGCTGTGTGGAAATGATTTTAATATTATTCTTGGTAGTAAATTTGATGTGAAGCAACACTTGAAAACTAAAGAAATCTTGAATTATAATAACTCCAGTACTAAGGTAACTTCTTTTTTATAGCAAAACTCAATTGTGGACAAGAATGTTATATATACAGACATGTTATTTACCAAGTTCTTAATAGAACATGGACTACCCCTAGCAGTAGAAGACTATGTTGGTCCTGTGATCAATTGTAGAATACATGCATGTGCAAGAGCAAAATCATCTAATATTGTTCGGTGTTTAGCTGAAGATACTTCACTTAAAATTGCAGAAGCCATGAAAATGGGGTTGTTTAGTAATGCCACAGACAGAAGTAGTGGTTATGATGACAGAAAGTTGTACTCTGTGTGAGAGACTTTGACAATGAAATGGGCAAAGTCAGAGTGCTCTTATTTCATTACCAGAATTAACAGTAAATTTCATTGTAGAAAACATTTTTGATTTGCATAATAATGTTTTGAATAAAGGTGATATAAATTGGCAGAACTGTTATGGTTTTCAGCTGATAATGCATCAATGATAACTAGCATTGATAAAGAAGTTGCATTCTATATTTTGAAAAATGTCTCATTGGTGAACATCACAGGTTGTCTGTGTCATCTGATGCACCTTGCTCCATGAAAGGCTGCCAGTAAATTAGAAGGAGAATGCCTGAAGTATCAGGTTGGCATTCTACCTGACAATGTACTTCATGTGGACAGAGTTGATTTTTTTCATCTTATTTCCCAGCTAAATGACCCAACAACTGGAAGATATGAATTTCCTCTTCTTTGTCAGGTTATGAAAGGAATATTGGTTCTTTACCATTCGAATGCTGGCTGTGAGAGATTGTTTTGTATTGTTAACAAGAATAAAACTGAATTCAGTAATCTAGTACTTAGTGCTCTGCTGGTGTGCAAAACATTCATAGTCTCAGCTGGTACAGAGTGTTTTGAAATGCAACATGAGAGTCTGTTGCTGATCTAAAAGTGCATATGAAAACTTGAAGCAATAATTGATTTTTAAAGACAACAGGAGTTTTAAAAAATCATTTTGTACATATGCTCATTGAATTTTTATCTTGTTTTATGTGGATTACTCTTTTTCTGCTTGGATTACTCTTTTTGTCCACTTGGATAACACTTTTTCCTCATCAGGGGTTGGCATGTATGCAGTTACAACCTTCCATTATATTTTTGTCTTTAAAGATATAGAAGGAAAAGAGTGGCATAACCTATGTAAAAGGGCAGATCATAGTGTTCACATCATTTAAACTGCATGAGGAGAGCACATTTAGAGGGTGAACAAATATTTTGCAGAGCACTGCAAAATATACAAAGAACTTGGATTTTTTAAAGTAACTTTGTATACTTCTTTGCAGGATAGAGGCAAGAACATGGAAATTTTCTGCTTATCACATATTTGTTATGCTTTGTATTTAAGTAATTTTCTTATGCATAATAAGCCATCTAATCATGTAGGTATGTAATTAGATGCTTCTTGATGACTATAACACCATCCCACCAAAAGCAGGTAACTTTTGCAGGCATATACTCAGATTTCGTTTATTTTTGTGCATATTTGTTTTCTTGATTGAGTGAAAAATGATATTTTATCAGTACATTAATTCATGAACTATGAAAATTGGGGAATTCTTTAGAGTCCACTTCTATCTTTCTAATGGAAGTAATTATTAGCACACTAGATACATGATAATGATATTTTGTAATCAATTCATATGCAGGTAAATTCAGTTGGCTTTTTCCATTATTTGCAGATGCTAATGTCCATGCTCAGACAGGCACAGGAGACACTGC
Source organism: Sinohyriopsis cumingii (assembly GCA_028554795.2). Taxonomy (NCBI): domain Eukaryota; kingdom Metazoa; phylum Mollusca; class Bivalvia; order Unionida; family Unionidae; genus Sinohyriopsis; species Sinohyriopsis cumingii. Next base: position 128,762,367 of record CM068825.1, read on the forward strand.
CCTCACATATGCGTGTGAAAATGGCCATACAGATGTTGCAGAGGTTCTGCTGGAACATGGTGCAGAGCTGGTTAGTGTATAAAAACATTTCCAGCATTTGATTGGTTAATTTAAATAAGGATGAAATGGGATAATCATGACTGTTTTATGTGTTCTTTACCTCTTTCAATTATAATTGAATAGGTGGTGGACTCTTGTTTTTCACTTGCCAGTCTCTCCAAATTTAATTCAGGAACGCTTGAAAAATGTGAATTGAGTTTATTTAAGAGTGAACTTTACCAATTTTATATGCGAGATGTTTAACCAACTTACAATAATTGTAGCATTCCAATGTTGGTATCATCTTTGCCCATTTTACAGTGCTGCAGATTCTATCCACTTGATATGATTTTTGGTACATTACTCAATTATAAAGTGTTAGAACTTTCACTACCTCTCAAATCCAGCATTTCCAAGCAAATGAAAAGACATTAATCACATCTTTTGACTTGTAGCAATGCCAGTGCTACATCATCATTTGCTTTCTGAGGCAAAGTCAGAAAACAAAAATTAAAGGAGCCATGTTAACTCGGTTGGTTGAGCCTTAAACTTGTGATCCAAAAGTCATGGATTTGATACCTGCACAGGCGAGACAAAGTTGGCTGCCTTGTGTCGTTGGGAAGGGCACTTAGCTCCTATTTTCTTGTAGTCCATATTTGTCTTTTGCTATTCACAATTTGTCAGCTTCAATATTTGTAACATTTTTGTCCATTTCTTCTTTCATTCATTCTTGTTTCTTGAGCAGAACTTCAAATCCATTCAAGAAATATCTCTGAATTTTGGTAAACATAAGAGGTGTAACCTTTTTTTTTTCTTCAGTTTCACTATTTTTAATGTTTTTTTCTTTTTGTCCATTGACTGTTCAATCCATTATCCACACTTCATTTTCTGGAGAAAGCTACAGGACCATTTAAGACATCCACACTAAAGTTTCTGGGGCAGAACATTTTTTGAAATGCAATCTACAGATGTGTGGACCTCAGGGCACAGAAGCGTATTGTCCATCCTGTTCAACATCAGAATTAACAGAATTGTGAAATGCATTGGCTTGTGAACTGAATGTTTGTTATACCTAGAAAACTTCTGATATGCTGTTGAGCAAAGAGTTTGCATTTTATAGAAGCATATAAGCTTCGAGGTCAGACTGGGGAGAGAAAATAGGTTCAGGTGTTTGTAATCTATAATTGTATCCATTTAATGAGGATTACATCAAATTCATGATGGCCCCAAAATATGTTCAGTTTTATTCTTCTTGTGAGGACTTAAGCAGGGGCTTAGACTTTGAATATGTGCATTGAGAACTCTTTAGAAAGCCACTATGTTGAGATCAACGAATCATCACTTTACCTCAGATGAACAAAATTGTCTTATCAGTATACTACCAAACTGACAGTCACATTCATATTAAGAGCAAATAAAAGGCAGATAAAACAGCCAAGGTTACTCTGCACACAGCCATTTCCAAATAGAAATTACATATAATGACTCCATATATTATAATAATCACCATGTTCTTCAAACCTCACAAAATATGAAAACAAAATTCTAGAATCAAGGTTCAGGACATCAAAGCCCCCTTATCAGAGAGGGGCATCCATCAGAAAGAACAAATCACATGAGGTGGTATTGTACCAATCACAAATTGGACATGCACACTTGATTCATACATATCTCTTAAAGCCTGAACCTTTGCACGAGTGTATACCCAGCCAGAGTTCATGGACAGTTTTAGTTGATTATGCCAACTCCCACCTAGCAAGACAGAAGTATTTTGGTGTGAAGTTGATAAAGAACCTTTATGATGATTAATCAGTCCAGAAAATCTTGGACTCGTTGCAGGAATGCAGTTTATATATTTAAAAAATTGACAATGTGTTTTATGGTTTTATTGTTTATACAACTAGATTTGACATATTTTGAGGATTTTGATTTCAGCATTTTAGTAGAGACCTAACCAGATATAGTGGGAAGAAATAGATGGAAATTTAAGTGTTAAAATATTCAACTATGGACATTCCCATTTTGTGGATAAGGAGGAGATCCTCCCTTAAGATGTAATCCTGGCAAGGGCTTTCATTTATTTTTTGTAACTGATGTACCATCAGATATGGCCACAGTTACTGAAACTAAAAAAGATTCAAAAGGCATGTTCTTAAAATCTCTTCTATTGAATTTCATCCGATTTGAGAGAAAGCGTCTAGGAATAGATAGCTTTCAATTTTGTACACCTTATTTACCGTTGCAAAGAAATGGGAAATCCTTTAAACGATCTCTCACAAAACTACTGTACACAATTTGACAAAGCATCCTGGCATAGAGATCTTTTAGTTCCATACAAAGTGATGATAATCTGCCATCCAATATGGCCGTTGTTGCTATAAAAAAATAGATAAATATTTGAACAATTTTGTCTTAAAATCTGTTCAGTAAAAGTGCAGATAGGACTGGTATTAAGGGCTTTCAGATTTATACAAATGATGCCAATCCACCACAAAAAGTAGGGAAAAAAAACGTAAACAACTTGATCTAATAATACTTCTGAACAGAATTTGACCAATGTAGTGTCCTTGGTAAGGGCCGTTTCATTATTGGATGAATGATACTGATGTGCCATCAGAAAATAGAAACACTAGAGAAAGAAAGGAAAAATAATTGTTTTTCATAACATATACAGTCAACAGCAGTGGAAGAAATTTAAAGAGAAAGCAGCTCACTGATCAATATTTATTTGCTACTTGAACATGCATTAGACTATGAGGAAGATGTTAGGTTAGTGATGTTAGGCCCTCTTGGGTCTCCTGTTTTTATCCCATGTAGGACATGAAATTAATATTATCACTTGCCCAGTTTTGTTTTGGGTCATAATGAAAAGGATTGAATTAGTGCAACTTACTTATGCATGATTGAATAATAATATTATTGAATAATAATAGTCAAATTTATTTTACTGCAAGTTAAAAACTAGAATACAACAAGGTCATAGATCTATCAGATCAAATTTTATCTCATGAAATTTTAACTTCAGAACTGAAATAAAATTGCATGTGATTAAAAATCATTGTAAAAAAATAACAAAAAAAGTTGAATTTGAACATAAATACCAAGGTGGCAAATAATGGTAAACTTTTATAGTATTTGCATGCCTTCCCATTTATTTGCACTTTGCTATGATTTTAAAAATAAAAAGTGTCAAAGGTAAAAAAAAATTACCAAAAAAATTCTGACTTGATTGTTGCCACAAATGGGTGGGGGTGCAAATACTATAGTACATATCTATGAACAATAGAGGTTTTTATTGTTGCAAAACATGGTTACAAAATTAAATCATAAAATGATTATTATCATCTAATATAAATCAATGGAAAGAACAGTTATCCAAAGGAACAATCACCAATCATTAAAATAAAGCTACAATATATTCTGTTTTGGGAGAAACATTTCTTTGCTTTTCTGTGTCATAATGTTTTGAAGTTTTCTATCCTATCCTATTATGCAGCCCTATATCTTCTGTTTTAGTGTACAAAACCCATACAAGGTGGAGCTGCGGTGGCTCTGTGGTTAGCATGCTGGAGTCACAACCAAAAGGGTGTAGGTTTGAATCCTACCATCGGTCAAGCCTAGGTCAACTACCATGGTGTGTCCTTGGGAAAGGCAATTTACTTCAGTTGCCTTTGCACGAAATAACCTACTTAATTTGTTGAGCTGTGAAGCACCAAACCAAACCAAAATCCTGTAGCATGAAAGCTGCACCAAAACTGTGTGAAAAAGTTTGTATTCTTTCATATGCATATCAGAAAAATGTATGCTTACATTTGAAATACCAATAAGTAATTATCTTACCCTAGTATAAGACTCAAGCCACTCTCTAGCCTGACTTGTGTACTGTAATGTATTTAAACAAAAGCAAAAATGTATGCAACAATTCTTACATGTCTTTACTTGCAGGAACACGAATCAGAAGGAGGGCGAACTCCACTGATGAAAGCTGCTAGAGCTGGCCACCAGTGTACAGTTCAGTTTCTTATTAGCAAGGGTAAGTTGATAATAAGCACTGATAACATAATTTTGTCTAACCCGTCTGCCTCATATTTTGTAGGAGTGTAAACATGCCTCTTTATATTCAGTGTTAGTATTAATATTTATTTGTCTAGTGCTCATTCTTCTAATCTGTTGCAATGCAGTTAATTTCTACATCCAGATTTTTCACTTATTCATAGATATTTTGCAGTGTTGCATTTTCATTCACATTTGTGCCATGATTTCAGGAGCTGATGTAAATAGGCAAACATCAACCAATGACCATACTGTGCTATCATTGGCTTGTGCAGGAGGTCACCTTTCAGTCGTGGAGTTACTGCTAGCTCATGGAGCTGATCCAACACATAAGCTTAAGGTAAGCTAATATTACACTTCTCAGTTTTTGTTTGCATTTTTGAATGTGATCTCAGAGCTTTTTAAGGGATTTCCCCATCATCTTTATAAATGACTAGGTTAAGTACCTATGAGAGATAAATTGAACATAACTTTTGTTTGGGTTGTTAGCTTGCCTTTTGTGATTCAACAATTGCTTGTTGCCACTCTAGAGGCCACATTTCTTATCTAATTTTTTGCTCAGACTTGGCATATAGGCTTGTAGTCATCTTGGACAAGTTTACCAACGAGCAAGAGCTATGCATTTTATTGACTGAGGGAGCTTGCTTCCATTCTGGGACATACTTAGGTCCGATTTTGATTAGACTTGGAATATTGGCTCATATTATCAATGCATACTAATGTGATCTTGTGTCTGGTTGACTTCTGCTGTTACCACAGAGGCCAAATCTTTGATCGGTTTTAAATATAGACCTATAGATCATGATCTGTGAAGAATTTGATAGTGCAAGTCATCGTGCATTCAAACGAGTTGATCTTGCTTTTGATTGCGACTCTGGAGGCCATATTTCTGATCTGATCGTGATAATACTTAAATTGTGTATTTATACCAACCAGATATTAGACGAGTTTCGTGATGAACAAAATCAAGTATCATTATCTTGACCAGCTATAACCTAACTTGGAATATAAACTACAAGATGATCTCAACCAAATTTTGTAATGGATGAGATCAACTCACATAATGAGGTGGTCATGTGTCTCAGTGGGCAAGTATGCCATCACTCAAATCAGATTTAATTAAACTTCCATTTTTTGGATTTAAAATTTTTTTTTGTGTTGGATTTGCACCTTTTTTGATACAATATTGTTAGCACAGTTAAGCACAAATCATCTTATGGCTGTTCCAGTAAAACATACATGGGACCCAGGGAAGGCACTTTTAATGTGGAGTACTCACCCATAGATGCAATTTAGAATTTTCTTATCATTTTAATATGAACTCTGTGAAATCAAAGCACCCTGGCGTGCATTTTTACAAAACTGCCTTTCTTGGGTACCATGTATGTTTAAATGGAATGGCCCTTAAGGTCAGTGAATGAAATTTGATAGAAATATTTGTTGATATATACTGATAAAATTTTCAGGCCATACATTGATTTTTTCTCCTTTTTTTTTGATCTCAGCTGGCTGAAAGGCCTAGTGAGCTCATGGTATGGCTATGTGTTCAATGCATGGCCGTCAGTATTTGCTTTTTTTTATACCTATCTTGCAGCAGAAAATACTCTTATAATACAGACTTTATGGAAATATGATTGTTGTGGTAAATCCCATATATGTTTTGTCTGTATTTGATTTGGAGCTGGTTTTCATATTGGATTTAGTGGAGTTGGTCAGGGAACCAGACTAATTTTAAGTAGTATCTCAAATGCTTTAAATATCGCACATTTTTTCATGCAAAATGTCTCAAGCTCGTGCTTTTAGAATTTCAATAAATGGTGCCCAATAATGATAGATGTTCCAGATGAAAGGGAAAATACGCCTTTAATCAGCAAGAGCAACAATTATGTTTTTTAGTCATTATGCTTATTTGAGTATGCTTCATGGCAGGAGATACGATTGCCATCATATCTAATCTTATAATGTTATCTAAGAATTACATCAAGATGAAAAATGACAAGGAGTGTGTAAGCTGTACAAACTTTTTTTAAAAACAATGTTTATTGTATCTCATCGATCTAGAATATAATTTCTGAACTTTTTAAATAGTAGTAGTACGTGATAATTTTTTACATTTTACTGAAAGCTGGTCTAACTTATGGAACTAAACTGACTGCCTTACTGAGAAGGTCTTTTTAGGGTTGGCAGATCTGTAGAGGCCATGTTTTTCATCCGGTTTTGATCAAATCAGGTATATAGGTTTGTATTATCAGTTTCTCGGGTGAGGTTGAATATGGGTGAGGTCGATGCTCATTGTCACTCTGGAGGTCATATTTCTGATCAGATTTTGATAAAACTTGGACTATAGGTTTACATGATTGTCATCTTGCACGAGTTTGATGATCAATGAGATTACACTTTATAGTGATGTAATCTCGCATCTGACTGGCTGCACTTGCTACCTCTATTGAGAATATATAAACTGACCTAAGTAAAACTTGGTTGATAGGTATATATCATCAAAATTTGCTAAAATACTGGGAATTCTTTTTTTGTGGGGCTGCAGTTTTTGTAGACTTTGTACTTGCTAACCCAAAGAACAACAATCATTTCAAAGAAACAATAGATCACTATTACATATCTACAAATGCCGAAGTCAATTGCAAAGTAACTGACATGCTTAAACAATCATTGATAGATGTTGTTGTATGAGCTGAAGTGCTTATCTCCTATTTTGTTGTTTGTTGCAGAGCACAATATGCCATTTGCAGTTGTCGGTCACTTTTGTTTAGACCTATTAAAAAAAATGTTCCTAGATGTCAATATTGCTGAAAAATCCATTTGCAAAGGAACAGATTGATGAGAAAAATTCAAGATCTTAAGGGAAGTTTGAACAGCAGTACCATTCAATCTTTGATGACCTTAAAGATGAATACTAAGAGACTGACAGTTTAATTGGGATGGTGCAGAGGTTTCTTTGTAAATGTTTGGCCCCAAAATAGGTTGGAGAACGTAACTTGTTTTATTTATCATCTTAGTCGACAGTGAAGTAAAAATGATAATAATGAACAAACATCCTGGTTGGAAAGAAAATCACAGCCTTGTGCCCCCTCCAATGACACTAGCATCACCTTCAAACCCTGTACTGAGAGCAGCAAAGTCTGCATGTAGATAAGACTTTATTTTATTACCCAATAGATTTGAAAAAATAAACTTTTCTAATTTTAGCTGTGCTGGTTATTAACCAGCATAGCTTGTAGGTTTACCTGTTTTTGTTATCCGTCCATCCATTAGCACAAGTTTGTAGGAGTGTAAACATGCCTCTTTATATTCAGTGTTAGTATTAATATATCCTCCTAAACTGAAAATAGTGCTGCTCAGACATCCTATTTGATCACCACAGTAGCCATCTTGCAAACTTGTTTCTTTTCCTCCCGAGTGGCTGGCCATATGAGCATGGAAGTTTCACTGTAAGACTTATGACATCTGGTAAGTTTCTAAATGAAATGGTGCCAGTATGATGTCCAATATGGTTGCCATGACAGCCCTATTGAAAATCCTGTTCTTGCTACACCCTCTGAACAGGTAGTGATTGATATCGACCTGTGGTTTTTACTAGATGACTTCTTATGATGTCTAGTTGGTCCCAAGTTAAATATAGTTACACATAGACATCCTATATGACACAGTAGCCATCTTGAAAAACTTGTTGCTTCCACTTGTGAAATGAAAGTCATATTAACATGGGCTTCCACCAGAACATCTAGTTGGTCCTAAATGAAATGGTGGCCTCCCCCCAACCCAGACATCGAGTATCGCCACAACTAAGGCCGTCTTGAAAATCAGTTTGCTACTAGCGTAGATGGAAAGTAATATCAATCTTCGGTTTTTAGCAGACGACTTTTTTTTTGTTATATCTATTTTTGGCACTTAATGAAAATGATGTGTATCTGATATGCAGTATGGCAGCCATTTTGTAAATCTCGAGTTTGCTTACTCCTAAACGGGTCATCATTTCAGCATGGGGTTTTCACCAGAAGACAGATTCTGATATATTGTTCAGAAACAGACTGGTGTTTTTATCTCGAATATGGCTGCCACAGTGAACATATTCAAAATCTTGTCATTAATCCTTATGAAAACCTTAGCATCTTGTTTGTCCAGAATGAAATTGTGCTGATCTTACATCCAGTTTGGCTGCCAGTGTTCCTAATTTGACATCTTATAGCTCAAAAATATCCGAGATGGTTTCAGCACTAAGCGCATAAAAAGAAGTAAAGGTCTTGTTTTGAAATTTCCCAGTAGCACATCACTCCCTTTGTGGGACACTTGTTTATTTAATGTAAAAGCGAATATGATTTTATGGGTTGGTGAGGGGGTGAAATATGAGTGCTAAGTGTACCAGTTTATTAAATGTTTCAAGGAAAACACATTTTTTCTTTTATTCTGATTTGTATCTCCTGTCATTTTCTGTGGGTAGGTCAGCATAGGTAATAAATTTGAATAGTTATTAATCTATATATACTGTTCTTGAATGATAACAATTTCCCTATTATCATTTAGGATGGTTCAACTATGGTAATTGAGGCTGCCAAAGGAGGTCACACCCAGGTGGTAAAGCTGTTGCTGGAATACCCAAACAGGATGTTGATGTCCCCATTGCCAGATGTCCCACAGTTAAGTCAAGCCGACTCGCATCTTGTGGAGGTAGCTTGTTGTTTTTAAAAAGTTTTCTTTTTATTAATACGCGCCTGAATGGCATTGATTTCACTCTACAGTTCGATTGTCGGTGTGTTACTCTTTTTTTTGGTGAAGGCTTTTGCATTAACCACTTTGACTTTTTTATCCTGAACATTGTTGCTTATAGTTGTCATACTTTGTGGGTGCATTCTACTTGTAGAACATTTCTTATTTCATTGCCATTAACTTTCTAACATACGGATTAGTGAATACATTATTCTTTGTTAAGAGCATGGGATTCTAAACCTTTTTGGGGACTTGGCAATTTAAAAATTGACCATTAATTAATGCGAGTGTAGACATGAAAAATCGCTCAAAATTAGACTGTTTATTTTTGTAGTGCAAGGAGACCCTGATCTTATTTTTTGACTTTCAGCAAACTTCTTTTTAGTACCCCACCTGAGGTATGTTTTATATATCTGTCCTTCCATCCTTTTGTCAGTCCATTATGTGAATCACTATGTTCCCACAATTTTTATACAAATTTAATGCATTGTATGATAATATTTTGAACTCAACTAATCTTAACATTTTTTAATAGATTTTGATGTAATTTGGTAAATGCTGTGACATGTCAGTTTGCATATTATCGTCAAATTACTTTGCTTCAGCAATGTTTGAGTTGTTGACCTTTTGTCATGCAGCTTAATGCAGCATGTGACACAATCTCATTAGTACAGGTACTGCAGTTTAGATGGATTGCCATGAAACTTGGTAAATATTATGGAATTGATCTGTGAATGTGCATGTGAACAAATCCCACTATTTTAATAAGAGTTATAGCCCTGTTTGACTTGGTGAATGTTGTATATGACAGGCTTTGATTACTCTACCCCTGCATCTCACATCCAGCATCCACAAAAAGTGGCAGGGACTCATTTGTTGTTCATATGTGCGTTCCTTTAGATGGGAGAAATTTTCAAGGAACAACAATGTGCTTACTGCAAGTTTCGTTGACCAGGACTTTCTTTTCACTAGGCAGATATTATCTCTGTACAGTGTACTATTATAGGATGTAATCATTTCCCCTCACATTGTCTGATAAAATGGAGCTAAAGAAGATAATGAAAATTGACCTTAAGCAAAGGACACTTGATATTATGTTTCATGATTCACATTCCACTGATCAGCATCATTCAGTTTCTTCATTTGATATTCAGGATGTAAACATGTGGTCAACCTCCAGCGTAACACTTTCAGCTGAAGTGGATAAAAACATACTCATCACTGCGAAATGATAATTGTGATTCAAATAAAAATGAGGACTTTATATATTGTGAGTTATGGTCAGACAACAAAAAAGTAGATAGTATCTATAAGATCGCTAAGAACAGAAATTTTCTAAAATTCAACGTTAACCAGACATACATATTATGCTGACCACAAATGATGTGTTGTAGTCCCAGAGTTGTGAGATAACTTTGAAAAATGTGGTGCAAAGCTTATGTATTGGCAACATAAAGCTATAATTGCATTAGTGGTGTTAAATGGATGGCATACCAAGACATCCCACTGAGCAGATTTAATTCTTTTGTGAATCTTTTACATGAATTGGAAGTTCAAAATATCGATGTTCTCAGAAAGAGTAATGTCAATTATGAATCTGCAGAGAGTGCCATGTGGAATGCCCAGATGCCACTGGGAAAGGAATTGCTGCATCTGATATGAAAGAAATGTCAAAAAGGGGTGTTTGAATGGCAGGAATAGTGAGTTTGGGGTCAGGTGGAGCATCTACTATGATGGGTAAGGGGTGTAGAATGGCAAAAGTAGTGAGTTTGGGGTCAGATGGTGCTTCTGCTATGATGGGCAGGGAAACGGAGCAGCTGCAATGCTGAGAAGGGAAAATCCTCATGTGCATAATGCCCACAGATTGGCACTGTGTACCTCACCAGGCTGAAGAGAAAATAGAATCAATGAAAAAGCTTCAGCCATCAGCTTCTACTATTCTGAGGGAAGTGGTCAATGAGAGGCTTGACTTAATGCCATTCAGAGAATTTTTATCTCACACATAAGGAGTTCCATTCATTTACAGTGGTTTACTTAACTTTTTTGGCCATGACTACTGAACGGAGAACTCTTAATAGCTTGCTTACTTCTCAGGCAGAAGCCATTCACAAAGATTATAAATTTGGAGGGATGAAGAAAAAGATGGCTACTGAAAGTTATTTCTACAAAATATATGATGAAGGATGCTATGGCACCTGTAACCATTCTCAGCCAGTTCTTCCAGAAAGAAAATTTGGATGTTACCCTTTGTGAAGGTGAAAATTGATGGGTATACAGCCTTGAAACTCCCTACATGCAAAAGCTCCAGGAAGATCTGACAGGTAGTAAATCTAATATCATCATACCACAAGAAACAATTTAAGCATGGAGAAAGTCACTAAAGCTGTTTATTGACTCCTTAGTTGAGAACATTCAAAGCTTCCAACCGATGACCTACTTAAAAGCTTTGGTAGTCTTGCTATGTGGCCAATCAGTATGATGTGAAAAACAGAAGCAGAAGGTGAAAAGCTAGACTTGAATTTTGTGGAGAAGTGACTTCTTTTGGACACGTGTGTGTGTTCTCCTATTCGAATTATGCTCACTATTTCCCAGTATTCATATTTGCATTTAACATTGGATTTCAGCAGTACTTTCATTTCAAGTAGAAAATTTTCTGAGTTATTTTTGGCCATATGAATCCAAAAGAGGATAATAGAAACCACATTGTAACACATTTCAACTGAGTAACCAGATTACATTATTGTAATTGAAAGTTAGTAAAAATGCTTAATCAACTACCCTTAATCAATTTTAAAAAAAATTAAAAACAAAAATACTTTCTAAAAGTTCACAATAATGGCACTTTCAAAGATTTCTAAACCAGTTTGAAGCAACCACTGTACCATGTACATGTGGGCAAATGCACATGTGTCTTCATATCATAATGTTCGTTGTTTCTTTGTTGCTGTTAAAATATTACCCTAACTATTGATAACACACTAAAATGCATAAAATTATAGAAATTGCTCCTTTATAGTAGGTATTTAAATTACACACTTCTTTCCAACCGAATCAACACATCTTGAGTGCATCTATTTTTAGAAGGAGGGGTTTTCGTAATGTGATCACTTACAATGCCTTTTTTCTGTATTTCACCAATACGAGTAAGGTCAGAAAACAACTTTGACGTTACAACACTTTTTGCAAATTCCTTCACAACATAACAGTCTGACCTACATAATTGCATTTTAAAGTTAAATCTTAAATAACATAATATCTAGGCTTTGTTTTCTATGAATTATATATTGCTCTGAATATATTTGCCTGATGATTTACGAAAACATCTAATAAACGGGTAGACCTACTTCCCAGACATAGCGGAGATGGCCGCCATTATTTCCCTGTCACTGATTCACTTAAGTTTCAAACTAATTTTATGATGAAATAGTGTATAAGAGGTAGTTAAAAAAATCCAGATCACTGATTCTGGTATGGAAACACTTTGATATTTACATACTATTGTTAAATTTTCAAAACACAAGTTTGTAAGTTTATCAGAGGATAACATGCAGAAATTGGGCTGATAGACCAACAAGTAGGTCTCCGCATTTTTCTTCTTCTTTTTCTGACACGTTACCAGGCAAAGTGGGCGACTAAACAATGTAGACTTTGCCTTCTTCTGTTGGGAATGCAAAAACGACTTTACCCTGTAATTTCGTTTGAGGTACGTTGATTGAAAATACTTTTTGAGATGTCTCCTTGTCTTAGCCAGGTTAATTCTGGTATTGTGTTGTAGCAAAATGTATTCATCAAGCCATCAGTAGCTAGGCCTAGTTTTGATACCACTTACGCTGAAAAACTCTTGCACATTCACATGGATGTGTTTTGATAGCTGGTTGACCATAACCCTTTCCTGAGTACTGTACAATGGGAATCTTGCAGTGGTATTGCGGGGGAAAAAACACCAGAACATGTTATTGACTCTTTTAAGGCATAAAACTTAGTGGACTTTCCTTGAAAAGTAGTTCTAGCAGAAAAGTACCTACATGATGTGATGTGTAAACTGTCATTCAATTGACTGCTGCCATGGAGAGGATTTTCCAAACTTGTAGAAGTTAGGAGCGCCTGCTCTAACTTCAGCATAACATACTGCTGGATGTGAGCATGGGTTTTCTGCCTAGAATGGAGTTCTGAATAAAGCTAGAATGAGGCTGAATATTGAGACTAGGCAGAAACTGAAGGCCATAAAACTATGCCATTTGATTACAATCCAGTATTATAGGCCTGTAGATCAAAGAAAGATGGGCGAATTTATGAATTAAAGTAAAGTGAAGCAGGAGTTGATCTTGTAGTTAACAATGTCCATCTTGTAATAATTCTGTATTATAAAAATGTATGTATCTCAGTGTATACATGTATGTCCATTAAATTAACCCTCTTGATTGTAGCACTATTTGCTGTTGACGTTGCATGGGGTTTATCTCTATTTTTCCGGTACTCCTTAGTTTTGGGTGGATCTCATTGTTTGAAAATATGCAAGTCCTTTGACTGCCTTTTGTCATGCATAACTCCTTTCAGAATTGCTTGTTGTCAGTCAATATTTCTAACCCAATTCCAGTCATACTTCAAATGTGGGTTTACATCATGAAAAGCTCGGATGGGTTCTGTAATTAGTCAGATCCATTCATATTAATTAGGTGATCTTGCATCCTATTGGCTGTGTTAATACTCTAGAGGCCATGTTTCTGATCACGTTTTAATCTTTCTTGGAATATATGCTTTTACCAATAAGGTTTCAGATGGGTTTGATCAGGAGCAAAATCCATGCATACTTATTTAAGTGATCTGATTAACTTAGCTTGTTAACCCTCTGGAAGTCGTATTTGTGATCTATCTGATTTTTTATGAAACTTGCAATATGGTTCATATCATCAAGATCTTTTTGTTTATGAACAATTCCACATATATTGCATACATGCCAACCATTATGTTTTTGGCATAATCATTAAGCTTTTTCCACTAAATTACACATTATGCAAAAACATATATGGATTATGCGATTTCGGTATATCCCCATCCTCCCCAAAATAATTTGTTTTCTTGTTTTTATTAACATCCCATTAATCCCACAGACCGTAATCTTGAAAAGACTGCGTCTACATAACTACGACATAAGAATACGCTTGTCCGTAGACTTGCATGCACTTTTCTAACAGTATTATGTTCTATTTATAGCGACTGTCCTATTTCCAAGAAACATGCTGGTTTCTACTTTCAAACTTTTGACCTCGGATTCTGTTTATAGCAGTTATATGGCTTAGTTAGGAGAGAAGACTGTTTTTCTAATTTTTGATCTTTGCTCGCAGATTCTTTGTTCTAATTCATATTTGGTACAGAACCAGTCTGTAGGTATTTGGCGCTAAAAGTTGTCAGATTTATTCGAGTCAATGCATCTGCTAGAGCAAAAATTTTGTCAAATAATTTCACAGATGGATTAAATAAAGATGAAAAAAACCGATTCAGAGACAAATACATGAATTAATAATACAGTGTTCCATTCTAGGGCAGATTCATGCCCATTGCAGGCTGTATGGAAAGGATTTTAATATTATTCATGTTGGTAAATTTGATGTAGAGCAACACTTGAAACCTGAAGAAATCACGAATTGGCTCATCATACTAACTCTAGTACTAAGGTAACTTCTTTTTTTACAGCAAAACTCAATTGTGGACACAAATATGATAAATCCAGAGGTGTTATTTATCAATTTCTTAATATAACACATACTACCCCATAGCAGTAGAAGATTACGTTCCAATAGATGTTTCCTGATTCCAAAATTGAGAATATATACATGTGCAAGAGCAAAATCATCTAAGATTGTTGGGTGTTGAGTAGAAGGTACTTCATTTAAAATTGCAGAAGCCATGAAAAGGGGGTTGTTTAGTATTGGCACAGACAGAAGTAGTGGTTATGATGACAAAAAGTTGTACTCAGTCTGTGTAAGAAACTTTGACAATGAAATGGGCAAAGTCAGAGTGCTCTTATTTCATTACCAGAATTAAAAGTATAGTCCACTGTAGAAAACATTTTGGATTTGTGTGATAATGCTTTGAATAAACCTGATATAAACTGGCAAAACTCTTTTGGGTTTTCAGCTGATAATGATCAGTGATGACTGGAATTCCTAAAGGAGATGCATTCTGTATTTTGAAAAATGTCTCATCAGTGTACATCACATGTTGTCTCTGTTATCTGATGCATTTGCTGCACAAAAGGCTGCCAATAAATTAGGAGAATGCCTGAAGTATTAAGTTGGCATTCTACCTGACAAGTACTTCATGTGGACAGTTGATTTTTTCATCTTATTTCACAGCTAAAAGACCCAATAACTTGAAGATATAAATTTCTTCTTTGTCAGGTTATGAAAGGAATATTGGTTCTTTACCATTCTAATGCTGACTGTGAGAGATTGTTCAGTACTGTTAACAAAACTAAAACTGAATTCAGATCCAGGCTTAGTAATCCAGCTCTTAATGCTCTCCTGTTATGCAAAACATTCATAGTCTTAGCTGGTACAAAGTGTTTTGAAATGCAACATGAGAGTCTGTTGCTTTTTTAAATCTAAAAGTGCTACAAATGAAAACTTGAAGCAATAATTGATGTTAAAAGACCAGAGTAGTAAAAATAAAACATTTTTTACATATATACTCATTAAATTTGTATCATGTTAAATGTGGATTACTCTTTTTCTGCTCAGATTACTCTTTTTAGCCACTTGGATTACACTTTTTACTCGCCAGGGTATGATGTATATATGATATGGATGAGATTGTTTTGCATCCAGTTGACTGAGCTTGTTATCTCTCTGGAGGCAGGATTTCTGATCTGGTTTTGATCAAACTTGGATTGTATTCTTTGTCATTAAAAATCTTGGACATGTTCATTAATGAGTGAGATCCACAGATACTACTTTTGTGGTCTTGTGTCTGATTGGTTGATCTTTTTAACACTTCTAGAAGCTATTTCTGATCAGATTTTGATCAGACTTGCAAAATGGGTTTATATAATCAAAATTTTGGAATTGATAATGAGCAAGATTCACAAATTTGAGATAATCTTGCATCTGATTGACCAACCTTTATTGCCACTCCGGAGGTCAGATTCTTCATCCAGTTTTGATCAACCTTGGAAGATATTGACTTGAGTATGTCTTGTGGTGGAACAGATGAGTGCCATTTGCCATGTCAAGTTCAAAATACATCCAAAGATTGTCAGGATGGGAGAAGAAGCATGAAGCCTTTTGAGTACCATGGATAGGAACTGCACTTTCTGAAAATGTACTGGAGGTCTAAATGTACTTTATAAACATTTAGCTGAACATGTTTTCCTTCATTGCATCAGTCTTAGATGACATTTCTGAACTGTTTGAATGCATGTTTTTGGGAAAATGTTGATTGCATTACTAAGAAAGTCTTGTTAGGGTTGGCAGATCTGGATGAATGAATTGGTAAAATATGGACTGCCTTACTGAGAAAGTCTTCATAGGGTGGGCAAGTATGGATGTAAATATCTTTACTCTAATTCCAGGCACGTGTTCCAGTGCATGGTTTGGCACATATTGTCCCACCAAGTGAGCCAGATTCACATGTGAAACCCAATAATCTCACCAACCCTTCAGTCTGTGATCAAGCAGGTAACTTTACACATTAGACTATTTTAGTAACAGTTTTAGTTGGCATCTATGATGTTTTTGGTGGATTCTATCAAAGATAAAAAGTTAATCTTGAAAACTTATTATTATATAAGGTTTTACTTGCTTCCACTTTTATTGCAGTTATTTATTTGTTTTTATTTTTGTTTAGCCTTTCAGCAAGTCACATGGCATTGGTAGATGTGGCCAAAAAAGGGGCTTGTGGGATTTGCCAAAGAACTGCTGCTACTGTTGGAGTAGGAGGAAAGAAACCACATCCTTCTCTTCTCTAGTGACTCCCCTCCATTCCAGATGGGGACCCATTGCACTTTCCAGTGTAAGGATATCGACAATGTGTTGACCCCAAGAGGGGTCAGAGGCACTTCAGGTATAAAGAAGTTGCCAACACACTGATGATCAGAGGCACTTTCTGATGCAAGATGGGGTATTGTAAGCATTTTGTATCAAGCCTAACCACACCAATCGGACCTCCCCTGGTAGGATGCAAGGAAGTTATGGACTTTATCTTGAAGGAATCACTGGTAGTATAAGGAAGGGACCAATTTGCCAATCCTGGAAGGGATCAGAGGCAAATCCCAGTGTATGAAAGATGCTGTCAAGCTGACATTGGGAGGGATCACAGGCAGCTTCTGGTGAATGAAACTTGGCACCTCACCTGCAAGCCAATCCCAGGAGAGAGCAATGGCATTTGCTGGTGCAAGGAAGTCACCAGCTTTGATGATCCCAGGAAGGGTCAGAGTTCTGGTTTTGCCAGCATCCCCAAACATGTTCTGCCTTGTGTAAAGGAATTGCTTTCTTTATCCTTGCTAACCAAAGTGGATTGAAGTTATTGATCAAGACTAGATCCCTGGATATTGGATTCTTTGCAGTGATTTTCATTGCATGACTAGTGAGTACTAGGCACTGGTCCTCGAGCAAAGCAACAGATACTGGTTACTGGATGTATGTCAAAGGGCACATGGGCACCAGTTCATAGTTCCCCATATAGGACTTGCCAGTGTCCCCCCTCCATTACCAAGACTAGGTCATTACTCCCCATTTCCTGGATGTTACTGTTCAGTTGCTATGGAGCTTGTGACCTGGTGGTCTGAAATGTCTTATTTTCCCCACCATGGCACCATAGATGATTTTTCTCTACTCTCAATCAGCGAACTGGGCAGGCCATACCATAGGCCCTTGGCCTTCTCATCCCCTTGGAATTCTTGTTTGGTGGCTTAATTCCAAGATCAAAGGGTTCAACAGCACCAGTCACTGGCTGTGATTCTGGGTAAAGTGAAGAAGCATCCGCATCCTGCGAGGTCCATGGGACTCCCACCTAAATGTTGTAATTAAGGATCTCAGAAGAACAGCAAGATTTCTTTTAAAACTCCTTGTATCTTGTGGTAAATGGTATAAACCATAATGGCAAGTGCAGGAAACCTATGGACTCTTCCATCCTCCCTAAAAGATGCAGGTAGCTGACCCTAGGCAGTTGCTTCCTTTCCTGTCAAGTCCCTCTCTTGCTGACATCACAGTTGGTGCCAGACTGGTCCACTTTTCCGAGGACTGGTTGGACCTAACAGATGATGCATGGGTCCTCTCCACAATTAGCGTAACAGACTTTGCTTCCACTTCCATCCAGCTTTATCAAGGACCCCCATTTGTTTACACCAGACCAATCTGGATTTCTTAAGGGATAAGGTATACACCCTACTGAGGTAGGGAGCATTGGAGAGAGTGTTAAATACTCAAATAGCTGGATTATGTTCCCAGACTGTTTCAGTTTCAGAAAAGGGGGAAACTTTACACTTTTCATCTATCATTTCCCATTAAACAAGTTTATTTAGGAAGAGAACTTAATGAGGGAGACATCAGCCTCAGTCAGGATCACCATAAGGGTGAATGACTGGGAATTCACATAGACCACCATGAGTCTTACCAACACATTTCCAACTTGGAAATTCTTATGGCTCAGTCTGGACAAGGAGGTTTTCAGTTTCTGGCACTTTTAGTTTGTTCTAGCTTTAACCAGCATGATGGAAGTAAAAACATTTCACAAAAGATCATTGGGGTATCCATCATCCACTATTTTGACAACAGGTTATACACAGTATTCATAGGTATGTCTTTGTCAGACCTGTTACTATGTTAGAAGAAAGATGCCTGGGGTTCATCCCCTACTTGGAAAAGTCGTATCTGATTCTTAGAATTTCACATTCAAATCAAGGGCCGTTTCATGTTCCTTGCAACAGGACTGTGCAGATACTGTCCCTCACAACAAGAATATTAGAGAGGAGCTCATCTGCTTTCCTTTACCTCTCTCTGGGGACAATGTGCATCACAGAAGGTCTAACTCCTCTAGTAATTTCATATCAGGTTTCTCTAGTGTTTAACGCTAACAAATTGGAGACCTCAGTTCAGATTCCATTAGGATACAATTTCATTACCACCTCAGCAGCTGGATAAATCAGAGGAGTTTCTGACTAGACTTCTGATAAATACTCCAGAACCTCACTTGTTCCTGTACACCAATCAGTCTGATTTGGGCTGGGGTACTTTATAGAGCCAGAGGGGGTCTCCTGCAGGGCTTGCAGTCCAGGCAAGATTCTTCCCTGCACATCAGAGGCCCTGAGTGGCCGAGTGGTCCAAGGCACTCTCTGTTACGGATCACTGCCATCTCACCTCTGTCTGCGGCGGGTCGAGTCTCAGATTCAGCCAATGTGGGTATGTGAGAAAGCTTGTCAGTAGCTTCTCGTGAGTTGGTGGTTCTTTCTGGGGGTTTTCCTGGGTTCTTCCTCTACCATTAATACTGGCCGCCATGCATATCCTATCGTGTGCTGAAAAATAGCGTTAAACCCCACAACAACAACTTCCCTGCACATCGACAACCTGTAGGGCTGCATCTACCTCACAAAACACAGCTGTGTTATTGTCATTATGGACAATATGTCTGTGACAACCTGGAATGCCAAGGAGGCACAAATTACTTTTTCTTAGTTTGGAAGTCTGGAACATCCTTCGATGGACAGGTTTGGGAGGGATCACTCTCAGAGTCCATCACATTTTAGGCAAGAGAAATATTCTAGCAGACAGCCTTTCCAGGCAAGTATGTGCAGTCTTCACAGAATGGTCTCTCCACCATTTCAATAGCAGAGTCTGTGTTGGGGTGGCCAGTGGTAATCTTGTTTGCAATGAGGCTCAGCAATAAATTACTGCTTAATGTCTCCCCAGTGCCAGAGCAGTGTGCTTGGGCAGTGGTTGCCTTCATTTTGATGTTTGATTGACTATAAACCTTTGCCTTCATATCTTTCAGAACAATCCCTGATGTTCTTTATATAGTTATGACTTTGTATGGCTCATCCTCATAGCCTTTCTGTGGCACCAACAACTGTGGTTCATTGATCTCATCCTGTTGGTGGACACCCCATGGGAGTTGCCTCTGAGGAGTGACTTGCATATGTCAACATAGTGGCTGAATCGAATACTGTGGAAGATATTTTACCTGAATCCAGCTTTTAGAAAACTTTAGGATTTTAAAAAAAGAAACAAATTTCATTATTTTTTCTTATTATTTACTTGCATATTTCAATGTATTTAATACATGTATTCATTTGTAAGACCAGGAATCATCTTAAGATCTTCAGGAGGGCAGTCTTTGTTTTCTTTTTGAATTTTATGAAATTCTCTAGTCCACTAAATATTTTCTCTTTTGGTGGGGAAGATTCCATTGGTGTTTACTTTGTTTACTAGCCTTCTCATAAATATCTTGACTGGGAGTTGTCATCCTACTCAAAGTTTCCCTGCCTACCATATATGAATAGCTAGTAAATTGTATGCTTCAGTGTCGACACTTCCCATTTTCGTCAACAAACCTTCGAATGTCATAACAATGTCGTTTACAGAATTAAGCTTAATCTTCTCCCTTTAGTTTTCAGATAACAACTTGTGTAACAACTACCATACACATAACAAATTCGTCTGCTGTAAGGTACTAATCTATTTAGGGGTGGGATGGAACTAGGATATTTTATTTTCTTTTATCACAAGATATTTAATTTTTTTCAGATAGTATAAAGGATATTGTATGATTTTACTTTTATATAAATCAGAGTAAGATATTTTTCCCAATCATTTGAGAGAGACAAATATTTTGAAATAAATAAAATTAAATTTGAAATAAATAAAATTAAATTGATGGTTCCTTATGTAAGTGTGGCACACAGTGGTATGTATTGCAGCATGTTTAGAAATAGTGGTTTTACCATGGTACAAAATTGTTCATGGTACCTAACTTGATTTTTCCTGCTGTCTTTACTGAATTCTCTCCCCCTGCTGTTATTACTGGTTCTCATTACTGAATTCCATCGCTCTTCCATGCTCTGAAATTGTTTAATTTGGTTTGAGTTGTTTTGATACAGCTTTTTTTTGTATTATGATACTGTCCCTAGATTCTAGTCATTTTTTTTGAAAGAAATTATGTGCTACATTGTTACCATGTGTATTTAATGAAGAAAAAAGACAAAGAAACAAGTGAATTGTGCAAAGTATTGACATGGGGCCCCGAGTGGCCGAGTGGTCTAAAGCGCTCACCGTTCCGGATCACTGCCATCTCACCTCTGTCTGCGTGTGTTCGAGTCCAAGGCTCGGCTAGCGTGGGTACGTGGGAAAGCCTGCCAGTAGCTTCTCGTGTGTCGGTGGTTCTTCCCTGGGTTTTCCAGGGTTCTTCCTCCACCAGTTATACTGGCCGCCATGTATAGCCTATCTTGTGCTGAAAAATGGCGTTAAACCCTAGAACAACAACAACAACAACAACAAAGTATTGACATGAGCATTTCAAGTACTGTAGTATCAGCAATTTTCATCTGGTACTAATTTTCATGGATTTTGTTGTTGCCCTGAACCATGAATTGAAAGACCCAATGAAAAATTAGCCACACATGACAAAGAAGTGCCCCCTCCCCCAATTTCATACTGTGCTTCTTTCCCATAGATCAGCATAGGTCATCGCTTCTGTAATGTGGTCATAGAATATTAGCATCGATATGTTTCTTTTTATTTGAACCCTTTTCTTAAAATGAAAATTGTAATGCATTTTATATTGCACACATAACTGTGCAATTTCCAGATGTGATAATTTACATTTAGTGCTTTAAATTCATATATGTTGTGATATAATGATAGAGAGAAGCCAGAAGAAGAAAAAAATGAGATATTCAAATATTAGTATGAAAATTGAATAAAGGATAATAAATGATTATAGTGTATGAAAATTAGATTTAATACTTGTTCTGATCAATTCTTTAAGTGAAAGTATTGTCAAACAATTTAAATCCTTGTGAAAGGTCTCATTTTTTCCATGCATATCTAATCCCAATAAACATTACTGTAAAATACAACTATTGCACTAAACACAATTACTAATCTCTCTATATATACACACACACACACAAACACACAGAGTACTTATTGCATTGAAACTCAAGCATTACTGATTTTTGGATAAAGCCACTGAATTAATATCATATCAGTCAGAGTCTGCAGTTGCACACAAATATTGGTCAGGTAAGCAAACCTGAAATTGTTGAATTAAACAAGTTCATCAGTGTCACAGATAATGAAGTCTATCTTTAACATGTTTTCGGGGGAGCTGCAATTATCCATTCAGCATGAATCTGCTTGTTTGATGAAATTTAAGTAATCTTTAGTGGCAGAAGTTGGTTTGTGCATCAGGTATGCTCAATGTATTGATTCCATTGTTTTTCAGTTTAGTATCTTTGCACTTTAATAGACTCCAAAGACATGAAATGTTGACACTGCTTGCTAACTGCATTGAGCAAGTCACAGATGTTCATGTTGGGTTTACATGTGGAGTGATGACATTATTTCAACTGATAGGGAGCTAAGTTAAATTTTACCACTTTTGAGAAATTGTGTTTATGCCATGGTTGTCAGAAATCAATTTATGATGCAACTTTATGGACAGTGTTTTATGAAAAAGATCATACAAATGTACTTAATAACTGACTGGCTCCATGTTGTTGTCTGCATCAGCTTTGTTTGATATTGCATGTCAGTGATTGATCTTGACGTGTGTTTGAAGTTTGCTCAGTATTCTTATATTCATTGAAACGACCAAAATTTTTATAAGCATAGTTTTGATATTTTGTTTTTTGTTTTTAGGGTATTAAATTCATGAAATTAAATTCCTACAAAAATATGCAAACTTTGACAGGCAAAACCATGAATTTAAGTACATGTAAAAGTTTCTTTTTTTTTGTGAACAAAAACAAAAAAAATTGAGACCCACGAAAACAAATGATACTAAAATGTATGCATTGAGGAATAAAAATGTGAGATTTCTTAAATTTCCATTTTCGTATTGCTTGTCATTTGTATTCTACTTTCAGCAACTCCTGGTGCTAAGAGGAAAACCACGGAGAAAGAATTAAATATATTAACAAAAACAACTGACCAGATATGGCAAAACATGCAAAAATCCATTACAAAAAGAACTGTGAGTAGTGGCAATGCAAATTGTGGGAGTGACTCAAGTAACAAAGGGAGTAGGACTTCTAGCTTCACCTCGACTGGTTCTGATCTGATGTGTGGTGAAAATGGCCTTCATGACTTGATATCTGATGAAGCTGTTGATCTTAAAGCAGGAGAAAGGCTTGAGGCTATCATAAGTAATGTGATGGCTAAGGAACTTATCAACACCACCTCGACACGAGAGGAGCAGATTTTACGGAAGCAGCAAATTTTAGAAGAGCTTCAAAAAGTGGAAAGAGAGTTGCAAGAAAAAGCCCAAGCCCAGTTACTATTGAGTGCACAGCATCATTTAGAACAACAGCAGCAGCAACAGCAATTGCAACAAGTCTTACAACAACAAGGGAATAAGCCATTGCACAAGGTTCTACACAAACAGTTGGAAGAACAAGTGAAGCGGAAGAGAGAGAGCACACAGTCGGATGTGATATCTAGTCCAGTTGTTTCATCATCATCATTAGATTTGATTGCAGCCGACACTTTGCAAATGTCCAACAACCTTGATAAACAAGGAACAAGGACCAGTACAGGTGATCAGCAGAGTAATGGCATGGTTAAACCAAATATTTGTGCAGGGGTTTCCAGCGGGCCTGCAAATCCCTTTGGGGCCTCTATTAATGATTTACAGAATCAAGGGGATGAAGTACTTGAAGCAAATAAAGGAAACATCAGTAGTAAAACTGGAACAAAACGGAAGAATACCAAGAATGATGGAAACTTTCAGAAAAATAATGGAGGCCATTTGAGTGTGAATGGTGGTTTTTTATCATCTGAGCAATACAATGGTGGTAAGTTCTTTATAATGATGTCCTGCAATTTGTGTGTGTGGGTGGGGTGGGGGCTAAGCTATATGAACAGACAATTATCATGTTCCAAGATTTATTCTGTCAAGCCCTCCATGGCCTAAGTTGGACATAGTGATTGCTTTGGCATGCTCTTTCAGACCCTATTTTAATCTCAGTGTTAAGGATTTTTGCTTACTTTTTTTTATTTTAATGCCACTTTGTCCAACCCTGTTTGGATTTTTAATATAGCTTCACTATACACTAATCTTATCCTTATTGAAGCTCTAGGATGGCCAGGCCATGGCCAGTTTTTTTCTCTCACTGTTTTTTATTTATAAAGGTACATACATGTCAACCTCATAGTTATCCCTACAGATATGCTACATTGGTATGCAAGAGCATAAATTACACAAAATTTGTATGAATTTGTGCATTTGGAGAGTAGTGATGCACATGAATGATCACAAAATAGTTTCCAAAAAGAGAAAAGCACTCACCACATTATACCATTTCTCTTTAATTATTAACCCTTGATGTGACAAGTTTTGCTGCAGGTAAAGGTATCATAACACTGTCTTTGTTTTCCTCAGGCAGGCAACTGTTTATATATTCAGATTCTTTGACTTAACATGAAAAGTTCTCAAACTTAATTTGATTGGCACATTGGGCCCTGGAACAAACATACTGTCTTTGAACTTGCATTCATCAAGAATGTTTTACAAATGCTTGTTTGAAATACAGGCTACCTAAAAAACATTAAAATGTTTTGATAACCAGCTTGGTTCATCTTCAAATGATGATTTAATTCAGGAAATAATGGCTGTTGATGGAGATGGTGGCAATAATTTTTATAGTTTTGAAGTATATCAGATTAGTTTAGCTGGGAAAGTGTTATAGGAAATGTCGTTTGGTGATTTTGAACCTGACAGTGGTGTTCAATATTAATCCAGTGTTCATGCTAGAAAGTATTTCAGCATAGTGGAGCTGGGAAAGTTTGAATGAGAATGCCAGTGAATGATGCTGAAGCCAAAAATGATGTTCAGTTTGACTCCATTATACATGCTAGATGGACAAAAATAGATGGCATGCCATTCACCTCATTCATTGGAGAGCGTTATGGTGGCCTAGTGGTTAGAGTGTCTGCCTCGGATGTGGTAGGTCGTGGGTTCGATATCGTCTGAGTCATACCAGAGACTTACAAAAATGGTACTTACAGCTGCATTGCTTGGTGCTCAACATTAAGAGGTTAGTGTAAGGACTGGTCGGCCTGGTGTCAGGATAATGTCACTGGGTGGGACATCATGCTTCATGTCTGTGGCATGATGCCCCAGTGCTAAACATCACCATAAACTGCCTAACTGCAAACATTGTAATGATGTGATTAAATAAGCATATGCTTATATAACTAGAGGAGACATCTTTTGAGGATTTTGTTTAAAATATAGTTCTGACAGTGGCACAGGCAGTAAGAACGATGGATATTTGAATGTTAAGTACAGTGGCACAGGAAGTAAGAACAATGGATATTTGATTGTTAAGTAGAGTGGCACAGGAAGTAAGAACGATGGATATTTGAATGTTAAGTAAAGTGGCACAAGAAGTTAGAGTGTTTATTTAAGTGTTCAGTAAACATTGAATGATGACAGTCTCCCTGCCCCTTTTTTTCCTACTACACCCATATTTTGATATTTTGGTGACAAGGGGAACACCCTCTTTGAGATTAGTTTTAGCAGCATATCTGCTTTATACTTTCTATACTTTAAATACATTCTTTTAAAGTTCCTGTATAATTTTATTCCTCTGTTTTTGTGTGTGTACAATTTGTCAAAAACCCATATAATATCCATTCATTTTTATGGGGGAAGAACATGCCTGTTTGTTTTTGTTTTTTTTTTGATTTTACGAATCTTTTTCTTCACATAATGGATAGAAATGAACATTAAATAAGGATTGATGCACTTGGTACAGCAGAGAAAAGAAGCAGCAGTTGTTTATGTTTAAATTATTTCAGTGCAGGATAATATTATTGGTAAATTTGTGATGTGGAGAGTATGAAAAGGTGGTATTGTTATATTAGCACATAATTATCCAAGATATCTTAGTTTCCTGTTTAAAGCCCCCTTTTCCACCTGGATTTTTTTCTTCTTTTAGACCAGATGCCTTTTAAAATCCCAGCAATTTAGCAAATAGGTAGAAAGCGTCGATATGTAGCTAATATTAGCATTATTTATTGAGTTAACTTGTGAGCCAAGGGTCATGGGTTCATTACCAGCCCTGTCCAGCCCGGTGTGTCCTTGGGAAAGGCATTAAGCTTTTATTTCCTTGACATTATATGGCTGTGAGCTATTAAAACCACCCCACCCCCAAATCCCAGAACAAAACATGTAGCTTCAAAGAAAAACTAAATAGACTGAGCTTGCTTTGATTCCTTTACTATTTGTTTTGGAAATCTGTTCACATTTTTATATTTATATTATTAGTGGGTCAGACAATAGTTTTCAAGTTATTATTGTAAAAATAGTTTAGTTTTTAAGATGGTGATGGTGTTGGTAGTGATGATGGCGATGATATACAGTATGATGATGGTAACAATATTAATGATGTTTATGGAGATATTGATGATGCAAAGATGGAGAAAATGGAAAAATAAGCTCTTTACATAGTAGTAAGAGAAAATTCCATAAATTTAGGTTACCAGCTGTTAAAAATTTAAAAATTTAAAAACTTCTTAAAATTAAATGATTCTGAAATGTTGTTGGGACCATGAATCGATATACAGGAGTTCTCTAGTATTCTCTTTGTCCATCAGTCTCAATGTTTGCAAATGTAACCAGCATAGCTCTGTAACCTTTATACTTCACTGAATGCCATTTGGTTGGCAAATTTGCCTATTGCATGTAGATAGTTTTAGATAGTGTTTTAATGTTGCATCTTTTCAGATTCAGGTCTTGACATCTTTATTGCCCTTTTTCCATCTCTTTATTACGTCTCCAATGCATGAGATCCTCATAATCAGCAGACATAGTGATGCAGCTTATTGTATGCATTGTCTTGTACACCTATATGGGCCCTTTTTGCATTGTGTTATGGCCTTTGACAATTAACTTAATGTCTTTATATGAGATGTTGCTTGTAACTAGCATACTTTAGCAGCTATCATTATATATAATGGAATGTCATTTGGTTGGTCAGTTTACAAAGTGTGTAGATGTGCTGTTAAATGGTCTAATCCTTTCATATCCAATTTGTAACAGAAGTATTGCATTTTTTCATTGGTCTTAAATCTCCATTACAACAGATACTTATAAATAGCATGGCTCAGGAACGTAAATCAACATATTCAAATGCAGTTTGGTATGTACGTTATCTCAGAGACATAAATATACCTTTATGGGTTTTGTTTTGGCAACTGCATTTTGAATAGAGTTATGATTGATGACAATTAACTTTATGTCTTCACATGGGATGTTGCATGTAGCTCAATGTTCTGCTGCAAATTGATGAACATTATCTCGGAGACTTTCTTGTATGCATTTAGTTTCCATTAGATGAGTGAGGACTCTCAGAATGCTCATCCCCTTGACTTGTGTTTCCTCAAGATGACTTCACAAAAGTTAGTTAGATTTCAAACAGATTTGTCACGTAGCTTCAAATTGATGTTACCTTGAGTGAATTTAATTTCCAGCATTCTTTAACATTATTTATATTAGTTAGGGCCCTGACTGGCTGGTCTCCTGGCTTTGGTTTCTGCAGGATAACTTTACTAAGCTTCTTTGCATTTCAGCCAGATTTGGCAAGCTCTATACATTGATGAGACTTTGAATGAATTTAATTTAAAATGTTCACATTGTCATTAATACATGTGGTATGGGGAACTGTTGCATTAGTGATGACTATCTGTCCTCCAAAACATAACATTAGGTTGCTATTATTAGACCTATTAGGTGACTTACCACTTACCATATGCAGTGGCAGATTATCAAATTTGGAGCTGTATGGACCAAAGTCACTGCCATTGGAACATAAAAATGTAATGTACCTTTCTACATGACTAGTTAAATTTCCTTGGCCTAATTTTTATCATTGGTGTACTACACTTAGACTGGGACAGTTACCTATTGATTCTGAAGCTGACATGAAAGGTTAAGGTCAGTGGAGTTGATACAGTTTTATTGATTTCTACTCAGAAAGTTGAGTTTGCTGAGTCCAGTGTTCATTAATCTTTATAGTTTTCATGTGGACAGAGGTCCTGCCCTATTAATTCCTGAGCCAAGAGGTCAGTGGATAAGGTCACAACAACAAAAATTGACTGGGTTGTACATGGTAATTTTTATGAAGTTTTGTGCACTCTGTTTTTATCAAAGTTATAGTTGTTCTATATTTGAGGAAGAGCAACTCCCTATCAAGTCCATGATTGACAGGTCATGAGTCATTGTCACTGGAATGTCATGTGAAAGTGTGCATGTGTATGTGATTTGGATTTTTAATGTAGCTGTAACAATGTTTCAGTCATATCACTACGATGTCTCCAGTGTGGCAGTTTACAGTGATATCTAGCACTGGGGCATCATGCCGCAGACATGTAGCATGATGTCCCACCCAGTCACATTATCTTGACACCAGGCCGACCAGTCCTAACACTAACCTCTTAATGCTGAGTAACAAGTGAGGCAGCTGTTAGTGCCATTTTTGTAAGGCATTTGGTTGACTCAGCCTCGGATCGAACCCACGACCTCCCGCATCCGAGGAGGACGCTCTAACCACTAGGCCAGCGGAGCAGTTTATGTGAAAGTGTAAAATTATCTTTAACTACAGTAAATTAAGAGGGTCAGTCATTCTTCTAATGGCTGTTTTTACTTCACCTGGCCACGAGGCAAAGCAGCTTATGGTATGGTCCTTTGTTCATCATGCATCATCCATTTATAATTGATGTTTTCAACATCTCAAAAACTGTTCAACAGAATTTGATTAAATAAAACAATGCATCTTGTCATAAAGTTCTCACAAATTTGTTAAAATGATGCTGATCTGTCATCAGATGTGACCAATGTTACTGACAATAGTTGAACCTTTAAATGACTTCTCAATACAAAAAAATCTGCAATATTTGACCAAGTTTTACAGCATCATATTATATGAAGGTGTTTCATATTTGTTTTCAAGTTATGGGCCCTGGTTGCTTTTCCTCATAACTTTTTCTTTCTGCACCTTCACTTTACAGAGGAATATTCTGTCAATTATATAATTTTATAATGAAGAGACATTGAATGAGTTGGATTTCCAGTAGTTTACCATAAATACTTGCTTATAAGTCATGTCCAACTGTGAACTGCACAGACCCAGATCTAGGATCGCATAATATGCCTGCTGATCTGGGTCTGTGCAGTTTGTTAGGAGTAATGAGTAGAACAAACAACATAGACTTGGATCTACATTTGCATTATGCTACAGCAGATCAGGATCTTTGTTGTTTTCAATTTGATTTATGTTAGTATATATGGTACATCATCATTTAGAACAGTTACAGCCCCTGAATGTGTATTGTCTCCAAACTTGGGGTTTTTCAGCATCATACATCACTACAAGTTCTAGTTTAAACTTTTCTCAGTTCTCATAGTACTAAATTTTTTTCAATAATTCCTTTCCAGGTTCTCAGTCCCAGCAACCAGCACCATCACCTACTTTGCCTCTACAGTTGTCTCTACAGCAACATGTTCCTCCACCCCCACCACCTCTCCAGTCACTGTCACAGCAACAGCTACAGATACAGCACCAGTTTCAGCAACTTCAACAGCAACAACATCAGTTCCAACAACAACAGCAACAACAGTCTGTGATTAACCCTCCCTTGATGTTGAATGAATCCCAGAGACAGCATCTTCAAAATTTGATCTTGCGTCAACAGCAGGAGGTGCAGCAGCAGCAGTTGATTCAGCAGCCAACTACCCTCCAATTTCCCCAGCTTCAGTTGACTCCCCAACAACAGGACCAACTTCTGCAGATGCTGTCACAGCAATCTCTTCCACAGGCCTTTGGTCAGCAGCACGTACCCAGCCAGCAACCATTACAGCAACAGCAACCACAGACCCTTCAGCAGATGTTGCCCCAGGTACCCATCTCATCCCAAGTGCTGACACAGCAGCAACAACAACAATTGCTGCAGCAACAACAGCAGGCTCAATATCTGCAACAGCAACTGCAACAAATCAAACCTCCAGCTAATTTGCAGAAGCAAGTGAAGAACAAGAAGCACCTACTAAACAACCAGTTGGGGAATCAAGATTCAGGATTGGGAATTGAGACTGTCACACCTCCGCCGTCAACTCCTATGACTCCCAACCCATCACCAGTGTCTCCACAAACAATATCTCCGTTGTATGCTCCAATAGATCTGGATGCTCAAACAGAGAGCAATCATGACACTGCCCTGACACTGGCTTGTGCTGGTGGACACGCAGAGCTCGTCCAACTACTGCTTTCCAAAAATGCTGACATTGAACATCGTGATAAAAAAGGTATGTATTTTACAGAAATGTCATTTTAATTTTGTCACTCTAGCACGAATCTTTGCCATCAATACCATATATGCACTTGATTAAATCATTAATATTTTCTGTTTTTGAATGTGTTTTTTTAATTAAAAAAACAATAAATTGTTCCAGTTTTGGATACGGTTTGAAAGTATTAGTTTGATGAATAGAAGTTCTTGATGGGAGATCAGACTGTAATTGGTTGTCATTTAATAATTTGTCTTCCTTAACATAATTTTACACATCTAGTGATAGAATATTCTGGAAAATAATGAACTAACAAAATGATATCTTTCATGAATTCAGAAGATTAGTTGACCTAGAACTAATATTATGAAAGTCGTGTTCATTTATCTTTTGAAACACATTGGTTAAGTTTTGCACTTAGTTCATATACATGGAATATTTATGCCTCAACATTAATACCATTTTATGAACTTTCTTAACTTTTGATCACATGTACCTCAAGTGACCAATTGTGACATATTCAGAGATGCCAGCCATTCTGGATTTTGTGGAGTTGTGAAAAATTGAATATGAAAATTCAGTGTTCTGTATATTATGTTGATTAAATTGCTGAAAATCTAATTTTTTGGTACACAATTGAGAACATCATATTTCTTTGTGGACACAGGTAGGGAGAAAAAATTACTTCAGCAACAATATGATAGATTGGTACATAAAATAGTTTCAAAATGTAACAAAAAGTCATTGATGACAGAACGTGTTCATTGAACTGTAAATAAGTGAAAAATAAGACGACAGAGGTAAGAGACTGGAAATAGTCATATTGTTTTTGACGTAACTAATAATATACATGATCCGGTCATGAGTCCAAACCTCAGACGTTACATTTCTTGTAGCTCCACTAGTGCTGGTTGTTGTACATCATTTGTCTATCCATTAGCACAAGTTTGTTGTTATTACTCTTCCAGAACTACTTGGAGAAGATTGCTGCACACTTTATACACACATTCATTCCAAGGTCTAGTTGGTTGTAAATAAAAATGTCACTGCTTGGATACCCAATATAGTTGCCACAGAAGCCAATTTGAAAATCTTGTTTTTGCTACTTCTGAATGGATTGCCTTATCAACATGGGGTTTTCACTAAAAGACTTCTTATGATGTCTAATGGGTCTATTTGAAAATACTGCTGATCTAACAGTAGTTATCTTGTGAAACTTCTTGTTGCTACTTCTGAACAAAAAGTCTTATTGACATGGGGTTTTCATCGGAAGAGTTTGTGTGGTGTCAGTTGGGTCCTCAGTGAAAATGGTGCCAATCTGTAAATCTTGATATTGCTACTTCTCTTGACTGAATGGTCATATCAACATGGGGATTTTCATAGACTTCATACAATGTCCTTTTGGTCCTGAATGAAAATGTTACTGATCTGAATAGCGACCATCTTGAAAATATTGTTACTTCTTTTCCTTTTAGAATGCCATATTGACATGATAGAAGAATTCTTGTGAGGTCTAGTTGGCAACTACAGTGACCAACTTGAAAAATCTTCTCACTAATCGGTATGAACTGTGAACAGACAGATGAGCCTTTGGAAAAAGTAGGATAAGATGGGCATTTGGAATAAAGAGTGGTCTCCATACAAAAATAATAGCTCCGTTTAGCCACAAAAAAAAAAAGAAAAGAACTTTAACTTTTACCCTTCTGCTCATAATCGAGTCAAATAGCCAATGAAAAACGATGTTTCTAACACAACTAGGCAGTATGTTATTGAAGGATGACGGGGGATTTGGTGTTTTCGAGTCTATTCAGAAATAGCTTTCAAAATGTGATTCCTACTCGATTTTCAGGTGAAAATGACAAAAAGCTCCAGGGGTTAATGTGTTAAGATGTATAATTTGTTTCCTTTTAATGCTGGCTATGTTCTATTTTTACAGGTTTTACACCCCTTATCTTGGCGGCTACAGCAGGTCATGTAGATGTGGTGGAGATCTTGTTAGAGCATACTGCTGATATTGAGGCCCAGTCAGAAAGGACCAAAGATACTCCCTTGTCTTTGGCTTGTTCTGGTGGAAGATATGAGGTGAGAAGATTCATTCCTAACCATGAAAATGAAGAATTATTTACCCTGCATTTCCAGATAACAATATAGGGGTCACTTAATGAGAGTAACATCAGCGACATCATTGGATTCCTCCCTGTAGTCATTGATGTTAGAATTTCTGTGTTGATACAATTTTGTGTTGAAATTTCAAGAACTTGTGTATGATAATGGAATTTCCATGCATGATATTTTTATGCAACTTCTTTTATGCAGCACAAGTTCCTATGTGAATTTGTTTCCATGTATTAACTGTCTTCGACTCAAATGTAATGTAATACTGAAGCTTCTCAACAGTTTATTATCAGGTCAGTCCTTATATCCATTCTTCTTTCAGATCAGTCATTTATATCAATTCTTCCTTATATATAAATTCTTCCAGGAATTTTTCTGTGTTTAGATCCTTAATCTGAAATACATGATCAGTCCTATCGACTGTTAATTACTATTGCTGACTTTTAAGAAGGAAACTTATCTGTTTAAAGAACAGGTGTAATAAACTTATAATGAGAGATTGATAAGAATCTTGTTCTTGATAGGTCAAAAAAAAGGCTTCATACATTTTCAGGCCACAAAAGTCGTGCTTGATAGGTAAGACAGTTTGTCATACATTTCTGTGGTCTGTGCAAGTCGTGTTCTTAATAGGTCAGTCATTGTCACTTGTGATAGGTCAGAAAATGTTTCGAACATTTCTCAGGCCTTAAGAGTCAGACTTGACTGCATGTCATACATTTCTCTGGATCATACAAATCTTGTTCTTAATAGGTTAGTGTCAGTTTTGATAAGGTCAGACGGTACTTCAGATATTTCTCATTGCCATAAAAGTCTTGTTCTTAATGGGTCAGACTGTTTCATACACTTCTCAGGGCAGTATAAGTGTTTTTTGTTGCAGGCATTTCTCAGTGCCATTATAGTCATGATCTTAATATGTCAGATATTGTCATACATTTCTATGTGCCATTGGAATCTTTTTCTTAATAGGTTAGTTTGTGTCAGGAATAGGTCAGATGGTGTTTAAGATGTTTCTCTGGGCCATAGGAGTTATTTTCTTAATAGGTTAATTAATGTCATTAGTAATAGGTCAGATGGTGTTTAAAACATTTCTATGTGCCTTTGGAGTCTTTTTCTTAATAGGTTAATTAATGTCATTAGTAATAGGTCAGATGGTGTTTAAAACATTTCTATGTGCCTTTGGAGTCTTTTTCTTAATAGGTTGGTTAATGTCATTAGTAATAGGTCAGATGGTGTTTAAAACATTTCTATGTGCCTTTGGAGTCTTTTTCTTAATAGGTTAGTTAATGTCATTAGTAATAGGTCAGATGGTGTTTAAAACATTTCTCTGGGCCATAAGAGTCTTTTTCTTAATAGGTCAGGCAGTGTTTAAGACATTTTTTCCACAGTATTTATTTTTATCTCTGTTACTTAAGCAATTTAAGAGACGCATTTTATTTTTCAGCTTGTATTGTTGTTAAGATTCTCTGAAAGTTTATTGCTGAAGTTTCTAAAAGTTGGGTACTTGGATTGCATCATAGTATGGTGTGTAGTTTAGGCACTGTGTTCAATGTGGTCTTTTTTTTTTTGTTCTCAAGATACATTGACCAAAACATCCATCACCACTTTTACACACAAATGGTTGTAAAATGTTTGCATTTATGATTCTGTCCAGTTTTTTAAATTTATTTTTCTTCAGTAATACCTTGTAGATATAAAACTATATTGTCCAACAAAATTGTAGTAGAAACAACAACTTTTTTTGTATTTTAGGTTGTTGAACTGCTGTTGTCTCGCAATGCTAACAAAGAACATCGTAATGTGTCTGACTATACACCATTGAGTCTAGCTGCATCAGGGGGATATGTAAATATCATCAAGCTGCTACTCTCCCATGGAGCAGAGATAAATTCAAGGTCAGAGTAAGAAAAATCAGAATTTCTTTGATTGCAAGTTGATATGGACTTTGTAAATTTTGTTGGTGTACTATGAATTCACATCTGCAGAGCACTAGTGTTCCTAGAGTTGGTGGTTGCTAAATGCACATTGGAGAAGAATTGACCTGTGAAGAAGCTAAGACTGCTGCTCAATTCATGGGTTTAAGTGCTAACATAAAGAACAATTTCTGCAAAATCAAGGAAAGCAATACCAACAGACTGCTCCATTGGCTTAGTGGTTAGAGCATTTGCTTCGGATGCAGGAGTTCAAGGGTTCAAACCCCAGCAGAGTCATACCAAAGACTTATAAAAATGCTACTTGCAGCTGCCTCACCAGGCACTCAGCATTAAGAGGTTAGTGCTAGGACTGGTTAGCCTGGCGTCAAGATAATTTGACTGGGTGGGACATGATGCTACATGTCTGCTGCATGATGCCCCAGTGCTAGACATCACTGGAAACTGTCACACTGCAGAAATTGTTGCGATATGACTGAACAATTGTTAAAGCTATGTTGAAATTAAATCACACACACATTCCAACAAAATAAATTTATCCACTGTATTTTGAAATGCAGATCAGTACAACAGTATTATGTTATACATTTTGAGAGCTGAACACATGGGGTTTAGCCATATACTGTACGTGATCAGTAATTGATAAAGAGCCAGATAAATATTTTGTTTATTGGTGAAAAGTGAGTTATGTTGATCACTGAAGATAAATAAGTTTGTCAATTCTATAACATCTCTTTTACTGTACACATGGGATACTGATTTTTAGCGCTACTGATCATTGGGGATTTCATTAAAAGACATTATAAGGTCTGGTTGGTCCTAAATGAAAATGGGACCGATCTGATGTCCAATATGGCCACTACAGTGGCCATCTTGAAAATCTTGTTATTGCCAATCCTCCTAAACGAAAAGGAATATTGCAATGCAGTTTTCACTGAAATACTTCTTAACATGTTTAGTTGACCCAAATTGAAAATGGTGTTGATCTGATGTCCACCAGTGGCCAACTTGAAAATATTGTTTTCACTACTCCCCTTGAATAGATGGTTTTTGTTTTATTAAACAAACTCTTAAGATGTCTACTTGGTCCTAATGGTGCTATTCAGACATTCACTGTGCCTGACACATTAGCCATCCTGAAAATTGTTTTATCACTATTTTTTCCTGAATTGAAAGGTCATATCAACGTAGGGTTTCACTGAAAGACTTCTTATGATGTCTAGTTGGCCATAATGAAAATGGTGCTGATCTGACTTTGCCATAATGGCCGTCTTAAAAATCATTGTATCGCTATTTCTTGATGGTGATCATCAGAAATGGTGCCAATCAGACATCAAATATGGCCACCATAACATCCATCTTGAAAATCATGTTATCATTGCTCCTTCAGAAGGAAAAGTCAAATCAACATGAGTTTTCCACCAAAAGACTTCTTGTGATGCCTTGTTGAGCCTAAATGATAATGCTGGTATATGTACTGCAGCAGTACTGCAGCAGATAATTTGAAAATGTTATCACTGAAGAATATCGAGATGGCTTCAACATTATGCAGCTCAAAGAATGGAATGGCCTTTCTTGTATAAAATTCTTGGAATATTTTCAGCCAATAGAGCATCAGTCACTTCAAGTGACTCATGTTTTTTTTTTTTGTCTTCACATTATTTTGTTGACAAGGGGTGAGATTGTCCCTTTTTAATGAAAATTTTGATAGCATCTCCACTTCAGTTGATGTCTAGTTGATCAAAATTCGAAATGATAACAGTTTGAGAGTCAGTATGGCTACCATGGCAGCCATCTTTAGAATATTGTTAATATTTTAATTTAAAAGAATTGGAAGTCCTATCAAATTAGTAATTTCCACCAAAAGAACGTGTGATGTGAGGTTTAAATGAAAATGGTGCCACTCTGACATCCAATATGTCCACTACAGCCGCTAATTTGAATGTTTTGTTTTGCTGAAGAATGTCGAGATGGTTTCAACATTATCCATTTGATAGGAAGAAATAGTCTTACATTGAATTCCAGCAAAATTCTTTTGAACCAGTCAGATGTAAGTTTGAGAGACTCTAGTTATTATTTTGTTGTGGCTACAATCATGAATTTTAAAGGTTAAGTAAACAAAGATTCTTATGTGAAGACACTGCATACATTTAAAATGTGGTAGGAGTTGTTGGCAAATATCTCACTTGTGGGGAGGCAATTTTCTATTAATTATATGTGTAACAAGTCATTTAGAACAGTAAATCTTGTTTTTATTTCAGGACTGGCAGTAAGCTTGGAATTTCACCTTTAATGCTGGCTGCTATGAATGGTCACACAGCTGCAGTCAAGTTGTTACTAGATATGGGAAGTGACATAAATGCACAGGTAAAGTTTATATTTGTCTTTGAAATGGAATCTTTACAGAAATTAGGGAAGTTTATTTTTTCATTATTTCGCAGGTTTATTCACATATTTTACTGTCACAGATCTTGTTGACAAGAAATAAGGAAGGTATTTCACAAGTATAATGCAAAATTATTGTAGGTACTTCATGTACTCGCTTATAAGTGGAGTCCAACTGTACAGACCCATATCTGTCATTGCATAATGTGCCTTCAGATTTGTCAGGAGTAATTATATGAGCAAACAGCATAGACACTGATCTACAGGCACATTATGCTGTGGCATATCAGGATCTTTGTTGTTTGCAGTTTGACTCAACGTATAAGCTAGTAAATACAGTATTTTACTTACTGCAAGGTTTACATTTTGGATGGTTGACTTTTGCAATGCTTTTGTTTGGGACTTTTTTGTTGACAGCATTGTTTTTTTAATGAAATTCCATCTGTGCAATAATAGTTCTCGATGTAGAAGAAATTTCAGAAATCTTGAGGCTTTTCAGAGAATTCATAATTGTAGTTTTTTATTGCTAACTTAAAGTGCATTTTTTTCCTTCCCCAGATTGAGACCAATCGCAACACAGCGTTGACTTTAGCATGTTTCCAAGGTCGGCATGAAGTTGTGAGCCTGCTTGTTGACCGCAAAGCTAATATCGAGCACAGGGCTAAGGTGAGTCCCAACATTAGAGCAGAGTTTTTCTTGACCTTCTTGTGGCTCTAAAGTCAGAAAATCTACAAGCTATACGTAAGTTCCTTGTATGTCCTCATAATAGCAGAAGGGGGCAAATGGCTGCTGTCTGTCCATTGGCATTTTATCCTGAATCCATGGGAGACTTGTTTAAAAAAAAAAAAAATGTAGTTTGGATTAAAGCATTGTGGGGCTGCTCAGTGGGGTATAATGTCCCCTCCCCCAAGTTCAGTCCATTAAATAATAAAATCAGACCTACAACATTGTTTGCCCTACTGGCTACATACTGGTGGTCTGTCTGTCTTCCGTCTGTCTGTCCTGTCAGCACAATTTTCTTATCATTTTTCCTTCTGAATTACTTGGAGGATTGCAATGAAACTTGGCACACATTCTGGTCTAGTAAGGCCAGATTGAAAATGGTGTGGTTTTGACATCCTGTTTGGCTGTCGCTGTAGCCAACTAGGAAATCATGTTAATGCAAATGCTTCTGAATGGATGATCACATCATAATGGGGCTTTCATTGAATGACTTACAATATCCAGTTGGACTTAAACAAAAATGGTTATGATCTAACATTGATGTGACTGCCTTGGTAGCCATCCTGAAAATCTTGCTGTTGCTCAGTATTGGAGATGGTTTCAACACCCGACAGTTGAAAGAAGGAATAATTTTATTTGGATCTTTTGAAATTCTTTTAAGCCAGAAAGGTCAGACCCTTTGAGGAGCTCTTCTTGAAATTAATATGTACCACAGAGGTATAAATTTTTTGAAAATCAACAGCTGTCCCTGGGCAACCAACTTTGAAAAGCTGCCCAGTAAATTACTTTGGTTGCCCCAAAATTTGCAGGAATTATAGGTTACTGCATTTGTATGGGAATTTTTTTGGTGTGTTTTTTGTGTGATTAATACTGCACAACTTTGGGAGTGCAGTATTAGTCTGAAAAAATAAGTTAATTTGTTTCCTATACAAGTGCAGTAACCTTTTCATTATATACTCATTTTGTTTTCCTACCTAAGGCTTAATAATAAATGAATACACTACAAGAAACAAAGTAATAAAATTTATGCTGTATTTAAAAAAAACAAAAACAACATTATATATTCATCAATACATAGTAAAAATATTAATGTGCACATAGCACCGCCCAGCAACCATTGAACTTCACGCTTGACATTAGTTTTAAAAAAATCTAATTTTGGTCTACTTAAAAATTAAAATTTAGAGTTGTATTTTGAATGAATGTGCATTGAAAAAACTTTTCCAGTTGGTCTGCAATGGATGGATTTTGATTTTTTGCTGATCCAACTCAATTCTGCTTTTCTGCTTATGATGGACTATATTGGGTCAGTTCAGTGCAGTAAGGAGAATGTGATTTCAGGTGGAAATGTAGTTGAAAATACAGCACAGTATCATTGTGTATCAGGTTTTCCATGACATGGGTAATGTCATTCAGGTTTGCAGAACTAAGAAAGTACATTCTGATGAAATTCAAGATGCATAAATGTAAGTATATTTATTATCATTCTTATTACCAGCTAAAGAAAACATGTTTCTGTCGTGTTACTTGCATGCTATTTGTCGAAGGGACACAGTCCCTAGACCTATGTACCTGACCTGGCTTCTATTGCTAGCCTAACATTGTCTCAGAAAATTTAAATAGGGAAAATTGCAATGTAGCTGTTGTTTGATGGTCCATTTAGCCAGCAGAAATAAGACTTACTGGCTCTGAGGGTCTTAGATTTTTACCAACAGTTATTTTTTTTCTTGAATTTTGAATTTTGACTGACTTGTACAATGGTACGTATCTGATAAGATATGCAATAGCCCTTGGCCTCAGTATGTTTTTCTGTGCTATTGTTATAGTTATAGACGAGAGAGAGAGAGAGAGAGCTCTGGTCAAACCAATCTATTTGTGAAAAGTTACAAACATTTCTCCTAAATGGCTGTTTAAATGATCAGTATGGTCTTTTCATACTGTGTCTCTCACATTTTATTTAGGACATTGTGAATATCACGTTTATTTGTTTGCTTGTTTGAATGTTTCATTTGTGACTCAGTAAAATTGTCCACATCGTTAACTCTATCATCTCTACTTTCAAATGGATGAAACTGCCTGTTTGGTTTATTAAAAATACAAAAGTAATAAATCGAAAGCTGAAGCATCTGCTACATGAGTGTACATTGTTTAAAACCAAAGTAGTTCCTATTACATGATACTAATTTTAGATGTGTGTTGTGCACTATGGAAAAGTACTGAATGGGTCTATCAATGGAAAGTTAATGGAGAACAAAATGAGCATATATACACACAGACAAACACACACACACATGCCAACCACTATGCTTTTGGCGTAATCATTACACATTTTTTCACTAAATTATGCCTTATGCGTAACTGTATTTGTATTATGCGTTTTTGGTACATCCCCCTCCAAAAAAAGTAATAATTTGTTTTCTCATTTTTATTAACATCCCATTAATTCTACAGACCATGTTCTAGAAAAGATGGCTTCTATGTAACTATGACACAAGAGTATGCTTGTCCAAAGACTTGCATACACTTTCCTAACAATATTATGTTCTATTTATAGCAGTTAACCTATTTCCAAGAAACATGCTGGTTTCTACTTTTACTTTGTAGTTTCCAATCAGTAAGGAATGTATTGAAATTCCCATGTATTCTTGTATCAGATTTAATAAGTTCAAAAGCATGATTTTCATTTTTCATAACAAAATTATTCCAAAAATTAATGTTTTTTTTTACAGAATAGTTGTATTTGTCACAAATTATTTTTAATATTATGAATACAATTATATGTATGAATCTTTAATTATATCAACATGGATTCTAAAGAGGAGGTTGTTAAATATATTCAAGCCATATCCAACTTTTGCACACAAAAAACGGATTTTATTTTTCTGTTATACTGCATATTTAAAAAAAATACTAAAGAAAGCCCTAATTAGCATAGTGTAAGTGTTTATCATTATGATCTGTCAGCATAGAATTGTGAAAGTGTAATTACTTTTTGAAGTCATCCATATCAAAGCACTATTACGATAATGGTGCCCAGGATGTTGTGGAGGGATTAAAAATAACTACAATCTCAGGATGTGGCTCAGTAGAATGCAATTATTTAAGTTAAGATTTTTTTTTTTTGGTTGACATCTGTTTGTGTAGTTGTTGTTCTGCAATAAACTGATCAGTGCCAGAAAAAAAGCATGCCTGATACAGTGAACTTAAACATCTAGTATTAGCCAGCTTCTGAATTGCCTGTTGATGGTTGGAAGTAGGAAATATGCATAATTGTCTCTGACAGGTAGTTGTTGAATCGGTAGCAATCATTAACAATTGTATAAATAGAAATTAGTAGACCTATAGGTTGCTCATACAAATTAAAATTTTTATCATAGTATTGGACTCATTGCACAAAAAGGTGGTGGCGGTGATACAGTTGGTTGTTTGAAGCTGACATTTAGTTGTTCTGGGCTGCCAGACAATAAATTCTTCTACCATGTGCCAACATAATGAAGGCTAAAATATTACCATGTAAACTCCAATCTGATGCTCAAAAGCCTAATGTAATTGGATTTATCAGTTCTGTGTGTGTATGTGTGCATCCTTGCATGTGTGTGCTTTTATTTTGGTTGCATGTCATGTTTTATATATTTTTCCTGTGTTTTATTCAGACTGGCCTTACCCCTCTTATGGAAGCTGCTTCTGGAGGTTATGTAGAGGTTGGGCGTGTACTGCTAGATAAAGGGGCTGATGTCAATGCACCACCAGTACCATCTTCCAGAGATACAGCTTTAACAATTGCTGCAGACAAAGGACACTATAGATTTGTAGAATTGCTCTTGCAGAGGTTAGTATGATGTACTGTGAAATAGTTTAAAGTTGTTGGGTTCCAATTTTTGTGCAACACCTAGGTCACAAATTTAAAGTTGGAATAAAATATCTACTAAGCTGACACTCACCCTGTCCCCCCCCCCCATATCATATACAATGGAAAGGCATCGCTGGTTCTTTCTTTCTTTGAATACCATGCCTGTCTATAATGCTGAAAAATGTGAAATATACATTATTATTAGAACATGAATAATGTGGAGTGCTGGAACTGACTTGTTGCAATTTAATTTGATTGCAAAATTTAATAAACATGAAACCTCGTGTGAGATTGTAATGTTTTGTGTATGTAGATTTTCTCACTGTCCTTGTCTGTTATTTCTCCTTCAGATACGTTCCCCAATCACATTAATGTTAGGGGATATAAGCCTGCTACCTCACAAATCCAGCCCAACTAAAAGAAAGAAGAAAAAAACCTTTTCCATCTAGCTATTATAGACAATGGGCAATAACTCTTGCCTTTTACATCTCCTTACCACAGCCAGGTGTTGCTAGTTTTTAAGCTTTGCTGCTCTACTGGTAAACACATACATTATGCCTGAAACAATCCAAGCCATCTTAGTATTAAAATTGGACCATCCAACTTTAAATTTGGTTTATTGTGTTGGACAATCATTCTAGAGGATATATACATTTTGTTACAATTTGTTGTTTTTTTCCTTCAAATTTGAGGAGCGTTGTCACCTTTTTGGATTTGTCTATTTAAGACCATGTTGCGTGTTGTTGTTGAACTCGTGTTGTCATTTACGAGTTAATGCTACACTATTATTTTTGTCTACTCTTCAGTAATGGGGGTGGTATTAGTGAATTACAGACATGCTGAATAGCTCATTTTTGCTTTGTTTTCTTGTGTAGTTAAAGTATGTCAACTAAATGTATGCAATGCAAAGAAGTTCGAAGCAGAATAGGACAACCATGACCCTTGTATTGTATGTACTAAGTCGACATCGTCTATGCCAAACAGCATGTGTAGTACATGGTAGTCTATGCAGCAGTAATCCAGAAGGCATCAGAAGGGAAGGAAAGATGGAATATGTCAATGAAAGATAACATTGACATCCTCAGTATACATCCTAAGTCAAACTCCATTGTGAGTCTTGTGGGGGACACTGTGCCCCCCCCCCCCCCCCTCCCCCCCAGTTTGTCACTTGCAACTATCAGCCACAGTAACATTCATGGCAGTAGAGCAGAATAATGTTGGTAAAACCATCCAACCTCAACATGCATCATCTGGTCCAGGAAACAACACAATTACTCACTGGGTGAGTGGACAGAAATGTGTTCCATACCACATTAAAGCTATTGTGGAACTTAGTCGCTATGTCTTCAGTGTTAGATTTGGCCTCATTGGCAGTTTTCGGATTCGCAGAGAAATCATGCTTGAGAGGCAACAGCTAGACTTGCGCGAATCTGGACAACTCACCATTCCATTGCTTGTGTGTTGACTGCTTCGGCCAACTTAGAGCTGTTATGACGTGGCACATGTTTGTGGTCCACATCGCTCAGACCTCATCTTACCCTGGCATTACAGATGACCCCGTTTTTGTAACCGTTACTCTTTCAAGGCAAAATTGAAGAAGTTTGGAGGGAAGCAGCTCAAGAACTGACCCTCCAATTCACTGCTAAACCCACATAGGCATTTTGAAACAACTGACTTCCACCACTGCAGAGGGACAATAAGCGGACTAGGGACAAGGGATCTTTTCAGTCAGATATGCAATATAGATCCCAGCCCAGTGCCAGGAGATAAGTCTAACCAAGCTAGTAGGCACCATACAGAGGTGGCAAGAAAGGAAGTTTCTCTGCCTTTAAGTTTCCTAACGCTGACGTTGACCTACCCTCCCCACTGCCTGCAGACAGCCTACCTGTGCTGCAATTTCAGGTTCACTGGATCACCTTATTCCCTTGAATTATTGGATAATCTAGATCATTCAGAGGGGCTTCAGATTTCATTTATCAAAGCCCCCCCCTTCCCATTCCTGTCCCTATTCACAGATGTAACGTCAGATTGGGAGAAGGATGGAATGATGCCTTTCTGCAACAGGAGATATAGTCCCTCAGTGAAAAACCTGGTGGAGATTGTGTAAACACCGCAATTGCTGAGGTTTGATTTCAAGCTGTTTCTTATTCGGAAAGGCAAACGACAAGTTGAGGGTGATCATTGACCTGAGTCACTTCTACCAGTACATTTTGCAGCTTAATTTCAAGATGGAGATGGTGAGATTGGGATGAGTATGCCATCAGTCTTGACCTGACTGATACATATTTTTATGCCCCTGTGTACCCAATGTCAGGGAAATATCTGTTTTGCTGGCCATGCTGCGGATTATCAGTTTTAATCCCTACCCTTTGGCTGTAACATCATCCCTTTAGTTTTTACTAAGGTTGTGGATTGCATCATCGCCCTGTTTTGATTGAATTCTATGATGAAGGCAGCCTACCTGGGCAACATCCTCTTCCATAGACAGGTTGAGAGCATTGGCAATGCAAGATCCTGTTTGCACACTCAAGCACTACTTGAAATGCACAGTAACAAGTTGTGGCATGTGCAGGCGTCCATTTCTTCAGTTGAAAGCTGGGAAAGAGGATATCACACCTCAAGCCCTTCATGGCTGAAATGGGTGTTATGTTCAGCATACTCAGAGGTCTCACAAGATCAGTCGCCTCATGAACATTACTGCATATCAGTTCAGAACGATATCTGCAAGGCTCTTGTTCAG
Organism: Sinohyriopsis cumingii; assembly: GCA_028554795.2. NCBI lineage: Eukaryota > Metazoa > Mollusca > Bivalvia > Unionida > Unionidae > Sinohyriopsis > Sinohyriopsis cumingii. Next base: position 128,806,426 of record CM068825.1, read on the forward strand.
ACATAAAATATCAATCTGAGATAAGTAGAAATGGTTGGTTGGCATGCAGAATGAACTTTCTCAAGCTTTTATCTCAGATTTAGCTTTGCAGAGGCAAAGCTTGATTCTTGTAGTTGGCAGCCCAGATGACCACCAGACTCAATTTAAATAATCAACACAGCCAGTTGGCTTAGCTGGATTCTCTGTTGAAATTTTTCAGGGAAGATTTCAATTATCTTTGTAACCATAGGTAGGGGTCACAAATCAAGTGACCCGAGATTGTGTTGCTTATATAATTAGGAGAACATATTATAGTTAGCATGGGGAATCCAGTCATCATTCTCTGGAATTATACTCCATGTAGAGGTGAAATGCTCAGAATTCCCTCCTTTTGTTACCTATTGTCCTAACATTAATGTGATTGGGGAAAGTATTTGAAGGAGAAAGCAAATTTAAGTAAATTGTGTTTCTCCAAGAATATTCACCCCAATCACATTACTTAAAAACCCTTCCAACCACCCTGCAATGTGAGCTTCCATATTAGTATATTGCTCAGCTTAAAAATTAGTGATGCCTAAGGGTAGGTAATATTCAAAAATAATTTCCCTTTGTCAATATGAGATAGATGGGACAAAATGATTTTTGTCTTTTAGTCATGCTGGATTTGCGAGGTAGCAGGCTTATATCCTCCAACATTAGTTTGATTGGGTAAGTATTCTTGCACAGCGTGTGCATTAATTTCACAGATCCAAGTTTGGACCACATTGTAAGGTCACCCAGCAACAAGGGGTTCCCATGGGGCAATCTTGGCAGGATTATTTCAAACATGAGAGGTTTACAGTCACTGATTTGATCAGGCACCTAATCTCTAAAATTGTTGAGAACTTGACACTTTAATAGTGGTCTTTAAGAATACACAAGGACCTAATTACTTAATATTACAATAGTGGTATTAGACGAGTTTTGTCAGATGTGTGGATAAAGAAGTAGACATTTTCTTTAAGATCTCCACATTTATGCCAGATATTAGCAATGAATAGCTTAATTAATCAATTTAATAACTGCAGTAAAGAGTACTTCTGTTTGCTTGCAAATGCATGGAAATTAATCTTGATATAATTGTTTGCAGAGACATCATTTTTTGTGGGTAAAGGATAGGGCCAAGAATTTTGGTACCCACTAAGATGTACTTTTTACCATTAAAAGCCACAAAAAATAAAGTATGTCACAGTATTTTTTCATTGAAGAATGATCCAGTTGTATCATTTTTCTGTGATGTTAAAAATAAATTCAGGGCCAAAATTGTATTACAAAAATTACTATTTTCATTCAGTTAGTCCAGTAGCATTACAGTTAGCAATAGCAACATGCACATCTGGAGTTATCTTTGCATTATTCAAAATAAATTGACAAATGGCAGTTACCATTTTCTCCTGTTTTCCTTGAATCAACACTGATAATTGCAGGGTTATATAAGGAATATTTTATTTTTCAGATGTGCTGCCGTTGATGTCAAGAACAAAAAGGGCAACTCTCCATTATGGCTAGCTTGTAATGGTATGCTATGATTAGTTGCTTCCCACCTTCCCCCTTCCCCCCCCAGTTTGTTGAAAATGTACTTGTCTTCGTAATTGAATAGGCTGTTTCAGCAATTGCCATGGAAGTGACACATGCAAATTGCTCTTAACTATTCATTATCTAATGCAAGTTAGGTGATATTTGTGCTGATGTGTGTCAGATAGTGTGAATCTGGATGATGAAAGGAGACCGGTTTTGTTTTGTACTATAGCCATCTTCTGTACTACCTTGTGCCCTGCTCTCCTTCTTGCTGCCCTTCCCCTTTTTGGTGGTATTCTGCCTTCTCAGTCCCAGAAGTTTTAATACATAGTATGAGATAACATTCAGTGTTCATTTAAAGCTTGAACCTTGTTCCTTATAACCATTCCTTTACTTGCAGATTTTAAAACAAGACAAAACAAAACATCAAATGCCCTATTTTCTATAGATAGTGCCCACACAGAACACTTGATTGTGGTGAAAGTGCCGTTCTAAGCAAATTACACTTGTCTGGGTCTGAGACCACCCTTAATTTAGCATCTTGTCTAATGACATACAGGGAACAATCATGCAGTATTGTGCAAACTGTATTTTAGCTCAGTTGGTCATAGACCAGAAGAGCTCATGGGATATACTGTTGTCCATCATATGTCCATCCTTTAACTAGTCATCCTATTTGGAGGATTGCCTTGAAATTTAATATGCTTTCACCCCATGGTTAGTTGACCCTCAGTGAAAATGGTGTTACTTGGACATCCAATATGGCCACTACAGCAGCCATCTTGAAAATCTTATCACTACTCCTACATGGCTGTTCATATCAGAATATGAAGTTTTCAATATGAAGTCTGACAATACCAACCCATTTGTATCCCCTACTGATTTCAATAATGGAAATCTTTAATGTAATAAAAAGTGCAGGGAACTTAGTCAATTCGTTCATTGATTTATAATTTCTAAACTGACTGTGAGTAGAGTGGCCCTAACACCGTAATCATCTGCACATTTCATGCTTAACGGAAGTTTACAGTATAATAGAAGGACATGCCATGATCCATTTCCAGTTCCTGGACAAGTCCATTTTTAGCAAAGGGGTGTGTGCACGATTACATATGTACATACATAAGTGGTCTGTTTCCGATATTTACAATGTCGAATCAAGCAAAGGAAAAGAATGACAACAAATTTGCGTTTCATGTGGATTTAACAAACGGTTTAATTTCTATATTCATGTGTGCAAAGGGATATAATTCCAAACTCTCAAAGTTATGTGATTTACGGAATTATCCGGCAGTTGCCGAACAGGATGAACTATGTCATTATGTTGTCTGATAGAAATAAACTAGCCCATAATGTACGCAGTATGGCACCTTGTTAGTGTGGAAAGTGCGTTAAGCATGAAAGGTGCTTGGGATGCCAGTATTAGTGCCATTCTGGTCAAAGTCGGGTTAGAAATTATAAATCAATAATTCAGTTGGCTTAGTTCTGTGCACTTTTTATCACAATAAACGTTTTCGTTATTGAAATCGGTAGGGGGTACAAACAAATGGGGATATATCATCAGACTATAGAAGACTGATTATGATATCTAGCTGGTCCTAAATTGAAAAAAAAATGGTGCTTATCTGACATTGAGAACGGCGCCATGGCAGTCATCTGAAAAATCTTATCACAACTCTAATTGATGTCCATTTGGTCTTAAATGGAAATGGTGCCAATCTGATGATCATTGTGACCTGGTGTCAATCTGACATCCAGGGTGGGTACCACAGCAGCCATCTTTAAAATCTTGTTTGTACTCTTCCTGAATGGAAAGTTGCACAGCTCTTCCCCCATTATAGTGGACCTCGTTATAATGTGATTCCAGATATAATCTAGTACTGCTTTGGACCTCCTGACCAAAATTATACCAGATATAACCATATTGATTGAATGAAAATGAGGTGAAGCTTAGACTTATATCTTCATTTCCTTTTCAGATCACTATTATTTAACAGTCATTATGCTGTTCTCAATATGTTGCAGTTCTATACGTACAGTTCTGTATATTTGATACATAATGCGATTGGTGGTTACAGACTCCGACTACCACATTATAACAAGGGAGAGCTGCCTCTTAAAAATATTGTTATCTCTGCTGTCTTAAGAATCATGGCACTACTCCCCATGAATGGATAATCATTATTATTATATAGGATTTAACAAAGTCCTAAATGAAAATGGTGTCAGTCATTCATTCAGTATAGATGCTGTGATTACTGTTTTAAAAACAGTATCACTACTTTCCAGAATGGATGATTGTTATGGTATGTGGGTTTTTACTAAAAGACTTGTAATGATATCTGCTTTGTCCTAAATGATGTGTACCACAGCAGCTGATTTGAAAATCTTCTTCTTGTCACTGAAGAATATCATCAGATTGTTTCAACACTCAACAGATAAAAGAAAGAAATGGTCTTGTCTTAAATTCCTGAAATTTCTTTTTTGCACAGTAGAACATCAGTTACATCTTATGACACTCTTGTTTAGTTTTGCATTTAAGTTTTGAAATAACAGTATTTTTTTTCTGCAGGTGGTCATCTGGATGTTGTCCAGTTACTGGTAAATTACAAAGCTGACATTGATAGTCAAGACAATCGTAAAGTGTCCTGTCTGATGGCTTCATTTCGAAAGGGGCATGTGAAGGTGGTCAAATGGATGGTTAAGCATGTAACTCAGTTTCCCTCAGATCAAGATTTGTCACGTTATATTGCTACAGTTGCAGATAAGGTAAGCTAGATCAGGATATTTTCTTTAGAGAATCATGCAGTTACCTAATTGTGGAGTTGAGAGCAGTTTGCCTGTGAAATTTATCCAACGACAGTATAATGAAATACTGTAGAAAATGAGCATCACAAAGTTACACCAGTGTTTAATTCTTCCCTCATATGTTTCATTTAAGCTTGTGCTATGTACATAAAGAATAAATTCTAGTATAACACTAAAATATAATGTGAGACACAAGACTTATGCTCTTCTTATGTACAGCTGTGAAATTTGTGTCACATTATTGATTTTGGATGAGAAAATTGGGAGTGTTCTATCAACCTGATTGTTTGACTTTGCTAATGCTTGTGTGCTGTTTCTCAGATGTAAGCTTTGTTTTATAATGCAGGAGCTGCAGAAGAAGTGTCAACAGTGTATGGAGATCATTGTGAGTGCAAAGGACCGGCAAGCTGCTGAAGCAAATAAGAATGCCACCATTCTTTTGGAGGAGCTGGACAAGGAGAGACAGCAGGAGGAGAGCAGGAGGGCTGCTGCTGCCAAGAAGAGGGAAAGGAAAAAGAAGAAGAAGAAGGAGAAACAACAAGAACAAGGCGGTGATAAGGAAACCAGGTTTAAAAGCAAATATTTGTTTTTCTTGCAAAGCGTAGGTTTTATTTTCATATGTCATTGTCATTGTTGTTGATACAGGTGTCAACATGAAGTTTCAGCATTTAGCTTATTTTCCTGAGACTGTTCCATGTACATTTGTGAAATTGAATAGGTGTACTCATGGTGGGGGAGGTTTTTTTTATAGTGACCTGCTTTTCATGCATATCATCTTTGCTGGGTATTTGTGCTGTGCCTCATTTACATACTTCTTAATTGTCTGTCGTGTTTATGTCTGTGTAATTTAACATTTTGTATAATGTGGAGCTAACTGCAATAAGTGGAGGCACAACTCTGCTGATGCAAAATATAGATCTGAGATTACACTGTTCTCAGGTACTTGTTGCATGACCATAGTTGCTAATTTGGATCTCAGGTTTGACTGAACAAGGGATATTTTAGAGTGATATACTTCAATTTAATCTGTAGATTTGTACTTAGAGTAATCGTGGAAGAAATCTCAACACCAGACTTGAAAGCTTAGATGTTTTGCACAGGAGATTATTACACGTGGTGAAGTTCTGATGAAATAATTAAGGTCATCCATCCCATGGCATGGCCAAGTTATCAAGTTATTTACTAACATCTTGATGAAAGGAGGGGTTCTTACAAGTTTTAAATTACTTACCAACAAATTTAACTTTCAGCAAAACTTCCTCCCCTGAGCCAGAATCTGAGGATTCAAATTCAAAAGAGGAGACAAAAGAAAATATGACATGTATGAACATAGAAGAAGCCGAGAATAGGGTCCCTCTCGCACCACCAACTGCCACAACAACTTCCACATTAGGTATGGCTGTTTTAAATGTTGGAGAGATTTTTTAGTGGCACTGTTATCAGTCTGTACTTTTTCACTCTCTCTTTTTTATAGTGTGTGTGTGTGTAAGAGAGAGAGAGAGAGATGTTGATTTTGAAGAACTAAGCAAGATGTTACATCAGTTATAATAATTACTAGTATATATGGCCACTTGGAAAGAAGCCCTATTTACTACATATTGGATCATCTGTATGCAACTTGCTCATCAAGATCACTTCTGGATGGTTCATCAAGTGTTCTACAAAAGGTAGGATGGTCTGTATAATGTTCAGTTTATTCAGTTATTTTGCATATGTACTTTGCAGGCCTTACACTGCCTACAACCTCTGAGGCTAAGTACAGCAAACCGTCCAAGAATAGGAGCAGCAAGTTGAATAAGGAGGAGCAGAATACCATAACAATGGAATCAAAGATGACCCGGCAAAACCGAAAGGAGAGGGAGAAAAGTCGGCCACAAGATACCAAGTCAGATCATCTAGGACTAGGGATGAGGATTACCTCAACACCAGCTACTGTCACCACCTCATCAGTGTCCACAGTTGTCATGACAGTGGCTTCTAATGATGACCCTGGAAATAAGGGTACGTCATATTTGAAAGGGAGAACAGAAGTGTTGGGTCCTGCATCATCAGGCAATGCCAAAAAGAAGAAAGATGACTTGAAATCCTTAGGTTCAACAGGTTAGGTTCTTGTTTTTAAATACGTGAGTGAAATCTTGGGTAATTTATGTCAGACAGTCTCCCATTAAGCCCATTCCAGGCAGTATCTCCTTACTATAATACTGCCAATCGTGTTCACGTATTACAGAATATTTAAAAAAATTGTGAAGTTGGCATAATTCTGATAGAAAATAATCCTTAAGTACCAGATTGGAAATTCAGGAGAATAGTGCTTCAAGTACCTATCAAATTTTAGTAGCCATAGAGTGATCTACTTGAAAAATTCAATATCCACACAAACTTTTATGTCACCAGACCCTAATAATTTGGTTGCCTTAGACATAAGGAAAAGATATCAGTTGAGTAGGGAATTAATGGTAGGAAATTTTAAAAAAGTGATTTGGGGGGCCCCGAGTGGTTGAGTGGTCTAAAGCGCTCTCCGTTACAGATCTCTGCCATCTCACCTCTGTCTGCACCGATTTGAGTCTCGGATTCAGCCAGTGTGGGTATGTGAGAAAGCTAGCTGGTAGCTTCTAGTGGGTTGGTGGTTCTTTCCAGGATTTTACCGGGTTCTTCCTCCACCATTAATACTGGCCGCCATGTATAGCCTATCGTGTGTTGAAAAATAGCGTTAAACCCCAAAACAACAATAACAAAAATGTGATTTCAAATGAGGCAATTGAAAGAATATTAAAATAGCAAATGGCTATATTAAATAGTATACACAGGTCTATCTTACAGAACTGGACAGTCATAATCTGTTTCAATCTCAGACCAGCCATTAATAATTCATTATTTTTGAAGTTCTCTAAACCATCCCTCCACATGTTGGCAGGCCAAAAAGTCCATTAAAAAAAGCCTTGACCTTCATTTTCTTCTGATGGTAGTTTATATTAATAAAGCCTTAGACACATCTTCATTTGTTAGTTTAAATGACAGTAATTGTACTGTGGATGAAAGTTTATGTATTTGTCTCAGTGACTGCATTTTTATCCATACCATTAACAAAGTCATCTATTATTTTAGTCTAGTTATATTGAATAGGCTATAAGTGACGTGTAGACATGAGAATGTAGGAACTAGCAGTTTCTCATTTGAAAAAGGATTATGGTGTGAATTTAAAGCATCTGCCAATTATTTTTTGCATAAAATGTATTTAAGTGTAATTGGAAAGTGCTGATATTCTATATGCTTCAGTATGATTCTGTGAGTCACAATAAGGGGATCAGTTGACCATTTTCACTTGCCATTTAGAATATTTAGTTGCAAAGTCTGACCAATGAACTAACAACTTGGAGCGCTGTAGAATCTTGTGAGCTTAAACTTTTAAGAATTTAGTTGTTTTGTGAGATGAGTAGTTAAAGTCAACAGAGTTTCACATCATCATGCATTCTGCTGTTTGGGCAATTTTGGATATATAGAGCCATGGGACTGGGACATTGGGGTGACTTGCAGTGTAAGTACACATTACATTTCTGTATTTGTGATTATATTTTTAGCTCACCTGGTTCTAAGGCCAAGTGGGTTTATGACATGGCTTTGTATCCAGTATCCATCTATCCAGCAACAGTTTTTTTTATACCACTCTGGAAGCCATGTTTTTGATCAGATTTGAAGTGTGTACTTGTATCAGCAAGATCTTGTACAGGTTAAACAAGGATCAGTATGCATAATAATGAAGTGGTCTTGCATTTGATTGGGTCATCTTGTTACCACTTTGAAGGCCATATTTCTGATCTAATTTTGATCATACTTGGAATATATGATTACATGAAGACCTCACAGAGTTCTATAATGAGTGACAGCCATGAATATTATTCAGGTAATCTCGCATCTGTCTTAGTTTGTTCACATTTTTTAAACTATTTTTGACCACATGATGAGTAAACTTGATAGGCTTAAATCTTCAGGATATCCAATAAGTTTTGTTATTGAAATTGAGCACGATTAGAAATAGTTTATGAATCGTATGCAACATAATTGTCTCCATCCCCTTTACAATGTCCATCTTGCTAAAGGTGAAACAACCCATGATGCAGAGCTCACCCTTTTGCAGAAAACTGTGCCAACCAGACTTTTAAAAAATTTAGAATGCAGGATGCATTATTTTAAATAGAACAAAATTTATTAATATATTAGGATTCTGATGAATTCCTAAATTAATGAATTTTTTTGCAGAGAATTGTTTCTAAAACTTTGCCATAATTGAAATTCTGGGATTCTTAAATTTTTGGGAGCAAGTTTGATATGTTTAGTGAAAAAGTTTGCTGCTAGTATTGTCATTTGAAGTGCCTGAAATAGTTGCTGATTTTGGGGTATCACATGTATTGTTTATTATTTGTGGCATTCATGTGCGGGTGCAAGCTATTTTTGTTTTGCATTTTCAATTTCTGATATAAAGAAAATCACCCCAGTGTTGTTGAAAGACTTTCAGATTTAATTACCAGGATGAAGGAAACACATGGCCGTAATGCACAATAAAGCCTTTGTGCCAAATACATTACTGTTGACCACAAATTAAAGGTTTGTCTTGATAAAATCACTTATAAAGATTTTGCATGACCTTGATGTTTTATACTATTACAGTAATGAGCCAGTTTAGAGCCCACAGTTTATATTTATCTGAACAAAAAGTTTTGGTACATGAAATATATTGATTTGTATTTATGAAAACAAATGAACAAAATTAAAATTTTGGTTTATGAAAAACTTAGGGCCATGACTTGGATTGTTAGGTGTACAGATTTGAGTACTGCATTACTCAGTATTAAAGAACCTGAGTTCCCTCTTTTCGACTTTTTATGCAGATATTTTGATAATGTAAATAAAAATAATTTTTTAAGATACACACAATTTGGACAAAACCCATCCCCTTCCACTGTAGCTGATAGAGAGGAAATTGTTTGCTTTATACAACTGACATGATTTTATTATCTTAGTGGGTAGTTATTGCATTAACAGTATTTAAAAAGATTCAGCTCGAAGTTGTAAAAAACTTTTTTTTATACAGATATTGATATCAGCATTTGCAGAGTTTGTAATTTTACCTGTTTTCATTCTCTGTTTACAAGCAAAGTAATTTTGAAATAAGTGTATTTATTTACTCATACTGCCTCTGAGCAATGAATCCAACATACATTTAATTTGGAGGGTTCCAGAGTTTTCAGGGAGGTGTAAAGTGCTAACCCTTACCCATCACTGCTATCTCATCTTTGTCTAAGTTTGAGTCTCAGACTTGGGCAGTGTGGGTATGTGAGAAAGCTTGCAGTAGCTCCCCATAGGTCATTGGTTCTTCATGGGATTTACCCAGATAGTTATATGGAAACAGTACAACAGCTTCATCAATTTATGCATTTTTGTTGCAGTGAAAATATAATTTTTCACAAAACAAAACAAAAAACTTGATTTACACCATTTGTACTGGCCACATGTGTCGCTTATCATGTGCTGACAACCCACAACAACAGTAATGACAATGTATATTTGTCTTGAAATTGTACTGCTTCTTAAAATCAATGGACTGATACATGTGAGTAAAGATTTAATTAAGATGTAAATAAATGCCCAATGAATTTTAAGTGAGTAAGCAAACTGGTCAGTTAACTTTGTTAATTAGCTGCAATAAACAGTTGGATTAGAAATGCATGGACTCCTGTTTAAACAGAGAATTTGATCCCTACCGGCTGTAGAGTATACACTAGTTATTGGTGTACTCAATAAAGTTCTCAGTCTTTCTAATTAATGTTGCTACTAGAGAACTCTGAATTAGATTTATGTTGTTGTCAGCTTGGTTAAAGTGTTTAGACACTGGGGTCTCATTATTGCAGTTATCCCTGAAGTGTTCTTTTATTCTTTCTTGAAATGTCCTTATTGTCTCACCTACATATTGTTTGCCACAGAGATGGCAGGTAAGTAAATGACTTGTTGTGCAATGACCTCTTAACTTTGAAGTACATTTAAGGTTTGTCAATGCTTCTTAATATATTAGATGTATAAATTTTCATGCAAATGGTACAAATTAACAGTCTTGCAATCTAGTTCTTTGTGAACGTTGTACCTGGGTGTTTACTTGAAAACTTGGCTCTTATTGATCGCATAATTTAGGACAAATTCTCAATGCAAATATTGATTCCTTTTGAAATGTTTCTGGCAGAGTCCGGTTGAATCAAGTTGACAGTTGGTCAAAGAGATGATATTGCACATTGAAGAAATAATTTTTTATGTCTTATGGAAAGATAGCTGATGTTGTACTACTAGATTTATTAACCTTCAGAGTTGGTTTAAGTAGATCTAAACATTTTTTACGTCTTGCGTTAGTTGAAGCTTTGTTAAAGTATGAGCCTGGTAGTCTCTTATTTCATAGAATAACTTGTTTCACAAATCTGATGAGTTACAAAGATAATGAATACAGTCAGGAACCAGGGGTGATTAGACTACTCCAATGAATGAGAGCAGCACCTCAATGTCCTGTTGGGCAGTATCTTCTTACAGTGAAATGTCGGCTCTGATGGTTGAACTGTTCTGGTAACTGCACTCCTGAAGAATTTTAGGCCTTGTCTGAGGGCAGAAAATTACGTTCAACATTTGGACTGTTCTCACTATTTTATGTTGGGGTATGTTGGGATTTTTTTCTGCCAAAAGGTTATTTGTGTTCCCCAGATTCATGTATTTTTTTGCCAAATGTTGATTTTTCATGTGGCTTTGATAGCCAATAGTGAAAATGCTGCTAGTATCATGTTGTTCAGTCAGTGAATCATCCAGGCCTAAATGACCACTCCATATTCTAGGCAACATGTGTAAATATAATGATATACATGTATACCATGTTGATTTAATAAGATGATTACTTGGCATTACTTGGAATGTTTTTAGTTTTCTTGATTATCTTGTAATTCACCATATCTGGTTGGGTGATGGTTGTACCAGTTTTTCTGGTTGCTGCAAATTGTGATTTTAAAACACCAGACTTCAAAAAAACAAAACAAATTATGATATTTCTATGGAAACAGTAGAAAAGTTTAATCAGTTTATGCATTTTTGTTGCAGTGAAAATATAATTTTTCACAAAACCAAAAAATAGATTTTAATAGCAAGACACATGTTTATCATCAGTTTCCATTCTTTTCAGGCATAGGAGATCTGGATGATTTTGGATCTCTCCCAGAAATATCAGATAGGGATATAGAGAAGCTCCGAAAGAGTGTGGAGAAGACAAAAATAAGTTATGGGTAGGTAGAAGCTATTGACAAAACATGTACAATTTACCATATGTGTTTTATCTCATACAGTTGTACAAATTTTTCTTGCAGTGCTGTCATTTACATCTTTTATCTTTTCTGTTAACAATTCAAATTCTTTGTTACTTTCGGAACACCAAGAGCATCAGAGAAAGCTATTTGAAAATTGAAAACGGGCATATATTTTGAGTGCTTCAGGTCACTGATGATTATTATATTGACAACTTCTTACACTGAATCTTGAGAAGAAGTGGACAGTATACAGAATTCATATTGTCCACTGTTTAGTTCTTTATTTGTCTATACAAGCATCTGGGAATTGTTCAGTCTGTCCACAATATGAGGGTTTTATTAGCTCTACTGGTCATAGACTAGAAGAGCATATGGGATGGCCAGTTGTATATCAACCATGAACATCTTATGTAGCCATTTTGAATATCTTGTTGTCACTACTCCAGAAGAATTGATGGCCATATCAATATGGGGGTTTCCCTGAAAGATTTGATATGTCTGGATGGTCCTAAATGAAATTTGCTGGCAATCTGAAATCCATTATAGTCACCATGGAAGCCATCTTGAAATTATTTTACTCCGAAAAAGAAAGTCATATTCACATAGGGTTTTGACTGGCTTTCTTCACATCCAAACAGTCATCTTCCTTTAGAATTCTAATGATGTCTAGTTGATCCTGACTGAGAATATTCCACTTGGACATCCAGTATGGCCATCAGTGCCCATTTGTATTGTTATTGTTATTCCTCCTGAATGGAAGGTCATATCAACATGGTGTTTTCACTGAAAGACTTCTTATGATGTCAAGTTCCCTCAGACAGCCAGTATTTCCACCAGCACAAAATTCTTATCACAACTCCTTTTGAATGGATAGTCAGATCAACATTGGGTTTCACTGAAAGCCTTCTTATGATGTCTTGTGGGTCTTGAATGAAAATGGTGCAATTTTGACATCCATCAAGGCCACAATTATAGGTTACTGCATTTGTATGGGAAAATGTGAACGAGTTTTTCGGATGTAAATACTGCATGACCTTTGGAGTGCAGTATATCCATCCGACAAAACGAGTTCATTTTTTTCTATACAAATGCAGTAACCATTTTATTATATGCTTATTTTCTTATTCTACCTAATGCTTAATTATGTTAACAAAATACACTACAAGAAACAAAGTAACTGAATGTATGCTGTATTCCAAACTAATTACACAAGCACAGATTCATCATTACACAACATTATTACTGCGTATATAACACTGCCCAGATAAATTTGAACTTAGTCGAACGCTCGACGTAACTTTTGAAAGAAAATGGTTTGTCTAGTTAAAATTGAAATTTGGAGTCATATTGTGAATGAATGCGCATTGCAACAACTTTTCTATTTGATCTGGAATGAATAGATTTTGGTATTTGTTTTCGATTCTGTGAAATTTTGTGATTATGGACTGGATTTATATGTGACAAATGCACATGAAATCGGATTGAAGAAGCGAGGCAGAAGTGTTGACATCTGTAAAGGGGCCAGACTGGCCGAGCAGTCTAAAGCGCTCTCTGTTACGGATCACTGCCGTCTCCCCTCTGTCTGCATGGGTTTGATTCTTGGGTTCGGCCAATGTTGGTATGTAAAAAAGCTTGCCAGTAGCTTTTCGTGGGTCGGTGATTCTTTCTGGGGTTTTCCTGGGTTCTTCCTCCACCATTAATACTGGCTGCCATGTATAGCCTATTGTGTGCTGAAAAATGGCGTTAAACCCCACAACAACAACGATGACATCTGCAAATGTGTTTCTGTTACTGTCATTGAATGTTTGAAATCATAATGTGGGAAAAATATGAAGTCTTTCAGTTGCAATTATCAAAAAGACGCTATGGAATTTAATGCTTATTTCATTTTGAGTGCAGTAAGGAGGATGTAATTGCACTTAAATTTGAAATTACAGTACAATTTTGAAATTAGTAATCAAGATTGAGAACCTATGACATGACTCGTGTAATTCAGATTTGTAGAACTAAGACAGTACATTGTGAGGAAATTCAGGATGTAAAACTGTAAGTACATTTTTTTGCAATTCTTATTACCAGTTAAAGAAGACAGTTTATGCCTTGTCACTTGTATGTTATTTCTAAGGACCCTTTCTTGCGTCAACTGTGTAGCTAGCCTCAATCCGAAACATTGTATCAAAAAAGTTAATGCAGAATTTGCTAAAGCAGCAGATATGTGGCAGCTCATTAAACATCCGCTTTACTTCATTCAGAAACAAATTTAATCAGCCAAAATATAAAGTGCCTACTATGCGAGTGTACATGATTTGTTTACAAATCAAAAGTGCTGGCATCTGTGTCTATTGTTTGTTTACAATAGAAAGTAGTCATTTATGCATGTGAATGCAATATGAAGGTGTGCAATATCGTAAAATACTGATCGATTCTGACAATGTAAAGTTAACAGAGAAAAAAATGAGCATATAATAATATGTTATCTTGAAAATCTTGTTATCGCTACTCATCCTGAGCAGAAAGTCATACCAGCAGGAGGTTGTCACTGGAAGACCTTCCAAAGTTGTCAACAGATTTTGTAATTTGGTTTAACTGCTGCGATTGGAGGGGTGGGGGAAAGAAATTGTAGTAATGCATAATTTATATACTTTATATTTTAATGTACAATATGCTGTTTTCTGTAAAAGATATATATGTGCAATATATTTGTATATTCTTTGCAAAGTGTATATCTCCAGAATAAATTTGTCTATTTTCAATTTTAAGAAATCCAACATGTTTCATCACAGATACAAGCAGGAAAACATATTGTGCATTTATTATATTGGTGACCTCTCGCTCTTCCATTATTTTAAGTTGAGGCAATTATTGGAGGTTATTCTAAGTGACTGTTTTTATGTTAATTTTTTTAAAAAGTATCGTACTTGTACCTAGAGTGGCAGCAGTGGAATGCCTTGTTCATTACTAAGAACTGAATAGATCAATATTATGTCGTCAACTGATCCTGCATCAATGGTATTAACGTTGTAATGTTTTATAGGTTTATTGCCACTATGTTGCTGTTATATTTTCTTTATATTGTGTCACATATTTGGGTTGTGTAAATCTTTTACCATGTATTTGATATCTGCGATTCGTTACTGCTTCACAAACATATTCACATTTACATTTTGACTAGTTTATTGTAAAGAATAAATACACTATACATCATTGTTGCAACTGTTCCTTTTTGCAGAAGGGCAGTATATTTCAGTGGGGACAAAACCTGTCAGAATTTGGTCTACTAATTATTCTCATTAGATTTGTACAAGGCCAAAGTCAAGTGTACATTTGCTTATGAGCATTGTAACTACTTTATATTTCATAATGTTTGCTTTTTGTAGTTCATAATTACTTACACCTGGAACGATTTGTCTTCCTGAAGCTTTTGTGCAATTCTTTTTACATTTGTAGAATTTTACTTTAAGTTATCATCATATAGCATCATATATTTTGCTTAGGTGCCATTAAACGTTGATACTGGATCTCTATTGAGGTTCTTTTCATCATGCATTGGTGCCTTTTGTATTACAGGAATTCTGGTTCCACCTTACAGTCTTCACCTCAAGCTGGAGAGAAGACCATAATCATCAGTGATATGAATCCCAACATGCTGTCAGTGAAATCTTCCGCATTAGTCACCAATAGTCCAAAACGTGGTCAAAAGAAGGAGGAAGACTGGAAGGAAGTGATTAGAAGGTCAAGTATTGCTGATTTTTATGTCCCTTTGCAATAGCTTCCTGCTGTCCATCCATACATTAGTTCATTATGATGCATATTTCAAGTATTTGATTTGAAGTCCTAAAATTTTTCACACTTTATCATGGCCATGAGTAGATTACCTCAGGTTCTGAGACCATTTTCACTAATTTTCCTCCACTGATGGCAGAAATGGGCATATTGCTTTGGTCCCGTCAAATTGTGAGTCACTAATTGTTTTCTGAATCCTTGTAGTAAAATAGGACAAAAACTATTGGACTCGGTGTCCTGAAATTCTTTTCACTTTATAATGGTCACAAGTAGATTACATAATTAGATTTTCAGGCATTAATGGTCATAGCCCTGAGGACTGTGTGTACTGGCCTTTTGTCATTTGTCATCCAACATTTGTTGTATTCTTGCCTTTGAGATTCTTGTGTCCATTTGCATGTTTGTTTCTAAGTTTCTTCAAAAGTACTGGAAAGATTGCCAAGAAACTTGACAAACATTTTGGTTCAAAATGTAAATGGTACCCTTTGGACATCTAGTACGGCTGTTATGGTGGCCATAGTGAACATCTTGTCACTCCTTCTCCTGAGTTGATGGGCAAATCAACATAGATGTTCACTGAAAGACTTCATATGATGTCTGGTTTGTCCTAAATTGAAATTGTGCGCACCTGACATACAATATGGCTTATGGCTACAACAACAGTCAACTTGAAGATCTTATTACTTCTTCCCCTGAATGGATGGTCATATCGAAAAGCGAATTTTCACTAGTTCTTCCAATGATGTCTTGCTTGACTGAAGAAAAAAAAAAAAGGTTCCAATCTGATATCCAGAACGGCCTTTATGGTGACCATCTTGAAAAGTTTGTTGTCACACTTTCTGAATAGATAGTCATATTCACATCTGAAACACTGAAAGTTTAAAAAAATACTTTAGTTAGAAAAGGGGCTAACATTCTTTTGTTGAGATGATGACCTTTTTTCTTTTTTAATGCTGATAACGACTCCTGGAAGTTGAAAAACATCTGTAGAGGTGAGTTGTGTAATTGTTGGTTACACACTGGTTAAATCAAGAAGATAAAAAAAAAAACTTGGTTCACTATTCTTGTTAAAGAGTTGATAAAATTAAGTAATTAATGTTAAATTTAAAAATATACTTTTCATTGGGACTTTTAACCAGTGGTACAGGGGCCCCGAGTGGTCTAAAGTGCTTACTGTTCTGTGTCGCTGCCATTTCAACTCTGTCTGCATGGGTTCAAGTCTCAGGCTCAGCTAATGTGGGTACGTGAGAAAGCTTGCCATTAGTGTCTCGTGGGTTGGTGGTTCTTCTCTGTAGTTTTCCAGGGTTCTTCCTCCACCAGTTATAATGGCCGCCATGTATATCATATCTTGTGCTGACAAATGGCATTAAATTCAGAACAGAAACAACAACAACCAGTGGTACAGATTTTTATTAACACATTAACCCCTGGTGAAGAGTTTAAGTGGCAGGAGATAGTAGCCTACTGCCGAGCTCTGTAGCGTCAAGGTCATGTGTGATACACTAAAGTGGGTGGTATTATAGTACGGTAGAAAGATGTAGCTCTACAATAATACCAAATAATCTGGAATTTCTAGTTGCACTACAAAATACAGAGGGAAAAACCTCATTTTTTGGACCTATTTTTTTCTTCCCAAAATTCGCCTGTGGTCGGAATCCGATTTTGTGTCTGGATTTTAGACATTTTGGTCTCAGATCTAAGGCAGACTGGTATGAACTGCAAACAGACAGATGAACCTTTGCAAAAAGTAGAATAAGATGGGCATTTGGAATAAAGAGTGGTCTTGATACGAAAATAATGGGTCCGTTAAGCAAAAAAAAAAAAAAAAAAGAACTCTTACCCTTCTGCTCATGCACAAGCCAAATAGCCAATGAAAAGCGACTCAGTAGTATGTTATTGGAAGATCACCTGGAAGTTGGTGTTTTCGGATGTATTCAGAAATAGCTTTCAAAATGTGTTTCCTACTCGAATTTAAGATGAAAACAACAAAAACCTCCAGGGGTTAATGTGTTAACTCCACCGTTCATACTGGTCATACTTTGAGGATTGCCATAGAACTTTACACACACTTATCTCAGATACTAACTGGACCTGAATGAAATGGTGCTGCTTGGACATCCATTATGGCAGACACAGTGGCCATATTGAAAATATTGTTATTGCTACTCCTTCTAAATGGAAAGTGGTATCAATACGAGGATTTCACCAGAAGAATATTTGTTATTTAATTAGTCAAAATGAAAATAGTTTATCTGACATCAAATATGGCTGCCATGGCAGTCATCTTAAAATTCTTCTTGTAGGTCCTTCTCTTAAATAGAAACTCATCTTAACACTGGGTTTTCATTAGAAAACATCTTATGGTATCACATTGGTACCTGGATGAAAATTAATTCAGATTTGACCTTCTTTATGGCCACCATGGTACTTTTAAACATCTTATTATTGAAGATTACATCAAAATTGGACTTTCACCAGCATACATCTTGTGATGTCTGATTGTTCCTAAATGAAAATGGTGCCTCACAGACATCCAATGTACCTGCCACAAAGAACATATTGAAAACTGTGTTGTCATTAATTCTTCTGAATGGCTGGTTATGTTTTCATGGGATTTTCACCCAAAAATGTCTTCTAATGATGCCAATCTTACATCCAATAAGGCCTTCACAGTTGCCAGTTTGAAAATCTTATAGCAGAGATGACTTCAACATTAGGCATTTAAAAGAGGAATCGTCTTATTTTGAATTTCCAGAAATTCCTTTTGGACATTGGAGCATAATTCTCTCTTCGAATGACTCTCGTTATTGTTCTTAATTTTACAAAACCCACAATGATGAGGAGTTGTTGCAACAACAATAGGGAAATGGTTACTATTAAACATCTGTATTCTATTCCTATTTACCTAATAAATATATTTTAAAGGTGGTTGGATGTTATGATTGGTACTAAATTGATGTATCAGATAACTGGAATGTAACTTTCCCAGAATATTGAAGAAATAAAACCTTGACTAAATCTCAGTTTCACCAATGTTTCTATTAAAGTCTGAGATCAGAAATGGATATGTCCCTCATATTTGGAAATCTCTTCATAAAATCACTTACAGCAATAAAAGTAATATCCCTAAGGGCAGTTTTGCTGGAGAAGATGAAGTGCCATAGTAATGCACTGTGCGAAGAAAAGGCACAGCAGAATATATATCTCGGCAATGACAATGCAGTGGTATTACAGCTGCATATTAAATTGGGGAGAACCTGGAAAGGGTTACATTTAGTTCATTAGCTTTTTCATTGCACATACATTAGGAGATTGTTATAGGGGAGTATGCCATTATATGTGGAACTTTTGTTTATATAACTTGAGGATTTCTTTTTCTAACAGGTCAAAGAAAGTGCAAGTCCCAGCCTCTGCAATTAGCAGAGTCATTGGACGAGGAGGATGCAATATCAATGCAATACGTGAGGTGTCTGGAGCCCACATAGAGGTTGAGAAAAATAGAGGGTCTGGAGAAAGAGTCATAACAATTAAGTAAGTTGTGGCATGGGAATTGTACTAAGTGGAGTTAATAAACGTTGCCATGATGGGATCATTCATCTTTGCCAGTATTTACATGTAAATGGTTAATGTTTTTCTGGCTTACAAAATGTTTTATAATTTTGGACATTATAAAATGTTAGGATAGGCACTAGTCATTTTTTGTTGGTCATCAAAGGATTTGTCATCAATTGCATATTCCTATGTCAGAAATTAAAACAAAGGATGTTATGACTGGGGCAGTTTGATTGATTTATTAATAGAACAGTTGGAACATCAGCAACAGCTTGTATTTAGCACAGTTATTGTGGTTGCATAGAGGTTAGCCAGCTTGTGAGGTAGGCTCTTTTCAAACAGACATTTACAGCTATTCCTTGGGTAAAAATAAGTACTAATATTATGGAAATGGATGATGTACATTACAAAACTTGAAAATACTTTTGGTTTTAAATATATCAAAGATATTCAAAAATTTGTGACACTTGTATTATATAAAAGTTCTTTGAATCATAATCTAAGATCAAATTTTTAAAAAAAATTAAAATTACCAAAACATTTCATTGAACAATTCAAATAATTTTTTAATGTATATATTGCTTGTTTTGCATCTTGCATATTAGCATATTCTTAAATGTATTAACCTTTTGCAGCTTTTATTCATAATATTTTTATGACAAAGTACAACAGTGTTATGAACTTCGTACCGCATATTTGCAGAATAGGCTCAAGCTATATCTAAGCAGAAGTGATCATCAGATGTTATATATACTTGATTGATTTGACTTAAAGTCATTTCAAAACATAATTGTTGGGGAGATGAAACAATAATTTAATATATGAAGCTGAATCCTCTTCAAGTCAGTGATTTTAGCATGTATATGTAAATAAGTTTCCATATAAATACATGTACTTTTTTTTCGAGAGAGGTGGAGAGTGAATCTCATGAAGCTATTTTGCCTTAATACAGCCGATAATACCTTGTAATTTGTTTTTGTTTTTTTAAAATGTTTTTCTTTATATAGTAGAGGGCCTGATGGGAAATAAGGTGTATGCACCTAATTAAGCATGGGGAGGATTTTGTTTTGCCAGTACAACATAGATAAGACATGGATCATATGGTGGCATTGACATAAGCATCAAATTTTTTGCATTTAGCTTAGTTTCTCTTGACATTGTTGTATGTACAATTATAAAACTTTATGTTTGTATTCATTTTGAAAGGTATTACCATGGGAACAAATAGATCACGATGTCTTTTTGTCACACTCTATTGATTTTACGAAAGTGTATATTGTGCAGGCAAAAACTTTTAATTCTTTGGAATTCTTATCAATTCAGGAATTTGTGAATATGTGTATTGTCATAATTTATACATTATAGCAAAATTAAATTTGATTTATTTGTACTCAACATTAGGAATATTTTTGTCCGCTTTGAACAGTTTCATACATCTGTATGTGTATATGAACAAGAAAGGAATTAAAGTGTTAAATGGCTTATTGTTATAATTGGTTAACCTTATGTACTTGATTTTAAGTCATCTTGACTAAAGTCGACACACACCCTTCTTTTACATAAGTCTGTGTGTGTTATGCAAGTAAGATCAATCTGAAGAGGTTACTTCTTGTCACTGTCAAAGTTGCACTTTGGAAAAATAGATCAGACATACTGGATGCAGTGATTGATACATACGAAATATAAGATAAAACCAGTGTAAAATACAGTTATATTCCTGATTGGCATGACAACTTACATTGTGTCCATCTTCATGTAGTGAAATCCATAGACATCCATAATGCTTGATGTTTTAAATCCATTTATATGATAAATCTATAAATTATGTCACATACCAGTATACAGATAGTTGCCCACAAAGATCCAATTCACAATATCCTATAATGTTTTAAGTTTCACACGTCTTACAAATAAATGATGAATGTCAAGTTCACACTTTTGCAGTTCACAGTATCCTATAAATATCACATTCTGATGCCATCTGTACAAAGCCTAAGAATTCATCATCATCTTTAAAGTGAAAAAATAAAGTTATGAAATCCTCCATCATCTTTAGTTGTCATAAATATTCAACTTGGATTCCTTGTCTTGCTCTTGTAAGTGGGTGCTTATGTGGAGACTAAGCATGGGGTCTGTAAGTGACACTTTAAAATATTAGGTCTGTGAATTTATTAAAGGATGCAGCTGAACAGGTGTCATTTATATGGCAAAATCAAGGGAATTTCAAATAACTACTTTCAGTTAATTGGCACTGAACAAGGACCAGATTTACAGCTCAATCAGAAGGATTGAAAACAAAGTGTGTGCTGCCTTTACCAACATGTATTGGCAGGAAACTTTGGAAGTATCACATGGGAGTTTGATTTGGTTTATGGAATGGAAGATATAAATCAAATAGAGACTTGTATTGCATCAAAAATAAATGACTATAAATGTAACTGTTGTGTAATGAATGCCATCATGAAATGGATAAACAGCATATGATACATGCATTTCTGTATGGGAATAGTGGCATTAAATTGTAAAAATATTTTAATCGATGCTATTCATACTGCATTCATCTAGTATTTCCAACATTGCCCCTAGATTTATCAGAAGGTGACCCTACTCTGCATGAATCACATTTTCAGCATCAGCTTGTAAGCAAGTATATATGGTATATTTGAGTGCAAAGGGGTGTAATATTAGATGGCTTATTTTGAGGTGGGGTGATTTTTAAGAATGTTCTATTTTAGTGTTGGGGTAGTTTGACACATGCTTGATATTTCTAGGCTGTAAAACAGTTTCTGAAGTATTCAAAGACCTGGAAATAAAGCGTTTAGATGCATTCCAAGTTGTAGTTTTTTGAGGAGTCATCGGTCTTGCTAGCATTAGCAGACAGTGAGAGATACTACACATCCCACTGCATTGCCCAAGCATTTTCAACATTCTTAATTATGCAAAGAATTTGTCTTGAAGTTTTTGATTGTTTAAAAAAAAATAGATATATTCATTTTAGTCCAATTAGTAGGTCAAACACTTGTTTATATGATGATTTGAATTTATTTCCAGGGGCTCTGCTGATGCCACCAGACAAGCCCATGCATTGATATCAGCTCTTGTGCAAGATCCAGATAAAGACCTGCAGGAACTGTTACCTAAAAACAAATCCAGTTCCTCCTCTTCCTCCTCATCCTCGTCATCATCTTCTAAGTCTGACAAAAGTTTGTATTTTATACCCCCACCCGAAGTTTATCCATTGGGGAATAGTCCCACCTCCCAGCAATCAGGAAACCAGTCGAAATCCACAATTAACAACAAGAGCGTGGGTCCAAGATTACAGCAGGCATTCAGTGGGGTAACTCCAGGTTCCAATGGTCGCACTAGTCAGAACCAAGTATGGGGAAATTCCTCCTCTGGCCTCATCTCTCCACGACGAGCCAAGCAACAAAATTCCTCAGCAAATTTTCCTTCACCAGCAACACCAGGTAGTAGTAATGACAAGTCTGTATCTAGACAACTGTTTTTAAATGAGAAAAAGTCTTTCACTGGTCTAGTACAAACATCAACTAATGCCACTGTAACGTACAGTCAAACGTCTACTGGAACTAGAACAAGTCCATCATCATCCCCTGTTGCTGCAGGTAGGTCTGACCTACGACAGCCAACACCCAATAGGGCTGGTAAGCAGTTGATTCCAGGAACAGTGCGTGTATTGCAGAGGCCTTCCACAGTTTGCTTGAAACATGAACCACAGCCGTTACCCATTGTGTCAAACCAGTCTACCACAGTTACATCTACTATTGCCTCTACAGCTGGTCTTCAGCCTGGAGGATCTATTTCTGCATCTCTCCCAGGTGATTTTTCTCCCTTTGACAACTTACTGAGTAATGTAGCAGAGCACTTCTTGGGGAAAAAAGAAGAGAATGAGCGAATGAACTTTGCTAGTGTGGCTGCAGCAGGAGTGGTCTCCAGTCTTTCAGGATCCACACCAGTGTCGTCAACTCCTCCTCCAACCAACCATATTGACCCTGCTCTGCAAGCCAAGGCTCCGGGTTTTAAGCTGCCTGGTCCAAGAATGACTGGTTCTCAGGACCAAGAATTCCATATTCCTCCACGTATGCCAGGAGCATTCAATGCAGGCTACCAGATGCCTCCTCCTCCTCCAATGATGATGAATAATTTTGAAATGCTACGAATGCCTGGTGTATACCAACCTGCTCAACATCCAATGATGTTTCAGTCATCCCATTCTAATTCTTCTACACCTCCAAGTCATTCACCACGAGGAGGACCAGGAGCTGAAGGTAGAGGTCAGATGTCCTCGGCAGATCAGAGCCAGCTTTCTTCATCCATGAGTTCTGTCTCTAGTCTGAAGGATGAGTACACTACTCCCAACCAGCCGATGACACTTCCAAAGATATCCAGCACACTAAACCCAAATGCTCCGGATTTCACATCCCGTAGTAGCACCACAATGATGTCTGGTGGACCTCAGGGTGCCAGCTTTGGCCCAGGTCAGGGAGGGCCGGTTAATATACCAACAATGGAGAACTTTCCAGCAATGCCACCTGCAAACCTTCAGGCTTTGTACCAACAAGCTTTCACTCAGCAGCTTATTTCAGCTTTCAGCAACATTGGTCCACCAAACAACTTTGGCCCCAATCTGAATCAAGGACCAGGCCCCAGCCCGGGTCCTGGTTCTTTGGGAAGTCAGGATGGAATGAGAAGTGCCATTAGTCATCAGGAACTGTACCAAAATGTGGCCAACTTGATGCACCAGATTGCCCTGCAGAATGGAGGGATGGGTTTAGGAGGCCCAAATCCAGGACCAGCCCAAGGTTTTGTACAACCGCATATGACCAGACCCTACTCCCCTTTGGCTGCTCAGGGAAGACCCAGCAGTGCTCCATCAATAGGCGTTCTGGCAAAAGGTGAGTCTAATCATAACCTTTTCTTTTCAGAACTTTGATAAAATCACTCCCCACTTTGAGAGGGGAGTGCTAAACTGCTTCTCATATGGCACTGTCAGTTTCTTGAAATGCCACTGCCACTAAAAACTTGATTTCTGCCATTTATTACTGTCATTGGTTCACAGAAAGTAAGAGATTATGGTTATTTTAAAGCTTGATTCAGCAGATCTGCCACAATTATAGTCAACTTGTAATCTCTATCTTTTAAAAAAAATGAATGCAAAATAAGTTAAAATCCAAAATGAGGCTGACTCCTGGATTAAACTGTGCAGGTATTGATAGTATTTAAGGCATCTGAAGGAGCAGTTTGGGGGGTGGGGAATTCTCTCGCAAGCAGTAGAGTAAATGTTACAAATAGATAGCATTTGGCATAAACTATGCTATTCAGACATTCCTATAGGACAAAAACAGCAGATTTTAAATGTTTCATTTTCACATCAGATCAGTTATGGATTAATGATCTGGTGTACTGTCTTCAATACAATAACAGTTGGAAGATAACTGTCAGTTTTACTTTCAAAATATTGCTTGTCAGATCATTACGGACATTTCTTTATCACTCGCGTAACAGGATAGAAAAATTATCTACTTGACTGATTTCTTTTATTATATGGAAAATAATTAACATAAATCTAGTACAATTACATAATGAATAAAACCTGCATCATTAACACATTAACCCCTAGCGACGACTTTATGGGGCAGGAGGTAGTAGCCTACTGCCGAGCTCTCTAAGTAGTAGAGAGGGTAAACAACCTCTAAATGGTTCACCCGTATTTTCGCCAAAATACGGCTTTCTGGGAGATCACAAAAAAAAGTAAAAAAAATGCGATTATCCAGCGTAAGACAACTCCGTCGATAACAAATTGGCTTACCTGTTATCGCTGATAGTTTTTTTTTCTTTGTTGCATCGAAGAAAAATGCGCAATTTGGTGACAAGTTGAGAGCGTCGCCCTCCCTGCTGCTATGAATTAAAAATTTATGTTATTGATAATGGCAAATATTGGAGAAGCATATACCACTAGATAGCTCGAGATAGACTAGAAGCAATAAAAAAATTTCTTCCTGTGAGAGATTCTGTAAGACAAAAATTACAAGCACGGCAACAAGCACAAGTTGAATATGCTACAGGCACAGAACAATTATTTAAACCCGTTAAACAGCCACTGAAAGGGCTGCGGTGGTCACTGAAAGAGCTTTATTGGGAGATCCTAAGGATGATATTAAGGAGGAAGAGAGAAGAAAGGGTATTTTTCCACTATCAAAACAGATCGATGAGCAAGCTGAAAAAATTGCGAGGAGAACTAAACAAACAAAAAAGATTATATGAGACCTTCCGGCTGGCGTAGCTGCAGCTCAGCTTCCACCCGTCGGTGAAGAAATACTTAAAGGCATCAGCAAAATTCATACTGAAGTCGCTGGCATAAAAAAAACTCATGCCTGAACCCAAACCGGTGAAAGAAAATGTTGAACTGATTGCAAAATTTAACGAAGGTGCTATTAAGCAACTCAAAGAAATAAAAAGATTTACCTGCCGCAGCACTACTTGGTCTGGATCAAAAAAACGAAATTTTAAAACCAAGATATGCTACCGTAAACAATACCAATTTCATCAAGTGGATATATCGTGTATACTACAACAAAAAACAAGCTAGAGATACTGATCCAAGATTTGTGAGTTTTATAGATAAAATGCAAAGACTTGATAGACAACTCAGATCACCTCAACAGCCACTACCTCTGCAGCAAATAGAACGACAACAAACGCGGGGACAGGAAACACAAACAGAAGATGAACCTGGTCCTTCAAAAGATATTTTAGAAGATCTTGGTATCTTCGGAGCTACTGGCAGTGGTTTGGGAAGTGGTTTTATTCCCAGTCCTAACAGTATCTTCAATGATGCGCAACGGCTAGAAGTTCTCATAGGAGGAAAGCGAACTGGGAATAACTCACCAGAAATAATTAATGAAGCAGTTGATATCTGTCGGTGATTATTTCAAGGCGGTATCATGGATATCGATATTTACCGAGAGTTTATTAATGAGCTTGTTGATGACTACCAGTGACTAGTTGTTAGATAAATAATTAAATAAAATGATCGTACACAATTCTCATCATGGGTCCGTACCGGTCTACGTGGTAAACTTGCGATTACCAACCTGTAGAGCAACTTACGGAGATGGACTCAGTGATCTTGTTCAGGGTTTATTCAGAAGGATATCTCCTAAAGCAATACCAGTTGCAAAACAATTATCAATGAAAGCTATTGACGTTGTTCGTGATAAAGCTACTGGCGCTATTGGTAACATTGCCGTAAAGCATTTTTGGCAATCAAGGACAGACTAGCACGATTAATATGCAGGCCGAAGGCGGTCCAGCCACAACCGGTCAAATTACCAAGCACCGAAGTGATGCCTGCAGATGTCAGCAAAGTAATAAATCAAGTGCAAATCAAAAACTAGCAGCGCTGATAAATCAAGGGGCTGAACAAATAAATACAAATTTTATATCAGGAAGCGGTCTTCGTTTTAGAAAATAACAAATTATAATAAAATGTTTAAACGTGTATCTGACCCAGCATTTGACATGGATGCACCAGTACTCGAGGACGAATCCTTGCGTGATTATCAGTATTATTCTTATGAAGCAATATCGCCAAATCAACATGGACGAATTGAATTATGAGTTCAGGATACAAGTAGGTATTTCTCACCCGCTGAAGCATTTATTGAAGTCACAGGTAAACTTGTAACAAACACCCCTCTTAATGTACCATATGGAGAGGATGTCAGAGTTGGATTTGTTAATAATGGGATCATGGCGTTATTTAAAAGTGCCGCCTATATGATTGATGGAAAAGAAATTGAGACAATCCAGGATAATGTTGACGTTGCTACAATGATTATAGGCCTAGCACGATATTCAAATGATTATACTAAATCAGCTGGTCCAACTATGATGTTTGCTAAGGATAATTCTAACCACCCCAATGGAGCAGAGTATACTGTAAGACAACCAAGAAACCATGCTACTCCTGCTGTTGATGTTGCTGGCATAGAAGACATGATTATTAATAAAAATCCAAATTACAACTTAGAATTTAGAACACGACAGTCAGTGCTGACACCTGTTCATAAAGAATTTTCATGTGCAATTCCATTATCCCACATCTTTGGATTTTGCAGAAATGTCAGAAAGGTCATTTTTGGAGCCAAACACATAGTTGTTCTTGATCGAAAAAATTAGATAATGATGCTGTCTGGCGAGAAGCTGGCTCTGCTGTTGGTAAATTAGTATTATCTAACTCGCGTTATGGATGCCGGTAATGTCACCATCAGTCACTGAGGAATAGCGTCTACTTTCTTTTATGGATCAAGGCGGTAAATCAATATTGTCGTGGTTAACGGTAACTACCGACAGTAATCAAAATCATGTCAACGGTTTATTCACATGGCATATATCATCACAGCAAGGTGTTTCTGCACCGAGACATGTTTTTGTTGCTTTTCAATTGGCTAACCGATCAAACAATCAAGAAGCAAATCCAATGGTATTTGACAAACTTGGTGTCAGCGAAGTATCTTTAAGAATAAACGGGCATCAAGAACCATCCGAAGATATAACGTTGAATTTTGATAATAATCAAGTAGCACGTGCATATCATCGCCTGATGACATTCATGGGATGCGATCAAAACATAGACACTGGTTTACAAATATCACAACTAGATTTTACAACGCTGTACCTGATTTATTACTTTTCGCTGGAGCATCTTGATTTAGTTAAGCAATCTGTTGTTGATATACACTTCAGAGCTATCGTAAATTCAGCTGATAATTACAGAGCAATTGCTGTTATACTCGGTGACAAAACAATGATACTTGAAGGTGTTTGTGGCCGAATGAGAGTTATTGATGCACCAGTGGAAAACATGTAGACAATTTGATCAATTGCGTTAATTATAACAATGTCATACAGTCACGTTAATGTCACTCTGACTTCTGGTCAGGCAAAGAAATTACAAAAAAAAAACCGCAAGCGTATGTGGGGTGACGATAACACTAAAACAAGATCAAATCGCTGGCGGCGGTCCAAACAAGTTATTGCTGACTAAAACCCAACTAAAATGTTTCAATAAAGTGAAGCAATCAAAAACTGGAACTCAACTTGATTTTGCTCCAAAAGCCATCAAGGATATGGTTAAAACCGGTGGTATATTTCCATTTCCTCGCCGCGTTACCAGCAATAATAGCCGCTGCTGCCCCAGCTGCTGCAAAAGCAGCCGTGTTAGGAGCTGTTGGTACAGCTGCTGGAATGGCATTAAAGAAGGCAACTGGGCAGGGAATTTTATACAAGGAGAACATAAAAAAAAGATCATCACGGACACAAAAACCAACAAGGCGTCCAAAAAAGTCCAATATGCCTCAGCTGGGTCATCTAAAATTGCCAGCGGAACAGTATGGAGCGGGTCTAAGACTTCCAGGAACTCTGCTGTCATGGTACCCAAAACGGTTTTAGACGCAGCGCATCTCATACCGATGGCAAATTTTGATTTACTCGATGCTGCTAAACAACTTAAAACATTTCAGAGGCGTCTTCATGCGAGATCAGTTACCGAGACAACCGAATAATCCAGAAACTGGAATTATTAATCTCGATAACAGCGATGGTCCAGGAACTCACTGGGTTGCTTACGCGATCGATCCACGTGGAATTATCTATTTCGATTCATATGGGTTAGCACCGCCAGTTGAATTTCTAAAATACGCATGAAGCACTTCCACTCCCATTCCAGTTTGGTATTCAACGCTACCAACACAAACATTAACTGATCCAGAAATATGTGGCTGTGAAGTAATTAATGTGCTTGACGCGTTATCAAAATCAACCAAACCACCTCACAAAGTTGTGCACGAGTATACCACGAAACAATTTAACATTTTAAACAATCCCTAAACAATAATGGTTGATATTTACGGAAGATCTCTCATCGAAACAAAGACAAGAAAACACGGTGATGTAGATTTATCAAAGTATGCGACCAAAGATGAAATTGACAATCTTTTAATGTTATCCGAGATAGACCCAGATGAGGTTGTTATTTTTCAGGACCAGTATGGAAAACTAAAAACCAGCAATATCAAATGGAATGACATAGTTCGCAGGGTTCTTGGAGCTACCGCAGATAACATCCCCGTGTTTACTGACAACGGAAAAATCAGGGATTCAAGTGTATCGTTTACAACTATCGGGAATGAAATTGCAAAAAGCGTTGCTAATCGCCTAAAAAATACTGGTGACACAGTGACAGGTGAACTCAGCATGAACGGGAACAAAATAGTTGTTTTAAGAGATCCAACATCCGACGAAGATGCTGCAATGAAAAAATATGTTGATGTTAACTACGGTGTCGTTGACTATAAAATATCCACGTTGCGGAACGAGTATGATGTTCACGTAAACGCGTTTTCAAGACTTCGTAGAAACTTTAAAAAAACTAATGAAACCGTGAGTGAATTCTTTGGTGATCCACTCACCGTCGACATGAAACTTTCTGATATTAAAACCAACATTGACACGATCAAACAAACACAGCAAGATATCATAAGTGGGATTCCTGAGATTGTTAATAAAACCAGTTTGATTAAAATCCCACCTGGAGTTACTCCCGGGCATATCACCAACATAGTATACACGGTATCATCTGGATTTGCAACATGGTCAAAACAAAATAATACTATCAAATACACCGCAACAGTCACTGGAGTGTACAGGCTGTCTGTGTTCAGTGCTGCAAAATTTGAGATTTTCACAACATATCCCTGGCAGCATTCCACTGACAAGTTTTCTGGGGTTGTTACTATCATATTAAACAAAGGAACCAAAGAGGAATTTATACTGGAAGCAGCTGCTACAACATTAAACGCAACATCTTACTGGTGGTGTTTGGAATTCGTAGCTGAAACACCTCAATTGGTTACTGCGTAAGATAATAAATGGCATCCTTAACAGAGTTAAGGACAGCGACATTAAATGTCCAGCAATATAGATACAATCAAGTATGCGAATGGCAATCAGAGTTAAAAAACCTCATCGACATGTACACAACAAAAGTAAAGAAATATAAACGATGTGTAATCGTCCTGGATGCTATAGTATACTCGGTATCCGCGTTAGTTGCATCCACTGGAGTAATATTATCAGTGCTAACGCCAGTAACAAATGCAATCGCAGTAACAATATGCGTTTCATCATCAACTGCCATCGCTGGTGTTTTTAACCCTTTATCTCATAGAGCATAGTGACAAAGTGCAGCTCGCTATAAATAGAACACGTTACCGAGTCGACCACATACGCATAGCTTGCCTGTGAAATATTAAGCAATGTAGTGTATGTTACGTTTAACAGCAGTTTTAACCATTTTACATTTTTGGTACACATCTGTTGTATGTGGAACAGTTTAAGAGTAAAGTCTGATTGTTATAGCTGTGTAATTATTTATCACGGAAGAATTTGTTATGTGCTTTAAAATCTGGAGAGAACTTGTTCACCGTCATGTCAGTGAGGCTGTGTGACCAACCGTAGCTGCCATTTCTCATACTTGAAATTTACAAGTTTTTTGTCTGTGTTTACATCACGAAGTCATCAAAATTTGATAATTTATAAGAACTAATTGCAGCCTATATCAATATCAGAGCTAGTCCGAGTTTCCTCTGACCCTTGCCACCCCATTTTTTGATATTTGGACATTTATGTTGGGGTGTAGGGTCAGAGCGCATTCCCTATTGAAAAGTTGGAATTTGCCGACACCATTTGGTGTCGGCATGGGGTAGCCGCTTTCTAGCCGACCCAGCACACTTGAACGACCTTTCATCGAGATATACCTGCATGAAATCGATAGGAATATGATTTATTTTCTCAAAAATCGTGAGCATAGCAGTCGTCATGTCTTTAATCCGCTGACAGACTAGTCGAAAGTACGTCGTTGCTGAAATTTGACCTGGATCTGGTCATTTGCATTCCGAGTCACATGACTATACAAATCTCGGAACCTACATGTCAATGACATCAGAGGTCATATAGTCACGTGATATCGAAATAAACAAATTTCCCAAGTTGTTGTACATAGAATTTGGACATATTATATAGAAGTCACTTAATATTTGTAAATAAATATAATGCACACTTAATTCTCAACATATTTATTCTGAGAGCAACGAACAGAAACCTGTCGGTATCGCAGCTGGGTGGAGAAAACCGTTTTCAAGAAGTACCCAACACATGTCAGCGATGTTTTTGTCAGTGTCACGTGACTATCACATTGACACGTGCTCTTCATAGTGAATCTGGTTTTCTTCAAAATTTATGCAACATTTACAGATTTTCGTCGTCGTTTTTACAATAAATATTTTGAGAAGTTTATGTTTTTTAATTTTTCTATAAAAATTACATTACTTTTTTTTTAATATGTTCAATTTGTTTTCCTACAGCAACACTAGAAAAGATCTGTTGTTGATATCACGTGACTGATGACCTCTGCTGTCATTCAGCTATCGGCTGCGAGAGTTGTGTAGTCATGTGACTAGGAATACAAATGGCCAGATCCAGGTCAAATTTTAGCAACGACTTGCTTTCGTCTCGTGTATCAGGGGATTAAAGACATGACGAATGCTATGCTCACCATTTTTGAGAAAATAAATCATATTCCTATCGATTTCATGCAGGTATATCCTGATGAAGGTCGTTAAAGTGTGCTGGGTCGGCTAGAAAGCGGCTACCCCATGCCGACACCAAATGGTGTCTGCGAATTCCAACATTTTGATAGGGAATGCGCTCTGACCCTACACCCCAACATAAATGTCCAAATATAAAAAAATGGGGTGGCAAGGGTCAGAGGAAACTCGGACTATATCAGAGTCTTTACCTAGGTTATTGAATCTTTCATAGTTGTGATTCTAATCATGAAAACTTTGTAAGTACTGAATGAAATCTGCGACCGCCATTTTGGAGAGTGGAGATTACGACCCAGTTACTTTAA
Organism: Sinohyriopsis cumingii; assembly: GCA_028554795.2. Taxonomy (NCBI): domain Eukaryota; kingdom Metazoa; phylum Mollusca; class Bivalvia; order Unionida; family Unionidae; genus Sinohyriopsis; species Sinohyriopsis cumingii. The sequence continues at coordinate 128,838,424 of CM068825.1, forward strand.
ATAGCAGATATCGACCAGTACATAAACAGGGACCACGTGATCTAACGTAATTGTCATTCGCAGAAATGAATGTAGTATCTAATAAGGGGTTTTCCCCGAAGGTTGCGCTACGAAAACCGGCTTAAAATGGCTGATGTTTACAGCCGACGTCAAAAGGCGCTTCCATGGGACTTTTGTAGAAGCGTCAAAAGGCACTTCAATGCGACTTTTCTAGAGAAGTCCAAAGACGGTTGTATGAGGTAAAGGGTTAATATAATCGCAAAAAAATATCCTCATGCACGAGCACAAAATTGCACGATTATATAATACAACTAAACACAGCAACAGCAGCATGCGCAAAATTGTCGTTGTTGATATCAGGCCTCAACGACGAAACAATGAGATTCTGAATTCACGCTAATGGTTAAGATATACGAAGACTGCACCCACCATTTAAAAACAACAAAGATAAATAGTGACAGAATTACTTAAACAGATAGCCAAAAATACAAGCCCCAAAAGAACTTCGATGATAACAGTAAGCTCGACCAAACCAGAATTTAGCATTAATTTTCCAACTGCAATTCCCATGAAAGAAATCGCACTAGCATAATTACGAGTATACTACAGTTGGCCCAATATTAGATCAAAATCATTTGGTGGATTACCAGCGAATAATTCGTTTGTGTTTGCAAATAAAAATAAACAAGATGGTACACCCGACTGGAATGTCATTGGGATACCAACCAGGTCTTATCAAATCGAAGAAATAAATGAGGAATTACGTCGAATAAAAAATATCACAGGAAAAGAATCCAAGATAACGATAACTGTTCATGAGGCAACACTGTCGTCTGCAATTGAAATAAACTCTCCAGACTACGCCGTGGATATATATCAGAGTTCGATCAGAACAGTGTTAGGATGGCCTGAAATACCACCTGAAGCACCACCAATACCACCAGAACCGAAAAAGTCTATGTCACGGATAAGACTTCATATCACGATTTGGTACCATCGTACAAAGATAATATAGATGAACTAAAAAGAGCAAAATTGGATGATTCTTTTACATTTTACGAGAAGGATAATATGAGATGGAACTTTACTTCTGAGAAATATTCCACAGGAGAAGGAAGTATTACGAGTACTTTGTCAAAACATTGAATATTTTAAAATCATTAATCAAGAACACAAAACACAACTGCAACAACTATGGCAAAGTTTTCAAGAACATCTTTTTGATGTAACAAGTTCACGCAGCGAAATCATTAAACGCGTCGAAGTATTAAATCAGCTTGTATCCAACATGGAATATAATCACAGGCGATTACTTGGGGCAATAATTACTGACAAGACTATCTCTAAACAACGATTTTTAACTACATATTCGTTAACAGAAGCTACGCTGCCGAATGTTAAATTTCCCAGGTATAACGCAGAGGAATTAAAAAAAATCAGTCAGTGATATCATCGATGAATTCTTCCTTGACATACTTGCTGCGTGGATAAAAACATTACCACCAGCAACTATTCTCCGGCACAACAATGACCCAGAAGGGACAGGCCGACATGTATCCCCGGAAATCGTAAATATAACCCCTGTGGTCGCGGTCAGTCTTGTGTGTGATGTAATTGATGGCAGCTACAGCACGGACACGACAGTATCAAATCAAACCCAGCAAGGATTTGTTCTTTATTCATTCACACCAAAAGAACCACCTGGATATCTGATTGTGGAAGAGCCGATCAATCCACTTTATTTGCAGTGTTATAGTACACTGTTATCAAGAATAAATTTCAAACTAACAGACCAATCTGGCCACCTTCTGGATTTGAGGAATGAAATAGTTATTATTAATTTACTTGTGAAATCCTAAGGATTTTGTCTTAAGACTTTTATGCTAAGGACCTCATCCTAAAAATCTATGATTTTTTCAAGGATCTATGATTAGCTTTTCTCGGGCGGATGTTACATTTTGCACGATTTGGAAAGTAATAAGGTCGTCAAAATCATGCACATCGACTGATTTGCTAATTCTGAAGGGTACTTAGCTTGTCAAAGTCATTCACATCGACTGGTTTGCTAATTCTGAAGGGTACTTAGCTAGTCAAAATCATGCCAATTAAACGTTTTTCAGTAAAAAGCAACAAAAAAATATATTTTATTGAAATCTGCTAGTGCATACAAATATTATAAGAAATTTATTTTTTACTGCACATTGATTTGCTAATTCTGAAGGGGTATTTACTAGTCAAAATCATGCACATCAACTGATTTGCTAATTCTGAAGGGTATTTAGCTAGTCAAAATCATGAAAATCATCCAATTTGCTAAATCTCATAGGGTGTTTGCTAGTCAAAATCATGCGAATTCAATGTTTTTCAGTAAAAAGCAAAGAAAAAAATATTTATTGAAATCTGCAAGAAATATATTTTTTACTGACAGACCCTGATTTCTAATTAATCAAGCAAGTATTATATAATGTACCAGCATGTGAAGGTTTTCATACACGACAAGCAAGTACTTGAAAACTACATCAAACAAATATTTACACAGTTTCTAGCCGGCCCAGTTGATCTGGTTATTGATGTATACGGTAACGAGGGTTTTTTATTGACACAATCGCAGCTGGATAAACTACAGCAAGAACATATTTCTATGATCAGGTGTGATAAAGATCAGGTTCTAAATTACGCACATTCTTGCATTAAATCTGATCGACTAAGGGAAATATTATCTAACTCATCAGATTGATGCAGGTCAGATTGATATAAGTGAAAATAACTCGTCAGATTGATACAGGTAAAAAAATATTTTTTTTTTACTTTCGATTTCATTTCCACGTACTTGACTTCATTTCCAAGTAATGAAATCATCTTTCATCCTTGATAAAATCGAGGGGGTCTAACTTTCGTTTTCGATCGCTTCACGATCTGACATAATTTTTTTCAACTGTCTTACACGAGTATGAATTACCTTCCTGGCTTCGTATTCTTGAGATAATGCTGATCAAATTTTTTCGATTGCATGGCACAGAGAGACAAATTCATCCAGTCGCTGTTCTTCTATTGTAGCCAGTGATTTATATAACTTCGTCTCAGTTTTCTTTATAAATTTATACTGAGCCTTCAGAATATACTGCCCTTCTTATTTAGCCTCTGGCAGTGTTTCAAAATCAGACATGATTTTTTCAGGATTTAATTCATCAGATATATTAATTCCGTTTTCTTCTAATTTTTTAATAGCAGAAATTACATCATTGATATTTTCGTAATTCATATTATTATATATACCAATATATTTAAAAGAAAAATATTTTAAACCAAAAATAAACAGTAGCCATGATGAGCGGTTATCAGTCATGGACCCTTGCGCACTGGCCTATGTATCTCCACGAGGTCCTTTAAGACTTTAAGACTTTGTCTTGAGATTTTATCTTGGTTGAGACTTTGTCTTACAGAGACCTTTCTTATGGCTTCTCGGCATCCTCGTGATCGTTTCTTCCTTGATGTTGTCAAGGGCCGCATTCTTTCTGAATGTTTTGTTTTTGTGGGCCCATGTGACTTAGAGCTTTTTGCATCCACGACTACTGTTTATTTTGGGGGCGCGCCACAAACATACCTCCAGTGAATTCTCTAAGCGAAAGTGAAACGAAATGTTAGAGTATTCAGAAGGCTGTCTGTGTATTGCATTCATGTACATACCCCCCCAAAATCAAATCCCAGGGGTGAAACAACCCCTCCCCCCCATGATTTGACTTTGTAGAGATATGTACATGAACGTCTTCGGCTGCCGCCCCCAATTATAAAACCATATTAATTGGTACTGTCGACAGTATGCCCATTACGAGACTCGAACCACTGGCAGTGACAGAGTCAGGGACGAGAGTCAACCGAACTACCACTGCATCCTAGTCTAATCAAATGATATAGGATTTAAAAATTATCATATAGGTAGCTGTTGACAGATAGTTAACAGTTTGCAGCTGAATTTAAATTCTGAACTGGATTTTAATTCTAAACATTACCGTGAAAATAACACTTACCTATACTCACAGTTTTTGATTTTATCAAACGCGGAAGTGTTAATGTGGAAATAGACTGCGGCGAGTGTGTATACAATAAGACGGTTACGCCATGAACTGTATTGGCTGTAAAAATAAAATAACTATACAGTTCTGCCGCACTGGATAATACCTGTAACGGTAATGACATTGTGTTGCACAATCTCAAGGAGTGTTGTGCAATCTCGGGGAGGGAATTGCATCATAGACTTTTACACAGTCGCTGCAGAGTTATCTCTGTTATCTGCCTCTACATAAGAAAATAAAATCCAGCTATTAAACTTGTATGTAAATGATGATTTGGATATTTTATCTGCAACACATTGGATCGAACGTGGGTGAATACCGAAATACTTGCCAGCCGCGCCCATTGACTGAAAAATTCTCTCTTCACCGGTCGCTATATTTAAAGATTGAACCACCTTAGGCTTTCTGCCCCCCCCCAGCATTTCCTCGTACAGAATTCTCCCTTTGTGTGATAGCTTGTAAATTTTGAAGAGAGTTATTAAGTTTATCTCCATCAATGTGATCGATCACAAGACCGTCTTTGATCTTCCCAAAGAAACATTCAAATACAAAACGATGACAGAGATAATTATTTTTCTTCCCAACACCAAACCTTAGATAACCAGCATTATTAACAACACCAACTGGTTTTTTCAGCCTACAGTGCCTAACTATTCCATCACGAGACGCTTCATAATTCTTAATAGTAGGATGTGGGACAAATTCTTGAGTCATTATACAATAATAATGTCATTTGTCTAATTTATAATTTGTCTGAAAACTTAGTTATATAATCGCACTCACATTTCAGCGCATCATTATTTTTTTATCATAATATCGCTTAAGTTCACGATATCTTTTTCTGCCGCAACTTGCGCACAGCTGTGTTTTACCCCTGACTCCAATACCACATCGCAGACACAGTATTGGTCCTAAACTCCCACTTCGAATGCTTTGTGAATGTTCCCCGCAGAATTCTTTTCTGCAGGATTTGTTACAATGAGTTACAGATCCCACTTCAAGCCACTTGCACTGATTGGTTTGAGGCATTACATATCTATAATATTTCTTATTTAAATGTTTGTCTTAAATATAATATGGAGGAGTTTGAGAGATTATCCAGAATCAAGCCCAGGAAAGCTTCTAGATTCGATCTTGACAGACTAACCCCTGACTCGCGGAGGCGAGCTCTGAGCTCTGACTGATCTGATTAATATTATCAGAGATGACAAAAATGAATTTCGTGATGATGGAGCATCTCACGTATGATCTACATTCAAAATTATACGCAACGACGATGTCAAGGACGCTACAATGAATGATGCACGAGCGAAAACGATCATTGATTACCTCAATCAGAAATATCTTTTCAGAATAAAGTTTATTGTGTGAGCAGATTCCGATACTTGGATTATCCGTAACAAATGTGACGCTGTCCTTGCTAATGGAAAAATCGCTGTGTTAAGTAAAGATTCCAAACCAGGAATGTTGACTGGGATTGACAGACCATATTATGCTTGATCATATCCTGTGACTGCGGTTGTTTATGGAATTTATGAAATTTATCAACTAAATGATAGACCCAACATTAATGATCTTGCCCCAATGAGATTCTCAAAGCTGAATTGTGTAGCCGAGCGAGTAATGGAATATTTTACAAATGCGAAGCGTGGAAACAGTTTAACTGATCTGCGATGTGAAAAAATAGCGAAGTGAGCTGAATCGGTTAAGGATACAGGAGCGTCAATAAACGATGTCACTGAGTTATCAAGTACATTAAAATTTCCAGTGATAGTAAAAACATTAACGGGAGAGGTCTTATATGAATCAGCGAATAAAGGAAAGGGAACACTAATGGAAATTATTGACCATAACGCTCACGCTTGGACTAACGCAGTAACATTATTTCCATGAGATTGTGTTGTGAGATATTACTCGTCAGAGAACTCTTGGGGTGGAATGTTTGATGCTATCAGCCGGATAAGCAAAAACGACCCTGTGTCAGTGTGGTTGTTTAAAAGTTCGAAGATGGCGAGTATGATCAATTTGTAAGACCTAATGGCGAATTATATCGTAAAGAATCTCTCCACGAAAAAATGAGAAAACTCGCACAGAGATATTCAGAAAATACTGAGCAATTATTAACTAATTGTTTTACAGTTCCGTCAGTTGCTGCCCACGCCGCAAGAGAGAGAAATTCATGGAGACCAACACACGCTGAGTTCCTTGAAGATGTTCAGTGAAGTTATATCGAATATGGACATGGCAGTTTGTGGAATACCGAATATAACCACAAGGATATCATTTCCGTGGACATGGTTGCATGTTATCGGGGAAGTTTTCTCGGGATGGGCATGTGTGCTGGATATTTTAAAAGATTTGGTCATCCTTGTCATGAGATGGTAAGAGTGACAATTAATGGACCATTACCCAATTTTGATCTGACAGGATTTGCTCGTGTAGTGTCGTTTAAATTTGCTGAAAATCTTCATGCTATTTGTTATGTTTGGTTTGGCAGACACTTCTTGGAGAAACATTGGGCGCCAATAGTGTTATTACGATATATGCTTGACAGTAAAATATTGATATTGTTGGTTGTCAGTGAAGCAATTATAGCAGCTGCAGACTTCGGTTTGGTTACCAACACCGGAGCATATCAGTCTCGATGAAGTCATTGAAGAATATGCGCGGGAATGTCCAATTGTTTCTGCTGATGTCATTGTTAATGATGCTTCTAATATGTTTAAGATTAAACTCAGTAACAGTGAATAAGCAACAAAGGATCTCGGTAGAAGAATAATCTGTAAATTTCCTCAGGGTGGTGCATATGATCATAAACGGCATCACTCACGATTGATTATGGATGATGTTGAATTAGATTTTATGATTGCTGATGCCGCTGCGAGAAATATATTTTGTAATCGGGAAGATGCTTACTTGTCTGATGGAACACGGTTGGGCACAATTGTTAGTTACATTAATGGAGAATCTCCTCAGTATACACATCTAAGATATTCGATGCTTGCTTATGTTTCTATAAATTTGCTATTGATGATAAATAGATTTCCTGACACTGCAGTTAGAGTTGCGATGGATTCATTTTATATCGATAAAAGATATTCAGAATTACTGGCTCGTTTCACAAGTAATGATGAATCATGGAGTTCATGGAGAATAAAAAAGGAAATGTTACATAATTATTGTGAATCCGCTGATGTTGCGGTTAAAGATAGTTATTGCAAATCAGAATTATCAGAATTGTCGTTGGCGGGAGGTTCTGGTAAGACAATTCGAGTGATCAAATTATTTCAACAGAATTCAGATATGATTGTGCTAACACCAACACACAGACTTGCCAGGGAGATGAAACAACGAGGAGTCAATTCTTGTACCTATCGCAGTTTTTTCAAATACAGCGGTGGTGTGTGGACTCCTGACCGAATGGGAGAGAAATTTATTCCAAAAGTTATTATTTGGGATGAAGTGTGCACAGTGCCGTTGGAAACATTAAAAACATTTCTTGATTGGTTATTAACAAAAAATACTGCAGTAGTTATGTGCGGCGATCATGGTCACCCACCTCCGTTTGGACCATCTTCACATGATTGGTTGAAGAATTTTGTTAATTATTACGAAGTAGAGGCTGATGATCACAGATTTCTTGATGCAGAATTAAAGGAATTTAAAACATTAATCAGACTACAACTGAATAAAATTCAATGTGAAATTATGCATAAAATAATTTCAGAGACTTCAATGAGCGACTTTTGGAAAACGTGGAGACCAAACGATTTGATAGTGGCAAGTAGAAAGATAGTCAGAGACACACTTCAGCAGCAGTTATTTCAATTACACAAGAAAAAATTTCCAACACTACCTGTGCCATTGTGTTATAGACCAGCTGATTCGTGGTTACAGAATATCGATGTTGATATACCAGGACAGACTGATAAACAAAATCTCGTATTAAATGATATTGTCACAGTTGATGTCAATGTTGTTGAAGATGCACTGCACGCTGATAAATCCCCATGGACGCTAGGATATGCAATGACGATACATTCATCACAAGGACTGACTATCTCTGATACAGTTGTTTGGATCTTTGATGATCGAATTGAGTGGTCAAACTTAGTTTACTTGGCTGTGTCCAGAGTCAGAAGAATATCTCAACTGCGGAGAATTGTCATGGACGAGTCAGTGATCAATAATGATGATATTGACAACGATATAATAAGAAAAAAATTAGCTGGTTATAAACAAAGTGATAAAAAAAATAAACACGATTTTGACCTTGATGTTGAATTTATCATGACACTGAAGCAACAACAGAATAATCACTGTGCAAGCTGTAATTGTATAATGTTGTGGCAGTATTTGAGTAATAATCCAAAACAATTCACTGTAGATAGAAAAGAGAATCATCTTGGTCATACGCGAGAGAATGTGACGCTGACCTGTCTTGAGTGTAATCGGCGTAGGGGTGCTGGCACCCTTGGTGCTAGTTAAGTGATCTGGGCAGTAATTGTGTGTCCTCGGGAATTACTTGTAATAGTTCACTTGTGAATCCACGTTGAGGAGCAGTTGAATCCAGCCTGTAGATTGCTGGTCTACCAGTAGATTTAGTTATGTTAGATATCTTGTGTGTTGTGATGCTCCAGATAGGATCAGTCGCTCTTTTTTTACCACCTTCAAGTTCACCTGGTTCATATAAATATCTCACAGTGACATCGCCCAGTATTGGTTGTGTTGAATAATCACGTCGTTGTACGGGTATATTTTTTTTGGTAATTGCGTTAATAGGTTTCATGTTGGTTGTTCGAGTAATTTCGTTATTTAATGCAGTTATCACACCTGGTAATCTTGCAACCCATTTGCATGATCTCTTGTCCTGAATGAATTTCTTCATGTATTGATATCCAAATAACCGCTCAGCAAGTGTTCGATTAAAATCGCTCAACAATTGCCTGATCACGGTGAATTTCAGTATGTCCTCATCTGATGGTGACGTTATGTTGCTTCATCAGCGATGATACTGCACCCTGAATTTCTTTGCCAGGATCAAGTTGTAGCAACTGTGGCCATTGTAGAGGTCCTCATTGATAAATTCGTTCAAAAGCAGAAGCAACCTCGGATACTGTTTTAGTTGTTAACAGTTCTGCATCTTTGTATCTACTTGCAACATCAACTACAGTTAATGCGTATTTATATGTTATTTGACGTCTTCAGATTTTAATAGTATCATGTGGCAGAAATAATATATCAGCTTGATGAACTTCATTAGGAACACTAACATCAAAATGTGCAAAGTGAATTTGTTTAGGAAGAAGTTTTTCTCCTGGATATTTAGCCCACGGAGCTCCCAGTAATTTTGTTAATTTTGCTGCAGTATCACCTCCGTGTTGCTTTTTTTTTTTACTTGGCTTTATCTTTGGCTTTGGTTTATCACCTGATTTGGGAATAAATTTAAATTTCTTTGTACCGCATTGCTTACACTTGCCTGTAAGTGCTGATCTGTTATTTTTTGTTGTAATAGTTGTTAGGTCACCTGATGGGGTACGCGCCCTGCATTTCACACAATATAAATCCATATTATTTTATATTATATCTAATGGAAATCACTGACTTTTCTGCTACAAGGAAATGAGAACTGGTTAAGCATCATCTGATGCTACCAAATTATGTCCGAATGATTATCACGGGTCCATCTGGATTGGGTAAGACACAATTGCTACTCAGTTTGATAATGAAGTGGATGAAGTGGGATAAGTTGTATTTGGTAGCCCCATCTGTAGATGATCAGAGATGCTATAATGTACTGAAAGACTTCAATGAAAACGCAAGAGAGTTAAATGAGCACAGTAATGATGTTGTTGAATTTATTACTGATATTGATGAAGCACCGTCTTTAGATGATATTGATGAATCCATTAACAATTTAGTTGTGTACGATGAGGTAATGATTGACAAACAGTCCAATCCAGCTAGAATATTTTCGTGCGGAAGACATAAAAACACAGATGTGATTTATGTTACTCAAAAATTGACACAAATACCACCAGTAATCAGAGAAAATTGTAATATTCTTGCTGTGTTTAATGGAGTTGGTGTGGTTTTATAACGATAAATTTACACAACCCTCGAACACTATATCGTGTGGGACTTGATAAAATTTTTGGATAATAGCAGCAGGGAGGGCGACGCTCTCAACTTGTCACCAAATAATCGCGCATTTTTCTTTGATGCAACAAAGAAGAATAAAAAAACTATCAGCAATAACAGGTAAGCCAATTTGTTATCGACGGAGTTGTCTTATGCTGGATAATCGCAATTTATTTACGATTTTTGTGATCTCCCAGGAAGTCGTATTTTGGCGAAAATACGGGTGAACCATTTAGAGGTTGTTCACCCTCTCTACTACTCTCTAGCATCATGGTCATGCAAGATACACTAAAGTGGATGGTATTATAGAAAGGTAGACAGATGTAGCTCTACAATGATACCAAATAATCTGGAATATCTAGTTGCACTACAAAATACAGATTTTAAAAAACCCATTTTTTTGGACCCGACTTTTTTCTACCCAAAATTCGCCCATGGTCAGAAACTAATTTAGTGTCTGGATTTTATACTTTTTGGTCATAGATCTAAGGCAAACTGGTATGAAATGCAAACAGACAGATGAACCTTTGCAAAAAGTAGGATAAGATGGGCATTTGGAATAAAGAGCGGTCTTGATACAAAAATAATGGCTCAGTTTAGCAAAAAAAAATAACTCCAACTTTTACCCTTCTGCTCATGCACGAGCCAAATAGCCAATGAAAAAGGATGTTTCTAACACAACTAGGCAGTATGTTATTGAAAGATCACCTGGGATTTGGTGTTTTCAAATCTTTTCAGAAATAGCTTTCAAAATGTGTTTCCTACTCGATTTTCAGGCAAAAATGACAAAAACCTCCAGGGGTTAATGTGTTAACCGCATCTGTATGGGTAAGATGTATATAAAATATGTCTATTTATCATGTACTTAATCTATCTGTGTAGATAAGATGTATATAAAATGTGTCTAATTATCATGTACTTTATCTGTATGGGTAAGATGTATATAAAATGTGTCTATTTATTATGTACTTAATCTATCAAGAAACAATTGCAAACATTACATTAGGAATTTACCAATATTCTCATGTGAAACATTCTCTTGGTATTTTTTTAAGATGTTAATGACCAATATTTGCAATTAGTACAAAACAACAAAAAATACATCATTGTTTCATGTTCCATTAATTAATAAATACAACTTTATTAGGGTAGAAAAGGATGGAGAGACTAAATTTTATTTCTTTATTTAAAATTCCTCTAATATTTGGGAGCCAGCAGTTGACAGGTTTGGTGCTGGAAGTTGCTGCACCATATATGTTGACAATAATTTGTATATAGCTAATTCATTGCCCCTTAATTTGCCAACTTTCTTGAAAAATTTGGCTGCCAATGGTAATTCTGATGTAATCTAAAAACATTTTTATGTACAATGTATTCATTATTTAGTATGTTGGGTCTGTAATGTATTAGTACATGTATGTATTTTCAAGAACTGATATAGTTCTTTAATTATATTTGTTTGCCTCAATTTTATTTGCAGTATATAATATTCATTATGCACCTATTTACATGAACCCTGTGGCATGCCAACTTACTTAGGGTGACTTTTGAGCTAAGCACTTGATGTCAAAGGAAACATTTTGGCCCTTATTGTTGATCTGATGCTGCTGTTGCTATAAAGTCTCTTGAAAGTACACACAGCCATTTAGTAGTTGATAAAATTGTAAATTATAATAAATATGACATACTTTCCAAAAATTAATAACTTCATTCCATCATCATGTTTCACAATAAAAATATACATTTATTTGTAAGAAGGGTAATTTTCCCAAGTAAAGCAAAATTCTGCTCGTGTATGTGATTAAACAACATACCTCTTTTGGATGGGCATAAAAGTCTATTAGGCATGTTCTGTTTGTTGAAACAAAAGATAAATACATTTCTAAACATTTGATTATAATGTTCATTAGTCCTTGAGGAAGAATGATAACAAATAGAGAACAAGAAATAAGGAACGCTAGGATGCATGTTTTAATATGTCTGGTACCCACTTTCAGATGGTTCCTCACCCTCTCTAGGTCATCCCAGTTCTGGCTCACCTCTCCCACCATCCACACCACCACTGGATAGTCTGATGAGGGGAGGTGAAGACAGGCGCCAGCTTCGACCAATTGGTGGTGAGCGGGCAGCGCAGAGAAAAGCTCCAGGACCAGCCATATCGATTGGTAGTGGTCATAACAGTATGGAGGATCTAGGACCACCATTCTGGAACTTGTCTTCAGGTAAATGCTGAACAATTAGATTGCAAGATTGTGCTTGATAGAATGAAGCCCTCGCCATGTGTTACTTAAAACTGTCTATATGGATTCTTGTAAAAATTTGGTAAATTGTGTAATCCAGTGTAACTGTCTTTTAATTATGTCTTAGCACACCATAACTAAGTGATTGAGTGGCACTTTGTGGTATCCTACCTATATCTGAACAGATTTTGATCAAATTTTTTATATAAGCTGGTATTATCATGATCTAAGATAAATTTTATTATGGTCAGAATGGGTTTCTTAATACAAGATCTAAACAAAGGGAAGAAACTCTTACCCATTACCTCCCCCACCAGGTCAAAGCAGCTGCACATCAATCATATTTAAGCTTTTGCTTGTTACGATTAAAAATATATAGCTTGGCTGCTCAAAATACAAGATCTTTATTATTTTGGCCTAAACATCTTGCAGGTTGGTTAAATATTGTGTATTGATGTAATTGCTAAATGTCGAAATCATTTTATATTTTAGAAAAGTATCTGTGATTATTTTGCTGTTGTGGATTTTGTTATTCTGCCTTGTGCTTCAACGTGGTATCATTGTTGCACATTTTTGGTTGTTTGCTTGCACACACTGCCTGTATATTTCACTTTTTAAACGCTGTTCAGTATAAACACTTTCATCCAGTTCTTTTCCTATATTTTTGTAGTCCTTGCCTTTCTTAGTACTGCTTCGATTGGCCTAGTGGTTAGAGTATCTGCCTCAGATGCTCGAGGTTGTGGGTTCGAACCCCGGCAGAGTTATACCAAAGACTTATAAAAATGGTACTTACAGCTGCCTCACTTGGTGCTCAGCATTAAGTGGTTACTGTTAGGACTGGTTGGCCTGGTGCCAGGAGAATTTGACTGGATGGGACATGATGCCCCAGTGCTAGATATCATTATAAACTTCCACACTACAGACATAGCAATATGACTGAAAAATTGTTAAAGCTATGTTAAAAATCCAAAATAGGCATACACACACACACACACACATTTTCATTTGAGAATGACAGCTAAATGCAATAAGTGCAAGAAATTTTAAGCCAGTGAGGACACACAAGGGAAGTGTATCTTTTGAATGAAGTATTCACAAACTTTTATCTGCAGTCCATTTGCAATTTAGTCTGAAGGAATTTGGTCCACAGTAAAGATTGAAGAGCAAAGAGAGATTGGGGCAGTCTCGGTCCCCATGATACCTGGAGTCACCCTAAGATATCATCAATTGCTGGTGTAGTAGAGGATGCACCTTAATGGTCCCTGCCTCCATCCAAAGTTATATATACAATGTCTTCTATGAGTTGCATCTGGCAAACCTGAAATGCAGAAGCTAGTATTTACCCTAGTGGTACAAAATTGAGAGTCATATATCCGCTAGGTGTTAGAATGGTGGTCAGTTTGAGTAGAAAATAAACCATGTTGTCAGAAGTGGGGGTCAGATAAAAACTTTGGGGGTCTCTGATGTACAGTTGAGGATAAAGAGAAACACAGAAAAAAGATGCTTCACAGATGCTGTCCCTGCATTCACTCCAGGCACTGCCAAGACTGACACAGGAAGCAATAATGCAGTTGCTGGTCTTGAGAATACATATCCCTTCATCTGTCCCAAATCATGAGTGCAGGCTAGGAATTAATGGGAGAGTGCCCTCCCATATTTTGGCAGCACAAGTTCAACTGTATGATATTTTTCGGAAATAGATAAACTGTATCTCCCTCTTTCTATGCCATATGCTGCAACTTTGGCTGCAGACCAGCCAGACCAGTTGTCTATCCAGCTTGACCAGCGACCAGAGTTACGTCATATCAGCAAGTCATGCCGCATTCTGGCTGGCCGTTACAGGGCATATGGAGTCCAATTGGAATCCATCAGGTTGGTCCGTTTGTTTTGCTGCTTGTTGGTTTTAGTGTTGACTTTAAAGTGGGCCACTGAACCAATCATTGAGCACACTTTCTAGCCATACATACTGGCAAAATGAGCCCTGTCACTTTTCCACCCATCTGTTCAATCAATGTGCCAGTTAATTTATGGCATATTCATTAGGTAGATGCCATACCCCACACAGGAATTACAGCTTCATCTTGTCTATGCCACACAGACCTGGAAACTGCCTGAGGAGGACAACCCCAGTAGCAATTAAGTGGATAACCGTAATCAATTGATATATTCAAACTCCACCATGGAGTCCTGCATGAAAGAAGCCTTGGGGGAAATTTAATGCAGTTTTTCAAATTTTAGAGTGCTTTCTGCCACCATCAGCGAGTCAGGGTTTTTTTAAGGTGAAGGTTTCAGTAGACTTGTAAGATGATTACAAACATCCATCCATTTGTCTAGTGCATAGTTGGTGAAGATGTCTTACTAGGTGAGGACCCAGGGAACTTAAGGCTTTCGTCATAGAAAGCCTGATACTAGTATCATTCTTGTTGCCTGCACTAAGAAGTATATTACAAAGTTAAATGACAACAGAAGTGTTTATAAGGTGGATCAGAATGTTTTCCAATCTGTCATCAAGTTGATGTGAAATGTGGTGGCTGTTTCTTTTACCTTGCCATACATGCCAACCATTATGCTTTTGGCAAAATCATTATGCTTTTGTTTCACCAAATTAAATTTTCTGCTGAACTGATATGGATTATTCTTTTCTGCTAATTAAAAAAAGCAATAAAAAGTTGTTTTTGTCATTTTTATTAACATCTATTTAATTTCACTCATAAATTTGAGAATATTCTTAAAAAAGGTCACTGCTGTGTAAGAGTAGCATAAGGTCACTTTCCTTATTTGCTATTTATAGCAACTGGATATGACCCATTTTGAAGAAGACAGACGGGTTTCTTCAAAAGTGAACTTTGCATAACAGATTGATTTTATTGATATGCTAGTTAGTTAATGAACCAGTCTATATTTTTTAAACAAGATGGCACCAGATGTTGTGGAATGCTTTACATTGTGATATCTTTTCAAACTTCATAACATGCCAGATCAGAAAAATTGACAAACCAACACTGCTTTACAGACTTTAAAGAAGAATATGAGAGTAATATAAATCAGCACTCTGAGCACCTCAGCATGATTATTGCAGGATTCCAGTTCATGATCATTTGGCAAAAGTTGCACATGTAGACTAGTTGTAGTAAGTGCTTAATATAAATAATTTTGCAGTATATTTTGTGCTGGTATTCTGGTTCTAATCCATATGGATTTTGCCCTTTGTGACAAGAATTTCTACCAGCTACAGAACCAGGTTCATAGTGAAAATTATCTTTTTCATTATGTACTGTAATTCTGGCATGTAATATATAGATTATACTTTTTGCACACAAATTATGTTTCTATGCCAATTATAATAGCAATAATTATGCTTGTACTTCTCGGGGGTGGTGGGGGTGGCATGTATACCTTGATGAAAAATTGGAGAGTGATCATGCATGGGAATCTGAGGATTGTACTGCTAAGGTGATTAACAGGCCACACACTATTCAATGGCTTAAGCTCTTGTGGGTTTGGCATATGTAGATCTAGTGATACAAGATACCAGTCTTCACTGAAGCTACATCATTCCTTGGCTTTCCATTTTATAACATTTTTAATACAGCATTACTCATCAATGGTTTAATAAAGGAGGAATGGATGCAGGCAGCACAAAAACGGCCCCTTCTACTTATTTTGCCACCTACACCAATATTCAGTCTGAAGTAGTTTCATCTGCAACGAAGAGATGATTGTCAGCAAAATGAAAGTTTAAGAGTGTCAAAAAGTAGTTGAATTTCAGATAGCAACTGGCCCCTCAATTCTGAAGGCAGTCTAGGATCAAACTTTTTGCATGTTAACATTTTGGCTTCCAAAGAACAGTATACTAATTTCATGCAATCCCTTTAAGCTTCAACATCAGTCCATTGGTGATCATATTGATCATCAGCTGCATTATCACTCTCTTCAGGTTGAATTTGTCAGCAGCAGCTAAATAAAAGACAAACTTGGTACCATAATTTTTGCATGTTTTTAGATGACAAAGGTTATATATTTTGTTGGCATTCTGAAGATGCGTTAAATTATTTCTTTTGGTGTTCCAGAACAAATGAGAAGAAGTGTTGCCCCACCCCACAACCCCCACACCATCCCATCTTAAAGGAGTGTAGATAATACCATGATAATGTGATACCATTGAGTAAAATAAGCAAGCATTTTTTTCTCAATATTTATACGTGGAGCAATGAATATAAAGCAGGCATTACTTGCCTATTTTGGGATGTCTGATACATATCCAATCACCAGAAAATGAAGACGTGAATGTTATTACACTCGTGGCTTTATGCTGGTTTTCCACACCAAAGTCCAAGAGATGGAAAGATATTGCAGGGTTTGGAAAGGGGAAATCATCCTTTATGAATGGAGTGGAAACCTTTCCTTGTTACAAGTCAACTGGTTCACGGTGTAGACACTACACTTCACGATTGACCTAGTCCTGATGGCCTAAGTCCTTCTGTTGAGACTCTGCTGACAGAAATGCCTGTGAATCAGACTCATGCATGACTCAACTGGCTAATTCCATAGCTTTTTACAGAACTGGACAGATTATGCCCTAATTGTCTCTGATGGCCTCCCTAATACATTTCTAAACATCCCCATCCATCATTAGTTCTCTTCACAGCAGATGTATCCAGAGATTCATGCAAGCAGACTTTCTACAGGAAATAAACACTCTCTGCATGAAGAGAACGGCACAAACTCAACAGCATTTTTCCTAGTTCCCAAGGCCAGTGACAAGCTCTAACCAGTCCTAGATCAAAGCTCTCTAAATCATTTCCTAAGTTAACAAAGGCCTCAAGATTTTTCCTCAGTGCCATTAAGATAGGAGATGTTGCCTCAGCCCAATCTTCATGAGAACCACCTCCATGTGTCTGACATTGAATTACCTGGAAAACGTAGTCCAGAAGCACAAGGTGAGCAATCTTTTGTATAAGATGTGAAATTCCATACTGTGAGAAATAATGATCTGTACAGACACTAACACGACTAGCTGGGTGCTCTTCTCCAGCCCTCCTTTCAGGCAAGAAAGGTTTTGTTGCTTTCAAGAGCCTTCTGTGTAAATCAAATGCATCAGCCACCTGCAGGTGACGTCATGATTGCCTTTTGAGCATTTTAGGGGATGGTCTATTGAAAAGGAAATCCTGAGTATTTCCATCAACACCGCTGTAATCATTTATGTCAGAAAGCATGAGGAAACCAAGTCCTTGGATCTCTATTTGTTTTTGATTTTCTCAAGTGGTTTTATCATTGACAAATACAAGTATGCCACATCCTAAGCAGACTCAATGTCCTAGCTGACTTGATGTTCAGATAAAATCAACCAATTCACACAGAATGATCCATTCACCTGTCAGGTTTTAGTCGAATCTGTCCTGGGTGGCCGAGTGGTCTGAGGTGCTCATCTTTACAGATCACTCAGATCTCTCTTCTATCCATGTTGGTTCAAGTATTGGTTTGGTGATCTTCCACTAAAAAAATATACTGGCCATCATGTGCTGAAAATTGGCATTAAACCCACAAAATATAAAAACAAAGGAGTCAGATCTGTGCCAGCTGGGTCCCCATGGTCCTCTTTAAATGAGCTGGAATGCCAAACACTGAGCCATTGTCTTGCTAGTTGCAATTGCAAAACCAGGCATTTGCACCCTCACTGACCCGGAACAGTCTTGATGCATATGACTTTCACATTATCTCAGATTCCCAAAGTTATTGAGTGAGGGGATCCGAGTGTGGATTTGTCCTGATTATTCTTAATCAAAAACCTGACTTGAGCAGCAGAGATGTCTAGGAAAATCTTGCGTTCTCAATGCCTACAGTAACAATAATGCATGCAGATTTTCCTTCCCAGTCCAGAAATGCAGAAACATCATGACTAGCTCATTTCAAGCAAGAAAGAAAGAAACATTTCTGCAAAAAAGTGGTGGACAGAATTACTGAGGAACATATCCCCCCTATATCTCAGAGGTCAGGGTAACTGTGACTGAAAAATAAATTTTTTCTGTGTTTTTCAACAATGTACCTTCATCAGAGTTTGGGGATTTTTACATTGGGTAATGAAGAGGCCTGTTGATTTTGGGTTTTAAAAATTCCAAGGTCAATGTCACTCTGACTGAAAGAAGAATAATGGTTTTTGATTAATTCTCGATAACGTACCTTGAGCAAATTATGTTGATGGCTTGCACTTAATGTTAGGAAGAAATCAATTGATTTGCAGGTCTAAAAGTTAAATGTGAAGATCATAGTAAGCCAGAAAATAATGGTTTTGATCCATTGATTAGTTGATTCCCGAGTCAATCATGCTTGTAGTGCCTAGAATGAGATCATTTAGATACAGGGTGGGAGTATAATGTACTGTTCATGGCACTGTTGTTTTGTTTGTTTTCAAAATAATTTCTTCACATAAAATATGAATACTTTATGAATATTTTGTCAAGTAGAGATTCTTTGTTATTTTCAGATTTTAATATGGAATGGACCCCCAAGTCATCGATAGGCCTGAGTGTTTCTAGTGTGCCACAATCCTCTGTTCCTGTGGTTATGTCGTCTGTGATATCGGGTGGGAGTATGATGTCTGCTGCGGGGGATGGACGGCAGGTTGGCATGGACAATCACAGTTCCTCCCACTTTGAGGATGGCTTAGGGGAACAGTCTTTTGGGCCCAATGTCCAGGTATGATCAAGAAATATCCTACAAAACCAATGGCAATGTTGGAGCAGTCTGAGGGATTTGAGGATGCATTGGCTTACATGAGTGCATTTGTTTTGTTCCAAATTCATCCTTTGTTCAGTAATCAAAATATGCTGTTTTCTTCTGATTTGTAGCTTTGCAACAAAAAAAAAAAGATTGAAATGCATGACATAATTTTTTTTGTTAGAGGTTGAATAGCTGATACATTTACCCACTCAGATGGTTGAAGTAGCATCACAGGTCATCATTTTTAACTCACATGCCCATAAGGCTATATCAGCATATAATATTGCCCTTTTCCCCATCATGCATCATCCATCCATTGCTTGTTAGTGATGTCAAAAACTGCTGGACCAGTTTTAGTCAAACTTTGCACAGAGCATCTTGGCATAAAACAAAAACTTTCCATTTTGTTCACAGGATTTCCATGCTACTGGCTAATGGGGGAGGTCAGTAGAAGAAAAGGTTTGTTCCAGACTAGGAAAAGCTCATTTATTTTGCATTGCGTTTATGAACATTCCACAGCCATTTATTCATTTTCAGAAGGTCCATTTGACTGGAAGCATTGTCGACAGAAAACCCAGCCCCCTGCTAGAAATAGTTTCTGTAGGCAACAGAGGCTATGTGGAGATGTGCACCACCACATACACCTCCAGGAGCTCAACATCGTAGATAAAAATCTTGCTCCTTTGTATGCTCTTAGCTGTAATGTTATGCTATAGATAAAGGAAAAATGTTACAAAAGCACCATGAGTGTGGGTGAGCCAGGCTTCCTTAGCAGGACTGTAACTGCTAGCCTAGGTGCCAAAGCCAATGATGTGGCTTACTGGAGGGTCATTGATGGATTCTCACATTTGGTTGCCTCACTGTTTCGTCCAGGGGGATTACCCAGTGCAGGGCAAGATGCCATGACCATAGGCTATGTCAGTGGTGTGTTTAAGGTTGCAGTTGGCACCATTCCTGCTGCAGCAGGTATTGACATGGTGCTATTTACCTTCCCAAAAGATTAAACTTTCATAAATAGAAAAGTTCACATAATGAAGTTTGGGCTGAGTGTCATTTGGCAAATTGTTCACAAGCTCCTGCACTGTGGCTGGCTCTAGCTGGACACATATTTACTTGTGAGCCCATCCTGCTTTGTTACTTCTGAGGCTATCCTTGTGACTGGACATGCAATTTTCCCATTACCTAAATAGAGTTACTATGAATTATAAAAAGACAGGTGCTTTTTTGATGCCAGCACTGAAGTTCTTTTGTCATTGACCTACATTATTAGTCTGCCTTTATTCCTATCTCGTGTGTCTTGGTGAGAGTGATATATGAAGTGAAACCCCGTGCCCTACTTTACAGGCCTGCCAAAAATCGTATCTTAGGTATCTAATTACATTGCATATATTTTTTGTTATGACTCTGTGGGCCTAGTGGTTAGAGCATCCGCCTTGGATGTGGGAGGTCGTGGTTTTGATCCCTGGCCGAGTCATACCAAAGACTTTAAAAAATGGTACTAACAGCTGCCTCACTTAGAAGCATTAAGAAGTTAGTGTTAGGACTGGTCGGCCTAGTGTCAGGATAATATAACTGGGTGGGACATCATGCTACATATCTGCATCATGATGCCCCAGTGCTAGACATCACTATAAACTGCCTCACTGCAGACGTTGTAGTGATATGACTGAAAAATTGTTAATTCTAAGTTAAAAATCAAAATCACATACACACGCGTGCCTCTGTGGTCATGAACAAAGTAACAGAAAAAAGCAAAACCAACAAGTTTTGTCAAACTTAACGATTTAATTATCAATGTAATAAAATGAAAATTTGGGAGGAACTTGCAGTATTAGGAACTGAATCCAAAATAATCCTGAAAAAGTTCTTTTAAAGTCCAAAAGAATGAAATATTCCATAGAAATTTCAGGTTGAAGAATATACTGGCCTGCCAACAGTCCTGATGTCTCAAATTGGCATCATCCAGAACTCCTTTGAATAACTTACAGTAGTTCCTAGAAAATATTATAGTCAAATGAGCACTCGCTATTTCCATTGAATCATCCAAGTAAATGTCTTTCCTCTCAGATAATATCTAAAGATAACACTATGAAAAACTTTAGCAGTTTCCAATAATGTCATGCTGTACCCAAAAATCACATCAGTTGCTTTTTACTGATAAGCACATGGAATTCAGATGTAGTTTTAACTTTAGCTTCTACAATCTTAACTTGTCCATGTTCCACAATATGTCTATAAAATGTGACAAAAGCTTGGCAAAACTCACTTTCACTTAATTGTCAAATTTGCCTCAGTTGAATGAAGAATTTCCTAATAGTGTCTAGGTGAACTTTCTAGCAGTCATTGTTTATAATGACATCATCGATGTTTGCATCACATCCATCTATACCAGATATTATCATGTTCGTTAAGTTCTGGAATGTTGAGGTAGAATTATATTTTAATACTAAATGGCATCACTTTGTATTGGTAGAGTCCATCTGGATTTGCAAAAGCCAAAATTTCTGTTGCTCTTTCCATAAGTGGAATCTGCCAGAATTCTTTTTAACAGGTCAAACTTGGTGACATATGTAGCATTTTCAATTCTGTCAGTACAATCATCAATTCATGATACTGGAAATGAGTATTTTGGTGACACTGTTCACTTTTATGTAGTCACTACACATATGGAAAGAATTATTTAGTTTTGGCATAAGAATACACAACGAACTCCAGTTACTTTTGCTTGGTTCAATAAAGTCATTCTCTGACAAATATTCAATTTCATTTTTCAAACGTTTCCTGCTTGAGAGGTGCAGTTTTACAGGCTAAGATTCTGCAATTTCTACATTATGGTAAATTTTGTTCAAGTTGGAACATCTTGGAACAAGTGCTCGTATTCACATATTATCTGCTTTAACTCATTTTCCTGTAGATTTGAAAGTTTCTTAACCTTATCCTCTATTATTTCTGAATTCTGAAGATTGGTTGTACGTCATCATTTAAATCATCTGTGTTGGACAAGAACAATTAATTTGATTACAGAGCTGTCTCAACCAACATATTCCTTTAACATAGTTTTCATGAATGATGACGGAGTCCTTTCTGTTTCTTTCTCTCAGGAGTCTTGATATAATTTAAATCACTTTTTTTAACTTTACAAGGACCATAATATCTAACCTAAAGAGGATTTTGAAGTATTTGCAAGAGAGAACTTTATCACCAGGCCACAGAGTTCTTTCTTTTGTAGTTTTGTCATGCCTTGATTTCATTTTTGAGTGAGTAGACAGAAGATTATATCCTACTACCTCACAATCGGAATGATAATCAGAAATATTGATACCTAAATCCTCTGTTAAAAGGTTTTCTTTTAACAACTCAATGGTCCATGGACAATATGTCCAAAAGATGGTTCAAAAGAATTAAAACTGGCCAAATGACAAATAAACAAAATTTCAATATTTGGAAACATCACTTTTAATTTCCTGCCAAAAATAATGATGTAAGATCTTGTGAGACTTGTAAATTCCTAAATGACCAGCTAATTGTGTTCCATGATCTACACTGAGAATTTCCTGTCTGTATGACTTAAGCACCACAATTTGATACCTCACTGTCCACTCACCTACAAGTACCTCAGGAGGTCTCCATTTTCTCATAAGGACCTCATTTTTCACAAAATGGCAGGTTGGTACCTCTGCAGAATCAGCTTTGCTAATAGCTTTCAGAAACAAAGATGAGATCTCGGGATCTTTTTCCTGTTCAACGACAAGTGATTTTCAGTTGTCACTGATTAGAAATAAGAGAATGAGTAGTTAAAAGAGGATTACAGTGATCAATCCCTTTTGATTGATCAGTAACACGAGCAAAAGTGACCTCACCAAAAGCCTGACTAATTCATGTGTCAGCCAAAGAAATAATGTCCTGATCAATTTCATTCTCAAGAGCTCATTTTGCATTAGCTCAAGTAACTGCACAAGTAGTGTATAAATCAGGAATTGCATTTTCAATAGGATCAACCTTTTCATCCAAACAAGGCTTGTCAAGTGGATTAACCACAACCTTATCTCCAGCTAGGTCATTGCTTAGCAATAAATGAATACCCTCTATGGACAAAGAAAACACAGCACCAATAGTCACTGGATCTGAAACTAAGTCTGATGACAAATTAAGATTATGGAGTGGAATTTGAATAAAAGTTGTACTCTACTCCCAAAACAAGAACACTTTAAGAAGAAGAAGATTTCTCAAAGGCAAAGTACGTGATAATAATGAACTAAGAAACTCCCATGTCCCTTAATATTTTAATAGGGATTAGATTGTCTGAGCCATCAATAAGTGATATGGAACCTTTTGACATGAATGGTTCATAATTCTCCATAATAAAATCAGACTGGTGTTTGTTTGATACAACAAATGCATTGTTTCCAATACATTACCAAGACCTTGACCTCTGAGAAACAAGACCATTTGGAACAGCTCTGTCTTGATTCTTTTGCTTATTTTTTTTAACTTAAAGCAATTAGAAATAGCGTGCCCTATTTTCTTGCAATAAATGCACATAGAAAGAGATACGGATTTGTGATCAGTTTTAAAAGATGTTTGATTCTTAGAAATTGTTGCAGTTTGAAATTTGTAATACTCGCTTGAGACTGAATTTGTTTCTTACTAAGAATCTGCTGAGAGGAAACTTTCTGATAAATTAAACTTTGTGTGTCTTGGAATAGTCGTCTGTATGAGCAGTGTTTTCCAAAATGCCACAGTAAGTTTGTCATAATTTATATCAAACAGTTTCTAATTTTAGGGCAACTGACTTTTTAAAATTTAGCATAGACCAGTAATGTGTAAGATTGTGTTTTATTGTGCAGATAGATAGAGTGAACCTTACTAGGGTGGTGGGACTGTAGAACACCACAGCAGTCACATCCGAGAAATCTCAGAGCGTACCATCTTTAAGCAAAAGATTTTACTGATTGTGAGTTTACTTATGTGGATTTTGGTGGTTTGTTTTCTTTAATTATATATATATATATATATATATATATATATATATATATATATATATATATATATATATATATATATATATATAACATTTTTGCGAATATTTGGTCTTGATAAACTTTGTCTAGTTCCACAACTGACACTGTACCCAGATTTTGATTGCCACTTAGTTTCGGTTTGCAGTCATCACTCTTGAAAGTCTAATTTCTGCATAGTTTTCAAACATGATTATAAATGTGTTTAGAGTTAGAATTGCTACTTACAGGGTTCCCATGCTACGGGGAAATTGGGAAAAAGTTGGGAGAAATATTTTTTTTTCCTGGCTGTGAAAAGTCCTAGAGTTTTGCAAATATTGACGAAAGTCAGGAAAAACTCGGGAATTTTCCTCCACAACTTGACGCCTGAAACAATTACATAATTGAGTCGTAACTGAACTGATAGTGAGTTAAATTTATCGAGTTCTAACCATATTATTAGGTGGTTGCAGTATGGATCATTTGGATATTTGCCATAAATATATTTGTTGAGACAATCCAAATGCTCAGTGGATTAGATTTGTCTGGTAAACTTTTTGTTTCACAAACAGTTCAATATCCGTATATTTTATATATGGAAGGTATGAAAACCAGTCAAGCATCACAAGAGACTAACATGGTAGCGGTGGCGTTACAGCATAGCCGCTTTGCATATGGTCTAGCAAACTTAAACGTTGTTAAATCTAGTTAAATCTAGTTACACCTGCATGAAATTGATATGAAAATTATTTTTTTCTCTCAGAAATTGTGAGTATTAAAATCGTTATGTCTTTAATCTGCTGAAAGACGATAAAACTAATACACTGATGTTGATGAAATTTGAGCTGGTACTAGTGATATAGATTGCTAGTCGCACGAGCACACACAATCTCACAACCGTCATTTTCAAATGTTGTAGAATTTTTTTAAAAATGAAAGTCTTATACTATTTGTAATAAAAATACAAAAACGAAAGAGCACAAAATTTTCTATATTTGTTCTGAAACCAACTTCCGGAGTTTTTTTGTTTCATGTGACAACCATGTTGACATGTGCTCTCTTACGCAGGGAGCATACAAAGCAGGGAACCAGACTACTCTGCTTGATGAATCAGACTGGCCATGTTTCTTGTAGTTGTTCTCGAAATAAATATGTTGAGAATTATATGTTCTTTCTGGTTTTAACAATAGGTATCAGACTTTCATTTAATATAAATGGAATTTTGTACAACGACATTAAAAGCGAGTTTGTTGTTGTTATCATATGACTATTGGACTTCCGATGTCGTTGTACGAGTGTTGTTAAGTCATGTGAGTATTAATGCGAATGGCAAGTACCAGGTCAGGTTTCATCTATGTCTAGTTTGTCAGCAAATTAAAGACATAACGATTATAATTCTTGCCATTTTTGAGAAAATAAATAATTTTCCTATTGATTTCATGTCGGTATAAGTCGATATAACATAGTTGAAATTTGTTAGCCCATCTGGTAAGCTATCTTGCGGTGGCAGCAGTTTGCAAATATTTTATATGTAATTGCTATGAACCCACACTCCATCCTAAATGTCCAAATTAGGTTGGAATATTCGGACGAAACCCAGATTATAAAAATTTCGAATCTCTCAGCTGAATTTTGGTGCAAAACTATTACACAGTGACCAGTAGCTTGAAGCATAGGTTTCAGATCTTAAATATAACACAGGAGAAATGGGAAATTGTTGTCCCTTTTATTATTCATCAAGAAACAATAAGAGCCCATGTATCAATACAGGATTTGGGACTGGTTTATTGAACTACACGAAAAGTTGATTTTACAGAAAATTCAGTCCTTGTTTATGCAACAATATATAATTTTGAAGGTCTTTTGTCAAAATTTAAATGAACCCTTTTGTAGATGTCTTTAAATGAAGGAATTTTTAGGCAAATCGTCTTGAGGAGTTTATGTTGGTTGAAAAATCTTGTTTGAGATTTTATTGGCACACATAATTTCAGGGTTAAACTTTTTTCATTACAAGATAAGATTATAATACTTTGAATTTTTTAAAAATATATACTGTGATAGGAAATGTTTACTTCACATAACATGCACATACATTGCTCTAGAATTCTTTGGAATTAAAGATTTGAAAGGAAATGAATTTATGCTCATTATGTTGTTTCCACATAGCAACATAATGCAGGTCAGCAAAGGAAAGTTAGAATTTGTATTCTGTACATTGAAATGGCTTTAAATGCCACGTTATATGAATATAGTCACATTTGTTTCGTGTGACTCATTTTGTGGTTTTATACAAGATCATCTTTTCTGACATATACGTTTTGGAGTCTGGAAAGAGAAATGTCTTCAGATTCGGAAAATGTATGTTTTATAATCCGAAATGTTCTTTAAGTCCATTTAGTAATGGTCATATGTTAACCTTGAAAAAATTAATTTCATCCTGGAAATTTATATTTAGAAAAGCGTGGGAACCATGTACTTAATTGTATTTCTATATTTAACCAAATCATTTGATGTATAGAATACAAGGCATAGAGTACTGTGCAGAATATTTAATAGCAACAGTCATTAATGTTGGATTTTGTGAAATATGGCATGTTTGTTTAAGGAAAAAGTTTTGTTTGATAAGGCAAATTTATAAAAATCTTTCTGGAAGTGATGTGCTTCTTTACATCATAACAGTTTTCACAATAGGTTCTGAAAACTCAGATATTTTGGGGGCAAATTTAAAATTGCACATGTCAAACAACTTAGCCAGTGATTTGGTATTAAACTCTGAAAATGACACTCTTTCATTAACAGGTGCCTCCACACCAGCAGATGCCCCTGTTTAACAGTGTTGGTGGCCAGTTCTCGATGGGGGGCCAGGGTCAGAGCTATCAGACAGGAACCATGGGGGCTGGAGAAGGCCCAGCAGACATGTGGAACCACATGGATAGCACCCCCGTTTCTGACATACAGGACAAGGGGGTGAGTGAACCCAAAAAGGTACTGCCAGGTTTTTTCAATCTTTATAAAAGAGGTGCTGGTTTGTGTCGTGTTTGAACTTTGTCTGGAGAATTGCCTATGTTTCGCTTTGAAATTTGTGGCCTAAGAAAATGGTGATGGTATCCCAGCTTCATGTAGAAAATCATGTGGTTAGATGCTCTTATTCATATCTACAGAAATGGGTCTTGGGCAAATTTTGAACCTTCAACCTTGAGTGATGCTTTCATCTGGACATTGTATTTGCATTCTGTTGCTAGAATTTAAACTCTCCCTCAGAGTTGGAGTATGTTTGTTGTCTGTTAGCTTAATGTTGAGAACAGTGTAATTCATTACATGTCGCTATTGCATATCATACCTTTGCACAATGGCAATTACCTGTATCAACATTTGAAAATTCCATCCTCCAATTACATGGAAGTTTCCACAAGTCTAGAACTGGAAAGAACACAAACACAGTCTCTCCCCCATTTCATAGGCCCTTGTGCACAAGCCACCGCTTTTTAATGAATGCCATTTGGATTTATTTGAATTCAGTTAAGTTGGATGTATCCGGACTTCTGGGGTATGGGTATTTTCTTCCTTTTCATACCTGGAATTTTTAGTGTTTCCGTATTTATTTTGATTATATCTTGTTTGATGAGGCAGTAATATTTATTGGTGCTAACATTTGTTATTTATTGTCTCACACCATTCATTATCATTATCAGAGCCGACAGGGAGGGGGCGCAACCAGGATATATCCTCGGGGCCTGAACAACACTTTTTAATTTTATGAAAGAAAAATGTCGTTTGAACAAGAACTAGAAGAGGCCTGGGTATTTCTTACCCCAGGGCATGTGATTGCTCTCTATGGCCCAGATCATTATCAATATTGCAGGGTGCTTAAATGCAGGCATTGGATGGCCCATTGGGATTAACATCCCACTTGCTTGTCGTGCACTAGTTATGAGTGTATGAAGAGTTGTCCTGTTGTTTGTTTTCAAATGAGGTATGGGATCTTGCAGAGAGTAGGCAAACATGTAAGAGGAGGAAGAAAGACCTTTCTCTCATCCTAGAAGCATTTCAGTTCCTTCTCTCAGTCCCCCAGGCTTGAAAGAATAATACTCCTTGAATCCATCTCAGGATCCCATGTGGTCCAGAAAAATTCTTTGTTAGATGAGACCACTCTTAGATCCAAAGACTATTTGGGATCTTTTTCTTTTGGAACACTATACATCCTGTGGACTCCCTGATGGTCAATGCAGCTCAATCAGTGCCAGTGATGTTCAGTCCAGGGTTCCCCTCAAAGGCAGGAAATACTCTGGCAGAGAGGTCATCACACCTACTACCCCACACACCTGTGAGGGAGGAGTAGCACCCACTTGTTGTGTCTCTCTGTCCTTTCTTCTGTCTGTCTGGCACACAATCTTGTTAGTGCAACGAATGTCATGGCACTTTGTAAATGTTATTTTTGTCATCATCTAAAGATGCACCTGCTGACAGGGGACTTTACTCCCACAGCTTTTTATAGGAGTTATTGACCTGTTTGGTTTGTAGGTTAAGGCAGTGTATGAGTCTCATAGTGCACTTAGTCCTGCAGTTTTTGATGGACTTTGTTTAAACTTTTTAAACATTATGGTCATCACCTGATGATGCACATAATCATATTGACAAATCACTTTGCTCCAACAATTTTTTGAGGAGTTATTGCCCATTTTAGCTTGCAGCTGAATGCAGTGTATTAAAAAAAAATTTGAACTCAAACAGTGTCACATTTTGATTGGATCACTGTTAAACTTTGTAGATGTTAAGGTTATCATCAGAAGATGTGCATGTAGACAAAACACTGCTCTTGCAGTTCATTAAAGTTGCTGCCCTTTGTGTTTGGTAGCTTAATGCACTGTATGACACAATCTCGTTATTGAAACTAGTCCAGCAGCATTTTTTATAGGTTGCTATGAAACTTGCTGAATATTATGGTCTTCATCTGAAGATGCACATACAGATAAATCACCATGCTCATGCAAATTTTGTAACCCTGTACCTTCCCATATTGTGTTGTGATGTCCAACTCTCAGTTGCCAGTTTTGTTTCTCTACCATAATTCAAGTTCTCCTCTATAGTTACCAAACTTCTTTGGATGGCTTGCACTTGGGGAAAGGAAGAAGATTATTGATTTTGGAGTCAGAAGTCAAGGTCACTGATTGAGAGAAGAAAAATTGTTCCTACACAATAATATTAATTCTGTTATTACATACTTGGACCAACCTCTTCAGTGGCCTAGTGGTTAGAGTGTCCGCCTTGGATGCAGGAGGTCATGGGTTCAATCCTTGGCCAAGTCATACCAAAGACTTACAAAAATGGTACTAACAGCTGCCTCGCTTGACGCTCAACATTAAGAGGTTAGTGTTAGGACTGGTCAGCCTGGTGTCAGGATAATGTGACTGGGTGGGACATCATGCTACATGTCTGGCATGATGCATCAGTGCTAGACATCACTATAAACTGACAAACTGCAGACATCATAGCGATGTGACTGAAAAATTGTTAAAGCTACATTAAAAAATCCAGATCACACATTCACACACACACACATATACTTGGACCGAATTTTGTGGATGGCTTGCACTGAGTGTGAAAAAAAAAACTATAGATCACATTTAGAGTGTATAAAAAGAAACTTATAGATTCTGTGATCAAAATATTATTGGTCATGATTATTGCAAGTGCTTTTTGCACAATAAGTTTGGTTGAAAACATTATACCTTGATCAGTGGTCCAAGTCATTTAAATTTATTCATGAATAATCTCCACAGTGTCTGACAGAATTTAAACATGACAGATGTTGCAGTCATCATCTGATGATCTGTACAAATTAGTCCTGCCATAATGTTTTAGTTTTTCGTTATTACCCTCTTTTTCTTGCAGTTGAATGCAGTGTATGAAAGAATCTTCAGAATGCAACTAGTTTTATAGTTTTTAATGGATCACTGAGACTTGGATACATTAATGGTCATCATCGAAAGACATGCATTTTAATAAATCTTTTTGCTGTCCTTTTTTTGTGTATGACACTATCCCAGTTTGACTTGCATCTGGATATAATCTTTGATTGAAAAATGTGAAAGCATCTAGAGTTGCAGATTTTAGTGGATTGATTTGAAGCATGGTGCATATTATGGTCATCTTCAGAAGAGATGCATGTAGACCACTTGTACTATAATTTCAGATAAGTTTATGTCCTGTCCTTGACTTATCATATATTATAGGGCAAGAGTGGCAGGGATATATTTACCGTATATACTCAATTGTGAGTCCAACTGCAAACTTCACAGACCCAGAGCTGCCATCACATAATGCACCAGCCGATCTGGGTCTGTCCAGTTTGTTAGGAGTAATCAGTAGAACAAACAGCATAGACCCTGATCAGCAGGTGCATTATGCTCTGGCAGATCAGGATCTTTGTTTGCAGTTTGACTCATCTTATAAGCGAGTATAGATGGTATGTGAGCAAATTGTTCAGTTTGTTACAAAAGGATTCTTCCTTATATGTAAAGAAATTTAATATTTCTAATAGTATTCCTTTTATAAAGGGATCTCTTATTTTCTTATGGATGAATCTGATGTTTCATTGTATAGCCAGAATACAGATAGGTACCCTGTTAGTAATGAATTTTAAGAACTTAATTAGTTACTTTTATTTTGCTTTGTTATAGATGTGGAACTCCTGGAATAGCAAGTAGTGAGTGTGTACCCATTTCTTCATTCTCAAAACTGTATCTGGCAAGAAGATGCAGTGTTCAAAGGATCTGGTTGTTTCCATTATCCAGAAACAGTATATTACATGTACTTTGTTACCAATTGCGAGGATATAGGTCTTAACTACTGGGGAAGATATTGGTCTCTCTGATGGCAGTCAGATGCCCCAGTCATTTTACTTGCTTAGATTTTTTGTGATGCTGCTACTGTTACTGGAGTATTCATTTCATTCTAATGTTGATATGGTGATAATTAGTGATGACGCATAAAGCATGTCTATATGGCACAGCATGTTTCAACAGGAAATAGCCTTTCATTTAATGGTAAGAGAAATATGTGGCTAATTCTTCATTTTTCTTGTTACTGTGAATGCTTAGCATTTCCCTCATGGATTATAGAATATGTGAAAATGCAAAAAACACATGAATTAAAATAATTACAAATGAATTAAAAACGTGTTTGCCTTTTACTTTTAAGTTAAGTTATCAATGATATTTGAGAGTATGATGTAGCTGCAGTAAGAATGACAAATTTGTTTTGCTGGCTTTAGCTTCAGCAAGTTCATATTCGTTTGAAAATCTTTGTCAAGTTTCTCTTTCATTGTTCTTTGCTATCGTCACAATTCACATACCAGGACAATAGACACATGAAACACATTCGTATCAAAACCCCTTTACCCCTCAAGCAAATTTGAGGTAACATGAAAACAGTAATGTCTCTTTATCAATCCAAGGAGCAGACAAGACAGTAATGAGTAGACCAGAAGTTTTAAACTTTGCCTTATCACAAAGAGGCGATTGCATAAGTTTCCATGAAGATTGATGGACCCCACCCCTTTAATGTAACCAAGCTCATGAAAATCATCTGCGATGTGCTGAGAGATTAACTTGTCCTGCAACCTTTTTTTAAATAATTTTATTGCTCATTTGCTTGGTAACATGCTAAATTTAAGTATTGGTTATACTAGCTTTTTGAAATGTAGCAACTAGACACTTAACGTGATTATTTATGTAAAACCAGAGTTGTTATGAAGCAGAGGCACATGGTATACCACTTTACTACGGTATTTTATTCCAGTGGTACATACCACAGTATTTTTTTTCTCTATCTGTATTTTGGTAGATTCCATCAGAAAGGAATTTACAGACATTTCTGAGTAATCGTATTATGAATTTAGTGATTTTAACAGTGCATTCTCATTTTATATTCAAAATATTTTTTAAATTTGTTTTACCAAAGAGCTGTATTATGTCACAAATTAAGTATGAATATGACAGATATATTTATCATCCTTTAATCACATGTAACGAGTCACGAATGCCAACATGGTGGCCAAAATGGGATGTTTTTAAAGATATTTGGGCCATATCCAAATGTTTGGAAAATTTTGGAGGAAAATGTAATTTATTAGTTATTTACTTGTGTTATGTTAATGCACTAAACACTTGTAAATCTTTGATTGCGAATCATTGTGGGATTTTCTGGATAGCAGTTATCTGTTTGAATTTTACATTATTTCTCAAGTCACCTGAATATTTTCTCATTTGATGGGCATGTTTTATGTTTATTGGCCCTCATTGATAAATATCTTGCTAAAGTGTAGGCATCTCATTATTCCTGGTTATTATACCAGTGATGTAGCTAGTAAATTATAGGCTTCAAAGTCGACACTTCCTGTTTTCATCAACAAACTCTAGTGTCCTCATGGTCTTTTAAAGGGTTTTCGCTCTAGTGTTAGCTTAACAATCCCATTTTAGTTACTGTTTTTAGGTGACAAAGTATGCAGCAATGGAACTATAATGTGCTGAGCAATAAATTTTCAGGTAGTGGGCAGCAATTTTCATTTGAGCAGAGATATTTTCTTTTCTGTTTTTTTATCTTGAGATAATTTTAATTCAGACAATATATTGTATTGGATAATTTAAAAACGTATTACAAATATTTTGTTCCCAAACATTTCTTTCTTTAATTTCAATAAACTTACACTAAATAAAGTAAAACACCCAAATTTTGGTCTCATATCAATTTTACACTAAAACTTGATCAGAACTGAGAGCCTGTTTATAGTTTTTTAAACGGCCTGGAGCCATGCAGAGCAGTGTAACATTCTACCATTCTGTTTGTGTCCGGTCAGGATAGATGGATGGATGGACAGGAGAGCAATTAACTTAATGGTGATTGCAAGGGATTATTATGCAACTCCTGTAACTGATAAAAGGGAGGTCAAGCAAATATTAAGCCTCTAACTTCAATAATTTATTAGGAAACAGTAAGAATTGATTCCACATATCCAAGTAAACTTTGACAAGTAATAACAAACTCACCATAACTGACCATTCTTTTTACTGGTGCAGTTTGCTAACATTTTTTATCAAAAGTCCAATGCAGACTTCAATTGGTTTTTAATCAGTGAAGCAGGAATTTTGCTATTTCTCTTTTTCAGATTCGCTAACAATATTCATTATAAATGTTAGCATATCTAGTTCTTTCTCCTTTTAAATCTTAATTTTCCATTTTTTGCAAATTGATTTACTTTCTTATTCTTTCCTTTTTCAATGTACAATAAAGTCTGTTTCAAATTATCCCTTTCCCACATGCACTCTGTGAGATTCAGCTCAGTTATATACTGATCTGATGGAAAACTGCTCAGTTTTTATACTCACCAGTGATGTTCTCAGTTTTTATACTCGCCAATGATGTTTTCAGTTTTTATACTCGCCAATGATGTTCTCAGTTTTTGTACTCACCAGCGATGTTCTCAGTTTTTATACTTGCCAATGATGTTCTCGGTTTTTATACTCACCAATGATGTTCTCAGTTTTTATACTCACCAATGATGTTCTTAGTTTTAGGTGAACTTCACTAAAACCTGTATGCAAAAAAAACATTTGAACAGACATCTTCAAACCTACTTATATCATCAGTTCTACAGAAAATACAAATTTAATGGTCTGAATTAACTTTCACTTAGCCCATTACTATGCATCAGTCTGGAGGTTTAACTTCCAGATTTGCCATGATCTATCCATTAATTAAATAATTTGGCATCCCGTTTGTGTTTACTTGTGTAATAATTTCATTACCATGGAAAATTTGTGTGGATGCTAGATGGGTGTAAAAATCATAAGAAAATTGCATAAATTTTAGTATCCATTTATATTGAGTTTTTCTAATTATTTGGCTTGGACTGTTCAAGTTCCACCAAATATAGGCAAAACATATTTTGGTTTCAGTGAAGTGTTAAGACTGAACACTTAAAGTCAGTAAAGTTTTAGCTGTATATTCTGTGCTTATATTTTTCTAAAATCTACTCGCATGGTTTTAAACATTTAAAAAATAAAATGTATTCAGGTCTAACATTTAATTTGCTGAAATTTATATCAAACAGCTTCATTACTATTTAACAATAAAAAGTCCAGATATTAGAGCCAATTTTATACCATATCTCCCAAATATGAATGCCTGCATTCAAGTTTTAAAAAAACTTGAAGGAAAGCTGAAAAATGACAAAATAAATTAATAAGAAGTATGAAGAAAACAGCAGTATGATCATTTTTATGCATTTTATTCCCACAGATGCATGTACTAAGGTACTGCATTATTTTGAGCCAGATACAAGGAATATACCAGGATGACCAACTGATGATGAACCAAGCTCTTGTATCCTAAGATCAGAATTTTATCAAGAAAAACTGAGATCATCTTTTAAATGTGTTACAAGATTTTCCTGTTGATGCAAACTTTAGATAAGTGGGAATTACTATATTTATCATGAATTCTTTGTTCTGCTTTTGGAAGCAAGCAAATTTTTTGATGAATGCCTTAAGTTTACATACTAAACAAAAAGCAAATTTATTAAACAGTCCTCAAAATCCAAGATACATCCTCTTTTAAATCTATTATTTATTCATTAAAACTCTGCGAAACAAATTTGCTACTTAACCTGACACACTTAAAGTATGCGGTTCCATTAAATCTTCCTGTTCCGTATATAGTATTTGACAAGCTTGATGTCTTGTAAAAATCGTTTTTAATGTATTAACCATGTAACCGCAAGTAACTCAAGATGTCAGAAAGCATTGCCTGAGCAGAGGTTTATAAATTGACTCGTTGAGAGGAATATGAATTCAAAGATTGAAATAAAGTATGTTTTGGGGACAAACTAACTTGGTAAAAATACAGTACTTTTTGTCAATGAGACTAAACTGTGAATTGGGTGTTAATAATATTCTAGCAGGTATGAGTATGAAGAATATCATAGGAAACATGTTTCTGCAGTCTGTTTGGAAGCACATGGTGTTAATATTGTTGTCATACATCATTATCAGAAAATAATCCTGTAATATATTTTACTTTTGGATAACAATTCCCCCCCCCCCCCAAAAAAAAAACAACCAGACAGTTGTCAGAAGAGCAAATAAAGGACTTCCATCAGTTGCTGAAATAAATATTTGCATTTCAAGATTGGATAGTAGTTTCTATATATAATGAAATGGGCACTAGAAAGAATCTCCTCAAAGCTGGCTTATTTAAAACTGAACACTCAAGTCATATAAAAATAAAATTGTGTGAAAATCAAAATTTCAGAGGGGTATGAAAGAGAGGCATCTTATAAAAAAGTGGCATATTTATGGACCAATAGGTAATTTTCATACATAACAGAAAGGCATACTGGTATAAGTATTTTTCAGTCAAAGAAAACACTTTTGGACATCATGTTTAGGATGTCCTTTTAAAAGTAAACAACAAAGTATTATACATTAAATAAAATAATATATGAAAATTATTAGAACATATAACATATTTAAGTCAGTTTCTTTAGTGATCTGGACAACAGGCGGATGCTGGAAAGGTCAGAGGGGAGGGCATTAGAGACAAATAAAGTAGAAGCATCCCTTTATTTATATCTTTTTTGAGTACTTAGTGCCAAAGATGTCAAAATTAAGGATTATCAAAAATATGAACTGCTGTATACAAAAGTAATTAAGAAAATGTCTTAAGAAATAGTCCCAAAGATGGTACATTCATCATTGATTTTACTGTCATTTTGTGGATTAAAAAGAAAACTAACACCATGTAGTTATCATATGATTAATCTAACATGTGAGATGTTTGGCTTTTGGGGAATATTTGAACTTTTTATTATGAGAAAATAATAAAAAGGATGAATATCATCATTACTGAAACGTGGACTAAACGTGAAATAATCAAGATGAACATTATGAGGAAGAATATCTTAACTTCAAACAGTCTTTGGAAGTGGGAATACATGTCCAAACAGTCTTTGGAAGTGGGAATATATGTCTCTGAAATCATGACAGTAAAAATTGTCTGGAACATATCTGGCTAATAGCCATTATGAAATGCAATCAGTTTGTGTCACTACTTTTGTTAACTTATTACATCATTGAAAAGGATGACAAAAGCACATAATTGGATGTATTTAATTAAATTTGAAATATTTTCCTAAAATATTTCACAGAAAACGGGCTTGCACAAGTAAAAATTAGTGTAAATTACATGAAGTAAAGCTTGAATAAATGAGACATAATAATGATACAAGTATCTTGAAAAAAATCGCCAAGAACAACTTTATAAAACGAAGGCAAATAATGGGTGGATAAATTATTTTATTTGCCTCTAACTACTTAAATGATTATCTTGCCTTTTAACATCTGTGAAAGAAGTTTTACTCCACACACTAAATTTTAGTTTAACTGAAACAATTATGTCTGCTGCCAAAATGATATCTCTTGATTACACAAACATGTCCAGAGTCTATTTCAATTCTCAAGATTTCCCAGTTGGATTGTTTAAATATAGCTGTATCATATTCTATACACATATATATAATATTGTATCTACTGTACTTTGTAAATCAAAAACCAGATGTTAAGATCATTAAACTGAAACTTAAATGATGTCTTATATATATATATATATATATATATATATATATATATATATATATATATATATATATATATATTTTATATCCATATTCTGTGATCATTGTTGTTATTTAGAAACCAATATCAAATTAATTTATCCTTTCTCTGTACTTTATCAATGAAAATGTATGATGTTAGCTTTCTTTGATACTTCTTTAAAATTTATATACTGATAAAATTGTCATTTTCACAGTCATAAAACCCACCATTCTACCCTCTCATTAACAATGCAGAAACAACTTGAAATGTGTTTTTGAGAGAAGTAATTAAACTGCTGCTGATTAAAAACAAGTTCTAGCATATCTATGAAAACAAGGAGTGGGTTTTGATTGAGCATGAAATCAGTACTGATATGCAATATGTTGTGCATTTAACGATTTTAATGGTTTTCAAAATCTGAAGTGCTGATTCACTCATTGAGGGACTTGCTATCATGTATCAACTTTCTTATGAAATAAAAAATGTATGAACTACACTGATTTAAAAATGGTATTTGACATTAAAGATTTTAAAAAATTGAAACATGTTTATCTAAGAGCAAATCCTAAATTTGCCCACAATAAACACAAACTATCAATTAGGAGAGTTGATCAGAATTTGCCATGCCTTGTTTCTAAAAATATACAATTTATGCCTTGTTTCTAAAAATAGACAATTTATTCAAGAACTTCATTTGTATATTTTTCGTGCTGATTAGTACTGTAATTTTAAAGAAAAGGAATTGAAATATAAAAAATCCATTTTTTAAGATAGAAACTGGCAAATGCTTGGTCATATCTTTTTGCTCCGAAGACAGATATGAGCTTAAGAGGTGAATTCATAGCAGTAACTTATTTTCAGCATATATCCTCATTCCAAAGTTTGAAGTTTGCTCTAATATTTCTCTTTTGGGGTGAAACCTTGATAAAAAAAAACGCCAAACTAGTTTTAAGGATGGCATATTCCCATGTATATTATCAAACATTTTTGAACTGTACAAGTCAAAATGACTTCATGTAACATCCGCAGGATGCAGAGCACGTTTACAAGTGACATATGCTGTTACACAGAAGTGTAGAGTGTAGATTTAACCATGCATAATGGCATCATGCAGTCAAAGGTTAAACAAATGTTGTTCCCATTTCTAGCACATATTGCAAAATGTGCAGTAACACAGTGCTAAAGCATAAGTTATGATCCTAAATTAGGTCAAATGAAATGACAAACATACCAGCATGTCACTGTTTGAAGAATGCAAAAATGTTTTGTTACTCAAGACAAATAATGATGATATTTTAAATGAATTCAACAGTTCTAGACTGCATAAAGTGAAATAATATAGTCCAACAAGTATAAAAATGAGAGCCATATATTTATGCAATTATCATCAACATTATCATACATTTTTGAACTGCATGTGTTTGTATATGCACACAATAGCTACGTTAAATATCATCATTGACATTAACTGACACATTACAGTACAATAAAACCCAACATAAGAACACAAACACGTGCAATGAAAACTTGATCATCACAGATGGCAATGTTTTTAAATTAACAGGCTAATGATCATTTATAAAAAAATTTTAAACATTTTATCAAAAAATATAAACATTTACTTGTACATTGGGGGCAACTAATCACATTTAATTTTTAGGTGAAAACAGAAACTCAGTAAATTGAAAACCTCTCAAAACTAAATTGCATTTGGACTAAATGAATTGTGGCCTTGAAAGGTTTCACTTTGTTGTATTTCCTGGAGAATGATAATTATTCAATATTTTTCTTTCAGAGGGCTTTTGTGAGGCATTCCAATGTAGTAAAAAAAATGTCTTCACTCATCACTGGAAATGGCTTTCATGGTTTTCCTAAAGGCAATAAGACAAGCAACTGAGATAAATATTTAAAGAAAGAATGTCTATTTATTCACAAAAATAAAATTTCTTGGACTAATTTATCAGCACTGGTTGTAAGCAGTCTCAATGTATTAGGAGTTTTTGAAATCATAAAGTGCACTGTGTCTTGCACAGACTGAGGCTGGTTTAGGCAGTTCTTTCTGGAGGCTTTTTGAAGGGCATTCCAATGTAGTCAAATATGTCTTCTTCACTTGTGACTGGAAGTGGCTCTCCTGGAATTCCTGTGGATAAAAAGACAAAATGAAACAAATTTTTCTACAATTT
The DNA here is from genome assembly GCA_028554795.2 of Sinohyriopsis cumingii. Classification (NCBI taxonomy): domain Eukaryota; kingdom Metazoa; phylum Mollusca; class Bivalvia; order Unionida; family Unionidae; genus Sinohyriopsis; species Sinohyriopsis cumingii. Next base: position 128,877,431 of record CM068825.1, read on the forward strand.
TGAAAATGTAAATAAGCATTTATTCACAGATCTTCAAATCATACATCAGTTTTTGTCCCACCACCATACTGTCCACAATAAAAACCTGGATAAACCTGTTTTAAAAAATCTCAAAATGTTTTCCTCCTTCCTAATAGTTTCTGTTATCTGCAATTAAAAATAAATCCGTACGCCTTGAATTAGCCTCATAAGAGTCTAAAGAATAAAATAAATGTTGTATAATGTTGTTGTTGTAGGGTTTAACGCCATTTTTCAGCACACGACAAGCTATACATGGCGGTCAGTATTAATGGTGGAGAAAGAACCCAGTAAAAACACCATAAAGAACCACTGACCCTCGAGAAGCTACTGGCTAGCTTTCTCTCATATCCACATTGGCTGAATCCAAGACTTGAACCAACGCAGACAGAGGTGAGATGGCAGTGATCCATAACAGACAGCGCTTTAGACCACTCGGCCACTCAGGGCCCCAAATGTTGTATAATACAATGATTCATACTTTATTTCCATCCCTTCTTAGGCCTATAGCTCTGAGTAATCTCAATATTGCCCCAAATATTAAACACATGATAATTTAAAGCCTTGATATAAGGAGAATTTTTTTTAAAGTGAAGCTGGGATCTGAAGTCTTTATATTGATAACATTTAAGTCAATGTTCATCCATTTAGACTCACAGATTGTAGACTTAACTTTTCTTATATTGAGACATTAAATGATCTTGTCTTTAGTACTTGTAACTATTAAAACACTTTAAAATTCATATTAACAACAGATTCTCAGAAAATGTTGCCCCCAAGCCCTCTGTATAACATATTTGCAGTGCCTATATTCAGTACTTTTCTGAAATAACATTTTTAACGCAGATTATATCTGCACTTATTGAACCTCCATCTCTTTGTAATACATATTTTGCAATCAATATAGTCCAAATATAACCACCAAATAATGTAACATATACAGTATACTGTAATATATTCTCCAGTGAGGAACCTTAGGATTTGTCAAGCACAACAATCACAGTTATTTAATGGAGATGTAAGCCAAAAATGACATGTATGCATTCTTAAAGTCCAATCATAAGTATCAACTAAGAAGCAAAAGAAACAATATACCTGTGCTGCCCAAAGGGCGTATGGTATACTCATTAATGGTGAAGCCCTCCTCCAAAGCATGGGCCCGCATATTCTTGTTGAAGACATCACTCCCAGTAAAATACAGCAGGGCACAATAGTACTGGTCATGGTGTATCAATCTAAAACCAAAATAATCACCTTCATGTAATCTCAGAAATGGAAAATTAGTTCTGGTGAAAGCATTTCAATGTAAAACATAGGCCCTAAAAACAACAAGAATAGCTGAAAATAATTTCCAGAAATATAAGATAAGTCCGTTTCAACTTTCCAACTACTGAATATTGAAACTATCAATGACTTTATGGAGAAACTCCAACATACCAGATTTGGAAACAAAACTACTTTCTTATGCACAAGTTAGTTAACATGTTTGCAAAATACTTCTAAACTGCTTTAAACCTAATAAAATGGACAAAATATTCCTGTACTTACAGCACACAATGTAAAGATATAAACATGCTAAGTTTGGAAAAATCTGTATCTTGGAAGAAAAAAAAAACAACAAAGTTATTAAGTGATGTCATTCAAGGTAATCTTGAGATATATTTACAAACTGGGTTAAAATATAAAAGTCTATTCATACTTGTGTTATCATGCTAACAAGCATGTACAGCTAAAAAACGGGCAAGACCTTTGACCTTAAAATCAATTTCAGACTGATGAGTGTCAACTTGTTCAATGAAATGCAGCTAAACAAAACATCTGGTCAAAATTAACTTGTATATGAACAAGTCAGTGGGTTCGTAAGTTGAGTAAAATAGTGTATGCAGTGGACTTTGACCATAATCAAAAGCCTGATTTTCAAAAACTCCTTCACAAAGTGCATATATATTGGTGGTCAAATCTGCAACATTTTCAATCATATCAAAGTAAATATGACAGGAAGTGTTTTAGCAACAACCCCATATTAATGCCACCATTAATACATGAGGAATAGTGATACAAAGGTTTTTGAGATGGTTGTGAAGCCATATTGGAGGTCAGATGAACACCATTTTGATTCAAAACTAACTACATAATGCAATAGTGTTTTAGTGACAATCTCATGCTGATATGACCATCTGTTTAGCCATTTTGTATCAGCATAATGTGACTGCAAATACAACTATACATTTGTGAAAGTAGTACTGTATACTCACTTACAAGTCGAGTAAAACTGCAACAAAAATCATTGATCTGCCATAACATAATGCATTGTAGATCAGGGTATGAGTAGTTTGTTCTCCTGATTACTCCCAACAAACTGCACAGAACCACATCTCCTGGTGCATTATGCAATGGCAGATCTTTGTCTGTGCAGTTTGTAGTTGGACTTGACTTGTGAGTATATACAGTAGTTATGAAAAGAAAATTTTAAATGTAGGTAAGGCCATCCATTCTAGAGGAGTTACTGTTCTAAGATTTGTCAAACGTTAGCAGCTGTGATTGGCATCAAAAGGTGGGAAATGTTTTAGTAAAATTCACATGTCAATTTCACCATGTCAAAAAAAGGATTTGTGATAAGATTTTTAAAATTGCAAACATGCAGCCATATTGAAAGTCTGACTGGCCCCATTTGCATCAAGAACAACTACACTATTCCCTCAATAACTTGTGCCCTGATAACTCGTGAACCCGCTTATAATGTGGGGTCAGGTGTGGATCCCATTTTTTAAGCCAGAAAATATGAAAAAAACTGATCCCTAGTTCTTGAACTTGAAGAAAATCGTGATCAAAATTGATAACTGAAAAGCTGATATATCACTCGTTTTATGGTCGAAAGCGGTAGATAGGACCTAGAAATTTTAATCAACATTTTGAAATTATCAACTTTTAATAAGTCATATAATTGGTTACATTTGTTTCCAAAACGACATTCTTAGTACATCAAAATTAAAGAAATTCAAGGAAATTTCGATCAATAATGTCACTTACATCTAGTTGTAGGCAGTACATTAATATTTCAATGCCAATTAAATAATTTTTATTAAGTGAAATTTGTGTTTAAATTCTATCTTTTTGTTCCTCTTAAGTGTAATCATCATAAATGCAATGTGTATTTAAACGTAAAATGCATCAAACAACCGTAACAGCCATGTCCGCAAGCGTTTCTCTGAGAACCTAATTAAGTGCTGACCGTGTTTTGATAACTGATTTGCAGAAGTATCTGTATTGTTGCACTGAATTTGTATTATCACGTTAATTATGTCTTTTGAATCAAATAATGGAGGTGGAATAAAAGAAAAGGTAAATGGCATGCAAATTCTACATACTTAAAATCTAGAGCCCAGGTCGTATGTCAGGTGAACTCACTTCATTTGATCAATTGAACACTGTTACAAATATTATTGTGTATGTAACAAAAACTACCTTAAATTAATGGACTCATTCATAACTGATCAAAGATAACAAGGCAACCAAGCTAAATGAATACTTTGTAAAATAAAGAGCTTGTTTTTACAGATACAGACCATTGTGGGCAAGTGAGTTTTAGAGACTTCCTGAACTGGCACTTAGAGATATCCTCAAGGATGATAAGTTTCACTATTACTTCCAATGAAATCACAACATCAATAATGTACTAGTGAACAATATAAAAATTGAGTTTTGACATAGATGATTGTCTCACAAAATAAATGTCACTTTTTTTCAAGGTGGTGTATCAACAGTTAGTTTAGTTCATTGTTATATTGACTCCTGACTTGGCAGTATACAATTAAATACCACTCTGGGAACCAGACTAGTCAACAGAATATAAAGCAGTGACATAAGACACTGATGATTTTGCATACATGTGATGGTTGTTGAAACCAGTTTAAACGATCTCACACATGTTGGACATTTTGAAAATAAATGTTATTTATGCAGAATAACAAACAACTTCATTAGAAAAAGTGCATTATTAACAATCATTATCGACGTGATTTTAAAATGAGGATTCAGTCATTAAACAGCCCAGTTTCCTACCCCACCCCACCCCTGAGGTTTTCTCTGTCTAAGCAGATTTTTAAATTTTTGGAGGTCCCTTGGTAACTTGTGCCCTTGTTTATAGTGTGGTTTATGTTTGTGGACCCCGTTGTGCAGGAGTTATTGAGGAAGAGTGTAAATAGCATAAGAAGCCTTTGAGTGAAAACCCTATGTCAATAATGAATACCCATTTTGGTAGCCATGGCCATCTGATCAACACCATTTTAATTTAGAACCTACAAGATATCATAAAGTCGTCTAGTAAAAAAAAAACATTTCAATATGAACATATGTGAAGGAGAAGTAGCTATAAAACAATTTTCTTCTCTAGGTAGGGTTCCTTAAATTCATGCAAAATTTGTGTGTACAACTAAAAAAAAAAAAGTCCAAAAAATTATCTTAAATGAAATGAATCACATGGAGATGTTGGCTATGGCAGGAGAACTGGATTTTACCCCCACCCCCATTAAGAACTAGAACAACTTTCACTGAAAATCTCCCTCCTCGTTACTGACCCTGGGGTGGAAACCCCAAATATATTACATGCTCCTGCCACAAATGCATGTATAAGTTCTGGTATAAAAATATAACAAAATGTCTCAATAATTGCAACTTCTGAATATCTGACTTCTGACCCCACCCCTAGGACCCATGAGAAGGTTATAAAAAAAATACCCCATGGCTGGTACAGCTCTTAAGAATTCTCTCCCAAAGATATTTCAAGGAATTTTCAAGCACCTTGAAATCTGCAAGGAGTATTTGTCTTCCTGAAATGTATCCTTCTCCACATTTTCTCATTACATAAATTGATACAGAAGTAGAGGAACCCCACCCACCCAAAATTAATAGTGTGCCACTAGCTGGTAACATTTTTGAAAGAGTTTTAATGTTTTGTATTCTGCAAGATAAATTCAGGAAGTTGTGTGAAAATATCAAAGAACTTTACAAAAATTCCAAGATTTTTCAAGGATAAAACCAACTTTTCCGAAATTCAAGGTATTACATGCAAGTCTTTAAATTCAATATTTCATGTTTCACCAAGTAATTCTCACACAGATGGCAACTTGTTTACCAAGTTTCATTAATGTCCATCCAGCAGCTGTGGAGTAGACAGTTATTATTTCAACTGGAACAATTGTGTCAAGCACATAAATGACAAACCTACACTCTAAAGTGAGTTTCTGACCATGAATGGAATTATAAAATATCTGGTAACATAGAAGCTTTAAGATCCGTGGATAAAGTAAGAGATAAAATAGACAATAATCTTTCAGTTTTCATCTTCAAAAATCATCCTGAAAGTTGTTCTTCAATGTGAGTGAATCTACCTGATATCAATTCTCCTGTGGAGATGTTCTGGTCCATCCTTCTCATCTTGCAGCTTACAGACACCCTATAATTATTACAATACTCCATTATTCTTGAAAATTACCACAAGATTTTCTTCAGACAAAGCAAATGATGTATAGTAGATTCCATTTACCATAGCTTCTTGTGGGATACACACACCCAATGAAATTTTTGTTTGTAAACACATAATGTCCCTACTGCAGACATACTAAGCAAAATGTCTTAATCCAATAAGTTTTTAAAAATCTGAAAAATTTGAAATATTACCATAACAGCATGAAAATCTAGTCAGGTCATACACATATGCACACCCAATTGCATACCAAATTTCATTTGTCTACATTGAGTGGATTTTGTGCAAAAGGGTGTATGCATGGAAGCCAGGACAAGACTAAATTATGCTGTCTTTCTGCAAGCAGTGAGGGCATAAAAATAGAATATATGGAAGTTGATACGAATGAGCTTGGCTTACACTAAAATCTGCCTGTTCCAGGATATAATTGTTTTTTCAAAGTTACTAATAATCTGCAGTGATGTGATACGTTTGGAAATATGAAATCTGTCAGCAATTTCAGAACAAGGTGTCCAAGATCTAAGTTTGCTCACCAGGATGAAATCCACCAATCAGACAAATGTAAGAGAAATTTGGATCAGATGAATGTTTTCTTAAGAAATTTCATCCAATACTGTCAAGTATATATGTTACAAAAATAGCTGTTTCAAGGTTTCTCTATTTTTAGTATCCTCACTCATATTTGAAGGTGCATCCACATCATTTGTCCAATATTTAAAGGACTTTATGCCAGATCACTCTCTAAGTTGGTCAAAGGCTGTCAAGAGATCATTTTTTATGAAGTTGTTGAAATATACTTTTTTGTAACAATGACCATATTTGATGGCATCATTTGAATAAACTTGAAAATTCTTTGTGATAGTATGCTTTCTGTCAAATTTGGTCAAATTCTGCTTCATGGTTTTAGATGAGCAGTTTTAAGGTTTTTCTTTTTTAAGTAATGGGAGCCATATTTTAGACATTTTTCTGTTCCACATTCAGGAAAAATTATCCAAATTGCAGAAAAAAACTTGATATCAACTGGTAACCAATGGCACTCCATAGGCATCATAGACTACCAACTGTAAACTGCATATGCAGTCAAATTCTAAGTAATACTTTTACGACACTATTAACTTGTGCCTTTTAAGTTAAAAAATATTAAAGTATGAACATGCAAAAATGATATGATCTAATTACCATGACATATGCTTACCATAAATTTAGAGTCACCAAGAGAAATTCTGTCTGTTACAAATCCTGTTTTTTCCAATCTTTCCACAACCTTAAGCAACAGTTCAGGCTAAATAAAAAGCAAAGTAAAATTAGTTAAGTTAAGCAAAGCAAAAATAAGGACTTCATGCAACATTTCCTAATTACTTTAGTTCTGTTTGTCATGCTTGTTAATACAAGCAATAGCTTTCATGATTATTCAGTTTGTAAAATCTATGAACTTGCATTTAAAAATTAGAAAACTTAAACTTTTATTACACGGTCAATTTAGTTAAGGTCCATAATTTAGACTCTCTGGAAGAAAGATTTTATCAACTGTAGGTGCAGGAAATCCATTAGTCCTTTTTGGTACAAAGTTCTTGCCCCTTCATCTTAAAACTTTACTTGAAATCTTGAGTAACAAGTATTACTGATAACTTGGGATCATACCCCAGTGCAGCCAGTGGTCAAAATATTTTCGAGTAGTAAGTTTTGAAGTTGAGTAGTTTTATGATGGAGGAGAGGTCAGTCATCTGTATTACACAGCTTTTGATTATTACTTACTCAGCATTTTGATTAATACTTACTCAGCATTTTGATTAATACAATTTTATCCTACCTTCTAGAATACAGGTCACACAATTCCTTGAGTCTGCAGAAGATAAGTCCAAAACCCCTGACTTTAAGAGCAGGCAGTCCCAATCCCAAACTGAAGAATCCCATTTTAAAAAACCTATTAATTATTAAATTATTCATGACAGATTATTTTTGCTAGAAATGATGGAGTTGGACAGTCATTACACTCATTCAGCAATAATGGTCCTACCTTTTTGCCACTCTTTGAGGTAATCTCTGGATGAGTCAGCAGGATATCAATATCCCCACTTGAAGAATTTCCTATGAACAAAAAGAAATAAATCTTTTGGAATAAAGTAGATTCTACATAAATTATTGGCTTATACTGAGAGTTGATATAATAAATAGCTTACAAAAAGCTCAATACATTCTAGGAGTTAAATGACATTTTCTAAATTACACAATTTAAAATTAATTGTCTTCTGGGTCCATATAATGGCTTCACTCAAAATCATACAGATGCTTGAAATGGGTGCAACAGAGCATTCCCAAGTAATTCAGTGATGGAAATGAACAGCCAACAAGACATTTTCTTGTAAACACAAATCCCATTGCCAGCAGGAGCAGAATTGGAGTAGCCAACAACCTAGAGACTTGTATGCAGAACAGGTGCTGAGGCAATGCCAATTATGTGTTTGTATTGAGCTATGCCACAACCTGGTCTGGATAGAACTCAAACCCATTATCCATCATAGTTTAGTCGATAATAACACCTAAGCCAACACAGTGGTGGGAAATATTACTGCTCTATAATACTTACGATGCTCATCAACATATGAAGTTTTATCAGTGAAAACAATGTCTAATGAGTCCAGCTACAAATGTTTTATATATATATATATATATATATATATATATATATATATATATATATATATATATATATATATATATATATATATATATATATATATATATATATATATATATTTAAACAAACAAATGCCTGGAAATAAAAATGTTGGTCAAGTGTGAATATGGGTGAGAATGACCTAGTTTTAGTATGAATGAGTTATTCTCCTTGCGATGCATCCATGTATCATTTTTCGTGAGTGCAGGTGAAATGGAATCCAAACTATATTTTGTGTAACAAACAGATATAGGACAATAAGAAGATATGTGCCAATTAGGGAACAGGTTCCCCACCCTCTACAGGCCTTGCCTGACTGAGTAGTGTATCTGGGACATGACTGTAGCAGCATGTACATTTAAAACAAATTAAGAAAGAAAATGGGATCAACTCTAAAAAAAGTGATGTAATGACAAAACATATACCGGTACATCTGATTTCAATAATGGGAGCCAGATTTCAAGGAAATTCATCAAAAATTATGGAGTAGCTGCATGTATGTATGTATATATATATATATATATATATATATATATATATATATATATATATATATATAGACACACACACACAGAGTGACCCTGCTATAGCATGCTCCATTATAACACAAATTCGGATATAACACGGTCATGGTGTGGCTTCTGAAATTTCATGTATATGTATTTATCTCAAACACGAAAAAATTCTTTCTTAAAAGTACAAAAAAACCTAAAAAGTTTATTATCATTTTGGGAAAGAATAATACAAGACAATCATGGCGTGGCTTCTGAAATTTTATAAGTATTTTTCTCATACATGAAAAAGCAGTTTTTCCTTCTTAAAAGTACGAAAAAGATGTGTAATAAGTTTATTATGGGATAGCGTAGGGCTTCGCCAATGTCACAAACTTGGATATTTTTTCTCCCCTTATTGCAGGGAAAATATACCATCTGGTGCTGTTTTTATTGGTGACATTGTTTGCTGTTTAAACCTGTATATACAAACATTGGTTTGGAGTGGAGGAATTCAGAGGCCCCATGAAAGGAAGCTGCAAACTTGATATAAAATGCACTGAAATTTATCTATAGTTACATAAACAAATTCTTTGTCCATATTGATAAACCATCTAAACAGTGCATTGTTATATCATAATCTGGTTATCTTGACATCTAGCATGAGTACTGTATGTTGTGAGATATCTGCTTTTGTGTTGATGACCTTTCGGGTAACAGAGATCAACTGGACGAGGCATTATCTCATAATCTGTCTTTCATCAGATTTTCAGCCGCTTGCTAGTAATTAATATATTTACATAGACTCACATTTATATGTGGATGGTAAGTAAAATTCGTCTTCTTTTCACTCAGAATTAAATCCTTCAGAACACTCACATTTTCTGTAATAATCCCTGTCATCAGACAGAACACCTGTGTCTCTATCATCCATTGACCCTTTGTTAAATTTCTGATGCATGCGTGGAAGGCACAAGTAATCCTCATGAGGTGACTCTGATCTTATGAGACTTCTGAGTACACCAAGTCTATAACCCATTTCAGCCATGAAGCAAGGGCTTGAGGTGTGATATTCTGTTTCCCTGCTTTCATCAGAAGGAAGGGGCATTTGTGTATGCCACGACTTGTCTCTGTGAACTTCAAGGAGTGCCTGATTGCACGAACAGGATCTTGTATGGCCATTACTCTCAACCTGTCTATGGAAGAGAGCAAGTGACTGACGACTCTTTGATTACCAACAGATGGTAACCTATATTTTGCTACAAAGCCTTGTTTCCATTTTCTTTCTGAATGAGAAACAGCCTTTAATAAAACCTTTGAGACTGTGGTCTCTGCATAATCTCCACTGCCTGTTTTTTTTATGAGTGACCATACTTCCTGTTGTAGAAAGGCATCCTTCTCCTGATCCAATGGTACATCCATGAAGAGGGGAGAGATGGAAAGGGGAGGCTGTGGATACAAGAAACCCAAAGCCTATCTGAACAGACCTGGATTACCAAATTGTCCTAAAGGAATAGGGATATCCAGTGAGCCTGAAACTGCAGTTGGCCACCCATAGGTAGGCTGTCTGCATGCAGTGGGGAAGGTAGGTCAATGTTTATGGTTAGGAGGTCTGAAGCTAGAGAAATTAGTTTACTTACTGCCTCTGTACGATAGCCTCATAGGTTCATGAGACTGTTATTTCCTGATATTGGGTTGGGTCAATCTTTGTGCACATCTGACTGAAAAGCTCCCTTATCCCAAGGCCACTTAATATCCATTTGAACTGGCCGGGACTGAGTGTTTCCAGACACCTGTGTGGGTTGAGGGGTGACTTGGAGGGGCAGTTTCTGAGCTGCCTGCCTCTGAACTTTTTCAATTCTTCATCCAAAAAAGCAAATGGGGTCATCATAAAGCAAGGGTATGATGAGATTTGAGCCACACTGATCATAGACATGCATCCCGTTGTATCAGGTCTAAGTTGGGTGAAGCCATCAAGACATTGGCCATGCTATGGTGAACTGCTCAGTTAATGAAGAGGAAGCCCTAGAATCTTTCAGGTCACCAATTCTGCCAGAAAGCTGTTCACCGATCTCCTTAATGTTGGCCAATCGGGGAAGGCATCGGAAGTATGGTATCTCTTTCTCCTCACCAACATTTACCAATGCTTTAACTGTATGGTCTTGAGTAGCAGTAGGGACTGGAGGGCATTCTTAAGTTGCCAATACATTATACTAGATAAATTTCCTTGAGTGCAGCTTTAAAGCTGAATTCAGTCTGTTCCATTTTTGGATCTGAATATGGTTGATGCAATGGATCTTTGTCATACTTGCTGTGTGTCAAGAACCATTCTGGGTCCACTTGCAGCTCCTGACAGATACTGCCGGATGGCACTGATAATCTTGGCCGGTCATCTTTGAACATGTCACTAGCTCTCATTTGTGGATAAGCTGTGAACATTCTGAAGTCTAGCATTGCCGGAACTTCTGGCTGGTCTGCCAGATATATGGTCAACCAAGTTGCTGGCAGTGTAGAAGACAGTCCCACTATCACCAGTATTGGGCACTCCAAAGGCCTGGCTGGCTGGACTGTTATGACAATATGGTCATAAACAAAGTAAGAGAAAAAATAGCAAAACCAACAAGTTTTCTTAAACTAAACAAACAACTGAATTATCAAAGTTATAAATGAAAAATGTGAGAGGAATTTACAGTATTGTGAAGTGAATCCCAAAAAATCCTTATAAAGGTCTATGATGGATCTGTTACAAAGACCCCCATACATCCTAGTTGGCTGGGCCATTTCAGTAAAAATGTCCTCATGCTGGGATGGCTGGACAGTCAGTGACAGCTTGATGGCTGGTGCCAGCTGAAGGGCTGGTGATGGTTGGACAGACAGTAATGGCACAGCTGTATTATGAATTGGATTCAATGGATCCGGTATAAACCCTATGTGCCATGACTTACTGGCCCAAAAGTAATGCAAGGACATGCAGGAGGACTTATGCCCACTGGGCCGATTTAAATTAGGGGAATACTCCCCTCAATGAGCTGGAAAAAGGTGTGGAAGTAAGCAGGGGAAAAAGGGGTAAAATTTGTCCTGATGTTAATAGAGGCATTGACATCTCCTGATGCATAAGTTCGAAGGCGGACAATTGTACCATTTCAACATCCTCCTCCTCCCCTGCCAGTGACGTGACTGTGATGGAAGGTTGCAAACAATGAACTTTCAGTGGGGAAGGACCCCAACATCCCCCATAAGACTCACAATGGAGGCTGAATTGGGATGTATACTGAGGATGTCAATGTTTCCTCGACTTAGTCAATCATTCCTTCCCTTTAGCTGACTTCTGGACCAATAAAGCCCAGACTTCCTCTGACCACATATTACATATATTCATGGCATCAACACTGTACATTTTGTACATACAATACAGGAGCCATAGTTGTCCTCCCTTGCTTTGAACATTTTGCACCTGGATGACATTCACAATGAAATGACACAAGAAAAGAAAAACAAAGCATTTAATTAGTAATGTTACTAATGGAAAAGTCAAAAATAGAGTTGTGTTTAGAAGCTTTATAATTTATGCTCTGAAGTTACAGTCATGCCTTTAGCTAACATTTCTATCAAAACAACACCAAATAAGAAAACCAAGCATAAATTAGCAATGCAGCCTATTATAAAGTCACTAATACTATCAATGTTACAAATGGAATAAGAAAAAATAGTCAAAGTTGCGCTAAGTTGTAATGACAACATGAGGTCAATGACAGTGTGGTGTAATGTTGTCTTAAATACACAAAATCCACCAGTCAATAAAGGTGACAATATCACTCTAATTTAGCGGAAATTGTAAAAATAATATGTACAACCTGCAACAGAAAGATGATTCAACACAATAAATCCGAAAGGAACATTGGATGATACAATTTTAACACTAAAATGGCTTGGATTGTTGGAGGTAAACTGTCTGATGTTATCAGTATGGCAGCAAAGCTAAAAAGTAGAAAAAACCTGGTGGTAGTATGGGAGATAATGTGCAAGAGTTATTGCCTTTTGTCTATATGGGATAGACATAAAAAGATGTTTTTCATCTTTTACTAGGGTTGGATTTGTGAGGTAACAGGCTAATATTCCTAAAGTAATGTGACTTGGGAATGTAAGGAGAAAAAACTCTGTTAGTTGATCTTTGTGCCACCTGAGCCACTTGAGATGCACTCACTATCATGTGCAGTATATATTTAACACCAAAGAAGGGTATAACTCTGGAAAAATGCATTAAGCATGACAAAAAAACATTGTCATGTTGACTTCATGTCAGTAATGTCTGCCATGTTTTTAGGCAATTCATTAAAAACAGCAACTATACAGACAGATATTATCATTTATAACTAGCACCATAAAGTGACATTACTGGAGCTTGATGATGGAATATGTACATGCTGACATGTCATAATGTCTGCCAAGTTTCTGGACAATTCAACAAAAGCTCTGAGAATAGCTGGATACATAAGAAATATCATGAATGGTATCTACATTTAACACCAAAAAAGGTACTCAACTGGATAATGCTTTACATTGTAATGACAGAATGATCTGCACGCTGCAACCTAATATCTCAATATCTGCCAAATTTCAGCGGCAGTTCATTGAATGCTTATGGCATGCATATTTAAAACTTGGGGTTAACCATGGAAAAAAGGGACTACAATATGATGACAGAAAGATAGGCAAATGTTGACTCCATACCAGTAATATGTCAAGTTTGATAACAGTCCATGGAAACCTGTGAAAATAGTGTACACACTTAGAATCCCAAAACATGACAAAAGTGTTAAAACTATGTAACGTTTACAGTATGGCAGAGTTACTTTTCTTGAGCTGCATCTAAATTCCAATTTTCATGTGTACCATATGTACTTGATTATAAGATGAGTCCAAATGCAAACTGCACAGACCAAGATCTGCCACTGCATAATGCACCAGCAGATCTGGATCTGTGTAGTTTGTTAGGAGTAATCAGTAGAACAAACAACACAGACATTAACTTGCAGGTGTATTATGTGATGGCAGAATAGGACCTCTGTTGTTTGCAGTTCAACTCAACTTATAAGCGAGTACATATTGTACGTTCAATAAGGTTCAAGATATGGAAGGTTATCAAATAAATTAATAAAGGAACAAATGGGAAAATGCATATCCCCTCATAACTTTGTTGGTGAGAGAAGAATAAATGAAAGAACTCTGCACACAGCACCTTTGCAGCCAAACGATTTACCAATAAAATCAACAGTTTCAATCAATATCAGTATTTTCATGGAATTCTTCATCAAAACTAAAATGAAACTTGGCAGGAAACAGCTTCCACTAAAATAAAGAAATCACATTATGTGAACATATTCAACAATTTTATCCTCTGTTTGTTATATACTATACCGTATGTCAGAGCAAACATTTACTGTTACCTTTTTTACATGGCTCTAGCATGTACAGAATTAAAGACTTGCACACTTAAGTCACTAAGTTCTGAGGTAAGTACACAAAAAGTAACGCATTGCCGCTTCACTGTCTGATGTGCAGAGGTTTTCTATTATAAGACTGGACAAGGAAATGAAATTTCATGCAACATATATTGACCATAGTGCTACCATTAAGTCTAAGAGGACTTTTACTGTGGCTACATGAGTTTAATGAATTTAACTCGTCATCTCTTACAACACGAAAATGATTGAATACAAATGAAATCAACTGCAAATGTTTCATTTAAAACGTTTAAAGCAAGTCCTTATTTTGGGGGGAATATCTAATGCTTGGCAGACCAAACAGCTATACTTGAGAGTGTTCCTTGCCCAGTTTCTTAGAGGAGGCTTGATGTGCTGAATTGATATAATGAACTGCAATTTTGCTAATAGCAAGAAAATGTTGTAAACCACAAACAAGAAGTTCACATTACAAAGTAGTTGATAAACAATTGGCAAACTACTAAGAACTGTATCTGCTACCTGACTCTCCTGTTGGCTTTTGGTTGCAAAATGGTAGTCTGCATTGTACAAGGACTGCCTTCACTTTGAAAAGTCTGTAGAGACTATGTTGCTGGCTAGATTTCAGCATTGTGCTTAGGCATACGAATAAGTGATTTTTGATTTTCTATAAAAGTGACAGACATATTATCTCCTAATTTCATACAGTAAAAGATGATTTTATTTGTTTCAAACCATATTCAGTACTGTCTGTTGTGTATTTATCTACCCTAGCAAGAAAACATGCATTTTGCAATCACTTTCAAAGACCATGCAAAAGCCACTGATATTAAAATTTTTGTTCAATAATATTTAGGCATGTATTTTTTTACATGTATTTTCTCTATTTGAGATGTGCAGAATTCCTCTAAGCTTTATCCATTTCACCCATTTTTAGATCTTACTGAGTATCTGCCATTAGAGTAAAAATCTACTTGTAATCTCATAAAAAATTAGGTAACAATTATTTTTGCATGAAAAATAAATTTTATGAAAATAACCATTCATAATAACCTCATTAATAAAAATTAGATTTGCTAGAACCAGGAAGAAATCAGAGCTATGTTCCATTGTTATTATTGCCCAAGGAAAAAAGCCTTGAGGTTGTTATAATATTCTTCAACTTAATGAGAACAGTAATGACTAAAAATAAAAACAAAATTAGAAACATTAAACTGAGTCAAGTGTTACAGTTTCCTTCAAGTGTATTAGTTTTCTTAAAGAGTATTACAGTTGCCTTAAATTGTGTTACAGTATATTTAAGTGTATTACAGTTCCTTAAATTGTACTAGTTTCCTAAAAGTGTATTACAGTTTCCTTAATAATAATATCATCAAAGCTAATTGCCTATTTGTCTACAGAGATATACATAAATCCACAAATACATTTTTAAACTGTAAACCTTTACAGAAATACAAAGCAGAAATACAAAGTGATAAAAAAGAAATTGTTATGCCTGTGATTATTCGTCAAGGACCCATCAATCGAAGCAATTTACAATTAGCATGTGCAAGCATAATATTTATTTAAAATAATTTTACACTCAGATTTAAATGGAAGAACATATTGATAATTATGGGAAAAACTGATGAAAATGCTATAATTCAGTGTGGTATGCTAGCTAATACCTCTTCTAAAGCTGCCACAGACTTCAGCAATGTATTTTTCATCAACATAATGGATTTCTTTCAAAGCTTCATCCTGAAATAACCAGCAAAGTATTTTAATACCTTCATGAAAATATTATTATGGCATATAGCAGATTATTATTCTAACAAAGCCAACTCTTTCCATAAAAAGAAGTAGTCAGTCCATATACTTGTTATGATGTTTATTAAGACGAAACCATTTTAAATTTCTGCCATTAAGGGACACACAACTAATGTGATTTCCAACAAGTTCATAATTTCTACATGCTCAGGTGTGGAATTCTAAATAATTGTGGCATACACCTCTACTCTTGCAATTTCTGACTATTTCATCACAATATGCAGGAATGGTATTTGGAATCATTGGTGAAGTTTTGTCTCCTAAATGGTGCAAAAAGCTTGATCTTTCTCAATCTAAGTTGACAACAGAAAAGAAGTTGGAGTAGCATTTGTCTTTTTCTTTTATTCAATCAGAAAAACATCTGCTTCAAGTTTTGTGTAATAGAGTTGTGCATGTGTTACAATCGCATATATTTAATTAGTGATGCATTCATTATCAAGTTGGCTTGACAAGAAACAGCTAATTGATATTCATGCAGGACAAGTGAGCCCTAATTACTAGCATAGGTAACCAATGAAATAGGAAGAAAAGATTAAGTTATGTTCCCCCATTTTTAGGTCACATGCTTTGGAAGACAAAGTTATAGCTTTTGATAAAATTAAACAGACCAAATCCATACGATGAAGGGGCCTGCAGATTGAGCCTCATCAGAGGTTCATTATTAATAATTACCAGTATCTTTAAGGCCTTCACAATGAAAAGGGGCCCCGAGTGGTCTAAAGCGCTCTCCGTTATGGATCACTGCCATCTCACCTCTGTCTGTGTGGGTTTCAGTCTCGGGCTCGGCCAATGTGGATATGTGAGAAAGCTTGCCGGTAGCTTCTCGTGGGTTGGTGAATCTTTCCGGGGGTTTCCCGGGTTCTTCCTCCACCATTAATACTGGCCGCCATGTATAGCCTGTCTTGTGCTGAAAAATGGCGTTAAACCCTAAAACAACAACAAAACATCACAATGAAAATGCAGAATTTCATCAGCACTCAAGATTTCTCTCAATCAAATTAGACGACACTTTTTTGGGATAGACCAGATGGTCAACTTGAATAAAATATGGGAGGGACCTAATTTAGAATTAGAGGGACCCCAGGTGCAGGTGTTGGGCTATCATATTTGATGAGTCATTAAGATGGTTGCCATGGTGACTGTACTGGATGTTAGACTGACATAATTTGTATTTAAGACCAACTAGACACCATATGAAGCCTTTTGGTGAAAATTCCATGTTGGTATGACCATCCATTCAGAAGAATGAATGATAACAAGATATAAGCATGGCCATTATGGTGGTATACTGGGTGTAAGATCGGCACCATTTTCATTTAGGACCAACTAGATGTTACAAAGAAGTCCTGTGATGAAACCCCATACAGATATGACCATCCATTCAGAAAGTGTAGGAATAACAACACTTGTCCAGGCAGCCTTTGTAGTGTCCATATTGTTTAAGATTTCTGCCATTTTCATTTAGGATCAGTTAGAGATCATAAGAAGCCTTATAGTGAAAACCGCATGTTGATATGACAATTCATTCAAGTGGAGAACTAATAACAAGATTTTCAAGATGGCTACTGTGGTAGCCTAATTGGCTGTCCCAGTGGTCATTTAGGACCAGCTAGACCTGGGGATAAATTTGCGTAAAGTTTTATGGCAATCCTCCAAGTAGTTTAGGATGAGTAGCAATAACAAACTTGTGTTATATGACCGACAGGAAACAAATAACAGGCCATCCCATAAGCTCCTCATTGACCTGTACAGCTAATAAAGCTGTATTTGACCCAATCAAAAACCAAACTAGACATACAAGCAGAGTACATATCTATACACGAAAGAGGACTGATCCAGATACCACTAAACATTTCAAAATTATCTTCCTCAAACTGAGAGTTTTAGATACCTGTTTTACTCTGTATCTTATGAAGTAGAGAAATTTGTAGAATTAATAAACTGCCATATTACATGTACCCAGTGTAATCAATATTATGTCTGGTCTGTAAAATCAGACTTTCCCAAATAGACAATCTGGGTGAATTTAGGTTGCAAAACAGAAATAAGAAAAGAAAATCATGGTAAACAGCAAAGAGTCACAATAAACACATTCTTTTCTAACAGTATAAAAATGGACACTGGAACCAAAGTAACTGTAGAGAAAGCAAGTTAAATGTAAAAGAAGCTGTAATGTGGTGGTGACAGTTGTAAATAAAAAAATGTACAAGGCTTTCTTTGTTAAGGAATGTCCTAAATGGGTCCCATTTGGATGGGTGTTCTTTGAATATAAGTATAGTTCCACACAAGTTTAATTATATACACCATCAGTTGTAAGCCCATGTGGGACAAGAATCCTATAATAAGCCCATGCTTGATGAGCATATGACCTAATTTACATTTTAAAAAAGTAAACAAATATTTGCTAGGGAATTCATTGCCTAATGCAGTCTTTTCATTAACCTTCTCTGAAAAAATAGGGATAAAGTAGGGGTACTTATTTCATACAGAAAAATAACATAAATTACCAAAAACTAAAACCTTTACTCAGCCTTTTTAAATTTGAATAAATGCGTGCTCTTACATACCTGCTGTGTTTTTAATCCATGTTGCTTCAGTCTTCTTACACACTCAGTTTACATCACATCTGAATTCACTTTGTTAGTCATTCACTTGCAGTGTAATCAAGTTTCAACATAAAATTTAAAAATGGAGACAAAAACAGTAAAAAAGTTGGGATAGTAGGCCAATTTGGCAAAAGCTAATAATAATCTCTCTCCCTACTTTTTTTTACATAGTTATTAGGCTGACCCAGTAGGTCTTATTATGAGAGAAATGATATGGTCAGTTAATGTTAAAATTCAAACTCCGGTATATCTGGAGATGAAAAAGGTTTCTTAAAGTCCTTAAGGCTGCCAAACATTACGAACTGGTGCCATTAAAGTATTAGCTCTCAAATCTCACTCAATGTTGCAGAAAACTGTGGGAAAGTCCAATCCAGTCAGGTACACTAATCTAAGAATGCCATGTGGATGTCCTGTCATCAATTTAAACAGTTTTGACCTCTTCTATTGCATTATTTCAATGGTATTTAAAGATGCATGAAGGGTGAAGAAGGTATACATTGTCCATTGCCCCCTATAAAGTGTAATACAAATGCCTGCAATTTTCACTCTACTCCCAAGAAGCAGTCTCACTCAGTGAAGTCTCTGTCTGCATGGGTATGAGTCTCAGACTTGGCCTATGTAGGTATGTGTGACTTGGCCTATGTAGGTATGTGAGAAAGCTTGCCAGTAGTTTCATGTGGGTAGGTGGTTTTTCTAGGGTTTTCCCAGGTTCTTCCTCCACCAGTTATACTGGCTGCATTGTATAACCTATCTTGCACAAAAAATGGCACTAAACCCCATAACAACAACAACTCAAATATAGTAGAACTGTTTCATGTTGCATACATAAACACTGTTTAATGCAGTGATGACTGCCTTTATCTTGGAAAGATTTCATCTGTGGCAGATGCTCTAACCACTTTTACCACAAGAACGGTCGAGAAAAATAGCTTCAGAGAACAAATCCACAGAGCTGCAAAGCCACAGTGAACAAATCCACAGAGCTGCAAAGCCACAGTGAACAAATCCACAGAGAACAAATCCACAGAGCTGCAAAGCCACTACACTATCCAAAACATCTCAAAGACACATATAAGGAAAAATCAAGGCTTTGAAACCATTTAGATTATGTTCAGAACAAGAAATGCCATGTTTGTTCTCAACATTATGCAGGATTTACTGACAGCAAAGAAAAAGACTGCCAATTATTTTCAATCTTTTTTTAGTGAATTAGGAATGTCTGCTCATTCTAACATCATATCTTGGCATTCAATTTACATCTCCTGTTTCACAGTTAAAGTTAAACTACAACAAAAAAAGACCTTCTCGCATTAAAAAAAAATAACAGCAAATTGTTGCCAATTAGACAATAAGTATGTTTCACAGTTACTGGCGATGACAAAACAAATGTGCAATACAACTGCAAAGTAAGATAGCATACATTAGTATTTGGAATAATGTGCATCAATGACTTTCTGATGCGCTTTCTAACCTGCAACTTGATCATTTCTTCTCTTGGAATCAGTTGTTCAAATTCATCCAAATACCTGAAAAATATATATACTGGCATATAAGTATCTCATTAGAGAATAATGAACATTAAGGCTCACTGACAGAAACAGATTTCTGGACCTGACATAAGACTCAAATGTGAAGCTCCAGAGATGTCACTTAAAGAATTTCTTATTTTCAGTGATGGAATCCAATGTGGAAGGTGCATGTTGCACAAGGTTTAAAGGCCTTGATGCCAGGAACTGACTAGTTAACTTTGTTCCATATTGGTCTGATATTTATTTTTCTTGAAGAGTTACCATTTTTGTCACATTAGTCATATTTGGTAATAGTTCACAACTGTAAACAAGGAAACTCCAAAACATGTCTGTGTGCTAATGTATCCTTCAGCATCCAAGTCAAAACATTAATGCTGACACTGTCTCCACTACCTTTACCACTGGAAAGGCGATACTTATATCTTTATCTGCTAATACAGGTGAAACAAAAATCAAAAGGTCTGAAGTTAAAGCACCATAGTGGCTCAGTGGTTAGCATGCAAGACTCATGACAGAAAGGGTGCAGGTTCGAATCTTATCAAATGACAGTTTAAATATGTTTGGAAAACAGTTATGCCACTTTTTAGTAATGATGACTACATGTAACAGTGAATTCATGTCAGTGGAACATAAAGGAACTTATTACAATAATTGTTTCTATTAATCTGCTAAATTTGCTCCAAATTGGCTGCAAGGCTTTTGAACAGTTTTGTTTGTTCTACTTTTTGTAGAGGCAACCATATTTGACGATCAGCATTAAAACTTGAAAGGTTTTGATGAAAAAAAATGAACTGTGAAATTCAGTCAAAACTGAGCAGTTTTGAGACAATTCTGTTAAAGAATTTGATAATTTTTAGAACCACATTTGATGGTGGTTAAGTTATATGGATTACATTAAAAAGCAACACTAACTGAAGGTCTCAACATATCTTACACAATTGTTAAAATCAGATGATGTTTACCAAAGGACCACTGTATACACAAGGTACAAAGCTGATAGTTGCTACGTTAGAACCAAGATTAATATGGGATTAAAAAAGTTAAGGTGATGTAAACGAGATGAAACTTACTTTAAACCAATCTTCTGATGGTGATTCAATTTCTCTTCATTCTTCCTTAAGGCTGCAAGAAGATAATTTGTGTATAGCAACATTCTCAAACAATAGTAATCTTTCAAGCCTCAGTCATCTGAATCATAACTAAAGCCAAAACAAAGGACATGCACATTAAGGATTCTCCATCATAAAATATATATTTCATTATGTGACTACCAGCCAGTTACTTGTAAGTCTGTGACTTCCAGCCTAGTTAATTGTAAATTTTACTCCTAGCATTGTTACTTGTAATTATGTGACTCACAGCCTAGTTACTTCTTGTTATTGTTGGGTTTAACACCATTTTTCAGCACACAATAGGCTATGCATGGCGGCCAGTATTAATAGTGGAGGAAGATCCCTGGAAAACCCCGGGAAGAACCACCGACCCATGAGAAGCTACTGGCAAGCTTTCTCACATACCCACATTGGCGGAATCCTAGACTCGAACCCACGCAGACAGAGGTGAGATGGCAGTCATCTGTAATGGAGAGCACTTTAGACCACTTGGCCACTCGGGGCCCCACTTGGTTACTTGTAATAATGTGACTCACAGTACTGTCTAGTTACTTGTAATTATGTGACTCCTAGCACAGTTACTTATAATTATATATGAAAGGAGAGGGAAATTTTGCCAGGTACCTGGCAGGGAACTAACTGGCTTGGTCAGTTGTTACTGGGTCGGGTTTCTCCACTCCCATTTTGTTTGGTTTCCACATTCACTATCTCACCCCCATTTTTGTCAACAATAAAACATTTTTTAAAAAATACATATTTTATTACTGAACCAATTCATTCATTAAGAACAAGGGATGTTCACAGAGAACCAAAATTATGTTATCAATCATTTTAGAACTTTCTGACTTTCTGGACAAAATGGAATCAAAACAAAATCTGCATCTCCTAATGAATTCTGGACAGCAATAATGAACTGCTCTGTGTGTGTGTGTGTGCGTGCATGTGTGCGTGTGTCTATGCAAAACTTCACCTTCAATGGTCCTTATTCCTTCCTGTACTAATTTCTGGGCTGCTGCAGGTCTAGAGAAAATATATACATTAATTTACTAAAGAAACAATGCTACAATTATTTGCATTTATGAGGACAGTTAAATCAACTAACTTTAGATGCATAGTATAACAGAAGACAGTGTGTATACAGCGTAAACTTTGTATCATCTATTATGTAAGAAACTTCAAATTCATATGACCATGACAAAAATATTTAGTCCTGACTTCAAGTTCTTTTAAAAATAAAATCTGTATATACATTCACTCAATCAACTAGGAATTCTTTTGACGTAAAACATTTTATTTATCAAGTAGGAAATTTTTACATATGCATAACATATATTCAATCCATCAACTAGGCCATTTTTCATATGTAAAACTTATACTCAATCCATCAACTAGGCCATTTTTCATGTGTAAAACATATACTCAATCTATCAACTATGCCATTTTTCATGTGTAAAACATATACTCAATCTATCAATTATGCCATTTTTCATATGTAAAACATATACTCAATCTATCAATTATGCCATTTTTCATATGTAAAACATATACTCAATCTATCAATTATGCCATTTTTCATATGTAAAACTTATACTCAATCCATCAACTAGGCCATTTTTCATATGTAAAACTTATACTCAATCCATCAACTAGGCCATTTTTCATATGCAAAATATACTCAATCTATCAATTATGCCATTTTTCATATGTAAAACATATACTCAATCTATCAATTATGCCATTTTTCATGTGTAAAACATATACTCAATCTATCAATTATGCCATTTTTCATATGTAAAACATATACTCAATCTATCAATTATGCCATTTTTCATATGTAAAATATACTCAATCTATCAATTATGCCATTTTTCATATGCAAAATATACTCAATCTATCAATTATGCCATTTTTCATATGTAAAACATATACTCAATCTATCAATTATGCCATTTTTCATGTGTAAAACATATACTCAATCTATCAATTATGCCATTTTTCATGTGTAAAACATATACTCAATCTATCAATTATGCCATTTTTCATATGTAAAACATATACTCAATCTATCAATTATGCCATTTTTCATATGTAAAACATATACTCAATCTATCAATTATGCCATTTTTCATATGTAAAACATATACTCAATCAATTATGCCATTTTTCATATGTAAAACATACTCAATCTATCAATTATGCCATTTTTCATGTGTAAAACATATACTCAATCTATCAATTATACCATTTTTCATATGTAAAACATACTCAATCTATCAATTATGCCATTTTTCATGTGTAAAACATATACTCAATCTATCAGTTATACCATTTTTCATATGTAAAACATACTCAATCTATCAATTCTGCCATTTTTCATATGTAAAACATATACTCAATCTATCAATTATACCATTTTTCATATGTAAAACATACTCAATCTATCAATTATGCCATTTTTCATATGTAAAACATATACTCAATCAATTATACCATTTTTCATATGTAAAACATACTCAATCTATCAATTATGCCATTTTTCATGTGTAAAACATATACTCAATCTATCAATTATACCATTTTTCATATGTAAAACATACTCAATCTATCAATTCTGCCATTTTTCATATGTAAAACACATATTCAATCTATCAGTTAGGCCATATTTCATAGGTAAACTATGCAGTCAAAACGTCAACTAGGCCATTTTTCATTTGTACAACATATATTCAATCTATCAACTTGAATATTTAAACTAATATTTCTCCAGTA
Organism: Sinohyriopsis cumingii; assembly: GCA_028554795.2. NCBI lineage: Eukaryota > Metazoa > Mollusca > Bivalvia > Unionida > Unionidae > Sinohyriopsis > Sinohyriopsis cumingii. The sequence continues at coordinate 128,901,389 of CM068825.1, forward strand.
ATAAATACAAACAAAATTGTTAGGTATAAGCTAAAAAAAGCTAAAATTTTACTGAAATTTTCAAGATATTTTAAAAGTAAAAAGAAATGTAAAAAGCAGTAAAGTTCTCACAATGCTTACATTTGTAAAGTTAATTCAAGTACATATTAATGGACCAAAAGATTTTCTTCATTTATCAGACAATAAGTCACTATATTTAATATCATCTGCACATTTATTTCAAAGATGTATATACGTATGTAATTACAGTTGTATTGGGTTTAATGGCACATTATCACAATACTGCCAATGAAAATTTAAGTTCTAAAACTGTAATGATATAAAAATTGCAAGGAAACATGATGGAAAAGTACAGCATAATAAAAAGACAAACCAAACAGTATTTTCAGGCTTACCCAATTCCACTGACTTTTGTCAATTCAGTTATTGCAACATTTGTGTCATCTTTTCGTATCTGAAATAATGTGAAATTGAGATATGACTGCTGATTGTGCATGAGTGAGAGAAATACAATTCTATCTGAAGAACAGTACCATAAAAGGAACATTATATACCTGAACCGTATTTAATAGTCTCCTACGTAGATAACAGTGTGCAGAAACAGCTTTTCTTCTTTTAATCACAGTGACCTTGACCTATCACCCCAAAATAAATATGCTTGCTCCGAACTCTAACTGTACAGCATCAACAAAATTTGGTCCCAGTGGATGATGCAGAAAAATGTTAGTAGCCATATTGATTTCTGAGGGTCACCATTTTTATTTAGGTCCAATATGCCCATGGGATGACTGTTTTTGTAAAGCTTCATGGCAATTCTATAAGTAGTTTAGTAGTAATAACAACCTTTTGATAATGGATGCTGGCAAGATTATGGACTCACAACCATTGCATAAGCTCATTCTTTGTACACAAAAAACTTAACACATCCCTCATTAATTAAGGAAATGAAATTTTTTCTAATTTATTTGCATGTTATATTAAGTTTGATAACACTGTAATAGAAAACATAAGTGACTGATGGAAGAGTCTACATCAAATGTATAAAGCAATGCCTTTTAATAAAAAAAGTTATCCTATGACAAAAATGCTAAGACCTACAAATGTTCATGATGCTAATTACCCTTCTAATTATCATTCATTTATTCTCAAAGGATACAGTCTAATCTTTGGAAATATTTTTTAAAAAATTGAAAATAATCACATGAAGGAATCAATAGCTTACAACTGCATTGCACAATGGGAAACCAATATGACTTTTTGTTCGCAAAGAGAAGCAATAACATGATATTTCATGATTGCCACCATGTTGGACATCAGATTGGCACCATTTTCATGTAGGAACAACTAGACATCATAAGAGGTCTTTTAGTGAAACCCCATGTTGATATGAACATCCATTCAGGAGGAGTTGCAATAACAAGATTTTAATTGATGTCTGCTGCTGAAGCTATAATGGATGTCTGAGCAACATTAGTTTTGCTTAGACCATCTAGACCTTTGGATGAATGTGTGTGTGAAGTTCCATGTAGTTTAGGATGAGTAATGATACAAAACTTGTCATAATGGATGGATGGACATTGGAAGATGGACAAGAGACAAAGGATTATGGAGATGGCCATTCCATAAACTCTTCTGGTCTAAAATTCACCTCCGTCAACTCAAATTCCATTTCCCCCAAGATCTTTTATTATTATTTAGACACAGCACTGAAATTGCTATATATTTAATTAAACAAAAGTCCCTCAAAGGTACTGATGCTCTACTGGCTGAAAAGAATTTCCAGGAATGCAAAATAAGAATATTTATTCATTTAAACTGCTAAATGTTGAAAACATCTCTAACATTCTTCAGAAAAAAACAAGGTTTTCAAATTAGCACAGTAACCTGATTATGTTTTTTTTGTAAGATGGTTCTCCTTTTTCCTTGGAGACAACAATGCAGATTTTAAATGACTTTATCTTGGTATCTGGTCTGCACTGCAATGTTTTGAAATCAAAAGATATTTGATTGGAAATAAAAAAATTCTAATAACAAAAATATCCCAAAATTGAAATTAACTGGTCAGTTGCCAATTTTATAAAAATGGGAGTAGATTTCTCTTTGAATCTTGAGGATATGATTAAACTTAATTACTTAACGAAGTTGAACAAAGAAATTGCATGGCTGGTGGAGCAGAATTTTTTTTATCCGTTATTGGAAAAATTATTTTGATAAAATCCTTGATAATGCCAAAATTCGTTCATCTTTTTGCTGCTTTGCCAAATAAGTCCTCCACCTGATACAGAAAATGAAGTAAAACATTGGTTTTCAAGTTCATTTGTGGTGGCGAACCCGAGAGAGTAAACAAGATACTCTTACTGCTTCCATCAAGGACGGGGGATTAAATATTATTCCCTGGCACTCATTTATGTATTATATAAAACTTTCCTGGATTATACACTTGTTACTGAACAAAGATGGTCTGTAGCAAAAACTGGTTTCTGAACAAATATTTAGAAAATTTGGAAGCATACAGTTATTAAAATTTTCAGTGAATCATCTTTGACATCTTAATTATTGTTTTTTAAATTTCAAGGGCTGTAATGATTGGACTAAACTTTGGGCTTGTAGCAGGATATATGGTAACAACCGCAAAGCCCCAACAAGGATTTTCCTTATAAAAACAAGAACAGGAACTTGATGTTTAGATCAGAAACTTGATAAGAATCAAAAGCAAGGTATATAATAATGTATGAAAGAAACAACACACCATTATCCTATTCCTCACCATTAAATGAAATCTGATCACAATTGTCAACCGCCACTGCAAACAAAAGTAGAAACTACACTAAAAGTGCTAAAAAGAGGTACCTGTATGACATAACTGTACCAAATATTTTACAGAGGTTTAACAATATCTGACAAGCCCTCTTGATTATTAATGGGAGCTTAAAGTGCACATAAACAGACAGCTTCAAAAGATTTGGTTCAATGACTATGGCTCTTTGCTAGTTAGTGCTTGGTTTTATCAAATATGCAGGGTATATGCAGCATATAACTGGAACAAAATAGCTTCATACTTGATGTGAAACTAATAAAACTGCTAATTAATTGGTTACTCTTAATACAGAAATTTTAGTTCTTGGCCATAAAATACATAAACTGTCTCAACCACTCCACATGCTGTACTTTCTTTCACAGTGTACAGGCTAATTTTCATTTATTTTTCTCTATACAAATCAACCTAAGACACTTCTACCTAACTGAAATTAAATAAAATCTACTTTAGATTTATTTCAAATCCTACCAGGGTTCAAAATTCTACTGTATGCAATGGTGGACTTGTGGAATACACATATGGTGCACCAGAAAGATTTTACATGTGCTTTATGTTCTTGCGGGGGTTAAAAAAGTAAACTATTTGTCATTTTGATTAAAACAAAAAATAAAATTTGTTTTGTTTGAAGAAATTGTAATATATTCTTACTTGGTTGTCTCACTAACTTTGCTGACATGTCTCAAAATGGAAAGCACTATCAGATTTGATTAATGGAAGGTGACAATTGACCATCTTTTGTTTTAAATCCAATCTGCATGGGACTTGTTTAGCAACTTGTGTTGTATTTGTTGCATGAACATTAAGACATTTGAAATTCGCATACATAATATAGAGTAATTTCATTTTAGATTGCACTCTTGTAAATTTCAAAATGTTTTTACCAGATTCTGGCATCATTGTAAGCTGTGGATTTTCACTAATTCCTCCGCAATATAATAATAATAATAATGAGGACTTTGTATAGTGCCTAATCTTTAGAAGCTCTAAGCGCTTTACAACATTAGACAACACCTATAAGATAAGAAACATAATAATATTATTACAAAAACAAACAATATGAAATTAGAAAAACAATAAAAAATATAAAACATGCTGAGAATATTTCAGGTAGGAAACATTATTAGGTCTTTAAGTTTGTTCTTGCTGTCGAAATAAGTGAGTTTTGAGAGCCCTCTTGAATGTGATCACTGTGTCTTTGTGTCGAAGTTCAGTGGGCAATTCATTCCACGTTGCTGGGCCCTGGTATGCAAAAGAACGCTGTTCATATGACTTTGTTTTCATAGTGGGAATAATGAGTATACGATTCTCAGAAGAGGAGCGTAAGTATCTTGCTGGTGTGTACATATGGGTGAGGTCGGATAGGTATGTTGGACTAGAGTCCGACAGTGAAATGTAGCACAGAGAACAAATTTTGTGTTTGATTCTGGATCGAATGGATAGCCAGTGTAGGGTACAGAGCAGCGGGGAGGTGTGTTCTGATCATGGTACTCTAAGGATGATTCGAGCAGCTGTGTTTTGAACTTTTTGAAGTTTCTGGAGTAGATATTGAGATGAACCAGACAGAATTGAGTTACAATAGTCCAGTCTTGAAAGTACAAAAGAACACACAAGTGTTTTAGTGGCATCAACTAAAAGATATTTGCGAATTGAGCCGATGCGTCTCAGCTCAAGATATGCAGCCTTGCATATGTTCATGACATGTTGGTGCAATGTGAGAGTACTGTCCAGAGTAACACCTATGTTTCATACTGATTGTGTGAATTTAATGTTGGCATTGCTGATATTTATTGCTTGAGGTAAAGGATGTGAATGAGAAAGTCTTTGTGTTGTGATCAGAATGGCCTCAGTTTTATCATCATTCATCTGCAGCTTGTTACAAGTCATCCATGATTTCACATCAGAAATGTACCTCTCTACACCTTGGATGGTAGCATCAACTTCAGTTGGGTGGCTAGATTTGTATATTTGGGTGTCGTCAGCGTACAATTGGTGAGACACTGGATAATGATCTATGACACTTGAGAGCGACTGAGTGTACAGAATGAAGAGAACAGGTCCAAGAACAGACCCCTGTGGAACACCACAACATAGATCAACTGGGTTGGAGTGTATTCCTTTTGCAGATAGAATTTGTGTCCTGTTGACCAAGTAGGACTTGATCCACAGTAAGGCTGTATCATGAATGCCAAATACATACTGGAGACAGTGAAGTAATATATCATGGTCTATTGTGTCAAATGCTGCCGACAAATCAAGGAGGGTGAGGACTGTAATCTTTCTGCTATCCAACGAGGAGAGAATGTCATTAACTACTATTAGAAGAGTAGTTTCAGTACTGTGGCAAGGGCGATATGCATATTGTACATTGCTAAAAAGACTGTTTGAATTTAGATGAGATACAAGCTGGGATAGAACAACCTTTTCTAAGATTTTTTAAATGAATGGGAGATTAGAAACTGGGCGGTAGTTCTTTAAATCGTTATGGTCTAGTGTTGGTTTCATCAACAGAGGCTTTACAATGGCAGTTTTGAAAAATGATGGGAATTCCCCAGATGAGAGAGAGATATTAATAACATCAGTTAGTGAAGGCAATACTGGATCTAAGCACTCAAGCAGCAGTGATGTTGGAATTGGATCAAGTTCATATGACTTTGGTGCACTCTTCATCACGATTGTACGTACGAAATCCATACAGACAGGTTCAAATGCTGCTAATGGTTGCCACTCAAATTCTGTATCCCAACTGTATGGTGACGACGAGTCAACTGAAATTGTGGTGTCAAGCTTATCTCTAATGGTTTGTACTTTGTCACAGAAGAAATTTGCAAACGTGTCCGGAAGGTTGACTGGAGAGAAGGTAGTTGGAAGTGGTGTTGATTTGTTCCTTGACATTAGCTTGTTAGTAATCTCGAATAGCTCTTTGCAGCTGGAACTTTCCATGATCTTAGTAGTGTAGTGGGCTGATTTCGCTGTGTGGACTATATTTGTGACATTCTTCTTCGCAACTTCACAGATTTGCTTATGAATAGTGAGTCTGGTGGAAAGCCAGAGCCTCTCAGCTTTACGGCGGTCTCTTTTAGCAGTGTGAAGCTGGTCCCTAACACTGCTATACCATGGAGAACACTTTTGAATTGATACTCTGCACTTGGTAGCTGGGGCATGTTTGTCAAGTAATGAACACAGACAGTTATCAAGTTGTTCTGCAGTAGGAGGTAAGCAAGTTGTTAGGTTAGCTTGGATGTCGTGCATTAATTTGGTTCTATTTATCATTTGGAGGTTTCTCTTAGTAGCAGATAAAGCTGGAGGGTTAGGGACTGATATGTCAAGATGGCATATAATGCAGAGGTGATCTGATGCAAGGTCATGGGATACCAGGGAGGGCCATAGAATGTTATTATCAGGTCTATGAAGAATCCAGTCTAAAATGTGACCATGTTTATGGGTGGGTTGGTTAACTGACTGTTTGAGGTTGAAAACATTAATGGAATCTAGGAGTTTGATGTATTTGAGTTTCTGGGACAGTCAAAGTGAAAGTTGAAATCTCCAAGAATAATCAGGTTGCCACCTATCGAATTTCCATAGTCCAGGAGATTCAGAAACTGCTCCAAAAAGAGAGAGTCAGCCAGCTTGTTTTTTCTACCGGGAGGAGGGCGGTATAGGCAGAAAAAATGGACTGACCTTTGCTCCAGTGTGAGTGTGGTTTAGACTAGTTCAAGCGATGTGTGGTCAAGCTGCATTTGGATGCTAAATATATGCATGCAAGGTCTGCATGAAAATTTCTTACCATGGTACTTATTGTGTTGGTTAAGTAACCGGGCAAGATTCTTTATCAGCATGTAATAAAACAATAACTCTGAACAAATCACACAGTTCAGCAATAACAGATAAATCAGGGTCCAGTCATTATGTCCATGTGGGTATAGTGCCAGTAGATAAAAGACTTTATCCCAGTTGAACACATTAACAGCAATAATTTAAGGTTAAGTTGTTGTTGTTGTAGGGTTTAATGCCATTTTTCAGCACAAGATAGGCTATACATGGCCGAGTGTAACTGGTGGAGGAAGAACCCTGGAAAATCCCGGACAGAATCACCGACCCATGAGAAGCTAATGGCAAGCTTTCTCATGTACCCATGTTAGCCAAGCCTGGCACTTGAACCGACAAAGACAAAGGTGAGATGACAGTGATCTGTAATGATGAGTGCTTTAGACCACTCGGCCACTCAGGACCCCATTGGGGTTAAGTGTCTCAAACTTTTGAGTGTGGCCTTAGTAACCTGTACCCAAAATTCCATACCATCAAAATTGAGTTCACCCAAGTATTGCAATATTTACGTGGCTGGTCCTTGTGGTCTCTAACGGGATGTAATACAGGTAAAATCACCTATTCAAAACATATTTTTTCATCAATTTTTTACATTTATGACCATGGTGAAACATACTCTGGTGTTGGTATATAACTTGATCTGCAAAATGGCTGGTATGGGGAAAATGCACTTTACTTGCATGCATCTATCAAGAGTATATCCTGATAGTGAATTGGTTTGGGTTTTTTTCAATGCCTTCAGAATTTTTCAATTCCTTAGTCAATTCAACACTGATGGCATTGGTGTCTTTATGGTTTAGTATTGTAGGAGCACTGCTGTGAATCCACTGTGGTGTGTTTTTCAATTAATCCAGTTCATAATTATCCACTTGAGCTCCTGAGATACCAGAGCTCTGTAAAACCAATTTAATTCCAGGAATCAAATTTGATAATGGTTTTTATTTGGCTTCTATGTTTGTGGAATAACTGTAAAGTTAGTTTATAATTCAACACTGCACTTGTGAATCTTAAATTCAGGTAACTGTAACTGTTCTTTTTCATGAGCATACTCAATGGCTTCAGTAACAACCACAAACGTAATATGATGGCTTTTTTTCATGTACACATTCAATTGCCTCAGAATCAGTAGCAGATGCAATAAGGCGGCTGATTTTTTCATCCTCAAATGCAGACTATTCCAGTTTTCTTGTACCTTTGATATTTATATATTGTGCTCACCTGCAAAATGGTTTCAGTTGTGCACCTTTGCATTTGTAGCCAGTGATATATATATATATATATATATATATATATATATATATATATATATATATATATATATATATATATATATATATATATATATATATATATATATAATGCTGTCAGGCATTTTTGTGCACCTAAGGTTTCCATCACCAATACTGAAGCAAAACACATACTGAATTCGACCAACTGACGAAAATAAAATACTGCAATGCTTACCATTTGAAAAGATACAATTGTCACCAGAATATTCTGTTCAAAACAATATTAATTTTGGACACACTGGATACCACCCCTGTGTTTTTGTGACTCGTGATATGTCGGCCTATTCGGCACATAGCTTTGAAAAGATGTAATGCTTAATATCAGGCTAAGGAAATGAAATATATTACTTTGGACTGTGTCTGTCATCATTTCAGTTGAGTAATTAGGTCAGGTTTATAGCTGGTTTTACAAAACTCAACGTAACAATGCCAATAAATGGCTACAGCTATTGAGCAAACTAAACTGATTGTGTAAAAAAATTAGTAAATTTCAGCATTTTATAATTTTTTTTAGCTATTATGTTGAAGAGAACCAACGATAATATAATGTGTTTAAAACTGCTCACTTATGGAAAACAATTAGAGAATTTAGAAACAGACTATAAGCTGTGGACTTTCTTGAGAATTCCGTTCTAGTGGCAAGTTGACTACGTATGGGACAACATCTTGCAAAATTGGAAACTCGGATTAAAATGCAGTATTGTTTTAAGGTATACATTTCCATCTTTTATACAATGTATTTATTTTATGATTCTAAAATATACATAGCAAAGAGGATTTTCTGGGTTACAAGTTTAAGATGGTCATTGAGTGGGTCTTCATGTTGACATTTAGAAATCACATTTTCATATGCAATTATGGTAGAAATGGGATATTTTTGTACACTTCATGAATATCACTTCCTTAATAAACGGACGATTGATCTTTCTTGACATAAATTGGATATTCGACGAAAAACAACACGTCATCCAATGTTTACAGGAATGTTGTATCATTGTGCAGAATTACCCGACATGGTGGTACACACACACACACACACACACACACACACACACACACAGAGATATATAATTCTCTAATTGAAAGTACCATTTATATTTTTTTTTACTCTACCAGGATTAGAAACTGCAATTGCCTCAACCCTGACTTATTATTTAATCAACACTATTGATGTTGTTAGATTTTTTCAATGGTGTTCACACTGACAAGACATTTTTGCAACAATAGGTTATATATACGCATCAGTAATTTTCTTACAGTGTGCACAATACTACTTGCAAATAGATCCACATGGACGCCAGAGTTGATAATAATGTGATTTGACTCCGATACCACACTGTTGAGCACCTGCACCAACAAGTAACACCTGCAAATGTGATTTGCAGTATTCATAATGACAAGTCCTGCCACATATTTTCCCATGCATACGATTTTACACTTATTATGTCCTAATGCTACTGAACTTCTCATATATATTTACAAATTACATTTATAAATTATATTTCTCTAATAGAAAATCATCTGAGTTTTTCATCATGTACGTTTATGAATGATGGTGTAGCAACCTCTGCTGTATAACTTCCTCAATAAATATAATGCCATGGCAAACAAAAGAATGAATTTTATAAGAAATTAGTGACTACTTTTAAAAATTCATATTGAAAGCATTTATATTATGGAATATTTTACTTTCAAAATATCATTAATTTCTCTCCAGCTAGTTACTTTTCATAATAAGTTACTTATTTCATGACCTCCAGGTTTCATACAAGGTATCCATCCAACAAGAAATACCATTAAAGTATTCAATGATCTTCATATGAATGAATTTAAAACTGTTTTTTTTATAGCCACTTAAAGGTATAATTTAACTTTATATCATGGGTGAAGTATATCCTGTCCTTACATGTATATCAATAAAGTAAAAATGTTTTTTTGCAACAACAGTGGTCATGCAAATCATCAAATTTGAAAATATGTTGGTGGTCTTTTAGATCCATATATCTCAGGGAGCTGAAGACCTGATACAGGCAGGGGTAAAACTCTATTTTCTATTTTGGATAGCACTGTGTATATTTCATTGTGTGGGAACATGATAAGCAAACAATTTAAAGTGACGAGGTGTGGGGGATGAAAAAATAAATCACAGTAATTCTTGCATTTTTAATTTTACTAATCTAATGAAAACCCACTAATGCTTACCTGTGAGTTTTTTGTTCTTTGTTTATTTAAAAGCAGAATCTCTCTTGTTAAAATTACTGCTATTATACTTCATAAATTTTGTGAAACACCTAATTAGTCTCCAGATTGTTTGCTCTAATGTTTCAATACACATATGGGGGCCCCGGGTGATCGAGTCATCTAAAGCACTTGCCTTTAATGACTGCTGCCATCTCACCTCTGTCTGCATGGGTTCATGTATCAGGCTTTGCCAGTGTACCATATTTGCCGGCCAATAAGGCGATGTGGAATATAAGTCGAATGAGCAAATTTTCCATCCTTCATCCCTATATAGGTCAATAACGAGTATCAGACGAGGTCAGATCAACACCATGGCTTTGTCTTTTTCACCTTCTTCCACACAGCATTGCAAATTTTTCACCTATCTGTAACTCAGTAACCTTTCTAAATGGATCATTAAATGTCACTAAAAGTATCTAATTTGTTTCACATGAAGTATTTTAAATGCATCATGTACTTTTAGCTATATATAATGCCGCTGACCAGAATATTATTTTAGTTATAGAAAGGATAAAATTCATGATGCTGTGTAGAATTAAACTATAATAGCTTCCAGTTTAATAAATATGACAAATATCACTGTATACTATTTCAGATTACCAGCACTAGGGAAAATTTCATAATTAATACTAAAATGCTTTCTCCACATTTTTTGGGGAAGAGAGATATATAGAGAGATGCATGTGTATTCCACTGCATTTTTCTTTTTGAGTCTCATGATCAAAATAAAATATGGCTGAATATATATATATGTGTGAGAGAGAGATATTCCAGCTCTTTGTGTAATTTGTTACCTTATTGCCCCTGTTTAGCTGAAGCTCTTGTCAAAGAGAGAAAACATATAATAAATTAAATATAAATGTAAGCCATGAAAATAGATACCATACTACTTCAGGGTTTAAATATTCACAATAGTTTAATCCATATAGACTCCATTTAGGTTAAATGCCAAGAATGATCATTTCGCATACTGTCTAATTTTCTTTGCAAGTATAACAACCTCTCTATTTCCAACAAATAAGATTTTTTTAAACAGTGCATGTACTCTTCCTGTACTTAGATGGCAATTGTTTTTGATCTCTGCTCATGCTATATGTTGCTGTAATTGCTCTCAGTCCTATCAGCAAGTTCAAAAGATGTCACAGCTTGAGATATTTACACAAGTACCCACCAGGCATTTCCTTTAATTACATGGTACCTTATTCATAATACCCATGGATACCTCATTTCCTTATTGGTAGCCTCACTAATCTGACCTGGTCTGCTGTATCTTGACCTCAGACAGGTGCTAGCTTAAGAAAACCCGACTAAAGCTGTAGCATATTTAATTAGCATGCAAAAATACCACCACAAAGCCACATAATTCTTGGACAATGGAAGTGAAAACTAAAACTAGAAGGAACTGCTTACCTAGTGGTATTAATTGATAATGAAATATAGTACTGCACTTTTGTACACGAGTAAAATAACAGACATCAAGTAAGTGAACAATACAGATTACCTTCTAATCTCTCTCTCTCTCATAATGGGGCATAATTTTTATTTGATCATGAGGCGCAATAAGAAAATTCTGTCTTGTCTTGGTTGTTGTTGTTGTTGTTGTGTTTAATGCCATTTTTCAGCACATGATAGGCTATACATGGTGGCCAGTATTAATGGTGGAGGAAGAACCTGGGAAAACCCCGGAAAGAACCACCAACCCATGAGAAGCTACTGGCAAGCTTTCTCACATACCCACATTGGCTGAATCCAAGACTCGAACCCACGCAGACAGAGGTGAGATGGCAGTGATCTGTAACGGAGAGCGCTTTAGACCACTCGGCCACTCGGGGCCCCTCTTTGTCTTGGTTATTCCTCTTCTAATTTGTCAGTTCTAATGCATATATATCAAATTTAAACAATGGATATTACAAACAATGTATATTACTAATGTATGTTGCTTTAGCACAATTACACATAATGTACATTAATTCTTAATACTGACCATCATGTAACTGTTTAAAATCTTTCTACTATATTTTTTCATACATGATCTCTTCCCCAAAATGAAATATTATTTTACATACTATTTTTTTTATAACTTTTGGAGAATTTTTATCTGTATGATAAATTATGTGACATTTTATAAAAGTGATTTGGATCTGTTATACTGGCTGCCATACATAGCCCATTGTTTACTGACAAATGGCATTAAACCCACAACAACAACAACAATATATGTGAATGCAGTTCATTAGGCAAGTCTTTGAATATTAAATGGCATTGTGTACAACCACAGGTCTTGCATCATTGCTTACAATTTACCTATAAATCATACATATACAACATAATCCTAGGATTATACAGGATTACGTACAAATCATATATGTACTATATAATCTTAGAATAAACATCTCATGTGACTGTTTTAAGGTTTTTCCATAAGCTCCAATTCCAAATGCTGTTTTGCACCATTTGGTTGATCATCCCCACCAAAGATGCAGAAAACATAGAAAGGGGACATGATATCATCAAGAAAAGTATATTATTGCCAAGTATATTTTTTTCTCAGTACAACAATTACGCTATGAACATCATTATCCTAATAAAGCCAACCTTTATCTTCAATTAAGCTAACGTAGACAGTCTATTATTGTTGGGAACACTGTTCTATTTATATTGTGTGCATTCCAGGCTCACCATTATTCTACCAGAGTCAACCTTTCTTAAATGAATTTATAAATGACAGTCTAATAGGGAAGTTCATATTATTTCAAGGAATTAAAACAGCCAATATATACCCATGCCTAAAAAAAAGTTAAGAAAAGGATATACGGAACTCACCTTTTCCAGTTTTTCAAGCTTTCCTGTCTTGATGAATTCATCTATTTTCTTAGCAATTTTTTCTCCAACACCTTCCTGAAATATAAACTATGTACTGCAAACTCTGAATGAGAAATGAAAATGTTTTAAAGAAATAGAAATTCTGATTCTACTTTATGTATAGAAAGGTAAAAAAAATTTGAAACCCTCATTAACATCTACAAACTATTCCTAATAATAATCACATATACTTTAATCAGTCATCATTCTAAATAGAGTAACAAGACATAATACATTGTAGATGTTTCTCTGTCTTCTTAACTGAGGCCTGATACCCATTAAATTTTGAATGAGTTTTCAAATATAACATAGACTTGTATGATTTTTGTGTAATCTTTGAGCAAATTCATTAACAAAGATTTAAAAACAAAATGTTATATGTCTCCTTACATTGGCCTGAATTAGGTATTAATTGGGCAAAATTGTAACAATACACATTTGTTTTACATTTTGAATGTGTCCTGTAATTGGCTCCAAAACTGACCAGGGAAGACCCCAGGTACATGTATGCACATACACACTGATATGCAAGATTACACTGTTCTTGTATTTGCTTCCAAAAGCACAAAGCCCAAAAAGCCAAATTTAGCATTCCTTATTGGGTAATAATAATTTTGATTCTGCATCAATGTATGATGGAGACAAAAACAAAATATTTAAAATCTGCAATCATCATCATGAGCATTTTTTTCCACTGACAAACTAACAGTATATTCCATTAAATTGCTGTCACATTTACAGCATTAACTCTCCACAGACTATCTTATATCATGAAAATGACTGCAATAGTATAGGACAAAAGATCATACCAATGTTCTTGCTTCTGGACCATTCTTGATCCTTGTTGGATGTTTAGCAAGAGATCCTGCAGCCTTTCTGTAGGCATTGTACTTATGCATCTGCCTATTGACATTCTTCTCATAGTTTGCCAACTCTACAAAAAAAAAAACAGTTCATTACCCTGCACTGGTAAGTGACACTGTATAGTTTTAAAAAGGGCAGTTCTAGGACATTAAAGGGAGTGAAGGTTTTCGAACAACTTGTACATACTTATGTGCATACCTACTTAGCTAATGTGAATGGATTTAAACAAAAACCGGCATGAACCCAGCATAATCATATATCTTGCCAGCTCTGCCATGGCATAATCTGGAAACCTTGCATGAGCAAAATATAAATATCAGAAATATAGAATGACCATACATTTTGCAATTTCATGTCCAATGATCTTGATCTTTCATCTGTTGATCATTTTGTAAAGAACTGCCCTTTTTCAAATGTTATGCAACTATGATAGAAATTGTGTGTGAAAAATTGTGGAAACCAGATTTTTCATGTGGAACCAAAAGTGACAATTTTAGCTACTGCTGACCTTTACCAATGACCTCTGAGCTTGAGAATCAATGGGAGGTGTTTCTGCCATAGTGCAGACAACCTATGAAGGTTGACAAAAACGGGATCCAAGAAACTGGACTTACATAGAAGAAACAAATAATAAGAATTACAGTTTCCATTCCAACAACTTGGCCTTTCACTTCTCAGCTTCCAAACCATTAGGCATCAGCTCCTGCCAAATTCTATTCTAGCTATAATGCTGAATGAAAATTAGGCAATGTAAAATTTATTTGTCATGCAAAAAGAAAAATCACCCTTTCTTTTTAGCTTTAGCAACCTTGAACTTTCACCAAGCAGTGCCAAATTAATGTGCTTGTCTCTACCACTGTGTAAGCCATATGTATGATGTTCTGAGAAAAAAGACCACAGCAATGTACATAATATATATAGCAGCATTTTATGGCAGCTCAGTACATTAGTGTGTATGTTTTTTTTCATTTAGCTTGAACAATTTTTCAGTGATATCACTACAAAGTCTGCAGTGTTACAGTTTATAGTGATGTCTATCACAGGGGCATTATGCTACAGACATGTAGCATTATGACCCACCTAGTCACATTATCCTGACACAAGGCTGATCAGTCCTAGCTCTAACCTCTGAATGCTGAGCACCAAGTGAGGCACCTGTCAGTACTATTTTTATAAGTCTTTGGTATGACTCGGCCAGGGAACCACTATGCCACCGGAGCAGTCTCAAGACATTAGTGGCTATACGATGTCAACTAAAGGTAAAGTTTTAAAAGTCCCAAATGAATTCCACAAAAATCAGGAAAATAAATTCTTTTCCACATACAATGTAAATGTAAACACGAAGAATAACATGATAAAATAATGTAAAGATATAAAATAAAAGATAAAGTTAACACATTTAAAATCCTTAAAACATATGGTGAACTAAAGTAATGTTGCAGAAACCATCTTGACTACAGACCGCCGGACTGACTGATGGACATTATTAACACATTATTCATCAGCACCTTTGGGAGAGACAAATTATGGTTAGCAGTAAATTCCATGATCAAACACATAATGGTGCCAGACAAACTAAGTAAGTGTAAAATCTTAAACATAATCACTGGATCCTGAAAAACTGGTCACTATAAACTGTGATCAACTTTTGAAAATGGCAGAGTACCCTCCAAGGTAAACACATCAGCAAATTTCATCACTCTGCATACAACAGTATTAGAGAAACTGAACTTAATGTAAAAACCTAATCACTGGAGTGTGAAAAGTAGGTCACTTAGCCTTAGCTGCTTTGACTAGCCATTCATTACCCTTAAAACCAATGTGCAGCAAACAGTATAAAACTACATTTTCCCCCTGTAACTGGGCTAAACGTGTTCTTTAAGATTGGGATACAAATGGGTTATCAAATTTAATGTTTTGCAAGCTTTATAGTGTAGAAAAGGATTTTGAAATGACGATGAAATTTGTTTTTTGAGAAGTTTCAATGTAATTCACAGATTTTAGCATGACTTTAATTCCTTCAGTAAAACTGGAGGTCTTAAGTTAATGGTAAATGGCTCAAGATAGTGCCATGCATTGTTGCAGATGCAGTTCCCACCTTGTAACCATCTTCTGTAAACATGAACAGGAGGCTCTGATTTTATTGAATTTACTCTGAAAAGTGAAAGGATTTATTGAAAACTTTTGGAACTGGCAAAGATCAAACATTATTTTGGGTAGTTCTGATAACAAAGGTGGGGATTTTGGAACACAGAACTAAGAAGTATCTGCTACTGTTACATTGATATTTGTTGATTCTAGGTGTGGATGAATGTTGATGTCAAAACAGCAATTTTAATGGGCCAGAAACTTTATAAAGAATTTTTCTATTTGTTTCAATAGTTGCTGGCTTGATGACCAGCAGCTTTGGAAAATAAATTTAAAATAATGAGAATAATATTGAGTATTTTACCAATCATTTTTGCTGACTAACTAAAAGTATCGGTTATTTCTGTTCTTTCTGGACTTTTGAGCTTTTCTTCTCAATGACTGATGACCAACACCAATCCTAAACACTACCAATGGACTGACAGGTGGTCATCATCCAAAATAGAAGGATTAGATTTGCTGTCTGGGTTCAAATAATTAAAGCAAGCAAACCAAATTCCTAAATTTACACAGGGTAGACTGTCTTCTGTTAAATTTGTTCAGTACGGTTATCTGCCAATACCAGTAATGACAAAAAAATGAGAAGTGACTGGGAACAATTTGGCCATACATTGTCCTAGAGTTTGGTATGAATGTCAGACATTTTAAAGATCCAATCACCTGAATCTCAGGATTGGAAGGAGGATAATATTCTGGATATCAAGTAAATGATAAAATTCAAGCATTGCCATTTTTCCATGTGAACTGAAGCCTACAACACGCCTCAGTTTCTACATGAAAATAAAAGATTCTGACAATTTAACAGACATTTCTGAAATATTGATTAAATAGTCTAAGACAACTAGGGTAAACAGACCACATTCCATCCACAAGATTATTGCCCCATTAAAAGTATACACAAAGTGCTCTGCAGGGTTTTGAAAAAAGAAGTTCATTTCTAAAAAAAATAAAAATAAGATACAGCATACAGAAAACCGGGGCACCAGGCTTCAAAGGAGAGAGTCTAGGATTATTATTAAAGAACTATATTGAGGTTCTAGAAGCAGAAACTCTCAGTACAGGAACAGCAAAATACATATAAATACAACTAATGTTTTAACTGTTCTCAAAACCTGGCCGATTTTCCTAGTCCAGCTATGTATTAAACCTTCAGATATGAAGCTTCCTGATGACAGGAGAGAAGCAAGTGTTGATGGGAAGACATCACTGAAAATGACCTGTGTGCTGTGACTAATTTGTACCTCATTTACAAATTCATGTACTCAGTTATAAGTTACTTTGCATGAAGGGTAATATGCAATAGCTGATCATCAGTAGCACAAATTATGTCATCAGGGTTGAATCTAGGCCACAGTTTATTGGAGCAAATTTTGCATGTCTCCATGTTTGCCATGTTCCTCATTGTGAATCCAGACCTTTACCTGTAATGCACATTATATTAATAAGCATTTGATGATTCTCATATACTGGTAACATTGCTGATGCCAGCAAATTCATATTAAACATAATGATAAATGATAACAATTCACAACATACACGAACAAATGCCTTTATGCAAGGTGAAGTACTAACATGCTGATGACTTTTTTTTAAATAAAAAGAAAATGAAACCAATAATTTAAGTAAAATCAACAAGCAATTTATTTCTCTACAACAGAAACTGAAAATTCAAGAGACACTTATAGTTTTTGTGAATTAAATTCCAAATAATCCTATATGTCCTGTCACATGTATCAAAAATATACAATGTTCAAAATGAAATTTCAATAGTCTTGAATGTCCTGATGTAACAAAATGATGCAATCTAGAATATCTCTGTGCTAGTTCACAATAATCCAAAGTGTGTAAAGATCCAAAAAGCGAATGAATTATTTATCAAATCCCTATTTGTACAAATTTTCACTTGACCTAGATGTTAATCATTCCAATGCAAAATTCCAGTCTACCGTAACTGTAAACAAAACCATGCCAAGACTGTTCCAAACCCAAACGCTATACAAACATTCTATTTAGAACTTATAATCATGGACAAAAGTTATCTAATATGCAAACATTCTGTTTACATTATCTAAAGTATAAAGTATAATTATGGACAAAAGTTAAGCACACAATTATATACATAACAGTATCTCTATTTGACGACCATGAAACAAAGCTGTGATAATTTTAGAATTATCACACTGCTGATATTCTCATTTACATATCACTAGATGTTTGCTTTGCTAAATGAATTTGGGTTGCTAATTAAACCTGTTTAAATAAAGGAACACAGCAGCAGTGACCACTGACCAGCTTGCCCTCCCTATCACTTAATTTTTCAACAATTTTGCCGAAAGACCTGATGCAATGAAATTATGTGCCTCCACAAACATAATAAGCAATGATTTGTTTGATTCAATACATGTCACAAAAATAAATCTTGGAAGCACTTTCATAACCTTAAGTTGATAACAAGGCTATCCAAATATGTGTTCTATATTTTGATCTTCTTGTCACATAACGCACCAACAGATCTGGGTCTATGCACTTTGTTAGGAGTAATCAGTAGAACAAACAACCTTAACCCTGATCTGCAGGAGCCAACAGATGTTACTTTTCAATATCTGTATTAGCAAACATCTGGGCAAAGATTTTTGTCTCCATAATATTTCAATATCTTTTTGTTCAAATAATCCCAAAATGATGGCCTTCCACAGTTACACTGCTAAGAAAAAACATATTTAAAAAAACGATGGCAATGATAACATGGACTTGTACATATTTAATAAATGTCTAACCACGGTTCATTCAAGGATTTTCAGCCTGATGGAGACACAAGAATCTGACATGGGCAACTATTGTCTTCACGACTCAGATGGTGGTTATATGAGGATACTAAATTATATACCCAAACATTTCGCATAAAATATTAACTATTCCTCTAATGACAGAATGCAGTATTTTCTGGTATAAGAATGAAAATGAATTTTAATTATTTTTAATATCCAAACTAAAAAGTTTAATGATCAGGACTTGAATGTTTACTGTTGACCTGACTGACCCATTACCAGTAATACTCTTGTTATGTATTTTTAATTTGTATTGTCTGTTCGACTTTTTAAAATTCATCAAATGGAATGGAAAATTGTATTTTGTATATGCCCTTGTCCAAAATCAAGTTCAGTGTGTTCCTGGCTAAAGACGCTGATCTTGTTTTTGTTTTTGTAAAGAAATAGTACATAGTTACTATGTGTGGGTTAAATATTAGGATCATTATATTGGTATGAGTCATGGGCATTATGTCTGTCATGTTCTTTATTATAATTGTAGTAACAGAATCTTCCAGAATGGAATTTTCCTTTAAGTAATAGGGTTTCTTTTAGAAAATTATAATTGTGGCCTAGGTCAAGTAGAGGGCTTTGTAATCTTGTTTATCTTGAAATTTCTCATTCATGGTGTAACATCTTGAAGCAGAATCCTTTGTTGTGTTCAGTATTTGATGTGGGCTGTAAATTATTTATTCAGATTTTTTATTTACTGGAAAATACAAAGTGCTCAACAATAATGTTCTTGGATAGAAACATTAACTTGAACTTATAGTGAATCCAGACTAGGTTATCTTGGATTATTCTATTAAAAAGGCTTTTGAGACATCACCACATCACAGACTATTATAGGCATCTTCAACACCTTTAGTGCTGGATCTTATTTCCAACACCAGTGAAATATAAGTTCATTCATTACGACTGGTGATAAAACTTTTTGGACTATTTGGGATTTAATCTGTAATACTGAAAGTTCTTTTTAAATTTTCACTTTGTATTCAAGGGAAATAAATTATTTGTTGAATTTTACAAAACTTCTTGGTTTTCACTCTTTTCTGATACTTAGTTTAAGGCCATAGAGTCCTAATACCTTAATCTGCACAGGTCCGCATTAGCCATGGACCAGTCCAACAGCAGTCTGACATGCAAATATTTACTACAGTGCATTACCATGAATTAAAGAAGGAAAACTAACAAAATTATTGCAGACTTAAAACTTCAGACAACTTCTTTATGGCTTATTATATCACAGAAATATTTTACTAATCATAACATTTTACAATTTTCAAATCAAATGATCATGCCTACAATTGATGGATCCTCTCTGAATCTCAGTACTAGAGTTAACTAAAATTTCCAGTCTAAATGTTCTCAAAATCAAAAGATATAAAACATCAAAATAAAACAGAACACAATTGCCATTCAAAGCTCATTCTGTCAAACAGGTGGGAAAGTCAATCAATATCCAGCCTGCAGCCCCAAAAGTAACAATTAACTTGGCAGAAAGTCCATGTTTCTTATGACCTTTCTCACCCATGAGATATTTTGACATTTTTATTCTCCAAATATCTAAAATGCAGTGAGAAAGGTTAGAGGAAATTCAGACTACTTGATAAATTGCTCAGCTGCAGATCAAGTTTGCCTCAGCCAATTTACAAACTGAGATTAGATATGAGAGTGTACCCAGTACTACTGTGTACACTCTCATATCTAATCTCAATCTATAATTCAACTATTCAGGAAGACTTTGGTGCAGCTGGATTTTTCTACGGGATCAATGACTCTTTTATTGCATCAATCATGCAGAAACATGCTCTGGAATAAACTCAAGCTAATAACCAGAGCTGAAATTAATAATCTGACATCTGAATATTTGTTTCTTTACCTAAGACATCAGGTAGCATTATGTAAAAGTAATAAACATGTAACAGGGGTAGAACAATTTTGTAACTCCAAGTTTGTCCCTTGGCAACCAATTCTAAAAATCTGGTTGCACAGAAGATTTTTGTGGCTGCCCAGTAAACTATTAAAGTTGCCCATTAAATTTCAGTAATTCAAATTGTTCAACAATTATATATATATATATATATATATATATATATATATATATATATATATATATATATATATATATATATATATATATATATATATATATATATATATATTTATATATATATATAGTCAAAAATGTCATCAGTGGCTACTCATGGGAAAAGGCAATATGTAACTTGCTCTCTGTCCAAGTGGAGAAAGATGGCACTGCTCCTCCTTAATGGGTAGGAATACTTGCTCTCTGCCCTAACAGAATGGGGAGGGTCTGTTCCTCCATAACAGGGGGCCACAGTTCATTATCCACCCATTTATAACCTTCCTTGGGAAGGGCCACTAACCATGAATTTCCAAAGAGACTTGGGTAATCCTCCTCTAAGACACAAGGTACTCAAAGAACAAGAACCCCCAAAATTATGAAGAAGACATGGAAAGAACTTCTTAATCACTTTATAGGTACATTTATGCACAACAAGATCCCAGACCGTGTCTGATTATAAGCTGCAAAAGGGACAATCAGCTGTCCTCTTGTAGCCTGTACAAGAAAGGTGAATGGTGTTTTATATCACAGCTAACCACACACTGCTTAGACATTGTGGAATAGTTGAAAAGGAGATTTTTATACGAAATAATTCTAAAAGTAAACTTAAGGTAATGTATTGACTAAGTCTATGCTAATATGATAATTTCAGCAAAAAGTCATCTTACTGAGGTGTTTTCATGAATTCTAAGTGCATAACAGGATGACACAACATTGTCAGACATCCAAAACACAAAGCATGAGCTCGAAATTTCTTTACAGAATGCACTAAACAAACTGGAAAACTGGTGCACATGTAATGGCATGGTGGTAAATACTGGTAAAACTAAAATATTACTTATCTCAACACGGCAAAGAAGGACAAATCTTGATAGTGATGAACTATGTCTGACATGGAAGGATGCAAAGAAGGACAAATCTTGATAGTGATGAACTATGTCTGACATGGAAGGATACAAATCTGCAAATAGTCTGTCATGATAGGCTACTTGGCGTTCTGGTAGATAACAACCTATCATGGACTGAACATATCAAACATACCAGTAAAAAAGTCAATTCAAGTTTATGGCTTCTCAGTAGGATAAGACATTTTCTCCCTGAAAGGCACAGGAAACTATTTTATAACAGTTACATACAACCCTATTTGGACTACTGTAGTACAGTATGGGGTAATTCAAATGATAAAAACATAGCAAAGCTGGCACATCTTCAAAAAAGAGCATTTGGGCTAACATCAATCCAGAAAGAAAGCAAGGAAAGTTTAGCTGGTAGGTTAAAAATATTACCTATTAAAGACCGAATCTGTTTGAGAAAAGCCAAATTAATGTACAGGATATCTCAGAATAGTGCTCCTGAATATTTACAATCACTATTCCAGTATAGGCTACCTGGTAATACTCCCCACCTGCGATCCATGTCTACCAAACAGTATAAAATTCCCAAACCAAATAAGGAGTTATTTAAAAAAAGTTTCCAATACTCTGGAACTCTGCTCTGGAATAGTATTCCAGCTGAGATTAGAAATGCCCACTCTATTTCCTTCTTCCAAACCCAATATATCCAGTGGCTTCAGAGATGCAGCTTAAATAAATAAATTCCTTTGTATGAGGGCCTCAGGGTAGATTAGTTTTTAGCTAATTGTGTTACCCTCTTTAAATAAGGTCATTATTATTATTATTATTATTATTATTATACCAGCATTGGCTTTGATTATGAAATATATTCAGTGTATTGTCTGATGTTTGATGAGTATAGGTCATATACTGCGTGTGTCATACATGTCCTTACAAGGTTATGGTTGCAATTTCATTTCATGGTAGCCAGTATGGACCAAAATTTACAAAATGTCACTTATCATCATACTTCTCATAAATATATAAGAATATAATAACAGTTAAACGTTCTTGAAATCAGTAATATTTCAATAATAGTATTAATAATAGTTATATATTCACATTTCATTGCCCACATTGCATTTAAAATTCATATAAAGTTAATAATAATTGCTTTTAATTTTTAATTTTGTTATTCATGGCTTAAGCCTTAATGATTTCTTCATGTGTGTACATCAAAAAACAATTAGGAAATTGGAGACCCAAATCGAAGAATTAAAACTACAGTTACATGCTATTAAATCAGCACAGGGAAAGGTTAATGAGCAAGTAACCTCATGTGAAACAGCAATTCAGACAGACTCCCAAATATCAACAGTATCAGATGCTCAGACACAGACAATCCCAGTACCAGCCAAAAGAAAATGTAAAATGACCATGCAAATAAAAACTGATGCCCAAAGTAATCCTGCATTGCAGACAACAGTATCCCCCTCTCAGTCATGTGACACACCTGCAACAGCAATAAGTGTACATCCATGGCCCGCAGTTCAAACAAGTCTGTTACCTTCACCAACAACTGCATTTCCCAGTGCTCAGACAAATGTGTCAGAATCAACAACAGTAGTTCACACAACTGAAACACCAATTTCAGCACCCCTTCCTCCAAGATATGTGTCTGAAATACAATCCAGTCCAACACACGACATCACAAGCCAGAAAAGATAGGACTCTAATAATTGGCTCCTCAAGTTTGAAAAGTATAATACCAAGGAGACTTTTTAAAACAGATGTACAGACTTTAAGAGGTGCAAAAATCAACAACATCACTGACAGAATAATGAACAGTGACCTAACCAAATACAAACAAATTATTATTTTAGTAGGTGGAAATGATGCCTGTGAGGGAAGGTCACTAAATCAACTCAAAACAGATTTTGAAAGTTTAATGTATGCTGCTAGATATTGCAGCCCAAATACATGTAAATTAATGATATCGGGACTACCTCCTCATGTGGACACCAAGGCCAAAGAAATAAATGATCTGATAATTGACTTATGTGAAGATTTCAACCTACAGTACATTCCACAATACAAATCTTTCTTCATTCAGAATCAGGATGTCAACCTTAGTCTCTACCACAGAGACAAAATTCATCTAAGCAGAAAAGGAACCTCTCAGCTACTGAGAAATATTAAC
The DNA here is from genome assembly GCA_028554795.2 of Sinohyriopsis cumingii. Classification (NCBI taxonomy): domain Eukaryota; kingdom Metazoa; phylum Mollusca; class Bivalvia; order Unionida; family Unionidae; genus Sinohyriopsis; species Sinohyriopsis cumingii. The sequence continues at coordinate 128,925,365 of CM068825.1, forward strand.
ATGTATGCCCCTATTTTCAAGCACTTTAATGAAGAGTGTTGTCTTAACTGTGGAGAAACTGGGCACATGACACAGGTATGCCATCATGGCAAACAGATCGAGTGTTTTAGGTGCCATAAATATGGACACAAACAAAGACTTTGTCCATCAATGTATACATATTAGGAAGCTGGCAAAGAGGAGAATGCCAACGCTTCATTTACAAAAAAACTAAATGTAACCAGTGGGACTCTTGACTCTAACTATTCAATGGACACTATTGTAGATGCAAATGTAAATGGATTTTCAGGGTTTGTATGTGACTTTGAAGATGCTAATATATATGAACATTTAAATATAGAAATAGGATGTCAGAATGATAAAAGCAGTATGGAGACAATTTCAGTGAGTACCCCATTGCATGATGACATACATGTAATTGATATGAAACTAAATACAAAACGTTTTAACATAGGTCACTTAAATGTACAAGGTATAGTGGGAAAGATAGACCAGATTAAGTTAATGTTGTCTTCCATGGAAAATAATATACGTATTTTAGGACTCACTGAAACCAAATTAAATGCTAACCACAATGATGATCTATTTCACTGTCAAGGCTACAATAAACCATTTCGTAGGGACAGAGAGACAGCAGGGGGGCGTCTTGTTGTATACATTAGGGAAGATGTAAATGTAAAAAGGCGACTTGACTTGGAGTCACATGAAATTGAGAGTATCTGGGTGCAAATTTTTCAAAATAATGCAAAATCTTTCCTAGCTGGTTTCATTTATAGACCACCTTCCTCCAAAGCATTTTGGAATGATAACTTTTTGAAACAAATAGAAAATGTTCTAGCACAGGAGAAAGAAACATATATACTTGGAGATATAAATAAGGACCTTCTCAATACTCAAATAAGGAACAACTGGATGGAATTTATTGAATCATTAGGCCTAGACCAGCTGGTAAATGAGCCTACAAGGGTAACAGAAAAATCAAGCACTCTTATTGATCACATTTATACTAACCTACCAGACAATGTGGCTTGTGTTAATGTACCAAATGTTGGTCTTAGTGACCACTATCCTACTTTTTTGACAAGAAAGGTTAAATGCAAGAAAAATAAGAAAAATACACATAAAACGATCACTTACAGATCGTTCAAAACTTTTAATGAAGAACAATTTCTCAATGACCTATATAAAGTTCCATGGAGTATGATCCAAAATTTGGATGACATAGATGAAGCCATGAGGGTGTGGACTGACTTATTTATGGATGTAGTATCTAAGCATGCACCACTGAAAGTACATCGAGTAAAGACTGATATTCAACCTAATTGGCTTACTACTGAAATCCTAGATGCTATGAAAACACGAGACAAATTCAAGGCTATGGAAAACCATGCACAATATAAAGTATGGAGAAAAAAAATAACAAGTATGATCAAAAAAGCTAAAAAAACTTATTATCAATCATTGCTTGAAAACAAAAAGAGCAACACAAACTCCATTTGGAAAGTCTTCAATGAACTCACTGGAGGAACGCACAAAAAACAGACAAATAAAATTCACTCACTTCTGGTAAATGACACCATAGTCACTGATGAAACTGACATTGCAAATGTTTTCAATGATTTTTTCATCAACATTACCACAAAGTTAAAAGAGCCAGTGATAGAAAACAACTTTAATGAACTGAAAAAGTTCTGCAGCAGTAAAATCTCAAAGGAGGTATGTTTCTCTATCCCACCAGTGTCAAAAAACTTTGTTAAAAAATGTCTCAGTGAACTTGATACCAAGAAAGCTACAGGACTTGATCAGATTGGTCCACGACTCATTAAATCTTCTGCCTTTGCTATTGTAGATAGCATAACATTCATAATTAATTTAAGTATTGCAACCTCATCTGTCCCCAAAATATGGAAAACTGCAAAAGTAACTCCTATTCACAAATCTGGTTCTAAGGATGATGCTGATAACTACCGACCAATTTCAGTACTACCAAACTTGTCAAAATTGATTGAAAAACATGTCCATGACTCATTCATGTCATATTTAACCAAACACTTGCTGTTACACCCTAATCAATCAGGCTTTAGACAGAACCATTCCTGTGAGACTGCCTTGATCTCCCTAACTGATAAATGGCTTCAAGCACTTGACCAAGGTAGAATAATAGGAACTGTATTTGTAGATTTCAGGAAAGCTTTTGACATGGTGGATCATGAAATCCTTTTGAAGAAACTGAAAATCTACCAGTGTGATGAAATAACAATTAGATGGTTTACTTCATACTTAAATGAGAGAACACAACATGTTTACATAAATAATGTTCTGTCTGAACCTGAAACAATTAGATATGGAGTACCACAAGGCTCAATTCTAGGTTCACTACTATTCATTTTATTTATTAATGACCTACCACTTTTACTAAGAGACTCAATATCATCGACAGATCTCTATGCAGATGACACAACATTGTCAGACATCCAAAACACAAAGCATGAGCTCGAAATTTCTTTACAGAATGCACTAAACAAACTGGAAAACTGGTGCACATGTAATGGCATGGTGGTAAATACTGGTAAAACTAAAATATTACTTATCTCAACACGGCAAAGAAGGACAAATCTTGATAGTGATAAACTATGTCTGACATGGAAGGATGCAAAGAAGGACAAATCTTGATAGTGATGAACTATGTCTGACATGGAAGGATACAAATCTGCAAATAGTCTGTCATGATAGGCTACTTGGCGTTCTGGTAGATAACAACCTATCATGGACTGAACATATCAAACATACCAGTAAAAAAGTCAATTCAAGTTTATGGCTTCTCAGTAGGATAAGACATTTTCTCCCTGAAAGGCACAGGAAACTATTTTATAACAGTTACATACAACCCTATTTGGACTACTGTAGTACAGTATGGGGTAATTCAAATGATAAAAACATAGCAAAGCTGGCACATCTTCAAAAAAGAGCATTTGGGCTAATATCAATCCAGAAAGAAAGCAAGGAAAGTTTAGCTGGTAGGTTAAAAATATTACCTATTAAAGACTGAATCTGTTTGAGAAAAGCCAAATTAATGTACAGGATATCTCAGAATAGTGCTCCTGAATATTTACAATCACTATTCCAGTATAGGCTACCTGGTAATACTCCCCACCTGCGATCCATGTCTACCAAACAGTATAAAATTCCCAAACCAAATAAGGAGTTATTTAAAAAAAGTTTCCAATACTCTGGAACTCTGCTCTGGAATAGTATTCCAGCTGAGATTAGAAATGCCCACTCTATTTCCTTCTTCCAAACCCAATATATCCAGTGGCTTCAGAGATGCAGCTTAAATAAATAAATTCCTTTGTATGAGGGCCTCAAGGTAGATTAGTTTTTAGCTAATTGTGTTACCCTCTTTAAATAAGGTCATTATTATTATTATTATTATTATTATGGAATTACAGTTGAATTACATATGTGTGTTTGATTTTATTATTGGATCCTTTCATTTATTTTGGAAATATTATGCCAGTACAAGCGTGGAAATTTCTTTTCATTATAATACCTGCGTGCTGCCATACGTAAGCTAGGCAAATACCGCGATACTATAGAGTTGTTACCCCATGGTACGTTAATCTGGGTCAGTCGCCATATGCTGTTATATTTACATTTATGAGCTCCGATTGACAAAGCATTCTTATAGGAATAGAAACAAGGAAAGTCATTGAAACTTTATAAATAATAAGTAAGCAGCAATAGGAAAACAGTTTTAATATGTACCGATAAGATCATTAAGTATTGCGATAATACAGCGTTCCAGGCTCTGCAAAAGAACCTACGTTCAATAATCGAGCATGCAATATGAAGGTAAAAAGTGGTATGCAACCAGCTATACCATCTTTAATTCTGTTATACCATGTGTTACTGGTGTACATTCAACAAGTTTCTGTTATAATTCCATAGAAGAGTGGAACCTATTACCGTGTTTATCAAGAATATTTTAAATATAGGCAATTTCAGCTCTTTGGAGTACTTTTTTTTTGGCATTTCTTTATGGCACATCACTGACTGCATAACTGTACACTATGGAAGGTCTAAAATTGATTCGGGGAGAGAAAGAGAGAGAGAAAGAGGGAGGGAGTGAAAAGGAAAAGAAAAAGAAAGTATGCTTAAATATGGAAATACATGATTAAATAACATATATATATATATATGTTATTTAATCATGTCAATATATATATATATATAAGGATACATTCGCAAAAAGGATCTTTCGGGAAATACTTTATATACAAAAATATATATTAAATCCTATGTAGAATGAGTTATTGCACAATATAATTTAATTTGTCAAACAGAAGTATTGATTGAAACTGAAAATCAAAATCAAAATAGTCAGGTCGGTCAATATATATATATATATATATATATATATATATATATATATATATATATATATATATATATATATATATATATATTTAAATTTTAGAATTGTGATAATTTGAAAAAACAAACGCCCATAATTCTGTCCTACTAGTTTTGCATTTACTGATTGCTTCATAATTCTTTAGTGTTTTACAACCTTTAACAAAATCGCTTTCTTCATAAATTAAAGATACTACTGATTTCATTAAAAAGTTGAAGTCTATTCCACAGCTATCTGATAAATCAATCCTAGTATCATTAGATGTAACATCACTATATACCAACATTCCGCATACAGATGGTATTGAAGCATGTAAATATTTTCTTGATAACAATCCTAATAATGCTCTCAATGTGCAAATATAAGAGAAAGTACTTCTATTAGAAGAGCCAATACAAAAGAAGTATTTTCTCTAAGTTATAACACTAACTGCGTATCAACTGATGTGATTTATTTGATAACCTGTACAAAAAATGTAACATGCAATATGCTGGACAAACACATTATAAAATGTTAATATTTCAATAAATTTTAATACTAATAATCACTCTACTCGATTTTTCTTTTATGCCAATAAATATTGTGCATGAAGACATGAACACACTCAGAAAAGAAAAATGACCTTAATACCAGGGCACTATATAAAATTGTATAAAATGTTAAATAAAATATTGATATGTTGTATATTCTTTATGAAAATATAATTGTATGTATGACTGTTTGTCTCTATTTTATTATTTTACTTTAATTTTAAATGAACTTTTCGTAACTTTTCTCAATTTTTCGCACTTTCGTAACTGTTCGCATTTTAGTCATACCGATACAGTTGAATGCCTGAGCTAAAAATCGGTACCAAATTTATTAAGCTGTGCAAAGCTTAGCTTGAAATATCAGCGTTTATTCTTAAATAGGTCTCGCAAACAAGGAGACAAGTGTTCTCCCTTGTAGTTATTATACAGTACATGTATGACAGGTCAATTGTAAGCAACGATACGAGCCCCTGTGCTCAGACCCACGGGAAAAAAGTATGTACAACGTTTATGGGTTATCAAGCACTTTTACGTGTTTATAACTGTAATGTATCCTGTATCAAGGTGATTTATTTAAATTGTAATATGTTATTTGTTCATCCTGCCCAAATATAATTAGGCTATATAAAAATAAAAATATTATTGTCCTCGAAAATAGGTGATACTAAAACATGTGATACAAAGCGACAAAGGTATCTCTACCGCGGAACAGTTTTCTCACCCATTAGAAAATCACACAAATCAGCATTAGGATTATCGTCAGGTGTTTTCTTTCTCTTGCTCATGCTGGATCTAAATGTATATAAGTATTTTGTGACGCGTGTGGAAAAAAAAAATTAATTATCAAGCGTCTGTGGATTCATGGATATGGTAATTCTTCCCACAATTAATGTGCACTGTTTACACTTCCGGAATAACATTTTCTCTATGACGTAGGTAGAAAGAAACAGTAAATAACTGAATGTTTAGTGGGTGTTTTGTAGCAGATGCGTAAAATCAAAGACATCCTTAGCTACAGCCGGTAACGGGTATTAATTAAGGGGTCTATAGGATTACTAAAATACCCAATCATACCGTATCCCGGAAGTAGCTCAGGGGTCAAAGTTGACGGCGCTAGAATAAAAATACATCGACGAACGTGGCACTGGCAGTTGACAGCAAACATTAAGACGAGGTATATCTGGCTGTACATTGATACATCCAACGATTGTATTTGTTTAAAAGAATAGCACAACGAATTGATACAATGTGCGGTAAGTAGCATACAACTCTTAGCTCATTATAATCTCGTTCACCTGTTCCAAGACTGATGTAATCATTCAACACACAAGATATTGTGTATGGTTGGTAGATAGCGTATATTCTTCAGTATAATTCATCCATTTTGAGATTAGCTGAGGCAAGGTGTATTATTAACATTTAGGAAAATGTGTTTTATGTATAACAAGTATCAGGTTGATTTAAGAGGGAACTTAATATTTTGAACATCTAAGTCTAATTAGATGGACTCCACCCAGAGACAGAAACTGTAGCAAAGAATAGCCCTCTTTTGGAAATATTCACTTTGAAACGTTCGCAAAAAAAAAAAAAAAACAGCTCGATAGTATATATTTATAAGAACAAGTAAAATAGCTGTTTATAAGGGTAAAAGTCGTTGGTGGTTTATTTTGGGCACAGTTTGTTTTGACAGATTTTATTACCCAAGCTATGTTCATATTTCCAGGCAAAACAGCTAAGTTTAGATGGAACAAGCACAAATTAAGTCGTTTTTAACAAACCTATTGACATCATTAAGAAGTTTCATTTCTTCTTCTTCTTCTGCTTAAATATTTAATTGATAATTTTAATTTTTAATTTTTCATTGATTTGTTTTTATTATAACAAACTTGTATTGACTCTTTGGGTTTTTAATAGAACATTTGTTTTCCTCATTGACTTCTTTGTTTGTTTCCATGAATGCTTACATTTCTGGTATTTTACCATGTTAACCTAACCAAGGGTAAGACTTGGTTACAGTTTGGTAGGAATTATGACATCATCATGGCCAAGCAGTGCAAGTCTTTCATTAAGACAAAGATATACTCTAGTGAAACTTACCTTCTGATTGCATATCACAGTTCCCAATACATCCCTCAGTAAAATACTTTAGATAAGACCATGATTTTCATCCTCTGAATTTAATACTAAGGGTCCAACAAGGAGTTCCAGTTTTATCTACATGTGTAGATGACAAATTTTCACACACCACTGAGAGTCAAAAGTAACAGAGACATAAGTAACAAATGCAGTCCCATTAGTGCAGCACAACTTGTAATCAGTTATATCTATATGTACTTGATAAAACCATCAAACTGTTGGAGAACTCGTCATAAAATCATGAATAAATCATCTCATTTATTGCATCATATCGAAGACTTGTAGTCAGAATATACAGAATAAAAGAAAGATATAAAGGTGTAGACTATACTGTAATGTCTCTAATTGAAGTACACCATTAATCCATTGTAATAAAGATTATTTTTTTGCCCCAAATTTTTTTTAGTGTATAGAACTTCATGTTCTTGTTAAGATTATGGAAATATTTGTACAGGATAATTAACTGAAAATTATAATCTGTATTTTGTTCATTTATAATATATATATATATATATATATATATATATATATGAATAATTTTGGTGATAGCAGTTGTGTGGGACAATTACAGCAATATACTGGGCAGCTAGAAAAATCTGATGGGCAACAAGTTTTTAAAGCTGGTTGCCCGGACAACCACACATTTTCACCATTTTTCTACTACTGAAAATGAGTTCAAATTTTGATCTTCATAATTGAAGTTTTCTTGCCTATTTGTTTCATTGCTTCTTTTTTCTTGTAATGGTACATAATGCATATTAAATTTAATGGATAAATGGAAAAATTAGTTCTTTTCCCATATCATTACATAGCATGTTTATCTTACACTGGACATTTTTTAAAGTAGTTAACATTACTTTGGCTGAAGTAGAAATAGTGGTTTAGTAGATTACTAAATTTGCATAACATGACTGCCATTTAAATTTTAAAAATCCCATTCTAACTGGATGAATTAACGTTAAGGTGGATGACTTTAGTCACGTATATCTATCTTTGAGGGCTGTTTCTTCTTTTACATTCAAGCAAAAGAGAGAGAGAATCGCAGACCATGATACTCATAGCCTGTATGATTAATGCTCCCATGCTGAATATCAGACTATGACACTCATAGCATGCATGATTAATGCTCCTGCACTAAATATCAGACGGGGGCCCAGAGTGGTCTAAAAGCGCTTACCGTTCCGGATCACTGCCATCTCACCTCTGTATGCGTGGGTTCGAGTCCAAGGCTCGCTAGTGTGGGTACATGGGAAAGCCTGCCAGTAGCTTCTCGTGGGTCGGTGGGTCTTCTGGGTTTTCCAGGGTTCTTCCTCCACCAGTTGTACTGGCCGCCATGTATAGCCTATCTTGTGCTGAAAAATGGTGTTAAACCCTAGAACAACAACTAAATATCAGACTATGATGCTTAGCATGCATGATTAATGCTACCATGCTGCATATCAGACTGATGCTCATAGCATGCATGATTAATGCTCCCATGCTGAATATCAGACTGATACTCATAGCATGCATGATTAATGCTCCAGTGCTAAATATCAGACTACGATGCTTATAACATGTATTATTATTGCTCCCCTGCTGAATATCAGACTGACACTCATAGCATGCACAATTAATGCTCCCATGCCAAATATCATCCAGCTCATTACACTGTCAGGGTGAAGTTTTTGCATTTGTAATAATAATAGTACCGTGAAAATTGTGCCACTTTATTAATGGCTCCTTCCAACCCAAGTGCAGATTGTATCTTTTCAATCTACCTATTAAGCCGAAATAGTTCAGACTTGGGGAGTACAAATTCAGATAATCATTTGCAACGTTTCTTACACTGTTGTATTGATGTTGGCATTTTCTCATTTGGAAACAAAAACGAAAGAATGGGCTGGTAGAAAGGTTTGTGTTAAATTGTCTCTTAGGACATGTCATTAATGAAAACAAAAGTTGACATTCTTCAGAAATGGGGCACATGTCAAGTTATTTTATGATCCTAATTTGGTTCTGTGGTCAAGCACACTATCCATTATACAATGGCCAATAGTCTAATTTGTAAAGAAAGTGTAATTGTATTTCAATAAAATGAAATATTAAAGATTTAAAACATATGTTTGCTCTTTGAATGTGTGTACATGTCATGTTTACTTTGGTCTGACTTCAGCATATGGTGGTTGAATATTTTAGATGTAAGTGAATTTATTTTTCTATCAGACTCCTTTTTATTTTTTTATTTTTATTAGAATGTACATATACTGGCAATCAGATATAAATAAAAATATAATCACAAATATTTACTGAGTTCTTTTTTTAAAGAAATTTAAATGTTTTGGCAAGACCTATCATTTGTCAAGTAGGTACTGTTTTACTACTTATTTTTCTGTAATTTAATACTACTTAAGCAGATTATATAATATACACATATATAGCATTTATGCATGTTTTTGAACCATACTTGTTATAAATTTACACAAAATAAAACAAATGAAAATTATTTGTGATGGTAATTTCCACTCTGTACTAGTTGAGGGGATTTGTTAAAAAGTTTAAATGTTTGGCTGGACTTATCATTGTTTCAGTATGTATACTTTTACTACTTATTTGTCTTTCATGTAATAGCTATCAACACAGCAAGACATACACAGCATAATTAAAGAAATTTAAAGCTCACAGTTTAATGTAGGAAGTGTTTTCTTTGTTTATTGATGAAAGGTAACTTCAGAGGTATTCCAGTTGATGGACTGGTAGCAGTGGTGCCACCTACATAGTAGTAATAACTCATTACTAGTTACCATAAATGAATAGACTGCAAAGAGTTTATTTTCTGTGCTATAAATATTGAAAGCAAATTATTACTGGCCGACTCCAGAAACAGATGTAACTTGGTTGATTTTTCCCAGCCCCAAGTTTTTGGGGAAGAATATTATCTTTGTCTCAAAGTTTTTGGACATTTAAAGGAATTATTATTTTTTCAATATGAAAACAGAGTTAAGTCAGTAACGCCAATATTTAGTATTCAGCACAGTCCAAACTATTTTAAATCCAAGTCCAACATCATAGCGGTTTAAAATAATCTTGTATGACATGAATTACGGTAGCCTCTTCAAAGAATCACTTTGATTTATGAAGCATCTTACTCCGGAATTGTAAACCTATAAATAATCTTCACCTTGTATGTTTCATCTATTTTCATGACGTACATGTATGTGTGAAACTTCACACAGGTAAATGGTAGAACACGCCTATTAATGATAACTTTAGTCTCCATTTTAGACCATTTTTATATATATATAAAGTAAGTCTTGTAACAGTGTTGTGTTAATTTCAGTCTTGGACAGAGAAACTGATTCATATATGTTACCAAACATCATTATCATTTTCCTCCATCACAAGATGTTTACCTGTTACACCCTATGTGTTGACAGTGACAACGTACTGTTGTACAACGTTTTTGAGTGTAGTTTCAATCAACCAGACACATGTAGGGAATTTCAATTAACTCACCTTTAAATTACCCCTTGCTCATTAAGGGCAGGGCTCAGATCAGTTTTGTCAAAAAAAAGGGAGTGTGACTCATTGAAAAGATAAGGTTTTTGTGTTTGATACAGAGGAGTATATATTTCAAGCAACACTCAAGGGACCATACATTTTGTACTTCATGAGCAGGTGTCTTTAAGATACATGTACATAGTTAAAGATGAAATATACCTTTACATGACTGACACAAAATGGCATTACAGATTCACCTGACCTTTATGACATTTTAAACAACCAGTGTTCATATTAGCATTATTGTCAAATGAAATAAATACAATTTTGTATGATGTGGTGTATGTTATTGAGAAGGTGTGCTTATCTCTGCTTTAACTGAATACCAGTATCACCTAAATACAACAGCATAGATTTAGATGATTCTTGAAAGTTAATTCAAATTAAAGATGACCATTTGGGAACTGTTGGAGTATTGAATATTTTACAGATTGATATTTTTATCTAGTTAATGGTCCAAGCAATCAAAAATAATTAAAAATTGTATAGGTTGGTGTACATTTTAGTATGAAAACGAAAAAAAAAGAGATTTAAGAAGAAATTATATGCTTCTTAATAATTCCCTAATATTGGATTATTGAATTTGTATTACATAAACATTCTGCATTGAAACTATAATTGTGGAAATGCATGACTTTGGTCTTCATCAGTGCCTTTCACAGCCAACATGATTTGTATCATCCGCTATGGTAACAATTTATGACAGATCATGTTAATCTAAAAGGAAAGGTCCATTTTTCCACTAAGGTAGCAATTACGACAGATCATGTTGGTCTAAAAGGAATGGTCCATTTTTCCACTAAGGTAGCAATTACAATAGATCATGTTGGTCTAAAAGGAATGGTCCATTTTTCCACTAAGGTAGCAAATATGACATATTATGTTGGTCTTAAAGGAATGGTCCATTTTCCCACTAAGGTAGCAAATATGACAGATCATGTTGATCTAAAGGGAATGGTCCATTTTTGGACTATTTTCCAGTTGCTATTTACACATGATTATCTTAAATACTAGTATGTAGGCATTTTTGCCAGGTTTTTTTGTGGGATGGTGGTGGATTTAAGAGCACATGTTATCGTGTAGAGGAAATGCAGGAACTGAATGTTTATTCTTAGTATAATTACTCAGACAGGATTTCTCAGTGGTCAGGTGTGCCTATACACCTGGTAATGGAAATATTCAGTCTTGCACCAATGGAATAATGGCAAGTTTCTGGTGGTTCATTGATGATGTGACATTTGTTTCCCTTATTGCTGTGTAGGTTGACTATATTTTTAGGATAGGTCTTAAAAAATAAAATGAATGATGAATGATTAAAACTAAATCTGCCAAACCAGACAAACTTTTTAAATAAAGTCATTATTGTGTAGGTTTTGAGAATGAATTATCATTTACCAGTTTGTAATCACATTGCCTGTTGATGTATAAGGCAAAATTTGTAACAGATTTCACATCATCTCCATTGTCCATATGCTCTATCATTAGTAATGATTCTTGTTTGTGACATATTTTTCATAACAGTAGTAGATGTTTTGCGTTAGTTTAGAACAAGTCATGATGTAGAAAAGACCATGGTGGGCTACCAGGTTACAGTACATGTATAATAGCTTAGAACCTACACAATTTGTAGCCACCTGGGTAGTTTGGAAAAATTTGTAGCAGTAACTCTAATCTGATTTTTTTTGGTAACATATTTTAATGAAATTTTCAAGGTTTGTTATAGAAGTTTAGTCATTTTTCATTGTTTTTATTTATGTCAGTCTCAATATATGGGCAGCCTTTTCACTATCTTTTAAAGAAGCAAACTCTAAATTAAAAGTGCATGGCTAAGTTGAGGCAACAATATCCAAAAATATGTATTGCAAAATTAGTTGGATTAGAGAAAAATGTAGATGGTAATTTAGCTGGTTCAGCCAGATGAAAATAAGGCTGTAGAGCTGGTGCCATGAAAAATTTTATACAGTGGGATTTTTTGAAATACTAAGATGCATACCACAGTATACATCACTTACATATGATATATACATTTTATACAGCATTTTGATAAAATTTGATTTGAATATCTGAGAATTTACTTATTCTGAAAATCAAACAAAATTTTAAGCCTGTAACATATACACAAGCATCAGTGAGCACATAAAAATATATCTGTAATCAGACTGTGCTGAAAAATTAATCAATGAAAATAATGTATCAGCAAAGAAAAGCAGAGGTACGTTGATAATACCTGGAACTGTTTGAATGTCCTAAGATTTCATCCATTGAAAAGCGTTTTTTTGCCAGGAGCTACCCTTATGTCACATGGAAATGATGTTCCATACCAGTGGACCAGTATATTGAAAGCTCATTTTAAACAAATTCTTCATTGGCTTTGGTATAATGTAATTTTTACTTCTAACAGAGGTTAAATTTAGAGTACCATCCACATTTCTTAGGTGAAAAATATTGCTTATGTAGAAAAAATGACTTTTCAAGACACTTTATGGTATGCATACATTTGGCTTTTCTTTGGTAAAATTTTGAAAATTAATTGCACCTTGAAAGTTCTCTATACATTGATTTATAAATAATTGGCATCCCTTCTTATGAAGCCTTAAAGGTTTTTCAATCTTTGAAACCCCAAATTACATTACAATAGTTCAAATACAATAGCTCAGCGAGAGGCACCTTCGCTGGCTCGGCCATGTCAAAAGAATGGACCCAGGTCGCATTCCCAAGGACCTGTTATAAGGGGAGTTAGCAGAAGGTGCACAACCAACTGGACGACCACATCTGCGCTACAAAGATGTTTGCAAGAAGGATATGAAGACAGCAATCGTCTCCCATAGACGGACTGATGCCAAGGAAGTTCAGATATGGCTTATTATAATTTGTATAAAAGATAACCCTGTTTTAAAAGGAATGATCTGATTTTCTTAAGAACTGAATGATAAGAACTTCTGTAATGATGCCAAGTCTTGAGACATGAAAAAAATTCTTTTTTCTTCTTCTTCATATCCAAATAAATGCATGTAAAACAATATAAAATATTTGGTGTCCGAACACATGTAGACAAAAAATGTAGCAATAAAATTGGCAAGATTGCCATATATCAAACACCATATCAATAAACTGTTTTAAAACTACCGTGTTTTTGTTATGACTATTTTGCATGTTCATATTTTCCAATTTCTTACACATGGTAAAGCCTGTCATCGTCTGTAAGAAATACATTCTTGAGCTTACCATAGAACAAATAAGGTTCACTTTCTTACAAGAGTCTAGATTCTGTTTTTGCCAGAATCCCAACATTTATTTTTGTTGTATGTCAACATTTTATGTTGGATCTTCCATAAAAATCTAGATGTGGACTTTTGTTCAATATACCCTTGGCTTAGTTCTAAGCAACATTGTCCAAGTTTTTTTTTGGGTGGGTGGGAGTGATGGATAAACATATTATTTTCGGGAGCACCAATATTCACCTTAATTGAAATCTTTACCCAGTTGTTTGTTGAAAGTTTTAATATTAGAATGTGTAGGTGTCTTAGAATTTAGAGTCTTCAATTCCTGAGGTGGTGGTGAAAATTGCTATGACATTTGCCTTTTACATCATCGACATTATCAGCTATTATTCAATCAATTATTAGTTGATTTGGAATGTTACAGTTTCTGTTTTGGAGTAAAATTAAGTCTTTCAGAATTTTCCATGTTTCATTTTTACTTTAAACATTTTTAATTGATGTTTTATTATTTTGTTAACATACTCTTAAGCAGACTGAATCCTGGCTGTACATCAGGGTTTAGTTGTGCCATTCCTCAGCTTCATGAAAAAAATTAAATTGTCAGGCTTGGGTGATTTCTTTTGTTGGCTGAATATTTTGTAGGAGTGTTTCACTCTTTTTTGGGTCTTTTATAGGACAATGTTGATCTAAGACATAGTTCATAATAGTGTACCAAGTTTCAATTAAGTGCTTCAGCAGAATCTTCTACATTTTGGACACAAAAGTAGACATTTGTAATTATCAACAGTGAAGTTTTAGAAGCATCTGTTGGAGATAATTTACTTTGCATTACATTCATACATGTCCTTACTATTACAATGTATGTGACACAGACAGGATGATTATTGTCACTTACTAGAAATAAAGTTACCTGTAGTTACCTGTAATCACTTTGAATGACATTCTGATTTATTTGGATATACTTGGAGGACTTACTGTAGGTGATGTAGCAACCATAACATTCAGTCATGCCCAGCCATCTTATACATTACCACATATATTCATTTAGAACTTGGATAGAGCTGTACACAGCATAGACCCTGATCTGCCATTGTACAAGTGCAGAGTACACCAACCAAACTGTATAAACCCAGATCTACTGGTGCATTATGCTATGGCAGAAAATGGGCTTCTGGTATAAAGTTTGGAGTTGGACCTGAATTATGAGCATTTATATGCAATAAGTATGTAACGTATAATCCTGATGTATAGTTCGTACCACGATCATCTTCTCTATGCCAACAGACACTTATATTAGGTGGTCTGTATTCTTCAGACTAGTTATATCAGGTGGTCTGTATTCTTACCATATCAGTGGATTGTTTTGTTTAGGATCTGGATCCTCTTTGTGTAGGACCACTGTTTGGACATGCCAGAAAAGGGCATGCAGTTGTAGGGCCTTGGGCTGTGTTATGTGTTATGACTCTTACAAAAGTAACAAGAAAAAAAGTGAAGACAACAAGCTTTGTAAAGTTTAACAAACAATTTATTTCCCTAGAAAAACAAGGCAAAAATGAGAAAAAGAACTTACGGTTTTACGAATCAAATCCAAAATAATCCAAGAATTAAAAATTAGAAGTCCTAGTAATAAAAAGTCCTAATGAAACTGAGTTCAAATCCAGATGAAAACCAAAATGGAAGGTGATGACGTGTGCTGAGGTCAGCATCGTACTGATGTGTCAACAGTTCTTTGTTGAATCACAGAAAATAATTTTCCAGTTGTTGAATTCTTTGTGAATTTTGATAAATGTCTTTGTCCAAGGGAAAACAAACTTGAAATCCAAAGAAATTGAAGAAAACAAAATAATTTGCCCAAAACTGGTTACAACATAAAACACTTTAACTTCTCAAGTGTTAAGGTAAGAATGACTATTATTTCTCAAAACATCAGTGATAAATCTAACTACAATGTATAACAAATGCCTGGATGTGGGTCAGTCCTCTGGAAAAAACAGAGTTACATGTTATTTGACAGTAGGCCAGATATGACCTTGACTGAAATCAATGGTTCTTACACTAGGAATGAATAAAAAAAAATTTTTAAGTTGTTTACCAGAACCCTCAATGGTTCTGAATCAAGGTTAGAAACCAGAAAAGTGTTTCTATTATTAATTGTTTATAACTGAATTAAATTTCTGGACAATGTCAAATCCAGTAGATAAATTTACATTACAATAACATGTAATGGAATTAAAAAAAAAATTAAAACTAACAAACAAACAATTAAATTAAATCGGATATAAATTAAAGCAAATATACATAACAGCTGTCATTGCAAATCTGGAGGTAAAATAGTATAAAGAAAGCACTTCAGATTTCACACTGTGAGGGTAGTACATGTATCTGTCAGACTTCACAATCTGGACATTACTCAAATTGGGGTCCCCTTTCTGCAATTTTTTTTTTTCTTTATCATGCAATGGCACTACTATATTAGCCCAGTCCATTTGGGCCAGCATCACATGGAGGTCTCAGCTGACCATGCAAATGGCATGTTGGACCCACTTGTTGGTCTATGGAAATATATTGTTCATCCATTCCTTCCTTCTTTCCTTCCATCATTCATTCATTCATTTGTTCAAGTTTAAACCATAACAATACACATGACTGATTTTCAGGTCATTTCTTTGTTAGCTTGGTTGTAATAAGTATATGTCAAGGGGAATTTTTTTGTACGTTCATTACAATGGACAAGGAAGTCATGTACATTTCTGCCTTGCTGGAGTATATTTGCAGTTTCTTTTGATACGCTTTGATCAAACAATTTATCTGTATGGCTTAACAGAAACTCAAATGTTAGCATATAGACAAATTATTATATAATCATTGTTCATGACTGTAGTGTTTGGATGGTTAGATATCATTTGAGTGCACTTTAGTTTGACAGTTTACATTTAATGCTGTGTAAGGCCATCATTTAAATCTTTTGTTTAATGGCATTCAAAACCATGCATCAGAATTACTGTAGTTGCTTCCTGTTGAAATTAGTGATTTTGCCTAATTGTTTTTGTCCAGTTGCTTGTGTAGAAAATTTTAAAGTTTAATGTTATTTGCAATCATGCACAGTGGTTAGATGTGGGTGGGAAGGGGTTAGGGGGACAAAATAATATACAGTATTTCTATTAGGATAAGCCCAGAGGTCAGCTTCTTATAAATGTTATGAAGATGAGTGGTGGGCCTTTCTGCTGGCTTTCTTAGATGAAAATCAGGATAAATTTTTTAAGAGTAGGAAGATTCTGGTACTCAGTACTACAGCTTTTGAGGTGAGAGACAGCAAACCAAGAATACACTCAAAGGACAAAGAAAATGTCCAGTATCAGTATGTTCTCCTTTGTGATGATTTATAAGTAAAATTTACTATTTTACTTTATGTACATTGGTTTCCCACAATTCTTTGTCCTATGTCCCTCAAATTTTGACCCTGTGCCCCCTTCCCCCATGCTTTAGCCTTTAAAAAAACAACCCACACATACAACTTTTCATTAGTAGATGTCATTGTCTGTTTTGGTGCTGGCAATTGACAGAATCATGAAAAATAATAAAAGCTGTAAGATGGCAGGTAATATCGATTATAAAACAATATATGATAATGAAAACCTATAAGATTTCACTGGTCAACAGTGAAATCATTACTGACTTGAAAAGGCCCTAATCTGTAGTATTTTGGTGTGCCGAACACGAATATAACCATGAAAAATTTGTATTGGCTCTCGTTTTGAAGATATTCATATACCTCATTTTCTATGTTTCACTGTGTAAATTTCTCCAGTAGGACTGCAGCAACATCCGGAATAATGATGTAACATTGCATAATACCATCATGCTCACATCATCCACAGTTGATTGCATCATTTTCTGATGCAATGCAATACTAATGCCATGCGGCTGCTGAAGTAAGTTGACGTCAGCAGTGTACTATACATGTGTAGGCCTATTATACTAATGCCAGGCGGCTGCTGAAGCTGACGTAAGCAGTGTACTATATAAAGCCCAATCAGATAGGTTCAGCATTTAAAATATTTTAGACGTTGTGCGAGACAGTTTAAGCTACTGTTACATAAAACTTATTATTTTATCCATTTACGTACAATAAAGAACAGTAATGCCTCGAAAGTGTGTTAATACCGCGGACAATTTTTGCTGTATTTGTGGGGAAGTGACATTTGCCAACCAGAAGAAAAGTATCAATTCTCAAGTGAAGAAGGCATATCATCTTTACTTCGGATGCAAGGTTGGTGACCAAGACAAGCCTTGGGCTCTGCATATATGCTGTGCTACATGTACAACACAGCTTTCACAGTGGTTGAATTGCAAAAGGTCATCAATGCCGTTTGCAGTCCCAATGGTGTGGAGAGAGCCAAGCAACCACCTAAATGACTGTTACTTCTGCTTGGTTCCTCCTCTTTCCGGCGGAATAACGAAGCGAAAGAAGTCGAGAATAGTCTACCCAAACATTCCGTCTGCATTGAGACCAGTTCCACATGGTGAGGGACTTCCTATTCCAGAACCTCCAGCAGAATATTCTCTTGATTCATCTGACGAAGACAAAGGTGAGTCGACCTGTTCTTCTCCTGGTCCATCAGCATGCAGTGATCCAGATTTTCACTGTGGTGCATCATCAACCCCACACAGAATAACACAGGAAGAACTAAATGACCTGATTTGTGATTTGGACTTATCAAAGAACAAGGCAGAATTGCTAGGATCAAGACTCCAACAATGGAATCTTCTAGAAGAAGATGTCACAATTACTGCATATCGAAAGCGCCACCAGCAATTGGAGCCTTTCTTCAGAAAGGAAAGTAATCTGATATTCTGTTCCGATATTGAGGGCCTCATGAATGCTTTAAAAATCACTCGTGACCCACAAGAATGGAGACTATTTGTGGACTCTTCGAAACTGAGTCTCAAGGCTGTGCTTTTGCACAATGGAAACATTCTTCCATCTATTCCAGTAGCGTATGCTGTCCACATGAAAGAGACATACGATAACTTAAGGCAACTACTGAATTCCATTGAGTATAACAAGTACAGCTGGCACCTCTGTGGTGATTTGAAGGTAGTTGCCCTTTTAATGGGACTGCAGCAAGGATATACAAAATACATGTGTTTCTTATGCGAGTGGGATAGCTGAGCAAGGAAAATGCACTACATGAGGAAGGAATGGACTCACAGGCAGAATGTAGCCATTGGAGAGAAGAATATCCAACACCCAGCTCTGGTTGAGGCTCAGAAAATCTTGCTACCACCCCTTCACATCAAACTAGGTTTGATGAAGAACTTCGTGAAAGCCACTGACCGGACTTTGCCAGCATTCCGATACCTGCATGAAAAATTCCCTCGACTCAGCGAAGCAAAGATTAAAGAGGGAGTTTTTGTGGGTCCTCAGATTCGAGAGCTTTTCAAAGATGACCGGTTCAACAACTTGCTGGAAGGTGACGCGAAACAAGCATGGAATGCTTTTCGCCTAGTTTCTACAAACTTCCTCGGAAATGTTAGGGCAGAAAACTATAAGGAACTAGTAGAAGACATGTTGATGAAGTATAAGAAACTTGGCTGCAATATGTCTCTAAAGATTCACTTCCTTCATTCCCATTTGGATTTCTTTCCTAGCAACTGTGGTATTGTTAGTGATGAACACGGCGAACGTTTTCATCAAGATATCGCAACAATGGAACAAAGATACCAGGGAAAATGGTCCACTACAATGCTGGCTGACTACTGCTGGACACTCCTCAGAGATGCTCCCGAACAGCTGTACAAGAGACAGGCGAAGAAATCTAAGATGTAGTCAATGACTTGATTTTTTATAGGTAGGCTATTACAGTTGACCTTTTACTATTGGAATGCATTTCGTTATGTAAATATTAATTTCTTGCAGATTACAAAAAAACTAGAGCCAATTTTGCAATTTGACTGTCATATTCGTGTTCAGCACATAAAAATTGATAAGAATTGACTAATTTTATTTCAGTAACATGACTTTTGTAAAAATTTGTTGTCCAGTGTTTGTGGTATTTCAATAAATTACAATGTTAGTGTTTATATAACATCTCTAAAATCTGCATTACTTGCACATTTAATGATCAAAATTCTTTCACTATGGAGACTCCACATGGAATTCTTCATTACATAGAAAGCAACATTGTGAGTCATGTGTCAATATATGTTTATTTTGAGATAGAAATAATGACAAAAGAGACTACATTAATATTAGGGGTGCGTGATATTCCCAGTAGACCAATTTACAGTGGTCTTTTTTCCCACTGGTACTAACACGGTACTTGTTCACTATACAGGTACTTAGGTATTTTTCATCAAAAACGAATGTACAGAAATTTCTGAGTAATCTTGTTTTGACTATTATGATATTAACAGCATGTTTTCATTATTCATGACAAAATAAATTTAAAAAATTGTCTTGTTTTTACAGAATGGTTTTATCTGTCACAAATTAATGGTGAATATTACAAATATAATTACAGTTATGATCCTCTGATCACATGTTTGACTTGTCATGTAGGACCAAATAGGATGTTGTGAAAAGATATTCAAGCCAAATCCAACTTTTGGAAAGATTTTGAATTGAAGAAAAAGAAATAAAGCCCCCAAATAAACAAAAAAGAAAACTTGTCATTTTGTTATATTTAGTAGCATATGTGAACATGTTAAGTACATGGGTTACTTTGTAAGACTTAAATCTTCTTACAATTCCCACAAGTGCAGTTATTTTCTGTCTGTACTTTATGTAATTTCTCACATCCACAAAATATTTTCTTGTTTGCTGAGTAAGTGTGTTTTATGTTTAGTGGGCCTCTCTGATAAATGGGTGTTGGCATCCCACTCAAAGTTTCCCTGCCTATTATATCAATAGTGTAGCTAGAAAATTGTAGGCTTCAGTTTCAACACTTCCTATTTTTATTAACAGGCTCTCTAATGTCAGCATGATGTCTTTCACTATATCAGATATAGTGTAAGCTTAATCAACCCACTTTAGTTAACAGCTTTTAGGTTACAACTTGTACAGCAGTTAACATATCGAATACAGTCACCATAAGGTACTTAACTTTTAAGGTCTTTGATCTTCTTTTGAAATGAAATATTTACTTACTTTTATCTCAAGATAATTTCTTTTCCAAATAATATCATGGATATAAATATACTGTTATTTTGCTATAAATTAGACCAATTTATTTTTTTCAGCTATTGACAAATGGAAATAAGCAAAATAGTGTCAGGCCCCTGCCCAAAACATTGAATTGTTGGTCCCTAATATAATGGCAATGCTCCGGTGGCCTAGTGGTTAGAGCGTCCACCTTGGATGAGGGAGGTCATGGGTTCGAACCCAGGCCGAGTCATACCAAAGTCTTACAAAAATAGTACTAACAGCTGCCTCACTTGGCGCTCAGCATTAAGAGGTTAGTGTTAGGACTGGTCGGCCTGGTGTCAGGATAATGTGACTGGGTGGGACATCATGCTACATGTCTGCGGCATGATACCCCAGTGCTAAACATCACTATAAACTGCCACACTGCAGACAACGTAGTGATATGAATGAAAATTTTCTAAAGCTACATTAAAATCCAAAACACACACACACACACCCTAATAAAATTGTGATATACTATGGTACAAAACTTTTGCATGGTATCCAGCTCTGATGAATACAAAATAAACAGCTTGTCTTGTAATTAATGATTTATTAATTTGAAAAGAAAAGTAATTCAGAAAACACTAGTATTTATTATAATAAATGCTGATAGTTACTGAGTGTACACAGATTTTAGATGAGAGGAATATACAGAATGGAAAATTCCAGGGTGCAGCTCATTTCAGGTTGAACAGATTTTCAAACATGTTAATATTTTCATGAGCTACATGAGCACATGATATACCAGTTATTGCAATAATATAAGTGTCTACTGAAAATATATTACAATGTAAATTACAAAGCTGAGGTGGCCAAACTGCCAAAGCGAATAAGATTATCTCAGTTTTTTTTAGAACTATTAGTGCATCGTGTTATTATTTTACCTTGTTCCGCTAAAATGTGGTATATCCCTCTATTGAGGAGGATGGGGACACAGTGCCCCCCTGCCCTTGGGATCCTACATGCAACACTGCTAGTGTACAACTGCAAACTGTATAAACTCAGATCTGCTTGTACATTATGTAACAACAAATCAGGGTCGATGCTGTTGGTTAGACCTAGCTGATCAGTAGAACAAAACAAAGTAGACCCTGTTCTCCTTGTGCATTATTTGACAGCAGATCAGGGTCAGTGCTGTTTGTTAGACCCAGTCATTAGACACAACAATATAGACCCTGATATCCTGCTGGGTTATGTGATGACAGATCAGGGTCTAGTATGTTTTCAGTTGGATCTGACATGTACACAAGGGACAATGCTTATTTAATGTCAAGAATATTGTTTAACTTTTCATTATGATATTCATATTTCTAAAAGTATTCAACACCTCAGATCAACCATATTACATAAGAACTTCAACTTGTTCAGTAACCCACCGTACCACCATGGGCTCTGGATGTAAAATTTTAAAATATGCTCACGCACTAGTCATAAGAGCTGATCATGGTGGCTCAGTAGTTAACATGCTGGACTTGTAACTGAAAGGGTCCAGGTTTAAATCCTTCGATTAGATCAGTCCTGGTTGGCTACCATGGTGTGCCCTTGAACATCAGGCACTTGATTGCAATTTACATTGCTTTTGTTGTTGTTGTTGTTCTAGGGTTTAACACCATTTTTCAGCACAAGATAGGCTATATATGGTGGTCAGTATAACTGGTGGAGGAAGAACCCTGGAAAACCCAGGGAAGAACCATCGACCCACGAGAAGCTACTGGCAGGCTTTCCCACATACCCATGCTAGCAGAGCCTGAGACTCGAACTCACGCAGACAGGTGAGATGGCAGTGATCCAGAATGGTGAGTGCTTTAGACCACTTGGGGCCCCTAATTTACATTGCACTGAATAACCTACTTGTGTTGCTGTACCATAAAACACCAAACCAGACCAAATCCACTCGTTGATCATGTTCCTGTAGTTGAATCAGTTCCTTCAGATCGTCATTAAAACCATTTTGCTTACACTTGCGTGGTGTTTGCAGAAGACAGAAGTTTATTTTTTATTTTTGTCACCTGTAAATGTTATATGTAAAGTTTTCTCTTTAAACTCAATTGTTCATACTTGAAAATATATTTTACGATGTTCTTATAAAATTCTCTCACATGGTTTATGTAATATTGTGCTTAAAAGTCATGACCTAACTGAACTTGGAGCATATATTATTTTCGTCCGATAGAGTGTAGGTGTACACAGTGATGTATTGCGGCAATGAAGAACTCAGTAAAATAGAGATTACAGTGGTTGGACATGAAGTTTAAAAATCAGAAATGACTAGACCTACAATATGGTTAAGAAAGATGATGATAATTGGGATGATGTATGAAAATTGTGTCCATACCATGCTGTAATGCAGTCTGTGCTCTCTCAGATTGTATTTTCTAACCATGTTACTTTCAGATTCACAGTGATATATCAGGTGCCTCATTTATTAAGCTATAAAGCAACAATCAAATAAAACTTGAGAAAATATAATTTGCACCCCATATTATAAAATAACCCTTTCTCAAAAATAGTGTCCAGTTGAAAGTAATTTGAAGCATTCTGCATCTGCTCACATACCCTATCCCTAAACAATTACCCATAGACCAGGCATCTGCTCCCCTACCCTACACCTAAACAGTTACCCAGAGACCAGGCATCTGCTTCCCTACCCAACCCAACCCTACCCTGAGACATTTACCCACAATTGTGTCTATATTTTACCCCTAGATAGTTACCCAGGGACCAAAACACAAAATTAATGACATACCATATTTACTCACTTATAAAACGAGTCTGACTGTAAGCTGCACAGACACAGATCTGCCATCACATAATGTAATTTGTTAGGAGTAATCAGTACAACAAACAACATAGCTGCAGATCAGGATCTTTGTTGTTTGCAGTTTGACTCGACTTGTAAGTGAGTACATATAGTACATTGATATACCTTCCAGCTATAACTTAATGTATTTTGAAATAAAGTTATCTACAAATTAAATAATGTTATTCTTCACACCATCTGTAGGACCATGAAGGGTTCTTTATATCTTCTACATTAGTGACTTTCACCCTTCTTAAGTTTTCAAAGATTAAAACTTATTCCTGTTAAAGTACTTTCCAATATCTTTGAGACCTATGATATGACATGCTTTGTTAAGTCCTTTTTTATACCAGTTTTAATCTTAATTATAAATTATATGAAAACATGATAGGTCTTGAGTTATTTAAGAAATGTACCAAAAGGTAAAATTACGTCTGCTGGAAGGTTCTGATGGTTTGAGCAAAAGAGTGGCTGATTGCATTGAAATTTCAAAGGTACACAGTAGGAAGTCTAAAGCAGTAAGATGAACAAAGTTTTCAAACATCTCAAAAGCATTAAAGTTAATCCCTACCACAACATGTTTTCATGACATCCTTTGGACCTTTGCCCTTGTGACCCAATGGGTCATTGAGAAAACTGACATAAATTCCATGTGTAAATACTCTCCAAGACCAATGATTTGACACCTAAGACGACATGTCTTGGTGTTGTCTGATATTTTTACTTATTAATCCAATTTACCCAAGCCTCCACACCCCAAATGCAAAAAAATGGTTATGGTGCAGTTACAGAATGGTTTTCCAACATTTCAGGCTAATCAGGTTCTTTGTGAAACAAAGAAACAACTTACAAAAACATGATAAACACATAAAGCAAAAGGTGAGGGATGATTTTTTTTTACCAACTTCAAAGATATTTAAAAATTTTCACTTTTGAGTCAGTTTTGATGCTATGAATGAGATACATGAAGATAATCAGTAAATAATAAATGTGATAATTAATTATCGTGTGTGTGTGTGTGTGTGTGTGTGTGTGTTAAAGAAAACGTTTGCAATAATGCATGTTTGTGAACACAGTGCTGGGCAATGAATCCATATTCTAGTACTTTTGTGTACACTACTCAGTCACAACCCTTTCCATAAGATATTTGTTTCCTAGCTGCATTTGATGCATTTGTAAATAATTGAGGTCTACAAGGGAGAAGTTTTGTTTTACCTAATTGTGGCATCCTCATAAAAAAGACTTTATGGTTATTATTGATATTACGATAATTATCAGTGAGTACATTAAGAATGTCCTTTCTGTACCAATTTACATTACTTAAAATGCCTTGTTAAAGAAAGAAATAACAACTATTATTACTAATATTCTTCTTCTTTTTTATCCATCACAGGCCATTAAGGTCTGTCTAGTCTTTCATGCACACAATACACAGATGTGCACCTTGTTCAAATAGAATTTATGAAAATAATGGGGATTGATTTTATTTGAACATGGGGTTTAAAGATTACCTATGTCTGGTACAGACACTTAACCTGTTGTTCAACAGTTAGAGCACAAGGTCATCTTTAAGAGTTCTCTAACCAGTAGGAGGTCCCTTTTTTTAAAGGACTCTGCCCAAACTTGCTTGCAAGATGCTATATAACAGTATTCAGTGTCATGGCTATAGACCCTTTTCAGAATGATGTAATATGTGGCCATATTGGTTTACAGACTAATTACTCATCACTGTTGAAGTTGTTGTTGTTGTTGTTGTTGTAGGGTTTAATGCCATTTTTCAGCACAAGATAGGCTATACATGGCGGCCAGTATAATTGGTGGAGGAAGAACCCTGGAAAACCCCGGGAAGAACCACCGACCCACGATAAGCTACTGGCAGGCTTTCTCACGTACCAATGTTAGCCGAGGCTGAGACTGTAACCCACGCAGACAGAGGTGAGATGGCAGTGATCCATAACGGTGAGCGCTTTAGACCACTCGGCCACTCGGGGCCCCCTATTGAAGTTGTAATACAACATTAGAATATCAAGAAAATGTTATAAAATGATGGGAAGCCAGTGGTAAGAAATTAAAATCAAGTGAAATACCATATATACTTGCCTATGAGATGAGTCCAACATCAGATTGCACAGACCCAGAGCTGTTGTTGCATAAATGCACTAGCAGATCTGGGTCTGTGTAGTTTGTCAGGAGTAATCAGTAGAACCAACACAATAGACTATAATCTGCAGGCACATTATGTTATGGCAGATCAGGATCATTTCTGTTTTGCAGTTTGGCTTGACTTGTGAGTACATGCATTAATATAAATGCATTACAGAATAAAATTAAGCCATTTAAATTAGATCCAAGCTCTTTCACATGTTATTTGAGAGTGTATTATACTGAGTTGCATTATATTGAGGGGTCACAGTATCCAGACTTTTTTGTAAATTAATCTCATCCAGAATGGGTATAAAGTTTTTTTTTTCCATGAGCATTCTAGAAAAGATTAAATTAAATTTTTATGTCATTACTGAATTAAGATGTTGATTATTTATAATTATTTGGCATTTACAAGCATAAAGAAATGAGAGATAATGAGAGTTTATCCATTATTAATTTCAGTTTTGGCTTTTAAGCTTACACTGTATATTCATGAATATCAGGCTGGTTACAACTGGTCTTGTGCATCCAAAAATCTGAATACAGTATGTAACTACAATTTACCAGACTCTTTACAGACAAACTCTATTCAAACAGTTTTGAAACCAGGAAGGAAATTTAGTATTGGTAGATTTTAGTAACAGAGATATTCGATTTTATTGGTGCATTGACTGGCCACTATTTCCAGAGCAATACAGGTATTATTGTGTAACCTCCATTGTGTTCAGATATATTATTAACAATGTGGCTGTGAATAAGCACAAATTAGTTGTATTCTTTCCATTTTGTAATGTCTAGATCTATATGAACAAAGTAAATTGGGATTGGTACTCAAAAAGGTATATTTTTCACAGATGACTTACTTGTGTAGACTGTATGGTAGCAGAGTGAAAATACATGTAATTTTGTTAGAGCATACTTTAAAGATCATCTGTTTGAGAAATGCATGAAATTAGGCTAAGTGCCTTTCCCACCCAACCCATCCTGACCTCAGTGGGTGTCGTGCATGTGACCTTGGATTACAAGACAAATGCTCAGAACAACAAAGAAACCATTCCTTCCTTGAATATAACAGGTTTCAGAATCTAAACTATTTATTTTAAATCAAAATTTGATGTGAATTCTGTAAACAAGTCATGATCAGTATATATTGCAAATAGTTTTCAGTTACTAAGTACCACTGGAAGATGGCAAATTTAACTAGAACCTCTTCAGTGTCTCACAATGGCAAATCCCTATGCTTTTTATGATGTCCCACCCCACTTCTGGGCTGTAAATCAGGATTGTTAACCCAGAAATATTATATATATGTCTTCCTGCTTCAAATGTTTAATTATATTAATACTATTTTGATCGTTAGAGTGTGATTTTTTTTTTTAATAATTGCAATTTTTATATGTTTTACCTTTGACTTCCTCTCAGGGGGACCACTCTGGTGGTTTGAGTGGTTAGATCGCCTGTGTTGCATGCAGGAGTTCATGGGCTCAAACCCCAGGTGAGTCATACCAATGACTTATAAAAATGGTACTAGCAGCTGCTTCACATGGTGCTCAGCATTAGGAGGTTAGTGTTAGAACTGGTCGGCCTTGGATAATGGGACTAGGTTTGACATTGTGCTACTTGTCTGTGGCATGATGTTCTAGTGCTAGACATCACTATAAACTGCCACACTACAGACATCGTAGTGATATGACTAAAATCATTAAAGCCATGTTAACAATCTAAATCACACACACACACTCCTGTCATGGGAAGAGGTCCAAGAATCACACCATCTCTTGCAGAATGTTACCATATTTTTGAAGCTGTATACCAAATTTGTTGAATTTCCATCCAGGGAATCACATTATTCCTTGCTTTAGTGTAAAGAAAACAATTAGCCTATTTGATTAGTAGATTTGGTGACTGCTATATTGGAATTTCTGTTGTAATTAGAGTTGAGTGGAGGGAATGATAAGAAAGTGTTTTCTGTGGTGTTTGCTTCTATGAGACGGATCTTCACTTGTGCAGATTCCCATCAACAAGGAAGGGATATAAAGATTTGCCCATTTGTTTGTGTGTACATTTGTTTATGTCTGTTCATTCATTAATTTTACAGTCAATATTATGGAACCTATTTTACCTAATCGTGAAAATTTGTGGATGTATCTCAGGAAGAGTGGCCAATCCATATGAAAACTAGATCACTGTGGCCAAAGTTCACACTTGAATGACTTTACTATTTTAATCTATGTATTCATTATATTCTTAATATTTTGGACCCTATTTTACTAAAACTAATGAAAACTGATATATGGATGCTCCTCAAGAAGGTAACTTGGCTGTACCAAGCACAGACTTGGTGATTGAGTGAACTTTGTAATTTCAGCCATTTGTTTGATCTTCAGTATCTTTCACCTTATTACACAGAGATTAATTAAACTTTGTTTTGAACCTGGTCTTGAAAAAACATTATACATTGATACATCTTAACGATTAAATTTGCAGTAATATTCTTCCTGATGGCTTAGTTATTATCATATTCTTGCAATCAGTTGGTCTTGTCCAGACCAGCTAGCCTGTATTGGCAGTCAAGGAATCTCTCTTTGCAAGGCTCTTAATTCCCATTGCTGTATCAGCAGTCCTTCATACTAGTCTGCAGTATATTGTTGCTGTTCCTAATGTGCTCTCCTGTTGGCAAGGGGAACCATGTTTACATGTTAATATCTGCATGAAGTTAAGGTTTATTGTAAAACACACACACACACACACACGTGTGCGCACACATATGCAAAAATGCGTGCAGTTTTAAGAAGAATGGGGGACTTGATGAATATAGGTAGGATTTATGAAGAAAGAAAGCTAGGGCTTGTAATATAAAACTGTGCATTCTGATTTTTTTTTACCATGATTTTTTTGTAAATAAATGCAGATGTTGCAATGGCACATAATAGGACAGAACCTGGATCTTTGCTGTGCTGCATTCTGCTAACATATGTGAGTAATTCAAATAAACTTGCAAGTATCAACCTGCTTGGCGTGATAACAATTATCAAGAAGGAAGTAAAATTTGATATGCCAGTGTGTAATTAACAGACATCATTTAGACTACCCATACACTTGTATGGGTATCAAATAAACATTCTTGGCAGAAAAATGAAAAGGTTAGTTGGTAAGGTATAACCTAATGCAATATCATGCATAGCAGAAGACTTGCCCATGGGATTGTCGACAAACTAAAATATACTTCCTTTTTCATTATAAATAAAAGACGTCACAAAGTCAGTAGGGATATTTGTTTTCATCAGACCAAAAGCTCAGATGATACAGCTTAACTTGTTCGTTGATTGATGTACTGTTATTGATAGTTCAGTTTTAACTGAGCTGATGCCTTCAATACGTTTATATTTATTCTGCATACAATATTTGTAGAAAAAATTAATTTTGTGTGCACTTATTTGAAGGAATTCCTTTAAAATTGAGTCATTCTTTTGCGTGGACTTTTGAAGACTGAAGCCTGTAGCTGCAAACCTCTCTGAAATTAATTGTAATTATTGTAGACAGTGCAAATACATGAACATTGGTCAGTGTATTAAATTACAGTAATAGAAAATTTGCAATTGAATGTGATGCCATTAGACACTAACTAAATGTAATGAACAAGAAGTCTTTTGTGACTGTACATAGCTTTGTGCCGATCAAGGAACTTGATCATCATGGATTGGTTTGATGCTAAACACAATCTTCATGCTTATATTTCAGGAGGTATGTGAGTTTCTTTCATTTCAAGCTTGTGCATTTTATATGCAAATTTAACATGCTCATACTGTAGCTATAGATTGATACGGTAAATCATGACATAAATCATTACTGAGCTGTACAGATACAGTAAATAAAATAATATTAATGACATACAGCAAATAACTTGTAAGAATTGCTTCATATTTTGAAAACAATGTATATTTCATATATTTTTTGCACATTAGTTTCTTGCAAAATTTGATTCTCAAGAATATTATGCTTGTTTAGCTTAAGTTTTATGTAGAATATTTTCCAGCAAGGGTGAAAGGATATATATATATATATATATATATATATATATATATATATATATATATATATATATATATATATATTTACTGTATTGAGTGAATAATGGACACATTTCAGAAGAGTGGGCAAAAATACTAGTCTTTCATCCTTGAGATGAAATACACTTGTTATTCACTGAGAAGAACTGGATTTCTTTTTATTGTATGTTCAAACATGTTGCCTATCTTTGGATTGAAGTAGCCAATTTATAATAGCAGATGTAGAACAGATTGAAGTAGCCGATTTATAACAGCAGATGTAGAACAGATTGAAGTAGCCGATTTATAATAGCAGATGTAGAACAGATTGAAGTAGCCAATTTATAACAGCAGATGTAGAAGAGACTGAAGTAGCCGATTTATAATAGCTTATGTAGAACAGATTGAAGTAGCCGATTTATAACAGCAGATGTAGAACAGATTGAAGTAGCCGATTTATAACAGCAGATGTAGAACAGATTGAAGTAGCCGATTTATAACAGCAGATGTAGAACAGATTGAAGTAGCCGATTTATAACAGCAGATGTAGAACAGATTGAAGTAGCCCATTTATAACAGCAGATGTAGAACAGATTGAAGTAGCCGATTTATAACAGCAGATGTAGAACAGATTGAAGTAGCCTGATTCTTTGTTACAGTACATTAGTCATATTTAGCTGTTAAGTTCTGCAGTTTTTATGGACATTTGCACAGAAAATAGAGTAGTAATAGCATTCCCTTTCCTAAGTTAAGATCAGATTAGCATACACACACATGTACTTAAAAGAAAATAAAGAATTGAGCATGAAGTTCATTGTTTGATTTAGTACTGGTTTCTCTTCTGTGACAGGTAGTCATGTTTCTTCTCTAATAAGTGGTTGACAAAATTAACAGACCATATTCTTTGCTTATAATCACTGTCTGTGGAATACAGTTTTGGAGTGAAAACACAGTTGGTAATTAACTCCAGTCAGTTATCCAAACTATTTTTCTGGACGAGTCAGTTATTTCACTGACTGGCATTAAATAAGTTAAAAGACACCTCTTTTGCCTTTTTGTACACATAA
The DNA here is from genome assembly GCA_028554795.2 of Sinohyriopsis cumingii. NCBI lineage: Eukaryota > Metazoa > Mollusca > Bivalvia > Unionida > Unionidae > Sinohyriopsis > Sinohyriopsis cumingii. Next base: position 128,956,456 of record CM068825.1, read on the forward strand.
TGTTTATCTGGCAGATACCCACGATAATTATTTTTTTGGCAGATTTACAGTAATTTTGACTATAATTTATTCACATTCAAGTACTGGTAAGATTAAAATTCATGTTAACACTATTCTGAATTCTGGTTCATTATCTTTTTAAGTTACGTTTGATATATTTATGAATATTTCTGAGAGATTTGACATAATAATCTGAGAGCAGCTAGATTTGAGCAAATTCTGTGAAATCTGATTTTGTATGACATCATTCATATGCATTAATTCAAAATGCAGGTTTTAAAAGATTAGTGGGGTGGGTGGGTCTCAGATTTGGCTAATGTGGGCATGTGAGAAAGCTTGCCAGTAGCTTCTCGTGGGTTGGTGGTTCTCTCCGGGGTTTTCCCAGGTTCTTCCTCCACCATTTATACTGGCTGCCATGTATAGCCTATCTTGTGCTGAAAATGCCATTAAATGCTACAACAACAACAATAAAACATCACCAGGTAAGGGGGCAGATTTACATTTCTTTAGTTAAACTTACCACCAGGTAAGATGGCAGATTTACAGCAAAAGAAATGTTTTGTTCTGTGACAAATTTAACTTGGGGAGTTAGATTGTGAGATGGACCAAAATTATGTGGAATTTTATATCACACAGAGATATCAAAGGTATGCCTATATGAGAGGCAAAATGCTAGTGTTTGATACACTAACCCACTAATTTTAGTGTAAGTAATAGTTTAGAATTAGTATGTTTCTGATTGCAAAAAATCATAGTGACTTATCAGAGAATTTATAAGTATGGTGTGAAAATTTAAAAAAAAGGGTAAGAGATGATGAAGTGAAGCAGATTGAAGTTGTACATATTAGAAAAATAAATTTTAAACAAATAATAGGTGATGTGGATTTTTGCCAGAGCACTTGACCAACCCAAATCCATATGTGATGAGATAACCCTCTGTGCCCAACTTATTATACAGGAGATACTTACCATGCTTGGTCTATACCATATATACTTACTTATAAGAGGAGTCACACAATATGCCAGCAGATCTAGGTCTGTGCAGTTTATTAAGAATAATAAATAGAAGAAACTTCACAGACCTTGATCAGCAGGTGTATTATGCTTTGGCAGATCAGGATCTTTGTTGTTTGCAGTTTGACTTGACTGAGAACGTATATACAGTTCCCATATGAAATTTTCCAGGCGGACTTAAGGCAGATTTCAGATGGGTCTTTTAAGCGCTTTCTGCCTAAACCATAATTGCTCATAGCAAGGGAGCCTTAGGCAAATTTCAGGTGGATTCAGGGTGGAAGTTAGGCAAAATGTGCGGATTAGTTGTTCTAATATTCTTCTTGAATAAAAGCAATCTGCCTAAGATTTCCACCTGAAATCTTGTACAAAATTTTCCAGGCGGACTTAGGCAGATTTCAGATGGGTTTCTTAAGCATTTTCTGCCTAACCATAAACTTAAAGAAGCTTAGGTGAATTTCAAGTGGACTTTATATGGATTTCTGTGGAATTTTAGGTGAAATATGCAGATTAGTTGTCCTAAGATTTGACAAAGAAACATGACAAGGAAAGATGTGGAAAGAAGTTATTGTTCCCAAAATGAACAATAAAATTACAGCTATCAGATAAAGGAAATATAAATGTTGCTGAAAGTCATTCAAATTGTACAAGAAACAAAAAATAAATTTTATTATATCTTATTGACATTTTTTATTGAAATGTCAGTGATATTACAATAGAAAATATTGCTATATTTTGAGAATTTTTGGCAAATTTCAATCACAAATTCTCACTATTTCAGAAACTTTGGTGAAATCTCCAAAAATACCATAATTTTGGTGAAAAAAGGACATTTGAGTGAATGTCACAAAATTTTCACTGTGATTTCACTTAAGTTTCACTCACATTTTCTCTATGGTATAATTTTTTGGTAGAGCATTTTTTTACAGGAAGCAAAATAACTAATTTTTTTTAGAGTAAACATCAGATCAAGTCCAAAATCCACCTTGCACCAAAATTTCTAAGTCCAAAGATTCATCCGTGCGTGTAGTTCTTTTGATAAAGTTCAAAATTATGCCTACCATTTCTGCTTGAATTAGTCAAAGTCCAAAATCCGTCTTAAAGTAGGAAAATGAACTGGACAATCAGAACTTTTTTTTCCATCTAACAGTTATCTTTGATTAGGAATATGAGAAATTTGTCTTTTTTTTAGGCAGAATACACCCTGAATCCACCTAAAATCCAGGTGGAATCTGCCTAAAAATTTGTACAGGTAGGTAGATTGTGAAAGTGTTTCACTTTATACTGCATCACACCTGTGAACAATATTGTGATGTACCACATGAATAGTATTACTTGGAGAAACTAACTCTTTACATCAGTGTGAGTTTGCTGTTTAATTGATGTCACTAATTACATACGAATAAGGTGAAGATACAAACAGCAGAATCAAAAGTACATGTGTATCTTATTGGATATTATAAAGGCAGCGTGAAATTTACACATGCAGCAAACTACACAATTTTCAAGAATGACCACTTTAACTCTGGATGTTTATTTAAGAATTTATTTTGCTGTATTTTTCAGGAATATTTGCTTACCTGAATTACCTGGTTCCTGCAAAGAGGAGGGAAATTCTGGAAATCTTGATTAATGGCTTGAAGAGGTTAGAGTACAGAGGTTATGACTCTGCTGGTAAGTGTACACACAGTGTAACTTTCTCACCATTAGTTAAACTCCCTGATTGAGGCAAAAAATTTTAACCAAAAGTGTCAGAAAGGCAGTGTAAATAAACTATAGCACTCCAAAGTCAGAATCACAAGTCACGATTCCTAATCTCTCTGACACCAATAAAAAAAAAAATGTATATATATATATATATATATATATATATATATATATATATATATATATATATATATAAAACTGTTTCCAATTTAAGCTCTTTGTCAGGGGAAGCAACAATTTGCATCCATAAAGCAAACACTACATACAAACCAGAGCAGTTCTTGACTCCTACCTGTTTGAATGATGAGAAATTATACAAACAAGAGATAGGTCATGGGTTTGATCCTTGGCTGAGTCATACCAAAGATTTACAAAAGTGTTACTAACAGCTGCCTCACATGGCGCTCAGCATTAAGAGGTTAGTGTTAGGACTGGTCGGCCTGGTGTCAGGACTGGGTGGGACATCATGCTACATACCTGCAGCATGATGCCTCAGTGCTAGACATCACTATAAACTGCCACACTGCAGACATCGTAGCGATATGACCGAAAAGTTGTTAAAAGCTATGTTAAAAGTCCAAAACACACACACAAACACACACGCACAAACAAGAGATATAAAGGAGAAGAAATTAAGAAGGCAAAAAAATTTGGAAAAAATGGTCTTAAAATTGGTAAACTGCATGTCTGTTTTTTTCCTGCCAACAGCTCAACAGTGTTCAATAACTTTCAAGAAATTAAAGAAGGGAATCTTGTGACTATCGCACACAGAAATAAAGTTTTTTTACCTAATTTCAGACTGGGGACAAGGGATGAAATCCATGCATGTTGAAAAATCAGCAGCAGCTACAAAATTTACAATAGAAATTATATTGGGGTAAATTATACACAGAGGTACTAAAGGAAATATGTCAAGACAGTGGGATAATGGGCTATAATAATAATAATAATAATAATGATAAGACATAATTGTTGTGGACTATTTACTTTGGTAAATATGATCACAAGAAATGATAAGCTGATGCCTGGCTGTAGTTTTGATTACATTTTAAAGATTAGACTCTTATTTAGGCTGAACTCCCCATGAATTTTGAATTGTAGCATCCAGTATCATTCCTTATGTGTGTATTCTATACTTGTCCACCCCAGGTTAGATTCATATGGTAGTTTCTCAGTGGATTTGACTGAATGCTGAGCTGAGTTGCAGTGGTTGGCAAGTTTCTTGTTGATTTTCTTGTGAATGAGGTACTTGTGGTTATTCGTACATTGTTTTCTGAAATCAATCATTTTGCCAGAATATTGAGAGGCACATATCATGCATGTTAGAAGATAGATTACAGTTGTGGTTCAGCATCCAGACTTCTCATTGATAGAGAAGCTAACTTCAGAACAATTTGTTCTTGGGCGTGCTTTTGTAAATTATCCAGTAGGAAACAATTTTTTTTGCAGCAGTATGTGTCTGAATATGTGGTCCTCTGTGAAGTTTCCTTGGGATCTATCAGATGGTCATTCAATTTTTTGTCTGTGGTATATAATCATAAGAAACTTTTTAAAATATGCCCATCAGATGTTTGGAGGATTCAGTCTCGTACCAATGCTTCCAAATGATCTGTTGTAAGTTTTGGCTATCAGAGTGGAAAGTAACCATAAATGGAACACTTTTATTGGGTTTATATTTCAGAAGGGCTCTTCTTCTGACAAGTCTAATTATGTTTATAGCTTCCTTAATATAACTCCTTCTGTATCACCTCCTTCTAAGGTGCCCCTTGAGCTCATGGAGCCACTTTTCAGAGGTAGCCAGATTAGAGCATTTGTGTTTGGTCTGAATGCAAATTCCATAAGGAAGATTTTGTTAATTACATGCTGTGGGTGGCAGCTGTCCAGGAGTAGATACTGGTAAGAGTAAGTTGTTTAGAATACAGGTCAGTTTCTATGTTTCCCTCAAGAAGGTATATTGACTATCCAAGAAGATGTTGAATTTGTCTTATGACAATGATGTTAGTTTAATTGTAGGAGGGAAGTTTTTGGCAAATGTAAAAAATATTTTATACCGATCATTTTTTTCCTTTTCTGCTATCAGTGAATCAGCATCATCTTAGAGAATTCTATTGGGTGTGTCATTGAGGATCTTTTTATAGACTCTTCCCATTCAAATATTGTGTTATTTTACTGCCCTTAACAGTTCCATTAACTTGTAGGAAGTGTTGACTATTGAATACAAAATTGTTAAACTTGAGAACATGTGTTAAAAATTTGATCCAATTGTAGGAGGGAAGAACCAGGTCAACTATACCATGCTTCCTTTTAGGCAGTGATAACTTTATTATGTGGGATGTATAAGGGACAGACATCCAAGGTGATGAGAATAGTGTTACCTATATAATGAAAGGTTTTCCTTAGAAATCTTGGGTTCATCTTTATATTGGTGACAACTTGGATGAGTTCATTGATCTCACCCATCATAAGAGACATATTTAGATCATACTACCATGTTGCCATGAAATTACAATGCAATGAAGCAAACTGTGATTCCAGTCTTTTATATTTAAGATTTGCACATCTGCCTGGTAATCCACCTTAAATTCAGGAGTCCAGTAAAGCATTTTTATATAAAAAAACTATAAGCACTATTTAATTATGTATTTTAGTCATGAATTTTTTTTACTTTGTGAAATATTTCTGTGGATGTTCTTTTGCTTTTGTCCTTTGTCCTCCATTTGTCCATTAGCACAAGTTTGCTATCACTGCTTGATCTAGGCTGTTTGGGAGATTGCCATGAAACTTATCACACATTCATTCCAGGATCTAGTTGGACCTAAATGTGAATTATGCCACTTGGACACTTGTCACCACTGTGGTCATTTTGAAAATCTTTTTAATAGCAACACAGGGGTTTACTTAAAGACTTCATATAATGCTTATATGTGCCCTATTTCCAGACAGTGCTTGTGGGTGGGGTGTTGAGACTGAAAAGTGTGTTTTGAGGAGGGGGCGGCAGTGCATACATCCCCAAAGAGTGTTTTGAGGAGGTGGCGGCAGTGCACACATCTCCAAAGAGTGATATATTCTAATTGAGAATAAGCAGTCTTTCCTATAAACCTTTTAAAAATGACTGGAAATTAAAATCAGAATAAAAGAATATTAACTAATCTCTTTTTTTAAAAGTATTTAATATACTTACAAACCCCACAAAGGTAATTTTTTTAAAATTAAAATATTATTTTGCTATCTGAAAACATGGGGTAAAGATGGTGTATGTATTCAGCATTCATTAATGTCTAGATTTTTCAGAAATCCCAGTCCACAGTAACAGAGAATAAATTAAACTCATGTGACATGAATTATGTTAGCTTTACTCTCCAAAGAATCACTTTCATTTATGAAGTATGGTACTCCTGGAATTGTAAACCTATAAATAATCTTCACCTTGTAGTTTCATCTCTTATCATTATATACTTGTACAAGTAACTGTAAAATTCACACAGGTAAATGAGTGAACACACCATTTCATCCTATCTTTATGATCTCCATTTTGAAAAAGTTCTTTTGTTTTTATCACCTTTTGTTTACCTTCATTAATATTGTGTCAACATGACATGATGTCAGTAATCATAAACTTATTCACCTTACCTTTTTTATTTTTTTGTATGTGCTGATTTTCATGACTAATTTATTGTCCAAGGTTACATTTTATGCTGGCTAGAAAGTGTATCAAAGTAAAAGGAATATAATCCAGCTTTTTTATGAAATAAAACATACCTGTATTGCAAATATTTAAATAACATTCACTATGTTGAATAGAATAAGTATGATCACAGTATTTTAGCTTTTTCCCTTCTATTCATGTTCCAGGTGTGGCATTTGAAGGCAGTGATGGGGATGATGAGAAATGCTCACTAAAAATTGTCAGGAAGACTGGAAAAGTTTCCTTTCTTCAGGAAGAGGTTTTCAGTGGTAAGCTTTGAAATGTAAACTGTTATGTAACATTATTTCTTTTCTTGCTTGGTAACTCATTTCTATCATTAGGTTTGGTCGATAACAGGGAAGACTTAAAATGGTTGTGGTGGACATTAGTCAGTATTGCAAATGAAGCTGCAGTGTTGTCCATTTGTAAGTCATAATGACTGTATTTCTCTGCTGCATACACTTTTATCTTTTCAGCATGTGACTCCTACAGGAAAATAATAAAAATTGCTGTGCAGTCTTAACCTTAAGAACAATTAGCAGACTTTAGGAAACAGCAACTTTTCCCAACAAATTACAGCTTATCCAGCCATTTTGTCATGTTTTCACCAAGTTTTGTCATGCAAATGATTTTAAAAAATCAGGAAGACAAATAATTTACAGAATATTTGTTGTTGTTTTTCATTTACCAGTCTTATTCATTGTTATTTAATAACATAATCAGCATTTGATAAATCTTTTCAGAGGCAAGTGGCATAAACTTCAACAGGGAGTACAAAATTCATGCGGGCATTGCCCACACCCGCTGGGCAACCCATGGTGAACCCAGTCCAGTAAACAGCCATCCACAGAGATCAGGCCCTGATAACGGTAAGATTTGTCCTTCTTTATATCCAGAGTTAGTCTTTTCTTTCTTTAGCTGATAAGATTTCCATTGTTAGATAAAATATCTGTTGATGCAGTCTTTAATTTGAACAGATTTTTAATCATCTTGAAAGTATTCATTTCAATTTAATGTTGAAGAAATACTTTAGTGAAGGTTACAAAATGAACGTCATTTTCATTCCTATTGATAAGTTAAATATATTTTATCAAAAACTGATTCAGTGTGAAATCCATAACTCACAGCTGCTACATACCATGGGTGAACATATTTTTGCTGTATTTTGTCCATACATTTATCCTATATCATATTGCATAAGATCCACCTTTTTTTAAATAACTGATAGGATTGATAAAAATCAAATTCAGCCTGTCAGTATCACAAACACATTTCTCCCAACTTAAGTAAAAGGTCTGATGCAATAAATAGGCATATTTCATCATTGCTAATAATAATAATAATATGTAACCAGTTGTAATATTAAGTAAGCATTATAAATTTTGTGTCTAACAAACAAGTTTTTACTTAGTGAAATTGTTATGTGAACATGTATTTTGATAGATTGTTATATATATTTATGATGCAGCATTATTTTAATATTTCACAAAATGTCAAAGAATTTATCTGAATAAATGGGAGGGGTAAAGTAGTGCTTGTGACTCAGAAGACTAAATATAACTCGTCTTGTCATGGAATGGACTTGTATTATCATCAGTTGTAATGGACTTGTCTCAACATTTGCAATGGGCATATCTAATCATTGATTATAATGGACTTGTCATCAGTTATAATGGACTCGTATCATCCTCAGTTATAACTGACTTGTCTCATTTTTAATGACATGTCTAATCATCTATTGTGATGGACTTGTCTTGCCATCAGTTATAATGGACTTGTCCCATCATTAGTTGTAATGAACATGTCTTGTAATTAGATTATATGAACATCTCTTAGAAACTTACTGAATATGTATGTGTGTGTGTGTGTATGTATGTATATATATATATATATATATATATATATATATATATATATATATATATATATATATATCCATTAATAAAACTTGCCACAATTCAGACAGCAAAGACACACATCTGCCATTGCAAGAGATAAAATAGAATCCTTCATATGTAGTGGTGTAGGATAGGAAAATTCCACCCAAGATCAGATGCTGGGTAAATTCTAATCTGCATTTACACATGACAGATCTGCATAAATTAACCATTGAAGAAAAATACTAACTCACAACCATTTCAATTCTGTTATGCTTGCAGCTGGTGATAATTTTCACTGCTCCAATGGATTAGTTACAGCTGGGTTTTAGAGATCCATTGGCAAAATCACTAATTGTGGGATAGCGGATTAGTGTTTATTTCAAGCCCTGAAACACTTTGTACAATATTACACATGATTAAAGATACCAGTTCAACATATAAGCAAAGACACACATGCCTACTGTACACAGGTACACAAGTATAAACCTAAACAGTTTAATGCAACTATCATTTTCTGTCTTATCAGTGCAGAATGTACCTGCATGTGAAACTGTACAGTTTGTTTTACTTATAATTGACAGATCTGGGTACATGCTGATTAATGAATACACTGTGTAATGACAGACTTGGGTAAATACTGATCAGTGAACACACTGTGTGTTGCATGATCTCAGTAAATGTTGATCTGCCAGCACACTGATATGACAGATCTGGGTAAATTCTCATCTGCATTTGCTGATTGGTTGGCATGTTATGTGATGACAGATCTGGCTAAAGCTTTTTACAATCGAGTACTTGCTTTACATAGATAAACTTGGTGTGACAGTGTAATTGTAAAAGATTATCTTGTAAGAATATGTTCACAGGCAACAGCTGTATACAACAATCATAGATCAAGTAAACACTCCTTTTTCTCTATGGTGAAATACAAGCCATCCCGTTGATTTGTACAGCATGGCTATCAATAAATTGTCACAAAGTACATTGATTTTTTGGGGTATGATAAGTAGTTATAGATCTTTGGCCTGAAAAAGATTTGTTAGAGGAGTATTTATTAAATAATAAAATATAAAATAATTCTGTTTATTTGGCTTGTAGTTCATCCATAACTTGGACCATTGTTTTCACTATATGATGCAATGGTTTTCTTCACACATACACAAACATATACATGCACACAGAAGCCAGTGAACTCACACTAAAGCATTGTCATCCAGAACATGAACCACAAATTCCAGAAGACGTCTAGAAAAATTTAAATGATCAAGAATATTAAATGAAAGGATTCAAACTATTACATAACTGTTGCATAACAAACTGATGTACAGTATTTTCAGGTTACTATATTCCAAATATAAGCTGCATTCATTCAAATTGAAGGTTTATATACCTTGAAACCTGACTTAAGGGGACACTCTTACAAAGGTCACCTGCTTACAAAGGACAGTATTTATTCAAGAGCTCATTATTAACATTTATGGAAAGGACACTTGTCCATAAAGGACAAAAAATTTCATGGTTCCTTCAGTTTCCTTAATAAACAGATTTCACAGTATACCCTGATGATTATGTTTAATTTTAAAATTTTCTGTTTTCAGCATTTTTGGTTGTTCACAATGGTATTATTACCAATTACAAGGACATAAAATCCTTCTTGGTAAGTAACCTGAATATCAATCTTTCTCTCTTTTGCAGACACTGGCTCTATTTTTATATCTTTCTTTCTGTTTATACACCTTTCCCTTAGTGAACTTCCAGTAGAGTCCGAAACATAAACTAATACACAAGTGAAGCCGTAAGGCAGCAAGGTAGTATAGGCAATGTAGCAGATGGAGTAAATGGAGGTGGGGAGTTAGCAACTGGTGTAGTTATTTATCCCCTGATTAGATGGTGCTATAGGAAACAGGTCCATGCAGTTAGTATTGATTCTAACATCCTTTCCCATTGTGTTTTGAAGAAAAGAAATACCATTTTCATTTCATAAATTTTCCTTGAATTGGAAGCAAAAGTTTTTCCAAACATTATCTTTAGTACATTTGATTTTTGCAGTGATCAATAATACTTCTTCATGTTGCATTCACTTTACAACTTTCTTCATCTGATATTGTAGAGATAACAATTTTGTCTCAGCTGGATTTTTGTTTCTGAACAGAAATTTCATAGTTTATTGTGATTGGAGTTTCCACTGGCTTTCTTAATTCTTGCAGCTATATTGACAAAAAAATCTTTAAATATATTAGCTATTTCATCATCCTTGACAATTATCAGGCCATCCTGAGAATTTGGATCTCAGTGACATTGTGGAATGTTTACCTGCATCTGGTTTGTTAAAAACTTTCCACATAGAATTTTTACTGCAATTAATGTTTAAAGTTGATTGATAGTAATTCTTCTTTGCCCCATTGATCATCAGTTTGGCTGCTTTATTTCTTCGTATTTTGTAATGTGCTTGCTGAACAACAGGTTTGAAATAATCATGGATTTTCATGGCGTCTAGAATAACAAGAGTTAACCAACTCGGGCTGGAAATCCTTTACAATCTCCATTTTTTAAAGGTACATTTATATCTACCACATGCTTAAAAAAAAGCTGGCTCAGTATATCAAGAGCTTCATCCACATCATCAAACGTAGATAACTATTCTTCAAGGAACATTTTATGAGATCTACGAGATATTTGTTTTCATCTTGATGCTTAAGTTACCTATACTGCATGTTATGGATTGAGCTTTGGATTGTTTTGAGCCAGATTTTCTGGTTAGGAAAAAATGAAAGTGATCGCATAGACCTATCCCAGGAATATATATTTTTGTCACATTTTCTTCCATTTTTGTATAGATATATTCTATTAGAGTTTTCTAGTGGTCAGTTTCTCATGTTGGTTTGTCCACTAATTGGGTTAGACCATATGAAATATTAAATTCAACCAATTTGTGTTAATTTGATTATTCATAAGATCTCTTTTGAAGTCACCTAAAATGTACATGTCTGTTTTGGCCATCAATCACTTTATCTAGTTGCTTTCCAAAATGTTCATTCCATTGACTTTAGCATGAGGGGATGTTGATATGATACTGTGTCCAACGCAGAAACGACACAAATCATTATCTCTATTCCTAAAATACTTGCTTGATTGAAACAGTGGTGTTGCTTATACCACAATGACCTTCTTGAAAATCCTGGTAGTCAAATCAACATAGGTTTTCACCAGAAGACTTCTTATGATGTTTGGTTGGCCTAAAATGAAATGATTGCAGTCTCACCTCTATTATGCTTCCATGGTGGACGTCTTGAAAATTTTGTTGTTGGTACTTTTCCTGAACAGACTGTCACATCGATGTGGGGTTTAGAAAGCCATACCGAATCAAACATGGGATCAAGTCAATGGTCATTGCTTGCATTTCTGTGTTTCATTGACCTTGTGAACATCTTGACTGGGCTTTGTATTTGGTTGAATTGCAATGAACAGTTTGATATTCAACACTCTGTTATTTATTTTAAGTTCAAAGGTCACAAGTCTTTTTGGTTTCTAGTTGTATTGGTTTGTGAGCATGTTAACACAAACAAGTGTTAATATATATTTATTTCAATTCCAGATTGTAGACAGATATAATTAGCAACTTGAATGATGACCCTTAAAACATACTGTTGTTTTCTTCATAAATATTGTTGTGATGTATTTTAGATGTAATAAAATTGAACATGTAATTTTGATGGTCAGATCAGTTGAATGGTTTTCTGTCCATATGTCATTGAAAGTCAATGGCCATAACAAAAAATGTATATCCTGCACTTACAGGCTTGTCTTGTGAATGTGCCAACTCATCCATAAAATAAAATATTTTTATTACCAAATTTGGTTTTGTTGGTCTCATAACCCTTATATGAAGTGAGAAATAACAATCCGATACAAAACACAAAATTATCCTCTAGGTTATTTTATAAATGCGTACATAAATGTTTTGAGGACCAAGTCACCAGATTTGCCCAGGAAATTGTATTCATTGTGTGGACACAAGATTTACCCAGGAAACTGTATTCATTGTGTGATTTTAAAAAGAGCTTTGACTGATCCTCCACCCAGATGTTACGGTCATGGTGGTATCTTCCTGTATTGTAAACAGCTGGAGACCATTTATCCTTTAAAGGGAAACTCCTGGCTGAAGGTTAATACATATTTGAAGGTTAATACATATTTGATCAATAAAGATACTTTTACAGCTGTAAATTTGGAGTATATTGTAGGAGAAATCAGCAAGAGAGAGACCATATGTATATACATACTAGTACAGCAAGTGCGAGATACAAGATACAAAGACCAATTGAATTTTCGTTTACTGTCTTTACTCACTTATAAGTCAAGCCAAACTGCAAGCAACGAAGATCCTGATCTGCCATAGCATAATGTGACAGCAGATCAGGGTTGTTTGTTCTACTGATTACTCCTAACAACCTGCATAGACCGGGATCTGCCTTTGCATTGTGATGGCAGATCTGGATCTGTGCAGATTGCAGTTGGACTTGACTTATAAATGAGCATATATGGTATGAGATTTTATAAAACAACAAATGTGATGCAAGAAACATGCAACTTTTATCTTCAAAATTTCATCTAGTTTATAATGCCTTTGATTGTTAAATAATAAAGTCCATCACATGCTTGCATATGACAAGACCATTTAAGCATGTCAGATGCCAAGTTGTATCCATAATATGTTGACCAGGTTTGTAAAGTAATTATTTCCTCCTCCAGTTAGTAATTGATTGTCTGGAATAAAAACAAAGACATTAGTACCTTGTTTCGACTTCTGACAATGTTTATTGGACTTCTTGTGATTTGCATGAATCTCTTGGGTGCACATTTTATCTTTTAAGTCACCTTTTGGCATTTCTACTGTCAGTCATTACTTTGTACTGTATTAGTCATTTCTCCCAAGTGCTTTCATAATTTTCATCGAGATTTGTCCCTTTTCAGTAATTTTGAAGGGTTTGAATGCCTGATTAGTGAAGTAATCCTTTTTTCCATCTCTTTATTATTAACTGGTGTTATGGTAGATATTACCTACTTAATACTTCTTCCTATGCATACATACTTGTGGATGATTGTCCTGTTTTTGTTGTATATGGTCTGATAAGATATATGATACTAGTTGGTCCTAAATGAAAAGATGGCCATTTGGTATCCAATACAGCCACAATGGCAGCCATTATGAACTTTTTTATATTTATGCTACTCTGAATGGAAGATCGCATCGACATAGCGGTCTTCTCCAGAAGGCTTGTTACGATATCTAGTTGGTCCTAAATGAAAATAATGCCAATCCTACAGACAACATGTCAGTAATGATGGCAGCCATCTTCAAATCTTGTTTATGGCTATTCTTCCTGTTGTATTGACATTTGGTTTTCACCAAAAGATTTGTTATGATGTCTAGTTGATCCTTAATGATAATGGTCTCAATCTTACATCCAGTATTGCTACTACAGTGACCATCTTGAAGATCTTGTTGCTCTGGAATATCAGAGATGGTTTGAGCACTTTGCAGTTAAGTAGAAGAAACAGTCTTACCTTGAATTCCTGTCATTCTTTTTTGCCAGGGCAGAATGAGACACTTCAGGGGACTCTTCAGTTGAGAATAAGCCCTAATATTGTACGCAGAAGTTTTGTAAATGCAAAAACATAGATGCATTCTGAGGAATTATGTCTTGTTTTAAAAACGTTTACAGTTATCATCATCAAGACGTGTGGGGTATCACTGGGAAAGAATTGAAGTTGAAGGGGTGAGAAAAATCATAAAGCCCAGATTTTCTTTTTAATTAGTTATATGTCATCATATCAAGGAAGAACAAAGTTATTAGCAAAAATATCAAGATATGGTTTGGTTGATGACTGAGTAGATTTATTATTATTGCTTCTTTCAATGTTTTTGATTTCACAGATGTACTTGATGCTCCCATATTATGAGATATAAGAAGAAGCACTATAATAGGGTGTTGGCACAAAAATAATTTCTTTAAGATTGAATAATATTGATATATACGTAATGCATTTTATGGAAACTATAAGAGCCACCTCCTTAATTGGCAAAGTGTTATTGATTGATGCTGAGACAGTTAAATTGAGGGACATACTAGTAAACTCTTTTATCACCATCTACATTATATTCATCTGCAAAAATAAACTATGAAAGAGAAAGAGAAGTTATTCTTACCACATATACTCACTTATAAGACAAATCCTGCAGCAAACTACACAGACCCAGATCTGCATTTGCATAATGCATCGTCAGATCAGGGTCTGTGCAGTTTGTTAGGAGTCATCAATAAACAAACAAAATGGACCCAGATCTGCAGGTGCATTATGCTACACCAGATCATTGTCTTTGTTGTTTGCAGTTTGACTTGTTTTGTAAGCAAGTGCATTAGTTATTATTTGAAGGAAAAGCCAGTTATGGTGTAAATCACATCTAGCACTAATTATAAACATCAATAGTTTAAAACTTTTAAAAAACACTGCTGTTAAACATATTTAAATAAATTTACAAATACATGCATCACCTTGTATAGTTATTGTGCTGTTTCTCAGCACATTTCACAACATTGAGTTACTTTTCCCCGTATGTTGACTTTAAGTGTTTCATAATGCTTATAGATCGTCTTTGCCCTGTTTCAGGAGAAGAAAAAATTTGTGTTTGAATCTGAGACGGACACAGAGGTCATCGTCAAGCTGGTGAAGCATGTTTATGAGGAACACAAGTCCCAAAATATTTCATTCCGTGAATGTGTTGAGATGGCAATTCAGCAACTGGTATGTTCAATATTTATTTGGATTTTGGAGGGGGGAAAAAAACAATACGATTTTCATAAAATTGTTAAAAATAAAAATAAATCTTCCTTCATAACTTACATGATCTCAGTCAAGTAGCATTCAGTTTTACTTTTCCATCAAACTTGCTAAACTTTTGGCAGACCACCAGACAAGGGATATTTCCAGCTATTTTTATTCTTGGAGTAAATTATTGGTTGATTCTTTGCATGGTTGAAGCATTCCTTTTGGTTTGTTTTAGTGATCTTTACATCTTGATTTAAATACAGAAAAATGTGTGTTAAATTTTTTTAAAAGCATAAATCATGCTATCAGTTAAAATTGGTAACTAACAAAAATTAGAATTTTAAAGCACTATGGAAAGCTAGAAGAATGGAGAAATTTTTCAAAAGTGCAAACACTTTTTCATATACTGTTATAATTAAATCTTATTCTTTTATTTTAAAACCCACTCCATCATGGTGATATAGTTTACATCCCATCCCAGCCTGGTAATACAGTTTCAGAGCCTGACCATTATGGTGGTCCTAGGTCCAGGACTGATTTTTTAGTGATGGACCAGCTATATGTAATCCGTACTACCATGTTGGACCTTTAATATTTCTTATTTGTTCCTATAAATTGCAGAAAATGTGCTTCTTAATCCTTAAAAGTCTATAAGAAATGCACTGATGCAAATGGAAGTCAATCAGTAATGAGAGACTAGTGTTGTAAAATATTACAGAAAATCTGCAAATTTAGCAATATAATACACTGATCACCAGCCTAAATTTGCTTTTCGTCAATCAAATTTTGTATGTTCTCAACTGTAGCTAAAACTAAGCATTAATAGTATCAGATTACTGGATGTTCTAGATGTTGTGAGTTTGTTTAAGCATGAATTTACTGGTGCCCGTGGAATACAACAATCAACCGCAGTTAATTTGCTTGTTGCTCTGCAGGACTGTAAATGTCTTCGGTCCCATAAGGACGGAAGTTACGAGAAAAATTAATGTATTTAGACTTTCCAGGATCACTGGAAAAAGGCTTGGCCATGGGTTCGTTATGATCACTAGTGGTTGCATACATGCCAACTATTTTACATCTGGCATAATCATTGCACTTTTTTTCCCAGCAGATTGCTTCTTACACTCTCCTGTGTATAGATCACGCTTTTTTGGTACATTAAAAATTAAAGTAAAATAAAGCAATAAATAGTTGTTTGTCATTTACATTAATATCTATGTAATTCCACCCTTCTTAAATGTTTGAGAATATTCTTTAAAAAGGTCAGTCTCCTGTGTGAGAATAGCATACAAGCTAATTTGTCAAGCATAAACCTACTTGTAATTTTCTAATTTTTATATTTATATCTACTGTAAATGACCCATTTCCAAGAAAACAGATGGGTTTCTTTAATTTGAACTATGCCTTGCAGATTCATTATATTGATATTCAAGTATTGTATCAGACCAGTCTGTGATTTTAAAGAAAATGGCACAAGACATTAAACAAATAGGCTTGTATGGTTTGACTTATGGGTGAAATTTCTTAGAGCAGATTGGTCTTTTTAAACTTAAAAATGTGTCTGATCAGGTAAAGGACAAATCAACACTATCTACAAATTTGTTAAAAAAAGAATGA
The DNA here is from genome assembly GCA_028554795.2 of Sinohyriopsis cumingii. Classification (NCBI taxonomy): domain Eukaryota; kingdom Metazoa; phylum Mollusca; class Bivalvia; order Unionida; family Unionidae; genus Sinohyriopsis; species Sinohyriopsis cumingii. The sequence continues at coordinate 128,973,187 of CM068825.1, forward strand.
GGAATGCAATACAGCGCATGCCGAATGTGTGGACCGCACAATAATTTGGCAAAAGTTAGACATGTAGACTAGTTAAAGTGTTTGTTGAATATAAATAATTTTTCAGTATGTTTTGTTTTGGTATTCTGTTTCTAATCCACATGGAACTTGTCAATTTTTTCCCAAATATTTTCATCTCTAGAACCAGGTTAGTAGTAAAAATAAATGTACATGTACATCAGCTACAATGTTGTAGCCTCAACGAAGTAGGGGTACTATTATTGGGACTAGAAATATATGGATTACAATTTTTGTGTTCAGATATGCTTTTTTGCTCTTTAAATTAGCAAAAAATTTGTTTATACCTCTCAGGGTTGGGATGTATGAGGCTGTTTGTTTTATTTAACATGTATGGCATACCTGGAGTTAGCCAATCTCAGGGGCCTTATTCAAAGGCATGTCCAGTTTTATAATTGACCCATTGATAGGACATAAATTACTTGCACCAGAAATGTTATTGCTACTGTAGTAAATAAACATACCCACCTCAGTCCTCAAGATCCTGGTTCCCAAAGCCTATACAATGTTAAGTGCACAACCAGTTATTCAACTGCCAGAGAGGCCAGAATTAGTTAATTTATTTCCTGATGAGGTCATTTCCCACTGACTGCCAAGTAATCTAGAGTTTTTTCTGACCTTTCCCATCCCATTTTAGATATTTTGACAACAAAAATGTCAAAGTATCTAAAATGGGGTGGGAAAGGTCAGAGGAACCTTGGAATATCTACCAAAATGAATAGTTACTGACTGTATATAAATTAAGTTTGTGAGTGGTTTCCTATCTGGCTTATCTGGACCTGGCAATTTAGGGCCCTTCTGGTCCTTTACCAGTGAGTCAAAAGTGAAAATTTTAGGCCCTGCAGTTTACAATCCACCCCAGCCTGATGATATAGTTTTCAACCCACTCCAATCTGGTGATACAGATTGCAACCCACCCCTGCCTGGTGATACAGATTGCAACCCAGCCTAGCCTGGTGATATAATTTGCAATCCACTCCAATCTTGTGCTATAGTTTACAACCCACCCCAGTCTGGTGATATAGATTACAACCCAGCCCAGCCTGGTGATACAGTTTACAATCTACTCCAGTATGGTGCTGTAGTTTACAACCTGCTCCAGTCTGGTGATATAGATTACAACCCTGCCCAGCCTGGTGATACAGTTTACAATCTACTCCAATATGGTGCTATAGTTCACAACCCACCCCAGTCTGGTGATAAGTCTACAGCCACCACAGTTTGGTGATAGTTTACTGTTATGCACTGTAACAGTAATAATATTTAAAAAGATAATAGCAGATTTTGCATAAAATAGATTTGAGGAGGGGATGAATTTACTCAAAGCTTTAAATGCTACAGTGTTAGTGCTGTTGTCGGTGTATATTGTTTTTTTTTCTATGCTTAAAAAACCAGCATGGTACCTGGTAAAGTTTTGATCTCATAAGGTCCAATTTTTGTTGGAGTGTTTGCTCTTTTTCCATCAATATTACACTTACACTATGTCATATCCTTGTAGCCAGCATGGCTCTCAGGAAATATTCTGATGTAATTTGATGTGTACATAGTTCAGTAAAGATGTGCCTTCTATGGTTGTTTTGTCAACTCCATTTTGGATACAGAGTTATGACTTTGGACAGTTAACTTCATATCTACACATGAAACATTGCTTGTACCAGCATAGCTTGATATCCACTCAACATATTCAAAGTAAATTTTATTTGAACAATGTATTATAATTACATCTGCCTACTTAGAGTTTTCCTTATTTGGAAGAGTTATGTCCCCCTGATTGCTCACCCTCCTGACTTTTGTTTCAGCAAGATAACTTCATGGCTCCTAAAAAAGCATATATCTTTAATTCAGAACTGGGGTGCATTTATAAGCAACATAATTAAAAAAACATTCAGAGCTATATCCTAGGTTACTTTTTGGTAATATGTATTGTTAGAAACTCTCTGCACAATTTCCATACAATAAATGTAGTGTAAATTAAATGTGCAGGGCATGAGTTTTGATGCACATATGTACGTGCTTCTAGATAAGGACAAATTTTAAATTTTCGATAACTTTACCTGAGTAACGGCCCAGTTAATGGCTTATTGTACCTGGTGTCATTATGCTTGGAAATTCTCTCAGCTGTCCAATTTACACTAACATAGTAGATTTAGTTTCTAAGTCAGTATTATAGGTGCATACGTACAATGTACTTCATGTACACTATGTTTTTGCTGACAAATATTAGTGGTATGGACTTTATAGTAAAGTGTAAAAATGTTAGTGAGATAGACTGTTGTTGTTGTTGTTGTTGTTGTAGGGTTTAACACCATTTTTCAGCACACGATAGGCTATACATGGCAGCCAGAATTAATGGTGGAGGAAGAACCCGGGAAAACCCCAGAAAGAACCACCGACCCATGAGAAGCTACTGGCAAGCTTTCTCACATACCCACATTAGCCAAATCCGAGACTCAAACCCACGCAGACATAGGTGAGATGGCAGTGATCCGTAACGGAGAGCACTTTAGACCACTTGGTCACTCGGGGCCCCGATATAGACTTTACACTAAAGTGTCAAAATGTTAGTGGTATGGACTTTATAGTATAATGACAAAACATTAGTGGTATATACTTTCCAGTAAAGTGACAAACTATTAGTGTTACAGACTTTATGGTAGTGAAACAATATTAGTGGTATTTACAGTAAAGTGACATAATTCCATGATACTTACGGTATACAAATTCTGTGTTTCCTAACCGATTTAGGGCAGATGGTGGCAAAATGAACCTGTATTTCATAATACAGTAAGCTATGCAGTTGCGAAGTTTTTATACAAATGGAACATAATGGTTGGGGTTTGTCTTGATTGATAGTCATGTTCCTATGCAAAAATTAGCTAAGTTTTATTTATCAGTAAACCTAGACAGTCAATCTAATAAAACATGTATGCACTTTTGACAAATTTATTTCTTTTATATATTGCTCATCCATTCAGTCTAATGAAACTTTGTCTTGAGGCAATTATCTAGTTAATTTTATTTCTTTTATATACTGCTCATTGATTAAGGTTTGCAAAACTACTGTGTTTTGAGGTAATTGTCACTTATCACTTTATTGTTAGTCTGATGGAAAAAGGTAATGATGTGGAATACCCAGTGCTCCTATTCAGCACAGCCCCACCCCAATAGGTATGGATTTTCTCAGTATGGCTATTGGCTGCAGCATCATTGCCTTTCAGAGTTTGAACAGATTAAACATTGAAATATGTACATGTAGATGGAATGACCTCAAAAATACAAAACCATTACAGGGATTAAAATTGATCTCAGAATATGAGGTAGCTAATTAGTATTGACTGTCCTGTTGTACTTACAGTAGGCTAAATTAAAAAAGCAGAGCAAAGAACACTACTGTATGTACTTGCTTATAAGTCGAGTCGAACCTCAAACTGCACAGACCCAGATCTGCCATGGAATAATGTGCCGACAGATCTGGGTCTGTGCAGCTTGTTAGGATAAATCAGTAGAACAAACTTCATATACCCTGGTCTGCAGACACATTATGCTATGGCAGGTCAGGATCTTTGTTGCAGTATGACTTGACTTATTATTCAAAGGTTCAAGAACACTCGCATGACATGGTGGTTTTTACTAGAAAACTTCTTTTGATGTTTTGTTGACCATATAGCTATTATTATGCTGAGGTACCATTAAGCACTAGTACATACACACAACATCAAATATGACTGCCATGGCAGCCTTTTTCAAAATTTTATTATTACTGCTTCGATCAATGGATGGTTATATTAGCATAGAGTGTTCACCAACATTTTTTTATGCTGTCTTGTTGGTTCTAAATGAAAATTGTGCCCATCTGATATCCAGTATTTCCACCTTGCTGGCTGCATTGAAGATCTTGTTATAGTCACTCCTGATCTGGAATGATCTGAGACTTTTTTTACACCCTTTTTTTAATTACCAAGCATGGCTTTTCTGTCATCCCAGATTTTGTTGCACACCATTTTGAGTAAACATCTTCCTCTGATTTCTAGGTATTTAGATAATGACAGGATGAATTTAAATTTTCTACAATAGGATACAGTTTCCTTGGGTTGAATAATAATTGTTTTGGGTTAAGATGATTATTTTTATTCAATGAACCTAGATGACGACACATTTTCCTGGAAAGAATTATTTTAACAAAAGCATGTGTTATTTAAAGTGCATGGGTTATGCAGCTCCGTATCATCCATTGTATCTGTCTGCCAGTAATGTATATGGCCATGTATTATCCTGCTTATTTATTACAGCTTGGTCTTCCATGGTCTGTTAGAGACCATATATGTTATATACTATATATACTTCTAAGTTGAGTTAAAATGCAAACAAGGATCTTGATCTTCCATAGTATAAAGCACCAGTTGATCAGGGTCTATATTGTTTGTTCTGCTGATTACTCCTAACAAATTGCATAGACCCAGATCAGCCTTCACAGTATGGGATGGCAGATCTGGGTCTGTGCAGTTTGCAGTTGATCATGCCTAAAAAGCAAGTATATACTATATTGTATTATACAGTATATTTCTAGTCTTTATGTACAGTACAGAAACACAGATTGAATATCCAATGTGAACACCAGATGAACTAAGTAATATTAAAGCAGTATAAAAGCGAGTATATTACATAATGATATCTATATCTGGACTAAAATAATGTGGTCATTATCCCCTTCTTCAGAACACTCTTCTTTACATAGGTAAGGTGAATTCCTTCATGTATCCAACTAATAAGGCAAGATGCCTCCACACTTTCTTTTACCAGTCTCTTCTATGACTTGGTCTTTTATATCCATTCTGTTACAAACTGCTCTGTGTGGGTTCAAGTCTCAGGCTCATCCAACATTGGTATGTGAGAAAGCTTGCTAGAAGCTTCCTGTTGGTTGGTGATTCTTTCCTGCGTTTTCCTGGGTTTTTCCTCTTCCAGGTGTACTGGATTCCCTGTATATCTGCTGTACATACATACTGAAAAATGATGTTTAACCCACAACAACAACAAAACTGCCTGTTTTTTTAGTTGTTATACATGTAATGTCAGATTAGGAATGCTTTCATATATACTTGATTGAAAGTTGAGACGAACTGCAAACAGCATTGACCCAGATCTGCCATCACATAATGTACAAGCAGATCAGGGTCTGTTTTGTTTGTTCTACTGATTACTCCTGACAAACTGCATGGACCCAGATCAGCTGATGTACTATACAATGGCATATCTGGGTCTTCGTAGATGGACTAGACTTCCAAGTGTATATATATATTATGTAAACCAATATGACAACATTTCGACAAAATGCTGGGTCAGGTTTAGTGACAGCACTCATACAATGTTACTGTATTTTTTCACATGAAAATCCATTGAGCCAGCCAAATAAATTTAAGACAGTGAGCATATAATGAAACAATATGCATAAATTTGTGTACAAGTGGATGTGTAGACTAAACATCGGATTTAGTTTCGAGTCTTTAAATATACTGTTATCAGTTTATATGGACCTTCACAGAATTTTGTGTCTCAGGTGTATATAAATCACTGCAACCCCACCTTAATTTTATTTACATTATAACATTGTAAAGTTGGAGATTGTTACTGTTATTTACAAAACACTTTAACTTAATTAGTCCTCTGTGACATATAGGTACCAACTCATATAAGTACCCATGACTTAAAGTCATTTATATTATGATAAATTATATATATTCTGTTAAAGGTCAGATACGTGCAGATATAGCTTAGTTTATGTATTACAACACAAAAAATACTGATTAGTCCCAACAAACTTCACGGACCCAGATCTGTCAGCATATAACATGCTGGCAAATCTGGGTCTGTGCAGTTTGCAGGTGGACTTAACTTATAAGTAAGTAGAGATAGTTCATTTACCTTTGTAAATACAGAGATCACCTTGTACTGGTACAAGACTTTCTAGAACAAAAATTTGGGCCCCATGTGGCTGAGTGGTCTAAAGTGCTCACTGTTCCAGATCACTGCCATCTCACCTGTCTGCATGGATTCAAGTCTTAGGTTCTGCTAACTTGGGTACGTGAGAGAGCTTGCCATTAGCTTCTCGTGTGTTGGTGGTTCTTCCCAGGATTTTCCAGGGTTCTTCCTCCACCCGTCATACTGGCCGCCATATATAGCCTATCTTGTGCTGAAAAATGGCGTTAAACCCTACAATAACAACAACAACAACAAAAATTTAACCTTTGCTCAGAATTCTGAATTTGAAACGTGATTATGTAATGCTTCTTACATAATTGTGGGAATTTTTTAGGATATTTTAAATGTTTTTTTGTACATGCAAATGAAGTTTCATTGATATTAAAGAGGTTTAATTATGGTTTTCAAATCTGAGAATTTGAGAATTGTTTTTATTTTAGGACCTTTTTTTGACTAAGGATAGAATATTCCATATAAGGACACCTGTCTACAAAGGGTAACTTCTCCCCTTCCTCTGATTGTCAGTTATAGACAAGTTTAACAGTGTAAAGAATTTCATTTTAATTGAACCAATCCCTGCTGTAACCTTTGTTTTAAGTGATGGAATGGTCTTGGGGAAATGAAATGATAATTTATTGTTTAATTTTTCAGGAAGGGGCCTTTGCCATTGCCATGGTGAGCACACACTTTCCTGGGGAATGTGTAGCAACAAGGTAAAAATTTATTTTTCTCATTTGTCTGAATTTTGTGAATTGCAACCAGAATTCTGCATCAGATATTTTCATAGGATGTTGTAGACATTATTATTATTTTGTTGAATTTTTTGTGTGCTCCCAAGATAGACATCTGTCTCTTATTGAGATCCACTCCCAAGATAAATAGACTTATGTCTCTGTATTGACATCCAGCAATCATCAGATATTTATTGTTCTTCATTCCATCCATGTGTTTAACCATCTTCACCAGTTACCGTCTCTATCCAGCCAAATTTTATGTATAGTATTGACTACCTGCCAACCTTCTTGACAGTGGTGGGGTATTTGCCAGACTTATGGGGGGGTAGGTAGGGAGGTGGACATCACATATGGCCCAGGTAAGTGACATGTCAGAATGAATAAAACAATTATAATTTATTATTGACTGTAGTAGCCTCGTTGTTTTGCAGCAGTTTTTAATCAGGGGAAATAAGTAAAAGCACATGTGTTCTAGTTTTGTGATAGATTCTCAGAAACGTTATGCCATATATACACACAAGAATAAAATGAGAACATGACTTGAATCAGAATCTTGAATTCTATTGTTATTTATTATTACTTTTTGAAAAATGTCATGAAATGATGAAATCTATGCTGGTTATCAAAAAGTCTTAAATTTCCAACATTTATATTTCATCAAAACAGATTTCCTACATGAAGACTATACATTATGCTGCAGTAGGATGCCATTTTTCATAATTGCACTTAGTGAAAATTAATCTCTTTCTTGAAAGTCATTAATTTCCTCTGAATGTACACAATTTTCTTACAATATCAAGCTCAAATTAAGTTCAAAGTATTTTTTGTCATAGTACAATCATTCTTATGTTAATTGGAATATACAGTCAGCAAATTAAATTCAGAATTAAGTTTAATAATTTAATATGAATTTGACATTGTCATAACAGTCCATGAACAAAGGGAGATAATTTCTTTCAGACGAGGCAGCCCCCTCTTGATTGGTGTTAAGAGCAAGTCAAAGCTGTCCACAGACCATATTCCTATTCTCTACAGTAAAGGTAGGTAACTCATAATTAGAAATCATGATGTCCCTTGGGATGCATGCTGTTGGGATGACAGCCTCACGTTACTGTCTTTCGTAGGGAATGTTTGATTGCAACATATCCAAAACTGAATTTTACAAAATCTGACTCATTTGTTCACAACCAGTTTCATTGATCTGAAACTGCATTCACAAAATTTAATCAGTTTTTCCAAAGACTAATTTCACTTTAAAGAATCAAGATTTGTTGATTGGCTGAGTTGACACTGAAATGTCATCCAATGTTAGTCTGTTAAAAGGGCTTTTTGTATATACATTCATCTTTACAAAGGGACAGGCCACTTGCAAGTGCTGACATGCAAATTAATATGCATATTTTCAGTTTTGCTGTTTGTTTTCAATGAGATGGATTTGAAAATGTGCATTATTGAACCATTTTCCTTGTAATCAGACAAGCCTGACTGGTGTCTTAAACATACAGATGATCCCATGCTGCCTGGTGCTGCTTTTATACATCCATACAAAACATGCAACAGTTGATACCTGCATGCAGATTTCTTTACAAATGTATAAGGGTTAAGATAATTACAAGAGCTTCCCCATGTATTGGTGTACAACCATCAATAGCAGGTTTATATATTAAACTTTATTTTCATTGACTTCATAAACTTCATAATTCATATATATATATATATATATATATATATATATATATATATATATTCATGATATCTTTAAAAAAAAACAAAGCGATGCAATTAGATGAGGAAAACTAAAACCAAATTCCATAAAACAAACAAACATCAATAAAAAATGCAATGACCATGCCATTTAGGGCATATATGTATGTATGTGTGTATGTATGTGTGTGTGTATATATATATATATATATATATATATATATATATATATATATATATATATATATATATATATATATATATATATATATATATATATATATGTGTGTGTGTGTGTGTGTGTGTGTGTGATATCAATATGTCAATATGTGAAGAAATAGGATTAATTTTTGGGGGGGTGATTGCTAACTTGTTAATAAGGACCCCAAATTTCATGAAACATACACATTTTAGTTTTTGGAATCTGCTCATAATGCCCTAAATGGCATGGTCCTTGCATTTTTTATTGATGTTTGTTTTATGGAATTTAGTTTTAGTTTTCCTCATCTAATTGCATCGCTTTGTTATTTGAAAAGATATCATTTGTGTTGAATACTGTTATTATGGAGTAAAACATTCCACTGTTGGCAGATCTTGGCAATTTTTGTGTGTATTAGATATTATTGGAGTAATAAGCAGGACTTGTAATAATCACAGAGTTTGTAAAATAGCTATGGAAGTTTTTTTAAAGTCTGAATAGTCTGTATTAAGTATTACAATGCCCAAGCAGCTGCCATTGTGTCAAAAAATCAGAACTCATTTCCAGTCGAACAAAATATGTAGAACCAGTCTGAGGAAACAAATGCAGCAGAATGGTAGCAAATTTGTCAGCACCATCCAACACTGCTCATTTGTACTAAACCAGCTTCTCCAAGTTATTACTTAACAGTTATAATTCATAGCCCTAATTCATTATGGTATATCTTGTTTGTTACTATTACCTCATAAAAAGTTTAATGGAGGAACACTGGCAGTTGCTTATCTCACATATACTATGTCTTAAATTCCCTCTGTGTAATGCAGCATCAGCACAATACTTGGACTTTGTATTGTGCTTTATATAAGCACTTTTTATGGGGTACATGTATATCAACTTTATTAATTATACATTCTGTCACTTTCAGTGAATTTTGACAGTCTTCAGATATCACATTGTGACATGTATTGGATCAGTTTGGGCACTATAGAATTTATTTTATGAATCAGTTCTGACTTCTGTTTTGTATGCTTTAAGTAAATGTTTCTTTATTTATTTTGGAAATTTTCACAAATAACTTTCTGTAACATTTGCATTATTTTAGCCTGCAGAAATGATGAAATGAAAAAGGGTTTGTATTCTTTTGATCTGGATTTTTACTTATCCATATGTACATTTAATATATGTCACAAGTGCACATGAAACTTGTTCATACCTAGAACAAAGTCAGTGGAACTTGCAAGATTGAGTTTGATGAGTTCCATTGAAATTTTTATTTAAGCATAGTTAATTATTCTTTTGTTTATTATTCAAGGAAATCTTACATACCGGTACATGCTTTACAAAGTAATCACAAGAAAAATTTTGGTACATACACCATATAAACTGGGTTATAAGTTGAGTCAAACTGCAAACAACAAAGTTCCTAATCTGCATAACAAGCCTGCAGATCAGGATCTGTGTTCTTTGTTCTACTGATTATGCCTAACAAACTGCACATACACAGATCTGCTAGCACATTATGCAATGGCACATCTGGATCTGTTCAGTTCCCAGTTGGACTCTTCTTATAAGCGTGTATATGTGGTAAGTACAACTGTCACAATAATTTTATTGATCTTAATTTAGTTTATCGCATTTTTCATAAACCAGTCTCAACAGAGAACTGATTAAATAAACTTAATTAAAATTCTAGGTATGACTAAAGTTTCTTTTAAGTTTGCTATGTTTGTCTAAAAATGTTGACTAACTGGAAATTTTAGGCTTCATTCCTGTATGTAGCTACATCCCTTTAAGTTTCAGGTTATCCCCATAGCTTTTTCTTTTAGCTGTGCTGGTCATTGACTAAATATAGCTTATGTGATGGCCTATCATTTGACATCTGTCCTTCTAACATCCATCTGTTAGTACAAGTTTTTTAATGACCACTCCTCATAAACTACATGTAGTTTGCTATGTTTTAGTTGGTCCAATGGCTGACACAGTAGCAGCCATCTTGAAAATCTTGTAATCATAACTTCTGAATGGATCATTATATTGACTTGGGTGTTGAAAATCATGTTATTGCTACTCCTACTGAACTGATGGTCATGTAACATTTATATTGTAAAATAATTGCTGAAAGAATTTTTATGATCTCTAGTTGGTTCTAAATTAAATGTGTGCACCTTAGACATCAAATATGGCTTCATCATGGCTATTTCGTAAATCTTGTTGCTACTCCTGATGATTGGGTGGTCATACTGACATGGGGTTTTCACTGAAATACTTTTTATTTATGTCTGGTTTCGCCTAAATGAAGATGGTGTGGAGGTGACATTCATTATGAACCCCACATTGGCCATCTTTAAAATTTTGTTGTTGCTACTCTACCTGGTCAGATGGTTCTATTGACATGGTCTTTGTACTGAAAGACTTCTTGTGATATGTCGGTCTACCTGATAGATGGTTCTATTGACACGGTCTTTGTACTGAAAGACTTCTTGTGATGTGTCAGTCTACCTGATCAGATGGTTCTGTTGACATGGTCTTTGTTCTGAAAGACTTCTTCTGATGTGTTGGTCCATAATGAAGATAGTGCTTCAAATTAGGATTGTTTCACTAACCCATGCAGAATGTTGATAGGTATTTTGTTAATGCAATAAACTAATCAATTAACCATGTTGGGGGATGGTGTTTTGTTTTATTTGATACAACCAAAACAAGACAACTTGGTACAGCTGAAACAAGACAACTTGACTGGCAGACATTTTCACTGCTGCAGTTGAATAGTGATGGCTGGGGTGGTGCAAAATCACAGCCATCAGGTTAATTAATTAGCATTAATTTCAAGTCCAGGAAAATGTTCCACTCTAACCTCCAACATTATTATTAATACTTTTCCTAAATGAGAGACCATAACAACATGAGATTTTCACTTAAAGACTTGTTTTGATGTCTTGTTTGTCCTAGATGAAAATGGTGCTGCTTTGGCATCCAATTTAGTCACCACAGTTAGCATCTTAAAAAATGTTGTAGTTATTGCTATTTCTTCTGAATCCATTGTCGTATCAACATGTGGTTTTAATTTAAAGACTTTTTATGTTATTTAGGTTAAACCTGATCGAAAATAGTGCTGATCAGATCACTGACAGAGCCAGCATGGTGGCCATCTTGATACCTCACTTGAATAGATGGTCATATTGACATCATATGGACATACTGACATCATATGGCCATATGGACATATTGACATCATATGGTCATATTGACATCATATGGTCATATTGACAACATATGGTCATATTGACATCATATGGTCATATAGTCATATTGACATCGTATTTTCATATGGTCATATTGACATCATAGATGGTCATATTGACATGGGGTTTTCATGAAAAGACTTGTATCTACATGCTCCTATATTAAATTAAAATGGTGACAGTTTGACTTCCAGTGTGGCCACCATGGCTGCGGTCTTGAAAGACATGCTGTTACTACTTCCCCTAAATCTATAATTGCAGTGAGATAAGTTTTCACAAAAAAGACTCCTTATGATATGTGCAGATCGAACCTCCAACATAATGACCATGGTGGTCGTCTAAAAATCATTATCACTACAGTGTTTCAAAATATGGTCAAATCAACTTGGAATTTGGACTAAAACATTTCTCAGTTTCTCACAACATATGTAGTGGGTGGTTAATAAAACCAATGAAGGTGTCCCAAAATGCTCTTTCTGAATGGATGTCTATATTGACATATTTATTTTTTGCTTTTTAATTTTAAAAAAGCAAAACCTTTTCTTTCTTTCAATATTTAATGCTTTCAGTATTAAAATGATGTTGATCCAACCTCCAAATTAGCTGTCTTGCCTGGCTACTTGTCCTGAAGGAATGGTTTTATCAACATGGTTTTTTTTTGTTGTTGTTGTTGCAGAAATACTATAGCAATTCTGGTATGTAGCTGCTACAGAAAAAAAATGTTGCTCATTTGACTCTCAAAATGGCAGCATAGTAGCCATCTTGTTATCACTGCTTCTTTTGCATTAATGGTGGCAATGACATGGGGCTTTTGCTTGAACACTTCCAGCAATATTTATTTGGTTCTAGTTGAAAATGGTACAGATTTGACCACCAACATATCTGGCTTAATTGTCCTTCAAGTAAAGTCAGAAATTATTGCCTGCAATTTTGTTCTTCACTGAGGTTGTGAACACAGTGACTTGTGGTTAGAGTGTCAGCCTAGGATGCACGAGGTTGTGGGTTCAATCCCCATTTGAGTCATACCAAAGACTTACAAAATTGGTACTAACAGCTGCCTTGCTTGGCGCTCAGCATTAAGAGGTTAGTGTTAAGACTGGTTGGCCTGGTGTCAGGATAATGTGACTGGATGGGACATCATGCTACATGTCTGCGGCATGATGCCCCAGTGCTAGACATCACTATAAGCTGTCACACTGCAGACATCGTAGTGATATGACTGAAAAATTGTTAAAGCTACATTACAAATCCAAATCACACAAATGTATGTAGACCAGACTTTTCACTTAGTTGCATTCCAATAGAGAAGTAGTTAATCTGCACATAGCTATAAATTTTAAGGTCAAAGGTCTTCACTGAGGTTTTTTGTTATAGCTGTGTTGGCTTCTGAGCATAAAAACATAACAAGTATGAATAGATATATTTGAACTTGGTTTTCAAGAAGTGATAATTATAGATGTAACCAAACTTTGCATGTGGACATATCTTGACATAGTTGGAGACAATTAAGTTCATTAATCTTTATCAGTGATAGATTCAAGGTCAAAGGTCACAACAAAAAATCCTGTACTTGTAACTTGTAAGTCAAGAACATATCTTTGTTACCAATTTGGTATGTTTTAGATGGTTTGAATACTCAGCTGTTAAAAACAATGCAAAGACTGAAGAAATGAATTTGTTTTAGATTCCTAGAAGTTCTTTTGGGCCAGCACAGCTTCAGTTCTTTGAGGGACTCTTTTTATGTATTATATCATTTGCCAGTAATGGTCTGCAGATTTAATCTGATTCAAGATTTGTGTTAGAAGCTTGATCATTCTTACCTATACTGTCAAACCTGCCTTAAAAGGATACTTCCATGTAATGGACACTTGCACTTAAAGGACACATGTCCATTAGGACACACATGGGAGTCCTTAACGAAATCTCATTATAACAATCCCCACATAAAAGATGCTTTTCTAATTTGAACAGAGCACACTTGTTTTTGTCCCTTCTAGGTGCACATAAAAAAACGGTTTACAATAAAACAAACTGAAAAATTGGGACAAGCTCTTAGGATACATTTTGTAAGCCTTTGTTTACTATTAATGTTTTAATATTGTATCAGTAAATCTAGGTTTGGAAAGTCCCATAGTCCTGGTTTCATTTTGTCTATGCTCATTATGTAACTCATTCCAAATTCCTTGTATAACAGAATATATTTTGATTAACCGCTATAAGAGCATGAAAAATTTGATAAATTTAAACCATACTGACTTGTTTAATTTTAGTAATTAGTCACTCCACTTCTGACTTCTAGACAACCAAACTTTAATTTTATTTTAGGATCCAGTGATCGAATTGTATGACCAATCAATGTCTTTAGTGTAAACTTAAGACTTGTATTGGTAAAATTAAGGACAGGCCTCAGGTTCATCAACTTAAGTCTCAAGACATTTGATTGGTCAATTTTAAGGGAGACTTAAATTTCAACAAATCAGATCATAGGATTCTGAACTTAAATTTAAGTCTAGACTTCAGTTCTGTTGGCAGACTTAAGGCCGTGTCCATCAGAGGATCTCATGCAATACAAATAGAACGTTATTTGGTTGTTTCATATTCCACCTGATGAGATGGAACATGATTTAAAAGTGTTTATAATGCTAATCTTGTGATTTTCTTCTGATTACATCCCAGCTTGCATGTGTTGAAATGCAGCAATAACAAATAAAGAAAAAATGTAATAACTCAAGAATGTAGTAATTTTATTGATAATAAAAAAAGAAATGGGAAAACCTTTTTAATATTTATTTATCTTAATTCTTCTCAGTTCATATGCAGCAATGAAAATAAATGACTGACATGCATGATAGCTACAGCAGTTATTCAGCCTTGTTACCAGTGCACTTAACATTCTTTATGTAATTAGTTACTTAATTTATTGTTTATACCTTAATTTTTAACACATTCATTTGTAATAATGGGTGCAAAAATTAATAAAACTAATACAGTATATTCTTAATCCAGTCTAGGTCACTTATTCCATTTATTTTATTCAGAATTTTAATTATCTACTTTTCCTTAACTTTTGTACTGATATAAATGTGTTCATGTATTTTGAGTGCACACCAAAATGAGGGAGTGGTGTACATTGTATTACTGATTGAGTAACTACACATTTTGTAATGGTCTATAAGGCAGGCAAGACCTAGCATTGTCTGGGATACGTTGGAGTGTATGATGTGGAAGATATGTGTATGTTACAAGGGTCACAGTCTACTATGTACTGAACTAATCTGCCATTTTGCTCAACCCAGTTTGCATAAATTGAAGCATTGTTCACTTTTTATATGCTTTATTCTTGGTTGGTGCCCTCTGGTGATGGTTGGGGGTTGTTAAGTAATGTAAGGATTGACATGGAAGTTTCTTTAATTCCATGCAGTGTAAACTTCTGAAAAATATTAATTTATTCAGGATTATGTTCTTTTTGGGATGGCAATTGGGTGGGTAGTGTTCAGAAGTCCACAGAAGACTGAGCTAAAGAAAATGATTTTGGTGAGATCAATACAAGCCCATGTGAGAAAATAAGGCAAGAAATTTAAGTTAAAAGAAACAGGAGAAAGTAATTTCATTGACCATAAGGTTTAAATGAATAGTGTGTTTATAGATGTTAATTTAAGGGCCATAATTTCAGATGTCATGCATAGGGGAGGAAGATATCGATTCTTACATCGGGCTTCATTAGGAGCAGATTGATGAATGTCAAAAGTGTTGTTTTGGATTCCTAACAGTTATGGTAATTTAGATGCATGGTAACATGAACAAGGAGTCATTGGTACAATGACTTTTAATATTTCACTACTGCAACAAAATATGCCACATTGAACATGACACATTTGAATTGTGAAAATGACTCCTGATTGAGCACCAACATTTAGTCATTGGAAATGTTTTCAGATAGTGGAAAGTTACTGTTTTTGCTATGACTAACAATGCTTGCTGAGGTATTCAGATGTGTACAAGTTCACATCAGCATGAATGCATGATCATCAGCTTTTAACAGTATTTGTAAAATCCTCCAGGAATACACTTGAACTTTTTACTTGATATGTATATTATATGCATATCATAAGTATAAATGCACAATTTGTTACCAGTGTCTATACAAAGCTCTCTTCATTTCATCATTTTAGACCACGGTTTGAAGAATCTCAGTTAGCTTGATTCAGCAATCTAAAATACTGTTATCACTATAATTCAAGTCAATGAGGCACAGTGGAGGCAACTTATAACATTGTGCATTATCAATAGTCTCTTCCATGAAAATTATGGACTCTAATTCTTTGCTAAAAGACAGTGTGAGGTAGACATTTACCTGACATATATACTTGCTTATAAGACAAGACCAACTGCAAACTGCACACTCAGATCTGCCATTGTATAATGCACCAGCAGATCTGGGTCTGTGCAGTTTGATATGAGTAATCAGTATAACCAGCAAGATAGACCTTGATCTGCAGGTGAATTATGCTATGGCAGATCAGGATCTTTGATGTTTGCAGTTTGACCTTACTTGTAACTAAGTATATATAGTAACTGATTTTATGGCATATTTACTAAACTTTATTCTTGACAGATTTTTCAGATTTCAGAAAAATTCATTTAAGCATATGAAAGTTTCTTATAGACAGTAATTATGCATGTTGACACTGTTAGTGGAGCACAGTTGTAAATTATGGAATGAGCATGCATTATTGAAGATAGTTTATTTCTTGTATGTGCATGTTTGATGTAATTTTTCTTGAACTTTGCATGTGTAGGTCTAAAGGAAGTATTTGGCGACGAAAAATCAAAAGGTATATAAGCCTAAAATTATCTCTTTGTCTGTGCAGCATCGGCTTTCTTCAAAGAGCATCTTCTTGGCTACAACTAGATGCCTTCCTGCATTAATTACACTTACACCATTTGTATAAACATGCCATCTGTTGTTAAATGACATTTATGTACCCTGAAATTTAGTGTCCCAGTCACTTACTGTCTCTTACTTAGGGTTAATGTTAACATGCTGTAAAATTGCATTATAAGAGAAGTGGATTGCCTTTTATTTTTCAAGATTGCAACAACCCCCCACCCCAATGCATAAGGAATGAAGACTCCATAATTTAAAAACTTAAGAGACACAAAATTTGGAATCAAAATTATAGACCAAGAAATTTTAATTTAAAAAATCTTGATTTACAGTAAATAAAATTTAGGCTATACAATTCTAAGACTGTCTTGGTTTTTCTATGCGCAACTAGTTTATAGGAACTATATAATATGTGGCAGTGTTATAAAGCAGGAGGATGAGGTTTATTTCAATGAGTGTACTGCTTTAATTTCTCAAAACTAGGTCACTCTGGCTTATAATTCAAGCTTTTTGATTAACAAATTCTGCATAATATTGGAATTCAAGTACTAAAAATCCCACTTTCATGTTTATGAGCTGCTTTTGTGATCAGGCAGCAAAATGGGGCAGAACTTGGTCATTTCTTAATGACTTTTAATGTTCTGAAGCATTTTCAGGCATAAGGGATAGATTTGTCATGTGATTCTTGATGTAATATGTCAGCTGATGAGGATGCTCCAATCAAAAGCTTGCACTGCTTTCTCTCACCAGATATACTTGCAACTCCACAAGAAGCTGTTAAGCTCAGTTAGCACTTATAATTTGAGGGTCTGAGAACCAAATTTTTTGTTTTGATTTATATTTTGTGGGTTAGTGGATATGTTGTTTTAATTCATCCATAGAACATGCCTTTTTCTGTTTGAAATCAGCAGGTTGAATAGATTTTATGTAGCTATGGTAAATTTTCACTCCTATAAATACATGGAAAGCCCAGTAGTAGCAATAATTTTTTGTTTAGATTGGGAATGTGTTTTTGTAGTTTATAATTCCTTAGTAACAGTTGTGATTTGCTTTTCTTTGTTGTGGTTGATATTAATGCAAAAAGAAAAGTGTGACAAACCTAATGTCTGTTAACACATACATAATGTCTTGTCATCATATTTAAATGTTTTTAATTTTTTGGTCAAATTTATATCATCAAGTATTAGTAATCATACTTTCTGCACTTTCATAAACCTATTGTTCCTTAGTTAAATCTCAGGAAGCTCAAGATAAGTCAAAGTAATATTAACAAACATGAATACCAGAAAAAACACCATGCAATTTTAGATTTGTGTAAAGTACAATATTTTCATTTTATTTTGCTCATAATGAGCTGAGCATATTTTAATGTATTAAAAACTGAGATAATATGGTATAACAGACTACCTTTATGGCTGTAGTTAGGGCCTTGCATTGAGATAGGGCACCCCCCCCCCCATATCAAACACCTTTTCTGTGGGTCCATTTGTATATCTGTCCATCTATTTGCACTTCTTGTAACCACCAAAGCTCTGCAACCCTTGCTTGTAATTTGATGATGTTTTGTAGGTGATGTGTCCAACATGTATTTGCCTTTTAAAGGTTTAATCTGTTCTGACCTAGTTTTGATGGAGTTAATGCCCTTTTCCCATCAATTTTAAGTCTCCAGAGTTGAGCATTGTAACCAGCATAGTTGCTGAGGATCATACAGCATACTCTAGAACTTTTTTGTGATTGCATCGTCTCAGAGACCTAGATAAGCCTTTTATGTATTTTGTCTTATTAGCTGCTTTATTGCATAGAGTTATGGCCATTGACAATTAAGATCCTGTCTTAGCATAGGAGTTGGCTTGTAACCAGTAGAGGTCAAGAAGCATTCACCATATTCAGATGCAATTTGATATGAACAATAACTTGGAGACTTAAATGTGGCTCTTACAGATTTTGTCTCTTCAGTTCAATTTTGAACAGAGTTATGCCTCTTGACTATTAACTTCTTAGCTTCACATGGAATGTAGCTTGTAATTCAGTTCATGAACCAGAGAACATATCCTAATGAATTTTGTATGAACACTGACTTGTAGACCTAGATGTGCTTTTCTTAGGATTTGTCTCATCAATTACATTTTTGGTAGAGTTATGACCCTCAACATTGAACTTCATATCTTCACTTAGGTGGCTTGTAACCAGAATAGCTCAAGAATCATTTAACATATTGTGATGAAATTTGGTATCAACATCATATCTAAAACATTCATGTGCCTTTTTTGGTATCATTTTCATTTTGGTTCGAGTTACGTGCCATATTAATCAAACTCTGGTCTTCACGTCAAACTTTATATGTTGATTGCAATCAGCATTAACTCAAAAACTGTTTCATGTGTTCCACCCCAACTTTTAAAGGAGTTGTTGCCTCTCAATGTCATTGTTCACAGCATTAACTTGATTGGCTATTTCATATGAAAAAAAGAAATAGGCAGTTGGGTTATTGTTTGTTTCTAGTGTACACCTTTCTAATTCTTGCCACAAAGCATTTCTGGACAATTAAAATGATGCAGAGAAAACATGAATGGATAAAGTTTCATAAATAATGCTTAAGACTTTTCTAGGTTTTAGAACAGTGGTTCCCATATTTTATTTTTGCTGTGACACTAGATTATCACCAATAGAACCTCCCAGCCCTCAGGCTTATGATATGGTTTCTTCTGATGACCCTTCATGACTCTATTTGTGGACATCCACACCCAGACAAGACCGTAATTTGGGTCATGTCCTGAGATTGGGAATCATTGGCATGCAGGGTTGGACATGTGACTAACTGGATTCTGTCCTAATACTTTTCTTATCTCGTGAAAGAAAATTGTAGAAGGCAAGACACACTTGCAGACAAATTGTCCTTTTGTAAGCTGCATCTTTTCGCTCACCAGGCCATTAAATCATGTCAGCTGATGGTATATTCCTGTAAATGGTGTGCATTGTCCATCATCTGTCACCAGTTGTTTTTTGTTTCTTCAGTTCTTCATACACCAATGGGACTAATTTCAACCAAACTTTCTTGAGAGCATCCTGTCTTAAAGATTTTGCAGACTTGGTCAAATGATATTGATCTAACATCAAATAAGGTCGCTGTTACTGAAACTGGAATATACTTTAAATAATTTCTTCTAAAATCAATGAATAGAATATAACCAAATTTGACAAAAAGCATCATTCCTTGAAGACACTTTGTTGTACACAAATGTTACCAGTCTGCCTTCAAATATGGCTGACAATACTAAAATTAGAAAAAACATATATATCATTATGTCTGTCTGTCCATCCAAGTGTATGTCAGTACACCCTTTTGTCTCTCTGCTAATCCCGAGAGGCTTGTTAGCAAGATTGCACAAAAACCACTCAATGTAGACAAATGAAATTTGGCAGGATGTCTGTATATGAAAGTTTTCGGGTTATTACAGTCCTTAAAATACAAAAAAAATGGACACATTTCTTTTTTCATGACATTTTCGACAAAAGAACTATTAGCAACATTTAGCAAAAAACCAATGCAGGTACACAAAGGAAATTTAATAGGTTTATTTGTACCTCTTTTCATAGGTAGAGGTTTTTGAAACCATGAAATTCCTTGAATTTAAGGGTCTTGCTTTAAAAATTCCTTGAATTTAAAAAGTTTGTTTTATCCTTGAGAGTCATTGAATTTTGCCAAAAATTAGTGAATACAGAATTAAATTGAGGGAGTTTTTTGTTTGTTTTATATATTGTCTAGAAATAATAAATAAACAAATAAGAGATACAGTTTCATGGATCAAATGATGCACAACACCAGTAGTTAACAAACTAACATATGGACATGGTTTAATTCAAATAGGAAAAAATACTTATTGAAAACTTCTGGAAATCCTTGAAAACTGCTTAAAAAGTTCATATTAATAAACTCTCCAGGGCTGTATGAACCTTCTACAATTAGACTTTGAAGCCAATACACAAGTTTCATCAATTTCTTACACATTTTAAAAACTTTTGGGACATTTAACAAAATCCTTGTTAGCACAAATGAAACAAAACCACTTGCAGTCAACAAATGAAATTTGTATGCATATTTGTTTACAGGTGTAGATAACCTGATTAGAATATCATGCAGGCACAGCCTATTTCAGATGTTTCTAAAAATATGCAGCTTTTGCATATTTTGGTTTGCACATGTGGCATACCTGTTTCACAAGCTCAAATAAAGAAGTTCTTTTTAGGCTACATTACTTGTTATAATTACGTGTGATCAGGATAAATAGTCACACTTGATGATGTCTGAAAGTCCAAATGATTCATTGGCTACAAGTCATTTTTTAAGATGAAGGTCACAGTAGTTGCAAAGGATGTTATTTGTCTCAAACAAAATTTTATATTTTGAATTTGATTTTTTTTAAAAATACACTCTTTTCAATAGATTTTTGCATGAGATTTTAAATCAAATGTTGGTACAAGATAAAGGGTGCTTGCAAAACAATTGGAGTTTATGAAGAACTAAAACAAGTAAATTCCTGGCACAGGCAGATAGTAACACAGAATAAATTAAAGGGAAACTGAGTCATTTTCAGGGGTTGATTTTCTTATGCCATTACTGCCTGCAACAAGGGTATCTTTATTTGGTCTTGTCTGTATGTCCATACACCTGTCCATCTGTTTGTCCTATGAAGCATGTTAGTAGAATTGTGCACAAATCACTCTGAACAGGTAAATTAAATTTAGCTGAAGATTTGAATGTATATGTGGATGACTTGACTCAGTGTTTCAGGTAATAACAATAGTGTGTCCATTTTTATAATACATTGGGGGTTGGGAGGGACTTTGACTTACTTTTTGTTTTTATTTGTACCTCTTTTCATTGGTTGTTTTTAAAAAAATTTGATATGCATGCTTGTATGTTTATTTTGATGACCTAGTTACATTTTATTTTTACATCTGTAGTACTTTCAGGTTTTCTAAATTTTTACAATTTTTGGGGACTTTTTTGTCTATATGTCATCTGCATTGAGGATATGTGTTTTGCAAACAAATCTAATTTTGCATGTTATGGTATTGTCAAGAGCTATTATCGTAGCTTTGTCATCTGCCAAATATCTGTATTGCATAATATATTTACAGTAAATTATACTATTCCTGTACTATATGTATTTATTTCGGTCTGAGATTGACAGTAATCAAGAATTTATATGATATGACTTGATATTATTGGTGCTTTGCTGCTTTGAGATTGTGCCTTCTGTTTCATTTTCTCATTTCTCACAATCCAAAAGAAACATCTTGATCTTATGTTCTGTCAGCTTGCACTTCTTGCATTGCAATATATCTTTACAAAGACATTGATACTTCAGGGATGATCTGAACGGTCAGTGGATAGTGTACATATTTTCTATTATTAATAACTGTTGTTTTACTGTGCATGATCTGTTGCTTTTTTAATTATGAAAATATTGACATTTTAAAGAATCAGTTTTCAGACAAGAATAATTCATCTTTCTTGTCAAGATAATTTTTTACTTGCTTTGCAGCTGCTGTGTAAATTTGGAATGCTTAACTCTTGAAATAGCTTGTCAGTACTCAAACTTGCACTAATTATGACATTTCTCGGTAGGAAAATGAGAATGATGCTCAGTTACTTATAATTTTATCAGTTTTTAGGTAGTAATGTTACCTTGTGATAATTATATCACACACTGTGGGGCAACAGTTAGCAGTTTCATATAGCAAGGTCATATAGCATGATCATATAGCAAAGTCGCTGCATAATGCAGCACTTGTGAAGCAATTGATAAATATGATCACAATAATTTAATGTTGATATTAAATTCATGAGACTTATTGAATAATACAATTTATCACATATTTTATAATGAGATATTGAAATATATCAGGGGGAGAAATATGATTTTGCTACAGTAGCAATACCAGTGTTATTGCCACAGTGGTAACATCACTTTTAGAACAGTTTTTACCATTTAAGAAATATATCTGCCCTTATTCAGATCTCTATTTCCATATTTATGCCAATTTTATTTTGTTTTTTTCTACTTCATCTCTCTGTCTCTCTCACTCGATAAACGGATCTTAAAATGTGTCATGACTGTAATCCCTCTAGTATGTATTTATTTCATCAGTTACGATCGGCCATCAAGAAAAACCTCAAAATGAACTCCAAACAATAAAATGTAGGCTTCCAGTATTAACTGTTTTCAATTAGTTTTCCACATGAAGCCTGCAAATTACTAGTGAATGAACTTACGCGCACTGCTGTCATTGGATATTCTGTCACCCATACAGTATTGTATGCCATTTAATTCTACAACAAAATTGACACATTTTATGGGAAAATACTTGGATAAATGAAGTAATAAAACTGTTTTAGTTGCAATTCTAAAACTCAACAAGATCTTAATCCTGTTTGAAAATTATGAGAAATTCAGTGTTGATGACTGTTGATTGAACACAAAAGTTAAGTGACAATCAAAATTTGGGTACAGCCATTGCTACAGAACCATACATCAGGCTTGCCAAGGCCAAAATTTTTGTTTCAATGCATAAATGAATAAACTAAATTTCGTTTATCATATGAACACACATTCTTAAAACATTATATATCCCTTGATGAGATGGACAATTATAACAACCACAGTTTAATTGAAGCAGTATTATTTAATGATGAAAGATTGTTTGTTGAATTTTGATCTTATTTAAAGTTGTAGATTAACATCAGATTTCTCAGCTGCTTAGACCTTTATACCTTCTCTATTTGTTTACAAATTTACTTTGTAGGACTTAACCTTTAATTGACATCATATAGCCAGTATTTTAATGACATGCTGTTAAACTGGATACATGCAAATTTAAATTTAAAATTCTTAGACTTGTATTAGAACTACAACATTTGTCTTATATAATAGCTAGATGTTCCAAAATAGATTTATCAGGTATTATTTTATCACTATTTATTTTAGAGATTGACTAATCTTTCATTGTTGCTGACGTGCCAAAAACTAATTGGACTTGGAAGAGCAGCATAGACTGTGTAATCCTATTTTATCTAATTTTACATTGCATATATTGAATTTTTTTAATTTCAGAGCACCGTGGCATTTTGGGAGCCCCTCAAAGAGTTGAATGCAAGGCAAAAGTCCAAACAGTTGGTTCAGAGAAAGAAGTGGAATACTTTTTTGCCTCTGATGCCAGGTATGGTACCATACTAACGTAACATTTTATTCAGTGTTTGGCTCATGTGGACACATCATTTGCGCTAAACATGTCTGGTCAGAAGTCATAATTTGCTGAAGTAACACTGACAAAAATATGGAAATGCTGACTCGGTTGACCATTTTCAACCATTTCTGGGAAAATATATTGTGAAATTAGTTAGACAAAAGATCAGTCTTGAATGTTTAAGATTTGAAAACATTAAAGGTTGTCACACTGTTGCAACTGTTTTGTCATCAGTTGCAGGTCAGATCATGGGTTATTTCTCACAGTATTGCCATAAATTGTTGAATGTTTTATAACAAGGGTGGGGAATATAGGAATATAGCTGTTGCTATGTTTTGTCTGTGTGCCTGTCATCCGTCTGTTTTGTAAACTTCTTCGCTTCCAGAACATAACTCATGAACTGTTCAAGATACCTCCATGAAATTTGGTAAGCATTAGATTCGATGGGACCATTCCAGTGACCTAGTGGTTAGATCGTCCACCCTTGGTACATGGAGGTCGTGGGTTTGAGCCCCGGCTGAGTCCTACCAAAGACTTACAAAAATGGTACTAACAGCTTCCTCGCTAGGTGCTCAGCATTAAGAGGTTAGTGTTAGGATTGGTTTGCCTGGTTTCAGGATAATGTGACTCGGTGGGGTCGGTGGGACATCATGCTACATGTCTGCAGCATGATGCCCCAGTGCTAGACATCACTTTAAACTGCCACAATGCAGACATCGTAGCACTATGACTGGAAAATTGTTAAAGCAATGTAAAAAATCTAAATTGCTCACACACATTAGACTCAATGTCAAGATGCGCCCATTTCTGTTTTCCATTCCGTCCATCCTGAGAAGTTTTTACACAGGATTATGCACACCCAAGCCCCTCTCCCCAGACATAGATGAATTAAATTTTGTATGGTTATCTATTTTTTTGTTTAGATGACCTGATTATATTTTCAGGCTTTGAAAAGTTTTCATTTATTGTACACATTTTCCAGTGTTTGGAACATAGACATTCTGGACAAAATCAATGTTAGTACAATAAGGCAAAAGCCAATTAAGGAAAACAAATGATAATTGGTAAAGTTATTTGTATTTATATGCTAATCATGTGATATTTGAAGAATGAAGGAGTTTTTAAATTTACATTTTGTAACTCTTAAACTATGTTGATAGCATGATACGATTTTCAGACAATTATAGGTATTCTCTAATTTGTTTTAAACACATTTTTGAACTCGTTTGGACATGTACTATTTTGTGACATAAACCTTGTTAGCAAGATTCAACAAAAACCATTTTAACATGACAAATAAGATTTTGCAGGCATGTTTGTATATGTATTTAAATGACCTGAATAAATTCCATTCCATTATATAAATGTTTTCAAGTTTTCGTACATTTTTTTCATTTTTTTGGATATATTTTTTTTAATTGCATTTAGGGTGGTTTGGGCTTGTGTGTTTTACAGTCACTAATCCAGTTAATATTTTTGACTATTTCTATTTATATGCTTTTATCCATCTATTGTCCATGCTTTCATTTTGGTCAAGACTCCAAAACTGTTTAAGATATCACAATGAAATTTAATACACTTATTAGACCAGTGGGGTAGATGTGCTGTTTGCTGTTCCCAATCCTTCAGGATCAATATTTGTAACATTTTGGTTAATTTGTTCATCCATCCATCTGTCATAGTATTGTTTCGGTAGCATAACTCTGACACAGTTCAGAATATTTTTTATGAAACATGGTTGTGGTCTGGATGCGCCTTTTTGCTGTTCACATTT
Source organism: Sinohyriopsis cumingii (assembly GCA_028554795.2). Classification (NCBI taxonomy): domain Eukaryota; kingdom Metazoa; phylum Mollusca; class Bivalvia; order Unionida; family Unionidae; genus Sinohyriopsis; species Sinohyriopsis cumingii. The sequence goes on from CM068825.1 coordinate 128,999,012, forward strand.
CCTCAGATTCAGTAGTTTTAGCTCGTATAGAATATGACCAGGAGAACACGTGATTACCTGCATATAGATTAAAACAAGTTTGTTATTGCTACTCCTCCTCAACTAATTCAGACATTGCCATGAAAGTTTATATACACATTTATCCCATGGTCTGCTTGTTCCAAAATGAAAATTATGGTGTTTGGACATCCAATATGGTCGCCACTCTGGCCATCTTGAAAATTATGTCATTGTTTCTCCTGAATGGATGGTCATGTCAGCATAGGGTTTTTACTAAGACTTGTGATATCTAGTTGGTCCTGAATGAAATTGTGCCTAACTGATGTCCAGTATGGCCACCACAGCCATCTTGGAAATAATATCGCTACTCTTAATGCAGAGATGGTTATATCAACAGGGGTTTTTACTTCTAGAGTTTATATATGATGTCTAGTTGGTCCTAATACAACCACCATGATAGCCATCTTGAAAACCTTCTTAATGCTACTCCTCTTGAATGAAAAGTCATATCCGCTTGGGAGTTCCTTTGCCAGAAGACTTGTTATGATGTCTAACTGGTCCTAGATGAAAAATTTTGCCAATATAATATCCAATATGGCTGCCACAACAGCCATTTTGACAATCTTGTTATCACTTTTAATGCCAGATGGACCTCATATCAATAGGTGGTTTTCACCACAGTACTTATGTTGATGTTTAGTTGGTCTTAAATGAAAATGGTGTTGATTTTACATCCAACATGGCTGCCATGGCAACTATCTGGATAACCTTGTAGTTGCTACTCTGAAAGGAAAATCATATAAGCACATGGTTTTCACCCAAAGACTTCTTGTGATGTCTAGTTGGTCCTAAATGAAAATGGTGCTGATCTGATGTGGCCACCATGGTGGCCATCTTGAAAATCTTGTTATTGCTATTCCAGAATTTATAGGCATGTTGACAGGGTTTTCACCAAAAGATTTCTTAAAATAACTGATTGGTTCTAAATGCAAATGGTGCGAGTTTTATATCCAGTATTTTGGCATAGACATCCATCTTAAAATCTTGCTATTATCGTGAATTGATGATCATATTGATATGGGGTATTAACCAAAAGTCTTCTGATGATGTCTAGTTGGCACCTAAGGAAATGGTCCCATTTTTTATCTAATATGGCTACCACAGTGACTAATTTGAAAATTTTATTGCTGGTATTATGACTTTGTGGTCTTCAGCTAAGTGATAGAAAAATGAAAACAAGTTTTGTATAATTCAACAGTAATTTATTTCCCTAGAATACAAAGTGAAAATTGAAAAAGAACTTGCAGTATTATGAAATAAATCCCAAGAATCCAAAAAGTTTTATCGCCAGTTCTAGTGAATGAAATTCTAATTAAATTCCAGTGGTATTCAAAATAAGATCCAGCACTGAAGGCATCACCAGTAGCCTGAAGTATGATGATGTACAACAGTCTTCCAATTAATCACAGTAATATAATCCAAGATGTCCTTGTCTGAATTCACTACAATTCCAAAATAATGTTTCTAGCCAAGAATGTTATTTTAGAGCAATTTGTATTTCCAGTGAATAATAATTTGAATAATTTCACCCAAATCAAATACAAGGACATGGTCAAGTCCAAAATACAACATAAACATTGAGAAAATAAACTAACAAACAATACGAATTAAATATACATAACATTGGAGAATATTGGAGATAGTTCAAAGTTAAGCAGTTAAAAAGAAGAAATAAGATTATCTTGAATTCATGGAATGTCATTTTGGATAATTGAGCTTCAGTCCCATTGAGGGATTCTTGTAATATTTTTTATCCATTTGTCTTTCCGTCCATCCAATACTCACTTTTTCATTACTGGGGCAAAACTCCAGTACCATTTAAGATATTTGTGTAAAATTTCATGTTTTGTATACTAATGGTGTAGATGTACCTTTAGCTACTCAGTTGTAATGCTTTCATCCATTTGCCTTTTCATTCAGCCTTCATTCTTACATTCATTTTCAGGGAAAACACCCAAATCAGTAAGAGATATCGTGAAGAAACTTATATAAATATCAATCTTGTGGTTTAAGTGTCTTTTGATAAATGTTTTTGTCCATCAGTCTATCCAGCCAGTCATCTATCACTCAGACTTCAGTTTCTGAAGCACATCTCCAAAACCATTCTCTTTGTCACTTGATATATATATTTAACTAGTAACCTAGACGAGACTTTTGCTGTTGAGAAATCATCAGCATCAGTATCATTTTTGGAGGGGGCTGGGATATATAGAGAACTCCATCTTGTTTCACTTACAAGTATATGATAATTTAAGGAATTACATCAGGGTGATGTGTTGTAGAAAAAAGAAAGACAATCTGACATGTTTCATTTAAGCATTTTCTATCAATCAACCATGGTTTGTGTAAATGTTAAAAACTTAACAGCAAAAGCCTCTTCAAGATTACTGGTTGGACACACAGCATGTCCTGATGTTGAAGTTATACTGTATATTTATGTAGCATTATACCATATTATTATTATTACCCTACAGCTGTGCATTTACACATGCAACTTCATCTCGTAAGGGTTTAGCTAGGTCGGACAGGACCAGTAGATGTTGACTAACCGTTGCTGTCTGTTTTAGTGCCATCATTGAGCATACCAATCAGGTGATCTATCTTGAAGATGATGATGTAGCTTCAGTACAGAATGGAGAACTCTCAATCCATCGAGTCACGAGAAGCCTGGATGACTCCAACACGAGAGAAATCATCAATCTCAAGATGGAAATTGAACAAATCATGAAAGGTACATTGTAGATAGGTCAATTCCAACTGTAAACTGCATGACTCAGATCTCCCATCACATAATGTGCCAACAGATCTGGATCTGTGCAGTTTGTTTTGTGTAATCAATAGAACAAACAGAATAGACCTTGATCTGCAGGTGCATTATGCTACAGCAGATCAGGATCTTTGCCGTTTAACTTGCTTTATAAGCAAGTATATATGGTAGATAGGCCAGTTATTGCTGCATTACTTTACAAGTGTAACTTTTAATTGGGGATTACTTGCTTGTTCACATGGAGGCATTTCATTCCCTCCATGTTTATGGCATACTGTTTTCTTCACCAAATATAGTTTGCTTTACTAAAATTAGTAACCAGCTTCATGGTCTTACTAAAATTAGTGGGAGCTGGGGTAACTCATTTGATAGAAAAGCAGACTCCCAATCCAAGGGTCACATGTTTGATACCCACCTAGGTCAGTCTAGGTTGGCTGCTTCAGCATATCCTTGGGAAAGGTACTTAGCTCCAATTTCCTGTGCATGATATGGCTAATAATGTGTTAACATGCCATTAAAACCAGTAAACTAAAATTAGCAACAAAGTAAAGAATCGCTGGCCTTTCATGTCAGTTTTATATGTCAAGGGTGGTAACTCAGATTTGGGCAAGTGATTAGACCAGATAGTTGCTTTCTCCCTTGAATATTGTTCAGCAGAGAGTAATGTTTGCAACAGTAGTAGAAAATACCTTTTAAAGGAAATCATAACAATAAATATGCAAATAATCGTTCAGATGTTAGAATAAATTCTGTAGAAAAGAAAATTTATAAAGAAATATTATACTGATTTTTAGACCAATATGTCTACAATAGTATTAAAAAAAACAATAACAATATCTCTGGAGTTACATCCTTTCATCTTATGTTATGTAAATTTTAGTGTCACTTCAATCTATCATTATTGCTAATATTTTGTATCGATGAATTTAAATCTTAAGCAAAATATTTTCACACACTAATCAAGCTAAGAAGAAGAATTTTTTTTGAAACAACCAAATTTTTAATTGCATTCAGTTTCATATTTTATATTGGAATGTTTTGATTCTTGCAAAGTTGTAGGATTTGTTCATAGACATGTGCAACTTCTGATGTATACAGGTACTGTAATCAAACCAGTATTACATAGATTAGTTTAAATGAACCAAGAGGCTTAGCTTCCATATATTTCATGGTGAGATTCTGCTAAACCAGGTCTATTTGTCTTTCAGGAGATTACGACTCTTTCATGAAGAAGGAAATTTTTGAACAGCCAGAATCTGTGGTGAACACTATGAGAGGTCGTGTTAACTTTGAAGCAAATCAGGTGATACTAGGTGGGATCAAGGACTTTATGCCAGAAATCAAGCGATGCAGACGACTTCTTTTCATTGCCTGTGGGACCAGTTACCATAGTGCTATAGCAGTAGGTCATAGATTTTATTTAAACATTATATTTCTTTCTGAGACAGTGTTTGTATGTATTGATTATTAGGGTTAAGGGTAAGGCCAGCCTTTATTACGATTGCCTCCCTTACATTACTCAACCCAAATCACTAAGGAAATACTAACAAGTTATGAAAAATGTAAGTTGGAAAATACCCATTTTTACTTGTTTACAAGGAAATCCCATTGATGGTTGCTGTCCAAAGAATGCCATAGTGTTGCATAACATTTCGTACCACATCAAGATAAGTCAGTTATATGAAGAATATGTTTCACATACACACTCTAAGCTTTACAAAATTAGAGGTGGGCACAAAATAAAGGCTTATATTGATGAATTTACCAGCTTGAACTGATGCATATTAAACAAGAAATAGTGAAAACACAGTGATTACATATTTAATGTTTAATTTTCTGTCGAGAATTAGTGGATACATGTACCTGCAGGAAAATCAGGAACTGAATTGCATCTTTAGTTAAAGCATGTCTATGCACCAAATGATCTCAGTGAATCTCTAATAATTCTTTAGTAAAATTCTTCAGAAATTATACTTTAAAGAAGCATCATTTTCTATCACATCATATAAATCATGATGTATCTTGGAATTTAGTGTAAGAAATTGGCTAATATTATCTAGATCACTGTTGAGTATGGTTGTGAAAGAAATCCAGACATGTTAATGATGTGATCTTGCATTTTATGGCTGAGTCTGTCAGCACTCTAGCAGTTGTATTTCTGATCATCATGGTGTTGGATGAGTTTGATCATGAACAAGAGCTACATGTGTATTTATGGGGTACTGTTCTGTTTGATTGGTTGAGATTGTTACCACTCAGAGAACAAATTAATTCTGATTGGCTGAGCTTGTTACCACTCAGGGACCAGATTTCAGTCTGGTTTTGCTAAGACTATTATTAATAAAAGTAGAGTCTTAGGATTAAATCCATCAGTGCAGAGAAAATCAATTTATTATTCTTTAAAGCATTTTTCAGGCTGGATGGGTCTAAAATCATGTTTATAATGCTTCTTAGTAACTTTGAGGGGATACATTTCCTGAAACGGCTTCAAGATGTGCTGCCTTAGCACATAATAGAGGCTGGCTTGAAATGATTTAGGTCAATAGTGAGCTGCAGTACTGACCAATGAAAAATCTGTTACAGACTCGACAGCTTCTTGAAGAGCTAACAGAACTTCCTGTGATGGTGGAGCTGGCCAGTGACTTCCTGGACAGAAGCACTCCAGTCTTTAGAGATGATGTCTGCTTCTTCATCAGTCAGTCAGGTATTGGCATAAAATGTTGGTTCTCAATTCAAATAAAGTTTAGTTTTTGTAAAATACTGTTATTCCTCTTCTTGACTTCTTGATAGATTTGACATAAATTAGTTGGGATTAACATGAAACTAATTTTATTTATAATTTTATTTCATCTTAATTTCATGGAATCTACAAAATTTATCGGAGAAATTGAATATGGTACAAATTTCTTTCCATTATCGATTACACAGCTAATTAGCTCTGCCAAATTTTATTGCTGTGAAATAGATTGAGATTGGGAAAGGATTCTAGTCAATCAGATTTTTAACCCATGTTGTATCATACACAGCCAAAACAAACAAGATGTTACTGTGCACAAGCATTTGGGCATTATTTTAACCAGTGATGCCATTTGACATACACATATTTAGTATATTTTTGATAATGATGGAGAGAAATTAAACTGTTTAAAAAGTTTTAAATTCAGACTGGATTGATTGCCTTTGGAAAAACTTTAACTTTGATATTTTACCAATTTTTGATTACATTGACAATATTTGGGACAATTGTACAATTTAAATGATAGAACTCCTTAAAAAAATGATTGTTATGGTGATGAGAATAATAATGGGTACAACAAAACAGTTGATCCCTGTGCAACTGTGACATCAAGCTAAGTGGGAAAACCTAAATTCCAACCATTACAACCATAAATTGATTCAAATAAAAATAATTAGACTCCCATTTAAACAGAGATATTGATCCCAACTGGATGTAGAATATGGAATTGGTGTACCCAATAAAATTCTCTATCATTCCGTCTTATGTTCAATTAAATAGTTCATCAGTTTAATCAACATTATTTACTCTGTCTTATGATTTATGAAGATAATGAATGTGGTTGGGGAAAAGTGGTGATAGACCTCAACAGTGTATAGGCAGAAATGCCTCCAGATTCATTCAGGCAGTCTTTTCTTCCATAAATTGATTCCATCATTTCAGATTTATCATGGATTAGCTCTTGTATATCTTGAAGATGTGGTTAGACCTTTAAATGTAGAACATGAAATCTGTTCCTTTCATTCAACAAATGTCATTCAGCTTAAAATGTATAGAAAAAACATTAGTAATTCAGTTCTATGATTCGAACGTGGAGCTAATTACCTACAGACATTAGAGATAATCTTTCATGCATAATTTTAAAGACAGCATGAACTGAGGAAAAGAAATCATTACATTGGTGATCAAATGTCAAAGGTCACTCATGCTATGCTATGACCAAAGTGTAGTAGTTAAATTATAGTTAATATTCTAATCATGCATCTGTCAAAAATATCAAGATTTGACAGGTCATATCTTTTGCACATTCTCCTTTGCTCTTACAATTGAAACTTTATTATTTGTTAACCCTAATATTCTTTACAGAAAATAACATGCATATTATTTTATGTATGCAAATGTTATTATATGTGTGCAAATATTATTGTATGTGTGTATTCTTGTATGGGCAAAATTTTATTCAGATGAGTAAAAGATTAAATAGTCCATGCAAATCACAGCCTTTCTTTGTTCAGTTTTTTTTTTTGTTGCCTTTTTACTGGTAACAATCAGTATTACCAGAAACAGTATTATCAAAACTACTCCATATATCTAGTTCTTGCTCATACCCTTTTTTTAAAGTACTTGTGCCAACATTCAGATTTAACATATTTTTTGTTACTGTTTGGGGGCCAGTTCTGTAATAACATCATGCATTCTACTGAATCCCTAAATTCCTATGTTTGTACTTGCATTTGACCAAGTTTCAGGAATAAATATGAACTATTCAGGTAAGCATGTTATAAATAGCTTTGTTATGATTTCAGATATAGCATCATTACATTGTTGTTCCTGATTTTTTTGTCCTGCATGTAGATTTCCCTTATTTTCTGATACTATTCATCCAAGCTGACAGATAACAATAATTTGGTTAAATTTCAGAAACCTATAGCTTGCAAATCATAATTAATGTTCTTACACAGCAGTGATTAATTTCCTGAAGCATGTGGCTGTATAAATTATAGGTAGTAAAATTATGACTGTATTATTGAATGGCTTTTAATTATTCCTATCTCCCCATCAAATACATAGCATGTTTGGCAGTTTTGGACCCTGACTGCCACTTTACAGCAAGGTTTCGCTGTATTTTGTTACATGAAGTATTAGAGGTTTATCTGTCTTACATGCAGTTTATAGCCTATCATGTGCTGAACAATGGCATTAAACCCTACAACAACAACAACAACAACAGTCTTACATGCATTGTTGACCATTTTCTGTAAGCATATTATCACAGTGATATGTGTGTGTGTGATATGGATTATTTAACTTAGCTTTAACAATTTTTTTCAGTCATATCACTATGATGTCTGATTAAATATTTTTTAAACAAAACTTTCATTTGTAGTGACATAGAGCAGTCATATGTTTAAAATATGACATTGATTTACTTTTGTAAAATACATCAAATTATGAAACAAGTGTTATACAATGAGTTTATGAAAATGGTTTAACATTTATTCAGGGGAGACTGCAGACACACTGGTTGCCCTTAAATACTGCAAGCAGCGAGGTGCATTGATTGTAGGCATCACCAACACTGTGGGCAGCACAATTTGTAGAGAATCTCACTGTGGTGTGCACATCAATGCCGGGCCAGAGATTGGAGTAGCCAGTACCAAGGTTTGTCATATTACATTTATCTTGACAGTTCAATTTTGCTCTCTTCATAAGTAACTCTGTACATTCTTGGCTCAATTTTGTGTTTAACTACGAGTCTTTTTTTGTTGTACATTGTATAAATTTTCTTATAATTGAAATCATGAAACTCTGTGAGTGGATGCATCTTTATTACCTCTCATTCCAGTTGTATGTCACTGTGATATGTGTTACTCAGCTGACTTTGATTAAATTTTGTAATTTACATTTAATTCTCAAGCTTTGCTCATGATAGAATCATCAAACTATATGATTGTATTTATCTCTTTCTACACAAAGTAACATCTCTGTGACCTGCATTTCATATTTGAAAGATTAGGTTAAATTTTATTTCATTTCGTGATCAGATAGGTTTTGGCTATCCTTTTTTTCTTCTGGATTCATAAATTTGGTGAGGGAATGCACATTGATGGATACTACACTCACATCACAAATGTTAGTTACTGTGGCCTATATTTCAAGCTTCACAGACTAGTTAATTGTTTAAGTTTGTTTCTCAAGCTCTCTTCATGCTAGTATCATCAAACTAGATGATTGTATACACCTCTGTTGTTATCATACCCATAACACAAAGAATGTCACTTTGATTTATATTTAATGTGTTACTGCCTTAGGTTAAGTTTTTGGGATTTAGCTCAAAACCAGATAGGTTCTAGTAGCACAGTTCATACTGTTAAGACTCATAACATTTAGTGACAGGATGTATCTTAATTAGTAAGTAGTACACCCTCATAACAGAAATTGGTCACCATGACCCATATTTCATGTTTCATTGCCTTGGTTTCAGTCTGAAGGTCTGTTTATGCCAGAATCTTTAACTAGGTGGTTATCTGCATCCACATTAGTACCACACCCCTGCAACAAAGAAGGTCATACCTGGCATTATGAAACATGATAAGTACTACATCCTTATCTTATTAGGTCACTATGTTAATATTCAACATTTCATTTTTCTTCTGTTTGATATTTTTGCCATTATTGCCATACTCTTTAAACCAGGTGATTTGATATATCTCTCCTAATACCGCAACTGTGACCTATATTTCACGTTTTATGGTCTTCGGTTAAGTGGTTGCTAAATGCTCATGACCAAACTAGTTTTGTTGTGTTATCTTTCCTACTTTATCATGAACCTTGGTAAGTGGATGCATCTTGATAAATTATATATCCTTTCTGCCAGAAGAAGTCGCTGTAACCTACATTTCATGCTCAGTGAATTTGTTTGCTTTTCGTGTTAAAAGTTCATTCCTGTTTTTGCTTTTTGTGTTCCAGTCATGAAATTTGATAATTTGATAATGTTTACAATGGCTGCGGCAGACTAATGAAAGTAGAGGTGAGCTATATATAGTCCATTATACTAAGGTTTGACATGCTTAGACATGGGTGCAGAGGGGGGGGGGCTACATGTTTCTCTTTATTTTCCCTCTGAAAAGTTAATATACAGTCTCCAGCAGTGAGCTCTTTTTTCAGTCAAGGTATACATCCTGTGGAACATTGTATTCTTAGACCTACTTAGACCTACTCACGTCATTGTTTCATTAATAATTTTAAATGTACTGATAGACTGTGCATATACATTTAAGGTTAAAGAAGCAAATTTATTTCAAAGTCAAGTCAGTGTGACCTGCTTTCACAGTTCCATTTCTGTTGCAGGCATACACAAGTCAGTTTGTCTCTCTTGTGATGTTTGGACTTATGATGTGTGAGGACAGAATTTCAATGCAAGAAAGGAGGAGAGAAATCATACAGGGACTAAAAAAGATGCCAGGTAAGAGTTACATTTGATTGATGTGCTTATTTGCTGCAATTAATGAAATACTTTCTTTATGCTCAAGGAGCCAGACTAACATTGCAGTATAAATATAGTATCCTCCACAAAGTAATGTAGAGGATATAATTATCCGTATAAATCAGAATCCACTTGAAAAGAATGGAAGAGTCAACACATTGCATCTCTGTAGGTATTCTCATTAGAATTTGATACTTTCTGAAATATTGTTATATATGGAGACTGCCAATCTGGTTTTGTACGAACCCTTGTTCATTCAATTGTTTGTCAATTATTTACAGTTTTTGTGTGCAACAACAATAGCAACTTTTGAGATGTGTTTTGATATGCAGTCCATAAGAATATCAGATCATGGCTGTGTCTGTCCATCAATCTGTTAACAATGCAGTTTATGCTTCAGTATTACATACCTTCACCAAGAAATTAAAATGGTTTCCATGCCAAAAGTTGAGTTCTTATGAAGATGCTCTCATTAATCTTAGGCATATGCTTCCTTAAATAAGATAAAGAAACCTGTTGATTGGGTGACGGGGTTGTGGTGGCAGGGTCAGAGGTCAAATTTAAGGTCACTATAGCCAACAAAAGTAAAATGTTTTTTGTACAGTTCCTCAAGTTCTACAGAAGATACCATCACCAAACCATTATGGATGTGTCAAACCTATATGAATCGAAGCAATTTTAGTTTGGGCTCCGAGTTAAGGTTCAGTGTTTGTTGTAAAGTTTTTGCATGTACAACATAGTGAAGCTTTATTATAGCAAGGATGACAGTTGAGACACAAAGTTTCCGTGGTACTCTTGTGAATTAATCAGGTCACTTGCAGTGTGTCCATGACAATTTTACATTTAGTTACTCAGATTTTAACCTGCTCTTTCAGAAATGATCAAAGAAGTTCTGAGTTTGGATGGGGAGATCGCCAAATTGGCCAGTGAACTGTATGAGCAAAAGTCCCTACTTATCATGGGGAGGGGTTACAACTATGCCACCTGCTTGGAAGGTGCACTGGTAAGTTAGTGTTACTTGGACATTAAGTTTTTTCCTTTTCTCCTTTCCCTACATTTTCACCCACAGGAGTAAGTATTGTTATATGTTATTAAGGCAGCTGTCAAGCTGTCAGGTCAAAATATTTTAAGATTTGCAGCTAAACATAAAAAATTAAGGACAGAAGATATTATTTAATCTACCAAAGAGGTACGTTTGCAAGTTGTTCTATGTGTCAAGGAGATTTTCCTCATGGAAATAATTAAATAAAAGCAAGTTTCACCAGACTAACAATTTTTAGGTAAGCTCACAAATAAGATGATGCCTTAGAGACATAATTATATAATTGTCAAAAAATAGAACTTCTGATCTATGGTAAGAAAAATTAAAACATTACACAACTTCTCAATATTTGATACACTCAGTGTTTCCGATAAAAGGATAAATAGATTCCATATGCCTTAGTTGAGCTAATCTGATAATTGGGGGCATGATGTTTAAAAGCATTTTTACATATTTAATTCAACAGAATCTCCAGAATCTGATTTTCTAGCTGCGTATCCATCAAACACAAAAGAGAAATATTCCATCTACACTTATGAAATGAAAGTCTGGTATAAAATTGAACATAAACTTTGTGATATGTTAGTACTTTGGGGTCTTTTCTTAGTTATTCATGTAATTTTCCAATTATTGCAGACAAGTTTGTCTGCAGCGCACAGGAACCATTTCAAGCAATATATAGTATCCTGCAGCTTTTGTTCATAGAAAAAGGTTGCTGTTAATGAGTTTGCATTTTAGACAGTGCAAGATGAGATCCGTCTATGAAAGAGTGTAAGACAAGGACTGATAAATTCATTCATCACCTTAGAAAACATTCTGTGAATAATCTTGACCATTTCCCGATTGTATAAATTGTATTCCTTCAGTTGAAACTGTAACAATACTTTCACTTTTCAGAAAATCAAGGAGTTGACATACATGCACTCGGAGGGCATCATGGCTGGGGAGCTAAAACATGGACCCTTGGCGCTTGTAGACAAATCTATGCCTATGCTGATGATTGTCTGCCGAGACAAAGTCTACTCTGTAAGTTTTCTTGTAACATTCTACATTGTTGCAGTTCATTTATTTTTGTGGTTTCAATTTTGTGAACCTCGGCCAATTGAGGTTTGGTAATGCTTTGCATCCATTGTATGTGGTCCATCATCCCTCATCAGTCATATGTCATCAGTCAATCAATACTTGCATGTTGCCAATCAAATTCGGACGATTGGTTTATATTATCAAACTTTCCAACGAGATTGATAATGACCATGAACCATACTTATTAATTAGTTGATCTTGAATCAGATTGGGCAGTTTTTTGTTGCCACTGTTGAAGCCATATTTTGATAATATATCAAGTTTTTGCTGACTTTGATACTTTTCAACATCTAGACACTATATTTTTCATCCAGTTTATATAAGATTTGATAAACAAGTTTTTGTCATCAAGATCTTGGATTATGAGCAAGAGATTATGTCCATTAATTATGCCATTGTCTTTAAAACAGATTTTTTCAGGATAAAATAAAAAATCAAAAAAATCAATGTGATATAAAGTTTGAGAGATAGTTCTTAACTAGGGTTGTGTTCTTACAATTGCAGATAGGCCTGCTTAGTGAAGTGATCAACTGTTAAGTTATATAAGCCAGTCATGGAATGCCTCTTGTTTGGCATGGAATGATTTGGTCCTTCAAAGTCTGTGACATGATGTCTACTCTCCTTACTTAAAATTATCTTTCTTTCTAAAGAGGCACTTTCTATTAATGGCTCTTCTGCCCTTGTGACCTTGAAAGGCCAAACAGGATGTGTAAAGGGGCATAACTCAAATTTGGTCCTGAGAGGAAATGATTAATCAGAGTGGTTATGTGCTTTAGTATAGTTTGACAACTTCAGTATATCATTTTAAAAAATTCAGAATCAGTTCAATAGCAAATGCTCATGAAGAGTAGTTGTAATGTTTCATTAATTCTTGAATCGGTTTTCTGTTTAGAGATAAGAGAAGGAAGGACTTTATTTATGATTAAGATTATAATAGTTAGTCATAAAAAAGAAAAATAATTAGGATTATCTCAAAAGTTGTGTTCATCCCTTTGATCCTGTTTAATGTAGTATTACATGGATACTATAAGCCTTCATTATTCTTAATGCATTGAATATCAAGTTACATTTCTAGGCTACTTTATTTTGTGCATATGCATCAGATAGGAAAAAGTGGTCATAAATTATTTTTTGTTGGCTCTTTTAAATTGTGGTTTGAAGTACCAGTGGAATCTACAAAAAATGGTTCTGTGAATTTGCAGTTGTTCAGTCACTTTTACAGCATACTTGTCAGTTTTTCTAAGTTCCCTTTACAGCATGCGTATTATTTTCTCTCAAAGTGCCCTTGACATTATGCTTGTTAAATTCTCTCAAAGTGCCCTTTACAGCCAGCTTGTTAAATTTTCTCAGTGTCCATAATGGCATGCATGTTAAATTCTCTCAAAGTGCCCTTAATGGCATGCTTGTTATTTTCTCTCAAAGTGCCCTTGACAGCATGCTTGTTATTTTCTCTCAAAGTGCCCTTAATGGCATGCTTGTTATTTTTTCTCAAAGTGCCCTTGACAGTATGCTTGTTATTTTCTCTCAAAGTGCCCTTAATGGCATGCTTGTTATTTTCTCTCAAAGTGCCCTGCTTGTTATTTTCTCTCAAAGTGCCTTTAATGGCATGCTTGTTTTTTTTCTCTCAAAGTGCCCTTAACAGCCTGCTTGTTAAATTCTGTCAAAGTGCCCTTAATTGCATGCTAGTAAGTTTCTTTCTTAGTGTCTTGTTCAGCATACTTGTCAATTTCAGTATAAATGTTCTCATCAATTAAAAGCTCAACACAAGTGAAATGAAAGAGGTAGCAGTGATAGAACTCAATTAAGCCATTATAATAGGATCTGTGTCCATAGTTACATTATATAAAGAGCATTAGTAGTTAGTAAAACTTAGGGAACACTGAATCAGTATGCTTTAAAGTCAAAAAGTCTTTAACATTAGCCCCGTTCCTCTGAACATAAAGACTGTTCTTTCTTTGACCCATCAACCTTCAGCTCCTTCTCCTTTTTACATAAAGACCTTTCTTTCTTTGACCCAGCAACTTAAGATTTTACTTGAAGCATAAAAACTGTTTCTAAAAATATTAATTGTCAAGTTATTTTTTTTTAATAGGCTGGTATTTGTTTTGGTTATTTATACATTTATTGTAAAATTAATATTCTGAGCATGCCAAAAAAATACCATCATGTTTTTTATTGAAGAAACCATAATCTAGAAATATTTATTGCCACAGAAATTAAACTGTTAGGAAAGATAGTATTTTATGAACTATAGGTGTAGAATTAAAGGCATGCAAAATCAGGCTTTTAGCAACTTCAATTTTAAGTGACACCTTTACTGACCAAAATGGCAGGTCAATTTTAAATATTTTGTTCATTTGCTTTTTACAACTTGTGCTCTTGTAATAAATGTCACATATACCTCCAGTTAATGAAACTTTGGAAGGTCTTTGCCAGATTGATGCTAATATTAAAATGATCCATTGTTTTCTCTTTCAGAAATGTATGAATGCACTGCAGCAAGTCAAGTCACGATGTGTAAGATACATTTAATCAGTTTTTGACACCATGTTATGTAATTAAGTTGAGACTTGATCAGGGTGTAGGAGATTAGTTAGACCAGTTTTCTGTTTTGCACTAAGCAGCACCATATTGAGTTACCAGTAAACCATCAGTCAGCATAATGTAATGTTATTGATCATATTGGTCAAGTACTGAACCAAGGCTGACCAGTGTTTCTCTTTAATGAAAAGGGTTTTATTGAAAGTCATTGACAGTCGATACCTTCTACTAAGTTTGTCTTCCATATGTTTGATCAAATTCATGCAAGTGTTTTGATCTCACTCTTCAGTGCTAATAAACACATACGAGAGGGAGATTAGACTGGTTTCATTTTATGATTGCTAAAGATAACATGATAGGAGCTCAGTCAATCATAACAAAGTGGTCTCTATGAAATTTATTTATAATACAGCTTACCACTGTTACTTAATTTAACTGATAATAAGCTAATGCTTGATGACAAGGCCCTCCCCCTCCATCGCACATTAATTTTTATACAGTTTTAGCAATTATTCACAAAAGATGACTCTCTGAATAATAAACCCACCTTCAGTTTATGACGCTGGCCAATTGGTCTGTCAAGAGAAAAACTGTGTGCCCTATAAGAAAGTTAATTTGTTTTGTTTTTGAACAACAAAAATGATCACTCTCAGTATATGTAGCACAGTTGTGAACTGGTATGTAATGTGTTCATAAATTGGCTAGCTCTTTCAATATTAAAACCTTTTTTATATAACAATTTACGTGAATGCTCATTTTATATCAGTTTCTATCTTTTGTGTGTCCACTGAGAAATAAAATTTAAGCTATTCAATAAGTTTCATAAAATTTATATACTTTGAAATGAACACAAATGTAAGAGTTGTTATATCATATTAAAAAAATTCTGATTTGTTTGACAAAACTGCAGAATAGTGTAGTGAAATGACTTTAAATACATTTGGAATGCCTTGGTCATTATGTCTTTGCCTTGCATGATAATTGTGGCATCACAAGGTGTTATTATACATGTTGCATATATTAACTTAAATAACAGTAGTCATGTGATAAAAATCTGTATTTAGTAAATTTATTTTTAAACATTATATAGCTGTAATGTCCATCCACAATCACAGTCTGGTTTTTGAGGCAGAATTGATCAAATACTGATTGATTTTTCAGGAATTGGTGAGTTTTAATCACTCATTTCCATAGAGGACTTAGATTTGGGGTTTTAACACCACTTTTCAGTACAAAATGGGCTGTACATGGTGGCCAGTATAACTGGCGAAGGAAGACCCTGGGGAAAAAACCTGGTATGAACCACCAACCCATGGGAAGCTCCTGGCAAGTTTTCTTACATACCCACATTGGCTGAGCCCAAGACATAACCTGTATACAGACAGTGGTGAGATGGCAGTGGTCAGTAAAGGCGAGTGCTTTAGACCACAAAGGAAATGATCAATACTTTTTATCCTCATTGATAATACAGTACCATCTCAGGGTTTAATGGAATTAATCCTTTGACAAGGAATTTCAGAAAAGAGAACAAAAGGAACATTACAAAGCCATCACTGCACTGATAGGTGTAATGGCAACAGATTTTATTTCACCAGCCACAAGAAGCAAGACAAGGATCACTTTGATGATGGATTTGTCATTGATGTCACTGTAACTGTTGGTATTAAACAAGAATTAGTTTTGCATTAACATTTTGTAACAAAGTTTTCCTGGTGGCACTCCTAAAATTTCTTATACAGTTGAGATGCCACATTTCATAAAGCACTTTTATTAATCAATGACCCAGGTTGTTGTTATGGGTTAAATGCCATTGGCCAGCATAATTGGTGGATGAAGAACCTGGGAAACCCCCAGTATAAACTACCAACTCACAGGAAGCTACTGGCAAGCTTTCTCACATACCAGCCTATGCCAAGCCTGAGACTCAGACCCATGCGAACAGAACCGAGATGGCAATGATCAGTAAAGGCGAGTACTTTAGACCGCTCAGCCACCTGGGGTCCCCATCTTGTACCAGACAGCACAATTATACAATGTGTTATAAATCCCATGTATCCTAGGTTAGCATTGTACCAGACAGCACCATTATAGAATGTGTTGTAAATAATTGATCCCACTGTGCAATAATAGATCCCACTTGATGTCCCAGTTATATGTGTTGTAGATAATATATCCCAATGTACAGTTTGTGCATGATGGCCCCATTTCCAGATGTGTTGTAAATATATTATCCCACATTTTTATGCATGAACTGTGCACAGTGAACTCCATAATTAGTGTATGTTTTTAGAATGTCTAATCATATTTACCCATGCATGCATTAGTGTATGAATGTTGCAAGCCCTGATCCACCTGAGCATTATGTGATGACTGATATAGGTATATAATAAGGGTAAAAAGATCATGACCATTGAAGATTATAAGTAACTTATTAAAGATAAGCATATGTTCTGCATTTATGTGTCTATCAAAACAGCCCAATTATCAACACATCACCCCTAGTATCCATCCTTTTTGCAACTGGACATGCTTGCTACAGGAGGAGATACAACATATAGTGTAACCTGTATTTTACTTCATTTACATGGATTAGTTCTCTCATCAAATTCATGCCTGAACATTTTTGTGTATGCCCTATGTAAGACAGAGCATGTCATGTTATGATGCCCTATGTAAGACAGAGCATGTCATGTTATGATGTTGTCAGTCCATTTGCTGGTTGCCATTTTATTTTCTGCAAAATAGCTTTAGTTGTTTCCTTTGTACATTTACCAAAGTTTGTAGTTGACTGGAGATAAGAAAGAAATCTATTTCCAGGTCAAAAGGTCAAGGTCACTGTGACAGAAAAGAAATAGTTTTTATACTGTAACTTGAGTTATCCACCATATGCAGTTAGCAAACTTTGTGGATGGCTTGCACTTTGGGTGAGGGAGAAGCCTATGAAGTTCAGGCTTAAATGGTCACTGTGTCTGAAAGAAGCAATTTTCTGAACAACAACTTGGGGTCTCCATCATCTAATGTGTGGATGGTTAGGCTTGGGATAAGAAAGAACATTATTGATTATGGAGTTGAAAGATACCCCATTCTGCTGGCAGTTTCATTCAAGCACTTTCATTCAGAACAAATTTCCTTTACTTTACAAGCAGATTATTCGCCGATTGTTAGCGATCGATAACTTCAAGAACTGAGTGTGAACAAATTTCACTGCAATGGTAATATCTGCATCCAGGAAATCCAGTGCACAATGCTCAAAGAATCTGTTGCCAAAACTGAAATAAGACAAAAGATAGAAAATACAGATATTTAAAACCGATGGCAGATAACTGATGGTAACAGCCAAAATACTTTTAGTAGCATTCCACATCTTTCAATAACTGGAGTAATTTTTGACCACTTGAAAGTTGACATTGTAGCTTGGTCTTTTGCCTCTGATATTCAAGGACATCAGCTACTAATTGAAAATATTGAAATTTGTAATGAATGAGACACGGACATGGTAAAAATTATGTAAAAAAAACCTGATGTTGACTGATAGCAGTAGCGGGGAAACCAGCAGCAAGTTGACTTGCATGAAGAAGTAAAATCACTTTACATTTGTTTTGATATTGTCATTTGAATTGTGTTGAATGGTGTCCTAAACAATTTTTCATTTTCAACATTGTGGACAAAAAAAGTTGCCCATGAACACAAGGGCATTGAATTTTTAAAGTTTCATTGCTTTCCATTGCTCAAGACATTTTTTTCGTTCACAAAAATCCAGTTATTATTATTTGAACAACAATTTACAGGCAAATTAAAGACTTTGTTCATGAATGTTAGACATGATACTTCCAACTCCATTGCTGTTGGTTTATTGAAGTGCATTGCAACAGGGCATATTTGTCTTTGCTGAAGTTGTGATAAAGTAACTGGTCAATGAAAAAACATTATCACATGAATAACATTTTCTTTATTGAATACAGTCATATTTGTAGAGATTGGATTATGTAGTACATGATATTAAGATACAGTAAAACCTCATTTGTCTGGAACCTCATTGGGTAATGGGTTTTGTCCAAATATTTGCTTGTCTGTAGTTAGTATACTTAGCATCTATTATGTATCTGCATAAGCATTGTTCTAACTGGATGCATGCAAAAACATTTTCATTTGTAATATATTTTTGGCCCATACATCATCTTATGAGCTTTAAGTAGGTGGGGAGAAGCCGAGAAATAGACAACATAGCAACAGGGGTCTATGTTAAACTCATTGTAAAGGAAACAAATCACTAAGTAAAAAAATCCTGTTCCAGCAATAACATAATTCTGTTTTTAAATAACAAAGGGTTTTTATTTTTATATGAGTACCCAAGGGCAGCAAATCTTGCTGGAATAAATTTATGCAGAATTCCTTGTTTGAAAATATAAATATGGCAAAAAGGATATAATAGTGTCGTTCCACTGGTGAGAACAAGATATGTTTTGTCTAGTTTGACTGGATATGTAACAAAAATGTACACGGAACAAAATGTGTACCCAGTTAACAATCCGTTGGATCATATGATGCAAAATGTCCGGGGAAGTGTCAATTCCAAATAAATGATGTGTTACTGTATATGAATAATTGTTGACATGTAATTTATGACCTTGATATACTGCCTCTTTAGAGGTGCTGATGGTTTAATGCTTGAGGAGGTTAATAAATACTGCCTCTTTAGAGGTGCTGATGATTTAATGCTTGAGGAGGTTAATAAATACTGCCTCTTTAGAGGTGCTGATGATTTAATGCTTGAGGAGGTTAATAAATACTGCTTATTGAGAGGTGCTGATAGCTAGGGGCTAATAAAATACTGCAGGTAATAGTTACACATTCAAAATGTTTAATGTCAATGAAATGCACACTGGTGCAATTGACAAGTTCTACATAGAAATACCTTCATGTAGCTAATCACTATCAAGTAATGCTCAAGTTTCCATTAGTCTTTTATTCGTGTTTTTTTCTTGAACTTTTAGAAGAAATAATTATGGTTATAAAAAATGTATAGAGATAGTATGTCAAGGTCATATTCTGTACTTAGCATATGTGTAGAATGCATTTTTACGTAGTGATAATTCTAACATTTGTTATGCATAATAAAATCTTTCATGTTCACCATTATAACTCATTTTATTCCTCTGACAATCCCATTTTAGGGTGAACCCATTATATTATGCAATATTGGCGATGAAGAAACAAAGGCGTTTGCTAAACATAGTATTGAAGTTCCACAAACAATTGATTGTCTTCAAGGCATTGTGACAATCGTCCCATTACAACTGCTGTCCTTACATATTGCTGAGCTACGGAAATGTAATGTAAGCATGCTGAATCCATACAGTTGCCGTTTCATAGTTTTACGGCATTGGTTACCAAGGAATTTTATGCCAACATCTTCATTTTTCAGAATTTTCCTTATAGCATTAATCAGATCTTGTTTAGATAAATGCCAATATTGCACTGCATTTGTACTCTGCAAAATTGGTATTTTGTTTGTAGCGTGGCTTTTTTAACAGACCATATTCACAACACTGCATGTAAAATTAGAACTTTGTTTCTTATTTAGATATGACATACCAAGTGTCTAATGTAAAACAACAAAGAACATGTATTTGCAGAATCCATTAAATGATTTAGAATATTCTGACTTTTATTCGAATCAAAATTTGGTATTTATTAAAGTGTTAATTTATTGATCATCATTTCAAATTTTGCGCTTCAGGTTTCTGAATATGGTCTAACTTTGGGATCACATCAGGGCAATGCTTTATAGCACACACCACCAACTTGAATAAGAAAAAAAATGAACCATTTGATTGAAGTTGATGTTGATCATCTAGAATCTTTTATGGTTTTGCCTTTTTCAGTAAGCATCTCATAGGACAATACAGTGATCATCTCTCTAGATAGGTCACCACCTGACAAGAGGACATCTTGTCCTTCACATGGAAAAGACACATTTCTATCATTTTACTTTCCTTACACAAGGCTACTACTGTCCACTTATATGGAGGAATTTTTTTATTGCAGAACAGGTGGCCTTTATTAATGGAGCACTGTATTGTTCACCATATTAAAATGCATGGCTAGTTAAAATTAAAAAGTTAACCAGTCTATGTATTTGTTGCCACTTTATTGGTAACTTTAAATCCAGTCTTTCTCTTTTGAGTTTCTTTGTCAGACTGGTTCAGTGTTGTGTGTTGCAGTTGACTTGTTCATAGTTATTGTACCTGATATCTGATTCTTGTTAACTATGATTATATAAACCTTGCACCAGTCTAGCAAAAAAGGATTGGGCTTTTGTGAGAGAAAATTCATGGATTATCATTATTTTGCTGTGCAAGTGCACACATTCTTGTGTAATATTTTCATATATATTTAGCCAAAACAACATTTAACATCTGCAGAAAGATAGTATTGTAAACTACTTGTTAATTTTGATCTGATGACAAACTGTTAACAAATGAAATGTATTCCTCTTTACTGTACATAACATACACACGATGATGAGAAAATAACTATGATGTTCATGAATTGATTTCACAGAAGTTTGATTTGTTTTGCTTGCTTGTGATGTATGCACCATTTAGCTCTATAGTGGCTTGTAGTAATGCTTCAGCTAACCCATTCATATTCCATCCTTGTCAACTGAGTGCTCATTCATCATCATTATCATCCCATTATGTCCATTATGTAACCATCTCCATTATAGGGTCGCCCCATTTTATTATGCACCAAAGGTGATGAGGAGACCAAACAGTATGCATATAAATCGGTGGAAGTTCCCCTTACTGTGGACTGTCTCCAGGGTATACTGACTGTCATTCCTATGCAGCTGCTTTCCTACCATATTGCCCAGCTCAAAGGATATGACGTAAGATTTGTACTAGTATGGTTTGTTGTCGAGCCCATGTTAGTGGGAAGCTGAGCATAGCAGTCACTTTTCCACTACTGTCAGGAACAGTTTGTTTAGGTGTCATTTAAAGTTTTCATTGGCATTTATTTCTTAAACCTGTTGATAGATTCTCATAATACTTTGCATTAATAACTTTGATGCTAAGACAATTAATTCTACAATATGCTCACTAGCCCCTTTTACCTTGGTATTGAGATCCAGGTCATAGAAAATTGGTATTTGGTTTTGGTTAGTTTTTTTTCATTTGCTAATTATTTTGTAAACCCCTTATTAGATCATCATCATACTTGGCATTAATTATTATATAATTAAGACAATTCATTCTTTAATCTGTGTTCATGCCTCTTTCACCTTGGAATCAAGGACACGTACGAAATTGACATTAAAGGTTTGGTTAGAGTTTATCATTTGCTTATAGTTCTGAAACTCCTGATGGATTTTTTTCTTCAGACTTGAGATGAATCTATTAGGAAGCTAACGCAATTCATTCTGTTACATGCACTCTTCCTTTGATCTTGGTGTTGAGGTCACACATGGAAAATTTGAGAGAAAGCTTTTGGTTCAGGTTTTTAATATGATTACATTTCCTGATTGATTTTATTCATACTTTGCATAAGTCATTATGAAGCTAAGACCATTCATTCTGCAACATGGTCACTCAACTTTTCATTTTGCATCAATGCGTAGATCGTGGGCTCGACATTCATGCCCTGGCCTTTTTAATTATCTCCCCTGATCAGACAGCCTTACTTGGTTATTTTCATTTACCGGACTGCTCTTTACATCTCAGGTAAGAAGCAAAGTCAGCAACTTACATTCCACTTGGAAATCCCTATTGTTTTTAGTGTGTGAAACCTTTTGTTCTGGTAGATTTGTTTATTAGCTCCCCTTATTTGGCACACCAGACGGGCTACTGTTTACTTTACTGCCCTTCCCACCTCAGGTAAGAAGTAAAGGCAGCAAAATGTCCAAGCCTCAGAATTCACTTGAGAAGTCAAAACAACACATGACTTTGTGAAAACTGATTTCCTTTGGCATTTTGCATTTCAAAAGAAAATGTCAAGAAATTTTCATTTTAATTCCTTTTTATATTCTTCATAAAATGATAAGCTTAAAATTTTTATTTAAGAATGCAAAAGAACATAAGTTATAGACACAACTTTCTAGTGTTTTCACTGACCCAAATTTTTATATTTGGTAGATTGGAAATATTCATTGATAACAAATCTTGCATTATAAAAAAAAACAGCAGCTAACTGTTGCCATTTTAATCAAATCAAAATGAATCACCTCTTGTAAACTTAAATCCATGACCTGCTCATTGTTGATGGCATCGGGATGGTAGATCAAGCATGGGCAGAATCGTAAAATATTATCTGGGTCCAGATGATGCATATGAGAGATGATGCAACAATCCATATCAAGTTACTATGAAAGTGATATATTTATTATATACAGTCAAGTCTTGTTGGCTGAAACAGCTTGGATCACCTGTACTTATATTTAAGAGAATATTTAGAACCATGTTAGGACTAGTTGAGCCAAGCTACATACTGTTAGATCTCAAGTTTATTTCTTTAGATCTCTGGATGTTCAAGCTGTTAAGATTCTACATATTTGTTCCAAGTAGGAATTGAACCTCCGTCACAAGTAATGGAATACACCAGTACTCTGATCCACTTGGCCACTGGGAATATAAGACCTTAGACCTAAATAGTGCAAATAATGTACATACTTCTTTATAAGTCTAGTCCAAGTGCAAACAACGTAGACCATGATCTGCTGTCCCATAATTGGCCTGCATAACAGGGTCTGTGTTCTTTGTTCTACTGATCACATCTACAGTTTAGGGTCTAATTTGTTTGTTCTACTGATTACTCCTAACAAACTGCACAGACCCATATCTGCCAGTGCATTATGTGATGGCAGATCTGGGTCTGTGCAGTTTACAGTTGGACTTTTGAGTATATATGGTATAACCCTCATTTAAGTGGGTTTTTTTGTTACATGGTACATGATCACAAGTCACAGGATATATTTGCCATGATAATTCTTTTTCTTCTCATACTAATGATGGTACACGGTAGGTGAAAAAATGTGTCATATACATTTTGTTCACAAGAATGGGTGCTGCTGTTATCCATATCTGATCAAGGTGACATATTTAAAGACCGTTTTTAGCCTAGTTATTATTTGAATATTTTTCAGTGGAACATCTTTTTAATCTTTTTTTCAGTACAGTTGCTATCCTTTTTTGTTCAAAGATTTTATGGTACAAAAATGTTAATACTATTTCACATGTTTTTATTATCTTCATTTAAACATAAATATTGTGAGAAGTTGCTTTAGGCAAATAACCATTAAACAATTTTTTTAATGAGATAACAATAAAAAAAAGAATCTAGGATCTGTCTTTTAGGATATTTTACAGTTTATTATTTACAGTTCTGCTTTGAAATTCTCTCTGATCACATTAACATTAGGAAAATAAACTCCAGTACCTTTGAATCCAGAACTTCTGAAAAGACAAGAATTAATCTTTTCTATCTGTATTTCATATAGAAAAAGGGAAAAATTCTTATCCTTTACTCCCTTCGGCGTTGATTTTAAGCTTTCGCTTGGTACTATCAGCATAAGCCTACTAGACCGCACAATATACTATGAATATCTTCATGATTTCAACCCATCCACCAGGAAAGTTGGTAATCTGGAGTGTAAGAAGGGTTTTTGCTTGTGTGAACTTTGTTTTTTTTCCTGATCTTTGCTCCTATATAGTATAATTGGTGCATGTTTATTGGTTGTTTATGATGCTTATTGTGTGTGTATATATATATATATATATATATATATATCTCTATGTATGTATGTATGTATATATATATATATATATATATATATATATATATATATATATACTCTCATTTAAATAATGAGTGTTGTTATTGTAATATGTAAAAACAATTGGAGTTGTTAATTTCAGTTAAACAATGACAATAAAATGCAATTAGTGCAAGAAATTCAAAGCTCAAAAGCAAGGAGAAATGTGTGAAGTCTCATACGGAGCAGTGTGACGTCTTGAGTCTTTACCCATGGATACCATCGATTGGTAACATCATAGGGGACATTTTCAAATATCATCCCGAAATGTGACCATTACATTCGGTGAATTAGAGCAACAAGGGATTGCACAATTGCCAAGCCATAAATTCTTCCCAGCCCCAGCCCCTGTTAGAGCTGCAGATGCCTATACTAACACAAGAAATGATGATGCAGTTGCCAGGTTTGGTACATTGTTTGGCTTTATGTCCGTTTCAAACCTCCATTAATAATTTGTAACTTATAGAGGAGTGTACCCCCAATATCTAGGTAACCCAGTGAACACATGTCCCACCACATGCCTGAGTCATATGGTTTTTCTCAGATCCTGATAATCAATTTCAGCATTCTGTAAAAGGCCATTCCAGCTGCAACTAGCCTCTCAAGCTGGCCAGCCAACAGGCCTTACCAATTGTCCAGTGGCTGGGGTCTAATCACTTTGGTGAGCAGTGCAACATACTGACAAAACATAAACAGAGCAGTAAAACAGTATACTTTCTTGACATATGATTCCTTCTAAAAATCTTCCTTGAATGCTTTTTTTTTTAAAGTTACCATCATCATACAGTCACAGCATTCATCAGTACTGAGATTCATATTGGCTTATGCTTTCTTGCTAGATGATCATCAGTCCATCAGTTTTAGCAATTTTAGTCATCCATCTTCAGAATGTATTAAACACATAGATGTAAACCAAGTCTGCATTTTTTTAGGACTAAAAACTCAAAACTTTATCTGTCTATATATATTTCTTGAATTACTTATAAATAGAAACACATTTAAATTAACATTGCAGTGGTCCTTCACTCTAAAGGCCATCAGTACAAATGTGCTCTTAATAACACATTGAAATTAACATTGCAGTAGTCCTTCACTCTAAAGGCCATAATTATAAATGTGGTCTTAATAACACATTGAAATTAACATTGCAGTGGTCCTTCACTCTAAAGGCCATCAGTATAAACGTGCTCTTAATAACACATTTAAATTAACATTGCAGTGGTCCTTCACTCTAAAGGCCATCAGTATAAACGTGCTCTTAATAACACATTGAAATTAACATTGCAGTGGTCCTTCACTCTAAAGGCCATCAGTATAAATGTGGTCTCAATAACACATTGAAATTAATATTGCAGTGGTCCTTCACTCTAAAGGCCATCAGTACAAATGTGCTCTTAATAACACATTTAAATTAACATTGCAGTGGTCCTTTACTCTAAAGGCCATCAGTATAAACGTGCTTTTAATAACACATTTAAATTAATATTGCAGTGGTCCTTCACTCTAAAGGCCATCAGTATAAATGTGGTCTTAATAACACATTGAAATTAACATTGCAGTGGTCCTTTACTCTAAAGGCCATCAGTATAAACGTGCTCTTAATAACACATTGAAATTAACATTGCAGTGGTCCTTCACTCTAAAGGCCATCAGTATAAACGTGCTCTTAATAACACATTGAAATTAACATTGCAGTGGTCCTTCACTCTAAAGGCCATCAGTATAAATGTGGTCTTAATAACACATTGAAATTAGCATTGCAGTGGTCCTTTACTCTAAAGGCCATCAGTATAAACGTGCTCTTAATAACACATTGAAATTAACATTGCAGTGGTCCTTCACTCTAAAGGCCATCAGTATACATGTGGTCTTAATAACACATGTATGGTCATGGATCGCCATGTGTCACATTTTTGTGTCATGAGGTAGCACCCTTGTTCTGAGCTCTGGTTCCAGAACAGAGTTTGACTGGTTTTTAGACTTCCTTCCATTTGATCTGAAGCAGTAATGTTCAAAGAGCACATAGATGAACCTTTATAAAAGAAAAAGTTGGAGAAAATGGGGGTTATGACTAGAAAATCTCGGCCTTTGGCAACAACAAAAAAAATCTCCAGAAATAGATGTGCTTGCATGCAGTCAGAAGTAACAAGTAAAACAATTTTTCTGTCATCATTTCAGGTGAAAATAAAAATAATCTCCCAGGGACCACAAGTTAAATTGATTAAATATTCCATTGTCATTGCTTTTATTTTATTTCACTTAAGTTCTTTGCTTTTTGCCAGTTCTTAGTGTTCAATCCATTCTCTGAATTTACCAAACACTTAAGTAAATATTTTAAGTGTGAGAAAAATGTATCCACAGATAAGACCACCTCTAATTGAATCGTTAAATGTAGTCATTTCTTTGCTTGTTTGCACAATTACAAAACATTGGCTGAGCCTCCCTTAAGTATAAGGCTTCCATTCTAATGCAGGGGTCTATCATGGCTTCCATAAACAGTGTACTATACGTCATGAATTCAATTAATACTAACAGATCCTTATTCCTTACATTAAAGGAATAGAATCGCTTATTTCTTATATGCCTTGAAAGAATGTACTGAGCAATTGATAGTTAAGGATATGAAGTTGCAAGGATATATATTTCAGGTCTCATCCTGTCTATTGCTGATACATTGGTGTACCAATTCACTTTTACCATAAAGTTCATTTTGGAAATGTTAGAAAAATCACAGAAAACAAAACTATTAAATTATAGTAAATAATGGAGATTCTATAACCTATACATTGGTCTACTGATTCACTTTTGCTTTAAAAATTATTTGTTACAAGAGAAGTAGGGATAATATGTAGACATCTAAGTTTTTATAAGAAATTTGTTAATTTCAAAATTAAATCCAAACTTTCTAACAACTATCAGAATTTGGTGTCACTTTCAACTGTCATTTTATTGTATTACCGGAGTGGACTAAACATTACATGCACAGACAGTTATTGCTTTCACAGGTGAAGAGTTTAGAAAATGTCGGCATCCTGTGCTTGGGAAAGGTCATTGATAGCAGAAAAGAATTTGAGGAATTGTTACTTGCAAAATTGCTACAAAACAAAACTTCAGTTAATACTGAATTTTCTATCCATTTAACATTTTTATAAAAAATGGTTTGTCACAAGTAGTTTATTTTCCTTGAGGATTTTTGGTGCCAGACAAATCTTTCACCTATTTCTTAAAGACTACAAGGTTGACAAGTATACAGTAGCAGTAGTGGTTTTGGTGTAGTTGTTTATAGAATCAAACTCTACTCTATAAAGTATAAATAATGGAGGGTGTGTGTAATCAGCATTACTTTAGCATGGGTGATGGTTTGAAGATATTGCTAGTGTTGGTGAGACTTCGTAACTTGGTCTATTTATTCAACTTTATTTATCATATGTAGAAAGAGGGATGATTTTTGGGTTGGTTTTTTTTATAATAAATTTTGGCGAAGAACAGAAAAATGGGTTCTTTTCTTGGGTTTCAATTAATTTATTAAACAATCAGAACAGGAACTTGTGTTCAGAATATCGTGTATGTATATTTTGTAATTTAGATACAGTATATTTTTCATTTCATATTAGGCAAAGTAATTTTAAAATTCAGAAGCCTTGCAAATTAAAGATTTTATTTGAATACTGTAATTCACTCATGATAAGCACACTGTTAATTATTAGGACATCCCACAATATTACTAATTCATAAAACAAATTAATGATTTGAAAATAACAGAATCAGTCATATAATAATAATAATAATAATAATAGAATCAGTCATATGCATTGGGTGGGACAGAGAAATCTCACCCAAGATTGAGAATTTGTGACTAGGAAAGAGGCTTTGCTGAGATTCTCTTATTTGGGGCGAGGTTTCCTTATATCAGTACATATGGTGATTTTTCTATCTCATTTCTCACAAAGAGAAAAGAATGTTGGAAAAAAAGATGGTGCTCCAGATTTATCAGACACCCAGGTGTAGCATAGGAGAAAGATGCTAATAAAGATAAGAGTTTCCCAATACTAAATATACAAAGATGGATTTAAATGAGTTTGCAAATCTTACTGTTGCTTTGATATGTTGTCATTTCACATGTGAAAGAAAATCATGCTATTCATGCTAAGGTGCATACATTCACAATTTAATGCATGTACACTTGTACAGTATTCATGTTACAGTTTTTTTCTATTAATACAGATCATATTTATTTTAAAAATTAAGGCTTGAAATATTGCTTACTAATACTTACCATCTCTTGGAAATGGCAAGATAGACAAGTGTGCAGTAACATTAGTGGTCATGGTAATATCTAAACAAAAAGTCACCAAGAAAAACTTAATTGTACAATCTAATAATTCAGTCATGGAGAATTCTAAACTTTTGATGAAAGATATGTTAATATTATCATGATAAATTAAGGTTCTTTTATCATACATGTATTAATTATATTGAATAAATAAAGGTAGTGATAATCATTTGCCTTATTTTATGATAAGAAATATTTAAAAGTTATTAAAACTTAATAAATTAATCTTCTGACACACATGAATTTCTTTAAAATCATATGCAGATAAAGCATACTTTCATTTTATGTGCATTTTGTTATAATTCATTTCATATGTGACCTCGAAGAAAAGCCAGTTGACAATTTTACACATTTTTTAAAACAAGAAATAAATAAATAACAATGTTTTCCAAAATTATTCATTGTAGCTAGGATTTTATAGGATGGTGATGAGATCATTTTTAAATGGATTTTAATGTATATGAGATTAAAAGTATTTTTAAGGGGCTTTGACATTACTGTGTCATGGGGACCAGAATTATTTTTCTTTTCACTAACTTTTTGTGTGAATTTTTTTTTTAGGTTGACCAACCCCGAAATCTGGCAAAGAGTGTTACTGTTCAATGATTTGCAGTTTATACACAGTAAGCATTGTTAGATTATCTCCCCATAGTACAGCTGAACCTGGTGTATCCAAACATTACCCAAATTACTGGTTCATCTGAACAACATGCATGTACCCCAATCGGAACATTCTCACCTCCTTCCAGTGTGAATTGAATAAATTTGACTGAATAGTCAACAACTGAATAGATGTGAGTTGAATAGCTTTGACTTTTCAGATATCCAGCTAGATGCAAGTTGAATAACTTTAATTCCGAATATCTAGCTAGGTGTGCAAAGAATAGATCCTCGTACAAAGAGAATATTTCAGAATAACATTTTGATGTTTCAGCCATTATTGACATACTTATACTTTTATATTTTGTTTAGCTTGCCTTAGTAGAAGATGAACTTGTTGATTACTTGCTTGGCTGTCATTACATCTGTATATCTCTGTATCTGTTCATCCACATCCTTGCCTGTCTGTCATTACATCTGTATATCTCTGTATCTGTCCATCCACATCCTTGCTTGTCTGTCATTACATTTGTATATCTCTGTATCTGTCCATCCACATACTTGCTTGTCTGACATTACATCGGTATATCTCTGTATCTGTCCATCCACATACTTGCTTGTCTGTCATTACATTTGTATATCTCTGTATCTGTCCATCCACATCCTTGCTTGTCTGTCATTACATCTGTATATCTCTGTATCTGTTCATCCACATCCTTGCCTGTCTGTCATTACATCTGTATATCTCTGTATCTGTCCATCCACATCCTTGCCTGTCTGTCATTACATCTGTATATCTCTGTATCTGTCCATCCACATCCTTGCTTGTCTGTCATTACATTTGTATATCTCTGTATCTGTCCATCCACATACTTTCTTGTCTGACATTACATTGGTATATCTCTGTATCTGTCCATCCACATACTTGCTTGTCTGTCATTACATTGGTATATCTCTGTATCTGTCCATCCACATCCTTGCTTGTCTGTCATTACATCTGTATATCTCTATCTGTCCATCCACATCCTGCTTGTCTGTCATTACATCTGTATATCTCTGTATCTGTCCATCCACATACTTGCTTGTCTGTCATTACATTTGTATATCTCTGTATCTGTCCATCCACATCCTTACTTGTCTGTCATTACATCTGTATATCTCTGTATCTGTCCATCGACATCCTTGCTTGTCTGTCATTACATCTGTATATCTCTGTATCTGTCCATCCACATCCTTGCTTGTCTGTCATTACATCTGTATATCTCTGTATCTGTCCATCCACATCCTTGCTTGTCTGTCATTACATCTGTATATCTCTATCTGTCCATCCACATACTTGCCTGTCTGTCATTACATTTGTATATCTCTATCTGTCCATCCACATCCTTGCTTGTCTGTCATTACATCTGTATATCTCTGTATCTGTCCATCCACATCCTTGCTTGTCTGTCATTACATCTGTATATCTCTGTATCTGTCCATCCACATCCTTGCTTGTCTGCCATTACATCTGTATATCTCTGTATCTGTCCATCCACATCCTTGCTTGTCTGTCATTACATTTGTATATCTCTGATTCTGTCCATCCACATACTTGCTTGTCTGTCATTACATTTGTATATCTCTGTATCTGTCTATCCACATCCTTGCCTGTCTGTCATTACATTTGTATATCTCTGTATCTGTCCATCCACATCCTTGCTTGTCTGTCATTACATCTGTATATCTCTGTATCTGTCCATCCACATCCTTGCTTGTCTGTCATTACATCTGTATATCTCTGTATCTGTCCATCCACATCCTTGCTTGTCTGTCATTACATCTATATATCTCTGTATCTGTCCATCCACATCGTTGCTTGTCTGTCATTACATTTGTATATCTCTGATTCTGTCCATCCACATACTTGCTTGTCTGTCATTACATTTGTATATCTCTGTATCTGTCTATCCACATCCTTGCCTGTCTGTCATTACATTTGTATATCTCTGTATCTGTCCATCCACATCCTTGCTTGTCTGTCATTACATCTGTATATCTCTGTATCTGTCCATCCACATCCTTGCTTGTCTGTCATTACATCTGTATATCTCTGTATCTGTCCATCCACATCCTTGCTTGTCAGTCATTACATTTGTATATCTCTGTATCTGTCCATCCGCATCCTAGATCAACCTCGGTGCTAAAATTTCTTTTTGGTTATTTTCTCCAGTATATCTGGCCACAGAGTCCTGCTACTCACTAATTGGATCTTTGTGTATACAATACCAATTTGCCAAACGCTGGTAGGGGAGACTCAGTTGATGTTAATGTTATTTTGGTAACTTTTGAATGAAGAAAAAGAAATTTGAAGAAATCATTCTATACCAAGAACCACACAGAACATCTGCTTAATATGCTACTAGTATAGGCATGGTGCATGGTTCTTGAAAAGTCCTTAAATTTAAGTGTTGCTTTAAGAATGCCTTGAATTCATAAAGCATTGGTTTTATCCTTTATGGTAGTTTCTCAGTTATGTTTTTCTTCTAATTTTGTACCCAATTATGCAGTGATAAAACAAAGTACCAGTAACAGTTGGAGAAAATTCAGTTCCTGTTAAAAAAAATGTAATCCTTGAAAACATTTAATCCATGGTACAAAAATTCACTTTAAGTCTTTAAATAAATATCCAGGTCTGCCTGAACCATGTATTATTGATGACGCATCATTAGGTGACTGTGATGTCGGAAAATGATTGCGATATTATAAATAAAATCCGCATGAGAGCAGTTCAGAATGGCCACTACATCCATTTAAGGTATTATTCCTGCATGTGATGTAAAATGTCGAGGATGATAAGCATGAGGGCGTTTCAAAGTGGCCACTATCTCCATCTAAGGTATTGTTCTTGTATGCGATAGAAAAGGCCAAGAATGTTCTGATTGGTACCATCTGTACTTGATTATAAGTCAACTCCAACTAAAAACAGCAAAGATCCTGATCTGTCGTATCATAATGTGCCTACTGATAAGGGTCTTTGTCATTTCTTTTACTGATTACTCCTGAAAAACTGCACAGACCCAGATCTTCTGGTGCATTATGCGATGGCAGATCTGGGTCTGTGCGGTTTGCAGTTGTTTGCAGTTGGACTCGTTTATAAGTGAGTATATATGGTATTCTCCCAAAATACTTGCATGTATTTGCTGTTCATCCAGACTCCTTTAAATCCATGCATTGTTCACGTCTTGCTTGGAGTTTGGATAAACTAGGTTCTACTGTATAAAAAACTGTCTGCATAGGTTACATTTAGATAGATGGAGATAGCCACAGACATGTAACTAGGATTACTATGAAATAATTCCAAAAACTGAAAACAAAATTCTGTATTTATCTGTTGTTAAACCAATGCATTATGACAAGCTTCTATTTATAAAATATTTTGGTAAATATTTACTAAAGATATCTTTATTTGATAAAACACACATACACACACACACATTTACTAGGCTGGCGACCCAGTCTTGTCAAGGAAAAAATGCAGTAAACTATGCAGTTCAGTTACTTATGATTTGTTATGGTCATTAATTTATTTCTTCCAGTGGTAATAACAAAAGAACTTGCCACATTTTTTGCCAGATACTAATCTGTGATATTACTCTTTACAGTGGATCCAGAATAATGTAATCCCTGAGTATAACAGATTGCTTGCTATTATGGCCATAAAATAAAATCTGCATTTGCCTCTTTATACAGTGAAACCTTTGGGGTTGAAATTCAGTTTAGAAAAATTTACACTTCACTGAGGTTTTCATTTTTCATGTAAGGAACAGGATTTGATTTGATGGGGATTTGGGTTTTGGTTGCTTTTAGAATGTTGAATTAAACACTAGGTGTTCCAGGTCATTTCCTAAACCATCCCAAATTTGGTGATTACCCCTTATGATGAAATAACAGGTGCTACTGTACTTGGCTGAGTTTTCTTAATGTTGAATTGAATACATAACAAGGGGAATCAACTCCCATTGAATCAACCAATATTGTATGAGTAATCTTTTAATCTTTAGCATGATTAGCACCATTATTACAAACTGACAGAAATGTTTTGGTTTGTGGATAAATCTGATGTGATAAAATCCACTTTAAACTTCCCCATTATGTTGGTTTTTTAGACATGAAAATTTACCAATTGATTTTTACAAGACCTTGCAAATTCAGATGCTTTTCTTAGTTTTGTGTGAAAAAAATGAATCCTTTCCCAACTCATGACAGCTGTCTTTTCTGTAAGCATGCGAGATCTAACAAAATTTAACTGTTGTTTTTAAAAGAATACTCAATGCTGTGCTATAATCAAATAGACTATAACAAGTTTGCTGCTGATGTTTGCCTGCAAATCTTTTGTATGTTTAGTCTCCACTTTTGTATGTTCATTATGTAACATCTATACTAAAAGTAATAAACTACACTTTGTAAAAGTTTACCAAAATTAATCAAGAAAATTTTGACTTAAAAACATAGTCCATGCTTTCTATTTAATATGTAATCCCAGTTGTTCTAGAGTATTTTTGGATCATTTCTTAACTACAATTTAAATAAAGAAAGTTACATTAGTACATAGTGAAAGGGAATAATTTTCTTGATCTCAAGAACTCATGCAATTTAGTGGCTTTTTGGCAGTTACACATGCATAATAAAAATGGCTATTGCATCCATTATATGAATGTTTTCCATGGTTTCATGTGGTGAAAAACTCTAACGATCTTCTTTTTTTTTGAGCCTGAGTTAACAGATGGTGAGACATAAGTAAAACCAGTAGCAACAGCAGCATCCACAGCATCAGTTTCAAAAGCAATTTTATGGAAGTTTTTCATGGGGATGAGAGTTTTGTTGAACCTATATTTTCTTTTACCAGCTAATAACTATACATGTAACTGTATATTTTACCATCAGTAATTGCTTATAAGTCAAGTCAAACTGCACAAAAGAAAGTTCCTGATCTGCCATAGCTTGCCATGCCTGCAGACCAGGGTATATGCTGTTTGTTCTACTGATTACTCCTAACAAACTGGACAGACCCAGATCGGCTGGTGCATTATGTGATGGCAGATCTGGGTCTGTGTAGTTTGCAGTTGGACTCCACTTAATAAGCGAGTATATATGGTATGCTGAAGATATGGCAAATATGTCCTGTACTTTTTATTTGGTTTCTGTTCATATTGACTTCAGCTTTATATTAAAGTTCATGTCTCTCTCACAGGCAATGTCACTGATGATGAGGAATAGCAAAAATACTAACTTCAGTTTTTTCTATCTACAGCTATGCTGGTCTCTTAGAGCAAAACAAAGGTGGTAGTGGTGTTGTTGGATCTCTTTTTAATGGCCCATTGTCAATCATCCATCCATTAGCACAAGTTTGTTTCTGCTACTGCTCCTAAACTGCTTAGAGGATTGCTATGAAACATTACACACATTCATCACAGGGTTTAATTTGTCCTAAATGCATGGTGCTGCTCAAACATCTAATATGGCTACCATATCAACCATCTTCAGAATCATATTATTGCTGCTTCTATTGAATGAATATTCATGCAAGGTATCTTGTGACATCTTATTGGCAATATATGAAAATGGAGCCAATATGACATCAAATATGTTCACCATGACAGCCATCTTGAAAATTTTATTGTTGCTTCTCCACCGGAAGGGAAATTCATATTGACATAGCATTTTTACCAGAAGTCATCTTATGATGTCTAGTTGGCCATAAATGAAAATGGTTCCACACGAACATCCAATATGTCCATCATGAATATCTTATTGCCACTCCTTCCAAGTGGATAGTCATATCAGTATGGGGTGGTGGTCAGCAAGCAGCTTGTGATTTCTTGCTGGTTCTAAACGAAAATGGTGCCAGTCTTACATCTAGAATGGCAACCATGACAGCCATCTTTAAATCTTGTTACTGCTATTTAATGACATGGGGTTTTCACCAGAAGGCTTTATATGATGTCCGGTTGATCTTGAATAAAAACATAGTGCTGCCTGGACATCAAATAAACAAAGTTTTTTAGCTACTCAACCAGAATTGATGGTTTATCAGCATGGGATTTTCACAGAAAGACAGTCAGCCTTAACTAATTCTATCAAGAGAGACTGTACTCTGGTGATTAACATCCCTATTGGGGAGAAATCTGTGCATTATTTTCATGGCTGCAAATATAGTCTGTATGTGTGTGTGTGTGATTTGGATTTTTAACGTAGCTTTTAAAAAAATTTAAGTCATATCGCTACGATGTCTGCAGTGTGGCAGTTTGTAGTGATGTCTAGCACTGGGGCATCATGCCGCAGACGTGGCATGATGTTCCACCCAGTCACATTATCCCGACACCGGGCTGACCAGTCCTAACACTAACCTCTTAATGCTGAGCGTCAATCGAGGCAGCTGTTTGTACCATTTTTGTAAGTCTTTGGTATGACTCGGCCGGGGATTGAACCCATGACCTCCCGCATCCGAGGTGGACACTATATATAGTCTGTACATTACAGTTTAATGGGCAAGAAATCTATTCATTATTTTAATGGCTGCAAATACAACACAGTCTGTACATTGGTGATTACCATTTTGGGGCGAAATTTGTGTATGATCTGCATGACTACAGATACTACAGAGCATGTACATTGGTGATTACAGCCCTGATGGGGAGAAATCCGTTTATCTGGCTACACGTATTATGCAGAGTCTGTACATTGGTGATTACAGTCCTGATGGGGGAGAAATCAGTTTATCTGGCTACAGGTATTATGCAGAGTCTGTACATTGGTGATTACAATCCTGATGGGGAGAAATCAGTTTATCTGGCTACAGGTATTATGCAGAGTCTGTACATTGGTGATTACAGTCCTGATGGGGAGAAATCAGTTTATCTGGCTAGAGGTATTATGCAGAGTATGTACATTGGTGATTACAGTCCTGATGGGGAGAAATCAGTTTATCTCGCTACAGGTATTATGCAGAGTGTGTACATTGGTGATTACAGCTGGAGAATTTGATGCACAGTTTATATGGCTGCAGCTACTACAGAGTCTGTACATTGATGACTTGTTCCAACCAGGGACCCTGAAATTCTAATGGCTGTTGCCAGACATTTTCCCCCAAAAATTGTTGTGGTGGCCAGATATTCATACAATTGAATAAAATAATTAAAGGAGGCTAAATATGTTCTCTTCTAAAGGTGTTGTATGTGCTGACACACTACCACACAAGATAATGAAAAATAACATGACTTGTGTTACATTTATAGCCGACCTAAAGACCCAGAGGCGTTTCTATAATTATAAGGCTTTATAAAGTCCAGGAAATAAATTTCAACACTACCTTTGTACTGTGATCTTTGGCTTTATAGTGAATGTTTAAACAATTGGGAAAATTTAATGCCCAAACAGTTGCATGGCATAATTATGAGCACTTCATGCCCAATGCCCATGATGTCAAGTTAGGAAATGATGACTTTAAATCATGTGTCATTCATGACTGACTAAAGTGGCCATTCTAGGATCTCTGGTTCAAATATGCAGACTTTTGTACAAGTTTTTTTGGAATGAGTCAGTAGATTTTGATTGGAATTTGCCTTAGATTCAACAGGAGACATTAGAGATCCTAACCAATCTTTGGGTCCAAAGGTTCAAAAAGATTGGTGTTGAAAACAGACTTGACATTTCCACCATCTATGTAATCAATGTAATAACTGCACTTTAATCTTTTTACTTTATTCCTGCAATTTTTTTTAATGAATTTCTGTTTTTAAAATACCCAACATGTTGGTTTCAGTAGCCTCAAATTATTGCATACATTGCTATTAGTCATGAATGTCATCAAGTTGCTGTGATGTCAGTGAAATTATTATAACCACAGACTTGAGGGGGAGTTCAGAGTGGTCACTGGTTGTATTTATGGTCTCTTTCTGGCATGTATTTAAATAAAAGCCAAGGACATTCCACTTGAATGTGATCTAAGTTTGACAAGGTTTAGAGTTGGGTGAAGGGCATCGGAAGTGACATTTGTTGCTTGTGAAACAAAGATATCTTCTTCTTTTTTTCTCTCCATCATTCACACATTAAAACCAGTAAGATACATTTACAAGTAACATTAAATTCTGATGCATAGATATGTTACATAATTTTTTTAATTTTGTTTGTCTTACACAACATTTTCTGTATCTTTCAGACGGATCATCCACGCCATCTGCTGAAGACATACACATCATAAATCTAATAACAGTCAGCTGTGCTGAAAACATCTGAAGTTGTTATGCTACACAAGAAATATTGTCTGCAGAGACAAATTAGTGTGCTGAGACATTACCTTGTAGAAATTCTTTTATTTATATGGGAACAGGATTCATATTTTTATCATAGGCAGCTATGCTGTTGTCTACATTGTATATCTGACATATTACGCAATTAGAGGTTGTATTTTGTGGCAGTTGTGGTTTTAAGTTAATTTCTAGACGTAATTTTAAGTTTTAAATGGCTATAGTTTTCATGTTTGCAACTTAAGTATAAAATGTTAGGCTTTGTTGCACTGGAGTCATTGTTTTCATGTGCCAAATGTTTGTCCCATTCTCCAAAAATTCCTATTTCTTTTTTGATTAATTAAAACATTTTAAAATACTTATATGACGTTCATTAGTGAAATTCAATCACATTCGTTCATATTTTGCATGAAAATGAAAGCGTTTCTTTGATATAGAGATCTCGATTATAAGATGCTTCAAACTATGGACCAACAAGTTATGAAGAATTTTTCATAAACTTTATTACTAAATATATTTGCACCATTTTCTTTTTATGGTGATCTAATGTGTTGCTACTTAATGGACCTTAATTTATTTTTCTGTTTTCAGAAAATGTCAGTTATCATAAAAGTCTGAGATTTTTGAAAATTGGACAGACTTATTGACACATAGTAGTAAATGTATTCTGTTTATGCACTCCAGTCATAATGATCAGTTTAGTTATATAATTTTGCAGTAGCACCTATGAATACGAGTACTGGAATTGTAAGTATGAGTACTGGAAAGTTGTGTAGAGATATTGTATAGAGAGATATACAGGTTATTTATACCTGTACTCTGCCTTATCAATGATAGGGTACATAAGTGATATCAAATTGTTTTGTTTCAAAACTACTTTCAAAGGATAATGTACCTACCTGGAGAGCATCCAGATAACTCAAAAACATTAGAAGGAATAAGGTATTAATCTATTATGAATTACCTGTTGAATGAAAAGAGAGAGAGTTAGGATCTTATATAAATATTCTATTTAAGTGAAATTTATTTAACAACTTTTAACAGTTTCTCTCTTTTGCAAGCCATATTGTACTTATTTAAGGGGTTTCATAGATTTCATTTGAAATGAGCACAAATACTATTTATTCCATAATGAAAAATGCAGATTTTATTTGACCAAATCGTAAAATAGTGTAGTGAAATGGCTGTAAAGTATGCAGGGATGACTGACTCATGTTTTTCCTTTGCAATATATGAGGTCATGAGGAATTATTACATGCATGACATATATGAAAATTATGGTGTGGGTATATTACTATAAATAGCAGAATAGTCATGTAATATGTATACACAAACACACAATACAGTTCATGTATTTATTTAAGATTCCACAGTTCCAGATTCTCGATGTCAGTGAGGCAAGCTTTTACAAGTAACTGATACTTAATTCTTGATCATTTTGGGTAAAATCTGAATCATATTTGCTAATTAAATTATGCTTTGGCTTTTGAAAAATATTTTCTACATTTGTGTTCATTATAAATGAATCTGGCTTTTATTGCTTCATTTCTTGCTTCATTAGTATCAGGTTATTTGGTATCAACAAGTAGAAGCCTAAGCCTCATTTTGTAATTTGTAATTTTTTTCTCCAGGGAAAGCTTGACAATAAATGAAAGATTTGATGTAATTAAAAGTTTGATTGCGCTCATCTGAAAAGTCTGAAAAACACAGGTGAATAATACCATTATTTATCCCTCTAAAATGTATATTTATTTGTGCACTATGTAGACACTTATCTCCTGTTGCATAATGGGATAACAGATCCAAGTCCAGACTGATTGTTCTTCTTTGGTATGATCTCAAGGAAGCAATGTAGACCCAGGTCTGCCATCACATAATGGGATGATAGATTTAAGTCCAGACTCATTACTCTACTTATGGTATGATTTCAAGGAAGCAATGTTGACCCAAATCTGCCATCATATAGTAGAATGACAGATCCAAGTCCAGACTGACTGTTCTTCTTTGGTATGATTTCAAGGAAGCATTATTGACCCAAACCTGCCATCACATTGTGGGATGACAAATCCAAGTTGAGACTGATTGTTCTCCTTTGTTTTGATTTCAAGGAAGCAATGTGGACCCAGGTCTGCCATCACATAGTGGGATGACAGATCCAAGTCCAGGCTGATTGTTCTACTTATGGTATGATTTCAAGTAACCTACCAGGGTTTAAACAGATTGTTTAACTTTCAGTCTGATTTTATGTGTATTCTCAGATCTGCTGGTCTCTGCTTTTCTCATTTGCAGTAGAGTAAATACACTAGTAACTTTACTGTTGTATCCTCCTCAAAGTAAGCATCCATGGAGTCATAATATATTTTGTTCTATGATGCATTAATGTGCGCAAAATTGGCAGGACCAATTCCTTGCTTGGCTATATTTATTGGTGCATAAAGTGAACTTGGGTGCAAACAACATAAGCCCAGGTATGTCTTCACATGAAGTCCAGGAACATTGTGCTATTAGCAGGAAGGTGTGCTATACAAGTACACTACACTATTAGCAGGAAGGTGTCCTATACAAATACATTATGCTATTAGCAGGAAGTTGTGCTATACAAATACACTATGCTATTAACAGGAAGTGTGCTATACAAACACACTATGCTATGCTTGTCCAAGTGATAACCAAATACGATCAAAGCCCTTTGCAACTTTTATTGTATATCTTTGACAACCAAAGAATTCATACATGACTACAGTCATTTCACAGGTAAACATTACAAATTAAAGGAGTCTGTATATGTGTTGCATGTTTGCTTTTTCATTCTTACCCATTTATTTTGTACGTAATCAGAAAAGAAATTGTTTCAGAAGATGACCATGTAGCTTCACATAATAATGCTTATAGCACAAAATATTTCTTTTAAATATGGCCCTTGTACAATGTTGTAGAAATTTTATACCAATTCTTTGTATACCAATTCCGACAATATAACAAATCCAAAGTTGAACATAGACTTTTCATTTTTCACATTTATCACGAGGGATATTTAAATAGCTGGAGAATAAAAAGTTGACAATTATGCATTATTGTCTTTTCTTTGACCTGTTGTTGTAGACAAAGTGAATGACATCAGATATTATATTTTTATTTGCAGTAGCATAAGTTTTTGCCTTATATCGCTATCTTTTATCTGTTACTTTTAGGATATTGGTTCCACAACAGTTGGTCAAAACATTTCAATTTTAATTCTACTGGTCATAGACCAGAACAGCTTTTGGTCCATCCATCTGTTAAAACAAGTTTGTTAATCTCTATTCCTGAACTACTTTAAGGATTGACTTGGAATTTTACACACATTCATCCCACTGCCCTGACATCCAATATGGCCACCTCAACAGCCATCTTGAAAATCTTGTTATTGCTACTCTGCTGAGCAACAAAGTCATACTGACATGGGGTTTCTACCAGAAGACTTCTTAGGATGTATAGTTGGTCCTAAATGAAAATGGTGCTATCTGGTGACCAATATAGCCACTACAGTGGCCATCTTTTAAAAATTGTTATCACTACTACTCCCAAATGGATGGTCATATCAACATGGAAGTTTTTACTAATATACTTATGATGATGTTTAGTTGGTCCTAAATAAAAATGGTGCTGATCTAATGTCCAGTTTAGCAACAGTAGCCATCTTTAAAATCTTGTTACATGTATCACTATTACTCCCAAATGGATAGTCATATCAATATGAAAGTTTTGAATAAAAGACTTCATATGATATTTAGTTGGTCCTAAATGAAAATGTACTGATCTTGTGTCCAAAATGTCCACCATAGTGGCCATATTGAAATTTTTTTTATTGCTACTCCCCCTAAATGAAAAGTAATATTGCAATAGGGTTTCCACTACAAGACTTTTTATCATCTTTAGTTCATCCTAAATGAAACTGGTGCTGATCTGACCTCCAATATGGAGGATACAATAGCCATCTCAAAATCTTATTATACCTACTGGTCATATCAATATTGTTTGCACAAAAGACTTGTTATGATGTGTAGTTGGTCCTAAATGGAAATAGTGCTTATCTGGTATCCAATATGGCCACCTTTGCAGCCATTTATAAAATGTTACTGCTACTCCTTCTTTCAGCCAGTAGAGCATCAGTCCTTCAAGGGACTCTTTTTATCAAAAGCAAATTGTGAAAATTTGTTGAAAATGGAAATTGACATAATTTCATAATGAAAATTTAAGTTTAAGCAAGGGTCTTTAAAAAATGTTTAACATAGTGTATAAAATGTTTTATCAAATGAAAACTGAGGAATTGATTTTGATGAAAGGTTTCTGTAGAAGAAGTTTCATTTTCTCTATATATAAACTTTGGAGGGGAAGAAAGACATTTATGTACTTTTCAGACAGCAGAATAGTCATATTTACTTGATTGTTTTAATTCACAAATTTTCATGTGCTCGACTTTGTCCATCTCTCCATATACATCATTACAAAAACATTTTTTTTACCTGATGTACACTATGACTGGACAGTGTTTCGAACTGCAAGCTGTTTTTCAAACCAGAATTAGTACATTTAACAGTATTGTAAAAAGTGGTCAATGTATATTATTGCCACAGGAAATGTCAGATTGGTTCTTGAAGTACGAGCTTATCTAAAATGTTGTAGGTTCAAATTTTTTAACAACCTTCTCATTTATGAAGTCTACAGTAAAATATGTGCATACATTATTTTTGGATCTCTTACTGTGCACAAGAGTTGCCATCAAAAACCAAGTTGCCATCAGGCCTGATATACATTCAATATTTTTGCTTAGTTATATCGAGAAAATACAAAAGCTACATTTACAGGATAAATTGTGATACGTTTGATTCTGTAAGTGCAAGTTAATGTATGTAATAATAATAATAATAATACATTAATCGTTGGCTATCATGGCTGTCATCTTTAAATTCTTTGTACTGCAGTTCCTCCTAAATGGAAAGGGATATCAGCATGAGGTTTTCACCAGAAGGCTAATTATGATATCTTCATGGTCCTGAATTAATTGTGT
The DNA here is from genome assembly GCA_028554795.2 of Sinohyriopsis cumingii. Classification (NCBI taxonomy): domain Eukaryota; kingdom Metazoa; phylum Mollusca; class Bivalvia; order Unionida; family Unionidae; genus Sinohyriopsis; species Sinohyriopsis cumingii. The sequence continues at coordinate 129,041,810 of CM068825.1, forward strand.
TCCTAACCATTTCCAATGACACAAATTGCAAAATGATTAAAACCTGAACTATACCTTAGAGGGACTGATGCCCTAATGACCGAGGAGAATTTCCAGGAATTCAGGATAAGATCGTTTCTTTTGTTTAACTGCTGAATGTTGCAGCAATCTCAGTTTGTTCATGAGCAAAACAATTTTCAAATTAGCCACTGTTGTATGTATATTGGATCCAAGATCAGAACTATTTTCATTTTAAAAACATAGACACCCATCAGAAGACTTTTGGTGAAAAGCCCATGCCAGTATCAATATCCATTCAAGAGAATTTATGATGATTTTTAATATCTTCATTGTGGCAGCACTTTTATCGTTTAGGACAAACTAGATTTCGTATTGAGATTTTTGGCAAAAACCATATGACATGACCTTCAATTCAGGACAAATGATAAAAACAAGATTTTAATATGGACTGGAAAGATGGAGTAGTAGTAACCCGATGATTTTCAAGATAATAATAATTAATAAAATAATAAAGAGGACTTTGTATAGTGCCTAATCTTTAGAAGCTCTAAGTGCTTTACAGCATTAGACAACACCTATAACATAAAAAACATATAATGATATCATTACAAAAAACAAAAACCATGAAATTAGAAAACATAAAAACATGCTGAAAATATTTAAGGTAGGAAACATTATTAGGTCTTTAAGTTTGTTCTTGCAGTCAAAATAGGTGAGTTTTAAGACCACTCTTGAATGGGATCACTGTCTTTGTGTCTAAATTCAGTTGGCAATTCGTTCCACGTTGCTGGGCCCTGGTATGCAAAAGAACATCCATATGATTTCATTTTCATAGTGGGAATAATGAGTATAAAATTGTCAGAAGAGGAGCATAGGTATCTTGCTGGTGTGTACACATGGGTGAGGTTGGATAGATATGTTGGACTGGAGTCCGTTTGTGAAACGTAGCACAGAGAACAAATTTTGTGTTTGATTCTGGATTGAATGGATAGCCAGTGTAGGGTACAGAGCAGCAGGGAGGTGTGCTCTGATCGTGGTACTCTAAGGATGATCCAAGCAGCTGTGTTTTGAACTTCTTGAAGTTTCTGGAGTAGATATTGTGATGAACCAGACAGAATTGAGTTACAATAGTCCAGTCTTGAAAGTACTAATGAACACACAAGTGTTTTAGTGGCATCAACTGAAAGATATTTGCGAATGGAGCTGACGCATCTCGGCTCAAGATATGCAGCCTTGCATATGTTCGTGACATGTTGGTGCAATGTGAGAATGCTGTCCAGAGTAACACCTAGGTTTCGTACTGACTGCGTGAATTTAATGTTGCTGATATTTATTGTTTGAGGTAAAGGATGTGAATGAGAAAGTCTTTGTGTTGTGATCAGAATGGCTTCAGTTTTATCATCATTCATCTGCAGCTTGTTAGATGTCATCCATGATTTCACATCAGAAAAGTACCTCTCTACACCTTGGATGGTAGCATCAACTTCATTTGGGTGGCTGGATTTGTATAGTTGGGTATCATCAACATACAATTGGTTAGACACTGGATAATGAGCTATGACACTTGAAAGTGGCTGAGTGTATAGTATGAATGAAGAAAACAGGTCCAAGAACAGACCCCTGTGGAACACAACATAGATTAACTGGGCTGGAGTGTATTCCATTTGTGGACACAATTTGTGTCCTGTTGACCAAGTAGGACTTGAACCACAGTAAGGCTGTATCATGAATGCCAAATACATGCTGGAGATGTTGAAGTAATGTATCATGGTCTATTGTGTCAAATGCTGCAGACAAATCAAGGAAGGTGAGGACTAATTATTCCGCTAGCCAAAGCAGAGAGAATGTCATTAACTACTTTTAGAAGAGTAGTTTCAGTACTGTGGCAAGGGCAATATGCAGATTGTACATTGCTAAAAAGACTTTGAATTCAGATGAGATACAAGTTGGGATAGAACAACTTTTTCTAAGATTGTTTATATGAATGGGAGATTAGAAACTGGGCGGTAGTTATTTAAATCGTTATAGTCGAGTGTTGGTTTCTTCAGCAGAGGCTTTACAATGGCAGTTTTGAAAACTGATGAGAATTCAATGGATGAGAGAGAGGTATTAATAACATCAGCTAGTGAAGGCAATACTGGATCAAAGCATTCAAGCAGCAGTGATGTTGGAATTTCAGCAAGATGGCTGACATGGTGGCCATATTCAAGGTCTCATCTGCATAGTTTTCATTTAGTACAAGAAGGTATCATAATCAGTTATCCGGTGAAAATACCATGTTGATATGACTTTCTATGTATGAGGTATACTAACACCAAGATTTACAAGTAGATATCATAATCAGTCATCTGGTGAAAATCCCGTGTTGATATGACTTTCTATGTAGGAGGTATACTAACTCCAAGATTTTCAAGATGACTGCAATGGTGACCATAATGAATGTCAGACTGGCACCATTTTCATTTAGTATGAATAGATATGATTTGAAATCTTCTCTGACTACAACCCAATTTGATATGACTTTCCATCAAGGAGCTGTAACAATATCAGATTGATACAGTTTTGATTTAACATCATAAGCATAAGTGAAAACTGTACTGATTTGACTTCCCACTCAGAAGGAGTAGCAGTAACAGGATTTTAATGATGGCTGTTAAGGTGGCCATATTGGATGTCAGATCAGTACTGCTGTTACTTTGTACCAACAAGACATCACAAGAATTTTTTCACTTGAAGTTTCATGTTGATCTAATCCATTATAAGACTTCAATATGGCTGCCATGGTGGCCATACTGGATGCCTGAGTAGTGCCATCTTCAATTAGACCTCTGGATGAATGTATGTGACATTTCATGGCAATCTTCCAAGTAGATAAAGAAGAGTAGAGACAAGAAACTCCTGCTAATGGATGGATGTCAGATGACAGACACGAGCCATCCCATAAGCTCTTCTAATCTGAAAATGGGAATCTGATTGGTTCATGTTTTTCAGTCCAAGAAAATGCAATGTTATTAGAGTTACACAAAAGAGGAAACCAAGCATATTTAATTATAACTCACAGTACCACCTTTAAATGATCAAACTCAATAAAGAGTATTTGAGATATACAACATTTTAAACACCTGTCTTGGCAAAAGCACCTGTCTAATAACTATGGTAAAAACACTAATATTTATCATAAGAAATGTCCAAACAAAGAAAACAAAGATAAAAATAGCAAAATAAATACATCCACCAAATTGAAATGATTCAAAATGTAGCTGCTGAATATATTTTAAAACTACTACAGACACATGAGCAGTATACTAACATCTATGCTATACGAGTACTTTGAATAGCACATTATACACTTGCCCTAAGTCTAATAGTACTCGGCATAGGCACTAGTAGGGTGTGGTCGACTTGGGTCTCAGTGACCTTGACCTTTGATCATGGTATAGCTATTGACCTAAACATCCTCAACAGAAACCATTTTCTTATTATACTTACCACGAACATGACCTATGACCTATAGATCCCAGAATCAGTTTCTTTAGTACCGTAAGTGCAGGCCATCCACAAAATATAGACAAGAAGAAAAGTTAATTGGCAAAACCCATTGTTCTTTAAGTCACAGTGACTTTTGAATTTTTGACCCAAGACTCAACAGGCCTTTTCCATACCTTAAGTGCAAGTCATCTGGAAGTAAAGTTGATAGGCAAAATTTACATTCATTCTGTAAGTTATTGAATTTGCTCTTTGACCTTTTGACACCAGAATGAATAGTCTTCTTTCTTACCTAAGGTGTAACACTGACCTTGACATTTGACCTTTTGATACTAGAGAATTCTTTCTTACCCTACGTGCAAGTCATCCATAAAGTTGATAACTGTAGATGGTGGAGAACTCAACGCATTGTGCAAAACCATTTTGAAATGGTCACAGACCAGAAGATCTTTTGGGATGATCTGTTGTATGTACATCCAGGTCTGTTATCACTACTCCTCCAAAACTACTGTACTGCCATAAAACTTTACACACACATTCATTCTGTGGTTTATTTGGACTTAAATGAAAATGGTAACATCTAATATGGCCACTTTTTCTCCAAATGGATTGGCTAACATGAAGTTTTCACCATAAGACCTTTTATGATGTCTAATTTGGTCTTAAATAAAAATGGTGCAGATTGCAGCCATCTTGAAAATCTTGTTTGTACCACTCTACCTCATCAAGAAATCAGATATGGGATTTTTATCGTACAACTTCTTATGCTGTCTATATGGTCCTACATGGAAATGGTGCTGATCTGACATTGAATATGGCCATAGCATCCATATTGAAAATCTTGTTATCACTTCTCTTCCTGAACAGCAAGTCAGATTGACATAGGGGTTCACTCTAAGACTTCATATGTTGAGCTGCCCATAAATAAAAAGTGTGCCAATCTGACATCCAATATGGCCATCACAGCAGCCATTTTGAAAATTTTGTTGTTGCTATTCTGGAATGGAAAGTCCGCTTTCAACTTTTCATCAGACGACTACTTAAGATGTCTAGCTGGTTCTAAATGAAATAGTGCTGATCTGATATCCAGAATTGCCACCACTGCATCATCTTGAAAATCTTGTTATTATTACTCCTCCTGAATGGATAGTAATACATGTATCGACATCAGGTTTTCACTAAATTACTTCTTATGATGTCTACTTGGTCCTAAATGAAAATGATGCCAATCTGACTTCCAAAATGGCCACCCCATCATGATTTTACCAAAGACTTCTTATAATGTCTGGTGAATCCCAAATGGAAATTTGATTTCCAATATGGTGACTGACAGCCATCTTAAAAAACTTGTTATTGTTACTCCTCCAAAACAGAAAGTCTTATCATCGTAGGGTTTTCACCAGAAAGCTTCTTATTGGGCCTAAACAAAAATGGTTCCAATCTGACTTAAAACATATTCACCACAGTAGAGAATTTGAAAATCTTATTATAGATTTAGTATAGCACTCATCAGTTAAAAAGGAAGAAATGGCCTTACATTGAATTTCTGCACATTAATTTTAACCAGTAGAGTGTCAGTCCCTACATGGAATTCGTGTTTTTCCTTTAGTAACAGTGACCTTTACCTTTGAGCTTTTGAGTCCAAAATTGATAGGGTTCTTCCTTAACTCCAAGTGTGAAGCCAACCATAAGTTGAGTAACTCTAGATGGTTGAGTTATTGTGCCAAAACAAAATTGGTCACAGAAAGTCTGTATCATAACATAATCACTCAACCTTATGGTGGGCATAAACCAAACTTAACTTCCAACACTCAAGGATACATGCAAAATGTCTTCTCTTTGCATGGTCTTTAAATTATTTTTAAAATAGTCAAAATAGATTTTCCTTCCCACATCCATGTTACCAAATGAAATCCCAATTGGACCTCAACCCCTCTTTCTTCTTCAGAATCACTAGAATCTTGAACAACTTACATGTACTTCCAAAACTGGTAAATATGAACAACTTACATGTACTTCTCATTCTACTCATTCATTCATCTGACCTCTTGGTTGCAGTTTGAATTCCAGTCATGATAATTTACTTCTTTTTTCTCCTAACAATTATTTTCTAAACATGCCAAGTTCACTCTGTACGCTATGCTTCTGACTGTGCACTCCAGTACTCTCTCAGGAGGGTTTGGAGTATCTGGCAGACACTAAAAGATACATAAAAGCTTTAAACAAGAGGCTCAAGTGGGCCTGAGATCAGTCACCCTGCTGACATCTACCTAACAGCACAATGCAAGAGCAGTTGTCCAAGAAATACAGGTCAGTAGAATGCTTTCTGTATAAATTTCTTCCAATACAGTTGATGTTTGCTTTGTCTTCATCCATATCTGATAACATACCAGGATCATTTGTCCACTATTTAAAGGCATTTACACCAGTGTGCCTTTTGTCTACTATTTAAAAGCATTTACACCAGGGTACCTTTTGTCCACTATTTAAAGGCATTTACACCATTGTGCCTTTTGTCCACTATTTAAAGGCATTTACACCAGGGTGCCTTTTGTCCACTATTTAAAGGCATTTACACCAGTGTGCCTTTTGTCCACTATTTAAAGGCATTTACACCAGTTTGCCTTTTGTCCACTATTTAAAGGCATTTACAACAGAGTGACTTTTGTCCACTATTTAAAGGCATTTACACCAGTGTGCCTTTTGTCCACTATTTAAAGGCATTTACACCAGTGTGCCTTTTGTCCACTATTTAAGGGCATTTACACCAGAGTGACTTTTGTCCATTATTTAAAGGCATTTACACCAGGGTACCTTTTGTCCACTATTTAAGGGCATTTACACCAGAGTGACTTTTGTCCACTATTTAAAGGCATTTACACCAGTGTGCCTTTTGTCCACTATTTAAGGGCATTTACACCAGTGACTTTTGTCCATTATTTAAAGGCATTTACACCAGTGTGCCTTTTGTCCACTATTTAAAGGCATTTACACCAGGGTGCCTTTTGTCAAAGCTGGTTAGATTCTTCAGATCAAGATACCTATAACTTTTTTTTAAATTTAAAAAAAAATTATTTTGTAGCTCACATGGCCATAATGCTAAATAAGCAGATGGTATTATCCTTCATCAGTTCAAAGTTATTGACAACTGCGTCATTAAAAAAAAACATTTGACCAATTGCCACATGATTTTACAGGAAGCATTCTGGCATGAAGGTCTTTCCAAATGTCTTAATCATGCCAACATGTCTTTAAATAGAGCCAACACTGATAAAAAAAAACAGGAAAACCATTCAAGAAGCACTAATGTTTACATTTTCTTAAATTTATTTTGCATTTGTTTTTATGTTGGTTAAATTTTTTTGGGAAATTAAGCTCATTTTTAAAGTAAAAAGACAAAAACTAGTTTAAAGATGATTAACTGTTATGTACTCAACTATGGTCATGTGATGATTCAAAATGGTAATCTGTGGTGCAAATGGCAAGTAGGTTTCATGAGGTCATGTGCAAATTTTGTGATAATAAAAGACTATCTAATACTGTTGCCAGTGGGAGTAAGTAGTTTTAATACATACTAATTTATTCTCCTAGAAGTAAAACATTTTAAGTACAGTTTTGGAGCAGTAATAAATCAAGTATGTGCTGAGTGAAGGGACCAGGGGAGACACCTAAAAAAATACAAAGTGAAAGTTTTTAAAGTTGTTATTGAGCAGGAACATCTCTCTCATAAAATAAAATAATAAAAGGATGAGCATTGTACCTATTTTTTTCATGATAAAAATGGATTAAGGGCTGACGGACATAAATTCAACTTATTTTGATATTATCGGCAAAGATAGTGCAAAAGATCGAACATAGGATTTTAAAGAATGATTATTAGAAGATAAATGACTGATAGGAGTCTCCAAAATAAAATTTATTAATGGATCACTTTGTGTGTAGTAAAATATGAAATCCATTAGAGTTGCAATTTATGTGCCAAGACCAATGCTTGGAATACCTTTGATTTTTTAAGGAAAACTAAACTCACTTCAGTTTTTATCAAATATCCTATGTACCCATTTTTAATAAGTTTCTGAAGAGACTAAAAACTTATAGAAATTGAAAAATTTATAAAAATGCTGAATTTCATTCCTTGAAAATGATGCAGCATGTCAGAAATTTAAAACGCTGTAAAACCTGTCATCAAATCTGCAAAATAAATCAACGCCATGAAGTGCAATCCCATTTCATTTGGTTTTGTTTTCTTACATGCATATATATCAAAATTAAGTTGTTTTCATCTCCAAGATCAAAATACTAAATATATTAAAATCTGAAGGGAATTGTATTATCAAAGGACACTACAGGGTTTAAACTCATTACTTGTGACATTTAGCTGTGCTGTTCAGAATTCTATCTTTTACAAATTGAATCAGGTGAAACTGTATCAGTGTAAATGCACCTGCTAGGCCTTCCCTGATTATCTAGTAGAATTGTTATTGCGCAGGAACTCACAGATAACCTCCACTTCTCTGACATTAATATATTTTAGCATGGCCTACTAACTACAGAATGTAGGTCTCAACAACTAAGTTTTTATGTGACAACTGATTTCACCAAATGCATTTGACATGCATGTTTAATGGTAACAGGTTAAATGGGTCATAATTTAAACACACCATTTTTTGGTAGTGTTCAAAATCCTAGAAATAAGCTCATAGTGACCCAGTTTTAATGTGAAATGTTTTTATTCTAAGATGCATTCATGGTGTAATAGTTGAGCTAAAACGTGTTATAATTTTACATGCACACCATATTTAAGTAGTGTTCACAATCCTGGAAATGTGTAAAATGCTCCATTTTTAATTTTTATAGCAATATATACAGATATATTGGAATTAAATCCAAGAAATAACTGTCATCTGGTTTTTTGTACTAAATAGTAGGTCACAGTGACTCAGTGTTGGTGAGCAACATATATCCATCCCATCCTATGATAAACATCAATGGGTAAGTTTAATATCAATAGATGTAGTGCTCAAACAAGGCAGCTCAAACTAACAGGATTGAAACATTTTTTAAGCCATTTTGAAAAAATGTGTGAAAAATACATTCTAGTGAGCCAATTTTGTTTGAAACTTGAACATTATCCCAAATTGCATTCTTAGTAAAAATTTAATTACAATCGGTTAAGTGTTAGCATCATAGCATGGAGAAATTTGTTTAGCAATTAATAACAAATTCTGTAAAGTACCCTATTTACTATATATACTGGGACACAATAAAAAACATTTTTTTTTCCTGTCCCAGAACACACTGTGAAACTTTTTTCACCTAGATCATATGTCCCAAGACTTGAGAAATTAAATAAACTGTGTTGCATTGCATGTTACAATAAAATATGCATGTTACAATAAAATAAGATCAGTAAAATGCTTATCTGATAAATGAAAGAACCTAACATTGTTTTGTTATCATTTATTCCTCTTTATTGTTCTTCATGAGCAATTTTTTAAAGACAAAAATATATCTGTGAACTGCACATATGTAGTGCATGCATCCATTGTTGTATCAATTATGTCAGGTAAGACATGACATTGTCCATGTATGTGAGTATAGAGAAACAAATAATGTTTGGTTGTCCTCAAAAGTTTGATTATGTTATCAGACTGAAAACTGGATCCAGGAAAATCAAAAATTAGAGAGAGAAAAAAATATGAACCAATCTCTTAATGCACCTGCCATGGTGTAAGGTGCAAAATAAACAATATCTCACAAAAAAAAATCACTACTAGAAACTGCATTTACTTGAGTGCAAGTGACAATCTTTCCACTGGCAAAAAAAGTATTATTAAAGCAAGTTAATCATGTGTATACTATTTACTCTGCAGACATTTATGCCAGGTTGTATCAATTATGATTATAAATGGCAAACAAATGGAAGCCCAGTGGTGAATAACATTCCTGGTAGCAAGCAATAAATTCTTGTTTGAAATTACCAGTGGGATATCAAATACAAAGGTCAGTTTACTACGAAGCAAGTCATCACAAGAAGTGAACTTTAGATTCTTTTAAGATAAAAAAAGTCAGCCAACCTAGGGAAGCCAACTTTGGTATCTTCTAACCTGTAATCACAGGAACTTTGAAAACAAATTGAAACAACAGAGCAGGTTTTAAAGTGACACAATCTAGCACTTCATGTCCAGACATTTATGACCCAGCATCTTCCAGAAGATTTGGAGGAGAAAAATAAAAACATTCCATGAATTCATGAAGGCCCTAAGAGAAGATGATTTTGTGGACAATATCATCATTACCATGAACAAAACTCCCACGTACTTTGGTTGTTGTTGTTATTGCTGTTGTAGGGTTTAATGCCATTTTTCAGCACACGATAGGCTATATATGGCAGCCAGTATTAATAGTGGAGGAAGAACCCAGGAAAACCCCGGAAAGAACCACCGACCCATGAGAAGCTACTGACAAGCTTTCTCACATAACCCACATTAGCTAAATCTGAGACTCGAACCCACGCAGACAGAGGTGACATGGCAGTGATTCATAACAGAAAGCGCTTTAGACCACTCGGCCACTTGGGGCCCCCGTACTTTGGTCTCATTCCTGGATGGATTGACAATAAGAAGGGGGTTAAAAGTGTGACTGGTGCAGATTTTAAAAAAATCAAACTTTAGTCCTTGTAGTTTCTGCAGCAAGCATGGTTCCCATGCTTTTCTAAAGAAAAATGTACAGGTCATTTCCAGGGGTTTTCCAGAATGAAATTACTTTTTTCAAGGTTCACATATGACCATTACTGAATGGAATTAAAGAACATTTTAGATTATAAAACATGTATTTTCTAATCTAAAGATGTTTCTCTTTCAAGACTCTCCAAAAACATCAAAGTCAGAAAAGATGATCATGTACAAAACCACAAAATGTATCACACAAAACAAGTTTGATTAGATTCCTATAAATTGGCATGTAAAGTCATTTCAATGTACAGAATACAAATTCTAAATTTATTTTGCTTCATTATGTTGCTAAGTGGAAACAACATAATGAACATAAATTATGTTTTGCTTGCTTTCAAACCTTTAATTCTAAAGAATTCTATAGCAATATATATATATATATATATATATATATATATATATATATATATATATATATATATATATATATATATATATATATATATATATATATATATATATCTCCTATTACATGATAAAAAAATAAAATAAACACAAATAACTAGAATCTTGTCTTGTAATGAAGAGTTTAACCCAGAATTTATCTGTGCCAATAAAATTCCAAACAAGATTTTTCAAACAACCTAATCTCCTCAAGACGATCTGGTTAAAAATCCATCATTTAAAAAACATTTTCAAAAGGGTTGATTTAAATTTTGACAAAAGACCTTCAAAATTATATACTGTTGTATAAACAAGGACTGAATTTTCTGTAAAATCAACTTGTCTTCATGTAATTTGTTAAATCAGTCCCCAAACCTGTATTGATACAGGGGCTTGTATAATTTTTTAATATATAATACAAAGGATGACAATTTCTCATTTCAGCTCTGAGATTCAACAATTTAGACTAAAAATTTGGCTTCAAACGAATAGCAGTCCATTTTCCTCCGAATATTCCCACCCCATTTTTCATACTTGGACATTTTGGTTGGGGTGTGGGTCATTGCAACTGCATATCAGAAATTTGGAATTTGCCGCCACCATGCAGTAGTAACGTATGGTAGTCGCTTACCCACGGGCCTAGAAAATTAAACTTATCTAATATTGACTCATACCTACATGATGTCGATAGGAAAATGATTTATTTTCTCAGAAATGTTAAGTATTATAATTGTTATGTCGTTAATCCACCGACAGACAAAACAAAACTACGGCGTAGATCAAACCTGACACAGTACTAGTCACATGACTTCACAAATCTCAAATGACGACATTGGAAGTCCAATAGTCATGTGATATCAACAACAAACTACTTTATAATACTGTTGTACAGAAATTCAATTATATTAAATGAAAGCCAGATACTTTTTGTAAAAAACAAGCAATCTGGCCAGTCTGATTTATCAAGCAGAGAACACATGTCAACATGGTAGTCACGTGATACAACAAAACTCCAGAAGTTGTTCTCAGAATATATAAATATGGAAAAAATTTTGTTCTTTCCTTTTTGTATTTTTTATTAGAACCAGTATACAACTTTCATTCAATATTTTTTATTTTCTTCTCTACAACATTTGAAAATGTGGGTTGTTAGATTTGTGTACTCATGCGACTAGCAATGCAAATTGCAATTACCAGGTCACATTTCATTTCCAGTAAGCAGCTACACTTTGCCACCACCATGTTGGCCTCTTGTGATGCTAGACTGGTTTTCAAACCTTCCATGTAAGGAAAGATGGATATTGAGCTGACTTTGAAAATATAAGTCTACTAGATGAATCTAATCCAGTGGGCGTTCGGATTGACTCAGCATATATGTTTATTGCAAGCAACCAAATGATCCATACTGCACCCTCCAAATATTCTGGTTAGAACTTGATACATTTAACTCATGATCAGTTTAGCTATGACACAATTATGTGATTGTTTCGGGCGTAAAGTGGTGGTGGAAAATTTTCGGGTTTTTCCTGACTTTCATCAATATTTTCAAAGTTCATGGACATATCACAGTTAGGAAAAAACTTATCATTTCTCCTGTCTTTATCCCATTTTCCCGTAGCATGGGAACCCTGAGCAGGGGATGTGTTGCCTCCAATGACAATTGTACACAATATGACGGAACTAACATATGCAGGCACAGAAAGGATAGATGGTACATATGCAGGATAAGGGCTAGGTTGATGAGGAGATGATGCTGCAGTGGATTAAAGAGATTTATCACAAGTACATGTACACAGTTTAATATGTTTTTTCACAATAAAATTTAAGCTTGAGGGCAATTTTTTGACAAGTAATTTTCATAGGATTTAAAAGTGTCCCACAACTTATGACTCAAATAAATTGCATCCCAGAACATAAGTGCAAAATAATTTTACTTTAAAAACTAATTTATGGTGTCCCAACAAATGTGGTATCCCAAGATATATGATAAATATGGAAGGATACAATGATCCATGTTTTGTGTGTAACATGTTCATCCAAATATGCATACAATGTACACATTTTGTGTTTTAATATATAATAGCTACAGCCAATACAGGAGGGATCAACTAATTTTTAAAGCAATTTTAATGTCTTCGAAATCCAGCCTACCTTTAGTAAGCAACACATCACTTCTTTAGCACCTGTTGGATGGCAGTGGGTGAAAGTCAGTGCAATTAGAGCCCAGACACAATATTTAACCACTGTTTTGGTTCTCAGTAAATCATGAAAAGTAGGTTACAGTGACTGTTGTGATGCACTACACATGCTCACCCAAAGTGCAAGTCTAATTTCTAAAAATGAAGCAGTACGGGAGTTAGAGCATAGACAAGGAAGACAAATAGATGGACAAGAATGGACTACTGACTATATAGTCATGAAAGGTCACATCTAAAACTTATTAGCATTCCTTTCATGACAATAAATTAGAAAAAAACAGTAGTGCCCTCTGATAATGAATTACCCTCTCAAGTTATTTGTCTGTTGGTCTAGAGCAATTAAGACAGCCACTTTTTGTTTATACAAACACATTAGGAAAAAAAGCAGGAGAAAAAAATTAATGGTGATTGTATTATTATTATGTTTAAACAATCAGCACATTTGGAAGCAAACATGAGTATATCTCTCTTCTCTCCACTGACCAGTTTCATACTATACAGTTTCATAATATATTTATTTACATAAATTTAATAAATACTAATCATATTTGCTATGACTTTGATTCCTGCAGTTCATGTGTTTAAAATTAGTCAAATTTATTTACCATTTGAGCTTCATGCTGTAAAATGTATATTAGTTTTTGACTTTTATAGGTATGGAAGCAAGTATAATCAATGCTTTATTTGCTTCATATTGAAAGAAGAATTTGAATTTATTCCTTTCCGTTAATGCCCAATAATGTCTATATAAATTAATGATGTTGCCTACAGTCTTTTACTTTCAGCAGCGAGGGATTTGGAGCTGAATACTTACAGCTTCTGCACCTTGTATTAATATCTAATATTCTTCATTCTTTATTCAGTTGAAATGTTGGAAGGCTTCCTAGGAAAAAAAGAAACGTGCATAATTGGAATGCTTGCTTCTTTGTTTCCTGAAGAGTATCAGAATAAATTTTAAGTGCCATCAATTTATAACCATTTTTTGTTCTCCTGCTGTACTGGTAGATTACTTATGAAACAACCATGTAAGTTATAAATTAATAGTTTTTGATGACTTTATAACATACACTATTGTTATAAATAGCATGGAATCATCATGGTGTTATACGATATGTCTCCGCTAACTATATGTCACTTCCCAGTGAGGGTCAGTCTACAGATGTGAGGAAAGATTATGTGATATTAGATCGATGATTTCCTTCTCTCTGCTTTTATCCACAATGATTCTCAATAATCACGGTTTTGAACTTGTATTAGATTTATGGTACTGTTTCCCCAGAGAAGAGCCCATATTAACTGGGTACTGTCGCACAAATAACCATGAAGAAAGCTGGGTGCATTGCGGTATGAGATATTGATTAGCATAGTTGGACCCCTCATTTCACTTTATAGATAAGATCGCCATTGAGCTGGTGCAATCCAATATGAATGATTGAGTCTGATTGTGACAGAACATGGCCATCTTGTCTTCCATAACATTATCAATTGTGGAACTGTCATGGACATACTGAATCCTACAAGTGACAGTGCACTAATGCTGGAATGGCATACATGATATTGTTCAACATTAGCTGGCCCATAATTCAACATAATAGGCAGAATCAGTGTCATTATTGACCTCGTGTCATCAGATTTCGATGGCTGAGTCAGAGAGTGATCGAACAGGGCCAACATATCCTCCATAACCATGTCAATTCCTTACGTTGGAGTGGGTAATGGGATATGTAATCAACAAAATTGGTCCCTACTTGCACAGTGCAAGACATCTACTATATTGCTTACTGATGAGTGCTTTGCCTTCCTATGGTTGCCATTTCTCTCATATGCCCTCTAAGTCAGTCACTCAACTCGACAGCGACAACAGTTGAATGATGGTAAGTCTGATGATTAGCATGTCAACAAATGCTTGAACTCTGAAACAAGCTGTTTATGGAGAAGGAGGAGAACAAAACTCTGGTGGTAACTAGTGAAAGACTTGCTCGATTGATGCCTGGACGGAAGAGCCTTCTATTGTCATAGTGAGATCAAACAAAGTGTTATGACTCTATGGTCTTAAGCTAAGTAACAGAAAAGAGCAAATCCAAAAGTTTATTAAAATTCAACAAATAATTTATTTACTGAGAATACAAAGTGAAAATTTAAAAAGAGCTTTCAGTATTTTGAATTAAATTCCAAATATTTTTACAAGTTTGATCACAAGTTCAAATGTATAGAGTGTTCTGAATGAATTCCAGTGCTATTCTGAATGAATTCCAATTTTAATGTGCTGATATACCAATAAGCTGGAGTAGTGATAATGTGCTAACAGTCTAGATGTATCATAATGATACAATCCAAAATGTCTTTGAGTGAATGCACAAAAATCCCAAAATAGTGATTTAGTCTGAAAAGGATTAATGAGCACTTTGTAATTCCAATGAATAAATGAAATAAATAAATCCTCTCGAATAAAAACTGAACACAACTAAAAGACTGGCTCCACTACAGATGTTAAGACAGGAATGAATATTCCCCAGGAAACAACTTCTATATAAAAACCTAAGACATAATAAAAGGACCAGCATGAGAGTCATAAACAAGATCAGGTCTTTTACTTAAAGTCTAAATAAAGAACATGACAAACTTCAGGTAGACTAGGATTTTCCAAGGGGAAAACCAATGTCCTGAACTCAGATCCAAGTAAACATGTTTACCCACAAGTATTAATTATATTAAAATTATGTTATAATCTACAATCATAGATATAATTTAGCTATGTAATATGTTGTTTACAAAATTACCCATACAATATATCATCATGGACAAAAGCCAAACACACAATAGAGATATACATAACAAATGATAGTAATGCTTGTGAGAATACTGCATCATATCTAGCTGAGTGCTGCTAGTATAATGGGGCAGTAGAAAAAAATGGAGGTGAAGGAGGATATGGCCACAGTTCAATATTTACTTAACAGTTCAATATTTACTTAATAGTTCAATATCGGTCTCTCTTTCTCTCTGCTCCACTCTGTTAGAGCTCTATTGAAACCAAAATCTTTAAAAGATGTCACCTCTTATAGTCAGAGCATAAATCTGTTGATTGTTTTTTTAGCACGATCAATTCCTAATCTGTGTATTAATATTGGTCTGTGCTGAGAGTTCTTCTTTCAGTCCACTGTCTGAAAGGCATATACATAGCTAGCTTAGGTAAGCCAGGAAATTGTTCTTTATGGTTGTCATGTATAATTTCCAAAGCTCACGTGTATTGTCTTTTGGATACTGTAGCTCCAAAATAATATTTTTCACTACGTGAGCTCTGCCAATGTTTCTCTTTCTTGAATAAGTTCTCGACTGACTATTATACCACACACTTGGACAACATGAGTGATCAGTTCATTTGGAACTGGTAAAGAACTGTCAGTTTAAGTTAGGAGTATCATTTATAACAGATGATCAAAGATAAATAAATTCCTGTTCAAATCAGTCATATCTTTAATGTCATTGTGGCTGATTTTCTGCAAAGTATTATCGATATGACTGGTATTTGATTTCTTCTTTACAAAAAAGTTAAGTGCTAAAGAGGGTACAAATATAACACTGCACTGACTGTACAGGAATTTCTGCATCTACTCTCTGTTACAAATGATACATCTAGCTGAAATCAACATTTATTTATCTGTTCAAAATAACTGAGCTCTTGTGTCTTTTTCTGCTATTATTTTTAATCTGTTAAAGTATTTTACTAAAGAAAACTGGATGTGTATCAGACCATGTATAAATGGACTTTAGCAATATACTCATACAAAGCATCTATGTATATTTATTAAGTAATGAAACTCATCAACTTATTTCAATGTTAAGTTCATAAAAGCTTGTAGAAATTAGAAATTATTTCATAAATTTTATGTAAAATAAGCATTCACTTAAAATCTTTTTAAGAAGCCATTTGGAACAAAACTTAAATTGTAAGAATCAATTTCTGATTTCTTTTCATGTCTCTTAAATTACAGGTGATCAAAAACTGATGTCTACTCAATCCATTTCATCATATCCAATACAGGTTTTTTTTCCATCAGTTGCATCATCATCATCGTCATCTTTCTCACGTACTCTTTTTGTGCCCTTGCTGCTGTCAAGGGAGAAATCACTCAGGATGTTGAAAGGAACTTGGGCTGAATCAGGGGTTTCAATCCTGGGAAAGCCATCAGAACTTGTAAGTCCAACCTGTGATGCATCATTTTCAATCTGTCGCAATGCCTTGTCCAATGCTTGCACAACATGACGGGCATTATCACATGTAAAACACATTGGTGGACTAAGGGTCATCACATTCTTATCTGGTCCTTCGTTGACAATGATGATTTTCTGTTCCTTAAGCCTGAAAAAATTATACATATTTCAATGACAATCCAAATACAGTCAAACCTGTCCAACCAGTCATCAATATAAATGTCATGTGTGTAATGGTCACCTGATTTCTGTGGTCAGCTGCCCATATTTCCTAACCAAACAATGGTTTCTCCTTGCCTTAAGTGGTCACTGAAGCATATCTACAGTGACCACTCAATCTATGCAAACTTTTGCATCATGAGGAAGGCATTTTTCACATAAAAGAATAAAATGTGAATCGATATGCAAACATTTCTTAACTTGTTTGTACTCACTGTACTCCAGTCAACAAAATTAATGTTACTCAAAGGTGTCATTTTGTCATATTTGAAAGCTAGGCAGTTTTTACCATGGTAGAGTGCCAAAGCAATTTTTTTACTGGATGGTGGTAATTATAGTTATGTTGTTGCAGCAGTATTGGAAATCACTTTTTTATACCAGTGTGACAGGTGTATTTTTATATCTTCATCTATTAGTCTGTGAAATACAGATTTCTCTAATAAGAAAAGTTATCTTTGAGAAGAGGTATGATTTACATCCCTTTTCATTTGGGTAAGGTGTCATTCAATATTTAAAACCTGTCTGCAAAGACAGGCAAAGTTTTGATTCATGGGTCATAAAGTATAGCCATATATGACTTTTTGATTTCCTATTCATCACAGGTTTCTCACACAGGCTGTCATTTGATCTCAGCAAGTTGAGCAGCTTTGAACTAGCTAATCCAGATATTGTTTCTGAATTGTCAACAGCTGTTTCCAAGATAAATGTATACAAGCTGACTCACCAGAGAGTCAGTCCTGTTTTACAATCGTATGTAAGCTGTCAAGCTGTCAATCATGACCAAAGTAAAATCAGTGATTATCTAAAGTCAGTAATGAATTATTTAATTGGATGGATTAAAGTGATCAGGATAAAGTAATCTCAAGTGGAACATACATATGGGAGAGAACAACATACATTATATATTTTATGATCTTGCTGAATAATGCCTATAAAATAATAATAATAATAATAATAATGATAATAATTATATTTGATGCATGACAATTGATAATAAACTAATTCTGAAAGGTGAACCTGTGAATAAAGACCACCTGTGTGCAAAAACCAGTTTTGCCTTTTCTGGGTGGACACTATTGACGCCGTTGTGTATTACTTACTAAATAGTTAAATTAAAAATGATGCCAGTTAAATATATTTTCTATGAAGCTAATTGCAAAAGTATTAGCTAAAGCTAAGTTGTAACAGCTGCAGTTAACAGGCTCTCCTTATATACCATAAGACAATGGATGTCCACAAGTATTGACAAAACCGGTTTAGCTTCTGGATTCTAAACATAAGATCAAGCAATCCAAAGTGTCTGACCCAACTGTTTGAACCAGCATGATTCTCAAATAAATGAAGGTGTTATATCAACTGAGTACCAACAATATTTCAAATGAGACTGCATTGTAGTATCAAAACACTGTAAAACATCTTTAATAAACAATGACAGACTACCAAAAAACAAAAATAGATCATTATATTTTTGAGGTTAGGACATGAAAATCTAAAGGAAAGCCAGACTTTGACATACTGCCCAAACCGATCACTCACTTTGGTTCCAAATATTGCATTCTTTTTTTGTTATGCTTTACTCAAAATACTGGCCTTAATACTGTGAGATTCAGCCAAGATCTATGGTCATCTTAATTTATAGCATACAACGTACTCACATGATCCTACTTGCATTACCATATGTACTTGCTTACAAGTTGAGTCATATTGCAAACAACAAAGCTCCAGATCTGCTATAGCATAATGCAAATCAGGGCCTATGTTCTTTGTTCTATGATTACTCCTAACAAACTACACAGACCCAGATCTACTGGCACTTTATGTGACAGCAGATCCAGGTCTATGCAGTTTGTAGTTGGACTTGCTTTATAAGTGAATATATACAGCAATTATCTAGGATTTGTTTGATTATTCCCACCATCACCCCTGTACCATACATGCCATATTCCCTGTGTGTGTTTGTGGGTTTTTTAAAACTCTTTTAAAAAGTGTTTTGCAGTCCCCAGGGGGATCACTGCACATGACCACAAAAAAGTGACATTGTCCACTTGAGAATTAGCATGTTTTCATAGAAGCCTATGTAATGACTGGAAATTCAAATCTGAATGAAAGAAAAAATATAACACCACACATCATCATCATCAATCCCGTAACCCAAGAGGTCATTGGGGCACCACAACTGACTTTACAGCCGATTCTCTCCCATCTTTCCCTGTTCTCTACTGCCCTTTGGGAATCTCCAAACCCCATGCATGTTCACTCTTTAATGTTGTCTTCCGACCTCTATTTCTGCCTGCCTCTTCTTCTGCACACCCACACTGTGCCTTGCAAGATTGTTTTTTGTCAGTCCAGATGATCTTGAGACATGATTGTACTACTTCAGTTTGTGTTTTTTCACAGTGGTCAAGAGGTCTTAATAGGGTCCAGTGGCTCATTGGATCCTGCTGTGGACCTCTTTGTTGGTTACATGGTCAATGTATGAGCTGTCTTACAGCAGCATTTCATTTAGAAGGTTTGAATCCTTCTTTTAGATCTGATGTGAGCATCCATGTTTCACAAGCATACAGAAAAATGGATATGAAAATCCAGCGCATTAGCTTTATTTCAGAACCAAGAGCAATGTTGGTGTCTTTCCATATTGTTCTCAACCTTGTTACTGCTGCTGTTGTCTGGGCAATCCTGTACAGTAGTGATAATTGATTCCATGTACTTGAAGCTTTTGACAGTTTCCAGCTTCTGTCCACTGACCTTTATTTCTGCAATGATGCCACTGGTGTTGTTTGTCATCAGTTTTTTTTTCTTTCGGTGTTAATCTCCATACCATATGCTGTGGAGGTTCTGTTGAGGCGCTCAACCAAGTCTGACAGTTCTTTATCAACTCCTGCTAATCCATCAATATCATCTGCAAAGCAAAGGTTGGTGATTGTTCTTCCTCTGATGCTGACAGTGATCAATGTTCATGCAAGGCATCATCTATGATCCTTTCCAGGAAAATATTGAAGCATGTAGGTGACAGTATACATCCCTGTCTAACTCAAACTCTTGTTCAGAACCAATCTCCTCTGCTACCACTGATGAGGACAGCATTGGTGGCTTTGTCAAAGTGGTGCTCAACAACCCACACCAGGTTTGAGCTATGTTGTACTTCCTCATAGTGTATCATAAGGCCATATGCCATACCCTGTCAAAGACATGTTATAGAGTTTGTTGATGCTGAAGGTGTTTCTTGCAAAGGAGTTTGAGACTGAAGATTTATTCTGTGGTGCTCCTTCCTGCTTAGAAGCCTTCCTGCTCTTCAGCAATAATTTTCTCTGCCTGAGGCTTTAGTCTGTTGAGAATTATCTTCAGCATGACTTTGGGTGGCTGATCAGACTGATGGTTCTGTAGTTTGGCATAGCTGAAGGTTTCCTTTCTTGGGGAACACAATGACCAAAGATTTAGCCCATGTGGTGGGCCATTCTCCTGTCTGCCATATCTTGTTGTTAGGACTGTAACTATCTCTACTCCTCCTGCCTGAATGAGCTCTTCTGGTATGAACATACAGGGTCTCCCAGAACACAACAGCTTGGTTCTTTTAAGGTACCATTTCAGAGCGTTCACTTGGTCCTGTAGATGATCTTTAGATGTGGAGTCCAGGACAGAAAGAGGCAGATGTCATAATAAACCTTACAATAAAACTGCCAGCTGCATGACTTATGTTGTGACAAGCTCATGGGTAAATGTTAAATAAAAATTATTTACTGCACAGAGTACATTTTTACATGCACAACTTGAGACTAATTTTTGGAAGTTTTCATCCATCACTGCTCTCCAAGTGTGCAAATATGTACAAATTTTGACCAATTCCTGTGCCCTGGCAGATCCGGTAGTGGATATAACATTCTGGGGATTCCTGTGGATACTACAGCATTTCAAGAACTGGACTCTCTAGTCACACCATTTGTTAAAAGTTTAATCAATGATGTTTGAAAAAATATAAATTAAACAGCATTCCTCTTTCCAAGAGCATGCTAAGCAGAATGTAGGCTTCCTTACTCCTTTGTAAGAGTTGTTGGTTTAAAACGCACTTTTAACACATCACTGGAAAGATCATGCTAAGTCGCTCAAGGCAGATGACCCAGGCAGGCTGGGTGGGCAATGAACCCAAGTCTCTTGGATTACAAGTTCAATGCTCTACCAAGTGAACTATCACAGCTCCAAAAATATAGTTAAATACCAAGTCTATCTTGAAACAGGTGATTAGTTGGGGGTCATCCATCCAAGGTTAGAGTTTCCTCTTGGTTCACTGGCCCCCTAAAATCCAAAGACCACCCGCAGAAAGTATTTAAAAAAAGGTTGTTAGAACTTGCTCTACAAATGGTACAAAATAATTAACAGAGGATTTATAAATAATATATTTTCAACAGTATATCTAGCATTAAAATGTTTTAATTTTGTAAAATTTTCATAAAATTAACCCATTCATCTTTATGCCAAAAATATCAAAGATGAGATGGCAATGGCCTGCATTTCAAATTTTATGTAAAACTTTAACCAAAACATTACCAAAAATGTTTACAACAATGCCAGGCACTGCCATAGAGGTCACCACTGTGACTTGCTTTTCCATGTATGGAATGTAGCAAAAAATCAATTATCTAAGCTAACAAAATACAGAGCCAAGTATTTGCTATAAAATATCATACTTGTAAGCCAGAATCTCCGCAGCTTCTTTGGCAGGTTTTCTAGATTGTTTGTCCATCACAATCTCCACTCCAACCAGCAACCCAATACCCCTAGAAATACAATAAAATTTTTTAATTCCTTAATTATTTAAGTTCTGTATGTGTGTGATTTTGATTTTTATCATAGCTTTAACAGTTTTGATGTCTAGCACTGGGGCATCATGCTGCAGACATGAAGCATGATGTCCCACCCAGTCACATTATCCTGACACCAGGCCAACCTGTTTGTAATAAACCATTTCTTTCTTATTCCTCAGACTATTTTTAAACCACTGCCTTCAAACATTATCATTAGGAAACAAGATTAAAATTACTTAAAAACAAGTGCCTGGTGAGTGAGATAAAGTGAGATAAAAATCCTAGGTGTAGAATTATTACTAGAAATCACAATATTTGGCATCACTGAATTCTGATGATCTTTCATTTCAGCACAACAGCAACATTTGATAAAGTACCAATAGGCAGATACAATGCATACACTTATTGGAAACTTGAAGGTACAATGAAATTTTCTCAAAAATACTGAATTTCATTAAAATTACATTAATTACGAATGGACAGACACAATGCTGTCCGTCTTACTGGAAAATTGAAGGTACTGGTACAATGAATTTTTTCTGAAATTCATTAAGGATGATTGCTTGTGAAATGTTAGAGTACTTAAATGTTTGAAAATTTTATATCTTTACTAACCTAAGGTTTCAAGTGATCCAATATCCCAAAGTCTCATGTATAACTTGTACAAGAGCTTTTCATTTTAAGTATATAATAACAGAAAAGTCACAACCGTATCATTTTACATCCAATTTCTAAAAGAGTTCATAGCGTATTGTGTAATGTGATTTGGATTTTTAACGTAGCTTTAAAACAAATTCTGTTGTTGTTGTTGTTGTTGTAGGGTTTAACACCATTTTTCAGCACACGATAGGCTATACATGGCAGCCAGTATTAATGGTGGAGGAAGAACCCAGGAAAACCCCGGAAAGAACCACCGACCCACGAGAAGCTACTGGCAAGCTTTCTCACATACCCACATTGGCTGAATCCAAGACTCGAACCCACGCAGACAGAGGTGAGATGGCAATGATCCGTAACGGAGAGCGCTTTAGACCACTTGGCCACTTGGGGCCCCCAAAACAAATTCTGTCATATCACTACACTGTCTATGTCTAGCACTGGAGCACCATGCCACAAACATATAGCATGATGTCCCATCCAGTCACATTATCCTGACACCAGGCCAACCAGTCCTAACACTAACCTCTTAATGATAAGCGCCAAGCAAGGCAGCTGTTAGTACCATTTTTGTAAGTCTTTGGTATGACTCGGCCTAGGATTGAACCCACAACCTCCCACATCTGAGGTGAATGCTCTAACCACTAGGCCACCGGAGCAGTGAGTTCATAGTGATACACTGAGATAATAAAGGATACCATTTAGATGACATCATAATTTAATCATCATGTCATTTCAACCTAAACGAATTGATTCTACAAAATGGAACACCTTAAGAAGAGGACCAAGAGGGTCTGAAATCACTTACCTGGTATACAATGGGTTTAAAGGCAAATTCTGTAATAAGGCAGGACCCATGTCGGGATAATTTCTAACTTTTGGGTAGAAACTGGTGGCATTAACATGTCATTCAATTGTGTTTCTTCTTTGAATAACTTCAACTGGACATGAAACTGCACTGGCAATGGTGCTAAGAGACCCAGTCGTGACAAAAGTTTGATAGAAAAGTGCCAAAAGAAAACACTGCAGCCAAGCTTTAATGAAACTGGCACAGCTGCTCTCAAGAAGATTAAAGTTGATTTTCCATACAGTTGCTAGGGAAGCCCCCAAACATAAATTTGATGTAGCATATCTTGTAAAAACTGCCTTCACTAGGTATGATGTATGTTTAATATGATATATTTGCCAGTGATGATTTTATATTTTTCTTACTATTGCAATAAACTCCTCTCAGAGTTAACAAGTGTTGAGTACTACAGGCACCTTTGACTTTCTTTCACAATTATCTTTACCAATGGTGCTACTTAACATTAAACAAAAGATCTCAATGATGCCAATATACAATTACTTGCTATTTGTTAAATACACTAAATTAAAAAGCATTATAAAACAAGAGAATTCTCCAAACACAAGAACATGATATGCTCTCAACAATGATGGACATTTAAATAAAATTATAAGCAAGAACATCACTCTCTTGTATTTCCTTTCAAAACCATTACCCTCTGTGTAAGAAGGTGTTCATCAAATGACTGACTAAAATCTAACACATATTACAAATATTGCAAACTGTCATTGGAGTTAATATCACACCTACATTGATCTTTTCATATATAATTTTAATACAAGTAAGATCTTAGGATAAATTAGTTTCCTTGCTAATTTTCTACAATTTTATGGTTTCTACAGGCCAAGAATGTAATAAAAATTTACTTGTAGACACAAGAACTGAGAAATTTACTAGTCCTGCTGAATCATCATTAGTCCTTCCCACAAAATAATTTCAGACATATATCTAGATTTACAACACTTTTATCTTAAATATCAGAGTCATTAATAATTCAGCAGAAATATCAGTCATTCATAATTCATGAGAAATATCAGTCATTTCATAATTCTGAAGAACAAATATTGCTTTAGAAAACCACTAAGGTTAATTCAAAATATTTACTACAAGTTTACAAGGAAATCAATGACCAGTTCTCCAAAACTGACTGTAAAACAAAATGACTCAGTAAACATTTATCAGAGCCTTGTCATCTGGATAAAAAAAAAACAAATTACTTAATAAGAGAGAAAGACAAAGACCTCATTCATACTGGTCATCATGTATTATACTCCACAGTCACTGATTTAGGGCAATACCCACTGCATAACAGTACAAGCTGGGTGACAAGATATCTCATTATAGCAGTACAGGCACTGTATGGCTTTTCACAACAGATGTGAACCTTTCAACAAAATATATGTATCCAAGATGCTAATCTTTCAAAGAAAACATGTTTAATCATAATAGGGATTATGATGACCCTGGCCCCACAATGGTCATTTGACAAGTTCATAAATCTGGTTTACAGTGTAGCTGATTTACAGTGTATTAGATAGGTTTTTTCTGGCCTAGTTTTAGATATTCTGACATTTATGTGGGGGTACAAGATAAGAGTTCTCTGCCTATTGAATTTGCCAAAATTGTGTGGTGTTGGCATAGGGAAGCCACTTACTACCTTGCCTAGCAAACTAAAATATCCTACACTGAGCCCTATCTGCATGAAATTGATAGGAAGATGATTTATCATCTCCGAAATTGTGAGTATAACATTCGTTATGTCCTTAATTCACTGACAGATTCATCAAGCTGAGAGCACTTCGATGTGGTTTGTGTATCACATGACTACTGCATTGGCAACACCCTCTACTTAATGAATCTAGCTATTTCCAGGTTGCTGGTGGTGGCTGTTCTTGAAATAAATATGTTGAAAATTATGTTTCCTTTCTTTTTTAAATCACATGGTTTTCATTTAATATTTTCAAATTAACTGTACAAAAACAATGGAAAGGTGGTATTTTTTGTTGGTAATCACATGACTATTGGACCTCTGATGTCACAGATATGTTGGTTGTGAGATTTGGGTTGTTATGTGACTATAACAATACAAATGGAGAGAACCAGGTCAGATCATGTTGCATCTTTAATTCTGTCAATGAATTAAAGATCTAATAATAAATAATAATAATGAGGACTTTGTAAAGCACCTAATCTTTAGAAGCTTTAAGCACTTTACAACATTGGACAACACCAATATAATGATATGACTGCAAAAAAACAAACACCATGAAATTAGAAAACAGAAAACATGCTGAAAATATTTAAGGTAAGGAAACATTATTAGGTCTTCAAGACTGTTCTTGCAGTCGAAATGAGTTTTAAGAGCACTCTTGAATGGGATCACTGTGTCTTTGTGTCAAAGCTCAGTGGGCAATTCGTTTCACTTTGCTGGGCCCTGGTATGCAAAAGAACATTGTCCATATGACTTTGTTTTCATAGTGGGAATAATGAGAATATGAATGTCAGAAGAGGAGTGTAAATATCTTGCTGGTGTGTTCACATGGGTGAGGTCGGATAGGTATGTTGGACTGGAGCCCAGCAGTAAAATGTAGTACAGAGAACACATTTTGTGTTTGATTCTGGATCGAACAGATAGCCAGTGTAGGGTAGGGTACAGAGCAGGGGGAGGTGTGCTCTGATCGTGGTACTCTAATGATGATCTGAGCAGATGTGTTTTGAACTTTTTGAAGTTTCTCGAGTAGATATTAAGACGAACCAGAGAGAACTGAGTTACAATAGTCTAATCTTAAAAGTACTAAGGAACACAAGTGTTTTAGTGGCATCATCTGAAAGATATTTGTGAATGGATCTGATGCGTCTCAGCTCAAGA